>OY728160.1:1720015531-1721447620 GCA_963277665.1 Viscum album | reverse complement strand
AGGATCCATGGGTCATTTTTGATGTGTACGAGTCAACCCCGCCTCAATATGAGGTATGGTGTGGCCGGTACCACTCAAAGTGTCTCGCCTTTATTTGAAACGGACAACATTTTAAGTGAAAACAACAACTAGTATACAGAAAACAGACCAAACGTATTCAAATTGTGTTGATACATTAGAAAAAAGATTCATCGGTCATTTTTTATTTGTATGAGTCAACCCTGCCTCAATCTGAGTTACGGTGTGGCCGGTACCACTCAAAGTGTCTAACTTTTATTTTAAATGGACAACATTTTTAGTGAAAACAAAAAACTGACAGACGGAAAACTGGCCAAACATAATCGGATTTTGTTGATACTTTCGCACAATTATCCATGGGTCATTTTTTACATGTACGAGTCAACTGCGCATAAATATGAGGCACGGTGTGTCCGGTGTCACTCGTAGTGTCTTTCTTTTGTTTAAAATGGACACACTTTTAAGTAAAACAAATTGGCATACGGAAAACTGACCAAACATATTCATATTGTGTTGATACTTTAGAACAAGGATTCATGGGTCATTTTTGATGTGTACAAGTCAATACCTCCTCAATCTGAGGCATGGTGTGGCTGGTACCACTCAAAGTGTCTCACTTTTTTTGAAATGGACTACATTTTAAGTGAAAATAACAACTAGCATACAGAAAACTAACCAAACGTATTCGTATTGTGCTGATACTTTAGAAAAACTTTACATGGGTCATATTTGATGTTTACGAGTCAACCTCGCCTCAATCCAAGGCATGGTGTGGCCGGTATCAGTCATAGTATCTTTCTTTTGTTTAAAATGGACACCCTTTTAAGTAAAAAAATTGGCATATAGAAAACAAACCAAACACTTTCAGATTCTATTGATACTTTTGGAAAATTATCCATGGGTCATTTGTGACATGTACAAGTCAACCCGGCCTCAATCTGAGGCACATTGTGGCCGGTACCACTCAAACTATCTCACTTTTATTTGAAATGGACAGGATTTTAAGTGAAAACAACAACTTACATACGGAAAACTGAAAAAATACATTTATATTCTGTTGATACTTTTGGAAAACTTTCCATGGGTCATTTATGATGTGTAAGAGTCAACGCTACCTCAATCTATGGAACGTTGTGGTCGGTACCACTCTAACTATCTCACTTTTATTTGAAATGGACAGGATTTTAAGTGAAAACAACAACTTGTGTTCAAAAAGCTGACCAAATGCTTTATAATTGTATTGATACTTCAGGAAAAAAAATATGTGGGTCATTTTTGATGTGTAAAATTCATCCCTTCCTTAATCTAAGTCACAGTGTGGCTGGTACCACTCAAATTGTTTCACTTTTATTTGAAATGGATAGGATTTTAAGTGAAAACAACAACTTGCATACGTAAAACCGACCAAACACATTTTGATTCTATTGATACATTAGGAAAATGATCCATGGGTCATCTTTTATGTGTATGAGTCAACCCCGCCTCAATCTGAGGCACAGTGTCGCCGATACCACTCGTAGTGTCTTTATTTTGTTTATAATGGACACCATTTTAAGTAAAAACAAATGGCATAGGTAAAACTAACCAAACGCATTCTAATTTTGTTTATACTTTAGGAAAACAATTCATGAGTTATTTTTGATGTGTATGAGTCAACCTCGCCTCAATCCGAGGAACGGTGTGGCCAGTAATACTCAAACTGTCTCACTTTTATTTGAAACGGATAGTATTTTAAGTGAAAAGAACAACCTGCATACGAAAAACTGACCAAACGCATTGCGATTCTATTGATACTTTAGGAAAACAATCCATGGGTTGTTTTTGACGTATAAGAGTCAATGCTTCTTCAATCCAAGTCATAGTCTGGGCAGTACCACTCTAACTGTCTCACTTTTAATTGAAATGATCAAGATTTTAAGTGAAAACAACAAATTGAGTTCGTAAAACCAAACAAACACTTTCTAATTGTATTGATACTTTATTAAAATGATCCATTGGTCATTTTTTATGTGTACGAGTCAACCCTGCCTCAATCGGGGACACGTTGTGGCTGGTACCACTCAAATTGTCACACTTTTATTTGAATTGGACATGATTTTAAGTGAAAACAACAACTTGCATATGTAAAACCAACCAAACGCATTCATATTCTATTTATACTTTAGGAAAATGATCCATGGGTCATTTTTGACATGTATGATTTAACCTTGTCTCAATCTGAGGCACGGTGTGGTCGATACCACTCAAATTGTCTCACTTTTATTTTAAATGGACAAGATTTTAAGTGAAAACAACAACTTGCAAATGGAAAACCATCCAAATGCTTTCTGATTATATTGATACTTCGGTAAAATGATCCATGGGTCATTTTGGATGTTTAAAAGTCAACCCCGCCTCAATCTGAGGCATGCTGTGGCTGGTATCACTCAAAGTGTCTCTCTTTTGTTTAAAATGGACACTGTTTTAAGTAAAAACAACAGACATACAGAAAACCAACCAAACATATTTTGATTGTGTTGATACTTTAGAAAAAGGATCCATGGGTCATTTTTTATGTTCATGATTCAACCTCGCCTAAATCCGAGGCACGGTGTGGCTGGTACCACTCAAAGTGTCTCACCTTTATTTGAAATGGATAACATTTTATGTGAAAACAACAACTAACATATGTAAAATCAACCAAACACATTAGGATTGTGTTGATACTTTAGGAAAATGATCCATGGGTCATATGTGACCTGTAAAATGCAACCCCACCTCAATTCAAGGCATGGTGTGGCCGATATCACTCGAAGTGTCCTTCTTTTGTTTAAAATTGACACCCATTTAAGTAAAAATAACTGGAATATAGAAAACCAACCAATCATATTCATATTGTGCTGATACTTTAGAACAAGGATCCATGGTTCATTTTTGACATGTAAGAGTCAATCCTAACTCAATCAGAGGCATGGTGTGGCTGGTACCACTCAAAGTGTCTCACTTTTATTTGAAATGGACAACATTTTAAGTGAAAACAACAACTGGCATACGGAAAACAAACCAAACACATTCAGATTTTGTTGATACATTAGTAAAACGATCCATGGGGCATTTGTGACATGTACGAGTCAACCCCACCTCAATCTGAGAAATGGTGTGACTGGTACCACTCAAACTATCTCACTTTTATTTGAAATGGACAGGATTTTAAGTCAAAACAACTTGCATACGGAAAACCAAACAAATGCATTCGGATTTTCATGATACATTAGGAAAACAATCCATGGTCCATTTGTGATGTGTATGATTCAACCCCTCCTCGATCTGAGGCATGGTGTGGCCGGTACCACTCAAATTGTCTCACTTTTATTTGAAATGGATAGGATTTTAATTGAAAACAATAACTTGCATATGGAAAACCAACCAAACACTTTCTAATTGTATTGATAATTCAGGACAATGATCCATGGGTCATTTTTAACGTGTAAAAGTCAACCCCACCTCAATACGAGGAACAGTGTGGTCGGTATCACTCAAAGTGTCTCTCTTTTGTTTAAAATATACATTGTTTTAAGTAAAAACAACATACATTTGGAAAACTGACCAAACATATTCTGATTGTGTTGATACTTTAGCACAAGGATCCATGGGTAATTTTTTGACATGTACAAGTCAACCCCATCTCAATTCGAGGTATGGTGTGGCCGTTACCTCTCAAACTGTCCCACTTTTATTTTAAGTGGACAACATTTTAAGTGAAAAAAACAACTGGCATATGGAAAACCAAACAAACGCATTTGGACTCTATTGATACTTTATGACAACGATCCATGTGTCATTTGTGAGGTTTACGAGTCAACCCAGCCTCAATATGAGGTATGATTTGGCCATTACCACTCAAACTATCTCACTTTTATTTGAAATGGACAAGATATTAAGTGAAAACAACAACTTACATAGGGAAAACCGACCAAACATATTTGGATTGTGTTGATACTTTAGAACAAGGATCCATGGTCTAGCCTCACACAATACACTTCTCATGTGAAAAACTCCTACCCCTATTCTAAAACACATGACATTTAATACGCCAATACCATCCTCAAACAGTGGGTTCTTGGACCAAACCAAAGTCCCTTTGGGAACCCAATACAAAAGGCATAATTGAATACTCATACCCACTACCCAAGATGGTGATTCATCTCACATCACACCCAGGAGAAAAAATTACAATTAGCCACATACTCCCTTATTCCAATTGAAAATTCTATGAAAAACATGTAGGTTATTCTGGTAACCCATCTCATATGTCGAGATTGGCCAATGTTTCCCACTAACACATCAGGAACAATTTATACAAGGATACATAGTTATTAGAGGAATAAAATCATACCATGTGCTTCCTATAACTCATCCTAGGTCTAATCACATGACCACTACCATTCTCTATCTTATGGGTATCATGATCCTTGTCCACTCTACCAAAGTTTTTCTGTTGGTTTTAAGATAGTCAACCCAAGACCATGAGTAAACATCCCATGTGCTTCCTATAACATGTAGGCTTTTTCTCTTGTGTGTACTGGTGTTGTGGTTTGAGTGAGGAGTGAATTCTAAATTTTGAATATTGTTATGGGTGTTATTTCTTTTCAATTCTAAATTTCTGAATTCTGAATGTATTGGATTCTGGCTGTATTGGATTTTAATTTTGTATTGGTGTTATGGGTGTTATTTCACTTCAATTATGGATTTATTGTATTGTGGATGTATTTAATATTGTATTTTTCTCTTGTGTTGTGGTTTGAGTGAGGAATGAATTTAAAACTTCTAAATTTATTAATTTTGGATGAATTTTAAACATCCCATGTAGGCTTTTGGATTCTGGTTGTATGTGTTCTTGTAGGTCATAGAGAGCTACAGGTTGGAGGTGGCTGCTGCTACTATGGAGCTGTAGAATATGTATACTAGTGGTTTACAAAAATGTTGGTATAGCCTTTTGATGTATATTATACCAATGGTTTGGTTATAACCATTGGTATAAAATTATACCATTGGTTTTGAAAACCGTTGGTATATCCTTTTGATGTATATTGTGCACTATATACCAACGGTTTAAAATCGTTGGTATAAGTGGAACATATACCAAAGGTTTTTGAAACCCTTGGTATATATCTTACTTTAACACGTATACCAATGGTTTACATAGAATAATTGGTATAAGCCTATACCCATGGCGTACTTGTCCATGGTTTGGGAAACAATTGGTATATAATATACCAACGGTTTCCCAACCTTTACCAATGGTTCAGAACCATTGGTAAAGGGTAAAATTCTAGTAGTGTTTTGAACCATTGTTCCATGAATCGGGTGCACAATATTTGATTTTTCTAGTATACATAAAACCATAGGTCAAAAAATAATTCCCATGATAAATAAATAATTAGGGGAAAAAATCACAAATAAAAATCATGAGGAATGGGCCATGTTTAATTTTTGTGTCTACCTTGATTCATTTTTATTATAATGATGAATGAAGATATAATCAAAATAACCACAAAGAAAATTCTTGTAATAAAATCCCTGCAATAATCCCATCACACAATACATGTGATTTTCATATCAATATGTTGGTTGATTGATCCATGTTTTTTATAGAAATAGAAAATGGGGAAAGATTCTAATCACAATAGATAGCTTACATTGATATAGATCGATCACTGATGAATAATGTGTTTGTGTCGTTGTCATTTTTAAGATCTCTTAATCCCATTGCACACCAATCATCGATCTATTATCCAATTGGCATTCATGTGAGTGATATCCTCTAATGGTTATCTAGTGGATCCAAGGTTATGTGGCTAACCCTGAGGAATTTTTATAATTGTATAATTATAGATTAATTTAGGTTATTTTGTTAATGGGTGAATTAAAATAATTTAATTTAATTGTTTTATTCATTTTTATACTCTTGAAAACTTTTCCAGAAATTCCCTATGTCGACGAAGGTTGTGTCGCACCTACGGTAATACCTATGTTCTGAATTCAATGATTCCCTATGATTTTTGATCTGGTCCCCCATTTATAATTTAATCTTCTTTTTTTAGGAAAATTACACATGTTCCCTATTTAATATATTTAATATATTTCGAAAATTTATTTCATCCACACCGGGCCTTTGAATTTTACGCCTTCTCAGCACCTGGTCTTAAAAATAATCTTTACAATATTCAAAAAATAATACATAGAAAATTCAAGTCATTTCATGGGTGGATTAAAAATTCAATAGGGATAGGTAGGATTCAGCATTGGGACTTGGGGATAGCTTAATTCTATTGGAACTTGGGGTTGTTTTTTGGGGATATATCGAGGTGAGTAATTATGTGTAGGTACTTGGTTTCCTTATTTTAATAAAAAAAACTATATGGGACACCTCTTAAATGAATGGGTTTACCCATACAGGTTAGTTTCCCACATGAGATATCTATATATCACCATTTTAAATGAAAATAAATTTTAAAAAGTTCGCCTCACCCCATACCCACCAAGATCAGGACCCATTTTTCAATACTAGAATTGCATCACACTTTTTTGGTAATCCCTAATTGGATTAAGATACTAGAGGTATGGGGTTGAGATAATCCATATTATGGATTGGGAAAGGGCTTATCCACTCAACTATAATAGATTCATATATGATTTGATTAATATTTTAGTCTACATAAATAACTAAGTGTTAATATAAATTATAAATTTATCTTCAACTTAGTGAAATATAGATCATGTACCAGTAATAGATATTATGAAAATTTAAAAGGTGCTATCATTTTAGAGGGAGAAAATTTAATAAAATCCCTTATTAAATAATTTAAAAACATGATAATATTGTGATAAAAGATACTATTATAGATAAAATAAAACATCATCATCAAACCTAAACTTAAGATCAATTTTTGTAATGAAAAATGTAACCAACATCCTATATTGGTATAAGAACATGAATTTTATCCTTAAGAAAGAATGAAAATTTCACGTGTTTGAGTAACTCCTTCCTAAGAAGTTTTCTGGAAAATTTATTTAACAAATGGATCTAAATGATTAAAACAATCATTTGAAGGATTAAATATATGTATCCACTCCCATTATTGTATCTATATAGTTTGAGTTATAAAAAACATGAGAATGTAGTTGTGTTCAAGATAACATATAACCAAAAATAAACTATCAGAAACAAGTAACACATGAGAGGTATAGTGATCCAAAGCAATTCTTTAAATGTAATATTATCAAAGTAAATTCAATACCTACTAATTTAATCAATATGATTGGGTACATCAATGACATGGAGAGGTACATTTCTTCTTTAAGACTTGATCTATCTATAGAGTTCAATTTATAATCATTTATAGTAAAATTATAGCATTTCATTGTAAACTATAATATGGATGATTTAAATAAATGTATATGTAATATCCTTAATATATTGAGGATGGATGAATGGGAGTGGGATATCTAAGTAAAAGTTTTTTTCTAGAAGTACAAAATAATTAAAAAAAATTCCAAAATAAAAATATTAAATGGTTTAATATTTAGTCTAGGTTATTAAAACCTAAAGTAGTAGTTGGGAAGAAGGGGATGTGTTTTGATTATGGTGAGTGTAGTCACTAGAGGAGTAATTTCCTAGAACACTTGATCATATTTAATAAAATACATGGATATTAAAAATCATTTATTAATTATATATAAATCAATTATTTTATTTAAAAGGTTATATGATACTAATCATATACTATAAAAATGTTTTCAATATGTACAAAATTTCAAAAATGTTGAAGAGTTTATGATTAGATCTTGAAGTGTGCATCCATATGATGAAGATAAGGATTTATATATCAAGTAGTTGAATAAATCAGACTAATTCAAATATCAATAGGATTTATACATTATAAAATATTTGTATTTTCATCTTGTTTTATCGTATTTGGTAAGAGAATGATTATTTTAAATAATGATTTGTTGTAAATAATATAAGATGATGGCTTCAGTTGGAATGGTTTATGATTTATTACAATTTTATAACATGTTTTAAATAAGATAAGGGTAAATATATAGTATCATGGATAAAATATTTTATCCATGTTATATGTTAAAATATGAGTTAAAAGTTCCCACCACTAAATGGTGGCATGTTTTAGAGAAGAAAATATTCTTTTAGGAATATTTCTATAAAAAAAAGAGAATACTATATATGATATTATTATTTTTAAAGGTTTTGGGGAGTAGTGTAAGTGATTGGACCCATTCCCAAAAGTGTTTTGTCTTCAGTTTAATCATATTTTTCCTCAGAACTTGAAAAATAGCCATGGAATATATAAGGTAAAATCTTTCAGAAATAATTTTTAATTAATTGATAATCACACTAAAATACCTCATATTGTAATTATTTCTTTGTTGTTGAATTGGTTTACCTAGTCTAGTCATTTTTTCATTGTATCTAATGATTCTAGTGGATAATCCTTCTAGTGGTATCCACACATACTCCATGAACCTCAAGATCTCATTATTGAATCACTAAGTGCCAGTGTGAATTATTCTCACTGTTTACATCATTCTTCATTGATCTCAAAATTAATTTCTTTAAGGATTGAAGGATTTTTTTATAGTTCCCTTGGGACTTGAGAGGTAGGAGGATTATTGAAGATCTATATTATCAAGGTAATTCTAGAGAAACTTCTATATGGGGTAGAGTGAATTCTCTAAAGAGAATTTGTTATACACAATAATATATTCAATGTATTACCCTATAAATGATATAAATAGGTTTATATATCTAGGTTAGAGAATTTGTGATTGTTTTTAGACCCTTATCTAATAACTTAATCCTTATAAAACCCCACTAATAATATTATTATTTATATTATTTATGTGATGTGAGAATTTATCATAGATAATATAAATATCACTTTTTAAATAAATAAGTTAATATTTACTTAAATTATTTTTAATGTATCATTCTCATAGAACCCTTAACTAAGTCCTTATTTATTCCTTGTTATTTATCAAACCTAGTATAATGACTATTTATTTAAAAAAATAATTATCACTACATTATTCATTAAATAAATAAATAAATTTTATATTCATTAAACTCGTGAATAAATATTAATTAAATATTAAACTAATATATTTATTCTCTTTAATTACAAGTGAATAAATATATGGGATTAACATAAAATAAATAATTATTATTCTTCAAAACATGAGAATAATATTATTCTAATATTAAATTCAGATAAAGTTTGATTGATTGTTTGGATAAACCTCTTGTTTGGCCCTTTAGACTTATTTCTTAGTATAATTAGTCTAAATCACCTAAAATTATATTTTAGTGTCTAGAAAAACATCTAGGAACCCATAGAAAAATAAGTTAAATGTCACAATGAAAATAAACTACTAAAAATGTTTATTGTGTGATATAATCCCTTCTTCTTGATATATCATCGAGAAATTTACATCACATATGTCACTAACTATATGATTAATATATTATATTTTACTTTCCTAAAAATAACTACTTGATAAAACTATCATGGTCATGGATTTAGTCAGGTAGTTTTTTGGTGCCTTGTTATGCTGCAAACACCTGATGGAGTGGTGAATCAGGTGTTGTTAAATTTTGACCAAATCCTAAACGTTCTTTTATTATTTCCCCCCTTTGGTATTTAAACCCATGTTTTCTTCTTGGATATGAATGGATCATTTTATCTTATACCCAACATATCACAACCACATGAGATGAAAAATATAAATATGAGGTCAATACATGATATTTTTATATAAGTTTTGACCCCAATATGGGAAACCTACTCCTTTCCAAGTTCAACTTTTGTTGAGACACTGATTCTCCACCAAAAAAATTATCAAGTACAAGCCGGTTGGTCAGGGATAATCCTAAAAATGGGTTCACTATATTAAACAAATGAGGTCACCATATTGTATAGGTGACTTTACACTATATTACACAAGAATATTGAACCTCCTCTAGTAGATTCTTTATACTAACATCACAATAGTTCTTCCAAAACTTCTCATTTATTGAAGTAGATCCCTAAGTCAATCTAGGGATGTCACTACATACAAAATCCAATCTACTTCCTCAAACATGTATTATTAAATTACCTTATAATATTTTAAATTAAGTACATGTAACTTGGTCTTTATATTCATTTCTAGATTTATAGTTTTAATAAAATGTAATCATTGGGAAATATCAACTCATAAATTCTCAAAGAATACATCCCAAAAAGTATTATCTAGTAATTATACACTTAATAGAAAAAATTATTATAATTTTTTCCCAACAATGAACACCCTAAAACATATGGGTCCATTCTTTCTCACTTCTTATTCTGTAAACCACCTTGACACTCACTGTTTTTA
The DNA here is from genome assembly GCA_963277665.1 of Viscum album. NCBI lineage: Eukaryota > Viridiplantae > Streptophyta > Magnoliopsida > Santalales > Viscaceae > Viscum > Viscum album. The sequence goes on along the minus strand of OY728160.1, from coordinate 1,721,437,186 downwards.
CACAAGATGACTAGGTCACCTTCCTCCTCTTTTTCTCTTTCTTTGAAACTCAATAGATTTTCCTTCAACACATCTTTATAACTATTTTTTATTCCTCACTACATCATGTACCGACTTATATAACTATCACTTCATTAAGATCACTAGTTTTATCCCTTTATACTCTTAGTATCTCACCCAAATTTTTTACGAGATTCCCCAATCTCTTTCTTTTGTCTTCTCACATTTATATAAATATAAATGTATAGGAGTTACCATGTGAGTTAAATAAATCATATTACAATTTAGAAACTCATTATTTACATAAATAATTACTTTAAAATAAACATGTGGGGTATTACCACAATTTATTATTTTTTAAATGGTTTTCCTCAGTAAATAAAAAAAATTCCCATCATTTACTTCTCACAATTTGTCTCTTTTTTGTCTCATCCAAATGAGTATTCTAGATTTTCTATATATAATCCTAAGAAATTTTTCTTATCATCCTTTCTTTATACACCATCTACACATAAAACTATTTTCATGGATGTATAAAAAAACCACAGTAGTATAAGGTTTAGTTTGGCTTAGCTCTTTGTAGCTTGAGTGCTTCCCATTAAACCAATTCATATTCAGCTTGAATCTGTAAACAATATATACAATATTTAATATATCTTATAATTATAATTATTGTATTGAATCAAAAATTAATTTATTATATTTTAACACTAATGGATATCACTTTCAACGATTGATTTAATTTTTCATTTTGATCACCAAATGTTGAGTTTCAAATATTTTCATTTGAAACTCACTAAATAATAAAATAGTTATCTCCTCACCACATATTTTTCAAATAATAACTTGAATAATGTCTATAAATAACATAATCAAATTAAAAACGTTAAATCATGGCATGGGAATTATAAAAAATAATTTTCTTTATATTAATTAAATTATAGAAAGTCAAATTTTATACTTTAAAAAGTCATTCAAACTCCCTATTACTTTGTTCTTCTTCACTACAGCATGATGGTCAACTTATAAAACATTAAGAGATTGTAAAAAATTTAATTTGTGATATTTTATTCCATGATAATAAATAAAAAATCATCCTATACATTTATTCTTTATAATCTCAAATTCTAGAAAACTTATCATTTTCATAGGGATAAAATGGTCCTTACACCAGTCATGCTTACACAACACCTAGAAATTATTATTTTGATGAGAATAATATTTATATAGTACTGGATTCATCCTTATAAATACTTTAATTCATGATTACATAGGTTATGATCTTTATGGTGATAATCTTAAAAGATAAATGATCCTTTTTTGACCTTCATGATTACATGTGGTCATGCATACACAGGTGTCCATCCTTATAAACTAATCATATATACAACATTAAATGATCCTTATAGGATGTATCCTAATATAATAATGTTTATGGATTTGTATGATATTTTTAGCACTCATCCTTATAGATTCATCCTTACAATTTTCATCCTTATGGATTTCATCCTTACTGATTTGGATAATCATTACATAATCTTAGAGATTTATCCAAAATTCCTTCTCAAACTAAAAAATTATTCATTTATTCAAATACAAATAGAACCATTTTAACTTTATCTTCAAACTCAATAAGAAAATTTAAATCACATAGTAATAAAATCAAATATTCTTACAAATTATAATACTAATATAAACCTTTTATAGCTTATTAAAAAGGTATATTATAGCATTTAAATACTAATGTTTAAGTATTTTCAAGAACTCCACTATATTTAAATCTTCAACTTCAATTCACCCATTATAAACCATAATATAAGTGTTAATAAACACCAAAATTAGAATAATTTATACTCAATTACACTAGGATGGTTTCTCTAAATCCTTAGGTCTTAAATCTCCCAAATCAAATAGATTTTCACACATTTTTCTACATCCCTTAAAACTACTTACAGTAGTCAACTCCTTCATTTATATAAATTATTCTAGATAATTTCTCCTTATTCCATGTACACAAGTCACTTATATTCATGAGGATAATCTCTATCAATAATCTAATTTTAAGTGATTCTAACCAAGTAGTCATATCTTACAAATGACTTTTCCAACATAAAACAAGTACTCATTTATATTTCGAATGGATTCCAACTCTAACTTCATTCCTTTGTATCACATATTGAATTTTCACATTACCTTTACTTTATATTAACAATAATTACAACTCAGTATTCATATTTACATGGTGAAATTCATATTTACATTCCAATTAAAGGCCTAGATATATATACTTACATTAACTCAAAACAGATAAATCTTTTCTTGACTTATTTATTAATTTCATCTCACTCAAGATTCACCCAACGTATACTACCTCACTATGAGCATATGTCATTATGGTTTTTGTTCATATGTCAAAGTAAATGACTCATGATATTACTTAATAATAATAACAATCCTAAGGTCCAATACAAATTTAAGTATATAAGAATATCTAAAGGAAGATAAAATATATGGAATTCATGTAGGTGGTTTTTTTATTATAACCTCTACTCTTGGATATTACAAATGGAGAACATAATGAGAATAATTATCAATGTATTATGAGATTCCTTCCCCCGATAAACTATATGATATATGATCATTTAGATGATACCATTCGACCATATAATATTTATTTAAGAATATCATCATAACATTTCAACGTTCTCATCATAATAGGGAATGGTTATGACATTATGATGATACTGATACTCTAAGGACATTATAACATTAATTTTTTTATAGAAGAACACTCATAATGTGATAATATATTTATTAATATTCAAAAACTTGAATATACATGTAATATAAAGTAAAAAAGTAATTGGTTCTAGATTACCAACCCCAATAGACTCCCACTTACACTAGAGCCAACTACTAATGAATTTTATTCAGCTGACTTTCACATGATATTAATTATTCTAATAAGATAAGGGTTTAGTCAACTGGTCTATCTTGTTTTATAATTTTAAAACTCTATTTACTATGACCTCTCCCCTATGATAAAAATCCATTAAGAGATGATAAATTTTAATTATATGCTCCATTAATTTATGTGACTTTGGATCCTTGTCTAGAGCCACTACTATAGTGTTATCACAATACAATGTGATAAAATATTTGATGTTAGTTGCTACATCAAGTTCCTAGATAAAATTTCATATCCAATATAATTATTTATCTATATATAAATTTATAATATACTTGTAATCCATTATAGAATTTGAAACCATGGCCTTATTTGAGATCTTCCATCTCACGAATCCTCAATTATCGGTGAATACATATCCTGATTGTGACTTCGAATCATTTGGATCTATCTATAAACTAACATTTTTATAACCCCTAGTGGATATATCCTAATCTCCTCTATAAACTAAGAACATAACCTTAGTATGATTCAAATACTTTAGTATATTATTTATTGTATCCCAATGTTGTCCTCCAAGATTTTCTTGATATTTATCTATAATGCTCATGGTGTAAGAAAAATCAAGACTGGTATATAACATAGAATACATGATAGATCCTATCACATGAGCATATTTTATTTTACTCTCTCCCTATCTCTCTCCTATTGTGTCAACTAAATCTCTTTAGTTTATGGTCAACGTATATACTCTAACTTATTTCAAGAAAACTATTAGATATATCTTGAATGATATTGATCCCTAGAATGTAATATTCTACCCTTAATTCATTCATATATAAGCAGTTGTTCAACCACACCTTAAATGATTGAAACATTGGTATCTCATTTCTAATAAATAATATTTCATCAATATATAATATTAGGAAAATGACTGCACTCCCATAAAATTTCTTATAGAAACAAGTCCCACATTCCTTCTTCATAGAACCAAATTACCTTATAGATTTATCAAAATCATTATTCCCTATTCTAGATCCTTAATTTAATCCATAAATGTATCTATACAAATTTAATACCTTATTATCATTTTTGGAGTCACAAATCCTACTGGTTGTGTCATATAGACATCTTCTATAAAGTTCATGTTAAGGAAAGTTATCTTGAAATACATTTACCAAATCTTATATTCAAGGTAGGATATTATGGAAAGTATAATTATAATGGATTATATCATGTATAATATTTAAAATTATTCATCATAGTATATTCCATGATGGTTTTTAAACCCTTTATCCACTATTCATTCATTATAGGTACTAGATTTACATTCCATGTCCAGTTTATTTTTGAATACACATTTACACCGGATAAATTTAATATCTACTAGAAGATCATCTAAAACACAAAATTGGTTCTAGTTCATGTAATCAATCTCATAATTCATGGTTTTTTATATCTTGTCACTTTTGAGATACTTATTACCTATTTGTAGAAAAATGGTTCGTCGTTGTCAAGAAATAATGATGCACTTTCCTTACTGACTAAAAACCCATATCTCTCTTATTCTCTAACCTCTACAATACTCTTATGAAGTATTTGTTTATTTCAAATAATATCTTCCATAGTTCCTTGTGGAACTTTATTATTTACCAACTCCTTTGTATCTTGAGCCTCAAATAATTTGAATTTAATCTTTCTTCCACTATCTCTTTTAGAGATATGCTCCCTCTCAAGGAATATGGAATGTATTTTGACTATTAACTTCTTTTTTGAGAGCATGTATAGATAATATACCCTTGTTTTCTTGGGATATCCTAAAAATATACACTTCATACCTTGTGGTTATAGTTTTCGTCCAAAAGTGACCTTAACAAATGTATCGTAATTCTATACATGAGTAGATGACAATGAGGATTTATTCCCATATATTAACTTGTATAGAATTTTTTTCCACTTTAGTTGGCACTCAATTTAGTATTTTTTTCATATCCTATAATTCAAATCATAAAAATTATAATGGAATATCTACATGACTCTTCATCGACCTCACCATGTCCAATAAGGTCTTATTCATCTTTTAAATAACACCATTCCAATATTGTGTATAATGAGGCGGGAGTTTATATAGGATCTCAATCTCCCTAAGATGGTTGATGAACTCTTGATAAAAATATTCTCTAACTCTATATATTTTAAGTTTCTTTATCTTATTTCCAATATTATTCTATAATTAATTCTTGATCTTCTTAAAATTTCTCAAAGGATTCAGACTTGTACCTCATTAAGTAGACACATCCATGTCTAATAAGTTCATTAGTAAAAGTAATGAAGTATAAGTGTAAACCTATATTGTTAAATGTAAAAGTTACACACAAATTAGTTTATACTAATTCAAAAATCTCTATGGACCTTTCACCCTTTTAGAAAAATTGATTTAGTCATTTTACTTTGAAAAAAAGAATAAAATCTATTACGGGTTTTTAATTTGAAAGAAATTAAATACAATATTTGATAGAACTTTTTGAAGCACACCTCATTTTAGGACTAAGTCGGTTATGCAAATATTGGGTGTGATATGAGTTATGAAAACATTATTGTTTATTTATTTTCAACACTTGGTTATCATATTCTAGTATATAAAGTCTGTTATTAAGGTGTTTTATGCCATAAAATGGTATCTTTATAAAATTTGAATTTTTTATTCCCAAACATGAATAAAAATTTATTCATGTATAAACTGGATAGGGATATAGTGTTTTTGGTAACACTGGGAACATAATATAAATTCTTCGAGAGTATAATCATTCTTATTAGAAATGTATGGTGGTATACTCCTATAGTTAGGGTATCCAGTATTATTCAATTTTCATATAGAATATCCCACACACCAATGGTAACCTTCCTAAATCTATTTGGTTACTATATTTGGATAGAAACGTGAGCACTATAATTTGTATCTAACACCCAAATTGTATATATAGAATTATTACACTTGGTAACAAATGTTTCTAAATATTATCCTTGATTCCTTATTATGGTACATTTTTTCTTCTAGTGTACCTTCTTAACACATGAAAAACATTCTACATATTTTTTCTTTTCGTTCCTATGGATCTTCCTCTCGAAGGATGGTTCTTAGAAGCCATATAATTAGAGTGGTTCATAGGGCCCTTGTCCTTTTACTTTATCTTTTTCATCATATGGACTCTAGGTTTTTCATTCCTCAAATCCTTATCTTCTTATTAAATAAAATTGAGGAATGTTGGGAGTGACTTCTCAGTATTTTTCATATTATAATTAACAATATAACTAGAGAAAATATAAGGTAGTGAGGTAAAAATGAGATATATATTCAACTCATCTAGAATTTTAAATCCCAATATGTTCAAATGTTCAATATTTATAATTATCTTGACTATATGATGTCTAATAGGAGATCCTTATCTGGGATTATATTAGAAAAGTTCCTTATAAATCTTATACCGCTCTTATCTAGCATTATACTAAAAGAGATCATGGATATGAGACAACATTCTGTACAAATGTTTTTCCTTATGAAAATTATATAGATCATTGGTCATATATGATAACATGAGACACTTGATATCTAGTATGTAATCCAATTTTTCAGGTAGATAGTGAGATCCACCTAAATCACCTCCTTATAAGATGTATCATAAACAATAGACTCTAGTATTTAAGACATTTGATTTTTGGAATTGTATGATGTGTAACTAACCATACTACTCCTAGAACTTATTGACAATGAGGAGATTATATTTCTCCAAAATCGATATTAGTGATTATTTCAATGTTGTATCACTTTCTATTTTTTAAAACAAAATAAAATTAGGTTTTAATACTTTTTCTGAAGGAACTTGGGTACTAAAGAATCTTTGAATACTGGTATTTTCAAAAAAAATCAATTGGATTAGTGTCATAACATATAATCTGGTATACTGGAGTGTAGATTTTATAATTTATCACTTGAAATTATATTTAATTGTGAATAAAGAAATTTAATGAAACTATAAATGATAGCTTTTTCGTTCATCAATTCCAATTTCATCTACTCATTTGTAGCATATCGTAGCTTGGAGACACCACATGATACATACTCTATATCATCCACATGTTCACCATAACTCATGGATCCTTTTTATTCAATTATCTAGTGCTAGTGTTGGAAATAAAATAACCTTACAATCTCACTCTAATCGTATAAAGAATGTGGACTTGATTTAAGGAAGTGGGATTGACTAGATCTTGTTATTCTCTTAAGGTTTATCTCTCTAGATCTTGAGAGATATTTTGAGGAGATTTAGGGTCTATAAATTCAAGAAATACTCTTTCCCTAATTATTTTTGTTTTAAAATGGTTTTTATATCTAGGTTAAACTCTTAAAAAATTTCATATAAAACAATAAAATAGTTAACCCTTAAAAACCATCCCATAACACCACAAACAACTTAGTTAACATGATATATGTGACATAAATATTTTATCACTATCTTTTGATATAAATATAATTTCATGTGATAACATTTGAACCATTTACTTAGCTTATAATCTCCCCTTATTATTTAATGAACCTTAAATTTTTTATTTTCGTTTGAAAAATAGTATTTCTCATATTCAGTTTTATAACTAAATAACTTTTGAATTCCTTAATAAATTAATTAAATTATTATTCTAAACACAATTAATATAATTGAATTATTTTATTTATTATCATTCACACTCAGACGTTCACCATCCCCTACATGTTGGGCTCACTTCATCTTAAAATCATATTCATTTGAATAGGTGGAACATATGAATACTATTTATGTGTGACCCTCTAGGCCCTTATCTTAATATTATTGAGTCATACCCATATATAAATAGTGGTATCTAAAAACACATCATCGACCCTAAGTAGATAAGGATAATTCCTAGCTATTACTACCTCCTATGAACACGTGTCATGTAATATAATCATGTTGTCTCATGATATATTATAAAGTGATATTCACAGTTAGTTCCATTATCCTATCATACTTTAATTTTTATTTTAAAGAAAACTACTAATAGAATTACCTTCTTCTACTATTTCCATGGATACAAAAAAGGTACCAAAATCTTGGTTAACTGGGCTTGAGATGTCTCTTCCTTTCAAAAATAGAAAATATTGTCTTGATCATTTAATAAATGTCACATCACTAATGATTCACCCAGCGCAAGATAATTCACCACAACATAAATTACATACTTTTCATTATGCATAAAAGTAAAAAATCAAATGTTACACAAGGATACTAATATGTAGTTGAGAGACCAATAAAATTTCTTGTAAATAGGAACAACCAATGAAGCCTAAAATATATGGTGTTCATATTCACAAATCAGTCCTCATGATCTCTTCTACTTGAGATCACCAAGTGATAACTTCATGAGAATAAGTTTCAATTCTTATGATCCCTCAATACCTAATATTTAGACATCATATGTGTCCCATTAATATGATTTATATAGACCATGTGACATATATTTTATATTTCTATCTTAGTTTCTTGATGTTCTCATTATTGATGGAAACTATTATAACATGTTGAAAAGACAAATAATATAAGGACATTTCCATGTAAATAGTGGATGTAGGAGTATTTACACTATTATGTTAAGAATAAATAATGCATAACTCTTTGCAAACATGATATGGTAATTGAAAATTACTGGTCAATTTGGGTCTAGGGAACCAACATTCACATCATTATCTTGATTACCAAAATAAGGAAAATATGATAATTTTATTAATTAGCCTCCCACAGTTTGATCAAATATCAATATCCATAACCATTGGATTCATAATATCCTATCACATGGATATTATAGTAGAAAGGATCCACATTTCCCCTATTATAACTCAGATGGGGGAATAGAAAGTTATTTGATGGTATTTAGGTAGGTGTGTCTTTCCAGCTAAATTAACTCATAGATCCTTGATCTGTTTAGTGTAATCCCCAATACTAAAATCCTAGACTTGTATTTCCTCAATACATTTCTAGTAGTTACACCAAGTCTCACATATGTGATCAGCTATTGAAATGAACAAGGTTGAGTATAACCAAAAAAATTAAAACTCCCCAATAATTGAAATAGCCCTAATAGAATCAAGACAATCACTTTGAACTATTGTTACTTTTTAACTTAATTAATGAAATGTTATAGAAAATTAATATTTTCATTGAGGAATGTTATGTTATAAGAAAATTTACTTTAGTTTATAATTTTACATGCTTGTTAATATTATATGGATTTAACATAGGTGATTAACCATGTCTTGATAAAATAATTTATTCATTATCTATTTATTTTATTCCATCTTACACACTTTTCAATTAATTTATTTTATGTTATAACCATAAATACTCTAATAAACATAAATAATTAAACCTTCACTTAAAAAAATAAAATATATATACATAGCATGATCATGAGATTTTATAATGGTAATTTTATTAAATGTATTATAAACTAACCCTTAACCCTATGGGAATAAATCTATGAGCTATGACTTGGATCGAGTTACAACATTTCAATTGTACTTATATATATCTCCTTGGTGGGTTTCACCTCAACTCCACTTTAAACTACCTATACTCACCTGGAATCTCTATTCTTTACATATACTTACTCACATATGGGTAAGGGGAACCAGGGATATGGGGATACATAAAATAAATCATGGAGACACAAGATTTTTCTTAATAAAGAGGAGGGGATGATATATAGATCATTATTTTAATTTAATAATAATTTTCAAAAAACACATGAAATAATAATTAAATTGATGAAAATCAAACACATATATAAGTCAGTTAATCTCATGATCATCCATGCATTAAAGAGTACAAATTTAGAAAGATGGTTAACCTTAATTTCTATTTGTTCTTTATTAAGATAAATTAATATAACTGATAAATTAATTATCTTAGTAATTAATTAATTAATTTATATTAATTTATAATCTAAAAATTCCTGAATATTCTCATAATCTTTAATTTTAAACAATTTAAATAATAAATTAAAATTAAAATTAATTAAGTACATGGTGTGTACTAGATGAAACACGGCATGTACCTGTCCGAACTATGTAGTGTATTGTGTGGTCCTTATCATGTAATATGTACTTATATAGGATATAGAATACATAGTGTGTCATAATATTACAAAGTGTGTAGTTTTTTTTCATGCTTCATAGGCTATGCAGCATTTATGAATCATGGATTTCCTTAATATAAGTGGCATGAACTGCTTTTAATTCCCACAAATTACACAATGTGTACGATGACCATGCACGGTTTTTAAGTTCCTAAATTCATATGGAGATTAATTAATTTAATCATTTATTTGTATAATTAATTCTATAATTAATCTTTATTTTGTGTAATTAATTCACTTGGTGTATAACTTGGCTTAGTATGTACTCCATGTGAATGAGTATGGGTTACATGAAGTATGCAACCTAATACAAACTATATATTATATTCTATGGTCGTCATTAATACATTTATAGGGTCTCTATGTGTATATCTTGTAAAAATTTATGAATTACATGACATGTGTAGCAGGTACATGTCATGTAATCTCATCTAGCCTCTATTACTCAGTTGGAGGTCAATATACAATGTGTAAATAATATATGTGACACCCATTGATGACACGACTTCTATGTTTCTTGTTGGGTGAAACCATATTGGTTTTATATACCAGCTGCATATTTTGTGATTTTTCAAGTCATGTTACATCTGGCTCAGTCAATATGTGGCATGTAATAATGTTGTGTACTGTTTTCCAACATGATGAGCCATAATTTACACGTTCTTGTCTTGGTGTAGTGAATAGGGGTAAAAAATGTGTAATTTTCTATTATATATCATGTATTTATGTTATCTGGAAAAATTCTCAGGATCCTTTTGATGGTATCTTCAGTTCTTCTTCATATGTTTTTAGCTTGTTCTAGGTTATATGAAGGTGAATGAACAAGTTATCAAGACTTTCATATTAATAAATAATTAAACAAAAAATGAAAAAACTGACAACAAATGTGTAATATAATCAATTATTAATGAATTATTATAAATTATTATGTGACTTATCTGATGCCACTTTAAGGTTCTAGAGAATAGTGGAAGCATTCAAGCCCATGACCAATAATAGTTTTTCATCAGTTTCCTTGAATTTATCCCCTAAAAAAGTGAACAAAAATATATAATACATGAGATAATATCTTTCACATATAATTTATAATTAATTTATATGAATAAGAATTACCTAATCTCATATTTCTTTCTCTGTTGTTGAATCGACTGGCCTATTCTTTTTTTATAATCATAGCATCAAAGGATTCAAGTATAGAATCTATATAATAGCATCTAAATATGATCCATAAACCTCAAAACATCTTTTTTGGAGTCACCGGGTGAAAAGGAGAATGATTCTCGCTACTTTTTTTATTTTTATTTATGACAAAAATAATTCATTTTAGGTTTGAAGGATTTATTTTAGTTCTCTCAGGGATTTAGAGGGAGGAGTGGAATTGAAGTTTTCCATTCTTGAGAGCATTATATAGAAATTCCACACTAGGGTTCAGAGAATTCTCTAGTGAGGATTTTCAATACATTACATTTTCTCTAATTTCTTAACCTAAAAAATATATAAATGAGTTTATATATCTATGTTAGATAATTATAAATTGATCATATTCCCTTATCTAGTCTCTTAATCCTTAGTGAACCCCATGTCAATTATTATTATTATTATTATTATTTCCCTAACAAGTTAATGTCTAAAAAATAATATAAATATCATTTCTTAAATAAATTGATTAAAATTTATTTAAATGATATTTAATATATCATTCCACTGAAAACTTACAGATAAAAAAACCATGACCATATACTTAATTATATCGACTTACATTAACTCGACAGGGAAAAATCCTTTCTTGGTTTATTCATTAATGTAATATCATGCATGACGCACCCAATACATCTTACCATGCCATAGAGATATTTAAACAAGGTTTTTTAATATATAAAATTATTTGAATCATTATATGTATTAATAATATTGTCAAGTCTAAATACTAATACACACATATGTGGATAGGAATTTACAATGACACATAAAATATGTGGAATTCATACAAGTGGGTGTGTTCTCAAAACCTCTTCTATTATATATTACCATGAGAAAAAATAATGAGAAGAGGTCTTAATGTCTTATGATAATCCTACCCTTTATAGCCTATATAATTTTTGTCCAGTCATATGTTATAATCTAGCTATAAAACATGTATTTAAGAATATATTTATATAATTTTATGTTTCCCATCATAGTGGTGAACTAATATGACCTATCAATGTGACAAATACTCTAATGAAGTTATCATATTAATGTTATAAATAATAAAACTCATCATGTGATAAGAAATGTATTGATTTTCAAAGCCATAAATACACAGGTAGTCGAAATTACTAAGTAGTCTATTCTATAGCACCAACTCTAACATGTTAATAGTTTATTTGTTAAATATTCCCCTAAATTAAATAGGTGTTATATCCTAACACAAATTATTTTTTGTTTTATAAATATATTTTAAAGACAATATATTTTTTAATAGGTTTGTTGGAGTACATTTAAACTTAGAGAAGCTGAGAGTATAACAAATAAATATGTATACCAACTTAATTTAAAGTTAAATTCAATTTATATCGTAAAATATTTTGGGGTATATTGATAAATAATGATCTTAACATATGGAGTTATATTAAAATTTGTCACCAAATAATATCAAAGAAAAGTTTTAATGGAAAATTTACAAGATGATAATGATGAAAATGAAAATATTTCAAAGTATTTAAGAAAATAGAAGTTATTATTACCATAAAATTGGATGATTGAAGTAAATAAGTTTGAATATTATGAATATTAGGATCATCAATCATGATATTACCATTATTAAAACAATAGTTATTTATAGATTTTAACCCATTAAAATATTTTAGTAAGAGTATTCATCAAATGGATACATAGATATGTGGTGGAAATTTATAATTGTGTAATGAGTTTAATAAAACCAGAAAATTGCAGCAAACATAAATCCTCTATAATGGTTTATTATATGGGATATGGTTATATTGTCACTTATTTATGGTATTATTGATATTTTTAAAGGAGTTTAATAATTTAAAAATGTATCATAGTATATAAAATGTATTCACCACTTTATCATTCTCTCATGTTGGCTACATATATTCATGAAGTGATATGATAAATGACCTATCAAATTATGAATTTTAGGTATCCTTAATCAATAGTTATCATTAATTATTTGAATTTATAATTCCATGTGAGAATTTGTGTGGGTTGGGTTTTGTATATAGATATGGAAATCACTCATGAAGCACAAAAGGGTTTTTTTATATTGAATGACCCACTACATATATCACATAGAGTGTCATATAATATGCCATAAGTATATCAGGAGTGAATATTTTATATTTTATCACCATTAACTATGGTTAAAATATAATTATCATAATAACATTCATGATTTGATACCTTTATTATTAAATTATTGAGTTTGGGCTAATCAGGTGGTGACTGGGTATGTTTTTATTCATGTTTCCAATTAACTTTTAACCAAAATGAGATTTTTCCTCTCATATGACAAGTGTGATATCTAAGAATTCAATAGAGATAAACTTAATAATTGTATTTAAATACCTATATAAGTCATATGTAATGTTCTTATATATTTTGTTGAGGGTTATGTGATGTTCTCATCTATATGGTTGAATTTCATATGATATGTTCATTAATCTAGTTAGACTATACTCAAATAATTGAGAATGCATGTGTAAACAATATAATATTGATAGACATCATGTTTCATGGTCACTTGATGTATTAAAAAATAGATTATATGATTATATATACTTATATATGATAAAACTTATAGATTAAATCATGGAGATACATATGTCAGATAAATATCATGTTAAATTCATTTGTAGTTTTAGCACCATCGCTTCTTTACTAGATACTACTCTTTTATTACAATTATGGATTAAAGAATTTATAATTATATTCAACACTATAAATTATTAAACTAGAAAACTTAGTTTTTATGTGACTGATGATTAAGTTTTGTTACAAAATATTGGTTTAAAATTTTAAGAGTTACCCAAAAATAGTTTTGAACGGTATTCAAAATAAGTTTTTGATAGATTTTCAAAAAAAATTATATATGATATAACATGTGGATAAAATGAATCATAGATTTATAAAAGGATTTTTGGAAGATATTCAAAAATATATTTGGATATCAATTCATAAATTTTTGTTGGGTTAGTGAAAATTAAAAATTGTTTTTCATCTTGACATTTCAGATTGAGGGTTTTAAGATATCAGTTTTTTGGAATTGGATAGAGGTAAATTGGAACCATAATCTAGAACAAATAGTAGTAATATTTTCAAAAATTGTGGATGTGGTTGGATTTTTTCAATAAACAAGTACTCTACATTGGGAATAGAAGTTGATTTGGTGGTATTAAGAAGTTTTCTAGTAGCGTCCAGGATCGAGCGGTGGTCATCCGCAATGATCAGATGGTGGTGGAATTGATGTAAGTAGTTGAGTTTATCTATAAATATGTAGATGGTTCACTTGCACTATAACTTCCCAAGTAAATAAGGAATAATAAATTTTCATATTTTTGAATTAAATATTAATTTTAATTTAAAGGGGATTCTATGTTTGATGGCATACCTGACAAAAAACAATGGGTTTCTTCAAAGTCTAATGTTGTACACAATGTTGAGTCATACTGAAAAATAATAATATAATATTATTTTACATGCTAGTTGACTCATAGTCGTTGTATTGGTGAGAAAGAATAGAACTAACTACAGTATGATTATAGATTTTTTCAAAAAAAAATTACATTAATCTAATAAAATTTAGATGCTTAAAATGTGAATGAATCTAATTTTAAGCATAAATACTCTAATATTCGTTAAAGGGTCAATTTACCGCCCTTTGATGGAAAACCCTCTTTAAATAAAGTTTTGGTCACTTTTATATGTTTTATTTGAAAAAATAAAATTCTTCTTTATAATAAGGAAATATAAATTTATTTTGGGTAAATTTTTGGTATTTTTCTGATAAAATTTATTTTTCAATGAATACTGAAAATAATGTATTTTAATTCAAAACTGCCTTTTAATATAATTTATTTATATGGTTAGATTATATTTTTAATTGGTTTTAAAGTTCAATTAGATTATATTTTTACCATTTAATCCAATTTTGGTCATTGTAAATAATTTTACTTTGAAATTGGACATAAACTAGTGTCAATCTTTTGATAGTTCTTATTTCTTAAAAACACGCTTTTTGTTTTGAAAATAGGAATTAATTTTAAATTAATTAATAAAACTTTTATCTTTTGAATTTGGTAAAATATAAATCATTTTTGAATTCATAATATCAAATATATCTTAAGCTGATTTTTTGGTATTTTTCTGAAAACCTTTAATTTTTATGAATAGTGAGAACACTAAGTAGTAGTTAAAAACGACTTTTTAATTTAAATGAAATTTTACCGCTTCTGTGAATTGAATTTATAAAATCTGACATACATGGTTGTTATTTTTATGTAAAATATGGTTCAATAAGATGAAAATAATTTTTTATGAATAGTAACGTTTGACTTTTATTTTTTGTGGTTAAAGGTAAATAGGGTAATTCAAGGTAAAAATGATATTATAATAATATTAAATTGCCCTAACATGTGTCCTAATCCTATTGGTTGATACATTTCTGAACATGGGAATCCTTGGGTCGATTTTGTGAACCCATGGAGCCACTTAAGAGTGATAATGACACTTTATATTAATTAATTTAAAGTAATGACAAAATTGACTTAAACATTTATCTTTTAGTAAATCAATTTTTACATGTGGTTATATAAGTTATATATTTGAATATAAATATTAATTAGAAAGATAAAAATATTTCCTACATCACTATATTTTATTTATAATTTTTAGACATCAAATAAATAAAATTATTTATGACACAATAATGATGCAGTGTTTACCTCATTAATGAATGATTTAAATAAATAAGATTATAAAAATTAAAATAGTATCCAAAATCTGTCCAATTATTATTGGATGGTTTTATTTCGAACAATATTAATCTAATCTTCGACTTTAATAAGTTATGAACCTTTATAAACCGAAAATAATTATATAATAAAATAATATTTTCAAACATTCTTAAAGAGCCCCACCTCCCCTTATTAAAAGACCTCACCTCTAACCCATTACTCACACCTCTAAACCCCTTGGATCGTCCAACCTCTGCCCAAATAAGCTCTCAAGATCCATATATTCCACATAGAAGCCTTACCTTAGGTAGAAGGCACTTCAAGAAATCATTTTTGTTCAAACCAAAGGGAGTTACCTGATTTAAAGGTAACGTCTTCTCTTAAGTTCTTATCTTTTATTTTGATTCTCCAACCACCTAAAATATTTTTATTCATTTCATTTATAAAAACACTAGTATACTAAATATAATAGGTTGTTTTTATGAGAATTATTCTAACTACACTTACACACACCTCCATCTAATGGGTAAATAACATACTGTTTCTGTGGACGGCAAACTAATGCCCCACGAAACGATGATTGTTCAATTATCTACTACCGCCTCTTATGGTGTCCATTATGCTGAAACTATATTTATATGTGATATATATTAAATTTATATTGTCTATATACTTATGTATTTTTTATTTATAGCAAACCTTTATGGATTCCATAATGGGTAAATGTGATAATTTCATTTGAGGAAGTGCGGACTGCCGCCCCCTCAAAGTGATATGACTCGTTCATGCAATACATGGGACGTATAAAGGATGTATTTAATTAAATTATATATTATATTATACTTTAATTATAATATACCTATTTATCATTATGTTTTTATTCCATTAAATACAAAATAGAAATGAAAGTAGCGTTCATGCGTACATATGGCTTACCGTCTCCATGAACGGTGCATTTCATTTCTTATCTCCAAATGTTATGTAATATTATAAATAAATTTATATATACTGGAAATATATGATATATATGATATCTAAATCATGAATATAATTTTGGAGATAATGTAATTTTGACCACATGGACAACTTGTAAATATAAGAAGTTCATTTTTTACTCAAGTACCAAATATCGACAAAACGACCGTTATTAACTTAAATGATTACATAATATTTATAACATGGTAATAAGTAATATAAAAGGAATAATAAACGTTAAAATGTTCTTAATAAAGTATAAATTAAATTTAGCTTATTATTCAGGAGATTAAATAATGAACAAGTCAAGTCGGACATGAGGTAAGGGACTTCGTCTCAACCTCCTTTCATTGAGGAATATTTTGTTTTATACATGACTTTCTTTTATATGGTGTATAAACACATTTGAATTTTCATATCATTCAAAGGGAATATTTTTCTACAAGGAATTTTACTAAATGAAAAAATAATAATGTTTCTTTTAACGTAAGTGGTGACAATGACCTTTTCCTTCGTCGCGCGTATTATTTAATATATGGCTTCCATAAAAAGCCATAATATTTTTAAAAGGAAAATAAATATCATATACTCTTTTATGTATTTTTGTATTGAAAATTGTTTTGATAATGGATTTTTTATTTCAATATATTTAAATTATGTGGAAATGATTATCTTTTCTTTATGTTTGTTTTATGTGTTATGAATATGTTATGGTTTATGGGCATTATTAATGTATACGGGTGGTTCCATGATAAACCTAGGGCGGGGGATCCTGAGATAGCTCTCTAATGAATTGGGTAATGTGATGGAGGTAAACATGAATGTTTCTCCTATGAGATTTGGGGAATATATTGTGATGAGTATTTCAAATGTAACTTCGTACGTGGTTGTGAAAGCTACAACATAAGTATGTTATGAATGCCACAAGTTACCTTTATGATTTGTGATTAATATGTGTTATTCATAAATCTTATGATTTCATGAGGTATGTAAAAATCTTATGTTATGTATGTATTTATGAACTAATGTTTTCTTTATTTGTTTTATAACCCTTACTGATATTTTTATGCTCATCCCAAGTTTTTGAAATGTTGTTCACATGACTAAAAGAAGAATAGGGTCAGGGATGGGATCAAGGAAAAGTCATAATGTCTAAAACATAGAACTAGAAATGACTCTTTTTTTTCAAGAGTTTTTATTTTATGAAAAAAATGGAAACTGAGTAGAAGTGTATAATTTGTAATTTTTGAGATGTAATGTAGTAGTTATAGTCTAATTATCTAAAACTCTAAACCTGAAAAAATCTTTAATGTGAATTATTCATTTAATTAAAAATTATGTAATGTTTTAAGTGTTAGGTTCTGAGGCCCACAGTAGAAGCTGGTGGGATGGGGATTTTAAAATTTTCATCAACGGGATGACGGAACTTGTCGTCACTGACGATCCAAGCCTCATAAAGGTCCGAGGATCTCACGTAAATCATAAGGAGAAAAAAACTAAAATGAAAACGTACCCATTTTAAATATGAATTTGCAGTAGACTTCGACTAGTCGATGGCGGTCGTCGCTTGAAGGATCCAAATTAGGGTACCTCTAGATCATCCACATAGGCTCCAAAAATATGTGGGACAATGGATTGTCAAATTCCGGGTGCTAGAATGGAGATCCAACGACGCTTTCGACGTCCCAACGATCACCGCATCGAGATGCCTTTGATGCTGAAGAGAGATCTTGATCCAAGCTCCATGGATCGAGAGCTTCTCTCTCTAGAGAGATGGAGGAGAGAGAGGCTCTAAATTTCACTTCATGAAATGAGTGAATAGAGAATTGAACAATATAAGAGAGAGCATCCTCTTATATTTATAGTGGACTTGAGAAATACCTGGTTGGGTTCTCCGGCCCCCGTTTATTTCAACGTCCACTAAATAAAAAATTTTGACGAACTAAACTATGCCAATATTATTTATTATTTTATCACATACTTGTAATATATATATGTATATGTATATATAATATATTACATGATAAAACTGAGTCATTTAACTCGACGCATTATCCCACTTAATATTAAATGAACCTTGAATATTAAAATAATATTCATTCGATTAATATTTTTCGTATTCACTAAACTCGTAAATAAATTCAATACCAAATATTATTAACTTGAATATTAATGAATTTATTTAACTCTTTTGGTGATCGACAACATGGACAATGCTCAGACCCTATAGCGGGGCCCACTATGTTCATATACCTATTTGACTGAATATGGCGGATTATTGAATATGCTATTGTGTGTGACCCTCTAGGCCCTTATCTCGATAGCAGTGAATAAAATCCACAGACCAAGAGCAGATTCTAGCAACTCATTATGGCCCCTAAAGAGATAAGGATGGTCATAGAAATGACTACCATTCTATGAACACTGACTGGGTACTATAATCTCTTTGTCATTAAATATCTCATAAAGAAGGACGCACTCTTGTTTCATCGCCCTTATCTTGCTTTATTATTTTTTGATCTATCTGGATGGATTTTCCTTTCTATTGCTTTGGCCAAAGACTTATGAAAGCGGAACCATCCTGATCAACCAGGCCTAAGATATACAACTTCCTGAACTTGGAAGTGACAAATCCTTTCTTGACCATTCAGCCAACATCATACCTTAAACGACGCACCTAACACAAACTACCTTGCCACGACTTCATTTCCATAGTTTTCATCTTGCATCAAAGTATGTAATCAAATAGTACACATTGGTAATGGTCTCAAGTTAGGAGCCCAATACACATGTTCGTAGATAGGAACAATCAATGACACCCAAAACATATGGTGCTCTTATTAGTGGATCTGTCCTCATGATCTCACTACTAGAGATCACCAAGTGCGAACTTCATGACAGTAAGTCTCAATTCTTATGATCCCCCAGCACCTGATAGTCAATCATCTATTGTGTCCAGTCAGTAATATGTATCTAGACTATAGAATATATATTTAAGATCAATGTCATTGTATCTCAAGGTTCCCATTATAGCATGGGATCTGTTATAACCTTTCGATACGATAATTAATATTTGGAAAATACTGTAACACCCCAATATTTCATAGTACGTTATTTTTTCAAAGTATTGCAATAACTTGCACTACACGCAACACTAAGTTCAAGCGCATCACGACTTACCAAACTAGCTGTTCAAAAGTGGTTATGAATAGTATTAACTTAATTTTTAACATTATATAATCCTTATAATTTTAGAATCCATATTATGAGTTCTTAGACATAATGTAAGAACAAATTCATTTTTTTCAGATAAAAGAATTATTTTTCAAAAATGAAATTTTACCACCTTTTAATGGAGAACCTTTTTTAAATCCAATATTTGAAACTTTTATATATTCAATTTGACAAAATAAACTTCTTATTTATAATCAGTACATAAAAACTTAGTTTAAATAAATTTTTTGGTGTTTTTCTGATAACTTTCATATTTGGGTGAATAGTGAAAAATACTGTATTTTAACTGAAAACAACTTTTTTAATCAAAAAATTTATAGTGTTTAATTATAAATTTTAATTGTTTGGAAGTATAATTAGATTTTATTTTTACCATTTAATCCAATGATGGTCATTGTATGTAATTTCACTTTGAAATTGGACATAAACAAGTGTCAATCTTTTGATTGTTATTATTTCTTAAAAATACGCTTTTTGGTTTTGACAATGGGAATTAATTTTAAATTAATTAATGAAACTTATATGTTTTAAAATTGGTAAAATAGAATTCATTTTTTAATTATGAATATCAAAATTATCTTAGGGTTAATTTTTGTTATTTTCTGAAAACTTTCAATTTTTGACGAATAGTGAAAACACTGAGTTAGAGTTTAAAATAGAATTTTTATTTAAATAATTATTTATTTGATTTAAATTTATTTTAGGTAAAAATAGATACATAATACCTATATAAGTTCAATGTAATTCATTGGAGTCAGTTTATAATAATTTTAGATATATAAAAATTTTAATAAACTTTTTACTGCCTTTTACCCAACTCCTAGGAGCATTTGAAAATTTACATAAAACTTAATTTTACCGCTTCTATGAGTTGAATTTAAAAAATCTAAAACACACATTTGATATGATTAAGTAAAATGCGGTTCAATAAGATGAAAATAATTTTTGGTGAATAGTAACTTTTAACTTTTATTTACCATGGTTAAAAGTAAATAGAGAAATTAAGGGTAAAAATGATATTATTATTACCATAACACATGTCATAATTCTATTGAATAATTTTAATTAGACCGAAAATAAACTTAGGAATAAAATATGATCCTTTAGATCCAATTTTATTAGATTGTGACACTTATTATTATTTTATTTAAAGAAGAGTTAAAAGAGTTAAAATCAAATTTTAATAACTAAAACATTTTTAATATAGGGTTACACATAAGATAAATTTGACAATAAATATTCATTAGAAAGAAAAAATTATTTCCTACATAATGGTATTTTATTTATATTTTTTAGACATTAAATATTTTAATTTATTTATGACACGTTGATGATGTAGTAATTACCTAATTAATGAAATATTAACATAATTGATATTATAAATATCCAAATAAATGTACTTTGAGACTTTTTATGAATTATAATAATTATATAGGTTAATATGACATGTAAGGGTTTTTTAGATGAATTTTTTTCAAAGTAATAATGCTATTATGGATTTAGAAAAAACAAAATACCAAATAGTGTCAAAATTGACATAAATGAGTTTTAAAAAAAAATATTATATTATTATTTGATATTCTATTCCTAAAAATCTATGGTTCTTCCAAAAGACTTATATAATGATAGTTGTATCATTAATGAACCATTTGGGGTTCTATTGGAAGTATATAGTATGTTTATTAACCATATAATATAAATATACATAGAGACATGGTAAATGTCAAACTATTTAACTAAGAGTTAAATCTAAAAGATAAGATTGATATAGTGACCCAAACCTGTCTAAAACCTATTGGTTTAGTGGTTTTCTAAAAATAACCACATTATCCTTTAAATATTTCATTTTTTATCCATTATAAACTGAAAATTATTTTATTATAAAATAATATTTATAGCTTTTCCAAAAGTGTCCCTCACCACTCTTATAAAAGGGTACTCCCCCTTCTCTCTAATTCACAACTTCAAAACCTTTTTTCTTAGCCAAACCCTTCCAAAATACCCTCTAAATTGTCCTACCTTCATCCTATGGGTCTTACTTTAGTTAGAAATCCAACCTATGGATCCCTTTTGATCAAATCAAAAGGAAGAACCCGAAGAGGAGGAAAATATTTGATCACCTCTTTCAAGTTCCTTTCTTCTTCCACTTCCTCTTTCTTGGTAGTTTCCATTATAAAATAATAACTACAATATATTATATATAATATGATGTTATTATGAATATGGTACAACCATATTCATTATTCTATCCATCCTTTTAATGAGATGGCATCATACGTGCGTATATACGGATTACCGTCTCAACATCGTGGTGTAATTGTTATTCAATATATTATTATTTGGATGGGTATAATAATGATGTTTAATTGATGTAAATAATAAATATAACTTGATAATTATTCTGTATATATGATATAACATCCAATTATATATTATTTTAATATCAAAAGAATGATATTGTCGCTCGTGCGTATGTACGGATTACCGTCTCCACGAACGCGATGAGATTCATTCCCCATCATATCCATTCAAGACTAATTTTCATTTGATGATTAAAAATAATTTTTAAAGACTTAATATAATTCTTAATATGAATAATATAAATTATATCCACAACAAACATTACTTACCCAAAAAAACATATAAATTAAAATGAATCAGTTAACACCTAAAACGATGATACTACTAAGATATTATTAACAAAGAAATATTAAAAGATCATATATGATATCATATTAATGTATATGATTCATGTATAATTTAATAAAAATTATTTCACCATTATACAGGAGGTTAATCTACCCTCTACCAAGGAAAATTACAAGGTAAGGGTTAATTTCACAATATCTTTGTTATCCGAGGTTGTTTATATGTAATTATCTACTAGGACCTATTTATCATCCACATCCATGTTTCTTAAAAATGTATTTTAAAAAAATTACTATTTACTAGACAATGGTGTAAAGTAATTTATACCCTTATTTGACCTTATATGTTTTGAAATGAATCTTTCCATCATTTTCCAAACAAGGTACTTTATGACCTTTTCGACAAAATTAAGGTAAGAATGTTTTTTTAACTTATACGGTGGGTGCAGCTATTTTCCATCATTGTAACATCATTGAATCTTCCCTTACATTCTTATAAGAATGTTTTCAAAATAAATGTTTTCTTTATAATTATGTGACTCTTAAATTATTTCAAAATGGAAAGAGATATTTCTCAAAAAAAGGTTTTGATTTCATCTATTTCAACATCCTTTGATGGATTTTAAGCTTAATTGAAGTTGATTTATTATGATAAAAAACTTTCATATTGTATTGAAGGTTTTGTGATATGTTTGACTATGGTTGTGTCATTTTTACACCATTAATGGTCTATGGATAATGTATTGACATTTCATATGATAGTTTTAATACGAATGTTTATGTTATGTTTAAACCTTTTCATATGAGAAATGCATTAGACTTAGTATGTGACGGGTGGAGCCCGTTATAGCTCCTCGATTCATCGGTAGGTCTCATGAGACAAACTAGTGTCTTGGCACAAGGCCTTGACAAAATCTTATTTGTATTCTTGGCACATGGCCTTGACTATGTGGTTATGAAAGTCTGGGATTATGCATTCCATTATTATGAAAGTGGATATTGATATTTCATGTGATTTTTTGGCTAGTAGAATATCCATGTGAGTAAGTAAATGGAATTATTTTGATTTTATCTTTTCCATATTATTAGGAATTTCATGTTTTAAAGGATTTTGTTTTAGTTTTATACATTGCCTTAAATGTTTATGCTTATTTATGAAAGTTCTCATTATATTGTTATCCTTACTGAGAATCTGAGATCACCCCTTTCTATGTTTTATTTTTCCCAGGATATGAAGAAGTATATTATGACTGACCTGATGGGATAGTCTTTGGGATCTTAGTATTATCTATGGAAACAATGTTGTTGTAGTTTTCCATTTTATGATATAATGTAAACCATATGAATGTATCTAGTATTTCCAAGTCTACTAAACTAATCGGTCTTTCGAGAATTGATCTTTTGTGATCATGACACTAGTAGAAAAATGGTTTTTAACATCGGTTTTTTTTAATTTTCGACGTCGGTTTTTAACTGACGTCGAAGTCGCCGACGTAAAAAATATGAACTTTTACGTTGATTTTTGTAAACCAACACGAAAAATGAATAACATTTGTTTTTTGGCATCGGTTTTGTAAAAAACCGATGCCAAAAAAACTAATTCATATCATTTTTGGCGTCGGTTTTCATAAAAACCGACATGAAAAATTAAAAAAAAATAGTTTTGTCGTCGGTTATTTAATAAACCGACGCCAAAAATCAAATAAAATCTATGTTTTAGATAATTTCCTAATATTTGATTTGACAGGTTGTGGACCTAAAACGGAGTTACGGTTAAAAAGTTATCGCCGTTAGAAGTTGAACCTATCAAAGTTTTGATTGATACAACTCGTTTCAAAGAAAACATGATAAACATAAATTAAAATCATATACACCAAATGAAATAAAATAATCATAATACATGAAATATATTTCAATGGTTTTAGGCGCTTCCATCGAAACTATATGTTTTTTATCATCATATAACTTTTATTTAGAAATGAGAATGAATCATCATTATAAGAAAGCCAATCGAGTTGTTTAGAAATGAAGGATAATAATAATAAAGAAAACAAATGAATAGAATATATACCGTGTTCAAATTAATGATTGAAGTCGCATTGAAATCTTGATTGAATCGAAGATGTTGAAAATGATGAACGAAGGAGAAACTGGATATATATATATAGTAAACGGAAATATTTTCAATTGCGTTGTATGAAAATGTAGGCGGGATTTTAGAAAGTTAAACGCGCATTGTGAAAAAAATTGAAATACTGATCCCATGTTAATCTTTGGCATCAGTTTTGTTTGAAACCGATGCAAAATAGTATTTACATTGGTCTTTTGGCATCAGTTTTTTAGAAAACTGATGCCAAAAATGTCAATCAATATCCTTTTTGGCGTCGGTTCTTAAAAAAACCGATGCAAAAAACTAAAAAAAAATATTTTGGCGTCGATTTTCATAAAAACCGACGCCATAAAAGTTTTTAAAAAAAATATTTGGTGTCAGTTTCTTAATAAACCGATGCTAAAAATTTAAAAAAAAACTACTTTTCGCGTCGGTTTTTTTAAAAACCGACACCAAAAACAAAAAATAATTCTTTTGGCGTCGGTTTTTAAAAAAACCAACGTGAAAAGTTAAAATATATTTTTGGCGTCGGTTTTTCTGAAAACTGACACCAAAAAATTAAAAAAAAAATTACAGTGTTTTAGATATTTCTCTAATATTTGATTTGACGGGTCGTGGAGCAAAAACAGAGTTACGGATTAAAAGTTATGGATGTCGGAAGTTGACCTTCTCTAAAAGAAGTCTTAAAGAAGTTCAACTTTCAAAGGCCATAACTTTTAATCCGTAACTCTGTTTTAGCTCCACAACCAGTCAAATCAAAGATTAAGAAATTATCTAAAACACTGTAATTTTTTTTTGGCATCGGTTTTCATAAAAACCGACGCCAAAAATATATTTTAACTTTTCGTGTCGGTTTTTTTAAAAACCAACACCAAAAAAAATATTTTTTGTTTTTGGCGTCGGTTTTTAAAAAAACCGACGTGAAAAGTAGTTTTTTTTTAAATTTTTAGCGTCGGTTTGTTAAAAAACCAACACCAAAGAATTTTTGTTAAAACTTTTATGGCGTCGGTTTTCATAAAAACCGACGCCAAAATATATTTTTTTTAGTTTTTTGCATCTGTTTTTTTAAGAACGGACGCCAAAACAATTTCTTTCCCTTTTTGGCGTCGGTTTTAAAAAAACCGACACCAAAAATTCACCACAAAAATTATTTACGTCGGTTTATAAGAAACTGACATCAAACTGGAGACGTTAAAAATCATTTTTCTACTAGTGTGCCAATGTTATGTAATAATGCACCGACTCTGGGTAACTAGGGTCAGGGCATTACAGTTGGTATCGGAGAAAGTTTATTATAAACCTTGGAAACTAGATTTAGATAAACTCTGATTAGAGCACATAGCCCTAAGATAGACTTTGAGGATTAGTATAGAAGAACTTCCTATAATTTTTGTATTGTAGAGATTTTGTGAGTTTTCCAAGAAATACATCCCTGTCTAGATATGAGAAGGTAGAGGCAGCTCTGGAATAGATGTACCTAGAGGTAAAACTTGAAAACACCACTTTGAGCTAGACTCGAACGGGAACTGGTGCACGACAATGGGCCTTTCTGCACTCTTGGTTACGACACTCCCAAGGGATATTATCATTTTATTTACAAATCATTATGAAGGATTTATGAGTATATACCTCCTCAAAGAAAATATTTTTATGATTAGGGATTATATCAATATAAAATGTTCAATTTACGTTAGGTATTTTATAGTTTTGGAATTATTCATTGCAATTCATAAAATGACCTAGTGTGTGCCATTGTATAGAAATGGTGCCTAATAGAAGGAATGTGAACTCCATAAATATGTATGATCCAAAGAGTAAGAAGGATCATATCTTTCATAGTATTAAGCCAACATTTAGGAGGGAATAGTATCCCATGTATTCCAAACATATGAAGAAATAATATCATGTGTTAATAAGATAAGTAAATAATTCTCTAAGTCCTATGGCTTTGAAGGGAAGAAAGAGAAGAAAATGATAGAAGAGAGAAAGATGGATAAAGGGAAAAGGGAAAATAAGGATTTTCCCATATGTGATAACTATGGAAAGAATCACCTTGGTAAATGATTGAAGGGAATGGTATTTTTTTATAAGTATGGAGAAAAAGGACACCAAGTATGTGATTGCAAGGGTAAGAAAAAAGTTTCAAATGTACAATGCTTCATCTGCAAAGAGTTGGGACACTATGTGAATCAATGTCCAAATCATCAGAGTATACCCCAAATGCTACTATTGGATAATAATAAAGTTATGATACTACCAAATATGAAGAGGAATGATTAGATTTCTTAGGTTGTTATTAAATTATTGTGTCATTTTAGTATTGTATTAATGATGTACATGTTATAAGAATTATAGAGTATATAAGGATTGTACTGCAGTACTATTTCATTAAGGACCTGAGACTGTGTGGAACCAAGAAAAGTGACTCAATAGCAGGTTAATGTTTTGGAAAATATTTGATTGAGAGAAAGATAAACCATAATATGGTTCTGATACTGAGGTAGTGATTTTGGAATAATACATGATTGATTTGGATAAATTATATTGGATATTTTTTACTAACTTAAAACTGATTAATGATTTGTATATTCCATCATTGTTGGAGTTTACACCATTTTTGGATATAAGGAGTATATCCAGTATTCTATAAGTAATAAAGGAGAATGAATGTAATCAGTAAGGTTTTATGGTAATTCAGGATGTTGCAGTGTTTTAAAAAAATAAATGCTGAAAGTGTTTACATGTTATTACATGGAAAAAATCATCTTCATTGTGTTTAAGTTCCTTATAAGTTTTGGACTGTGAGTTTGGACAGAAGTATTTTGGATAATTCTAGTTTGAGATTATTTTTGGATTGCCATAAAAGGGCAACCCGGAGGTCGGGCGACAACCCGTCGCGTCCGGCAAGGCCATGAGACATGAACCCGCAACTGAAGGGTGATAAGGGTGTATCACCTACCACTGGCCCACGTGATGTCCTGGATTGAATAATGTAGTTTTTTTTAAAGTTATAGTAGATGAATTATAAATTCATTTTTTTTGAAACCCTATACGAATAGGATAAATAGAATATTTTTTTAAGTTTTATTATCTTTTAGAGTGAAATATTAGTTTGTGGTAGAAATTAGTTAAAGGGAGGAACTCTACTTGTCAAGTATATATTTTTTTCTTCTCTAATTATATGAAGAAATTAATTCTTAAACTTTAGGAAAGGGATCTTAAAACTAAAAATGTGTTATCCTAATACCTTATTTTTTTTTGAACCAATGATATTTTAAATCATCATAGATTGATGGATTTGAGGCCCTCAATTATACAATTTTTTGTGACTAATGACCTCAATCATTCCCTATAAATATTTACGTTTTTCCTCCAATTATGTGTGACTAATTTCCACCAATGTTCTCCTAATCGAGATCATAATTTTGTGGTGAATTTTTCATTCCCCTTTTCCTCTTATTAAGAATAAATTCTATTAACCCAATTTCCGATGTGGGTTTTCCCACAAAGGTATTTTCTATTTTTAACCTTTTATTTTCAAAGAACAATTTCAAATTTTTAGGAAACAATTTATTGAAGGAGGTAATAATTTAACACCACAATATTTCATAGTACGTTATTTATTCAAAGTAATGCAATAACTTGCACTACATGCAACACTGCGTTCATGCACACCACGACTTACCAAACTAGCTGTCCAAATGCGGTTATGAATAGTATTAACAGAATTTTGAACTTTATATAATCCTTATAATTTTAGAATACATATTATGAGTTTCTTAGACATAATGTAAGAACAAATTCATTTTTTCATATAAAAGAATTATTTTTCAAAAATGAAATTTTACCGCCTTTTAATGGCGAACCCTTTTTAAATCAAATATTTGAAACTTTTATATATTCAATTTGACAAAATAAACTTCTTATTTAGAATCAGGACAAAAGAATTTAGTTTCAAAAAAATTTGGTGTTTTTCTGATAACTTTCATATTTGGGTGAATAGTAAAAAATACTATATTTTAACTGAAAACAACTTTTTTAATAAAAAAAATTTATAGTGTTGAATTATAAATTTTAATTGTTTCGAAGTATAATTAGATTATATTTTTACCATTTAATCCAATGATGTTCATTGTAAGTAATTTCACTTTGAAATTGTACATAAACAAGTGTCAATCTTTTGATAGTTATTATTTCTTAAAAATACGCTTTTTGGTTTTGACAACGGGAAATAATTTTAAATTAATTAATGAAACTTATATGTTTTTAAATTGGTAAAATAGAATTCATTTTTTAATTTTAAATATCAAAATTATCTTAGGGTGAATTTTTGGTATTTCTGTGAAAACTTTCAATTTTTGATGAATAGTGAAAAACACTGAGTTATAGTTTAAAACCAAATTTTTATTTAAATAATTATTTATTTAATTTAAATTTATTTTAGGTCAAAATAGATACATAATACCTATATAAGTTCAATTTAATTAATTTAAGTCAGTTTATAATAATTTTAGATATATAAAAATTTCAATGAACTTTTTACCGTCTTTTACCCACCTCCTACGAGCATTTGCAAATTTACATAAAACTTAATTTTACCACTTCTGTGAGTTGAATTTCAAAAATCCAAAAGACATGGTTGATATCAGTAAGTAAAATTTCATTCAATAAGATGAAAATAATTTTTGGTGAATAGTAACGTTTTAATTTTATTTACCACGGTTAAAAGTAAATAGGGTAATTAAGGGTAAAAATGATATTATTATTACCCTAACACGTGTCCTAATTCTATTTGATAAGTTAAATTCGTCCAAAAACAACCTTAGGAATAAAATATGATCCTTTAGGTCCACTTGGATTAGATTAGGACACTTATTATTATTTTATTTAAAGAAGAGTCAAAAGAGTTAAAATCAAAGTTTAATAACTAAAACATTTTTAATATAGGGTTAAACATAAGATAAATTCGACTATAAATATTCATTATAAATCTAAAGATATTTACTACATAATGGAATTTTATTTATAATTTTTAGACATTAAATAAATTAATTTATGTATGACACAATGATGATGCAGTAATTACCTAATTAATGAAATATTAACCTAATTGATATTATATATATCCAAATAAATGTAATTTGAGACTTTTTTTGAATTACACTAATTTTATAGGTTAATATTACATGTTAGGGTTGGTTATATGAATTTTTTTTTAAGTAATAATGCGGTAATGAATTTAGAAAAAAAATACCAAATAGTGTCAAAATTTACATAAAAGAGTTCCTAAAACAAATATTATATTATTAATTGATATTCTATTCTTAAAAATACAAGTTTGGCCAAAAGACTTATATAATGATATTTTTATCATTAATGAACCACTTGGGGTTCTATTGTAAGTATATAGTAAGTTTTTTAACCATATAATATAAAAATACAAAGAGACCTGGTAAATGTCAAACGATTTAACTAAGAGTTAAATCTAAACAATAAGATTAATATAGTGACCCAAACCTGTATAAAACCTATTTTTTGAGTGGTTTTAGATCCATACCCACCTTATCCTTTAAATAATTTATTTTTGAGACATTATAAACCTAAAATTATTTTATTATAAAATAATATTTCTAACTTTTCCTAAGGTGCCCGTCACCCCTCTTATAAAAGGGCACGCCACCTTCTCTATAATTCAAACCTTCTAAGCCATTTAGCTCGGCCAAAACCTACCCAAATACGTTCTCAAATGTAATCCATTCATCCTAGAGGGATTAATTTAGTCAGAAAGACAACCTAAGGAGCCCTTTTGATCAAATCAAAAGGAAGAACCCGAAAAAGAGGTAAATATTTCATCACCTCTTTCAAGTTCCTTTCTTCTTCCACTTTCTCTTTCTTTGTTGTTTAAATTATAAAATAATAACTCTAGTATCTTCTATATACTATGAATTTATTATGAATATGGTACAACCATATTCGTTATTCTATCCATCCTTTGAATGACATGTCACCATACGTGCATACGTACGGATTACCGTCTCCACGTCGTGGTGTAATTGTTCTTCAATACATTATTATTTGGATGGGTATAATAATGATTTAAAATTGATGTAAATAAAAAATATAACATGATAATGATTCTGTATATATGATATACCATCCAATTATATATTATTTTAATATCAAAATAATGATATTGTCGCTCGTGCGTACGTACGGATTACCGTCTCCACGAATGCGATGAGATTCATTCCCCATCGTATCCATTCAAGACTAATTTTCATTTTATGATTAAAAATAATTTTTAAAGACTTAATATCATTCTCAATATGAATAAGATACATCATATCCACAAAAAACATTACTTACGTAACAAATCATATAAAGGAAAACAAATCAGTTAATACCCGAAACGATGATACTACTAAGATATTATTAACAAAGAAATGAAAAGATCATATATGATATCATATTAACGTATATGATTATTGTATAATTTAATAACAATTATTTTACCATTATATAGGAGGTTAATCTACCCTCAACCAAGGAAAAGTAGAAGGTAAGGGTTAATTTTACAATCTCCTTATTATCCGAGTTTGTTTATACATAATTATCTAATGGGACCTCTTTATCATCCACATCCATTTTTATTAAAAATGTATTTTAAAACATTTTTACTATTTACTAGATAATGGGGTAAATTCTTTTATACCCTTATTTGACCTTATATGTTTTGAAAATAATCCTTCCGTTATTTTCCAAACAAGGTAATTTATGACCTTTTCGACAAAATTAAGGTAAGAATGTTTTTTTAACTTATATGGTGGGTGAGGATATTTTCCACCGTTGTAACATCATCAAAGATTCCCTTAAAAGCTTATAAGAATATTTTTAAAATAAATTTTTTCTTTATAATTATGTGACTCTTAAATGATTTAAAAATAGAAATAGATATTTCTCTAAAAAAGGTTCTGATTTCATCTTTTTCAAGATCCTTTGATGGATTTTATGCTTATTTGAAGTTGATTTATTATGATACAAAATATCCATATTGTATTGATGGTTATGTGATATGTTTGACTATGGATGTGTTATTTTTACACCATTCATGGTTCATGGATAAAGTATTGACATTTATTATGCTAGTTTTAATATGAATGATTATGTTATGTTTAAACCTTTTCATATGAGGAATGCATTGGAGTTAGTATGTGACAGGTGGAGTCCACTATAGCTCCTCAATGCATCGGTAGGTCTCATGAGACAAACTTGTTTCTTGGCACAAGGCCTTGACAAAATCTTATTTGTAGTCTTGGAACAAGGCCTTGACTATGTGGTTATGAATGTCTGGAATTATGCATTCCATCATTATGAAAGTGGATATTGATATTTCATGTGATTATTTGACTAGTAGAATATCCATGTCTGTAAGTAAATGGAATTATTTTGATTTTATCTTTGCCATATTATTCTGAAGTTCATGTTTAAAAGTATTTTGTTTTTGTTTTATACATTGCCTTAAATGTTTAAGCTTATTTATGAAAGTTTCCTCTATATTGTTATCCTTACTGAGAATCTGAGCTCACCCTTTTCTATGTTTTATTTTACCCAGGATGTGAAGAAGTATATTATGACTGACCTATAGGGATAGTCTATGGGATCTTCGTGTTGTCTATAGAAACAATGTTGTTTTATTTTTCTATTTTATGATGTAATGTAAACCTTATAAATGTATATAGTATTTCCAAGGCTACTAAACTAATTGGTCTTTTGAGACTTGATCTTTTGTGATCATGCCAATGTTATATAATAATAAACCGACTATGGGTAACTGGGTTCCGGGCGTTACAAATACCATTATAATAGTGGACGTAGAAAAGTCTACACTATAATGGTAAGAAACATCATGTATAACTAACTATATTTATGATATGGTAATCAAAAGTACTTCATAGTTGGGTCTAGGGAACCCACTATTTCAACACTCCCACTTGAACTAGATCCAACTTGTTAACCCAAATTGTTAGCTACTCACATTATAAATATCATGCTTCTTCTGAGTAATGGATTTAACTGCTGGGCCTGCCACATTTTTTCCATGTGGCATATCTGCTATATGAGACCTCATCTGCTTGAGTAAATGTTCTCAAGATAAGGCATCCTTAATTATATCACTTTTTCCATTTTCATAACTTGACAACTTGGCTAGTAAGAAAATCATAATTTACATTATGATAATACTTTTCTCACTAGGTGAGAATCCAAGAACTGGAAAAATCGTTGTGATTAATAACTGCTTCTTAGCTACCTTAGAAGCTTCAACGTACTTGGTATTTGTAGGTATGGCTACCACTATCTTTTATGAGCTTGACCTGCTCATCTCCTTTTCCAAAACGCGAAACTAGATCAAATTGATCTATGAATTACTGGTTTTTGTCCTATAAAAACTATTATACCTTCTTATCCTCACACTACGTACATATCCTTTGTACTCGTCGATGTACAAGATGATAGTTCTGACTACACCATTTGCAGTGCTATTGGATATAATTGATATTTTCTCACTATAAAGTATGTCCTGGAAATATCAATTACTATACATATTATGGCATGTGTGATTGATCCATCGCTGAAGTGTATGGTATCAATTCACAACATTAATCACTTCCCATGTTCTAAACATGTTAACCTGGATAGATTAAGCCATCTAACATTGGAAACAATTCTGAACTTGAATTGTTCCAACTTTTATTTTTCAATACAATGTCTATATGTACGATTGACTAGGTCCAAGAAACCTATGGATATACCTCAGTAGATCATGTCCCCTAGAACTCAAGTTTCTATATTAATTCAATCACTAGAGAATTACTTTTATCCTGGTCTTATCTAATAATAAGACTAGCATGTTTTCCATATGTTTCCGATCATATTTATCTTGGAAAATATTGGTGCTCCCACTAACCTTTTGTAGACACAAGGAAAAGATTCATTTAAAATGGATGCTCTAAGATATTGTTGCTTACTTTAATCCAGAATTGGATTTCAGTAACTTTCAACCCTTATTGGCATCATATGATGTCATCATCTCTTTCTGGTTGCGTCGTATAGACACCTTCTGCGAAATATGATCGTGACATCCAATGACCAATAAAATGATCTTAGAAGTTTAGCTATGACAATTAAAATTCTAATGGATTTAGGCATACCAACATGGTATGACCAGTCAAGCCTTATTGGTACCAGGATTGTACCATCCATTTATCTTATCATTTAAATACCCACTGTAGTATTCAATTTATAAGACCCTTTGCAATTTGATACATGGAATCCATTATTGAATTTTAATTGATCTTGTCAGTATTAGCTAATTTTCATATACTGCATACTTGTAGGATTTATTATTTTCAATGAATAATATATCACCGACCACAGTGAATATAAAACCATCACCATGGTTTCATTCTTCTTACACAGTATGTGTCACTAGAACAAGCCTATTCCACAAGTACTTGTGGAACTTGTTCCCATGTCAACCATTTGTGCATCTCGAGCATTGACTAAGTTCAAGTCAATTTAGCTCCCACTATCTCTAATATAGATGTGAACCCTTATATATAAATTTAGTCTAATTCTTGAATACATTTTTTCTATCTTAGGGATTTATGTAATATCCTAAGAAACTGTTAGGATAATTACTTAGATGCACCATGTGTTCATATTGATGCATGTTTGTTAATATCTTAACAAAACTCTTTGCATCCTAACACATGATCTATGGAATAATGGATTTTCATCATACTATGACTCATATTATATCCATTTGTCATTTTATTTTGCATATTGGTTATGGGTTTATGCCGTTATTTTCAAATCACTTCATGAAATATAATGGAAGTTACTACAGGTTGTAACATTGATACTACTTACATCTTAACATTGATGTATAAAATGTGTGTTTAGGAATTTCTCCACGCTACATTTTTTTATCAATGTAAACATGTAATACATTACCATCGATACTCCTTATGAACATCAATAAGGTGATGTAGATAAGGTAACATGCGTTTAGGAATTACTCCAGGCTACATTATCATGATCGATGATTACATATCAATATATTCTTCGGCATGCCGATCCGAAGCAACTCATATCTTATGACCATGCATATACTTCACTATTACATTACATAATAACTTAAAGGAATCTTATGAAGTATTTTTACCTCTATAATTCTTTGGAATAGTTAAAAATGTATTTTTGAACTAACCTTGTAAGCTTTGTGGCATACCTTTATTTCTAAAGGATTCTTTTTCTAAACTAAGGATATCAATAATACCAAAGTTGTTTAGAAGTTCTGAGCCTAAATACCATATTGGGTATATAGTTTACATCCAATTTTTAGTTTTACTTTACAAAGAATCATATTTCCACAACTAGGTAGGTCTTACAATTTTATATTCATCATGTATTGCCTTTAATTCAAGTATGTCTAAACTATTTGTTGAATATGTTACCAAAAACCACATTCATTCCAAGAACATGGAATGATATCTCATTATGTCCAAAGGTAATGTGAGATAAATGTTTTGGTTATAATCAACAACTTGTTCAGTTTGATTCAATTACTCGACAATTTGAAGTTATGTGTTTCTCACTGCTGACTTAGGAATCACCCTTTCTCAACTGCTTGGAGATGACACTTTACTTCTAGTAATGTTTCTCTACTCACTTGGTTACTGTATTTTAATACATATATGTGAAAATCATATTTTATTTAATACCCAAGATGTATGTGACAAAAAATACTTTATATTTATGAATATAAACTGAACGATAAGCAGGTACTTGCTTCTAGTATTTCAGTCTATTGCATTTTTAACTTCCATAAATTTATTTCAATATTTGATGCAAATAAACTCCTGTTAAATAACCAACCACTTTTCATTTAAGGACATGACAAAGGTGCCTTTCGCATAGATTTCCATAGACCTTTCCACCTTGACTTTCAATATATTTTCCATAATAACAAAAGGTGGTACTTTCATTAATATTCTTATTATTTGGCGAATATTACCTTAAAGGTAATGAAGTGATTACTCTATACCATTTGTTTGTATCCTTAAACGAAACTAGAGTAATGGGGTGTAAAATGGTATAATAATGGGATGACATGAAATATTGTGAACTGTCTTTCACTTTATACAATTCAAGTGAAATCATCACATTCAAATCTTGTTTCACTTTCTCCTTGGAAACTTCTTGGAGATGAGACTACATGTAACATCATCCATGTCTTTATTTAGTGACTACAACTAACATCAGACGTTGATGATAGCATTACGACAAAACCATCATATGTTCGATTCATGAGTCTCATGTAAGCATTTTTACACCCTCACTTGCTGAGGTGGCTTAAAAGGTTGGGACACAAGCACCCTTGAGTTTCCGTTAAAATAGTAATGTGTGTGATCGCCTATACTACTCTATGTAAATTCATGCTTAGTTTAGACATTAACTTTGTTTAATATTTATCGTAGTTTTATTACGGTATTGCTTTCCATTCTCTACAAATAAACTTTTTTAGATTTTACTTTAATGTGATTACCAGTTTAGACATAATTGATTAATTTAATCATTGAATGTATCCCACTAATTTTTCGAATTCTAAGAACCCTCTATACTAGAATCATAATACTCTTGAGTAATCTAGTGGAAAGGATCCCTAAAACTCCCTCATATTCTACAAGCTATGGCTACGCCACTACTCGGAGAGTCCAAGGTAGGCTTTTGGATGACTAACCACATTAACTCGTGGTTCCTTGATCTTTTGAGTGAAGTCCCAGCTTCAAAAATCATTTTTTGATTTACTCAATGCTTGCCTATAAAATTACAACAAGCTAGCTATAGCTATCTCTTTGCTGAAATTTTAGTTAAGTCAACCCACCATCCTAATAAGAACTCTTTGGTAGTAAGAGGCGCACTCAGCTATGGCATGGCCAGCACCTCGAACACCCAGTTTTGTTCAAACATTAATGATGGAAGGCTATTGTGACTTAATATTTTCTTTGAGGGTTTTATTGATTTTCTCTCGACGAATGTAATCCCTTTCTATTAAACTTGTTCAACTATGTTGTCGCGCTCACAACAGAACTTTAATAGAAAAACATATGCTGCTTCTTTATGCATTTTATTGTCTATTATTTTATGTATTTTTCCACTGTTCTAAAATGCATAAAATAATAAATAAATTCATAAAGGTAAACTACTACCCGACTAGTCTTAAGCATCTAAACGACCTAAAGGGCATCATACCTGAGTCAAAGCTTGACTCAAAATGTAGTTAACCCTCTTTCTTGTACGATCGCTTCGTATATGGAACGTCGCCCTATTTTAGAAAGGTCCACATCACGTCTTGATGTACCACATCGTCTTGGCAAGGTCCACGTGTTTTCTTGCATCGTCTTGATCAACATGCACTGCCTCGTCTTGGCGGGGTCCATGTTATTCATCGTCTTCGTCCGAAGTACAAAATTACTTCCGCGTAGGCGAGGGTAACTCGGGTATAAATGTACATCATATAAATATTTGTCATGCAGGGCCTTATACATTTTAACCTAAAAATAAAGATGATGTGAAGACCATATATTTAATTAATTTAAATCATTGCATGCAATTAAAATAATTAATTAAAGAAATGACAACATACATGGGTCGATGATCAAGACCAGAATGTGGGTAAATAATGCGTGATAAAATTAAAATGCATTAAATAAGTATGAGGGTTTATTTAATTAAATTAAATGAATTGATAAATTCAAATAATTTAATTAATCATCGGTCCTATAATTAATTTAATTTTAATGCGAAAATTAAATTAATTTAACTTAATTCTATTTAATAATTAAATTGAATAATTTTATCCAGTTATTAAAATAATTAATCAAAATTAATTTTAATTAATTTAATTTAAAAACTAAAATTAAATTAATTATTTTTTATTATTTTTGATTGGTCGGTCCCCGAAAGATCATCACATGACTTGTTTGGGTCGGGCCAAACCCACGCAGGGCCATGCCAAGCCGTGTAGGATCAAATTGGGCTGGACCGATCTGCATAAGCCAGTTCCTGGTTGGGCAGACTGGCCTAGACTGTTTTGGGGACATTTTTTCCATACATCAGAATCATGAAGACAAAAGATGGAGTACCTTCCTGGGTGTTGATGGAATCCGGCAGGGCCGGTGTTTCTGTTCGGGTCTGACAAGTGCGGTCCTGTCCGGCGACGGTGAAGCCGTAACAGTAGTTCGGGAGTCGATGGCGGTTCTGGAACCATGGGGTAGAGCGGCGCAACTGGCGTTCATGGCTAGGGGAAGTCGGCTGAGGGCAGCGCCGAGATCTCCGATGCTATAGGTGTTAGAACCGCAGGGTGGTAGGATTTAGGGCGGACGGCACTACAGCTCGTCTGTAGGAGGTAGGACCGCAAGGAGGAGGTCGAGGAGGCCGGGAAGGGGACTCCAACACCTAGTTTGGTTAGCCGGTGTGAAGGGAACCCGGGGCGGCGGGACCTACTTTGTGGGTGTGTCAGTGAGGAAGAGGAAAACCAGGGAGAAGTCGGGAGAAGTCGGATGAAGGCCTGGAGCAAGGGTTGGGAGGTGGCCAGCGTGCGGGGAAGGTTGGTGTTGCGGCGGTGTCTGGAGGAAGGGGGCACTAGGGTTGCACCGTGCGGGAAGAGGGGGTCTGCGCAGACCCCCTGCAAAAAGTTTTTTTGGCATTTCTTTTCCATGAATGAGCCTCCCCAACATGGTTTTTTTGTGTTTCTTTATTTGACCCACAAAATCCATCCCCCTTTTCTTTTGTTTTTTTTTGGTTTAAGACTTATTTTATTTTTAAAATAAGTCTCTCTTCCCATTTTTTGAGTCTTCCTTGGAAGTCATACCTCCCCAACATTTTCCACACCCAACATTCTAAAGGCTACATAATATCCTTTCAATTTAATAATAATAAACTTATTATAATAAAACAATAATTTATTATTATTATATTATAATAAAAATAAAAATATTATTATAATAATAATGTTATTATGAAAATTATTAAATTTTAAAATTTATAATTTTCATAATTTTAATTATATCTGATGAACCAATCTAAATTTGATCGGTTCTTCAGAATGAATAAAACTTAAAACACAAGATCAAATCGCATATTCGATTCAATCTGAAAAATTAAACTGACCACAACATGGTCATTCAGTATCGGATCGACACACGGTTTGAACTATTGGGAAAACCTTTTAACCCTCTACTTAATTTTATTAAAATTAATTATATCTGCCTCATAAAATTTACACAATCCCTTGGATACCACTATTAGGATCCATGGCCCGCAGCGGAAGCCAGTGGGTTGAGGATTTTAAAATTTTCATCGACGGAATGACGGAACTTGTCGTCACTGACGATCTGAGGCTCGAAAAGGTCTGAGGTCTTGCGTAAATTATAAGGAGCACAAAACTAAAATGAAAACATACACGTTTCAAATCTGAATCCACGGTCGACTTCAAATAGTTGATGGTGATCGTTGCATGAAGGATACAAAGAAGGATCCCTCTAGATCGTCCACACTTGCTCCAAAAATATGCGAGAGTGTTGATCATCAAGTTTTGGGTGCTAGCGTGGAGATCCAATGATAATTTTGATGTCCTGATGATCACTGCATCGAGATGCCTTTGATGTGGAAGAGATATCGTGATCCAAGATCCTTGGATCGAGAGCTTCTCTCTCTAGAGAGCGGGAGGAGAGAGAGGCTCTAAATTTCACTCCATGAAATGAGTGAATAGTTAATTGCACAACTTAAGAGAGAGCCTCCTCTTATATTTATAGTGGACTTGAGAAATTCCTGGTTACATTCCCCAGCCCTCATTTATTTCAACGTCCACTAAATAAATAATTTTGACGAACTAAACTGCACCAATATTATTTATTATTTTATCACATACTTGTAATATATATATATATAATATATTACGTGATAAAACTGAGTCATTTAACTCGACTCTCTATCCCACTTATTATTAAACGAACCTTAAATATTAAAATAATATTCGTTCGATTAATATTTATCGTATTCACTGAACTCGTAGATGAATTCAATCACAGATATTCCTAACTGAAATATTAATGAATTTATTTAACTCTTTTGTTGATCGACAACCTGGACAATGCTAGGACCCTGTGGCGAGGCCCACTATGTCCATATACCTATTCAACTGAATATGGCGGATTCTTGAATAAGCTATTTTGTGTGACCCTATAGGCCATTATCTCTATATTAGTGAATAAAATCCACAAACCAAGAGCGGATTCTAGCAACTCATCATGGCCCCTAAAGAGATAAGGATGATCATAGAAATGACTAACATCCTATGAACACTGACTGTGTACTATAATCTCTTTGTCATTAAATAACTTATAAAGAAGGATGCACTCCTATGTCATCGTCCTTATCTTGCATTATTATTTGTTGATCTATCATGATGGATTTGCCTTTCTACTGATTTGGCCAAAGACTTATAAAGGTGGTACCATCTTGATCAACTAGGCCTAAGATATATAACATCCTAAACTTGGAAGTGACGAATCTTTGATTGACCATTCATCCAATGTCATACCACCAACGACGCACCTAACACAAAATACCTCACCACGACTTCATTGTCTTGGTTTTCTTCTTGCATCAAAGTTCATAATCAAATAGTACGCATTAGTAATGGTCTCAAGTTAGGAGACCAATACACATGTCCATAGATAGGAACAACCAATTACACCCAAAACATGTGGTGTTCTTATTGGTGAGTTTGTCCTCATGATCTCATTACTAGAGATCACAAAGTGTGAACTTCATGAGAAGAAGTCTCAATGCTTATGATCCCCCAGCACCTGATAGTCAAACATCTACTATGTCCAGTCAGTAAGATGTATCTAGACTATAGAAAATATATTTAAGATCAATGTCATTATATCTCGAGGTTATAATTATAGCTTGGGGTCTGTTATAACCTTTTTATACGACAATTAATCTTTGGACAATACCATTATAATTGTGGAAGTATAAAATTATACACTATAATGGTAAGAAACATAATGTATAACTAGATATATAAATGATATGGTAATCACAAGTACTTCATAGTTGGGTCTAGGGAACCCACTATTTCAACATTATGGTCGGGTCCTTATAGTTGGTATCAAAGGTTGGTTTAGATAACTTTAGAAGTTAAGATATTGTTAAATTAATATCCATAAATTATTTTTACTTTATGGTAAGATTGAAATGATATAGCATTTACAGATTTCCATGTTACTTCATCTAAGATATTTATGTGTTAATAATGTTTTTTCATAAAGGAATAGGGAAGTTATGCTGGGAAGGAATACAGAGGGAAATGACCTTCCAAATCAGTATCCTAAGATGGTCAGAATCAGAATTGAACAGTTTACTGTAGTGATGGCTAAGTTGACTCAGGTGATAAATGGTGGTTGTGTTTATTGATGATATTTTGGTTTATTCAAAAATTAAAGAGGAACATGAAATCCATTTAAGGGTTGTCTTAAAAACCTTAAAATAAAATAAAATGTATGGGAAATTCAACAAGTGTGAGTTTTGGTTACAACAAATTTCATTCCTTGGTCACATTGTTTGCAAAAATGGCATAACTGTTGATCCTTCTAAAACAAAAGTTGTTGAATAATGGCCAAGACCCACAAATATAACTGAGATCCATAGTTTTCTTGGTTTGGTAGGTTATTACTAGTGGTTTGTTGAAACTTTTGCACAGTTATCTAGTCTACTGACTAAGTTAACTTGAAAAGGTGTTAAGTTCATTTGGACAAAAGGATGTGATGATTGTTTTCAGGAATTGAAAATAAGATTTATGAATTCTTTTGTTTTAGAATTACCTTCCAGAAATGGTGAGTTTTTTATCTACAGTGATGCTTTTTTGAAAGGACTTGGTTATGGACTTATGAAGAATGATTAGGTAATTTCTTATGCTTCACGTCAGTTGAAACCTCATGAGTTAAATTACCCTACACATGATTTGGAATTATATGCTGTTTTTTTTTTGCTTTAAAATTTTGGAGGCCTCATTTGTATGGAGTAAAGTGTGAAATATATACTGATCACAAAAGTTTGAAGTATATATTCACTCAAAAAGAATTGAACATGAGATAGATGAGAGGGGTGAAATTAATCAAGTATTATGATTGTGTGATTCAATACCATCTAGGAAAGTCAAATAAAGTGGATGATGCTTTCAGTCGAAAAATTAATGCTTCATTAACATTTTTACGTTTGGAACAAGATCCTTTGATTAAATATTTGATTAACTTTTTCATTGAAGTTTTTGGTGTAGGAAATTCTTCTGTTTTATTTCAGGTGTCAGTGAAATCATCTCTATCATACATAATTAAGCAAGCATAGAAGGAAGACAGTGAGTTTCAGAAAAAGGTGGAGTTGGTTTAGAAGGGTGAGTTGCCTTATTTTAACCTTGATAATGATTGTGTTTTGAGGTTTGGGAAGATATTATGTGTTCATTATGATTCAAAGTTCAATAATGAGTTGTTATGTGAAGCTCATAATTCTCCGTTTTCAGTTCATCTTGACAGTACTAATATGTATAGAGATCCTCGGAAGTATTACTAGTGGGATGGAATGAAAATACATATCACTGATTTTACTGTGAAGTGTTTGACTTTTCAACAGCTTAAAGTATAGCGAAAGTTACTGAAAGGGATGCTTTAGTCTTTACTGGTGATAGAGTGGAAATTGGAAAATATATCCATGGACTTCGTTGTGGGATTACCGAAGACATCTCGAGAAATAATGCAATCTAGGTTTTTGTTGATCGATTGACTAAATCTTATCATTTCCTTCCTATTCGAGATACTTTGTCTCTAGATCAACTTTCTCAGTTGTATGTTAAAGAGATAGTCAGGTTTCATTGATTTCCTCTCTCCATTGTATCTGATCATGATCTTAGGTTTAATTCAAACTTTTGCAAAGACCTTCAGAAGTCGTTGGGTACTGAATTAAATTTTAGTAAAACTTTTCATCCTCAATCAGATGGGCAGTCAGAACGAAAAATTCAGACCTTGGAGGATATGTTACGTGCTTGCTCGATGGATTAC
Organism: Viscum album; assembly: GCA_963277665.1. Taxonomy (NCBI): domain Eukaryota; kingdom Viridiplantae; phylum Streptophyta; class Magnoliopsida; order Santalales; family Viscaceae; genus Viscum; species Viscum album. The sequence goes on along the minus strand of OY728160.1, from coordinate 1,721,393,963 downwards.
CAAGGAAGTTGGGACCAACATATTTCTATGGTTGAACTTTCTTATAATAATATTTTTCATTCCAGTATACAGATCTCTCCATTTGAGGGATTATATGGTAAGAAGTGTCGAACTCCAGCTTTTTGGGATGATGTAGCTAAAAGGAAGTTGATGGGACCATAATTGGTAAAAGAGATGGACGAAAAAGTTCATTTGATTCAAAATAACATGAGAACAGCTCAGAGTAGGCAGAAAAGTTATGCGGATAATCAGAGGAAGGATATTTCTTTTTAGGTAGGTGATCATTTCTTTCTCAAAATTTCTCCATGGAAAAGTGTGATGTGTATTGGTAAGAAGGGAAAGCTGAGTCCGAGGTTCATTGGACCTTATGAAATCCTATAGAAAGTTGGATCAGTTGCCTATAGGGTGTATTTACCTCCAAGTTTATCCTAGGTACACAATATTTTTCATTTTTCAGTGCTGATAAAGTATATGCCGGATCTATCTCATGTTTTGAGCCCAGAGGTAGTTCAGTTGGAAGAGAATATCTCTTATGAGGAACAACCAGTCCAGATTCTTGACCTAAGAGAGCAAGTGTTGCAGAATAAAGTAATTCATCAGGTAAAGGTTTTGTGAAAAAACTATATGGTTGAAGAGGCAACATGTGAATCTGAAATTTCTATGAGGGATAAACACCCCCACTTATTTTATAAGTGAATAAAATTGCGAGGACGCAATTTCCAAAAGGGGGGAAGGATGTAACGTCCTAGGTAAATAAAGAATAATAAATTTTCATATTTTTGATATAAATATTAATTTTATTTTAAAGGGGATTCTATGTTTAATGGCATACTGGACACGCAACAATGGGTTTCTTCAAAGTCTAATGTTGCACACAATGTTGGGTCATACTGAAAAATAATAATATAATATTATTTTAAATGGTAGTTAACTCATAGTCGTTGTATTGGAGGGAATGAACAGAACTAACTATAATATTATTATACATTTTTTAAATTTTTTTTACATTTATCCAATAAAATTTAGATGCTTAAAATGTGAATGAATCTAACTTTAACCATAAATACTCTTATATTCATTAAAGGGTCGATGTACCACCTTTTGATGGAGAACCCTCTTTAAATATAGTTTTGATCACTTTTATATGTTCTATTTTACAATATATAATTCTTCTTTATAATCGGGACATCAAAATTTACTTTGGGTAAATTTTTGGTATAGTTCTGATAAAATTCATTTTTTAATGAATAGTGAAAAATACTATATTTTAATTCAAAACTGTCTTTTAATCTAATTTATTTATTTTTTAAAATTATAATTTTAATTGGTTTTAAACTTTAATTAGATTATATTTTTACCATTTAATCTAATTTTTGTCATTGGAAGTAATTTCACTTTGAAATTGGACATAAACAAGTGCCAATCTTTTGATAGTTATTATTTCATAAAAAACACGCTTTTTGTTTGGATAATGGGAATTAATTTTAAATTAATTAATGAAACTTATATGTTTTGAATTTGTAAAAATATACATCATTTTTTAATTCAGAATATATAATATAGAATAGGATGAATTTTTGTTATTTTACTGAAAACCTTCAATTTTTGACGAATAGTAAAAACACTGAGTAGTAGTTAAAAAAACCGACTTTTTTCATTTAAATTAAAATTTTATTGGTTCTCTGAATTGAATTTTGAAAATCTGACATACATGGTTGTTATTTTTAAGTAAAATTTGATTCAATAAGATGAAAATAATTTTTTGGTAAATAGTAACTTTTGACTTTTATTTACCATTATTAAAGGTAGATAGGGTAATTCAAGTTAAAATAATATTATAATAATATTAAATTTCCATAACATGTGTCCTAATCCTATTAGTTGATACATTTCCGACCATGGGCATCCTCAAGTCGATTTTGGGACCCCATGGAGCCACTTAAGAGTGATAATGACACTATATTAATTAATTTAAAGTAATGACAAAAATGGCTTAAACATATATCTTTTAGTAAATAAATTTTTACATGGAGTTATATAAGTTATATCTTCGACTATAAATATTTATTATAAAGATAAAAATATTTCCTACATCATGGAATTTTATTTATAATTTTCAAACATCAAATAAATAAAATTATTTATGACACAATAATGATGCAGTGTTTACCTCATTATTGAATAATTGAAATAAATAATATTATAAAAATTAACACAATATACAAAACATGTCCAATTCTTATTGGATGGTTTTAATTAGAACAATAGTCATCTTATATTCAACTTTAATATGTTTTTGACCATTAGAAACCAAAAATATTTATATAATAAAATAATATTTTCAAATTTTTCTAAAGAGCCCCTCCTCCCCCTTATAAAAAGGCCTCACCTCTAACCCATTACTCACACCTTTCAAGCCCATTGGCTTGTCCAAACTCTGCCCAAATAATCTCTCAATATCCCTCTCATCCACTTAGAAGTCTTACCATAGTCATAAGGCACTTCAAGAAATCATTTTGGTTCAAACCAAAGTGAGTTACCCGATTTAAAGGTAACGTCTTCTCTTAAGTTATTCTCTTTTATTTTACTTCTCCAACCCCCTAAACTATTTTTATTAATTTATTTTATAAAAACACTAGTATAATCAATATACTAGGTTTTTTTTATGATAAGTATTCAAAATACACTTTCACACACCTCCATCTAATGGGTAAAGAACATAATACTTCTGTCGACGGCAAACTAACGCCTCACGAAATAATGATTATTCAATTGTCTCCTACTACCTATTATGGTGGAAATTATGATCATAATGTATTTATATGGGATATATATTACATTTATATTGTATATATACTTATTTATTTTACATTTATAGCATACCTTTATGGTTTCCATAATTGGTAAACGCAATAATTTCATTTATGGAAGTGCGGACTACAGCCCCCTCAAAGTGATATGACTCGTTCATGCCATATGTGGGATGTATAAAGGATGGAGTTAATGAAATTATATATGATATTATACTAGAATTATAATATTCCTATTTATAATTATGTTTTCATTCCATTAAATACAAAATATAAATTAAATTAGCGTTCATGCATACGTACGGCTTACCGTCTCCATGAACGGTGCATTTCATTTCTTATCTCCAAATGTTATGTAATATTATAAATACATATATATATATATACTGGATATATATGATATATATGATATCTAAATCATGAATATCATTCTGGAGATAATGGACTTTTGACCACATGGTCCACTTGTAAATATAATTAGTTCATTTTTTACTCAAGTACCAAATATCGACAAAACAACCGTTATTAACTTAAATGATTACATAATATTTATAACATGGTGATAAGTGATATAAAAGGAATAATAAACTTGAAAAAGTTTCTTAAGAATGTAGAAATTAACTTTATTTTGTTATTTATGAAATTAATGAACGAACGAGTCAAGTCGGACATAAGGTAAGGGACTTAGTCTCAATCTCCTTTCATTGAGGCATATTTTTTTTATACGCAACTTTCATTTATACGGTGTATAAACAACTTTGAATTTTCATTTCATTAAAAGGGTATTTTTTTCTATAAGTCATTCTACTAAACCAAAAAAAAGAATTTTTCTTTTAACATAAGTGGTGACAACGACCTTTTCCACCTCCGCGAGTATTATTTGATCTATGTCTTCCTTAACAAGTCGTAATGTTTTTAAAAGTAAAATAAATACCATATAATCTTTTACATATTTTGGTATTGAAAATGATTTTGATAATGGTTTTGTTAATTCAATATATTTAAATGATGTGTAAATGATTATATTTTCATTATGTTCATTTTATGTGTTATGAATATGTTATTGTTCTTGGGAATTGTTTACGTATACGGGTGGTTCCATGATAAACCTAGGGCGGGTGAGCCTCAAATAGCTCTCAAATTCATTGGGTAACATGATGGAGGTAAATGTGAATGTTTCTCCTAAGAGATTTTTGGAATATTCTATTATGGGTATTTCAAATGTAACTTCGTACGTGGCTGTGAAAGAAACAACGTAAGTATGTTATGGATGCCACAAGTTACCTTTATGATTTGTGATTACTCTGTGTTATTCATAAATCTTATTATTTCATGAGGTATGTTAAGAGCTTATGTTATGTATGTGTTGATAAACTAATGTTTTCTTTCTTCGTTTTATAACACTTACTGAGCTTTTTATGCTCATCCTAAGTTTTTGAAAGGTTTTTCATAGGACTTAAAGATGAATAGGGTCAAGGATGGGATCAAGGAAAAGTCATGCAATCTAAAACATGGAACTAGACATGAATCTTTTTTTCAATAGTTTTTATTTTATTAAAAAATGGAAACTGAATAGAAGTGTCAAATTTGTAATTTTTAAGATGTAATGTAATAATTATGGCCTAATTCTCTAAAACTCTAAACCTGAAAAGATCCTCAATGTGAATTATTCATTTAATTCAATATTTTGTAATGTTTTAAGGCTGGGTCCTTATAGTTGGTATCAAAGGTCGATTTAGATAACTTTAGAAGTTAGGTTATTGTTAAATTAATATCCATAAATTATTTTTACTTTATGATAAGATTGAAATGATATAGAATTTACAGATTATCGTGTTGCTTTGCCTAAGATATTTTTGTGTTATGAATGGTTTTTCTTATATGAACAAGGCAGCTATTCTGGGAAGGCATATAGAGGGAAATGACCTTCCAAATTAGTATCCTGAGATGGTGAGAATCAGAATTGAGCAGTTTACTGCAGTGATGTATAATTTGACTCAGATGATAAATGCTGGTTGTTTTTATTGATGATATTTTGGTTTATTCAAAAAGTAAATATGAACATGAAATCCATTTAAGGGTTTCCTTTCAAAACATAAAAGAAAATAAACTTTATGGGAAATTTAGCAAGTGTGATTTTTGGTTACAACAAATTTCATTCCTTGGTCACATTGTTTCCAAAAATGGCATAACTATTGATCCTTCTAAAACAAAAGTTGTTGAAGAATGGCCAAGACCCACAAATATAACTTAGATCCATAGTTTTCTTGGTTTGGAAGGTTATTATCGGAGGTTTGTTGAAAATTTTTCATGGTTATCTAACCCACTAGCTAAGTTTACACGAAAAGGTGTTAAGTTCATTTGGACAAATGAATGTGATGATTGTTTTCAGGAATTGAAATGAAGATTAGTGAATGATCCTGTTTTGGAATTACCTTCTAAAAATGGTGATTTTGTTATCTACAGTGATGCTTTATTGAAAGGAATTGGTTGTGTCCTTATGCAGAATGATCAGGTAATTACTTATGCTTCACATCAGTTGAAACCTCATGAGTTAAATTACTCTACACATGATTTGGAATTAACTGCTATTGTTTTTTCTATAAAAATTTTAAGGCATCATTTTTATGGATTAAAGTGTGAAATATATATTGATCACAAAATTTTTGAAGTATATATTCACTCAGGAATAATTGAACATGAGACAGAGGAGAGGGGTGGAATTAATCAAGAATTATGATTGCACGATTTATTACCATCAAGGAAAGTCAAATAAAGTGGCTGATGATTTGAGTCGAACAAATAATGCTTCATTAACCTTGTTACGTTCGGAACAAGATCCTTTGATTAAAGATTTGATAAACTTTGGCATAGAAGTTATTGGTGAAGGAAATTCCTCTATTTTGTTTCAGGTTTCAGTGAAATCATCTCTATTAGACATAATTAAGCAAGTGAAGAAGGAAGATAGTGAGTTGTATAAAAAGATAGAGTTGGTTCAGAAGGGTAAGTTGCTTGATTTTAACCTTGATAATGATTGTGTTTTGAGGTTTGGGAAGAGATTATGTGTGCCTTGTGATTCACAGTTGAAAAATGAGTTTTTATGTGAAGCTCATAATTCTCCATTTTTAGTTCATCCTGGCAGTACTAAGATGTACAGAGATCTTCGAGAGTCTTACTGGTGGGATGGAATGAAAAGAGATATCGTTGATTTTACAGTGAAGTGTTTGACTTGTCAACAGGTTAAAGTAGAGCGGCAGTTACTGAAAGGGATGATTCTGTCTTTACCGATGCCAAAGTGGAAATTGGAGAATATATCCATAGACTTCATTTTGGGATTAACAAAGACATCTCGAGATAATAATTCAATCTGGGTTATTTTTGATCGATTGACTAAATATTATCATTTCCTTCCTATTCAATATACTTTGTCTCTAGATCAACTTTCTCGGATGTATGTTAAAGAGTTAGTCAGGTTGTATGGAGTTACCCTCTCTATTGTATCTGATTGTGATCCTAGGTTTACTTCTAACTTTTGGAAAGGCCTTTAGAATTCGTTGGATACTGAATTAAATTTTAGTACAGATTTTCATCCTCAATCAGATGGTTAGTAAAAATGAACAATTCAGACCTTAGAGGATATGTTATGTTCTTTCTCAATGGATTTCCAAGGATGTTGGAACAAACATATTTCTTTGGTTGAATTTTTTTATAATAATGGTTTTCATTTCAGTATATAGATGGCTCCATTTGAGGCATTATATGGGAAGCGGTGTCAAACTCCAATTTTTTGGGATGAAGTAGTTGAAAGAAATTTGATAGGACTAGAATTGGTAGAAGAGATAGAATAAAAAGTATAGTTGATTCATAAGCACATGAGAATATCTTAGAGTAGACAGAAAATTTATGTGGATAATCGGAGGAAGGATCTTTCTTTTGAGGTAGGTGATCATGTCTTTCTCAAAGTTTCTCTATGGAAAAGTGTGATGTATTTTGTTATGAAGGGAAAGTTGAGTCTGAGGTTCATTGGACCATATGAAATCCTTTAGTTTCCTACAGGGTGGATTTACCTACAAGTTTATCCTAACTACACAATGTTTTTCATGTTTAAATGTTGAAAAAGTATATGCCGGATCCATCTCATGTTTTGAGCCTAGAGGTAGTTCAGTTGGAATAGAATCTCTCTTATGAGGAACAACCAGTCTATATTCTTGACCGAAGAGAGAAAGTATTGCGGAATAAGGTAATTAATCAGGTAAAGGTTTTTTGGAAAAACCATATGGTTGAAGAGTCAACGTGGGAATATGAAAATCCTATGAGGGGTAAATACCCCCACTTATTTGATAAGGGAATAAAATTTCGAGGATGCAATTTTCAAAAGGGGGAAGGATGTACATCCCAGGTAAATAAAGAATAATAAATTTTCATATTTGTGAATTAAATATTAATTTTACTTTAAAGGGGATGCTATGTTTGATGTCGTACCTGACACACTACAATGGGTTTCTTCAAAGTCTAATGTTTCACACTATGTTGGGTCATACTAAAAAATAATAATATGATATTATTTTAAATGGTAGTTAACTCAAAGTAGTTGTATTAGTGGGAATGAACAAAACTAACTACAATATTATTTTAAAATTTATTAAATGTTTTTACATTTATCCAATAAAAGTTAGATGCTTAAAATTTGGATTAATCTAATTTTAAGCATAAATACTCTAATATTCGTTAAAGGGTCAATTTACAACCTTTTGATGGTAAACCCTCTTTAAATCTAGTTTTGGTCACTTTTATATGTTCTATTGGACAAAATAAAATTCTTCTTTAGAATCGTGACATCAAAATTTACTTTGGGTAATTGTTTGGGTATTTTTCTGATAAAATTCATTTCTTTAATGAATAGTTAAAAATGTTGTATTTTAATTCAAAACTCCATTTTAATATAATTTATATATATTGTTATATTATCTTTTTAATTGATTTTAAAGTGTAATTATATTATATTTTTACCATTTAATCCAATTTTGGCCATTGGAAGTAATTTCACTTTGAAATTGGATATAAACAAGTGTCAATCTTTTGATAGTTATTATTTCCTAAAAACACGCTTTTTGTTTTGACAACGGGAATTAATTTTAAATTAATTAATGAAACATCTATGTTTTGAATTTGGTAAAATAAACATCATTTTTTAATTGGGAATATTAAATATATCTTAGGCTGAATTTTATGTATTTTTCTGAAAACCTTTAATTTTTTATGAATAGTGAAAACAATGAGTAGTAGTTAATAAAACCGATTTTTTCATTTAAATGAAATTTTACCACTTATATAAATTAAATTTTGAAAATTTGATATACATGGTTGTTATTTTTAACTAAAATTTGGTTCAATAAGATGAAAATAATTTTTGGTGAAGAGTAACTTTTGACTTTTATTTACCACGGTTAAAGGTAAATGGGGTAATGCAAGGTAAAAATAATATTATAATAATATTAAATTACCCTAACATGTATCCTAATCCTACTATTTGATAAATGTACGACCCTGGGCATCCTTGGGTCGATTTTGGGACCCCATGGAGGCGCTTAAGAGTGATAATGACACTTTATATTAATTAATTTTAAGTAATGAAAAAAATGACTTAAACATATATCTTTTAGTAAATAAATTTTTACATGGGGTTATATAAGTTATCACTTAGAATATAAATATGAATTAGAAATATAAAATTATTTCCTATATCATGGTATTTTATTTATAATTTTTTGACATCAAATAAATAAAATTATTTATGATACAATAATGATGCAGTGTTTACCTCATTAATGAATGATTTAAATAAATAAGATTATAAAAATTTAAAAAAATTCCAAAACCTATCCAATTATTATTTGATGGTTTTATTTCTAATTTTAGTCATTTTATCTTCAACTTTAATAAATTATGGACCTTTAGAAACCAAAAATCATTATATAATAAAATAATATTTTCAAACTTTCCTAAAGAGCCCCTCCTCCCCTTATAAAAAGACCTCACCTATAACCCATTACTCACACCTCTAAAAACTATAGGAGCATCCAAAAACTGCCCAAATAATCTCTTAATATCCCTATCTTCCACCTAGAAGCCTTACCTTAGGTAGAAGGCACTTCAGGAAATCCTTTTTGTTCAAACCAAAGAGAGTTACCCGATTTAAAGGTAAGGTCTTCACTTAAGTTCTTCTTTTTTATTTTACTTATCCAACCCCCTAAACACTTTTTATTCCTTTATTTTATAACCAAACCAGTATAATAAAAATACTAGGTTGTTTTTATGAGAATTATTTGAACTAAAATTACGCACACCTCCATCTAATGGGTAAAGAACATACTGTTTCTTTAAACGGAAAACAAACTCCTCACAAAATGATGATTGTTCAATTATCTCCTACCGCCTATTATGGTGGACATTATGATGGAACTGTATCTATATGTGATATATATTAAATTTATATTGTCTATATATATCTTTATTTTTCATTTATACCATACCTTTATGGTTTCCATAATGGGTAAACGGGATAATTTCATTTGAGGAAGTGGGGACTATTGCCCCCTCAAAGTGATGTGACTCGGTCATGCCATACGTGGGACATATAAAGGATGGTGTTAACGAAAATATATATGATATTATAATTTAATTATAATATAACTATTTATCATTATGTTTTCATTCCATTAAATACAAAATAGAAATGAAAGTAGTGTTCATGCGTATGTACGGCTTACCATCTCCATGAATGGAGCATTTCATTTCTTAACTCCAAATGTTATGTGAAATTATAAATACATATATATATACTATATATATATATGATATATATGATATCTAAATCATTAATATCATTCTGTAGATAATTTAATTTTGACCACATGGACAACTTGTAAATATAAGAAGTTCATTTTTTACGCAAGTACCAAATATCAACAAAATGAACATTATTAGATTAAATGATTACATAATATTTATAACATGGTAATAAGTGATATAAAAGGAATAATAAACTTTAAAAAGGTTCTTAAGAAAGTAGATATTAAATTTAGTTTATTATTCAGGAGATTAAATAATGAATGAGTCAAGTCGAACATGAGGTAAGGGACTTCATCTCATTCTCTTTTCATTGAGGAATATTTTGTTTTATACACAAATTTATTTAATACGGTGTACAAACAAATTTGACTTTTCATTTCATTAAAATGGAATATTTTCATACAAGTAATTTTACTAAATGAAAAAAAAGAATTTTTCTTTTAACGTAAGCGGTGACAACGACCTTTTCCGCCGCCGTGAGTATTATTTGATCTATGGCTTCCTTGACAAGTTGTAATGTTTTTAAAAGGAAAATAAATACCATATACTCTTTTACATATTTTTATATTGAAAATGGTTTTGATAATGGATTTTTTTAAGTAAATATATTTTAATTATGTGGAAATGATTACCTTTCCTTTATGTTTGTTTTATGTGTTATGAATATGTTATGGTTCTTGGGAATTGTTTACATATATGGGTGGTTCTGTGATAAACCTAGGGTGGGTGAGACCGAGATAGCTCTCTAATGAATTGGGTAATGTGATGGAGGTAAACGTGAATGTTTCTCCTAAGAGATTTAGGGAATATATTGTGATGGTTATTCCAGATGTAACTCCCTACGTGACTGTGAAAGCTACAATGTAAGTATGTTATGGATGCCATAAGCTTTTTTTATGATTTGTGATTACAATTTGTTATTCCTAAATCTTATGATTTCATATGGTATGTTAAGATATTATGTTATGTATGTATTTATGAACTAATGTTTTCTTTATTATTTTATAACCCTTACTAAGCTTTTTATGCTCATCCCATATTTTTGAAAAAAAAATTCACAGGACTTAAAGATGAATAGGGTCAAGGATGGGATGAAGGAAAAGTCATGTTTTCTAAAACATGGAACTAGACATGACTCTTTTTTTAAAAGTTTTTATTTTATGAAAAAAGTGGAAACTCAGTAGAATTGTCTACTTTGTAATTTTTTTAGATGTAATGTAATAGTTATGGCCTAATTCTCTAAAACTCTAAACCTAAAAATATCCTCAATGTGAATTTTTCATTTAATTCAATATTATGTAATGTTTTAAGGCTAGTTCCTTATATGCACAATATATCATTTTCTAATTCCTTAGAGAAAAATTCATTCTATGTTCTATTTATCTTGATTTTTTCACCTATTCGAGGAAATTTTAACTTAGTTGAGGGGTTTTTATTCTCTTTGTCCTATTCTATTGAAGTTTTTTTCCAATATATTGGTACTTGTTTCAAACTAATTAATTATGTATATTTTATTTTTAGTGTTTCTTTAATATTTATTTTTTCCATTTTGGTTTTGTGTTTTGAGTTTTTAGAAGGTTTATGGATGGGGTGTGGATGGGGTGTTTGGATTTTCAATTTTAGATGCATTTATCTGTAACATCATAAATTTCCAAACTTTTGGAAAACATGTTTCTACATTTTTAGTTCTGAAGGTTTCATCATCTAGATCATGGTTGTGGTGAAAAAAGTGGTATAAGATATTGTAATTCTGGTATTTTGGTATCTTAGACTAGTACTTCCAAAAACACCTGACTTTTCTATCCATTATGCTTCTCCATTTCAATGGGAGTTTTCTATTTTGGAAGGATGGAATTAGAAATGGTCAAGGTGCGTCTAGAAAATTTTGATAGAATATATTTTTGATTATGGAGGATGAAAATTAAGGATTAATTATTCCAAAGAGATTTGTATATTTCTTTAAAGTGGTTTAAGTAAAAAATCAATGTAAAATGAATATTAAGAAAGGATTGATCGAAAGGCATTGGGGTCATCTAAGTGATGTTGGACCAAAACATGGCCTTCAACATCTATAAGGTGAAGAAAACATATGAATTGATTTATATGTTTACAAAAATTAATGATAATCCTTATGTAATGAAAAAATTGTACCTAATGTGGTGACTTTTTGGCATGAAAATATTGGAATTAAGGTCCATGGGTGATCATGTGAATGGATACAATGTGTTTTGAAGTCAGTTGGAGTTCATTAGGGAGAAATTTTCTAGAGGAATGTTGGAATTTATACTTCTGTCATCATATTAGGATTTATAATATGTAATGGTATCTACTATGAGAAATACCAATTTCGAGGATGGGTTGAAATTCAATGGAATTTTGGATTTGATTCTAAATGGGGAGATCTAGAATAATTAAGTCTCAAGTGCTACTAGAACTGCCTTTAGTGAAAAGGGTGAGGAAGTTCCACTTGAATAAGTCCAAAAAGGTATAGAGTAGAAGAGAAAATATCCATGGGAAATCAATTGGACATGTTGAATATATAAGATTTAGAAAAAAGTTATAGTTGTGGAAATAATTTCAGGAATGATGATTTAACTCCTGAAATTATGATTTTTTATCTATAAACTCTATATCTAAAGGGGAGGGTGTAACTTTGATCATAAGCATCACAAGTTCAATGGAGTTATGGATTCATTAATTTATATATTCTTTTAACTCAATTTAGGATAAATATTTCATAATTAACTATATATCAAGAATATTTCACATGGTACACCTTGAGGATGGGGAATCTCTCGAGATTGTTGGTAAAGGTGATGTGAATCTTTAGACAAGTAATGAATGCTTTCTAAACTTTCAAGTCATTTTTCACATTTGACATTTATAGAAGAACTTAATTTATATTGGTTATCTTAATGATGTGGTATTTTTTATAGTATTTACATATGTTATATGTAAGATCACATGTGGTTTCATGATGGTGACCTGTGATTTTAAGGGTAGAACATTATGCCTGAAAGGAAATTTGGAAATTATAACACATGTTGGGGAAACAAATTCCAAAAATAAAGTTATGGAATGAATTCCTTGGACACATTGGTGATAAATGTTTACAGACCTTGAATGAAAATATTTTTCTAGATCTTGACCACATAGAGTATGAAACATTGAAAGTTTCATCCTTAGGAATCAACTGATAGTGTCTTTTTGAATCATTAGATAAGAAACCAAAGAATCATAAGCTCAAGTTCGTTTATATGAGTATATGGAGACCAACACAGGTTCAATATCATGAGGTTTCACTATACTATGTTAGCTTCATCAATGATTCAACATGGATGGTGTGGGTATTTTTCCTCAAACACGAGTTTGAGGTTTTTATAACTTTAATGAAATGAATATCAATGGTGTAGGTTGATATTAGAATGAAGTTAAAATGGATTTAATTTTATAATGGTGGTGAGTGTGAAGGAAAATAGTTTTGTACATTCTGTTGAATGAATGGAATTCATATGGGGAATATTGTGCTTGAAACACCTAAGAAAAATGGTGTGGAATAACTGATGAATCAAACTTTTAATAAGTGATTTAGAAGCATGAGATTATGTTATGGTTTCTCAATGGATTTTTGGGTCAAAAAATTTATCTATGTAGTTTATCTTTTTAATTGGAGTCCTTTAAAACCAATATGGTGAAACTTTTTGGAAAAATTATGGATTAGAATATTAGTTTTCTTGAATCACCTGAATATTTTTGAATCAATCATGTATATCCATGTCAATGATAAGGAAAGGTATAAGTAAAAAACCAAGTCTGGAAATTTATTCTTTATTTGGTGAAATGGTGAAAACTTTGTATTTTAGATCTATAATAACAATCAATGAAAGATAATAAAATTCCACAATGTTCTCTTAAATGTGGAAATCCTGGGGAAATATTGGAATCAAGCTAAAGATGTGGTTGAGAGAAAAAAAACCATTCCATGTCAAGGTTGGTCTAAAAAATGGTTGAGTGGTTCTAGATTTTTCAGGGAGAATAGAAGTTAGAGTTTCAAAAACCATATTATAGAATTAAAGACACTGACAAAGTTCCATAAGTACCAAGGTTTGATGTATTATAATACTCAAGGATTATGGAATATCATGGCACATTTTCAGAAACATGTTATCTGGAAGGAGATAAAACTTAAGATTTGAGGTGGTTTAATAAGGTCATAAAACTATTGAAAAGGATTAATTCCATAATAAAGTATCTTATACTTATAGATTGTGGAGAACCTAAAATCCTAGATAAAGAGATAATTATAAGAAACTGAATTATTGAGGGTTATAAATGAAGGAAGAGATTGATTCCTTACATGTTTTATATACATGAGAGATAATATAATTACCTCTCAGAAAGTGGGTGTCATAGAATAAATGGGTTTATTATCTAAAGGAGGAAGTAGAGGGTAGGAAATTTTACATGTAATAATTGGTTCTGAATGGATTTTAACAAATGAAAGAAGTTTATTTTAGTGATATTTTCCCTCATGATGTTATGTACACAACATTTTATATGGTTCTTAGCCTAGTTTCTATTGAAGGATAATTTCTTGAACAACTTGATTTTAAAACTACATTACTTTATGAATCTTTAGAGGATAATATATATATTGATCAACTAGAAGATTTCATACTAAATGGAATAGAATTTCTAGTGTGCAGGATCAAATGGAGTTTGTATAAGCTTAAGTGGGCACCAAGATAGTGGAACTGAGAGTTCATTGCTTTCATGGAAGAAAAAAAAGTTCATTTGGTATTATATTGATTATTGCTGCTACATAAAGGTGTATGATGATTATAGATTCATCATTACACTTATTTATATTGATTAAATGATCTTATATATACCAATTGAGGAAAATATAGTAGATTTTATGTTTTAGTTGTTTGAAAGATTCCAGATGAATGAACTTGGTTTTACAAAGTGGATATTAGGGATGATGATTGAAATTGAATTAAAGTCTGAAACATTGTTTTATACTCAGTAAAAAGTAAATTAAAAGGGTTTTTTAGTTATTTAGAATGAGAGAATCAAAATAGGTGATCACCCCCTAGTTGGACACTTCAAACTTTCCAAGGAGAAGGAACCTAAAATTTATGAAAACGTTGATTACATGGTGAAGGTTCTATTTGAATCATCTATAAGAAGTTTGATGTACATCTTGGTTTTTAAATGTCCAAATTTGATGTGTGTAGTTGGTATAATTATAAAATTCATAGAGAATCTAAGAAAGGAACATTGGGGAGATATTATGTGAATTCTTTAGTATCTCAAATGCATGGTAGATATAGAACTCTATTTTAGGACAGATGATCTATTATAAGGGATTTGGATTCTAACCTCGAAGGGGATACAAACACAAGGAAGAGTACCACTGGTTTTATGTTTACTTTTGGAGACACTTATGTGTTCTAGAAACCAATAATCAAAATTATAGTATCATTTCCAACGACATAATTCAAGTGTGTTGCATTAATATAAGAAGGGGAGGAATTGGTGTAGCTGAAGGGATTTATGGAAGAAAATAGAAAAAAATTTATAAATTTATATTTTGTTTGGTGATATAAAAAGTGTGACTCACTTGTTCAAGAATCCAGTGTTTCACTCATGAGTGAAACACATTCAACTAAAGTACTACTCCATCTGAAAGCTTTTGTAAGATGGAATGTTGGAACTATATAAGGTGAGTAAGAATAAAAAAACCATTGGATATGCTAACTAAAGTCATAGTATGGTAAATTATAGATAATTTATATTCTTAAATAGATCATAGATGAATTTTTGATCATGATATCATAGAAGCTACAATGGTATAAAAGATTTGAGTTGAAGAATATATGTTTTGGAACATGGTGACTTATGACCAAGAGGAATTTGTAGTAAACACTTGGAAATCAATATTTAAGTGGGATATTATTAGGATAATGAAAATTTCTTCTCGTATTAAACCAATTAAATTTTAAGGAGGGTTTCTAGATTTAAGATTACAAAATTGGATGGAGGTAGATTGAAACCAAAGCTGAGAACGAGCAGCAAAAACATCTTTTAAAAATGAAGTTGTGGGAGGATGAGTTTTGAACATTTTTATTATTAACTAGATGCAGAGACTGAATCAGTGGCATTAAATGGTTTTTTTGTCGTAACCATGATCAAGATAATATCATCCTCAAAGATCGGATGGTGGTAGAACTAATGAAACTAGTTGGGTTTGTCTATAAATAAACGAGTGGGGTTACTTGGACAATATATTCACTAGAGGAAAAAAAATAATTTAGAGGAAATTTTCAAAATAGTTGTTAAATGATCTGTTTTTATTTTTTTGGTGGTGGTTTTAGAAAACCACCACTATTTCACAACAGTTTATAAATAATCACCTCCATATAGTGGTGATTTATTAAGAGCGGTTTTTTAAAAATCACTTTGAAATTAATGATAATAAATAATTAACTAAAATTTTAATCACTTATTGATAAATAATAATTTATATTTATTATTTATAATCATTTATTATTTTGAATTTTAATTAATTATTAATTATTAATTGTTAATTATTTATAATTGTTAGTTAGTAATTATTTTAAGTTGGGAGAGCACCCGAGTGGTAGCCCTATGATCATGCATCCAAAAGACACAGGATCAAATCCAGGTAGGGGATAATTTCGAAGTTACTATAGAAAAATTGTTGCAGTATTATAGAGGTGTTGTAGTAGTGTCACTATTTACCTGAATTGGGATTTAGAGACACTGAATTGGGCCTTCAGGCCATTAAAGACATAAGGACCATAGGACCACCGATCCAAGCAGGTAAGCCATACAGGCCATACGGACTTCAGAACGTCAATATTTGGCCTTATAGCATCATGCTGATGTAGTTCCAAAACCAATGGAGTGCTAGGGTGGGGTCCAGGGCTTGGGCCTTCATTCATGTAATTGCCTATGTGCCATTGGGATCTTGGGCCATGTATCTAAGAGTTTTCACATCATGTGGGTTCCCTCTTAATCTAGTTAAAAGGGGGATTTTCAAAAAAATAAAAACATTTAGTTTTTAGTCAGTAATTATTTAAAAACTAAATAAATTGTTAATTATTTACTAATTATTAATTATTAATTGATAGTTATTAATTAGTTATTATGTATTTATGTATGTATATATGTATATATGTATGTATGTATGTACGTATGTATGTAGGTATGCATGTATGTATGGATGGGTGTAAGTATGAATGGATGTCTGTATGGATATATGTATGTATGTATGTATGTATGTATGTATGTATGTATGTATGTATGTATGTATGTATGTATGTATGTATGTATGTATGTATGTATGTATGTATGTATGTATGTATGTATGTATGTATGTATGTATGTATGTATGTATGTATGTATGTATGTATGTATGTATGTATGTATGTATGTATGTATGTATGTATGTATGTATGTATGTATGTATGTATGTATGTATGTATGTATGTATGTATGTATGTATGTATGTATGTATGTATGTATGTATGTATGTATGTATGTATGTATGTATGTATGTATGTATGTATGTATGTATGTATGTATGTATGTATGTATGTATGTATGTATGTATGTATGTATGTATGTATGTATGTATGTATGTATGTATGTATGTATGTATGTATGTATGTATGTATGTATGTATGTATGTATGTATGTATGTATGTATGTATGTATGTATGTATGTATGTATGTATGTATGTATGTATGTATGTATGTATGTATGTATGTATGTATGTATGTATGTATGTATGTATGTATGTATGTAGGTATGTATGTATGTATGTATGTATGTATGTATGTATGTATGTATGTATGTATGTATGTATGTATGTATGTATGTATGTATGTATGTATGTATGTATGTATGTATGTATGTATGTATGTATGTATGTATGTATGTATGTATGTATGTATGTATGTATGTATGTATGTATGTATGTATGTATGTATGTATGTATGTATGTATGTATGTATGTATGTATGTATGTATGTATGTATGTATGTATGTATGTATGTATGTATGTATGTTTGTTTGTTTGTTTGTTTGTTTGTTTATATGGATGTATGGATGTATGTATGTCTGTATAGTGGAGATCATGAGGTCTCAGGATCTTTTCCATGGTGATGGTAATGGCGATTATGACTCTTTCAAGATCATGTCACTTCTACAATACATGGGGTTTGATTTTTTGTAAAGGAGCCTTTTTAGATGACGACTTGGCCTAATGACGCTTCAATTGGGAATCTTGGACCCTCGAATGGCTCTAATGGATATCATGAGGATATCTTCACAAATTCTAAAGGATCTAGTGAAATAGGGAATCGCCCTTTCTCTTAGTTTAAGGATGAAAACACTAGTAGGATTTGGAAGAAGGGAAACATTTACCATGTGGTTACTAATGAGGAAGATATTTCAGAATGTATTGAGTTCGGTAAGCAATCCATTATTTCTCACTTAATTCTTTTGGGAGGTTATAAGCTTTGGAGGATTAAGGATTTAGTCAATCGCCTCTCTTATATTTGGTGTTTCAAATCTTAGAGATATGTATTAATGGGTCATGGATACTTTCATCTATTATTTCCATCAGAGGAATTGAAGATGAATTCTTAGGTATTTGACCTTGTATCCCTCAAGCATGAGTTTCTACATATTCATAGATGAGATGGAAATTTCAATCCTCTTGAGGATATGAATTCTTCTATACAGATATGGGTTAGAGTTTACGGTCTTAATTAAATCCTTTGGTATCCAAGATTTATGTATGATATTTATTTATATATTAGTATTCTAATAAATATGGTTGAGTAAAATAAGAATGTTATATTTGGTTACCATGCTTGTATGTTGGTAAAAGTCAATCTTTACTCCACTTTACTTAATACAGTGTTCCTCTCAACACTTAAGGTTTAATTTTATTTGGAAATTATGTATAAAATAGTTCTAGGTTTTTTATTATAAGTCTATAGGACACATGAAATATAGTTTTATAAGGAAAATTTCCTACTCAATTTTTGATATGGGTGTCCATGAGGATTGGGATTTCCACAATATAGAAAAAAAGGATAGAAAGCATATTAATGTATGAGTGTTCATCGAAACCAACCTAAAGGATGGATTCAAGCACATTTGGGTGTCTTGAATTGTAACAACATAGGAAAAGTTAATATAAAATCAATTCAATGTCGTATTCATATTAATTAATTATATTTTATATATTATATTCATAATAAGAATATTAAGTAATTTTTCAATCAAAAAGGAAATAGTTTCATCCTTATTTGTTTTCATGTATTATGGGGTTTTATTTAGAAGAATAATTTATAAATTTTAGGATTTAAATTTGAAAAAATTAACTCAATATTTGGAATAGTCATATCAAATTTATCTTAGGGTGAAATTTTGGTATTTTTCTGAAATGATTGATTTTTCAGTGAATAGTGAAAAATGTCATTTTTTATAAAATTTTCACTTATTTTAATTTTATTAAGTAATTTAAAAGTTTCATTTTATCTTAAAGTAATATAAGTATCATTTAATTATAAATAATCTAATTAATTATATATGAATCATCATTATACTTAATTTTGGTATAAGTTTATTTTTTTTTCTTAAAAATATATTTTTCTAAAAACTACATTTCATTGTGCTTTGTGTTTTAATATTAAATTAGTTTTTATCACTTATAGAAATTGAATACTAAAAAATGGTTCCCATATTTGGAATAATTGGGTTCAAATTTTTTAAATAGGTTCCTTTTAGTTTTTGGTTTTTTAACTGCGGTAAATATTTATTGCCTCGGTGAGGGTAAATCGAGTAATTATGGTTAAAAATAATGTAATAAGGCCTAAAAATCTCCCCAACACTTGTATTTATTTATTTTTTGACAATTTTTTTTCAAACATTACCATTAAGGGTTCTAAAATTTGGCAATTTAATGCCACTTTCTGTAACACCCCACCCCTTCCTCATTGTCTTGAGAAAGGAGTGAGGTGTTACTTAGCCTTAAGTAACATTCCCAAGACTCCAAAGGCAGAAAATAAATGTCGATTGCTTCAAGAATAAATTGGGGAACTATTTTTCCCTTGAAATAAACCAACCAACCAAACAATCCATCACAAAAAAACTACATAATGCACATTAACATAGAAATAAAAACCATATATTACCAAAATACAACCAAGATATTCCATAACAATTCCCAAAAACCAATACAACCAAACCATAATAAAAAAAAGACAGACTACCAAGAGGAAGGCTAAATAAGAGACCCAAAGTAAACCAAGACACACTCCACTTCTCTAAAAAAAGTTCCATGCTTCAAGCACCACCAAACCATCCTTGCATCACGAAGAACCGCTAGCAAAATGAGATGCTTTACTCTTACCTGTGTCCCGGAATACAACATCTACAAATGAAATAAAGTTCCAAAGAAGGGGTTAGTAATAATACTTAGTAGGATTTTCCCAAATGACTTCCCTACACAATCAAATAAGATAAAAATGTTTTCACATTTATATAAAATAGTTTATATAAAACATCAAAAAGTTCAATAATTAATGATAAGCCAAACTCACCCTTACCAATACACCTTACCCAAACCATGAAACCCAAGGTAAAGCCAAGAAACCATGCCATAATACATTTCACCATTTTAAATTAGCACAAAAATTTCCATCTTGCATAAGAACACACAACAAAGAAAACAACCACGGTGGAATTTCCCATCCAATCCCATTTACTAATTTTCCAAACTAGTGGTACTTCCCCACCACTTATCCATAATTATGGCCCTTATATCCACTATCCATCACCTTTTATAGTGATACTTCCCACCCACTTCACACATTGTCAACACAATCTATAATACTTAACCAACCAACATGTATAATCACACCAAGTCCACACATTATACACACAACCATTTCCAACACATGCCAAAACACTTCAAGAAATTCCCCCATTTATTAAAAACACTCTTTAATGATTTTTCATTCCAAAAAAAATCAATGAAGAAATATATTTATTGAAATTAATCTATCATAAAAAAAATTCCATAATTCTAACCATTATCCATTTTAAAATCAATATTTTAAAATCACACAACAAAACCCCTTTTGCAGCAATGACCCACTTTACCCAAAATCCCAAAATCATCACCAAATGGGTTTTCACCAAGATTAGAACATCATATTCATAATTAATTTCAAGAAAAAAAATTAATTGAAAATAAGCCCTCATGTTCTGGCAAAGTGGAGTTGAGAAAGAAGCCACCTCTACCTTAGGGTTCTAGCGAAATCGACCCACAAGCAACTGCACCAAAAATATGGATGAATGCTCCACAAAAACCACTCTAGATATCCTTCCCTATCATAAAAGAGTCTTAATATCATCACTTAAGGAAAAAAACCCTAGATCTACATTAAATATATGTAGATCTAGAAAATCGAGAAAGTGGAAAGAGTATATCTAGAGAAAAACACAAGCAGTCAAAAGGGGAGACTTACCTGAGATGAACCACCTTCAAACCATCAAGAAACACCTTATATTTTCTTCCAAAATGGGTGGTAGAGACCCTCTATACATTGAGATCAAGGAATCTCGCATAGGTGCATAGGTTTTGTATTGGATATTAAAGGAAAGAGTTAGGGAAAATCCCGACTAACCCTATTTAAAAAATAATAATTTTAAATGGTCACATGGTTATCTCGCATGGTTTGACAAACCATGTGATAACTATGTGGATGCTACTGTCTGAACAGTGGAATATTGCATGGTTACCTGGGATTATCACATGGTTTCTCCTAAATGTGCTCAAACTGTATAGCCTTTAAAATGACTCCAAACTTTTCAAAAACATTTCCAAACTCTCCCAAACTGTCCAAAACATTTCCCAACCACATAATATACATAAAAAGGTATCAAAAAAGGTCACATACCTCTAACCGGGGGTGATACACTTTTGGTTTACAATGAACATAATAATATTTTAAATAAAGAATAAAACAAAATGTCACTCTCTTTGTTTTAATATCTCTAATTTTTTTTCACAGTGATAATAAGAAGTTATGTTCTTCTAAAAAAAATTATTTTAAATAAAAATGATTTTTATTTATCATGGAAATTTATTTTTAATTTTTAGTGATGAAATAATTACCTTAAATGCTTACACAACACCAAAACAATTATTATGTTATATTATTTTATAATTAAATTAATATATTCATGACTTTAAATTCAAATTAAATGAATAGTTCCAAAAATAACATTAATAATATTTTATAATAAACAGTATTTTATTAAATGATTTAAAATTCAGAAAAATATTATCCTTGACCTAATGAATGGGATATGGTTTATAATATCAAAAATATTCTATTTATTAGTGAATTTGTCTTTTATAGTAAATTTATTGACTCATATAGTGTAAAAAAATTATTTCGTGATAATCGTTAAAAGGGTTAACGGGGGTTAGAACAAAGAGATAAGGGTTAAAACATCACCTAAACTTATCCAAATTTTATTGTATAAGAATATTTCAAATTATACACATCCTTTATTATAAATATATATATTTCGTTACATTTTTTAATGAAAATTAATTTATATTAATTTAATACTTAAGTAATTTTAAGAGTGCCCCTCCCATCACTTATAAAATTCCACCTTATCTCCTCTCTTAATCACACATTCTTAGCACTCTAGTTTGAAAAATAACAACTCAATTATCCCACTAAACTCACTCCCAATGTTATATAGTTCATGTTCTCACCAATACACAAATCATATAATTCTTAATGAGTACACCACATAGGTTATCTGAGGACAAGGTATAAATCCTAACCAACTTATTTCAAGTTTATTTATTCTTCCACATCCTTCAAATTTTTTTAACCATGATAAAATAATAACATAATTATCTCCCATATACATAAATGTTATTATTATTATGTTAAAACCCTTTTTCATATATTTTTCCGTCCTATGGGAAATGAAAACAACACTTGTGCATACATGTGGATTACCTCCTACATGAAGTGTTGTGTTTTTTTTTCATCATTGACTCTCATGGATGTTTATAATGATTTATTTCATATATATATATATATATATATATTAATTACATTATTATAATTATATAAATATAATATGTCATTTATTTACTTACCCTTCCATCCATGGGAGAAATAATAATATTTTCTGTGTGTGTGTGTAGATTACCACCTTTATGAAGTGATGTGTTTCGATTCACGTGTATGCCCTTCAGGGATATTTATAAAAAATAATTTATAAAAATGATGATTATGTCATGGTAATTATTTTGGATATGATGGAATAATTAAATATTTGACAATTTTAATCCTATAGAATCTTCTTTGGGTTTATGAACCAGACATCCTTAAAACATACAATATAAACATTACTAATGAAGTGAATAAATTAAACATGGTCAAAATTGATATAAAAGGGATAATAATAATTGAATGGACATGAAAAATGATCATAATCATGTAAAAAATTAAAATGAGTTTATTATTTTGGAATATAAATAATGTTCATGGAAAGTTGGACTCAAGGTTAGGGACACTTTAACTTAAAAACCTCATTTTAAATGTTTTAAAGATTTATTTTCTAAATATTCTTCTTCTAAGTTCATATTCTAAAAATTATTTTATGGATTTATTTATATGGACATAAATAAATTATAAATGATATTTTATGTCTTTTTTAATATCTTACAAATGTTTTTAAAAGGAATTTTTTTCCGTATTTTATATGGAATGTTTTGAATTTATTTATAAAAGGAAAAAAAGAATGTTCTATTTTAACATACATAGAATCAATGATTTTTCCTTATTCCAGAACTATATTTTAACGTTTTGGTTCCTTTATAATATTTCATTTTTTCTTCAAGGAAAAACCCTTCTTCCATTTTCTCTAGATATTTTTGTTTTAAAAATGATTTTTTTAAAAGTAAATGGTATTTTGATATTAGAAAATGTTTTTCATATGGGGTCAAAATATTTTTTCAAGGGTTTTAAGATGAAATGGTGCAAGATTAAAAAATTTATTTATGATATGGTACTTGAGAATTATTGATGATGATGGGTGAGCCTAATACATCTTATATGATGGGTGACCCTGATATATCTTATATGATGGGTGATCCTGATATATCTCTCCAATGCATTGGGTAACGTTCATTGTCTTAAAATACAAGAAGTATGGAATTAACTGGGGAAGTTTCTCCTATATATTTAATTAAGATCTAGTTATTTATAACTTGATTTATAAATATAATGCTCTAAGTTTCCTAAAACGTTTTTTATTTTCTTAATATGATTTTTAAATATTTTCTTGAGAAAAAGTGTTTTTTTAATGTGGATATTATTTGTTTTATAAGATCAATGAATATTGTGATAAGGAAAACATTTTATGGGTTTTCATGTTCTTCACTAAACTAACTAATTTCTTAGTTTTATGAACCTTCCTGATATTTTTGTTCGCATCCCACATTTTTAAACGTTTTTCATAGGGTTTAGAGATAAGAAAGAATAATTAATAAGTTAAGTTAAAATTCATGAAGATTTTTCATGAAAATAAAATGTGTTTCACTTTAAAAATATGATATTTTTGGAAAAATTGATATTGATTATAAGTTCCGAATTTTTAATATTTATGTTTTCTATGTGATAGTTATGAATAAATTTTATAAAAATATAAACATTATAGATTCATAAAATGTAAGAAAGAAAATTATTGACTAAAAACTCAAGATTAAGTATTTTTTAAAGTCGGTTCCTTATACGCACCCTAATACTACTTTTATTGTTGGTTCACATGGTGATTATCATCTTGATAGGTAGGATATCTCCTTTAAAGGTCCTAGAACATCAAAATGAACTCAGGGTCTATAAGTTCATAGGGTTCAAGGTGCAAGACTGGATCAGAATCCATAGTTTTATCCAATCAATTCACCTTGCCTTTTGGATAGGTCTAAAATATCTTGGTCTAACATTTCATATACAAAGGAGGTTGAGGGGAGGTTTTCATATGTAGAGCCCTCATTTAAGGATTCACTTTATAAATTCATAGAGGCTAAGAAGTCAACTTTTGACTCTATTTATGGTCAATATTATAATTAACTTGTAATACAAGTTGAAGTAGATATGGATTTGTGGTTGGAGTATAAATTTATTATTTCCAAATGTAATGTAAAAAACTAAATTTGTTTCACTTATTTAAGTAAATATAAGAAGTGATCTTCCACTATTTTTTATTATCCTGGTGGATACCAATGCAATGTTAGATCTCCTCCTCGATAGAACTCTACACTAGTGCACTATGATAGAAATAATACAAAGGTTGTTGGGCATATGGAATATCATCTCCACCCAAGTGATGAGTATTTAAATAAAGGAGTAGATGCTACTAAGCCTAATCTGGGATCAAACCAAGTAGTGTATGTGACTTAGACAAACAATCTTGTTGAAGCTTTCATAGTTAAGTCAAGTATCATTGTAGAGGTAGGAAAGTGTTCCATTCAAGAAGACACTCCAAGGGGGGAGGGGAATTGGTTTCTTCCTCTTCCCCCTAAAAAATAATTCCTTAATTTATTCCTCAATGGAAAAGGATTTAAATGTCTCAAGTGATGGGATTGGGAGATCCTCAATATATTTCTCTAATCAAGTAGCTTAGTCTGTGTTCTTAGGTTATGGAAGTTGGTTTTGATACTCCTACACATGCTACTACTTCATGGATTTATCCAAGGGAAATGTGCAATGTGGTTGTTTCTAAATAATTTATAATAGAAGGAATGTGATCATCCTCATAGGAGAGAAGTAATGTCCATACACATAAATATTTTTAGTTTCTTACCTCCAAAAGTGGTGATGATAATTGATAAGGAATTTTTGGTGAATCAAAACCAAAATTAAAGGATATTGAGGATTCCCTGATCATTTTCCATGTTAATGATAGTGAATTACCTTCCCCTACATTATATTCCTTTGATTCCATTTTAGATGCACTTAGTGGGGAAATATTCTTGAGGAAATAAAGGGATCTTAGAAAATTTATTTTTAATACAAAATCACCATCAGTTCTCAAGGTTAGCTAGAAATATTCAAGAGATGTAAAGACTGATATTAATGATGGGTCTTCAGATAGTGGACATGGGACATGGTAGTGAGCCAATACATGGAGGAGATGAAATACTCATGGATAGAGTGGAAGAGCCTCTCATCACAGCATGATTACTCAATCTTGAGATGTTTGACTCATTTTTTCACTATGTGAATGTTTTTTCTTTCATGTTGTGGGCAGTTTCAGTCATGTCTGGTCTTTTCTCCCCCATCGTACCTATTATTTCCATTTAATAAATGGGTTAGGGCCTTAGGGCTCTACCCTAACTTGTTTCATTATTTATGTATATTTATATTTTTTTTATATATATATTTATATATATATAATTATATTCAATTATATATATTCATGTATGTATATATTTGCATTTATATATATTCATGTGAATTTATTCATAATTATATATATTTATAGATATTTATATGTATTTATGCATATTTATATATATTATGTGGGTTTGTGGGTGTGTTTATATGTGTTTATATATACACACACATAACTATATTTAATCATATATATTTATATATGTATGTATTTATATTTATTTATAGTTATATAAATTTGTAGATATTTATATGTATTTATATTTATATATATACATATGTGTGTGTGTATTTATGTCTGTGTGTGTTTGTGTTTATATTTATATTTATATTTAATTATATTCAATCATATATATAGTTATATTTATATATATTCATGTATGTTTATTTATAATTAATATATATTTATGTATATTTATTTATAATTTATAGATATTAATATGTATTTATGTATATTCATGTATATTTATATATTCATTTATTTATATTTATATGCATTTATATATATTTATGTTTATATACAATTGTATTTAATATTATTTATTTATTTATTTATTTATTTTTATATATAATCTGGATGTGTGTGTGTGTCTATGTATGTATGTAAACTTATATGGGTTTATTTGTATATTTATATATAGTTATGTTAATATTAGATTATATTTAATTATATGTATATATGTATTTTCATATATTTATGTAAATTTATTTATATCTATAGATATATAAATATATGTACATTTATATATGTATATATATATATATATTTGTGTTTATATATTTATATATACATGTTTGTATATATATATATATATGTATATATATTTACATTTTTATATATCTATACTTATTTATTTATTTAAAGTCTACGATTTTATAAAAAAACGAAACAACACACACACACCCTTGAAATAACATGGATCATACCTCATTCCTCTATAATAATAGGACTAAAACCAAGATAACACTTAAAATTTTAGGTCATGAATGCCTTGTGGCTTGAAATCCATTTCCTAGACTAAATGCCTCATTAATCCTAGCCCAAAGGCCCCCTGGTCTGTGCCGCATCACTATTTGCATCATTGTTTAACTGGGTTTACTCCCATGTCTGTATCACCACCTATTTTATCAAGAATAAATGGACCTATAAATCCTCCTTAGGGGAGGCTATCAATATTTGAACCTTGGGAATTTGTAGAATTACGGGGTGACTTTAGAACTCAAGAAATCCTCCAATTATATGTGTATATATGTGTATATATTTTTATTTGTATATAATTATATTTAATGCGTGTGTGTATTTATATACTTTTATGTAAATTTATTTATATTTCTATATATTATATATATATAAATTAATATATAAGTACATTTATATAAATTTATATCTAATTATATTTTTATATGTATGTATTTATAAATTATGAATATATATATATACTCTTATATATGTTTTTACATGTATCTATCTATCAATATATAAGTATATTAATGTTTCTTTAGTTACCACAACAGAACTTTGTGGAGTGGTAAAGACTTTCCAGAATAACCAAGTGGTAATGGGTTAAAATCCCACCCTACACATATTTATGCTTAATTTTGTAGTAATAGGTATTAATAAATAATAAATAATATTTTAAAAAAATAAAAACCATCACAAAATTATTCTTATTAGAATTTTAAAAGAATCAAAAAATGATTCACAACACTACAATATGTGGATGTTTTGAAAAATAGTCCTGAATCATTTCATGGTGGTTTAACCACCACTAAGTGAAAAAAAACATTGATAAATGGAACTTTTTTCCTAGTTATTATTTTCATATGCTTTGGAGTGTTGTTTAGTCTATGTTTCATTTTTATTAATCAGTGTACCTATCTCTAGTGTCATGATCCAACCTTATTTTTTCTTATTATTTTATATATTTATTAGTTTGGAATCTTTTTCCTGAGTATCAGATAATTTTCCCATGAATTTATGAAATTTTTGAGGATCAGTTCAAGGAACGTGGTTAGACACAAAATCAATACTAATTGTAAATAAAGTATATAATTATTATAAGAGTCATTTTTCACAATTGGCACATTATTTGTCCATCCATGTGATCAAATAGTGCAGTCACCCAAGTTTATCTATTGAGGGGTGCACAGTTGGAGCACAATTTGGTAAACCATCTAGCTAAACCATGTTACCTATATTGACTTTAAAATATCTTTAAATTACCATTCTAACCCTCTTGATTTTTAATCCCTAAGTCGCCCTCTTTCCTCCCATTCGAGCCCATTAACCTATTACAACTCTACCCCACTTCTCTCCTCCCTTCCATGGTGGATCCATGGGATTTCTTTGTGATTTAAGGTTATTTATTCAAGGTGATCCATTGTTTATATCTTCCTCTCATTCCCTTTTTCTGTTTCACCCTTTTTCCTTCCCTAATGAGGTATCATCATCCTAGGTATCTCCTTGGATTGATTTCAAATTGGGGTTTTCTTGATTTTAATGTTCATTTGGACTCTCTAGGGATCATCTTTTCCTTCTTGTGGTGGATTGTTACCTCACACTATAAAATTAATGATTTGATTAAGGTTTCCCACTATATTAGCATTTAAATTCTAGAATAATTATTTATTTCTCATCTAAATTAACATTTCTAATATAAAGTGATATTATAAAATGAGTTTTATTTTTCACTTGATTTATATAGAATTTGAAGGTTTTATCCTTTTTTAAAAATAAAAAAATTAGTTTCACTTAGCCATACATGCAAAATGTTCAACAAAATTTTTTAATGGGCCTTCTAAATATATTTTGAAATATAAAAAGGTGTTTTATTTTTTAAAATGATTCCATAAAGTTTACTTTGATTCTAAAGAGTGTGCTTGGTTCTTTTGAAATAGTTTTCTAAACAAAAAAATGTTTTAGAAATTATTTAATGTTATGTGAATGGTTTTATAAATTTTATGTTTTAAAGAATGATTATGAGGCTAAGTTTTTATGATTAAAGAAGTTTTTTCTTAGTTAAAAAACACCTTTGAAGCATGAAACTTTCTTGTTTTCTTTCAAAAGAATTAAATTTCCCTTGGTATAGGAAATTTTAATTATATTATTATACTTAATGGATAACGGGTTGTTTCCATAAAGGGTGCTTTAGGGTGAGACTTGGTTTATGGATCCAGTTTAGTATAATTAGAAACATATATGTATACATATACATATATGTATACATATACATATACATATATGTATATTTATATAATTTTTTGTTACTATTTAAATTGGATCACCTCCATTTACCATATCTTTGGGAACCAAGAGTGGCTAGTGGAATCTCAAATAGTATATGTTGCACTAACTTAGGTTATGCTCTGGCTAGTGACCCTTTGTATGGATTACAGCCGTCTTTGGGATTTTTTACCTTATCTAGGCTAGGTAGGGTATGATAAAGTGTTAGGGTGGTTGTATTTCATCAAGAATGTAAATTACGTAGATCTCTTATAGTATTTTTCTATACATAACTCAAGCTCCTAGGTTACCATAATCACCAGTACTTGGCCTTATTATATGGTTTATGTTTCATTTAATTTTATGATAATTGACTGGTTATTTCTTACATTGCCCTTATCATATAGTTACTATTACTATTATTATTATTACTATTTATCCTTTATTATTAAATAAACTAGTGTATCCATTTTTAAACTAATCACTAAATTCTTTTGAAAGGTTTTATAACTCCATCTTCACTAACTTTTTCACATGGTAAATTTTAAAATAATGTTTTTATAAATACTTAAATTTCCTATTTTAAATGAAACTATTTTAAAGTAACATGGGAAATATATTATTATTGATTTTTAAACTCAAAAGATAAAACCTATGTTTGTAAATTTTATTTCAAACTAGAATGAGTTGGATTTTTTATATAAAGGTTATACATGGGGTGTGGTTTTGGCATAATTATTGGTCTTTGTGTGCATTCCTATTTACATTTTAGTTTCAAGTCCAACATATGATCACTCATGGATAATTTGTGGTACTGATGATGGATGATGACTTGTAGAGTCACATGAATATCGGGTTAAGTATTATTTTTCATTTTTATTATTTTTATACTAGCCAAGTATAACACTCTTGCATCAGATTCTATTTTAAATGTTATGTATTACTTTTAGTTGGATGTTCATTTATCTATTATGAATGGTTTAGTTATATTTATTTATAAAAAAATTCTTATGGTGCTTGGACCTTCAATCTATGGAGTGGTTATGCTGTATTTCTAAAGGGAAGTCACGTGTTTAACTTATTTATTGGGATAATTCATTTCTGGCGTGTTAACTTTGATGCTCTTGGAAC
This sequence comes from Viscum album, assembly GCA_963277665.1. Lineage (NCBI taxonomy): Eukaryota > Viridiplantae > Streptophyta > Magnoliopsida > Santalales > Viscaceae > Viscum > Viscum album. The sequence continues at coordinate 1,721,363,408 of OY728160.1, read as the reverse complement.
TTGTTCTTATCCCATGGGGATAAGAAATTCACCTCAGGTATGTCACAGGCTAACTTAGGTGTTCAGTTCAAGTGTGGATTAGACTAGTTTGTGATGGAATGGTATCAGATCCAGATTCTTAATAGGTCCTAGATTCTATATCTCCCTTTTTATTTTGGTAGTAATGATAGATTGGAGATATGGTTGTTAAAACTTGGGGTGAAAGTATGAAGAGGTTCCAGAACAACACTTTTAGTACTAAAACTTGAGTTAAAATGGGATGTCAAGGTATAGTATAGGAATTGTGAGTTTTCTTTATTCATAACTGAGGTATCTTGTTTTGGGTTAATGATGCTTTTGATTTCATTGAATATTATGTGATTTTTTCATTTTTTGTCTTGTAATTTGATCCTTCTTCACTTATTCTGGTATTTTTTTGTTCTGTATCGATGGTTTTCAAAATTACATTGATGATATATGAATTATTTATAGGATTGATATGTTTGGGGGATAAAAATTAGAGTTTAACTAGTGGTACATGGTGATCACATATGTTCTAGAAAACCATGTGGAGCCAGAGTACATGGTTAAGTCTAACCCTCAATGGTAGCTGCATGACTGACTCATGGTTTACTAAACCATGTTGTCAGGTCATGCATTACAACTAGTCCATATTAAGTATGTTTTATGTTGTGTGGTGTTTCAAGCTCTTTTTATTGGTTATATTGAGATTTTGAAATAACATTTAGATTTTTAAATGGTGATGGTCAATTTTAAAATTAATAATTAAAATTTTTTTAAGGGGTAAAATGGATTCAATATTTGAAAATATAGATGGTGGTTTTAAAAAAACATAATTGAGGTTTGAAAATTGAAAAAAGGGGCTTTCATGATGGGAATATGGTTTTATAAGTAATATTTGAAGCTTTAAAATTTGAAAAAAAAAATATAAGGTGAATTAAAATGAACATGATGTTTAGAAATGGGTAAATGATTTTAATATGGAATTTGTGGAAAATTTAAAAAAATCAAATTATGTTTTTTTATTTTAAAATTTGAGATGTGCGATATTGAAATAGTTTGAAAAGGAGAGTATTTAACTTCGTTTAATTGGTTGTATTTTGATTTTGTCATAGTGTTATTTTATTTTGATATTTACTTCTGGTTGGGTATGTTTTAAGTGTAGATGAATATTGATAATGGTTTTTCTATTATTTTTATTTAGAGTATGTCCCCACCAATTATTGATGGATTATCAAGGTGAAGATACATGTGGTTTTCTATAAGTGGATCCTTTAGTTGATCAACCTATAGATTTCCTTCTAGAGTTTCAAGAGATAAATCCCCCTTTATTTTATGTTAAATCAAATCATTATGAAGTGAATGAATGGTAATGTAGTATCGAAAGGACCCTTGGTCTTCATGAGATCTATGAGTCACTCAAGATAAATTCCACTACCTTTATATTGGAAGGTCTAATCTTGAAGTGATGAAATTACATTAGTCATATGAACCCATAGAAGGACCTTTATTAGGATATTTTGAAGGCCATTTTCATCCAACAACATTTTTCTGAGGTTATAAAGGTGGAAAAGGAAATGGTGTTTTATTTACACCAACAAGGTTATTGATTGGTGTTAGAGTGTGTTCATAATTTCATTGATGTAGTCATATATATTTCGATGTTGGTCATAGATGATTCCTTAAAGGCCTAATTTTTTAAAGAGGCCTTCAACCTAATATTTTAAATGAGAGTATTAGAATTCAGTTTAACCTCATATATAGAATTGGTAAAGAAAGTGATTCGGATTAAAGAATCCATAGTAGGGGTGACTGAGGAGAATTATACTTCTTCAATTCCTATGATTGTAGAGGGGGATTTCAGTATAGGAAATTTGAATTGGTTTTAGTTTGAGTTGGTAGATTGTAGTTTCAAGAGGCCCTTCTATATGTCTTCATCAAATTTTTCTAGGAATAAGACAATAGTGTTCCATCAATACATAAAGTAGGGTTATAATAAACCTTCATGTAAAAATTCACCAAATACCTATCAAGGGTGTGATTATTTGGCTAACATACAATTTTTTTTAAAGGATTCATTCGTAAAGTAAGTGGAGCTAGATATACCCCTTTAGAGGGTTCCCAAGTCCAACCTATTGTACCTAATCTCATTTAAGTGTTTGTTTGAGGTATTATTCATTATAATTTTTCCATCCTATATAGTTTTCATTACTTGTTCTTTATTTGAGGTTATACTGATTCTATATCTTTTGTATTATGATGAAACATTTAGTCTTGTTTGGTTTAGTTACATCTTTTGAAAATTTTAAATCATTGGTGGTTGTGTTTAGGATTTATTACCATTGTTAGTGATTTCCCTAGTTTGTGTGTAGGTTCCCAAGTTATGGATGATTTTCCATATAGTATAAGTGTTTTAGAGTATTTTTAATATATTGGGGAGATCACAATATTGGGTATGACCTTGACTCTCTAAGTGATCTAGCTTAGTATCCCTTGTGAGAATTTGTGTTGATGAAGGAGTATTTGGTTATTTGTTGTGTCCTTTGAGGTAATTAAAGAGAATAATTGAGTTTAGAAGATGAATATGGATCATATGGGTTAGCATATTAGGCATTTTTCTTATGGTGGTTGTGGTGTTCCATAGATGGATAATTGAGTTCCATTGAGGAGGTTAAATTTTATCCATTATATTTATCAACTAAATCGACTGAAGTTTTTTGGGGGAAGAAAGAATTATGGTAGGTATAATTGTCACACACTAACCTTAATTTCTTTTTTACTTATTTATTTATGATTTTAGGATATTGTACTATATTTTTGGGTCATTTTCCCTAATTTTTTTTAAATTTTGGAGATTCAATGTAGGGATCACGATTAGGGACACATTTAGTATTAACCATGTAAAAACTATGTTGACGGTCTATAATTATTAAAAAATGAATTTTGTACTATAGGAACATGGTTTTTATAACGATGTGACGAAGACATATGAATTATAAGTTATTTTTATTGAGGGTAACATGGTTGGAGCATGGTTTGGTAAACTGTATAAACAAACCATGAAACCTATCCAAACCTCAAAAAATCTATAAATTACCATTTTAACTCTCTCGAATTTTAATCCCTAAGTAACCCTCCTTCCCATTTGATCTCCTAAACCTATGGCACCTCTCCCACTCCTTTATCTTCCCTTAAATGGGGATTATATGTGTTTTCTTCATGATTTGTATTCAGTTGTTCACGGTGTTCCCTTTTTTGTCTTTTCATCTCCTTATCTTCTTCATTTTATCCCTTATTCTTGCCCTAGTGAGGTCTAAATGACCAAATGTTACCCTTGGATCAATTTTGAATTTGGTTTTTCTAGATTTTATGGTCCGATTAGAATCTATATAGATCTTCCTTTCCTTTTTTAGTGTATCTTAACCTCACACACTAAATGCGATGATTTGAGGTAGGTTTCCCCCCTTTTAGCCTTTAAATTTTAGAACTATAATTTAATGCTTATTTAAATTCATTTTTTATCTCAAATGATAGTGTAAGGTGTTTTTTATAATTATTTGAAAATAAAAATTGGCTTTTAATTGATTTCCAAGGAATTTTAAGGTTTTCCCCTTATTTCTAAATTTGGAAATCAGTTTCACTTAACCATATACAACAAATGTTTTCCAAAATGTTTGAATGGTGTGTATGAATAAATTTTAAAATTTTAAAAGGTTTTTAGTTTTTAAAATGATTCCTAAAAGTTTAATGAGACTTTAAAGTATCTTCTTGGTTCTTTTTAAATGTCTTTCCAAACCACAAAAATATTTTGGATGTTTCTTAATGTTGTGTTAATGGTTTTATAAATAGATTTTATAAATATTAAGTTTTAAAGAAAGGTTATAAGGCCTAGTAGGAACCCTTAAATAATGTTTTTATTAGTGAAAACATGCCTTTGGAGTATACCCATTTCTTTTTTATTGTGAAAAGAATGAAATTATCCTTGGTATAGGACATTTTTATTATATTTTTGTGCTTGATGAATAAAGCGTTGTTTCCATAAAGGGTGTTCGGGGTAAGTATTTGTTTATGGTTCTAGTTTCATGTAATTAAACACATATACATATATATGTAAATGTATTTATATTTTTGTTTTTTTTTACTACTTGAATTGGTTCACCTTTATTTAACACGCCATGGGGAACTACGAGTATCTAGTGGAATATTTGTGAGAAAATGTTTTCCTAGCTTAGTATTATGCTCTTTCTAGTGTCCCTTAGTATGGATTATGCACTGGTTTAGGATTATTCCATTCAGTTGGGTCGGGTAGGGTATAACCATACATTAAGGTGGTTGGATTGCATCAAGTGCACTAATTAGATGAATCTTATATAGTATTGTTATAGAATTTCCCCAGATCTCCTTGGTTCCCATGATCACGAATACTTGGATCTATTATATGGGTTATATTTCCCTTAATTATATTATAGTTGATTGGTTAATACTTATATTTTATTTTTCTTACTATTTTTGTTATTATTATTGTTGTTGTAATTATTTTATCTTCTTTATTATTAAATTAACTAGAGTACCCCTTTTTAAACAAATCACTATTTTTTTTTAAATATTTTAGAACTACCTCTCTACTGACTCTTTCACATGGTAAATTATAAAGGTAATTTTTATAAAATGACTAAATTTCATGTTTTAAATGGAACTATTTTAAAGGAATAAGGGAAATGAACTATTTTTTGTTTTTAAACTCAAAAGAGATTGCATGTGTTTTTAAATTGTATTTAAAACTTACATGAGTTGGAACTTTTATTTAAATTTTATACATGGGGTGTGGTTTTGGCATACCTACTAGGATGTGTGATCATGCCTATTTATATTTTAATTTCAGATCTAAAATATAAATTCTCATAGAGTGTTTGTGGTATTTTGGTTGAATTGTGACTTATGGATTTTCATGGAGATCATGTTAAGTATTAGTTTCCTTTTGTATTATTTTTATATCGGCTAAGTCATCCACTCTTAAATAAGATTCTATTTTTAGTTGTATGTATTACTTTTATTTGGATGTTCATTTATCTTTTATACTTTGTTTGGTTCTTCTTATTTGTAAAACTATTTTTTCTGGCATATGAATCATTGGTGTACGGAGTGGTCATGTTGTATTTTCGATGGGAAGTCTCATGTATAACATATTTATTGGGAAAAATCATTCCCACCATGTTCACTTTGATTCCCTTGGAATTTTTCACCAAACCATGGGGATCGAGACACTACAAAAAACTAGAATTTAACAATTTTTTTTAGTGATATTTTTAAAAAACATCGATAATTTTAAATTTATCGATTTTTTTCAGGAATCATTTCAAATTTAGCAACGTTTGTAGGAAATATCGCTAATTTAGCCTTGTTTTAAGGAACCATCTCTAATTTAGAGACAATTTTTAAAAAATATCGCTAAAAAATATATATTGATACATCCCATTTCCCCACATAGATATAAATATATATTTAGATATATTAATATATATTAATATATATAAACACACAGATATATATATATATATATATATATATATTTATTTCAAATTTAATCACATTTTTAAGAAAATGTGGGTATTTTAGTGAGATTTTTACTAGTGTTTTAAAACATGGTTAATTATATAATTATAATTATAATTATATAAATATATATACAAACACGTATATATTTATACACACACACACACACATACATATATATTTATATAAACACATATATATAAACATATATATATATAATATAAACATATAAACATATATGTAAAATATATACAATATATACAATATATAATACAAACATATATTAATATATATAATCATAAAATATAAAATTGAAACATATATATATACAATATAAACATATATATTAATATATGTATATATATATAACATTAAATTTTTAGATACCGAAATCTATTTTTATATATAACGGTATAGTAATATACTTAAAACTTTCATAGGTGATTTCATCAAGTCTTTGAGTGTAAGGAAGGAGGTCCTTTGTTTGATTCCTGTTGAAAGTCGATTTTCATCTTAGGTTTTGTGTGATCATTGTATCCAGGGAATGCGGGGGGTGGAGACAGTGGTCTTACGGCGTGAAGGGGTGTGAGGCTTATGGGGGAATAGAGATTGTAGATGTGCATAGGTAAATGATGTTTAGAGTGATTTCGTAGGTAAATTAGGTGTGGAGTATTCATATAGAGGTGGTGATTTTAGGGTCATGGGGGTGAAACGTGTAAAAAAATTATTGTAAAAACATTAGGGGAAAATATTAATTTCAAAAAAAAATTACTGACTTCATTTAAAAACATCAATAAATGAGATTTTATTTAGGGATGTTTCTCAAAAACATTAATAAATGATTTTTTTATTATTAGTTACTTTTATAAACTTCTATAGAATAGTAATGTTTATAAATGTCGCTAATTAGGAACATTTATAAACATCGCTAATTTGGAAACACATAATTTACCAATGTTTTTAGAAACATCGTTAAATGGATTAGAGATTTTTTTAAACATCACTAATGAAAAAAAACATCGCTAATGAAAAAAAAAGTAATAATTCCCCTATGTATGTCATGGTTTGGCTTGGGTGTCCGGTTCAGGGGTGGCCTGGATCGGTTTATGACATCTAGGCACTTATAACTTATTTGATTGTTTTTAATTATCTTCTTCCACTTATATTGAAGTTTATTATTTCTCATGAAGTATAACTTATTTCAAACCACATGAATCCCTGTGTTTTTTGTTGAGTTTTTCTTCCATTTTTCAGAAAAGATTAATTATTAGATGAATAATGAAAAATACCAATTTTTTTAGAAACCGTCATTTCTTTTCAAGAATTTACAAATCTTAATTCCATTTTGGATTGGTTTTAAATTAAAATTAGTCCTGTTTTGTTAAAATATAATATATTTAATTCCATAAAATCATAATTATACTTTATTTTGGTAAAAATTTAATTTTTAAGTTAAAAATTCATTTTTCTAAAAACTGTTGTTTATTACATTTTGCACGCTAATATTAAAATTAATTTCTTCAAATTATAAAACAAACTTAAAAATGGATTTAATATTTGTGATTATGAGGATCAACTTATGTAATGATTTCAATTACATTTTTTTTTCATAATGAATAATTACACTATAAAAAATTAATTTCCACAGTAAAGGATAAAATGGGTTAATTAAGGTAAAAACTAGGTGATAAGGTCACAAAATATAATATTAATTCATATTGGATGAGTTTATTTTGACACTTATAACCTTCTATTCAAAATTTTATTTTTTTTAGTTCTATTTTACCATGATAATAACTTAATATTATTTTAAAACTTTGAATAATTAAAATAGTTTCACTCCCCTCATTTATAAATCGGCACCTCCTCTCCTCACTTAATAAAAAATTTGGAGCACTCTATCTCTACCAAGTCCTATACAAAACCCATACTAACTTCTTTACCTGCATCTTATAGGTCATCTTCTATCCAAAATACCAACCTATAAGGCTTAAGGTGTTATCCAAAGTAGGTTTTCCAAAGAGGAGGTATAACTCTTAACCAAGTTCTTCTTAAACATTCTTATATAATAACATCAATATATACAATATATTGAAATTTTATTTTGTTTATAGTAAAATATTTTTTCATCTCCTTGTCCATCCTGTGGGAAAATGAAAACATCACTTGTATGTATGTGTGGACTACCACCTCTATGAAGTGATGTATTTCGCTTTCCATCGCCACCCCGCATGGATGGTTATAAATATAGAATTAATAATTATATTAGATTTTTATGAAATTATTATAATCATATAAATATAATATATTATTTTACTTCTTACATTTTTCATTGGTTTAAAAATTATAATGTCACTCAGGTGTACATATGGACTACCACCCCCATGAAATGATGTGATATGGTTTTCATTTCCACCTTAAAAAGTTAGTAATAGCAATGGAACTATTAAATAAATATGAAATTTATAAAATATTTATGATTTAATGAAAGTAAAATAATATCTACTTTATTTATTTTCCACCTAGTAAAAAAATTAAAATGTTGTTCATACATACATGTAGACTATCGTCTCCATGAAACAATGTGCTTCATTTTTCATGACCACCTTATAAGGATGGATATAAAATAATATTGAATGTGTAAACATGATAATTATAAAAAATTTAATATTATTTAAATAATGGAACCACGACCCCTTTGACTACAATTAATGCACTAAGTTATTTTGATATTATAAAACTAACGACCCCAAAACTTCCTATGTGAACTTAATAGATTTAGTAACCATATAAGACATGGTAATAAATTAAATAAAAGAGATTATTATAAATGAATAAACCTGAAAATTTTTCTTAATCAAGTATAAAATTGATATAATTTTATTATTCAGGAAATTAATGGACATGCATGGAGAGTCATCATACAAGGTAAAGGATTTCTCATCTGGATTTCCTTTCTTTGAGACTCGTTCTATCTTCACCATATGTTTTCTTTAATGTGGTGTATAAAATACCATATTAATGTATTTTATAACTCATTTACTAAAATTAAAGTGGTTTAAAAATCCTTTTCAAGTGATCTTGGTCATTTTCATTTTGATTCAAACTAAGCTAAATTCATAAGGGGTTTTTCTTTAAAATATTATTTTAAATGTTATAAAATCTTTATTTTTCATATCCATGTTCTTAAAAATATTTCAAATAATATAATTAATTATACTCCAATGATTTTTTAATGTAAATTTAAATTATACTCTAATATTTACAATGGCTTTTAAAAATAAATCTTTTAAAAAAATACCATATGAGTCACTTTTGAATTTTTTATCAAAGTGAAAAAGAATATTTTTTAACGTTTACCGCATGATTTACTTTTCCTACCATCATAGAAATTATTATTTATAAATATTAATCTATAAGTTTCTATGTTTTTCAAATAACATCATATTCTCATATTTTTTTTAAAAATTATCTAATAATATTTATAAAATAAAACTATATTTCTTCTAATTTTTATGAGATAACTGAAAGTGGTTTTTCTTATGCACTATAATACCAACTTTATGGGTTTTATAATGGAAATAAAATATTTTATGTGTTTTGATCATGTTATGATTCTTGTACATTTTATATAATAATGAGTTCACTTTATATATCTATAATGATGGGTGAGACTAATATATAACTCTAATGCATTAGGTAAAGTGACAGAGTTAACAAGAATTATGTTACTCTTAAGGGATATGTTGGAATTAACCGTGATAAATATTCCTTTATAAGGGATCCTGTAAGGGTGTATTTAAGTATAATGACCCAAAATACCTACATTATTTTTTAATTATTGATATGGGTTTCAAAGGAAATATTTTGATTTCATAGGGTAAGATAATGAACTCATGATAAAAGATATTTTATGATCATATAAAGGTGAATGGTTTTATTTCATAAGTTCTCATGTTTTCCCAAGAACCTTTCATGGCTATGATTTTTACTTTATTCTTTATTTTATTTTATTTTTTGAAAACTTTGGGATTTGAAGTTTATTTTGAGCTCAAAGTTTATTATGTAAAAACGAAAATTTCCTTATAGGGTTTTCATGAATTTTCAAATAGACTAATGGGTTGAATTTTTTTTATATCCATTTCTAATATTTTTTTTTCTCATTCCACATTTTCAAATGATTTTCATAGGGATAAAGTATGTGTAAGGATTATAGAAAGTACAATGGTGACACATCATAAATAAATAAAAATTCCCACAAATTAAATATGAGTGTAAACATATGAACCTATTTTTGTGAAAAAGTATAAATTGTGTGAAAATGTACACTAAATTATATAATGGTTTTCCTATTTATATAAAACTATAAACTGAAAAGAACTTGTAAATGTAAGAAATTTCAACCCTTTTTATAAATTATTTAATTATGATTTGATTATGTTACGGGATGTTATATGTGGGATTCTCAGTTCTAGATACATTGATCTGTAACATTATACATTTTGGACCTTCTAAAAAAATTGTTTATAAATTTGTGGATCTAAATGTTAGATCATCCATATCATCGATAGTGGTGAAATTATTTTACATATAATGTGACATGAGGTGAAATTTAACTAATTACAGTATTCTTTAGCATAACTGGGGGTTGATAGAAGTATTATCTAAAGTTAAATCATGATGTGGTTGTGTAAACAACATCGTGGTTTGAGCTGGGGTAAACCATGATTTCATGAAGAGTATTACACCATGGTTTTATATATTTTAGAACATTAATTATATATTAGTGTATGATTTATATTATATATTCCACCAATGTTATGATTTTCATTTAGATCATCATGTAATGATTATTAAAGGAGTTTGAATGGATAAATCAATTATTTAAATTTTCAACAAATTGATCAAAATGATGAGTTATTAAAAAGTTATAAAAAAATTCAAATTTATAATTTATAATAAAAATTTTGATAAATTTTTAGAGTCCAATTTGGGTCCATGGATTTCTATATAAATAGGATAATGGTTTGTGATGTGTTGCATTCAAATATGAGATTCATGATTTGAAAAACTCTTAGAACTAATACTCTATTTAGATTATATTTTTATTCAATCCTTCCACCAATGGTTCTAAAAAACCTTGGACTTAATGTGGTCCTTACTAAGAATTGGGAGATTCATATATCACAAGGAAACCTTAGGAGAAAGGAATTTTTTGGATTCTTCTCAATGATCCCTATCAATATCATATGTAGAAAAATTGGTTTTGGTTATTTATTTTCACTTTTTTTGGACAATTATTTACCCATCTAAAACTAATCACTTAAAACTTTTATTGATTTTCCCCATATCTCTTTCCATCATCAAAATTTTCATTTAATCTCATAAAATTACCCAAACACCCCTCTTTAAATCATCAATATTATTTTAATAAAACAAATCAATCTTATCATGTGAAACCTCATTTACATATTCCTTTAAATAATTTGAAATTTACAAAACATAAATAAAATTTATTACTATATTGAAATCACCAAAACACTTCTACTAAGAAATCAAAATATGAATTTCAATACAAAATCCATCATTTAGCCTTATTTTAATTAGTGAGAAAATATGATCATCATTCAATATCACTTAAATCATTTTACATAAACATAATATATCCATTACAGTCATATTTTCAATATATTTACAAGTAAAAAATAATCATTTAAATATTAACAATTCAATTAAACAATTTGGATTTAGATTAAATTCCATAATATCAAAATTTGGATAACTTAGATATAAAATCACACTTAAAATTATAAAAATACAAATTAAATAGATAATTGGAATTAATAAACTTTTTAAGATTACCTACATGGTTTAAAATAAATATTTTTTATAAGAAATCCCACTTCAATCATCAAAATTTAAAATTTTGGTTGAATTTGAAGGATAAAGTTGAATTTAGATGAAATGGTAATAAAACTAAAACAATCTAATATGAAACCATAGAAAAATTTATTATCCATTACTTTAAAACATTAATGAACTTGAAATATCAAAAATTTGTTAATAAATTAATTTTATTTTAATAATATCAAGAAGATAAAATACAAAGGAGTTTCTCCAAGTTACTATTCATCAAAAATTGAGAAAAATAAAATTTTACCATAATTTTGACATAAAAGGTACTATAATGAACCCTCCTTAAAAATAGGTTTATTAAGCCTACCAAATTCCTAATGTAAATAACCATATACTTGATAAAAACACACAATATTCCTAATTTTTTTGGTAGATCCTCACCATAACCATTGTTTCAAACATTGGGTACTCATTGCATTCTACTGGGTGCCAAGTGGTACCACCTATTATAAAACAACATAACCCTTATAAAACCTCCATAACTCTGTTTTTAAACTTCTAAACTCTATTAATAAATCAAAATAAACACAAATTATAATAAAACTAAAATACTAAATCCAAAACGTATATGAAAAATCCTTAATATGTTTCACTAAGTAGGAAATATTGAAAGATAAAATATGAAACAAAGCTATAATTCCTAAGTGTTTATCCAACATCATCAATCCTCATTCTCCCTTATTTTTCTTACTAACTTAATTCAAATATCTATTTTTCTTTAAATTATTTCCCACTTTTAAATATGTTTTCTACATTATGATTACACGTCTGAGTTTTAATTATTTTTTCATGACTCCATGACAAAGTGGCATGGACCCTTTTAAAATTTCATTAAATTTGTCAAAAAATATATATTTATTCCTCCTAAATATATTACAGATAATTAAAATAGTGTGAACTAGTTAAATGTGTCACTACCCTTATGCATCTCTCTTTAAATTATTGGAAAACTCCTCCTTTTATAGGGAAGTATTGTAAAATGACACCACAAACTTGTAGCTTGCTACCATTTAACTTCGTTTTTCTCATACATGGACCCAAATAATTATTGTTGTAAAATATAACAAAAAAATAAAAAAACACGTGTTATTTATAAAATAATAATAAAATAAATTATAAATATATATTGAAATCACTAAAAAAAATACATCACATTTCAATCCACTATTAAAAAAATACACCAACAATATTATTATAATATCTTATGATTTATATAAATCATAATATAAAGTCTTGATGGAACCACAGTTAAAGTTTTTAAACTAAATAATTTCAAATTCAATTATCTCTCAATATTTTTAGATTTTTAGTTATTTATAAACTATAAAATTATCCATTTTATTTAAATGAGTTCATACTTAACGTTTGATAATTTTATGAGATATTCAACTCAAAACGTCCATGTAGGGAGGTGAATAGTGGTTTATTCCTATACATCATGACTCATATAATTTCATTTGTTTTTTCCCATTCAAAATTATTTTCATCCATTTAGATTCCTTTATAATCCATTTTGGATTCATAAAAATATATTTCATTCATTTTTTCTACATAGATTTTAATGAAAGTGGGTTTCAAGAGAATTAGAGATTTTTTAATATATATTTTTAGCTATTTTAAAATATAAACTTTTTTATGAAATAATAATATTACATATTTTTAAGATACATAATGTTTAGAAGGTAATGTTGAGTGTGAACACAAACCTCCTAGAAGATTTTTTACCAAGCTAAATCAACTTATAACAACTCACATATAATCATCTCATAAATTACATTATTTATGACATAAATTTCATCACTTACATCCCAAAAAACTTTTTATGTTCATTGTTTTAGAGAATTAGGAAATTAATTACATTATAAAGAGGATAGTTCCACACGGTGTCTATTTTTTCTCAAAAAACAAGTTCTTCATAAAGATACACTTGTTGCATTCAAGATAACTCCCATAACTGGATATCTATATTTATTAACATTATTAATCATACTTAATACCTATGAAAAAAAATTAAACTATTGGATGATAAAAAATATGATCTAATTAAAGGATATAAAATAAAATAAACCCACTGGTTGTAAGGACCCAACCTTATACATTAAATATTCTTGTGAATTTAACTAGAACTCACTTTAATACATTACAAATATTATTTAGGTTTAGATTTTTATATAATTATTTCATATCTCATATATAAAAACTCATATATTAAAAAATTAAACACTTCTACTCAATATCCATTTTTTCACAAAATGAAACGTTTAAAAACATAACATTATTTCTTTCCATATCAAAACTTCAATACTTTATACATGAATTCTTATTTTCCTTAACACATAAATAAATCCTATGAAAAAAAATTAAAAACTTGGGATGATCACAAAAATCTTATTAAGGGACATAAAACATAAAAAATGAAATCATTAGTCCATAAATACTTATAATAATTTTCCATTGAACATAAACTTAATATATTAGCTTGTGAAGACAATATATTTCTATAGAAACACTGAAATAATAAATAAAACATATAGGTAAATTGGGGAATAATTTTATTACTTACTTAAGATTTAAACCTCATGGACACCATATTATGTAACCCTCATGAATACCATAAAATAAACCTCATGGTTATACATGGATGTAACCATCTTGGCCAACTTCCAACATACCCAATTAATTGAAGATATGTAATGGGATCGTAATTATTTTTTATGTAATGAAACCAACCGTAATCATAAAAAATTCTCAAGAACCATAACATAATCATAAAACATGAAAGCTTAAATCATAAAAAGAATTCCTTTAGGAAAATCACTTATTTTAAAAGATTACTGCGCACATGAAAAGAAAAACATTTTACTTGAAAATAACTATGTAAGATTGTAAAAACATATTTAAAACCTTAAGGAACCATGAAATTGGAAAAAATCGTCCACTCCATATAAATTAAAAAATATCACTTTTTACATTGGTAAAAAGAATCATAAAAGATGATTTTTTTAAAAAAATTCCCTTACCTTGAGTCTGACTCATCACGTGCAATATTTAACATCCTAAATAATAAACTTAGGTTAATTTATACTTGTTTTAGAATCTCTTTCAAGTTTATTTTTACTTTAATATTAATTATTACCATGTTATATAAAATTACGTAATCATTTAATTTCTCTTCAAGCGTTTTGATGATATTTAGTTCATAAGTCCAAAATGATTTCTGTTGGTTGACTATGGACAAAACGTTTGTTATTCCATAATCCCAATAATAGAATTCATTACATAATTATTATTTTTATACATAAATTATAATTTTAAATCAAAACATTAAATATAGTTATGAAAAATTAACTTCATTCAATATTAGAGATGGTAGGCTGTATGTATGCATGAGTAACGTTTCCATTTATCATCGATCATTATGGAAAGAAGGTAAATATTGTTTTATATTTTTTGAATTATCATAATAAAATAAATATCATATTAAATCTTCAAATATATTTATATATATTATCCACATTATGTGGTGATGAAAAAAGAATCATGTCACTTAGTGTATGTGGTAGTCCACACATACGCATGAACGACATTATCAATTTTATGTTTATGGAAAGGTAAGAATTTAAGTGATATATTATCCTTTTCAGAATTATAAATATTTCATGAATATCATATATAAAATTTATTTTTATCATTATAACCATTATTTAGATATAGTGATGGAAAATGAATTATATCAGTTCGTGAGGTGGTAGTCAGTCATATACACAAATGATAAATTATTTTCCCATTTTATGGAAGTGTAGATGGACATAGGTTATTAAATTTAAATAATGTAATATTATTATATTTAGGATACTATATTTCTTAATTTAACATGTTTGAAAAAGTTTTTAATGATATGGAAGAAGAAATAAAATATAAAGGCTTTGTTAAAAACAATACCTCTTCTTTAGACAATCTCCTTTAGTTAACACATTAAGACATCTAAGGTGGGTGTTATACAAAAATTAAGGCCTAAATAATGATTTTATGTATTCTAGAAATATATTTTTTCAAGTATTGGCTGAACCAAAGTGTTTTTGAAGTGTGAATACATGATAAGAATGGGTACCCTTTTATAGGATAGGGGTAACTCTTAGAATTTCTCAAAATATTAAATTTATATAAATTAATATTTAATTAAAAAGACCTCCAAATGGAATGTTATTTCAAGATAACTTGGTATAGGTTTGTAATCCCATAATAAATTTAATTTTAGAAAAGTTTTGGTGTATTTTTAAACCTTATCATTTTTATTAACCCTTAATTAACCTATTTTAATTTTAACTATTGTAACTTTTTTTAATATTAAAATGTGTTAATTTTTACTTATAAGATTTAAATTGGAAAATAAATGTCCAATTTATGAAATTTTAGACCAAATAATAATCACTTTATATTTTTTAAATAGTTTTATGATTTTAAATAATTTAATAATATATTATTTGGATAAAATATCATTATTGACAATTTTGAAACCATTCATTACTTTGACATTAAAAACATCAACAAAACAAGATAACTTAAAAAAATTTAATAAATACCTAACATGTCAAACCCGTCTATTAAATTTTTTTATTACATTAATTATCTCATATTATATTTATTTTAATATTTTAATATTATTTATTTGATTTCTATTAATTAAATAATTACTACATCAGTGTTGGGAAAGAATTTAAGGTAATTATTTAATTCCTAAAAATTAAAAATAAATTACCATGATTAATATTAATATTTTATATTTATATATAATAATTATAGTCTAGAATATTTTATTGTTAACCCCATATTAAAAATATTATACTTATTAAAAATAAGAGTGTGACATTTTGAAACTTTCTTTGATTTTAATAACATCTAAGTAATTTTCATGTAAAAGTGTCCATTAAATAACTTAATTTATAAACATAGGTGTAAAGGGTCAAATTTAATTCATCTAATAAAATTTCTCCAAGTTTTAGGGTAATTTTATAATCCTTATCATATTATTTTTATCCTTAATTACTCGGTTTACCCTTTACCGTGGTAACAAAATTTACTAAGTTTACTATTCAAATTGACCAGAAATAAAAGTGACTTATTTAATAAAATTTATACCTCCTAATTAAAAATATGGAATCCATTTTTCAAAATTCAAAACACATAATTTTTAGCAAATAATTTAAAATTAAATCATTAAAACATAATGAAAAACTATTTGTTTGGAAAAATAACCTTTTTAAACATAAAATTTTTATAAAAAATTCAAGTATAAAATCCATTTAAGAAAATATAATTGTATTATTTCAAATAAAAAGAAAAAAATAAATTTTAAAAATAATCAAAAATATAATTTTAATGTGTAAATATTTGAAAATAAAATACAATTTTCAACAAAAAAACTATATTTTTCTATATTAATTGAATAATTAAACTTTTTAGAAAATTATAAAAAAGTAATATTAAGATAATTTTGACATGATGAATTAGGAAATTAATTTTTTAAAATTAAAATTCTATAATTTGAAAATTATTCTTTTATATATAACCTTATAAGAGATTATTTTAATAAAAAAATTACTTAATATACTTATAATAAATATAACTATTTAATTCAATCACACTAAAAAATATGAAAGAAATTTATTCTACCGGTATCTAGGTTGTTTCATTCTCTTCCCCTTTCATTCTCACAATTTTATTCACTAATTAAATAAGTGATGATACCTTTACCTCATAGCATTTTCAGATTCCAATGTTGCTTCATCAACCATATGTTATCTCCGAAAAACCTTAACTTGGTGAATTATTTTTTTTCACAATAATTTCTAGATATGGTCAAGAATATGAATAGGATTTTCCTTGTATGAAATATTCCCTTCCGACTGAACTACTTCAGGGCTTAAAACCTGAGATAAATCCGGCACATACTTTCTTAATATAGAAACATGAAAAACATTGTATACCTCAAATATAATCTAAGTAAAGGATACTCAGTAGGATACTAATCCAATTTTCCCCTTAATTTCATATCTTATAATGAACTGTGGACTTATCTTTCCCTTATTAACAAAACACATAAAACTTTTACACGGAGATATTTTAAGAAAAACATGATCACATACCACAAATGAATGATATTTCCTCTGGTTATCCTCATAGATTTTCTATTTATTCTCATATATATTCATGTGTTACTAAATTATATTCACCTTATAAACCATTTACTCTAACAACTCTAGTATAAAAAACTACCTTTATCCTACTTCATCCCAAAAAGATGACATTCAACACCACTTTCCATATAATTTCTCAAAAGGATCTATCAGTATATGGGAATTAAAACTGATATTATAAGAAAAGTAAACCAACAAAATGTGTTGATCCCAAATTCCCTGGTGATCCATAGAACAAGATCAAAGCATATACTCCAATTTCTTAATTGATCATTAAATCTATCCATCAGATTGAGGATGAAAACCAGTTCTGAAATTTAATTCAATTCCCAAAGACTTCTACAGTCCATTCCTGAAATTAGAGGTAAATCTGGGATCACGATAAGATACAATAGAGATAGGGACTCTATATATTATAATTATATCTTTAATATAATGTAAAGAAATATGATTCAAAGACATAGTAACTTTGATATGAAGAAAATTTGCAGATTTAGTTTGTAGATAAATAATAACACAAATCGCATTCTTACCTTAAGATGTTTTTGTCAATCCTACTATAAAATACATAGATATATCTTCCCATTTCCACTCTAGAACTAAAAAAAGGTTCTAGAATTCCCTTTGTTAATTTTCCTTTCTATTTAACCTATTGACAATTCAAACATTTCATGATAAATCTAGCAATATCTATTTTTATTCCATTCCACTAGTAATACTCCTAAAGGTCTATGTACATCATAGTACTTCCAGGATGAAGGGAAAATGGGGAACTATATGCTTCATTTAACAAATCTATCTTCAACTTGGAATCATATGTCGTACATAATATCTTTCCAAAACTAAAAACACATTCATTATCAACATTAAATTTTTGAAACTTTCCCTTATTAATAAATTATACCTTTTTAACTATTATTCTTCCTTCTAAGCTTGATTAATTCTAGCTAATAGATATGATTTCACTGACACCTGAAACAAAATAGATGAAGTTCTTGCACCCAAAATTTCTTGGCCAAAATTCATCAAATCATTAATAAAGGATCATGTTCCAGTAACATGGTTAATTTAGAATTATTTTTCCTACTCAAATCATCAGATACTTTGTTTTCCTTTCTAGGGTGGTAATAAATCATGTAATCATAGTCCTTAATCAGTTCCATCAATATTCTAGGTCTCATGTTCAACTCTTTCTGAGTAAATATATACTTAAAACTCCTATGATCAGTATATATTTCACACTTGGATCTATATAAATTATGCCTACAAATTTTAAAGTAAAAAACCATAACAACTAATTATAAATAATGTGTGGGATAATTAACCCGTGAAGTTTCAATTTCCATGAATCATAAGAAATTACCTGATCATTATTCATCAGAATGAAGCCAAGTCCATTTAATGAATCATCACTATAGATGACAAAGTCACCATTTTTCAAAGGGTAGGGCCAAAACTGTATCATTCAACAATCTACTTTTTTATTCCTGAAAATAATCATCACATTATTTTGTCTAGATAAATTTAACTTATTTTTGTGTAAAATTATTTAGTGGGCTAGATAACTAAGAAAATTATTCAATAAACCATTGGTAATATCCTACTAGTATAAGAAAAATATAAATCTTAGTAACATTTGTAGGTCTTATCCATTTATCAACCACTTTTGTTTTGGTAGGATCAGATGTCATGCCATATTTATTTAAAATGTTCTCAACGAAAGAATCTTTTTATCACCAATAATAAAAATTGATAAATTTTCTGTATAACTTATATTCTTTTAGGGTTTTCAAAAAAATACTTAGATATTTTTCATGATCCTCATAACTTTTTAAATAAAAAAAATATCATTAATAAAACCAATGAAAAAATTATCCAAATATTCATGTAATAATCTATTCATAATATCCATTAATATAGTAGGGGGATTTTTTAAACCAAATGAAATAAATCTAAAATCATAATTCCCATATCTAGTATGAAATTTTTTTTGTTTTTGAATATCATCCTCCTTCACCTTTAGCTGATGGTACCCAAACCATATGTTAACCATCAAAAAATATTGATCTCCCTCAAGCTGATCAAACAAGTCATCAATATGATGAAAATGATACTTTCTCTTGACATTGAAATTATTCAAAGATCTATAATCAATGAAAAGTCTCATGGAACCATATTTATTTTTAAAAAAATAAAATGGGATCACCCCATAGTGAATTACTAGGATTAATAAAACCTTTATCTAACAACTCCTAAAATTTATTTTTTTTCTTTCAAAAAGTTATACTTGAGCTATTTGACAAGGAGGATTTGAAATTGGATTCGTATCTAAAACAAATTCAATAATAAATTCAACTTTATAATCAGGTATAACACCAGGAAAATCATTGGAAAAAACATCCAAGTACACATTTACCACCAACATATCATTAATTTGAAAAGTTCTCTTGTTTTACCATAAGTTTATTCTTGATATGTTATCAATGGTATGGTTTCATTCTTATATACAAACTGAAAATATTTCTAAAAAAAACTTCTTTCTCTCTTAAATTTATATTATCTTGGTAAACATAAATCCAATCCATATACAGGATAATACCAAACTCTACTAGAGGCAAGACAATAAGGTTTTTAGTTAATGTCTTTCCACAAACAATGAAATAAAGATTATTATAATATTTTTTTCCTTAATATTTCTTCCATGTGTTTTTACCATAATTTATGGATTCATTTTATGAGGTAGAATTTATAATTTAATAGAAAAAAATTCAAAAATAAAATAATTTTTAGACCCTAAATCAAAAAATACATTAGCATAATCTGAATAAATAAATAATGTACCTGATACCACTTCGTTGGATGGTCCAACATCTTTTGGATTTTTTGAAAAAGACTTTACTATACCTTTCTTCTTATAGTCTGGCTACTTCCCATCATTTGATTTCTTATTTAGTAAACTATTTTCATAATTCCCCATCTCACCACATTTAAAACACACTACTATTTTCTTATCAATATTAACTTACCACTACCAAAATATTTTTCATTTCAATCACGATCCAAATTGCCAGACTTACTATATCAAAAACACTTCCTGGACTTGATAATTCATTCCTTGGGGTGCTTTTTATCACATTTTCCACAAACTAGAAATAGGATTTTATTACCTTCAGATTTCCTTGATTGATTATTACCCATTTTCTGCCATCTATACCTTTTCTTAAGCTTTTTTTCAAAGTACACATGATCATCAGTAAACTCCATTTATACCCTTTCATCACATCAAACAAGTTTCTCATAACTTTTGAATTTAGGGGAATTCAATGCCCTTTGATATCTTGGCATCAATCCTGAGTAAAAACAATTTATATTACTATCAATATCCAAGATAAAATTTAGAGAATACCTTTCCATTCGATTGAAGTTTTCTTCATATATAGTTATTGAATATTCCCCCTTTTATTTTAATTCTAGTAATTACTTTTCCATCATGAGTCAAACCACCTTAGAAAAATATTTCTTGAGAAAAATATTCTTAAATTAATCTTATTCCAAGGAATAAATCTCTTCTCTTTCTCTGATATCTTTGAACATTGACCTACACTAGTCGAATTTACCTTCAAAATGATAAATTGAAATACTAACCTTTTAGAAATCTAAACACTCCATTACATAGAATATATTTTCGAGTACTTTAATCCACCCCTCATCTACCACTAGGTTAGAACATCCACTAAATTTAGGCGAGTGTTGCCTCATAAAAAGTCCCATTATCACCATGTTCCTCTATTGTAGATCTTATTGATCTCTTTCATATATGCCACCTCTATTTATATACCACATAAAATGATCCATTACTACAACAAATTGCTTAATTCCAATTACAATCATTCTAGGTTTCTGATTTGGAAGGATATTGTCCTCTTGGTGCCTTCAAACTTCAGCTCACCAATTTCCTCTACATAAAACCATTCTGAAAATACATGGTTTAGATAAAGCAACACCGTAATCTTAAAATTATTTATCATTTAAATGTAAAAATAAAGTAAAATATTTTAATTGTGTTCTATTAACATTATAAAAACCTCAAAAGTTATTTAAACGTGTTTTGATACCCATTATAAGGACCTAGCCTTAAAAATTACATATTCTAGTGAATTTAACTAGAATTCACTTTCTTACATTCCCAAAGATCATTTTTTTAGAGTTTTAAATAATTAGGTCATATATCATACATAAAAAATATTATATTACAAATTAGACAATTCTACTCAATATCCACTTTTTCACAATATGAAACTTTTAAAAAAATAACATGATTTCTTTTCGTATCAAAACATCATGAATTTAAACTTGAACTATTATTTTACTTTAACCATTTGTAAATCCCATGATTTTTT
The DNA here is from genome assembly GCA_963277665.1 of Viscum album. Classification (NCBI taxonomy): domain Eukaryota; kingdom Viridiplantae; phylum Streptophyta; class Magnoliopsida; order Santalales; family Viscaceae; genus Viscum; species Viscum album. The sequence goes on along the minus strand of OY728160.1, from coordinate 1,721,341,342 downwards.
TTAAAAAACTTGGTATGATCGTTAAAATCTTAGTAAGGGAACTAAAAATTAAAGAATGAAATAATTATTCCATAAATACTTATTAGAATTTTCCATTTAACATAAACTTAATAACTTACCTTATGAAAACATGATATTTCAGTAGAAACATTGAAAGAATAAATAAAATATATGGGTAACTTGGGGCATAATTTTATTAATTACTTAATATGTAACCCCCATGGCTACCATATGATTTAACCTTCATGTCCATCATGAAATAAACCTCATGGTTATACTTGGATGTAACCATCATAGTTACACTTGGAATAACAATTATGGTCAACTTCCAATATACCCAGTGAATTTGAGATCTATAATGATATCACCTAGAAGTTTTCTATAAAGTAACCACCCAGCATCATAAAAAATTCCCAAGAACCATATCATAATCATCAAACATGAAATATTTCATCATAAAAACATTCCTTTAGGAAAATTGCATATTTTAAAAGATTATTGCGCACATGTAAATGAAAACGCTTTATTTAAAAATAAACTTGTAAGATTATAAAGGAATATATAAATAATTAAGTAATCATGGAATCGGTAAAATTTGTCTATGGTGTATAAGTTAAAAAATCCTTTTTACTTTTGTAAAAATATGTATTAAAAGATGATTTTTTTAAAAATGCAGTCACTTACCTTAAGTCTGACTTGTCACATATAATATTTATCTTTTAGAATAATAGAATTAGGTTAATTTATAATTGTTTGATAAATTTTTTAAAGTTTATTATTAATTTAATACTACATATTACCATGTTATATACAATTACTTAATCATTTAAGTTCATATCGAATGGTTTGAGGATATTCGATTCATAAGTCCAAAATGACTTTGGTCAGTTGACTATGGTCAAAGAGTTCATTATTCTATCATATCTAGAATCATATTCATGAAATGATTATAATTTTTAGAATTCAATTATACTTTTAAATCATGCCATTAAATATTGTTATGAAAAATTAACTTTGTTATAATCATAGAGATGGTAGGTCATACATACGCATGAGTAACATTTCCATTTTTCAATCATCATTATAGAAAGAAGGTAAATATGATTTTATATTTATATAATGTTTATAATATCATAAATATAATATTACATCTTCAAATATACTTTTATATATATTATATATGTGATGTGGTGATGAAAAATGAATCACATCGCTTCATGGAGGTGTTAGTCCACACATACCCACAAATGATGTTATCATTTTTATGTGCATGGGAAGGTAAGAATGTAATTGATATTTTATCCTTTTTAGAATGATAAATATTTAATGAATATAATATATAAATATTAATTACATCATTATAACTATTATTTAGAGATGTTGATTGAAAACAAATGACATTAGTTTATGAGGAGGTAGTCTATCGTACACACAAATGATAAATTCTTTTCCCATTTGATGGAATTGAAAATTTATATAGGTCATTCCATTAATATAATAACATATTTTTATATGGAGGATATTGGAGTTATTTTTTTATTATGATTTAATAATTTTGGAAGTATATGGAAGAAGAAATAAAATATAAATGATTTATAGGAGAGGGGAGGGGCACTCTTAGAATTTCTCAAAATATTAAATTTATATAAAATAATATATAATTCCAAATACCTCAAAATTATAGGTGACTTGAAGATAGTGTGGGATATAGTTTTAATACCCTTATAAAATTTATTTTAGACAAGTTTCGGTGTAATTTTAATCCATATAATTTTGAATAACCCATAGTTAACCTATTTTAATTTTAACTATGATAACAAATTTTGTAATATTAAAAAGTTGAAATTTTTACTTATAAGTTGTCAATTATACAATAAATGGACAATTAATGAAATTTTAGACCAAATAATAACCAATTTTTTTAATTATTTTTACGATTTTTAAATAATTTAATAATATAATATTTTCATAAAATATTATTTTTTTTCAATTTTGAAACTATTCATTACTTTGACATTAAAAACATCAAGAAAAAAAATACATATTAGAAAAAAAAATCAACACATCCATAAAATGTAAAAATAATCTATAAAAATCATGTATTACATTAATTATCTCATATTATTTTTATTTTAATATTTTTTATATCCTTTATTTTATTTTTTTCATTAATTTAATAATTATTGCATCAGTGTTATATAAGAATTTAAGGTAAATATTTAATTCCAAAAAATTACAAATAAATTACCATGATGAAGATAAATATTTTATATTCCCAAATAATATTTACAGTTGAGAATATCTTCTGGATAATCTCATATTAAAAATATTTTACTTATTAAAAATAAGAGTGTGACATTTCATCACTTTCTTTGATTTTAATAATATCTAATTCATTTTAACATAGAATTGTCCATTAAATAACTTAATTGAAATCCTTATGTGTTAAGAGTTTAATTTAATTTATCCAATAAAATTAGATCAGGTTTTAGGGTAATTTTATAGTCCTTATCATGGTAATTTAACCATTAATTACCTGATTTACCCTTTACCATGGTAACAAAATTTATTAAGGTTACTATTCATATTAACCAAAAATAAAAGTGTGATATTTAAAAAAAATTACCTCCTGATTCCAAATATATAATCTATTTTTCAAAATTCAAAACATAGAATTTTTAGCATTTAATTTAAAATTAAAACAACAAAAATGTAATGAAAACTGTTTTTTGGAAAAATTACCTTCTTAAACATAAAATGTTTTTATACTAAATTCATGTATAAAATATATTTTAAAAACCATAATTGACTTATTTTAAATCAAAATAAAAAAATAAATAAAAATTATCAAAAATATAATTTGAACTTGTAAATATTTGAAATGAAAATACAATTTTCAATAAAATTATATGTTTCTCATTATTTATTGAAAAATTAAACTTTTCAAAAAATTATAAAAAATTAATCCTAATATCATTTTTACATTATTTATTAAAAAATAAAATTATTTTTTTCATTTTAAAATTTGAAAATTTGAAAATTAATTATTTAAATATAACCTTATAATAAATGAGTTTGATAAAACAATTACTTAATATATTTATAATGAATATAACTATTTAATTCAAGTATAATAATAAATATGAAAGTAATTTTCTCTATAAATACCTATTTTGTTACACTAGTCTATTTATAAACTTGAAAATATATAAGAAAGTTTTCCTTTTTATAATAAACTTTGAGCTCAAAGATCCATTTTCTTTTTCATGAAAATAAAAAATTAATTTCTCATTATATTTCAAAAAACATTTTATAAGAAACAATAAATTAAAAAATATAATGAGGGTTTCTTGGGAAATATGAAACTTATAAATACATTTCCTTGGAAAAAACAATCATTTAACCTTTTTAAAAGGTAATAAATTTTCATTAAAAACATAATCTCGCTTACTTACCCTTTTAAAATCAAATATTTCCATTAAAACTCATTACATGAATATCATTCAGGAACCTTGGGACATTATAATTTCATTAACCCATACAAGAACACTTATAATGGAATCATCTAACCGGATAAACCCCACATTTCTTAAGATTAATGCAACATCGTTAAACGCTTTCACTTTACCTAATGAATTAGAGATCTGTATCAGTCTCACCCATCATTAGCTCTATCACCCGTCATTCATATAAAATATTTAAGATCCATTTCATGAATAAAACACATATATCTTACATTTTATGTATAAAAATCATTTGAATTGGAATCCAAGCCTATAAACAGTAACACTTTTTGTTATCTCATACAAATTAGAAGAAATTTGTATTTTCTTAGAAAAACTTTTTAAATAAAAAAAATAAAAAAAATATTGGGAATAGAATATTATTTAAAAACCCATGTCAAATTTTAGAGTAAAATTTATAATTAATATTGATTATGATGATGGGAAAGGGCAATCAATCCATATACGTTAAAAATATTCTTTTTTTATTTTTGAAAAAGATAAAAATTTAACCATATAGAAAATGTTGAAAGGATTCCTTTTTAATATTTTTTAAATAAAGAAAAAAATAGTTGAAAATAAAATTTAAAAACCTTTTAATCTTAAATAATAACATTATTAAAACATTTAAAAGAACCTCAACATGGATGAAAAATAGTTGGAAGGAAAATGTTAAATAAGATTTTTAAAAGAAAGTCTCTTTCCTTGAGTCTCAACTTGTTTATTTTGTACATCTACTGACATGAGTAATAAAATAATATTAGTTTTATAGTTTCTTAAGAACATTTTTTGCTTTATTCCCTGTTTATTATTGATTTTATTTCATTTATTACTAAATTGTTTAATTTTATGTCAAATTTTTTTAGGTTGGTTAGTTCATAATATCAAAAATAACTTCGATGCATTGACCTTGGTAAAGGGTCCATGGTTCCATATTCTCAAAAATCATGAAAATTTTATAATTATCATGTTTTTATATTTAATATAAATTTATATCCATCCATGTAAGGTTTTCATGAAAGATGAATTAAATCATTTCATGTGGATGGTAGTTCATACATACACATGAATAACGTTTTAATTTTTATAATGGGTAGAAAATAAAAACGTTAGATAATATTTTAATTTTTTAGAATCAAAAATAAGTTATAAATGTTATATTTATTCATTATATCCATCCTTATGACCATCCATGTTGGGTTAAATTAGAAAAAAAATAACATCACTTCAAGGAGGTTGCAGTCCACATGTATGCACGAGCAATGTTATCATTTTACAATGAATGAAAAGGGTAATAGGGTTAGTAATATAGTATATTTAAAGAATCATAATAATTTCATAAAAATATTATATATTAATTAATTATATCAATATGATTATCCATATGTGGGAGTGATGGAAAACGAAATGCATTGCTTCATAGTGGTGGTAGTCCACACATACACATGAGAGATGTTTTCATTATCCATGTGATATAAAATAGATAGAAATTTTTTTCCATAAACATAATAAAATTTAAATATATATAATACACTAGTATTATTATGTTATAGTGGTTATATTGGATTTTAAGGAGTTAGAATAAGAAATAAAGTTTAAATAGTTTGATTAGGACATATACCTCCTTCTCAGATATCTCCCTTTGTATTACACCTTAATCCTTCTAAGATTGGTGTTTTGAGAAGAAAAAGAGCTTTATGACTTATATAATATAGTTGGTATTATATTTGGGTAGTTATTTTCCAAGTTAAGTGTATCAAAATCTTTGAATAAGTGAGGAGAGGAGGTTCCCTTTTATAAGTGAGGGGAGTGGCACTCTTCTAAATACTTAAGACTTTAAATTAATATAAATGAATTTATCAAGAAAAGTGGATCCAATTTAGTAAAAATTGGAATAAAATATTTTTTTAGTACAAAATCAACTTAATAAATCACATTTATACAAGGTTTATATATACTTGATACATTACCTCTAATTTTAGCCCCTTCTTAACCCTTTTAATATTTAGTGAGGCGAAAATGTTTTATTACGGTGAATACTCGTTATGAAAAAAATAAAATTGAAAAAAATTCCAAATTTTAACCAACTAATTATAAATATTAAATTAATTTTTTAAAATATAATATGTAGAAGAATCATGAAACAATTTTAATATAAGTGCGCAAAATGCAATGAAAAACTGTTTTTTTGAACAAATTTAAAGCCTTAAAATGAATTTTTACAAAAATAAATTAAATGATGATTCATATGGAATTAATTTGATTATTTTTTTAAAAAATGGGACTAATTTTACCTAAAACCCAATATAAAACCTAATGGTACTTTACTTGAAAATAAATTTGAGTTTATAAAAATAGATATTTTTTATTATTTACTCAAAAATAAATATTCTCATAAAACTAAAAAAATAAATCTAAGATAATTTTGATATGATAAATAAAAAAATTAATTTCATTCTATCAATTTAAAATTATAAAATTTAGAAAATTAATTTTTAAATAAAATCATATATCTCATGAAAAACATTTTTAGCTAGAATAAAACCATTTATTTTCTCACTGAAAATCATATAAAAATATCATATTATATATGAATCCATAAAATATATTTATGAAAAATAATAATACATAAAATTTATTTATTTTTAATATTACATGGATTTTCACATTCTTCCCACCTTTAAGAAATTGTGCCCTCAAAGTTTTATTCAATATTTAAACAAGTGGAGATATTTTTTCCTCATAGATTTTTATGATTCCCATGTTGCTTCCTTAATCATGTGATTCTTCCATAAAACATTTACCAATTAAATCACCTTATTTCATAATAAATTCTCTATAAAATCCAAAATATGAACTAGTTTTTCCTCATAAGAAATATTATCTTCTAAATTAACAACCTCAGGGATCAAAACATGAGATGCCTCAGGTACATACATCCTTAGCAATGAAACATGAAACACAACACGTACCTGAGATAACATGTAAGTAAGGTAATATAGTAAGAAACTATCCCCACTTTATTCAAAATTTCATAGTTTCCATTAAACCATAAACTTAATTTTATATTTTTACTAAAATTTATAACACCATATTATGGAGTTATCTTAAGGACATGATTGCTTACCTCAAATGAAAGGTATTTCCTCCTATTATATTTATAACTCTTTAACCTACTCTGAATTTCCCTAATGTACTTATGAATAATCTTTACCTTCTCAATCATTTCTTCTACCATTTATGGTCCCAAAAACTTCATTTCACCAAATTTGTCTCAATAATCTTGATTCTGGCATCACTTTTCATATAATTCCTCAAAAGGTTCCACCTATATACTCAAATGAAAACTATTATTATAAGAAAATTATACTAATGAAATATGCTAATCCCAACTTCTAGGTAATTCAATGAGAAATATTGAATCATATATTCCAATGTCTAAATCATTCACCTTGATTATTCATAATATTAAGGATGAAAAGGTATAATGAAATTTAATCCAGTACCCAATGAATTTTTAAGTCTTTTCCTAAAATTAGAAGTAAATTTGGGAATATAATAAAATTTAATATAGAGAGGGACTCCATTTAATTAGACTATCTCCTTAAGAAAAGATCTATAAAGATAATCCAAATGTATAGTATCTCAAATAGGAAATAACTAAATAGATTTAGTCAGATGATGAATGATAACCCAATTCACATTATTTCCTTTAGATTTATTTGGTAATACCACGACAAAATTTATGGATATGTTCTCCCATTTCCATTATAGAACTGAAAAATTCTGAAATATCCCCTTGGGTAGTTTTTTTTAGATTTAACCATATAAACAGTCAAAAATTTCATGGTAAAATCATCAATTTCCTTCTCCATACCTTCCCACCAATAATATTCATGAAGGTATCTATACATATTAGTACCACTTGGATAAAAAAAATGTAGAGTTGTGAACTTCACTTAACAATTCCTTATTCAACTAAGAATCACTGGGAACACATAAAATCTTTCCATATTTGATAAAATCTTCTTTAATAACATTAAATCTAGGTAACATACCCTTCTTGACCAACTCTTCTCTTTCTTTAAAAACATGATCCTAATTCTAAGACGCATTAATTCTTTCTAATTAAGATAACTACATTAATACCTGACCTAAAATTTAAGGGTTTATACTTACACAATCTCCAGGACAACATTCATTAAATCATTAACTAAAGGATCATGTCCCAAATGTGGCATAGTTAATGATGTATTATCTTTTTGACTCAAGGTGTCGACTACCTGGTTTACTTTACCTTGATGTTAGTGAACCATGAAATCATATATTTTTTATCAATTCTAACCATCTTCTCATCCTCTTGTTCAACTATTTTTGAGTGAATAAATACATTAAACTTTTATGGTCAGTATATATTTCACATTTTACCACATATATATTATTTTTACAAGTTTTTAAACAAAAAAACTACTGTAATCTTAAGATCATGTGTGGGGTAATTTTTCTCATGTATTCCCAATTAACGTGAAGCATACACAATTACACAACCATCTTGCATCAATACATATCCAATCCCCTTCAATGAATAATCACTACAAAAAAACAAAATCACCATTTATATATATCAAGGGTTTCACTAGAGTATTAACCAATCTTATTTTTAGTTCATAAAAACATTCATGAAATTCTTTTATCTAGATGAATTTAAGTCATTTTTTAGTTAAATTTGGTTGGTGGGATTAATAACTGATCAAATTTTTTAATAAACCATCAGTAATAACCTTCCAATCTAAGAGAAATTTGAAACTCTATGACATTTTTTTGTCTTGACCGCTCATACACCACTTTATTTTTAGCACTATCAATAGTTATTCCATATTTAGAAACAATATTCCCAAGTAAATAAATTTTTTAATAAAAATTTACACATGGTAATTTTCCTATACAACTTATTTTATTTTAAGGTATATAAAACAATACTTAAATATTTATCATGGTCTTTATAACTTCTAGATAATATCATGATATCATTGATAAATACAACCATAAATTTATCTAAATACTCATAGAAAACTCTATTAATTAGATCTATAAATATAGTGACTTCATTTATTAACTTGAAAGGCATAACTACAAAAAAAATGTCCATACCTAATCCTAAACACCATACTTGGGATTTTCACTTACTTCACCTATAGTGGATGGTATCTGAACATGAGATCAGTCTTTGAAAAATATTAAAATCCCTAGATCTGATCAACCAAGTCATCAATATGACTCAAAGGATACTTTTTATTAATAATAATGTTATTTATTATCTATAATAAATAAAAAGTCTCATAGATACATCCTTATTTTTAAAAATCAAAATATGGTCTCCCCAAGGTGAAGTTCTAGGGTAGATGAAACCCTTATCAATAAACTCGTGTAATTTCTTTTTTAATTTTAAAAACTCAAATGAATTCATTAGATAAGGAAATTTTGAAATTATATTTGAAGAGCCCAAATGATTTGTTAAGTTTGAAATTTTTATCAATTAATTAAGAACATGAAAATTCAATGAATCCTAATTGTGATGATTTCTGAGTTATTCAATAGTTATTATAACATGTTTCATTGATTGTTTGAGTGGAAACAATGTTTATAATAATTAATGGAATAATAAATAATAATAATAGGTCATTCATGAGAAGGATAAGGATTTTATATTTTTATAAGAATCCGTTCATGAGTGGAATATATATTTTTGATTCAATTATGAGATTATTGGAAATTATAATGGTCTTTTTTAAAAAAAAAATAGATCCATTACATGAGTTAACTCTATCCAAATAAACCCCTACCTATGTGGGACCATGGAGGGTCAACTACAGCCTAGGGGAGTAGCCTGAGCTAGCCCATAGGTGGAATGAAGGATTGAAGAGCATGCTTGCAGAGGAGCATGGGAGGAGAAGTGGAGCACCGCCATGTGGGATGGCACAGTGGTGGAGGTGGGCACAGGAGAATGACCAAATAAGCGATATGGGGTGGTACTGGAGAGGGAGAGTAAAATTATAATGAATGGATGTTGGGATGAGTAATATAAAGGAGTGAAGTGAGTCAATTATTTTCAATGTGGTATTGAAAAAAATTAATTAGGACCTTCCGATTTTATGATCGATCATCTGATCCATCATATCTACTCTACATGCTCTGAATTGAACCTTGACCAACTAATATGTCCAATGAATGATATGAGTCATCTGATTGAGAGATGAATATCATATTCCCTAGAAATATTTGCTCGAGTATCATATTCATTAGATCTCTATGGAAACATCGATAGTAGCTCGATCCAATATTTTCGATTATCATTTGAATCTTCTGGTGATCATAAATCAATCAAGATGAGATGAAACTTTGTTTTCATAATATATCAAAGATCAAATAATGGATATAAATAAAAAAGAATTTTTTTTTATTTCAGTGATAATGATGGTACACAGAACATAACTTCATCCCAACAAGGTATTAAGTAACAAACCGAATGGGTCTTTGTGATTTTATAAGGTTCGGAGATGTCAAACATTGCATATAAATACTTGGGAACAATCTCATTTGTATTCATTTCTTAACTCTCATCCAAGAGCTCATCACGCATTTGTGAGAAGGGTTGAGAGAGAAACTGATCACATTACGCATTTTTTATTTTCAAACCAATGAGGAACCATGAATTTGAGTTATGTGATTACATGAAGTTAGTGTATGTTTGAGTTTCTGCAAAGCATTCCAAAACCCAACATTGGCATTATGAGATGAAGATAGAAGTTACACAAAAGAGAAAAGAAGACACCGTGAATTGTTTGAAAAGAATAAAGAAGTACCACAAAGAATTTTATTTTTCAAAGAAGATGGAGTTTCCACAAACTGTGTTTTATGATATAAAAGAATAATCATGTATACTATTATTGAAAGAAGACTTCAAATTGAATGATTTTTGAGTTTTCATATTTCTATTTTTGAAGTTGTGTGTTCATGATGAAGACAGAAGTATCATAAAGAAGAATGATATTTTTAGTGTAGTGTTTTCTTCAATAAGATCTTATTCATGAAGCACTTGGATTGTTTCTGCATACTTTTTTTGTAAAGGGACTGTGAAGATATGCGAAGAAGAATATTATCCCATGTAATGTTATGTGAAGGGAGTAACGCATGAGATGAAAATAGTCAGGTACTAATGTAGAGGAAACTGAATAGTGTGTGTGTAGATGTTTGTAAATATATTTACACATCATTTTAAGAATCATGTGGTAGTTTGTATGTACAAAAATTAAATTTGTGTATAAGGGGTGAAAATATTTTGTATTTTTGTTACTGGTTTTGAAAGGTAGTGTGAAAAAAATATAACATAAAATAATTAATTGAGGAATTTTGTATGCACATGAAATAATCCTTTCATTATTTGAGAATATTGTGCATGTTATAATATATGCCTGAAGAATTTGTTCTATACATGAAAGAAGAGGATTAATTGCTTATACAACATATAAATTACATGTATACAGTGAGAAATAATTTTTTAGACTGAAGGTGGGACAGTTTTATCATCATCATTTTAGAAGAATTTTTATGTCCAAGTTTTCGGTGTTTAGTGAGGTCGGGTCTTCAGCATAATAAATAATGTTTTCCCAAGAATTATTCTACTGAGGCAGATAACCATCTATAGGTGATGAGAATTTATTGATAAATACCAGCACTAGTAAAAAGTTTATTGATTGGTACATGGGACAGTTTGAACCAGGAAGCTCATGAAGGAAGATTATAAAATCATTATATCAGTGGATCAAATCTTGTGTGCCTCAAGATTGTAAAGTCTTCAATGGGACTATGAAGCAATGGAAGTCTCCAATGGGACTCTAAATCATGTCGTTGGGATGCTGGTAATATTGTGGGATGCACTATAAAGATCATCTTATGGGATTCAGTAGTCACTAGTGTAGGTGGTAACTTTTAAACTCTAGTGGGACTCCTAAGTGGAACATTGTGGGACTCAGTGTTGATGGGAGTGGGAATTTCCCTAGTTGTAACCATCTATATATAGTGAAAAAAATTTAATTAGGGGTAATTACTGGTTGTAACAAGAATTTAGGTATCAGTACCGAACCTTTTAAAAATATTGTGCATTGTGTTTCATTTTCATTATACATTCCATACAAGATCCACTCATTCAAACTTGGGATAGAGGTTTGAAGGGTTTTAAGAAAAGAAAATAATTTAGTAATATTGGTTATACTTGATTCACCCCAATCTCAGTGTGATTTCATGATACTTGGAAACTTCAATTACAATCATAGCATAGGACACCTCTAATTGGATCTACTAATTTTCAAGTTGTTTTTATCAGAAGCATATAAAGTGCACATTTGAGTTAAAAAATCAGAAGAGCTTCTGATGGAAAATACTATCTCTTATCCTAATGTTATAAATGCTGAATTATCAATTAAGACTTAGAAAAATGGGAAGAAAATTGTGGCAATGAAGATAAAAAAAATATTTCAAAGACAAATAAAGATCAACTTATAGATGAAGGCACTCAGAGCGGAATTTGTTCAGTGAAGTAAGTTGGTTATACTTCTGATGAATCAAATTCAAGTTGTGATGATAATATGATCAACTCTGAAAACAAAAATAATTTTAAGAAACTTCCCAAATAAGTAGTCACGTGTATAATCAATGATTTAAAGGTACTTTGGGATGAAAAATTATAGCTTGAAGAATAGTCTATTGCTATGGAAAAATAATCAACCAAAAAGATTGGCATAACCAACAATCTCACAAAACTTATGAAAGAAAAGTATGAAACAATATTTATTTACAAAGAAATATATGATGGAGGTATTGAATAATTTGAAAATATTTTTTATTAGAAATATTTTTTTGAAATCTTTTCTACAGAAGTTATCCATGCACTTGAAAATCCAAATAATACATCAATGAATCTCAAATATGCTCAGCTAAATGATAGAGTAGAATGAATCAAAGAGATTGAAAATTTGTTACAAAAGGAAAATAAGATGCATGAAGATGAGATTCAGGAGATGAAGATTTAGTGGGAAGAAGGCCTGAAATTTTTTGAATACGAGAAGATAACTCTCAATTTCAAGTGTCTTGAACTAGAAGTAAAACTGATAAATATGGAATAGACACAAGCTCAGATTTATCATGTTGCTAAGAAAATAATTATTTCCAAGGATTCATCTGATAAGAGTCCTATTTTTGAAAAGACATAATCTAGTGGAAATAAGATCTTGGTGTTATCTAAAGATAAATCTATTTTTATATCTTTAAAGAAGGTAACCCTTTATCTTGAAAAATCTATGAGTACTAATTTTTTCTTTTTGACTAATGCAGATTCAACATTTAAATCTAGAAAAAATGGGTGAAGAAAAATACTCAGGAATATACAACATCTTCAAAGATGGTTGTGAAGAAATGGGGAAAAAATTCTCCAAATAAAGAACATAAAAATATATTTGATATCCATAAGCATAAAAATGTCATATATATCTAGAACATTTTATATAAGAATAATTAGTGATTTTTTGGATACTTTTGGTATTATTGGGAGTTTGGGAATCAGGCTATTAATTGTTGGAATAATATGTCACTATATGAAAATTATTGAATGTCTTCATTTAGGGGGAGGAAGGATGAAGAAAAATTGAAACCTACACAAAATAATTATATCTCACAAAAATAGAATAAGTTTATTAAGAACATATATGATTACTTTGAAAGCTTATGTGATTATTGTAATAGAAGTGGTCACTATTATGATGAGTGCTGGTATATACCAATAATTCACAAATAATTTTTTAATTCAAAAATAATACCACAACAGAAATTGAAGTAGGTAAGATATTAAGATGACAAGTTAGCCTTGGATTGTGAACAAAATAAGAAGTTTGTTAAACAAACTACTCCCAAGAAGACTATGAAGAATGATGTGAATGTTGTGTCCCTAAAAAAATGTTTCTACTTTGGTAAGAAAGGTCACATGATGGACCATTGTCAATTTTCCATGAACATTCATACCAAAGGAATAAATATGCAATCAAATAAGGAATTAGTCTATAAGAGAAATAAAAAAGATTGATTTAGTGAAATACAAATCTGATAATGAATATGGAAAGTATCCTAAAAGAGGAAATTTTTTTAATTCTAATATTGTTTCTGGTGGGTGCAATATGTTTGGACATTATGGTAAAAGTTTTTTGACATGGAAATATGATCAAGAAGAATTCATGAAAAAACAAGGGAAAGAATCTATGGGCTCTAGTGTTTTGAAAAAGAAGTCTACATACAAAGTGAAGACTGAGTATGTTCCTAAAGAATGTTTGATCATATGGCAAGAACAATTGGAAGAGGTAATAAAGTTGGAACAAGTTGAGAAATTTGAAAAAAAATTTTATCAAATGCTAAGAATAATTTTTCATCTAAGAAGATTACTAGGTTGAGAAGAAACTCTCAGCCCTATTTCTCTAACTGAGGTGCATTGAATAACCACCTTATTACCATATATATTGTGTTTATTTTTCATTTAGGGAATTGAAGGTGAAACATATATTTAGGGGGAGACTTAAATTTCTAAAATCTGTGAATATTTTATAGCTATAATAATGTCCATCATGGAATACTATTGGCATCATGTTGTCAATTTTCAACATCTCAAATAATCTAAGAAGACATTGGGAATTTATTCTTGAAGAAATTCAATCATGATGATGAATTATTATCTGAATATATTGAGGGGGAGCATATAAAATTAGTTATAATATATTTCTATATCATTTGGCATCATATGAATATCATAAGTTATGGAGAGGTATGAATATGATAATTTAAAAAAAATCCGAAAATGGAGGCTTGTCATCTGTGAGGTATGATTGATTACATCTCCTATTTTCATGATAAAAATTTATCAATTCTATAAGGAAGAGATTTATTATTAGATGAAAAAAGGAGAAATACATCCTTACAATTTAATGCTTCTAATCTTTTTTTTGATATGTATGCAATATATTATTTTGAAATCTTTTGAACAAATTCAGAAAAGAAGTTTCAGTGATTGGTGTCACATGTTGGATGTTTATTGTCATCATTGATGTTAAATTTGATCACTCTTGTTTTATATACAGATCATTTCTCATATTGACTTAGAGATTATTAATTTTATCTCTTTAATAATATATTAGTGATTTCATCCTTCTCAAAAGTAAATCAAACAATAAGATTCATAAGATAATAGGATATTCTTAGAATTTTAATTTTGTAAATGATTATCACTTCCTATAATTATATCTTTGGATTTATTTCCAATAAGGGTGAGAATATGTAATTTACTTTTAATAAGAATTTGGTATTGAAAACAAATCCAAAGGGTGATATTGAAGAGGCCAAATGATTTGTTAAAGTTGAAATTGTTGTCAATTAATTAAGAATATGAAAATTCAATGAATCCTAATTGTGATGATTACTGATCTAGTCAATAGTTATTAAAACATGTGTCATTGATTATTTGAGTGGAAAAAATTTTTACAATAGTGAATAGAATATAAAATATTAATATGAGGTCATGCATGATAAGGAGAAGAATTTGATATTTGTAGAAGAATCCATGCCTGAGGGGATTTTATTTTCTTGATTCAAGTATGGGTTTTTTGTCAATTATTATAGTCTTGTTTAAAAAATAAATTCAGCACATGAGATAAATCTAGCCAACTCAACCCCTACCTATGTGGGACTATGAAGGGTCAACCACAGCCTAAAGGGGTATCCCGATCCATCCCACAGGTGGCGTGAAGTGCTGAAGAGCACACTCGCAGAGGCGCATGGGAGAAGTAGCGGAGCACCACCATGTGGGGTAGCACAGTAGCAGAGGTGGGCATTGGAGTACACCTGCAGAAGAAGTACGAGGTGGTACCATATAGGGATAGGAGAATTATGATGAATAGATGTTGGTATAAGTAATATAAAGTAGTGGATCGAGTCAATTTGTTTCAATGTGGGATTGGAAAAAATGAATCAGGATCATCCAATTTACTAATCGATCATCTGAGCCGTCAGATCTCCACTACACGCTCTAAATTGAACCTTGACTGGACAATCTATCTAATGAATGATACGATCCATCCGATCAATTGTTGAATATCATATTCTCTAGTAATATTCACCTATTTATCTTTCTCGTCATATCTCTATAGAAACATCAACATTAGCTCAATCCAAGTTTTTTATTACCATTTGAATCTTTTAGTGATCTAAAATCAATCAAGATGAGGTCCAACTACATTTCCATCATATGTTGAAGATAAAATAATGGATACAAAGCGTAAATAAAATGCTTTTTATTTAGTTGATAGTGATGGTACCTGAAACGTAACTTGATCACAATAAGGTATTAAGAAACAAGCTGAATGGGTCTCTGTGATTCTATAAGGTTTTGAGATATTGAATGTTTCCTATAAATACTTGGGAACAAGTTCATTTGTATGTTTTTCTTATCTCTCATCCAAGAGCTCGTCACACATCTGTGGGAATGTTTGAGAGAGAAACAAAGCACATTACTCATTCTGTATTTGAAAACCTAGGAGGTACCATGTATTTGAGTTGTGTGGTCACATGAAGATGGTTTATGTTTGAGCTTCCACTAATCATTCCAAAAACCAACATTATCATTACGTAATGAAGACAAAAGTTCCGCGAATGAGAAAAGGAGACACTGCGAACTATTTTTTAAGAAGAAAGAATTTCCACAAAGAATTTTATTTTTCAATTTAGACTAAGTTTCTTTGAACTATTTTTTGTGATATAAAAGAAGAATCATATATACTGTTATATAAAGAAGACTAAAAATCACATGATTTTTGAGTTCTCATATTTCTATTTCTGAAGGTGTGCCTTCATGATGAAGAAAGAAGTATCTTAAAGAAGAACTAGAGTTTCAGTGGAGTGTTTTCTTCGTGAAGATCTTATTTAGGAAGCACTTGGATTGTTTCCACATACTATTTTTTCAATGGTACAGTGAAGATACATCGAGAGGAAGATTATACTACATATTGTTCTAAGAAGGGAGTAATGCATGAGGTATAAATAGTCAGGTATTAACGTGGATCATACTAAACAGTGTTTGCATGAATGTGTGTAAATATATTCACACATCATTTTAACAATCATGTGGTAGTGTGTATGTACATGAAGTAAATTCGTTTATAATGAGTGAAAAGCTTGTGTATTTGTCTTAGTGGGATTGAAATAAAGCGTGAAACAAATACAACATAAAATAATTAATTGAGGCATTTTGTATGCACATGAAATAATGTTTGTATTATTTGAGAATATCATGCATGTTAAAATATATGTATGAATATTTTGTTATATACATGAAATAAGAGAAGTGATTTCATATGAAACATATAAATTGCATGTATATAGTGATCATTAATTTTTGAGACTGAAGTCAGGAAAGTTTTATCATCAATATTTCAGAATAGTTTTTATATCCTAATTTTCAATGTTTATTGAGGATCGAGTCTTCAATATAAGAAATAATATTTGATCTAGTAGCATTGTACTAAGGAAGTTGACCATATACAGGTGATCATAATTTATTGGGAAAGACTATCACCAGTGAAAAGGTCCTTGATTTGTACATAGGTCAGTTTGATCCAGCAAGCTCATAGAGAAAGATTATAAAATAATTCTATTAGTGGATCAAATCTTGTGTGACTAATTATTTTGAAGTCTTCAGTGGAACTCTGAAGTATTGGAAGTCTCCAATGGGATGTCGGAACAAGCTAGTGGGATGATAGTAACATTGTGGGATGCAGTATGAATATCCTCCTATGGGATTGAGGAGTCACCAGTGTAGGTGGAAACTTGTAAACTCTAGTGGGACTTAGAGTGGAACATTTTGATACTTAGTGTTGATGTGAATGGGACTTTCCCTAGTTTTAACCATCTATATATAGTGAAAAATATGTAACCAAGGTTAATTACTAGTTCCAGCAAGGAAGTTGGTCTGAGTACTGAACCTTGTAAAAATATCATATTTTTTGTTTCATTTACATTTTTCATTGCATATAGGATCCAATCATATTAACAGGTTATAGAGGTTTGAAGGGGTTTAATAAAATAAGAGAATTCGGTAATATTGGCCACACCTAATTCACCCCCCCCCCACCCACCTTATAGTGTGATTGAACAATCCTTGTACACTTCAATCTTTTCATTAGTAAATATCAATAATAAATTCAACCTTTTAATCAAGAATAACACTAAGAAAATTATTAATAAATACATCCATATATGAATCTATAACTAGCACATACCTAATTTTAACAGTTGCCTTCATTTTAATAATATGTGCAAGATAAATTTCACTCCATTATTTAATTAGTTTCTCAGATTCTTGATATGTTATCAAAGGTATGAACTCATTCTTATATAAAAAGGTTAAACACACTCTGAGGATTAAATTTGACTTCTTTAGCTCTGAAATATATCTTACAAAGATAAAATAAAAGCTAACCCATACCCATAATAAAATCAAACTCCACTAAGAGTAAGATAATTATATTTATAATAAAAAACCATTCCACTTATGATGATAGGAAGGTTCCCATTAATTTTTGTTGCTTTAATACTTCCATCATGGGTTTTTTTTAAATTATCTTCATTTATTAAGGTGAAATTTCCATTTTACTAAAAAAATATTAGAAATAAAAGAATGTATAAATCCTGAATCAAACAAGAAATTATAATACTTAGAGTAAACAACTAATGTATCGTTCACCACTTCATTTTATGTCCCAAGAATATAAAATGACTTTGCTACACCTTTTTTCTTATAGTCCCAATGATCACCATCTTTCATACCTTTCTTTTTACATGTATTCTCATAATTGACCATTCCATTATAATTAAAAAAATTCACTACCTACTTTACAATACAATTATATCCATTACTATTTATATTTTATTTATAGTCATGGTCCATGTTTCCAAGATTTTCATATAGAATTCCCTGAAATTATTCTTATCACACTTATCATAAGAGGGAAATTGAATTTTTTTTACCTTCAGGTTTCTTCTATGAATTATTCCCTTTTTCATGCCACCTAGATTTCATCTTATCCTTATTATTATAAAATTCAACACACTATATCTCAAATTTCTCATCACATCATACAATTTTCTTCTAACATCTGAAATCAAGAGTAACTAAACACCTTTATAAAATTGGCTCTAATCAAAAGTAATATTGATCAATTTTAATATCATGATCTAGAATGAAATTTAGGGTGTACCTGGATAATCTAGTAAAATTAGATTCATGGTAGGAAACAAAATACTTCTAATTTTTATTTAATGAAAGGAATTTTATTTCCATTCTAATTCAAATAACTTTAGGAAAGAAATTTTCTAGGAAGAGATATTTAAATATCATCCATTACATGACATCAATTTCTTCCTTTTCCTTGGTGTTCCTAATCAAAGACCACAATTTATCAGTTTCACCTTCAAAATGATAAATAGAAATAGTTTCATTATAATTTTCCAAACATTCCAAAGCTTCAAATATCTTATCCAAATAATTAATCATTCCTTCATATTTCACTAGGTTTAAGGATCCACCAAAAGTAGAAGGGTGTTATTTCATGAAATTATATACTATTAACATATTCTTCTATGTATAATATGGTAACTCACTTTCATTTGTAACACCATTAATAGCCTTCATAAACTAAGTTAACATATCTACAAAAAGATTTATTACAATTTCAACCATTCTAGGTTACTAGTTCTTAATGATATTATTCTCCTAATTTATTTCTACCTCAGATACTCTATTTTCTCTATGAAAAACCATTCTGAATAAACATAGACTAGATGAAGAAACATGAAGATCCTCAAAAATATATCTCATGATAATATAAAAATAAATCATAATCTATTAAGAGTGTCTTTTAACATCTTCTTAACCTATAAAGTTATCTAAATCCTTTCTCTAATACCAACTATAACAACTCCCACATAACTACATCATAAACTACATAATTTATAGTGTATATTTCTTTAATTACATCCTAATTAACTTTTTAGGTTTTGATTTTTAAATTATTATGGAAGTATTTATATTATAAACTGGAAACCTCTACACAATTTCCATTTTCACATTAAAAAATTCTTTATAAATACACACTTTTATATTCAAGATGACTCCCAAAACTAGATCTATGACTTTATTAACATTATCACTACTACTTTTTCCCTATGAAAAACATTTGAAAATGTGAGATGATAAAAAAATCTCTATAAGTGGTATAAAAGAAAATAAATCCACTGGTTCATTTGTAAACCTAAAAATACATAATAAAATTTTCTTTTTTATAATAAAAATTGATCTCAAATATCCATTTACTTTTTCATGAAAACAAAAACATAATTTATCATTATCTTTCATAAAAAAATTCATAAAAAATAATAAATGAAACATAATAATCATAAGGGTTTCATGGAAAACATAAAAACTCATAAATACCTTTCCTTAGAAAAAACAATCCTTTGGCCTTTTTAAATAGTCATAAAATTTTCGTAAAAACATAAGCTTTCTTTCTTACCATTTTAAAAAATAAAAAATTACTTTAAAAATACTTATAATCATATCATGTAGGAACATTCATAAATTATCATTTCATTCACCCTTAAAATAACACTTATAATAGAATCACCTAACTAGATAATTTCTATAACTCTTAGGATTAACCTGTCACTGGTAAACTCTATCACTTTAACCAAAGCATTAGAGAGATATATTGGGCTCACCCATTATCAGAGCTATATCAGGCTCACCAATCATTAATATAAAAATTATAAGAACAATAGTAATAATAAAACATATATATATTTTATTTTAACCATAAAACTAATTTTCATTTTCATTTAATACCATTATCAATAACACTTCTAGTTATCACATAAAAATGAGAAGAAATTTGTGATTCCTTAGAAAAACTTTTTAAAAATTAAAATTAAAAGAAGAGTAGGAACAGAATATTCTTTGAAAACCCATGTTAAATTTTAGAGTAATATCTATAATGAATAATTCTTATGATGGTGGGAAAGGGTGTTCAAGTTGTATATATTAAAAAACATTTTCTCTATACTTTTGTGAAAAGTTGAAAATAACCCATACGAAAAAAATGTTGAAAAGATTCCATTTTAATACTTTGTAAATAAATTAAAAAATAATTGAAAATTGCCTTTATAAAACTTTTAATCATAAATAATAAAATTCTTGAAATATTTCAAAGAAACTCAACATGGAATAAAAAGAGTTGGGAGGAAACCTTTAAAACAATATTTTTAAAATAAATTCTTTTACCTTTAGTCATAACCCATTTTTCTTATATGATTACCATCCAAAGTAAAAAAATATTATTCTTATACTTTCTTAATAAAATTTTTCATTTTATTACCTTATTATTATTAATTTTATTTCATTTATTACTAAATTGCTAATATTACATTAGATGTTTTGAAGTCATTTGGGCTATAATATCTAAAATAACTTCAATGAAATGATCATGGTCAATGGTCCATGGTAAAATAATCTCCAAAATCTTAAACATGTTATAATTATAATTTTTATACATTTAATATACTTTTATAATCATCCAATTATGATGGTCATGATAAATTAATTGCATCGTTTCATGGGGATGGTAGTTTGTACATATGCAGGAACGACATTTTCATTTTTCTATTGAGTGTAAAATAAATAAATTAGAAAGTATTTTAATTTTACATTACCATAAATTTTTTATACATATAATATTTATTAATTAGTTTCTCCCTTATGACCATCCATTTATGGTAGAAATGAAGAATGAATCGCATCACCTCATAGAGGTGGTAATCCACACGTACATGCGAGAAACATTATCATTTTCCAACAGATGAATGGGGTAAGAAGGTAATTTGTCCCGAACCAGCACTGCATGTCATCCTACCCAACACCTAACCTGGTCTGATACATGGACTGAGGGGTGTTTCTAATCCCCATAGTTTGTCAACTAGTGTTGGGAATCAAAACAACATTAGTGGGAATGATTTTATCCCAAAATACTAGGATAAATAGAATAAACTAAACACACAAAACTAACAACTGAATCTCAAATTAATAAACAAAGAGATTTAGTTACATGATAGAATTAAACTAAATAGAAAATAAAAGTGAAACTAAAACTGGTCTATGCTACCACAAACTCTATGTGACCTTAAGGTCACCACCAACTATGAGACCAAACTTCTCCAGTAATAAGCATATGAACCTGGAAACCTGAGAAAGAGACTAAACCATCAAAACAACTCGAGTCTACCGAAACTGAGTGGTACAAGTAGGGGGTGATCTAAAACAGCTCAGTAGGCAACCACCAAATAATCCATTTGTTTCCTTCCCCAAAAAAACATTACATTAACACTAGTTTGAACAACATTAATAAAAATAGGTTTTTATTATTTTGGTAAACAACACCACCTTTCCTTTTTTTTAAACACACACACCATATTCCATTTTCAAAAGATGAGTTACCACTTTAAGACCAAATTCCAAATAGGGGTTATAGGGCAACGTTCAAAATAAATTATTAGTGCAAACAGAAAAATAAGTGATGAAAAATAAAAAAAATAAATTATAGAAAGTAACCATGGGTGATCCTAAACCTCCCTAGAGATACCCCTAGATATACTTGATTTGGAACCACCTGTCAGCGTATAGTGAAGCTCATAAGTCTATAACCAATTAGCTACCCACAACTAAACAATCCAGTGGAATGTCCCACCTGACCTCTCAAAAAATCTAGGGGGTACCAACCCGTATAATCAGGGATGATCAAAAACGGTCACTTGATCCACTAAAAGACATCCAGAAACACATGGTAACAGTATACTATGTAAGTATGACATCTTTATGTGCATGAATCACCTTACCTTCTATCACCGCACTTGCCTACTCAAAACACGGACCCCACTATATAATAACGCATAAAGGGAAATCTCCTCTATAGAGGTTCCCAATATGTACATATATATATATATATATATATCTACATCACATAATTTAAGGTAAAAATCAGGTTGTCACATTAGAAACACATTCAATGATTTCTTTCAAATCACAAAAATTTCCAAATGGTTCTTTGAGTTTACAAATCTAAATACATTTTCCAAAAACACTACACAAACTATTTCCAAAAAAATACAACACCACTTTTAGTTTCACAATGAAAAATGAGCCTTTACATCCACAAAACCAATTTGAAAAAAAAAGATATAAATTTACAAGATAATCACAGATTCCAAACATACTTTCCCATCATTTGGAAACCAAACATCCTTTATAAAATACTAAGAGGAATATAATTTAAAACATTTAATTTTAAAACCACATTCAATCCATTGAGGAAAAGTATAATTTAGAGAAAGATCAAGGTTTTGAAAGGGTGGGAGCAGGAAGGGTATGTGTTTTGAAAACTGGGTTTTTAAGTGGGGTAAATTCATCCAAGACCATTATCATTTGTTGGACCATACATGTTTTCACCTGGTGCACACATGTATGTGCCCACATCAAATGTTACACCATAAGAATCCAAGACATTTTTTTCAAAACCAATTTGAAAGGGGAATTACATGTTTTACAACTAAAACAAGAAAACATAAGTAGATGTTATGCCTCAATAAATCACCATTTCATATACACATCACCAACTCAATGCCCAAAAATATTATCATAACTTATAAGGGGAAAACACTTCACAAAACACCCAATTTCATTTTCAAAGAACATGTAGCATTTCAACAAACACTTTCAAAGCACACATACTTAGGAAATAATCAAGAATCACTTCTAAAACCTATTTTTTTAAAATTCTACGAACAAAAAAATACTATAATAGAATAACTACATACATTATGAAGGTGAGAATAAAGTTTAAAAATTAATTTAAACAACTCAACTTCAATAGATTTCTTTAGAAATGAAATGGATTTAAACACCTACCTCAGTGGTATGTGAACGCAACGAAACTCTTGGAGAAGGGAGGATACACCTCGAAGAAAAAAACCGCACACCCTAAACATCAAGGAGAATATGATATGAATCGACCCTAGCATCTAAGGTTTTTCTAATAGGATTATCACTATAAAAACACGATAAATTTATAAGGGGTGGAAAAAGGGAATAAAATTGACTAAAACCCCTAAAACTCACCTTGGAATCAAAGAGGAAGCACCCTTGAAGGAGGAGGGATCAAGGAGGGGGGACTAGGGGGATCCCTTCAGGCATCTTGGTTGACCAAGGGGGAGGGGGATAAGGTTAGGGTAATAAGGGAGGGTATAATAGGAATTTTAAGTTTTAAAAATTCTAGGCAACTCAGACGTTTTAGCAACACGATTTATCAAACTATGCGCTAATAGTGTGGTGGCTACTATCCAAGATGGAAGTGACCACAAAACCAAACCACATGGTTTGTTCCACTGTGTGAAAACCATGTGGTAGCTTCTATCCCATCCCAAAAGTGGACACACGGGTACCTGGGTTGATCTTCATAGTTTCAGCAAACCATACAGTGCCCGTTCATAGGCTAAAAGCCACCCAAACTTCCAAAAACTCAAAAAATTTGATCGGGTATCAACCTGAACCTCAATTGGAAATATCTGAGACCAGGAAAATGATAAAATAAAACAGTATTTGAGGTTGGGGTGTGAAAATTCTCCCCACCATAGACACTTTTTTCTCCTATAAAGTCACCAATCCTAAAAGACAACCATAATTCGAGTCCATACTTGTTTAAAACCAAAAGATACCATGAGCCCTAGGGTGACTATTCACTCCACAAGTCACACCTGACTGATCCAAAAAGAAACCACGGCATAAAACGAGGGGATAACACGATGGGGTTATCCCCACCATAAGAATTTCTACTATCATAAGATCTTTAAAACCCAAAAAACACCACAAATACTTATATGAGAAACCTACTACAGGGTGACACGAAAAATTGATACCCCAAATACTAACTCAACCTATCCATACTAACCAAGAAACACCCTTACCGCAACCAAGAATTTGGGAACTCTCAATAAAAACACACCCATTATTCCCCAATCAACCAATCCACACTATAAAGAATTAAAAGAAAGACCCATTTTAAGGAAACCTGGAATACTGGGACACCGGGATGAGGGAACTCCCTACAAGAACCAACAACCCTTCACACAAGGTCAAACAACTACACTGCCTGAATTAAAACCTTCCCACGCCAATCAAAGACTCCCATCACGATGGGAGAATAAACCCCCAAAAATAAACATGAACTGAACAACGTGCTGGAAACACTGTCCATTTACTCCAAAAAACTCAAGCAATTTTATCACCAAACGAGCACCTCCAAAATTGAAACCAACCCATACAAGGGACAAACACACATTAAGAAAAAAAAATGATTTAAGGAACCACATAAAAGAAAACAAAACCACTTATATTACAAAAAGACAAGTTCATCCCACTATTACAATGAAATGATTAACTTAAAATAGTAGGAAAACAAGAATGATAATTCTTTAAAAATTTCTATCCCATTACTAAAAACAAAACGTAGGTTGAGGTTTCACACAGCCCAAAAACTCTTGACTGTGCATGATCTTTACCCTAAGACCTATGGTTGGAGATATAATGGATGAGGCATCTCCTACCTCACATTAGGTCACTATAATACCATGATAAAAACTCTCTCTTTGAGCAACACTTCCTATAGAACTTCCCTAGATGACCCAAAATGCCACAATGATGGCAGGTCTTTGGAGGGATGCAACAAAACAGCTTCAAATGCTTGGACCATCCACACAATTGGAACACTATAAAGAAATATGATAAAATGGAAGCTAGAACCAATGAATATGACTCCTTAGATATAGGTTCTTCTGGCATGGACTCCACGCTATATGGGGAACCTTTTTGAGTGGAAAGCGACATCGGATTACCAACTTCCTGCACTTTGGAAACCAACTCATCTAGAAATGATTCATCCACCAGCTTCTCAAAATAAGGGTCCTTGGAAGAGAGGATCCATTACTTTATCTCTAGATAAATACCCCCAAGGAAAAGATAAGACTTCATCAGATCTCACTACTCCACCTCTAAAGAAAAGGAAACCATCTCCTTGAAATGGTAAACATAAGTCTTTATCATTCAATGGCCTTATTGAATACTCATGAGATATTCTCTTCTATTAATCTTTACCTACTTGGGTATAAACCACCAGATGAAGACATAATTAAAAACTTCCCACATCATCCCTTCTTACAATGATGGTAGGGAAAACTACTTCCATTCATCAAAATTTGGACCTTTAAACAATTCATGGACAGCTCAAACTCTGACAACTTCGGGATTTCCCAATAATCCGAAGACACGCTCAACTTTCTCAATCCACTCCACTATATCTAATGGACCTCAATCATCATTAAGTATAAGAAACATTAGATAAGAACCATAAATTTGGAATGACTCATAGGAAACTTTAGGGACTTTTCTAGGGGGCATTTTCTAAACAACACATAAAACACAAACCACACCAACATCAAATCAAAGCGCAATCAAAATCAATGCCTTGAGACAAAAAAAACTCAAAATCCAAAAAAATATAAACATTACCAAATAACACATCTTTCAAAAAATACCATTCTCTTTTGGATTTTTAAAACCATCTTATTCTAAGGCTATTTTCCAAAACCAAAACTACTTTTCACCAAATGAAACCTACATTGTAAAACAAAAACCAATTTCTAAAACCTTTAAATTTCAAAAACAAACCCATGTAATCTATTTACACACATACCCACACATATGTAAACGCTCACAAGGAATACCGGGTGTTACACTTACCATTCCATTTCCAAAACCAAAAACCCACCAAATATCCAATTTAAAGAATTTTCCTTTAAAAATAATTCTAAAAATTCAAGAACATTTTAAAGAAAACACTTTCCACTTCTAAACCATTTTCATTTAAAAACTCCACACTCACCAAATAGAACCAAAATGGAACTCAACTTGCACCAAACTACCAGAATGAGGAACTATTAATCATGATTAACCCAGTGACACGGTAGTGGACCTTTCCCCAAGTAAGAATCAACACTAGGGTGAACATAAAATGTGTACTACGACTCCACATGGGTCACTAATCCATATGAGATCACGAAATAACACCATCTGGCCTCCATTTTCATTCCCCAATCCCAAAAATGGATAGAATACTCAAATCTCAGACTACTCCTGGTAACTCAGAACTCGTCATGAGTGGTGGTGATCAGGTACCGACCCATAACCTACCTCTTGAGCCCCGAAATTTCTAATCTCTAATCTAACTTACACCCTAGGTAAAACGAACCTCCTCTGATACCATTTGGTCATGAACTAGCCTGGGATGTCATCTAACTCGACACCTGACCTAGTCCTCAGTATGGCCCAAGGGGTATTCCTGATCCCCACTTACTAGAAACTAGTGTCAGGCATCAAAACAACACACAAGTGGGAATGTTTTTATCCCAAAATACCAAGATCAATAGAATAAACTAAACATGAAAAACTAAAAACTGAATCTCAAATAAATAAGTAAATATATTCAGTTAAATGATTCAACTAAACTAAATGGAAAATAAAAGAGAAACTGAAACTAATATATGCTACCAAAAACTCAATGTGACCTCAAGGTAACCACCAACCATGAGACCAAACCACTCTAGTGATGAGCATATGAACCTAGAGACCTGAGAAACATACTAAACCTTCAAAACAACTCAGTTCCACCAACACAGAGTGGTATAAGTAGGGTTCGATCTAAAACATCTCAGTAGGCAACCACCAAAGAATACATCCATTTCCTTTCCCAAAAAACATTCCATCAACACTTGTTTGAACTATATTAATAAAAATAGTTTTTTCTTATTTTGGTAAACAGTTATTTTCCTTTTTAAAACAACACACACACCATATTCCATTTTCAAAAGATGATTTTCCACTTTAATACCAAATACCAAACAGGGGTTATAAGGCTATGATGAAAATAAATTAGTAGTGTAAATAGAAAACTAAGTACCGAAAAATAAAAAAAAAATTATAGAAGGTAATCATGGGTGATCCTAAACCACCCTAGAGTAACCCCTAGACATACCCAGTTTGAAACCACCTACCGGCATATAGTGAATCTCTTAAGTCTATAACCAACTTGCCAACCACAACTAACATATCCAGTATCACATCCCACTTGGCCTCTCAACAAATCCAGGGGTACCAACCCATCTAATCATGGTTGATTAGCAATCATCACTCGATCCTCTAAAATACATCCAAGAACCCTTGGTAATAGTATACTATGTAAGTAGGAGGCCCTTGTGCATGTGACTCACCTTACTTGCCATCATTTAACTTGCCTACACCAAACACGTGCACCATTATACAACAACTCATAAAGGGAAATCCCCTTTTTAAAGGTTCCCACTATGTACATATATATATCTACATCACATAATTAAAAGTTCCAACTAAGTCGTCACATCATAGAAACATTCAATCCATTCTTTAAAAACATGAAAATTTCCAAATGGGCCTTCGAGTTTACATATCCAAATACATTTGTTGAAAACTATACACAAACTATTTCCAAAACAAATCCAACACCACTTTTAGTTTCAAAATTCCAAACGGGCCATTACATTCTAAAAACCAATTTGAAAAAAAAAACAAGATATAAATTAACAAGATAGTCATGGATTCCAAATAGAATTTCCCATAATTTGAAAACCAAACATCCTTTATAAAATACCAAGAGGACATTAATTGCAAACATGAAATTTTAAAACAACCTTTTATCCATTGATATAGAGGAGGATTTAGAGAAAGATCAGGGTTTTGAAAGAGAGGTATGATGAAGGGTAAGTGTTTTGAAAATCGGTTTTTTAAGTGGGGAAAACTCATCCAAGACCATCATCATTTGTCAGTCCATCCATGTGTTCACCCAATGAAAACATGTATACACTACTAGAAAACTAACCTATACCAAAAGTTTGGAACTGTTGGTATAGGCCTCCAAACCGTTGGTATAGCCTATACCAATGGTTTGGAGAACCGTTGCCAAGTAAGACGTTGGGATAGGTCTATGCCAACAGTTTTCCCAAAACCGTTGGTATACACCTATCCCAGCGGTTTTGGAAACCGTTGGTATAATTAATATGAAAATCTATACCAACAGTTATGGAACCGTTGGTATATGTATTTCAAAAAAAAACATTCACTGGGATTGGATCCCAGGACCCCTAGTTTATTATTGAATGACTTAACCACTAACCTAACATGACTTTTGTGAATATAATTACATAAATATATATATATATATGTATTCTCATAATTATTTTAAATTTTGATTTATATAATGTTTTGGGTAAGAAGAAATGATAAAAAATCAAAGGATCTATACCAACGGTTGTCAAAACCATTGGTATAGGTCTATACCAACGGTTTTGACAACCGTTTGTATAGATTTTGATTCTTGATTTTGATTCTGGGTGGATGGTTGATTTGCGGGGGACCTTTCCCAAAGGTTTGGACAAACCATTGGGAAAGGGTATACTTATCCCAACGGTTTGGCCAAACCATTGGGAAAGGGTATACCTATCCCAATGGTTTTCCCAAATCGTTGGGAAAGGTGGCCACAATGTGGGATTTCCCAACGGTTTGGTCAAACCGTTGGGAAAGGTGGCCTCAAAGTGGGATTTCCCAATGGTTTGGCCAAACTGTTGGGAAAAGGAACCTATACCAACAGTTTTTACGAACCTTTGGTATAGAAGCATTGGGAAAGGTCAGATTTCTAGTAGTGATATTCCCATATCAAATGAAACACCACAAGGATCCAAGACTGTTTTTCAAAACCAATTTGAAAGGGGAATTATATGTTTTCCAAATAAAAAAGGAAAACATAAGTAGACTCTATGACTTAAGAAAGCACCATTTCACACACACATCACCAACTCAATGCCTATAAATATTATCATAAATCATGAGGGAAAAAACACTTCCCAAAACACCCAATTCCATTTTCAAGGAACACAAATCATTTCAACAAACACTTTCAAAGCACAAATACTTAGGAAATAATCAAGAATCACATCCAAAACCCATTTTTAACAAATTATACCAATACAAAAAATACTATAATAGACTAACTAAAATAATTATGAAGGTTAAAATCAAGTTTAAAAACTAATTGAAACAACTCAAGAATCAATAGATTTCTTTGGAAAGGAAAGGGATGGAAAAACCTACATCGGTGTTATGCGAACAAAAAGAAACTCTTGAAGAAGGGAGGATACAACTTGAAGAAAAAAACACACACCCTAAACATCAAGAATAATAGTATATGCATCAAACCTAGCATATATGATTTTTCCAAGAGGAGGCCCACCAAAGGAAGACTAGGAAATAGAGGAGGAAAAGAGAGAAATGGATTAAAATTGACTAAAACCCCTAAAATACACCTTGGAATCAAATATGAATCACCCTTGGAGGAGGATGGATCAAGGAGGGGGCCTATGAGGCTCCCTTTGTGTGTCTTGGTCGACCAAGTAAGAGAGGGATTAGGTTAGGGTAAAATAAAGGGAGGTTAGAATAGGAATTTTAAGTTTTAAAAATTCTGGGTAGCTTGCACGGTTTGGCTGCATGGTTTATCAAAACGTGTGTCAATCATGCAACAGGTGTTGTCCATGATAGAAGCAACTGAATAACCAAGATTCAAAATTTGTGGGACCTTGTGAAAACCATGTGGTAGGTTATATATAATCCCATAAGTGGTTTCATGGGTACTTAGTATAATACTCATGGTTTCTTCTAACCGTTTGTTCCCCGTGAATAGGAAAAAATCCACCCAAACTTCCAAAAACTCAAAAAATTTGACTAGGTCTCAAGACGAACCTCAACGGGAAAGATCTGAGACAAAGAAAAGGATAAAATAAAAGACTATCTAAGGTTAGGGTGTGACATAATTGATATATTATCTATATAGAATCATAATAATTTCATAAACATATTTTATATTTATTAATTGTATCTTTATAACCAGCTTTGTGAGGCAGTAATGGAAAATGAAATACATCACTTCGTGGATTTGATAGTCCACATGTATGAACGACCGATGTTTTCATTTATCATAATAAGTAAACGAAATTAAAAATAGTTGTTACATCAACAAAATAACATTTTAGTTTGGATAAGATACTAATTTAATTATTTTGTGGTGGTTGGAATATATTTGAAGGAGGTATTAGAATAAATAAACTTGAATAGGTCAGTTAGGACTTATAACTCCTCCCCATATATCACCCTATAGCTTACCTTAATCCTTATAGGATTTTACATTTGATAAGAAAATGATATCTAAGACATTAAGAGGATATTTTTAGAGGTATTTTTGTATGAATTGGCTAATATAAGTGGATTAAAATGTGCAAAAAAGTGAGGAGAGTAGGTTCCCTTTTATAAGTGATGGGAGAGGCACTCTTGTAAATACTTAAAAAATTAAATTAATATATATGTATTTCTAAATGAATGTGGATAAAATTTATTTATATTTAGAATAAAAGATAATTTAAGGCCTCAATTCACTCAACCAATCATATTTATACAATATTTAATGATATTTTATGCCTTATATCTAATTTTAACAACCATTAACCCTTTTAAACCTTACTAAGGCGACAAATATTTAACATGATAATTATTCATTATGAACAAAAATTAAATTGAACACATTAATAAAATTTAAAATCATGATTCCAGATATGAAATCTATTTTTAAATATTAAATTTTTATAAGTGTAAAAAAAAATTTTAATATATGTGCGCAAAACATAATGAAAAATAGTTTTTTTAATATGTTTGTAAGCCTAAAAATGAATTTATACCAAAATTAAGTATAATTTTAATTCATATGAAATTAATTGGATTATTTTTATTTAAATGTTACTAATATTACTTTAAAACCAATCCAAAACCTAATGGTACTTTACTTGAAAATAAATAACTATTTATAAAAATCAATATTTTTCGTTATTCACTCAAAAATAAATATTTTTAGAAAAATACCAAAACTTTTCCCCAAGATAATTTTGATATGATAAATCCAAAAATTTACCTCATTTTATCAATTTAAAACTTATTTCTAAATTCAATTTTTAAATAAACCCATATATATCATGAAAAACATTTCATCTAGAATAAAACCATTTCCAATCTGACTGAAAAATCATATAAAACTATCATATTATATATAAATACATAAAATATATTTATGAACAATAATAAGAAATTAATTTATTTTTTATTAACACTAACTAGGTTTTAAGACACATGTATTGAAAAATGATACTATCTAACCCCAACATACCTTTTTAGAATATATTTGACCAAGTTTGACCATTGTTGACTTGATTTGACAACTATTAACCACCTCGACCCATGATTAACTTTTTATTTATCAATGATGGTTGTGTTTGATATTTTTTATTTTGGTTAGACATTTTATATTTTATTTGATTGGATTTAATCAATTTTAACTTGGCATTACCAAATTTGACCGAGGCTGACTAATGATTTTCATATTTATCCAAATTAACCAAGATTGATGATGTTGACCAAAATTTATTGGTTTTAACTAAAATAGTTAATTTTGAGTGGTTTTAACTTGAAATAATTAAAATTGATTAATTTTTACTGTATGAGTTATGTAATTTCATATTTGTCTTGTAATATTGATTGAATTTTGCACATTAGTGAAAATGAAAGTGGAAATTGCATGATAATAAAGGATGGGTTGAAGACCATGAAAAAACCTAGAGGTATGGACCAAATTCAACTTTGATAGTGTAATTAGGTTATTTTGTTAAGTGATGTATGATATCTAGATGGTAATTCATCTCTTTTTAGTTAATTCAATTATTTTTATTTTCTTTTATGATTTTTCAATCATTTTGGAGTGTATTCAAATTACTTTTTGATAACTTATGAAAAAACGTTGCACCCATGATAAATTTTAAGCTTACAATCATTTTATATGGTATATTATTTTCATATTTACATCCACTTTTTGTTAAGATTTGAATTTTTACTTAATGTGTTAACGTCCCATGTGCTTATTTTTATGGTCTTGAATTTTCCAACTATATGTGATTTTGGTATAAATGGTGCACTAAAATCTATGTATAACTCATTTTTATGTAATTATACTGAGTAAAATGGTAGTTGATCATTCCATTCCCACTAGTAATGTCACAATATCCACTTCGGGATCGATTAAACATTGGTATAACCATAAAAAATTAGTTAGTGTTAGTGTGAGTGCTTATGTTCTCCTATCAATTAATTCATTGTTTAAGGTTTATCTTATTAAGAGTTTTACACTAGGATTCGGTTATAATATTTTGGGATTGATTATATGTGTTTTTTTGGTTCCAAGGTAGGTGTTTGCCTCTCACATGGTTAGATCAAAATGATTTTATAGATTGATGGAATTGTTTGATGGAATGGTTCAAATAATGGTGTGATTCCTTATAAAATGGGTGTTGTGAGTAGAGATCAATATATATTTCATTATTTTATATATTTAATTTCATGTTACCACCACCTTAATTTTTTATTAGTGATACCATAACTCTATAAAAAAGGTTACGATGGTTATAAGTAGAGATCGAGTAGTCAAGGAGTTTAGGTATTCCTTTGTCTAACACTTATACATAGGGGTGTGAGATCCACCATATATTTATATATAGAGTTTGATTATTCTTTTATATGGAACTTATAATCGATGGTTCATAATCCTCCATACATTTTTACATAAAGTTAGAGTATTACTCTAATTAATATTTTCATTAAAAATGTGTTTGTTCCTCTATAGTGAGGTTTAAGTATTCCTTTGACCGAAATTTATACTTAGTGGTGCATGATCCCTTATATTATTAATTATGTATCCTATAATTTTAAGAGTGTGGTTTATTAAGCCATATTTTCAATTTTTGTTTGTTACACACACATTAACACATATTTTTATTACTAAGAGTTATTTGTAGTGATTCTTTATACTATTTTAGGTAAACTTGATCGCTAAAACTTGATAATGATTTTCCTCCCATGTGATGAACTACATGCACATGTTATTAGTCTTGGTATGATCATGTATTTAAGATTTCTAGGTTGGGTGGACAGTATTCACCTTTATACAAGTATCTGGATTTAACTCTAAGGTGTTAAACTTTCTAGGTATTATGTTGGATTCCTACTCTTGGTTGTTCCCATTAACTTGGTCTCATTATATATTATATTCATATTTATTGGGTAGATTTTATTTTTTAGAATGGTCATACTGAGTACTTTTGTTATCACCCTACTACAAACATAATGTGTGAAACAATTATGTTTTTATTATAAATTATGTTAGGGGCGATGAATATAGTATTATTCAAATAATGCTTAAAATTTGGTGTAGTTATATGTTGTTGCTGAAGATGGGTGGAGTTTCATGTGTACACTTGGTTGTATTAACATTGTTATTAAACTTACTAGATATTGTTTTTACCATTTCATGTTTTCTCCACTTGTTTTTCATTCATGTGTTAATACTCTATATTATTATGATTACTATAAAATTATATTCATTTGATATGAATATCTTGGTTTTATATTTAATTTCGTTTTAATGTTGTAAATTTTTATCATAGGGTAATTTATACCATCCATGTGATTGTACCATTGGTACTAGCCACCAATATATGGCCTAATTAAAGTGGACTATAGGAGGTACTCTAGATCTCACTATAGACTAAGGTGGAGTATTAAAGGGGTGGATTCATGTCAAAATAATATTACCAAATTATCATTTATATTTCTATTTGTAATTAATTTATAATATCAAAAAAAACATTTCATATTTAAAATGATTTGGTTTTGTTTTACATGTGTTTGAATTTCCCATTAAATAAATAAAATTGAGGCATCAAATAATATTGTACATTTATTTTGGATTTTCATTTCCTTTGAATATATTTTTCCATGAAACCATGACACAATACACATATATAGTAAGGTTTATTTATTATCATTTTGATGAAAATGTGTTTATTATATTAGGGATAGGGTATAAATAAACATTAAAAGAATATCATGGAAAATGACATCGTTATTAGATCTTGATACTCATAAAAATATGAGTAGATTAAAAGTTCAAAAATATTATCAATTTATAAAATTTATAAAATTTATTTTTGTATGAATTCATAGATTCTATGTGGGTAATAAAATCTTACATACCCATTGAAAACGCACCAACTATATTTGATATCTTAGATGAAAATTATAATATTTTTAGGGTTTTATTTGGGGAAAACTTTTCTAAACATATAGGAAACAATCAACCAAAACATGTATTTCCATATAATACATCTATTCATTTGGGATGGATAAATTAAATGAATAATATATATATTTTCTTTTATGATTCAATCTATCCAGGATTCACCCACACAAGTTTGATAGTGATCATTGAGAAGATTCCAAACTCTTTACTCTAAGGTTTACCATGGGATATAAAAATATCCCAATTATTGGGAAGGACTTCCTTTGATCCATGTTCTAATAGAACCTTTTGGCTAAAGATTTGAATAAAAACAAGAGTTAAATAGAGAATTGGTTCAAGGATTTTTAATAGAATAAATCTCATATTCAAATTCTATATAGAATCATGAACTATGATATTTTTTATATATCCATCAAAAAAGAATCCTTTTATTTCAAACATTTCTCAAATTATATACTAATAAATGGAAACATTTCATAATTTTTTTATAAGTTATAACTCCTTATAATTTATAGGTCATCATTGTAATTAATTGTTTAACAACTAAATAATTAATTTAGTTATTCAAACTCCTCAAATCATCATCACATGATGAATAAATATAACATGGTAGTTTTGGTGGGAGTAACTAGTAAAGTTTATCACTATCTCGTAACACGTGCATTTTCATGAACTAAACCATGGAATAGTGAACTTCATTTCATAATGTTTTACACTAGAAAAAACCATGATGTGGTTTACCCCACCATGTCATGGTTTGTCTTTATTGTATATTTATAATAACATTGTTATCAATAATGCTTCAAATCCATGTATTCATCATGGTAGACTACTTATTTTAAATGATAAAAATGTTTATAATATAAAATAAAATCAATCTATTTCAATTGTGACACTAAAGAAACTAGATAATATTTTCAATCATGACATATTCCAGAGGTACATGATCATGATCAAGATATTTTTTCATATTTTACAAATACTATAAGATTTTCTAAGTAGATAGATATAATTATTGATTTTATATTTTCATATTACGTAAAAATTAGTATTATTGATGAAGATAAAAAAATTAATTTAGTCGAGGGTGTTCTAATATATAAAATTCGAAAAACTGTGAAATTATAATCTAATTTTAATGAGACTCATTTAACAAAAACTATCCCTTTGGGTTGGTAACAAAAACATCAAAAATGATTAAACACTTTTATAATAATTCAATGATTTCAATTTGTTTCAAAATTTTATGAGGGATAGTTGAAAATATTATACTATTTTTTATTTTATCAAGTTTTTTCCCATTGATTTTTGTTAATAAATTTTTTCAATTAGATGACTTCAAATAAATCTGAAATTTAATCATTTTGGTTTCACTTATTTTTCCCATGTATTTTTTCAAATTAAGGATAAATAAAATTCCTTAAAATTGGAGAAATAAAATATGGTGTATTATATATAAATATTAAATTAATTAATTTTATATTTTATATTTATAATTAAATCATTTATGGTTGTATATACTGATCTGATATTTAAATACTCAGCTAATTATATGATAATTACAAACTTGAGAAACCTATTTAAAAGGTTTTTAGATCGATTGTTATGCATAAATAAATAAATAAATAAATATTTATCAATTTTATTTTGATTAAATTTTATAAAATTCATGTCCGCGATCTCATTATGGTTTCAATGGTCAAGATCATGCATGAATCGAAATATTCATATCCAAAAACAAATCAGATATATATAAGTACGAACTCATATTGGTCAAAAAGAACACCAAAATGGGGGAAGAAGGTGACCATGCATCAGGAATGTGGAGCACGTGTTTATAATGAATCCCCCACCCCCACCCACATGTTATAAAATAAATGTGCATCTCACTGTCAAAGGTGTTTAAGTAACATCCATTTATTAAAAAAATTAAGATTTTTTCAAGGGGTGGGAATAGTGAACGATCATGAGTTGGATGATTTAATAATTAAAATTAATTATTATATGATACCACCAAGATAAATTTAGTTACATATTTTATTTTATTTTTTCAATTATCATTGTATGGTGAATGGTTATGAGTTAAAATGACTTGTATATGTTTGAATTTAATAATATTTGTTTTAAATTATTTCATGGTTTATGATTTTGTAAAATAATTATTATTAAATTTAAATTAATTATTTTTGTAATATCCCTCATTCTTTTATAATGAAAATACCCTTGTGTCCATGGTTTATTTTATATAGCCTTTTATTCATAGTTCCCTTCACTTATATATGTATAAAATTATAAAATATATAGTTCCCACTATGAAAAGGTAGTTTAAGATCTAATCCAAATTTAATCCAAATAAGGAGAAACATAAAATAATTATAGATGTGGTAGATTAAATACAATAAAACTCAAGGAGTTTACCACTATAGTATGAATTGATTTATCAACTCTTAATTAATCACCTAGTAGTTAAAATCTCATGATAATTGGACATATATTTTACCTTTGAATGTTGGTTATTAATTTATGAGATCACACATGTTAAAATAGTTAACAAAAAATGCCTATATATAACTAGACCTTTTTGTGTAATATTTTTTTAGTGTGTGTGATTAATTATTTATATAATAACTCACATAAAATATTTAGCAAGCATGATCAATAAAAAATTGGATTATTTAAATAAAAATAATTAAAAACCATCAATTAAAATATTAATTCATGAGACTCCATCCATCAAATGAATCAGAATGAATCCATAGCTTAAGATGCCCATCTAGACATAGTTGTAAGTAATTTTATCTAACAGGAAAATATAATGAAATTGATGGGTTGACTTAATGATATTGACATTATAAATAGTGACAATAACATCTTTGATTCAATTCAGAGTCAAATTCTAAGTAAATATGAGTATATGATTTATGGATTGAGGATTTAATTCAACAGGACAAGGTATTGTGAGTTAATATGGCTGGTTAGAGTAAATTTTACCTAAATTACTTTGAATAATAGTGTGTCCATATCGAATTTGGTTCATTTATCAAGATATTAATAAATCTATTATCATATTATGATTTTTTTTCTACATAAAGTTAATGGGATAATGTCCTTGGAGTATTTCTCATATCAAGAGATTATAGTAGTTCCCCACTATAATGAGAACCTAGAGATGCTATGATAGTATTCTTAAACATATTTATTATGGTCTATATAACATTTTTTTAATGGGACACATATGATGTTTTAATATCAGGTGTTGAGGGCTAATAATACATTTAGATTTCTTCTCATGAAGTTCTCACTTAGTGATCTTTAGGAAGGGAGATCATGTGGATAAAACTACTAATAGGAATTTCATATGTTTTACGTGTCATTAGATATTACTATATATATATGTGTGCACTTGTTCTTAAACTTGATGTTATTATAAATGTGTATCATGAATCATGTATTTTGATTTAGGGTAAAAACCTTGATATCATATGCTCGTTGTGAGGTAGCATACATTGGGTACATCATAAGTGATGTGGTATTAATTAAATAAGTCAATAGAGGATTTTTACCTTCCGTATTAATAGAATAAGATATCTCTAGCTTGAAATGGAAAATTTTCACTAAATAGAAGGTCATGGTAGTTTATAGATGAGTTCATTTCAGAAATTAAAATTAGTATATATCAATAATATAGGGTAATGACACGTGTATGCATCTCGTTTGATGAAATATCAGTGGAAAAAAGGGATTATATTACACTATAGTGTTTGTAGGGAGGTTATGGTTATCATTATATTAACTTATTTCTCTTTGGGTACTTTGGCATGTTTCTAAACATCGATCTTGTACTTTAGGTAAGATCAACTAATGTCACTAAGAAAGTGGTCTAAGGGACCACACACTATGTGTATTTTGAATCTCATTAAATTATAGTGAATTTTATATCAATAATAAATATTATTCAATATTTTGGGAATAATTATTATTTAATTAAAGTTTATCATTTAAACTAAATCATAAGATATTCGAGTTTAGAATATGTGAGTTGGATTTTATCTCTTTCTTATTTATTCACATGGTAATAAATAAATATTTGTTCATCAGTTTAGAGAATATAATATTTATTTATTTATTGAGTGAATAATCTTTATTTGAATAAATATTTTTTTATTAAATGTTCAATAAATTCCATGGAGGTTTAAAAGGTCGAGTTAATGGTCTAATGGAAATGATATAATTTTATTTAATATCATTTAAATAAAAAAAATTATTTATCTAAGAAATGATGTTTAAATAAGAATGAGTCATAGAAAAAATATTATTATTATTATTCTTTTGCATGGGGATTAATGAGAATAAATAAATTGATAAAGGTTAGGTGTGCAATTATCAATTTTTTTAACCCTAAGAATAAATTTGAAGTTATATTATTTTTAGAGTGGGTGAGACTTGTTGTGAATAACAAATTACTCTCTATAATTATCTCAAGATTAAAGAGAATTATCCTCCTATATTCCTTCTAAATAAAATGGAGAGGATAATAAAAACTTATTGTTTCGATCAAAGATGAATGACAAAAATCAATTGACTCTATCACACTAGCACCAAGATATTCAAGAATGGTGTTCAAAGATTCATGGAGCATAAATGGATACACATAGAGGAATCCTTACTTGGATTCTCCCCAACAACGAGAACACATTAAGATTATAAACAAAAAACAATCAAGATCATTATTATTATTTTTTGTAATTATTATTTTAAATTAATTATTAGTGACTTAGTCCAAGAAATTCCTTGTTTTAATTATCAAAATATCATGTTTTCTTTATTAAATTTTAGTTTTGAAATTTATATTCACCCTTAAATAATTCCTACATGTTTATATTTACCCTTAAATAAGTCATTTAATGTTTCTTTTAACCTTACATAACTCTCTTAAGTGTTTTTTTACCTTTACATAAGACTTAGAGTAACCTTACCTGAGCTCTGTAAAATTGGTTCTACCCTTACACAACCCCTATATACCATTACACAATATTTTTATTTAACCTTATGTAGGATTTATAATTTATACTTTACCTATATGTAATTCTAGTTTCTCCTTACATATGATTTTTTTACCTTTATTAAATCGTTATAAAATTTGGGTTTCCTTTACATATGTATCTTTTTACCCTTACATAACATATACAAAATATGTTTTAGCCTTATGAAAATTTCTATTTACCTTTATGAAACCTATGAAAAATATGTTTGACCCAAAAAAAATTGTTTACTAACTCTTACGTAATATATAAAAAAGTGTTTTTACTCTCATGTAAGGTTCATTGAAAAAATTTCCCTAAGTTTATGCTACTGCTACATGTACAAGTATGCTACTTCTAGTTCAACCTTAATACCTCTATAAGAGTTGTTACTGCCACCATATTATCTATGATACCATTAATATAATCATGATATCACTATTCCATGTCTACAATTGTTAATAAAGATGAACTTCCACTATAATATTCTTCTACCGCCAATTGAATCATGTTATCACTGGTTCAGTTTTTTTCTACTGTTAGTTGAAGTTTTGACCACCTATTAAAATCCTATTATTGTTCCTATTTGGATTAAAATTCAAATTAATTATTACAATGGATAGTTTAAGGTATTTAATGAAAGATATATACATGTGGGTTTAAGAATTATTATTCTTAAATAATTATATAGAGGAATTAAAGAAAAGTTCAAACTTTCCACATTTTTATCTTAGTATGAGGAATTATCTCATTTTATTATTATCCTACAATGGATAACTGGATATTATAAAAAAATCTATAAAATAAAAGGAACCCATTGGGTATAAATGTTGGTTTGATGGAAGAATTGTCATTTTCTGC
This sequence comes from Viscum album, assembly GCA_963277665.1. Classification (NCBI taxonomy): domain Eukaryota; kingdom Viridiplantae; phylum Streptophyta; class Magnoliopsida; order Santalales; family Viscaceae; genus Viscum; species Viscum album. The sequence goes on along the minus strand of OY728160.1, from coordinate 1,721,300,455 downwards.
TACTGACTGAGTGGTTTTCCTTCAGTGCAATATAGAGGATTATTTAGTGCTTCATATGAAACTCTATCTTTCAAAAAAATAAAAACCTTGAAACAAATGTTTGAAGTGTCTTCAAGGATATATTTAAAGACAATCCAAAAGAAGAAGAAGAAAATTCATGATCATATCATTGTTTGATCAGATAAAGAATAACTATGCAAAAACCTCTACCATCTTTCTTTCTTCTTCCCTATTTATTTACATTTTAGTTGTGCCTAATTTTCTATGTATATTTAATATCACAAGATCATGCACTGTATTGGAGAGTATTAGATACTCTATATTATTCTTATTACTCTTGTAATCTCACATATAACTATGGAAGATGCATTGTGTGTCCTATACTGCCTTGTGTGAAGCTGTATATAAAAACTTGATCTAGGTTATGAATCAAATTTATTGTTTAATAAATTACTTTGTAGTGGGTGATTTCCTAGTGGAGAAGACTATTTCTAAACATGAGAATAGACCTCCTGTTTTTATTCCATTATGTATTTTCTTGTTTTGTTTACTTTGTTTTAAAATCAAACAATATTTTGTTTCAAAACCCTTTAGAAAAAAAATTCTATGATGGTTAACTTTAATTAATGTTTTATATATTTTATTTAAAGTGATTAGATTTATTTAAAAATGTGAAATGATTTTGAAAATATTTTAACTAGGTTTTAATTGATCCTTTGAGAAATATTTCAAAAATTTACATTATATATTTAAACTATTTTAGTTAACTGTGTTATTTTTATAAACAGGGAGATTTAGTTTTTTAAAAAAAATTGGAAACTTGAACATCTTGTCCCTCACTCATTGGCTTGGGAAGAGGTGGTGGGTGTTACTAGGCCATAGGTAACATCCCCATGACAAAAAAGTCTGTAAATAAATTCCAAGGGATTCATACAAAATTAGTGTATGGTTTTCCCTTTTTAAAATAAAACAACCAACCTATATAACCATAACCAAACAACCACTATATGATGCATGAGTACAATGTGATACAACTAAAAAGTGACCAAATTGACTACAATAATATCATATTACAAATAAGAAACCAAACTAACAAAATGAAAAGACTCTAAAGAAACCAAAACAAAAACTCCCAACATGATCCATGCTCCAAAACCACATACTTAACCTAAGGTCCCATAATGAATCAATAAATAATTGAGATACCATGCTTTTACCTATGTCTTGATATACAACATCCAAAAACGCACCAAGGTGACCAAGAAGGGGGTGAGTATAAAACTCAATAATTTTTCCCCAATGACTCCACAACTCATTACACTAGGATATAACATGTTATATTATTTATATAAAATAGTTTAAACAAATTTAAAGTAGTTTATATCAAAACAAAAATAGTTTTTCAATCCAAATAGTCTCCAAAACAAATCAATTTTCCAAAGAAAGAAACAAAAAAGTATTTAAAAAATTTCATAAATCCCATTTTGTTATACCCATTCATTTCCAAAAATCCACAAAACCACACACATATACACATGAATGTCAACCGTAGACCTCCCTATACTCATGAGTGGTGAGTCATCCTTTCACCAATCCATCACTTGGTGAACTATTTTGATGGGGCGAATGTCACTCCCTTATCCATACCATTTTTATGGGGGAAACTTCACACCCTAATCCATCCCAAATTCACATAAACACATGTCCATAATTTATTCCAAATACCATTCCAAACCAAAAAAATACATTATATTTTAATAAAAAAATCTTTTATTTAAAACATTTTCCAACCAATTTTACATGCATCAAAACCAAATCATGATTTTAAAACCATATTTTTAAAATCATTTACCAAAATCACTTTCCATAAAACCAAACAATTTCACAATTCAAAAAACTATCACTAAAGAGGTTTTTCATCAAGAAACACGCATCAATTTAAAATTTAATTTAATAAATTAAATAAATTTGAAATTTACCCTTCAATTTCTAATCAAGAGGAGTCAAGAATGAAGCCACCTACCAATAAAACATTAGTGAAACTAAAGAACGAAAAAAACTCCAAAAACTCATCTTAAAACTTCTTAAATATTCCTTAGATCTTATTCCATTTAAACAAAAAAAAACATATCTCATCAAGATTATAATCACGCAACATGAATCTATCCCTAAAGGATTATATCCATGAACCCAAAAGATGTATAATAAAAAAACTAATGAAAGCGATGAAGAATGATCACTTACCAACAAATTCATCCTTCAAAGCACCTAGATTCCCCCACAGAATTTCTCCTAAATCAAGAGGAAAGGTCTCCATAGCCTTTTGAGAAAAAGGAATTCAGGTTATGACCAATTTAGGGTAAAAAAAGATTAAGGGAATAAACTGAGTAAGGTATAGAAAATTAGGATCTATTTTTTAATAGCTCATGGTTAGGGTGCATGATTAGGAAAATCATACACCAATCATTCACAAGGCACTGCCGCCAAACACCCCTCGTGTGGTTGGCTTGCACAGTTATTCAAATTGTGGATAAAATATTCTAAACCCCTATAGTCAACATTGGATGGTTACTCCTGGGTGGTCATATGGTTTGGAAAAATCATGAACCTAACTGTGAGCCTACCTAGTGCCCATTATTTTAGTTTCATGGTTTACTGGGACGTATTACATGGTTTCTACTAATTGTTCTCAAATATTGAACATCTATAAAATCCCCAAAAAAATTATAATACTCCTCTGAATATCTCAAAACATAACTCAATCACTTTATAAAATTAAAATACATAAACAAAGGGTCATGTATTTGAAATCGTGGGTGCTACATTCTCTCATCCATTGGCCTTTCTATTCTGAAAAAGGAGAAAACCGCATTTTCTAAAAAAAAATTGGGTCACTGCTAGACCATTTCCTTCTCATGTTTCCATGTGTCTTCTTGAATCTGATCATTTTTTCTTAAAACTCACACTAGAGTGATGATTTTTCCATGCAAGACATTCTCTTTCCTATCCACAATCCACACTAGAACATGAACCAACATAGAATCTGGATCTAGTTCAAAATTATCCCATCAAATCACATGGTCAGAATTAGGTTTAGAATTCTTCAATTAAGATACATGAAACACATTATGTACTAAAACAAACCTTGGCAGAAAATCCAATTGCCATTCCACCTCACCAACACATTAAAGTATCTCAAAAGGGCCTATGTATTGAGGTGATAAATTTCCTTTTTTCTCAAAATGATGATTCCCAAACCTTGAATAGATTCTCAAGAACACATAGTCACTCACCTCAAATGACAATAGTTTTCGACAATGATCCGCATACGATTTCTTATGATTCTAAGGTGACTCTATTCTCTTCCTGATCCACTAAAAAATATTTTTTATCTCTTGCACAAGTCTTGGTCCAACTAGTGAATTATCACCTATTTCTAACCATCAAATTATAGAATGACAAGGATTCCCATACAATGATTCAAAATGAGCCATATATATTGAGTAATAGTAACTATTTTTATATGAGAACTCCAATAATGGTATGTGCTCCACCCCTGAGCCACCAAAATCCATTAAATAATACCTAAGCATGTATTTCAAGGATTATATCATCCTTTCAGATTATCCATCGATTTTAGGATGGCACTTCATGATCATAGTCAACTGAGTCCTAAGTGATTTCTTTAAGGATTTCTAAAAATGATTTGTAAATCTTAGATCTCAATCTAATACAATCAAAACTAGTACACCTTTCCTTTTTAACACCTCTCATATATATATTTTTAAAAAGTCTTCCATCGTATGGGATTCATGAATAGGGATTAAATGGGATTACTTTGTGAGTCAATCCACTATTACCCATATGTAATCATGTTTTTTAACCATCTTTGGTAGACCTATTACAAAATCTAGAGTTATTTTCTCTCATTTCCACATATAAATATATAAATATTTTATCATACCCACTGGTATTTAGTTCACTACCTTAACCTATTGATATGTGAGACATCTCATAACAAACTCAATCACTTTTATTTTCATGCCAACCCAGCAAAAAAAATTAAGTTCCTTATACATCATTTTTATTCCAGGATGAACATCCCGCCTTGAATGGTAGTAAGAATGAAAGAGTTGTTTCTGAAAATCCCTATGTACAACCATTCTATCTCAAAATAACAGTATTGATCCTTTGTAAATATTCCATCCTTGAATAGTCACCCCACCATTTATTTTTTATCTCATATCCACACATTTTGAATCGTATTTGTTTGCCTCTTTAACATTTATAACCAAATCGGGAATAAAAGAAACTAAAAAGAAAATAGAAACACTACCATGGTATTCAAAATTTAAGTTCATGTATAAAGTCGAATTCAAACATTTTAAGATACTTCATTCATTTTATTTATCTCATATTCAAATCTATTTGTGGGAAAATGTGTTTCAAGATTTTATAATATATAAATACCATAAATTTCTCATCAAATAGGTAATGACACCAAGTTTCCAAAGCATAGACTATGGTATCTAATTCCACGTCAGGTGTTAGTTAGTTCTTCTCATGAAAATATAACTTCCATGAGCCATAATAAACAACATGATCTCCCTACATGAGAACACACCCCAACCTCGATCTTGAAGCATAAAAATACACCACGTTTCCTTTCCTTAATTCTGACAATATTAGGATTAGTTCCAATTTAAAGAAAACATTAAGATCTTGAAAAGAGTTTTTATATTCATCATTCCACTATAATGGAACATTTTTTCCTTTCAAATCTACCATTTTTGAATGTATTCATAAAAATTCTCAAACAAAATGTTAGTAATAATAAGATAGTCCAAGGAAATTTCATATCTCAAAGAAATTATTTAGTGATTTCCAAGAGATCACAACCTCTATATTTTATGGATCCATAGAAACGCCTTTTTTAGTGATAACATGGCCAAGGAAACATACCTATTATATCAAAAAATCACACTTATAAATTTTGGAATATAGACAATGATTTTGAAAGATACCCAACACTATCACTAAGTGTTTCTCATGCTCAAACTTTTTCCTAGAATACACCAGTATATCATCCACAAACACCACCACAAAAGAATCTAGGTACCATTAATATATATAATTAAACAATTCTGTAAAAATACTTAGTGAATTCGTAAGACCAAAAGTCGTAACCACATACTCATAATGGATATATCTACTCCTGAAATCAATCTCTAGAATATCCACCGTCTAAACCTATAATTGGTGATATCCTAAATGAAATTAAATTTTTTTGAACCACTAGTATCCCCTCAATTGATCAAAAAATTCATGAATGTGTGGAAAGGTATACTGATTCTTTATCATAAATTTTTTAAGATTACGATAATCTACACAAATCTGAAGAGTTTTTTCCACCTATTTCACACACAAAAAACCAGTGTTTCCCATGAAGACTTACTAGGATGAATGAATCCTTTAATTTCCAACTCTTACAAATTGAATTTCAATTCCAATGATTCTATTGTTTCAATCCAATAATATGGAAGTGAGATAGGACTGGTCTCCAGTAAGAGATCAATTATAAACTCCACTTCTATTTTGGGAGGAAATTGTGAGAAATTATTAGGAAAACATCAGTAAAATGTTCAAAATCATTGTAAAAATACTATCCTTGATCGCATTCATATATGTGACATTCAAGGATTCGAAATGGTATGAAATAGTTCCAACTATTGGTTCCAACAATCCCACTCCACTTGTCTTTAAATTTTGATCTCCTCTAAGGAGATTCTCAATGCCATCATTAATTATTAAACTTACCCTTTAGGTATAATAGTCAAGGTGAAATTTGAACATTGGCAATCAATCTATACCCAGGATTATGTCATAGAAATCCATATCAAGCATAGATAAATCTCAAATCAATTTAGCCCCATAAATTTTTATATACTAATATTTTAACACAATGTCTCTAAATTATCTTTGTATAAGAGGAGTTTGAAGTTTCAAAATAGAAGGAATTGTCTCAACATGAAAACCCAAAAGATCAAAAACATGAGAAACAATAAATTTATAGGATGAAAACTTATTAAACAATGTTTTCATAAGGGTATAATTAAAAAGAATAAATCATATTACCATCAAAGGTCAACATTGATCATCCATGATTATTTTCTCAACTCTAGACAATTGTTTACTTGTTTCACTTTTATACTTATTACCTTGTTGATATTTCACTAGTTGAGGAGTCATGGTATTCCTAGAATCACCATGGATTGCTAAATTTTTCTGATGAGATCTATTCTTCTACCCATGTCTTGTTGAAGAATATGACATATACAAAACATGATATGTGTCCATAGCACTTGACCTTGAATCACTACAATAATATTTATGAAGATTTCTCATTTGGTTATAATTTTGACATGATTTAGGTGGTTTTGTACAATGTCACTTCATGTGATCGAAAAAAGCACATTAAAAACATCCAGGTTTATCTTTTGGTTTTAGAGGAAGATTCACTGATCCATATAACTAGTTATGATTCATACCGCTACTTTGTAAATAGGTATCCCTCTTCTATTTATTCCCATTATTATAGTTCCCACTATTTCCCATAAGTATCAACATTCTTCTTCCACCCCTGTTTCCAAAGATATACCTTTATGCCACTATTTCTCTATTCACCATCCTATAAAAAGCACAACAATCTTTGATAGAATCTATGGCCTCAACCCTTATTCAAAAATATGTTCCTTAAAGGATTCACTTCTATAAACTTCAAATGAAAAGAAGACTAATTTCATGAATTTAGCTACATACCCTATCAATATGAGGTTATCTTGCTTCAAAATATATAAGTTTTTCATTCTATAAATATTGAACATGTGAGGATATAATTATTTTTTGAACAATTCTTCAAAATCCTCACATGAAATTCATTGGTCCAATTTAGCATAAACTACTAAATCCCACTAATGGAATTTTAGATCCTCCATCATTTATGTTTCCAACTTGACTTTTGGTTCCAATGATTTTCCAGGTAAATCAAATATTTCATTCATCTTATTTGACCACACCTTTATTTTTTCTTATTCTAAATCACCTAGAAAGATTGGTGGATTCTATTTTTTGAAACTAAAATGAATGATACACTTGAATTGGTTTATCCCTTCTATTCCCTCTATCCACATATTGAAATGCTTTCACAATACTCTAAACCAATTGTTAGTTCACTTGTGGCTTAGGTGTAATTTCATTCTTAGCAGCTTCTTCTGGTTGATTGCTACGGCGCCTACCTAGTTCCATTTTCTATAACCAAAAGTAAGTGCCATTAATTATCACTCTATAGTAATTCAAGACTTATAAATTTCAAGTTTATCAAATCACACATATCACAAAAAGTATTTCCAAAATTCAAATAAAAACTATTTTGACACCATTTTTGAAAATTCCACCATGCTTATTGAAAATAAAATCATTTTCAACTATTTTCAAAAAACATAACTTTTTCACCAAATCATAAATCATTACTCAAAATGAATTATGAAATCCTAGTGGGAAGTCATTACTATTAATGCATTCCATGATCTTCTCATCAGTTAAACCCATGATGATGAGGTTACAACTCCTAAAAGTTTCTCAAAACACTCATGTACCCAAACTCCTTGGTAACTTGAAGTTCATCATAAATAGGTTAGCTACACCTCTTTATGCTCTGCATTTCAAGTTCCGATAATCCTAATCCTTGCTACCCATCCAATTCAAGGACTAAACCAAAATGGTTTTCAACTCCAGGACCGAAAAAAATGGTATCATTTGTCCCCAAAATTAAATATGGATCATCCAAAACTGATACCATTTTAAAAATTCTACCCCTCCTCATTGTATTGAGAAGTGATGGGTGTTTGTTACTGAGAATTAGGTGGTGTCCCCAAGATAGAAAAGGATTGAAATAAATTCCAAGAGATTCATACACAATTGGGGGATGGTTTTTTCTTTTTAAAATAAAACAACAAACCAAGATAACCATAACCAAACAACCACTATATGATACATGAGTATAATGTGATAAAACTCAAAAGTAACCAAACCAACAACAATAATATCATAGAAAAAAGTGGAAACCAAACCAAAAAAAAACTCAAATAATCTAAAGACACCAACACAGAAACTCTCAACATGCTCCAAGATCTAAAACTACATGATTATACCAAGTCATCATGATGCATTACTAAAGAACTGGGATACCATGCCTTTACCTGTGTCTCGATATACAACATCTGCAAACACACCAAGGTTACCAAGTAGAGGGTGAGAATAAAACTCATTAGTTTTTTCCCAATGACTTCTGAACACACACCACTAGGATAGAACATGTTATAAAATTTATATAAAATAGTTTTAAACCAATTTAAATAATTTATATCAAAGATAAAACAATTTTCCAATCAAAATAGTTTCCAAAACAAACCAATTTTCTAAATAAAGAAACCAAAAAAATCTTTAAAAATTTCAAAAATATCATTTTTTTCATACCCATTAATTTCCAAAAATCCGCACAACCACATACATCAATGCTTTCCTATCAACCATGGACCCCCCCTCCCATACTCATGAGTGGTGATTTATCCTTTCACCAAGGCATCACATGGTAAAGCAGTTAGATGGGGGAACCTTCACACCATTATCCATCCCATTTTTATAGGGGAAACTTCATACCCTTATCTTTCCCAAATAAACATGAACACGCACCCACAATGTGTGCTAAATACCATGCCAAACCAACAATACCAATACATTTCAATAAAACATTTCTTCTATTAAAAACATTTTCCAACAAATTTTCTATGCATAAAAACCAAATCATGATTTTAAAAACCATCCTTTTAAAATAATTTACCAAAATCACTTTCCATAAAATCAAACAATTTCACAATTCAGAAAACCATCACTAAAGATTTTTTACATCATGAACCACACATCAATTTCAAAATTTAATTTAAGAAATTTAATAATTTTGAAATCAATCCTTCACGTTCTAATCCAGAGGAGTTGAGAGTGAATTCTCTGGCACAAAACTTCAAAATCAAAACATAAAACTCCTTAATTAGTCCTTAGATATTGTTCCATTTAAACAAAACAATTATATCTCATCATGATTGGAATTATGAAATATTAATCTATCCCTAATGGATTAGATCCATGAATCCAAAATAGGGAAGAAGAAAAAAACTAAGGAAAACAACAAAGAACAATCACTTACCAATAAATGTGACCTTAAAAACACCTAGATTTTCCTCGTAATTGCTCTTAGATTAAGAGGAAAGGTGTCTAAATCCTTGGTAGGAAGAGGAATTCGGATTATGAGATATTTAGGGGAAATGGTGGATTAAGGGGATAAACTGAGAGAGACCCACATAATCTAGATCTAATTTTTAATAGTTCATTGTTAAGGTGCACAATTAGTAAAACTATGCACTAAATAAGCACGATCTACTGCATGTAAACACCCCATTCATGGTTGGATTGCATATTTTGACAAACCATGCACTAACCATGATAAAACCCTATATCCAAAATTTCACGGTTACTCATGGGTGGCCACATGGTTTGTCCAGACCATGTGCCTAACTATGCCTCTACCCAGTGCACACTATTTCAATTGCATGGTTTCCTAGGAGGTATTACAGGGTTTATAATAACTATGATCACACTATGAACCTACAAAAAATCCCCAAAAACATTCCAAAACTCCTCTTAACCTTCTGAAACTTAACTCAATCACCTTATATATAACATCTCGGTTATGATTTCCACCCAAAGGTACCTCGTACCTAGCCAGTCACATGGACTCAAGTGCATTTACCCAAACCCTAGAGGCTGCCGACTAGTAGCGAGGGCCTTGAGTGTGATAGTGGGGAAACAATTCCCTCATTGGAATAGTAACACAGCAGAAACAAAAAAATAACAGTAGTGGAAGCAATAATAACATACAACAAGTAAATATCAGAATACTGAAAGTAAATAAACAATTGGATCACATATATAAATGATGTTTTTCACATATTTTTGGTAAAATATCCAAACAAGTCACAATGTTGTAAATACAGTACTAAACCAAAGTAAAAAAAGAAAACAAATAAACTCCAACTGCCTCGTAGGTCTCATCTTAGTCCTATGCTCCCCAGCAATCAAGTACCTAATGACAAAGGGCGCTTTCCCTTATCTATACCTACAGCTATATAATCTGTTTGGATCCAAAAGCATGACCCAAACAGGGTGTGAGACGAATCCTAGTAGGAAACCACCACAAGATTTTTTGCTAATTTTCAGTGAGTATATATAGTAGGTAATAATGGAAATATACCAAGGAACTAGGAGTACAAAAAAGTAACCAATCCCACATTTTCCATTAACATTCATTGGAATTTGATGTTCATAATTTAATCATATAAGTATCACAAATAGGTATCTTAGAAGACTACCTAACATAACTAAATCCAAACTTGTGATTTGGATTATAAGATGCATCACAACATTCAATATTTACATTTAACCTATGGTAGCCCACACAGTCTAAACCCTCTGGCCAAATAATGCAATAAAAAGGCAAAGACACTTTGAGGAAGCACTCACCTTCAATTCCCCCTATGGTCATTCCATAATAACTACAGACTCTCTGGGGAAGTACTCAACGTCAATTCTCCCTGTGGTCTCGTAACATAAACTATAGACACTCTGAGGGAGCACTAACCGTAAATCCCCCTTGTGGTATCATAGCATGAAATATAACAGACACTCTGAGGAAGCACTCAAAATCAATTCCATGTGTGGTCTAACTACACGAGGTTCTCACAGCCCTGTGCAATTCAATCGTGTATAAATGTTACCAAGAATTCCAAAGTAATCTCAACTACTACAAGGATAAACAATTCCAATTCCAATGCATATCACAAGCATTTAACAAGCAGAAAAGGTCAAACAGTTCCATCCTATCAAGCAAGGAAAGGAAACAAGGTCTCCCTCATAGGCAACCTAGACCAAACGGCCCTAAACATTAAAAAAAGGAAACACACCCATGGGGTATTCCTTAAACATGAAATTTCACATAATATCACATCAAAAAACCCTTAATCCAACAATAAATCTAAGGAAGATAAAACAGGGTTCAATTTATATAACCCAAAATACAAAAAACATGGGTAATTGTCACTTTTATATATAAAACTCAAATATAACCAATGAAAGGAAACAAACCTCCTAACTTGATGACGTATTATGAACAATCTCGAACATAAGACCTTGAATCATCCTAGAACGATGTAGATCAATAAAAATTTCAAAACCATTCAACCTTGAATAACTTGAGAGAGATAATAAATTAGGAGGATAGGATCTAGAAGAAAGAAGGACTCGCCGGTGGAATTCCAACACAACTGAAAGTGTTTGATTTAGAGAACAAATGAAGAATCAGTGGATTGGTGAAGAATTGATGATTCTATACACCCCTTTGTGAGATACATCCAAAAGAAGATGAATATGAGGGTTAGATGCGACTCAGGTCTGATATATCAAATAAAAAGAAAATTTCATGGTGTGTACTGTCAATGAACATGCCGTGTATTTTCCTCAACTGTCCCCCGACATTAGTGGTCTACCACATCACCCCACACGGCCATGTCTCGGTCGTTACATGTCTAGTACACGGCTACCTGCGGAAACCTGGTACACATCTTATACTCCTAAGTACATGGTGTGTACTTATAAAATTTACAAATTCTTCTGTTTTCTCAAAAACACCCAAAAACAAGATCCATACATGAAATGAAGATCAGGGATCTTACAAACTTCCCCCATTAAATAATTTTTTCCCCGAATTTCCCTAACAAGGTGGAAAATAATAATCCTTAAATAGATCTGGCCACTGCGATCTCACATCGGTCTCCCTCTCCCAATTCTCGTCATGCACTCGGTCATGCTGCCACAACACCCATACTAGAGGAACAGACTAGACATGAAGAACCTTCGTGCTTTGATCAAAAATATGTATAGGATGCTCCTCAAATGATTTTTACACCTCTATCTCAACCTCCTCGAGTTGAAAAACATGAGATGGGTTTGAAAAGTAACATTGTAGCTGAGAAACGTGGAAAAAATCATGTATAGCCCAGTACCTCTGAGGTAACTAAAACCTATAGGCAACTGGCACAACTCTATCCAAAACCTTAAACGGCCCAATGTATCTCAGTGAAAGTTTTCCCTGTTTCCTAATACTCTTGTGTCCCAACCTCTGTGTGACACATAGGAAAACCCAATCTCTGATCTTGGACTCTAGAGGTCATCTTCGTCGATCAGCATAAGACTTCTACCAGGACTGTGTAGTTTCCATCCTCTTCTAAATCAACTCAACCTAATTTGTGGTCTCCTGGACAAGAAGAGGTCCCAGAATAGCTGCCTCTCCTGCCTCCATCCAACATAGGGGTGATTGGTATGGCCTACTGTACAAATCCTCATAAGGTTCTATTTGAATCATCTCCTAAAAACTGTTATTGTAGGAAAATTTCACTAGGGATATGTTTCTTCCCTAAGAACCCCCAAAATCTATGACTCATGCTCGAAGCATGTCCTCCAACACCCGAATCATGCGCTCTAACTGGCCATCTGTTTGGCGATGGTAAGTTGTACTCATAAGTAATTGTGTACCCAAATCCTTCTATAATCCTTTCCAGACACGAGAAGTAAAACATGTGTCTCTATCTGAGATGATAAAGTTCAAAACCCCATGCAAACGTACAATATCTCAGATGTACAACCTTCCAATCTCATCAACAATGAATGTATCCTTGATCATTAAGAAGTGTTCAACCTTTGTGAGTCTGTCAATGCCAACCCAAACTGCATCATTCTCTCTAAGCAACCTCAGTAAACCTGTCATGAAATCCATCACAACATCATTCCACTTCCACTCGAGAATGGTTAACTATTGTAGAAGCCTAGATGGTCATTGGTACTCTGCCTTAACCTACTGGTAGGTGGAACATCTCATAACAAAACCAGCTATGTCCCTCTTCATACCTGGACACTAATACTAACGATAAAAATCTCAATACATCTTGGTGACACCAGGATGAAATGCCCAAGTTGAAGTATGAAAGTCTCGAATCATCTCCTCATGTATGTCTACGGACACCCATATGCATCCATGAAAGTGAAAGACCTCATCCTCACATATGGTCCACCTAGGATTAGGGTCCTCTCTTGACCCACTCTCTCATAGGACTAGGTCATCAGAGTCTGATAGCTGCCTCATTCGCACCTGATCTAGAAGAGTATAGGTAATAGCTATATAAGAAATAAACATCTACGCCTATATTTTGTGCTCCTCCAAATGAATCTCAGAGAATATATCCATAAGTTTCCACTCACTACTGGCATCCTGAACTATCTGTATCTGAGTCCTCCTTCTCAAAGCATCGGCTACTGCATTGGATTTCCTGGGGGTATAGCCAAGCTCAAATTCAAAATACTGAATGTACTAAACCCACCTTGGTTGTCTCAAATTCAGATCACGCTGAGTAAAGATATACTTGAGACTTTTTCGGTCAGTTTACACAACAAAATGCTCTCCCATAAGGTAATTTCTCCAACAGCGCAATACATGAACAAACTGCAGCCAACTCAAGATCGTGTGTCGCGTAATTCCTCTCATGTGGAATCAACTAACAAGACTCATATGCAATGACTCCTTGCCCCTTCATAATCACTACTACCAGCCCGATACCTGATGCATCATAGTAAATGGTGTAACTCTTTCCTAACTCTGGAAAAACTAGTATCGGTGATGAAGTCAACCATCCCTTCAGCTACTAAAAGGATGACTCACAACAATCTGACCATGAGTACTTAACACCCTTCTTATTCAAGCTCGTAAGTGGTGCTTCTAAGCATAAAAAGTCCTATATAAAACGTTTTTAGTAACCATCCATCCCCGGAAAACTTTATACCTTAAAGACATTCTTCGGATGCTCACAGGAAACTAAAGCTCTCACTTTCTCTAGGTCTACTGATACTCCTATCTCTAAGATAACATGACCCAAGAAGTTAATCTGATCTATCCAAAAGTGGCATTTTGAGATCATAGCATATAACTGATTCTCTCTCAATGTACTTGAAATGATCCCAAGGTGGTTGGAATGGTCATGTCGAGTGTGAGATTATACTAAGATATCTTCCATGAAAACTACCACAAAGGAGTCCAAGTATGGATGGAAAACCCAGTTCATCAGTTCCATGAAAACTATCGGCGTGTTCATGAGACTGAACAGCATAACCACATACTCGTATAGACCATAACTATTCTGAAAGGTTGTAATAGGTATATATATGATGGTCTAACATGCAACTAATGATAACTAGATCTCAAATAAATCTTTGACAACACATGGGATCCTCGAAGTTGATCAAAGATATCATCACTCATTGACAAGGGATATCAGTTCTTGACTATCAACTAGTTCAGTTTCTGATAATCCACACAAAGTTTGAGAGTACCGTCTACTTTCTTCACAAACAGGACAGGAAAATCCCAAGGAGAAGTACTAGGTCAGATGAAACCCTTTGATTGAAACTCCTCTAACTTCTTCTTAAGCTCCTACAACTCTGGTGTATCTGTCCTATAAGGAGGAATGGACACTGATACTTCCCCTGGAACAAGCTCATTAGAAAATTCTACCTATCTCTCTGGAGGAAAATGTGAAAAGTTTTCTAGAAAGACATCCTTGAAATGGTTGACCACTAGAGGAAAGTCCATCTGTGAAGTCCCCTGGTCATCCAGATACAGACTAGAAATTTGGGTTGTAACACCTCTCAATCCATGATGCTTGGGTCCATATATGCTCACCTGAACATCTCATTCACCATTATATAAAAACAATTCACCCTCTGGTGATGTAAAACTCACCCTACGGCGATAGCAATTGACAACAGCATGGAAGGTAACTAACCAATCCATTCTAATAATGACATCATAGCCCATAATCTTTAAGACATAAAGGTCCCATAAGAAGTGACACCCAATAACCTCAAGAGGGCACTCCTTGAACTGACATACACTAGTTTTTCTAGTCCAAAAAGGAGTGTCCAATGTCAAAATATTAGTAGAATAAAAGATACAAATCCCAAGGCTCTTCACAAAAGGAATAGATATAAAGCTATGGGAAGCCCCTATATCTAAAAGAGAAGATGCTAAAACTGAGGAAACCAAAATTGTACCTCTAACCATAGAGGTTTCGGGATTCTTCTCCTGTTGGATATTCTCCAGCACAAAAGCATGACCTGTGTCATGGCCCTATGAAGCTGTCTGAGATCCCTAAGTTAATCCACCCTATAGATGTCAAAAACCTTGTGTTTGACCACTGCAGCCACGACCACCACCTTGTCCTAAATGGCCTGAAGAACTCCATCCCCCAGTCTTATGTAGAACTAGTGGTCCTACTCCGGTACGAGGAGTCAAAACAGATCCTCCCTCACTAGATGATGGAAGGAGGGAATTGCAAAAATGCTGAAGTTATCCCATCTTGTTGCAAGATCGGCACTCAACTAGATCTCTCAGGAACTAAGGTTTCTTAAGTCTTCCCTTCCCGCACTGGTAGCACACCACCTGGTTACCTAAAGGAAAATCCCATCTACTTGGATCTCCACGCATAGACTCCCTATGGAACTTCCTAATATCAGTCAGAAGAGTACTAACTCTAGATGCTGAACCACCCTAGCCCGCAACTCTAGAATCCATCAGGTTTCGCTTGGTGATCCGCACCTGGTTGACTATAGAAGATATAGAATTCAACCTAAATATGTTCACCTGAGATCAGATGTCATGCCTAAGACCATCCTTCAACTTTATCACCATAAAAAACTCATCACCCCACAGAATGGGTGTGAAGTGAGGCAACTCTGTAAAGAGAGAAGAATACTCCATGACTGAGAGATTACCCTACTCCAAACTCATGAACTCTTGTGTTTGGTTGTCCCTCAAGATCTCTGGGTAGAATTAGTCATAGAAGGTTTGCTGGAACTCATCCCAATACATAACCCATTGGTGTCCTGTTTATGATATCACATCCCACCATCTCTTGGTGGAATCCCAAAGCATGTAGGTTGCGAGCTTCACCCTCCTCTCAAGAGGTGTCTTGAGATGCTCAAAGAAACACAACATGACTTCCAACCATGAATCTGCACCCTGAGGTCCTCCATCCCCTAAGAAGGATGGAGGATGCTGCTGTAGAAAACCCCACGTCAATTCTTCCATAGATGGGGCAGGATGCGGTGATCCTTGGAAAGTATGCATTATCCTCATGAAGCCTTCTCAGAACTGTGCATCAGCACCTATATCTGGAATGATGGTTGGTTCCATGAAAGGCACGATGGTAGGATCTGCTGGTAGTCCTTGGTATATCATTTCTGGTGTCTGATCATCGCCCTGAACCTAGAATACAATCGAAGGACATCTAGGTGTAATGACTCTACAAGTTCAAGCACACACCTCAGGACAAGATTAATTAAATGATAACTTAGAAGTTAAAAATGTAACAGATAAGGAAAATCATTCAAGTTTTTTAAAACAGGGTTACACAGCGTGTATGCACTCTATACAGCATGTTCCCTTAAGCATTTACATGGGTGTTTACTTATGCCATCCCTGGTCGTATAACACCCCATACACACAACGTGATATCCTTGAGACATGGTGTGTAATTGAATGTTACCTCCTTCCCAAGTACTTCTACATGGATAGAACTACATGGTTCTATTAGAATAAAACTACACATTGTGTATATGAAAAACACAGAGTGTACTATAAAGATTTCACCAACTTGTATCATTGGTCACACGGCTAGATACACAGATCACCAAAATATGGCATGTACGCCTATTACATGGTGTGTTCAAGAAAATATTTCCAACCCATGTCTCTGCCAACACGGTTGGTCACACGATAAACAGATACATGTCATGTAGAGAAAATACACAGTGTGTACTTAAGAAAAACATTTTCTTCCTGAACAGAAGGATACATGGAATGTATTCATCATCACACACCGTGTTTTCTGGGTTTTTCTGGATATTAATCCTCATAAACTACTCTGAAACCCCATAAAAACACTAAAACAAGCATTAAAGTGCCAAATTATATTCTGTGGGGGCTGATACTCCCCGTGAATCAAATCTTGGAATCATATTCATGTATATACCAAAGTATAATAGTGCAATAAATCACATGATCCACCAAATTCTGATCCATGAGGTCCCATAACACCTCAGGGACCAAAGTTTGGCGCCCATTAAAATGAAACTTTAAATTTTCCAATACCCTATCAAAATAGCAGGTATTCTATCACGGAATCAATCAAAACAGCATGAATATCTAGCACAACATCTATCACAACATCATGCAATCATAAATGCATCCTAAATGGAATTAAAAATTTCATGAAATGTGATCTCTACCAAGTGCTAATATGATACATGAGATGGAATACCATCATCTCATCGGGTTGCAACAGAAATATAACCTCAATGATACAAATCATAACAGCAAAAAACATGTGTATCACCCAACGGTAAAATTAAGTCAACTATAACAATTGAAAAATCATAAAAATTGCAATAATCGAAGTAAATTGGATTTTCCCTATACACGGGTTAGAAACTCTTGGGAAAAGCTTATTACCAACTACCCATTTCTCCTATCTCCATCTATAGGCCCCAAACAGTAAGACAAAGAAGAAAAGAATCACTCTGATACTACTTTGTAATGTCCTGATTCCAAGTGTCACCCAAAGGTGCCTCACACCCAATTGGTCACATGGCCTCAAGCGCATTTCCCTGAATGCCAGAGGCTACTGACAAGTAGTGAAGGCCTTGGGTGTGATAGTGGGAAAACTATGACCTAATTGGTAGAGTAACACAGCGGAAAAAAATAGATAACAGCAGCGGAAGCAATAATACCATACAACAATTAAACAAAATAATACTAAAAGTGAATAAACAATTGGAGCACATATATAAATAATACATGTAACATATTCCTATGAAAACAGCCAAAAAAGTCGCAATGCTGAAAATATAGTACTAAACCAAAGTACAAAAGAAAAAAAATAAACTCTAGTAGCATAACAAGCCTTAGCTTGGTCCCATGCTCTCCATCTCCCTAGCAATCAAGTACCAAATGATTAAGGGATCTTGACCTTATCTATACCTGTAACCATATAATCTGTTTGGGTCTAAAATAAGACCCAAATAGGGTGTGAGATGAATCCCAGTAGGAAACCACCACAAGATATGTTCCTAACTGTTAGTGAGTATATATAGCATGTAATAATGGAAATACAACAAAGGAACTAGGAGTACAAAAAATTAACCAATCCTACAGTTTCCATTTACATTAATTAGAATTTAATGTTCATCATTTAATTAAGTAAGTATCAAAAACTGGTATCTTAGAAGACTACCTAACAGAACTAAATCCAATCTTGTTCTTTGGCTTGATAGACATTTCACAACATTCAATATTTAAATTAATCCTATGGGTAGGTCACACAGTAGAACCCCCCTATCCAAATAATGTAATAAAAAGGCAAAGACACTCTAAGGAAGCACTCACCATCAATTCCCCCTATAGTCTTTCCATAATAACTACAGACACTCTAGGGAAGCACTCAATGTCAATTCCCCTCGTGGTCTCATAATGTAAACTATAGACAATTTGAGGGAGCACTCATCATAAATCCCCCATGTGGTCTCATAGCGTGAAATATAACAGACACTCTGAGGAAACACTCAACATTAATTCCCCTTGTGGTCTAACTACACCAGGTTCTCACAGCCCTGTGCAATTCAATCATGCATAAATGATAGTAATAAGCCCAATTTAATCTCAAATACTACATGGATAAACAATTCCAATGCATATCACAATCATTTAATAAGCATAAAAAGTCAAACAGTTCCATCCGATCGAGAAAGGCAAGGAAACAAGGTCTGCCTCATAGGCAACCTACACCAAACAGCCCTAAACATTCAAACATGGAAATGCACCCATGGTGTCTTCCTTAAAAATGAAATTTCACATAATATCACATCAAAAAACCCTTAATCCAAAAATAAATCTAAGGTAGATAAAACAGGGTTCAATTTCCTTAACCCGAAATACCCGAAACATTGGTAATCGACACTTTTATATATAAAACTCAAAAATAACCAACGAAAGGAAACAACCCACCTACCTCAATGATTTATGATGAACACTCTTGAAATTAGGCCCTTGAATTAGCCTATAACAATGTAGATCTATAAAAACATCAAAAAAAATCAACCTTGAATAACTCTAGAGAGAGAATAAATCAAGAGGAGAGGCCCTAGAAGAAGGAAGGACTCACAGGTGGGATTCCAACGCAACCAACGGTGTTTGATTCAGAGAAAAGATGACGAATCAGTGGCTCGGAGAATAATTGGTGATTATGTATGCCCATTCACGAGATATGGCTAGAAGAATGCGAATACGAGTGTTAGACATGACCCTGGTCCAATATGTGAAATAAAAACAAAATTACATGGTGTGTACTATTAATGAACGCGCAGTGTATTTGTCTCAACCAGCCCCCGACATTAGCGGTCTTCCACGTCACCCCAAACGGCCATGTCTCGGCTGTTACACGGCTAGTACAAAACTACCTATGGCAACCTGGTACATGGTGTGTACTCCTAAGTACATGGCATGTACTTATAAAATTTCTAAATTCTTCCTTTTTTCTCAAAAACAACTGAAAACAAGATCCATGCCTGAAATAAAGATCTAGGTTCTTACATTATATACTTAAAATACATAAATAAAGGAAGACCCTGGAACCAGGGGTGATAAAATTCACCCCACCCAACACTCTATTAAGTTTCCCACTAGTACCAACAATTGGTATCAAATCATTTTCTTCTTTCTATTTTCTTACTTTTGTCCTTGATTAAGTTTTTATCAACACCTTTTTACTTTTTGTTTATTCTGAAATTTTTTAGTATGGATGCTAAGTCTGGAAGTTATGCTACCAAAAAAACTCTCTACTTTAATAGTCAAAATTATTATTAGTTTAAAATAAAGATTAAAATAGGTAACATCCAATTATTTTAAAATAACACTATGTTTGATAGCATATATGACATGAACCACCATTCTTAAATAAACCATAGAATATTATTTTTTAAATATGACCATTATAGAATAGTTCTTGAATTGATGGTTATGAATAGAATTAACCAAATTATGAAATATATATAAATGACCTAATAAATTAAAATACATTTATTAATTCTTAGGAAATAAGTACACAATTTTCAATAAAGTTATTTTATGCTTCAAAAATACATTTTCTTTAAAAATGATTTTTATTTTGGGTGATAAAATATAAAAATTATTTTATATAACTTATATAAATTTTATTTTATAAAAATATTATAATTTTTTAAATTTAGCTTATTAAAAATATCTTAGGGTGAATTTTTGGAATTTATCTGAAAAGTTTTATTTTTAAATGAATAATGAAAAATACTACTTTTTATTGAAAACTGTATTTTTATTTAGATAATTTACAAAGTTACATTTAATTTCAAAATGGTTTCTAGGTGAAACTATTTATATTATATTATTAATAATTCAATTAATTTAATTATAATTAATTTTATGATTTAATTTGGTATAAAAACTTTTCTATACATAAAAAGGCATTTTTTTAAAAAAAAAATTATTTTTCATTGCATTTTTTCTATCTAATTTTAAATTAAATTCTTCCACTTATAGTTATTGAATTTGATAAAATGGATTAAATATTTGGAATCAAGAGGTTAAAATTTGGTTAAAATGACCATATTATTTTTGGTCAAAATAAATAGTAACTATGGTAAAATCTATCACCTTGGTAAAGGGTAAATCTAGTTAATCTAGGATAAAAATAAGTGATAAGGTCATAATTTTTCATCCAAATTATTATTGTATAATGGTAATTTGACTTGTATCGCCTAAATATTTAAAATTATATATTTATTTGACACTTTTTCATGAAAATAACCAATATAATATTTAATTTAAAGAAAGTTGCAAAATATCACTCTCTTAGTTTTAAATATCAATTATGTATCCACATAGGGACAAAAAAAATTATGAATGAATATAAATGTTCGTTCGGTGACTGATGTTCCAGATCCAACCGCTTTAGGTCTCCGTCTTGCTTCCAGTGAGTTCGGTTGGTGTTTCTCAGTGTTTTTCGAGCTTGATAAGGACAACGGTGACGAGATCTAGTCGTCGAATTGTCTCTGGTGGAAGGTCTCACTGGCGATGTGGTTGAAGCAACAATGGGGCTGCTATGCGTCAATTTGGAGCAGTTGGCTTGAGTTTGATTTTTGAATTGTGGTGGCTTGATGTGGGCTACCGATGACACATAATGCGGGTGTGTTGATGGGGTTTTGATATTTTGAATTTTGAATTCATCTGATGTTGTGGTTTGTAATTTGGTATGCGGGTTCCATGGCTGTCATTTATGATGTTGGGTTATTGTCTATTTGGTTACCGGTAACCCATAAACTGGATTTTTAGAAAATGAAAACAAATGGATTGAAGGTTCAAATAAATATACATTTGGATAAATTTTTAGGGATAATTAATTTATTATAATTTAATCTTTTAGGAAATTCCAAAAGAACCCCTTTTCCTCAATTATAAAAGGGTAACTCCTATATTAATTATTTACACCACATTGAGCCTCGTAGCTAGAAAAAAACCTAAAAAATCCCATATAAACTTCTTTATCCACATTATAGAGATTATTTTCATCCAAAAACACCAACCCTAGTACCCTAAAGATGATATTTAAAGGAGTTCTTCCAAAGGATAGGTAATCGCCTTAACTAATCACTTTCTTTTTACTTCTTCATTACATCATCTAAATATATGGTATTTATAATAAAATAATAAATTTAGTATCATAATTTTACTTAAATTTTATTATAATTATTAAAACACCATTATCCACCCTATTTCCTATCAAATGGGATGTGAAGGTATCGCTCATGTGTACGTATGGCTTATAGTCTCCACGAAGCGATACAGTTCATTTTTCACCACCATATTTAATGAATGGTTATTATGATGGTTTTAATGTTTAAATATTATAATTATGACATATTTATATCCATTTAATCATATTATCACATATACCTTCTTACCTTTCAATCTTTTGGAATATAATGACGTCATTTGTGCGTACGCACAGACTACCTCCTCCATAAAGCGACAAGATTTGTTTTTTATTTATATTTTACTTGGATGGTAATGAGGATGGATTTAATGAATATATATATATATATATATATTATTTATATGATATAATAATTATTCTGGTAATTATAATTATTATTTACCTTTCTTTTGTTCCATCTGTCGAAAAATTAAAACAATGTTCAAGCGTACGTACGACCTACCGTCTCCATAAACAGTGTAATTCATTTTTATATTTATAACTTTTATAGATTACCTTGAATATATATATATAATTAAAATATATCATTATTATATCATTATTAACATTATATATGTGATATAACCATGATCAATGTACAACTACCAAAACTATCGAACCCAAACATACATGAAAAACGAAGCAATTATAACCAAGAATAGTGATTTTAATAAAGAATTATTAATAAATGGGTGATAAAAGGATATAAGTAAATAATATGTAGTTTTATATATATGAATATAATTATTTAGTAGATATTAATAAATCTATATTTATTATACAGGATTTTCAAACACATACAAAGAAAGTTAGACCTAAGGTAAGGGTTTTCTCGTCTCACTTTTGTTTCTATGAGACTTATGTCATATTCACCACTTTATTCTTTTATTTTATGTATATAATCAACATTTAATATGATATATAATTATTAAATTTATATTAATTTTATTTAAATATTAATTTTAATTTATTTATTTCATGTGGATTATAATTCAAAAGGTACCAAAGCAGCGAGGGATTATTTCAAAATCTCATCATTATTCAGAATTTTTTATGTTTAAGTCTCCTTTGGGGGAGTTATTTTATATTTATATCTTAAAACCAATATTTTTTATTATAAAATATATATTCATGAAATTTTTAATTAATATTACTATTTTTATCTTTAGTACATAAAATCATTGAAAAAAAAATTTATAAAATCTGAATTCATTTATCTCTTAGGTCAAATATCCCTTTTCTTTCATATCCATGTTTTTTAAAAAAATCAATAATGTTTTAAAAAATATATAAATTATTTATTAAATACATTTTTACCCATGTTTTTATTTTTATAAAAAAAGTTAAAATGAATCTTCATGTCATTTTCCAAACAAGTTACTTTTGTTATTTTACTAAAAATGTGAAAATAATATTCATTTTAACGTATACAGCTTGAATTGAATTTTCCAACATCATGAACATTCCTTATTTTGAATATTCCACTACAGTTTTTCTTGATTATTTTTAAATAAATTTTTTCCCTAATATTCTACAAATTTATAATTTTTTTTAAAGTTGTTTTTAAAGTTAAAAGGGTATTTTTCTCAAGAATTTTTTTAATGAAATTTTTATGGTATTTATATTCATAAAAAAACTTATTTTACTTATAATTCACTAGGGATATGTTGTAATGATATCATCATTATTATTATTTTCATATGGTTTATGATTAGTTTCATTGTGGATTTACAACTTTGATACCATTTACCATAATACTTTGGATAGTTTATGATTATGGTAAAATTATGTATGATAGTTTTAAAATATAAATATTTACATTGATTATTTTTCACCCCTTCCATATGAGGAATTTATTGGACTTAGTAAGTGATAGGAGGGTCTCATTGTATCCCCTAGATGAATTGGTAGGTCTCATGAGACAAACTAGATTGGGTTTTGGCCTAAGCCTTACCCATTTATGTAGATGTCATGGAATAAGACCTTGATGGTATTTTCATATGTCTGGATTGAGGTCTCGACGATAAGTTTCATATGTATGTAATTATGAATTGCATCATTATGAAATTATTTATTGATTTCTATGTGATTATTTTATTTTTTATTATGTCCATGGATTTGTTTCTAGTTCATGAGATTATTTATATGGAATTATTTGATCATAATTTATTCTTGTTATATTATTTATGCCTTATTTAGATTTTTCTATATGCATACCCTTACTGAGCATATGATCACACCCCTTTCTTATTTTTATTTTCAATAGGAAATTAAGTAGTGTTTTATGATTGATATTCATGGATATTCTAAAGGGGACTATGTAATTCTCAAAGAAAATACTATGTTTTATTTTAAGTTTTCAAATTTAATGTGAAACTCATGTATGTATCTGTTTTTCCATGACTACTAAACTACTCGGTCCTTTGGGATGTGATAGTTTGTATCTAGTGCCAATTTAATAAATTAACCATTGGCTCTATGATACAGGGTCTGGGATTTTTATAGTTGGTATCATATAAAGTTTAGTAAAAATTTTAGAAACTAGATTTAGGAAAAGATACATTATAGAATATAAACATGTGATGGGCTTTGAGGATATTCCAAAATAAATCAAGATTATGATTTAGAGATTAGTTATACCTAAATTTTCAATTTATATTAAGTTTTTCACTAGTTTTGAGATTATAAATTATATTTCATAATTTTATGTTCTAATCTATTATATGTCATTATTTATAAATAGAACCTATAATAAGTAATGGAAACTATATCAATGTACATAATCCATGTAGGGATTTCCCTCCTGGGAAAGATAATGAAGCTGGAGCTAGATATGAACAAATTATAACTATATTAGGGAATCTAACTTATGTTATGAGAAATAAACTTTCCTATATGGAGAAGCTTACTGATCCACAATGTCTTGTAATAATTTTATACTTCTTCATGCATCAACAACCTCCATCTTTTAATGGGACTAAAAATCCATATGTACCTAAGCAACGAATAAGTTCCTTAGAGAAGATATTTATTTCATTGGGAAGTAATTAAAGGGGGAAGGTTTTCATTTTATTTTATCATCATATGGGGTATGTGGATCCATTTTGGTCATTAATTTAAAATACTAAGTATGGGGAGTAAATGGAAAGAATTGAATAGAAGTATTTTAAGGAACTTTTCGTGGAAAAATATTTTCCTCATAGAAAATGAGTGGATATAAAGAGGCAATTATTGATCCTAATAAATAAAGGAGGAGTAAAATGTTTCTAAGTATGGAGATAACTTTACAAGGTTATAAAGTCATGCTATAGACTATAGACATAATCCAAAGAGTGATATTGATCATTTATTTGATGGGATTAAGCTAATCCTTTAAATGGAACTGGTCTCTAAAACATTCTCATCATATGAGGACATATTATCATGTGATTTCAAGATAAAGAAATAATTTTCCAAGTCTTATTGATTTGAAGGAAATCATGAGAAGAAAAGGATGATAGAGAAAAAAAGGATAAGTTTAAAAATGGAAAGAATGATTTTAAAAGATGTGGTAAGTGTGAAAAGAAACACCCTAGTATATGATTTGAGGTAATTAGAGTTTTATTTAAGTGTGGATAGAAAAAATATTAGGCACTTTAATTAAATGGTAAGAAAGAAACCTCTAATGTTTAGTGTTTCAACTATAAGGATATGGGTCACTATGAAAATGGATTCCCCAAGCATCAAGTGAATATAGATTAGAATAAGCAAGGGGTTTAAGGTCAATATTATTATATTATTATAGCCAAAGTGAAATGATTAAAGTACTTGTGTATTTTTTTTAATAATTATATTGTAGAGGTATATTATAAATGATATTCTGGTTATAATAATCATGTAACGTATAAGGATTTTACTATAATAGTTTTTCATTAAGGATTTTAAAGTATATGTTGAATGGTTCTGATGACCAAGAAAGTGATTAACAGTAAGGTGATATTTTTGTAGAATGAATGAATAAGGGGAAATATCCCTTAATATGTTCTTGATGTTGTGTTGACAATTTTTAGTTGGGATAAATAGAATATTGACATTGAAAAAGTTAATGGGGGTGGTATTGGTGACCATGAAAATGGTTAGTGATTTGATGGAGTTTGCGGCATTTTTGGATTTATAGGGTATATAGGATAAATATAAAGTTAATGGTGATTTAGGTCATTCTTATTCACATATTTTTAATGTGACATCATGAACTACTTTATTTTTTCTAGGGATAAATTTTTAATCAAATTTTTTAGTCTTGAATATGGTTGAAAATATTTTGGTGCAGCCTTAAGGTTAACTATTTATGGAATGGATTGAGTTGAAATTTGGGTGTTATTGGATAACTTGTTCTAACAATTTTGATTTTGGTAAATATTTAGAGGCATAAAGGATGACTTACGGATCTTTCTATTCATTAAAAGTTAATTTTTCTATTTCACAAATTAAAATTTTCATCCTGAATATTCATTATTTGGTGTAAGAGATGAAGTGGAAATAGATCAGAGAAAAACAAAAGGATGAGATTATGCTTAGAAAATGTTATGAAATCAAGTAAGTTTATTTTATCAAGTGATTTATATTGATAGTAAAAACTTTATGAAAATGACCTTGAAATAAAAACATTATCCATTTACTTTTCATACCAAGAAATTAGTGGACTTTTAACCCATTATAGGTTTATGGTCTTGTGACGAACATATTCTGTATCACTCTCTATCAGTACTTAGGTGTTATATTTCTCTTATATGTCCATATTTTCATATCTATATAATGTTATCCTATTTTTAAACCCAATTATGTGTTATTCTAGATGACTTTCATATTTCTCTTTCCCTTTTTTAAGAGGAAATTTTATTAACACTTTTATGATGTGGGTTTTCCATGAAGGAATTTTCAAATGAAAAACCCTTGATTATCAGGAACAATTTAAAATTGCAATGACACAATTTATTTAAGAAGGATAATGTTACACCATGAGATTTTAAAAGAACACTATGTTCGATAAATTATGTGACACACAACACTGAGTTTAAACGAACCATGAAATATTATTATTTAAATATGACTACTATAACATAGTCATTGAATTGGTGGGTGTGAATAGTATTAATAAAATTATAAAATATATATAAAGTACCTACTCCAGAAAAATGAATTGATTAATTATTAGAAAATAAGTGATCAATTTTCATTAAAGTTATTTTATGCTTCAGAAATATGTTTTCTTCAAAAATGTTTTTTATTTTTTATGAGAAAATAATTGTAATTTATGAAAATTACAAAAAATTTATTTTATAAAAATAATATAATTTCTTAAATTATAATATCAAAATTATCATAGTGTAAATTATTTGTTTTTTTCTAAAAAGTTTGATTTTTCAATTAATAGTGAAAATGCTTCTTTTTTATTAAAAAATATATTTTTTGTTTCAAGAATTTAAAAGGTTAAATTATATTTTAAAATGGGTTATATTTAAAATTAGTTCTATTATATAATTAATAATTAAATTAAGTTCATTTAAATAAATTTTATGATTGAATTTGGTATAAAAACATTTTATACATAAAAAGGCATTTTCCTGAAAAACTGGTTTTTATTGCATTTTGATTTTTGATTTTAAATTAAATTATTATACTTATAGGTATTGAATTTAATAAAATGGAATCAATATTTGGAATTATGAGGTTTAAATTTGGTAAATAGTCTCGTTTTAATTTTGGTCATTATGAATAGTAACCGTGATAATATCCATCACCTCGATAAAAGGTAAATCTGGTTAATCTAGGTTAAAACTAAGTAATAAGGTCATAATAGTTCGTCCTAATTCTTATTGGATGAATTTAATTTGAACCATATCACATTAGGCTCAAAATTTATATGTTTAATGGACCCTTGTCAATGAAAATAACAAAATATTATATTTAAATTAATTAAAGTTACAAAATGTCACTCCCTTAGTTTTACATATCTATTATATGTACACATAGGGAAAAATCAAGTTATGGATGAATATAAATATAAATTTTGTGAATAATAAAATTATATTTATGATGGTAATTTATTTATAATTTTTAGTGATTATATAATTACTATAAATGCTTGTGAAATACTAATACAAAATTTATTCAATTAATAGAAAAATAAAATAAATGATTATAAAAATATTAAAAGTGATATAATTTGAATCATTTATAGTGTTACATGAATTTTCTATATTAATATGAAATATTAGTTGAAGCTACCCGACCCCATAAATCCTAAATTTGGTGTCATGCTACTGTTACATTGGCATGATTATAAGGAATAAAGTCTCGAAGGACTGAAGAGTTTAGTTGTCTTGGTAAAATAGATACATACATGAGTCTTATATTAAAAATCAATAAACTAATTACAACATAATTTTTTTTCTTATTTCAAGGATAATAACTTTATTCCATTGAGTATATCCCTAAATATATATCATAGTATGCTTCTTGGATTCGTGGGGAAAAGAAACATAATAAGGGTGAGATCAAATGCTCAATAAGGGTAAAGTACAGTGGAAGCAATAATTAATCAATTAGAATAATAAAATTTAAAGGTATATAAATGGAAACAAATTCCATTCAAATAACTAGATAAGGAAAAATAAATATGGAAAGTTAAGAAATTTAAGACAATTTACATTTAATCAATAAAATGAGAATGAAATTCATCCATATATTTTATCATATGAAAATCTTATGGATAATAACAATGATAATGGAAATTTCTATGAAGGAAATTTTTAATTATTGGATGTCATGTCTAAGGAACATGAAAACCTATTCTTTCAATATCTATCCTCTAAATAGTTTAAAAATATGGTTGTAAACCCATCTATTCAACTTGTAAACAAACTCAAAGGGCTTATCTCTAATTAATTTCATCTCATGAGACTACCGATGCACTGAGGGGATTACATTAATTGGTCCCCAACCTGTAGGAAATTTCGTAAACGATCCCCAACCTGTGCATTTCATGTCCTAAGCATTCCTAATATTGAATAAACAATATTCCTTATCAAATATCTATACTGAATATAGGATATTAATTTATCAATAATTCCCTAAATAATCAAATAACTTAAAAAGTAAACATCATATTAAAAAAGGTATACAATTTAGGAAATAATCATATACATGAAAAATGGTATAGATATTTAGGGGAAATCCAATGTCAAATAATCATAGGAAATTGAATATTTCAAAAGGGACTAAAAGGAATCAAGGAAATGAATGTGAATACTATACTTGGCCAAATAAATCATAAACTATCCATATAAATACTAAGGATGGTATAAATATAATATATTCTAAGTGTAGTAGAAATAAATGGTCTTTTTCAATCATGAATAGAAATATTATATTTTTAAAAATATTCTTGAAGAAAATATCCTTTTTATTTTGAAAATCATTTTGAAAATAGTTTTCTTTGAAATTTAATTTTTTAAAACATTTTTTAAAAAAATTAAACTTTTAACAAGAAAAGTAATATTTGAAGAAATGATGGTGGGTAAATTTGTATATTTTGTATGGGGTAAAAAGAAAATTCTTTTTTCATGGTAAAAGTTTATAAAAATTCCTTGTTCAGAAAGTCATAACAAGATTTATTTGAAAAAATGGGTAAAATAAAAAAAGGGTAAAAATTTAATTACTAAATAATTTTTAAAAGGTTAAAAAAAATTGAAAACATTTTAATAAAACATGGTATTTAGAAGAAAACAGGTTATCCGACTAAAGAGATAAATGAAGCTGGGTTTTCTTAAAAACATTTTTTAAAACAATTGAGTACCGAAGAGTGGAAAATGGTACTAATACATGAAAAAGGTCATTAATAACCATAATATAGGAAAATAAAAGGGATTATAGAACAATGGTAATATAATTTACTCAAATTGAAATAAAATATCATTAAAATTATTCTTGAGGAAAATAATCTTTAAACATTCCAAGGTGTCCCATACCACTTTGAAACATTTGAATCATAATATACATGAAGTAATAGCATTAAATTAAACATATAATATAATTATAATAAATATATTCATGAAATAACATGTTTATTGGAAGTATGTGCACCATATAAAATAAACTAGGTGCATAACAACAATTAAGTCTCAATGGAATGTAATAAATTGAGACGAAATCTCTTACCTCTCATATGATTTGTATCATTTGTCTTTATATTTCTAAATTAAAATTTTATGTCAATATTTTTACTTTATTTATAATATTTTTCATGTTTATCATAATTTTTATTTCACTTATTACCATTTTTATACAACTATTTAATTATTTAGGTTTACGGTGGGTGTTTTGACCAAATTCGGTTTATGTGTCAAAAAAAACTTTTGTAGGTCAACTATGTTCAAAGGGGTCATTACATAAAATATATATAATAATAATAATGAAAAAATTATTATATTAATAAAAAAATTATACTTTTAAAACCAATCATTAAATATGGTTATGAAAAATGA
The DNA here is from genome assembly GCA_963277665.1 of Viscum album. Lineage (NCBI taxonomy): Eukaryota > Viridiplantae > Streptophyta > Magnoliopsida > Santalales > Viscaceae > Viscum > Viscum album. The sequence goes on along the minus strand of OY728160.1, from coordinate 1,721,269,872 downwards.
ACCAACGTTACAATCATGGAGATGGTAGATCGTACGTACGCATGAGTAACGTGTCCATTTTTTAATGATTGTTATAGAAAGAGGGTAAGTAACAATATATCTCTCTATAATTATAATTATATCATAAATAATATTTTTCTTAATCGTATATACTTATATATAGAATTTTTTTAATGTAAAAGGAAGCACATCATGTCGAGGAGGCGGTAGTCCACACATCCACGACTGAAATTATCATTTTTTAGTGTGTGAAAGGGTAATAAAGAAAATGGTATATATTATAATTACAGAAATTTAATTATATAATGAAAATAATATATATGTTTTTATGTCACATATGTTTAATTAAAATCATAATTTATATATTTCATGTATCATTTTTTTGAATCACGTTGCTTTTAAGAAACGGTGGTCCAAACTTCCAAAAACGATGTTATCATATTTACACAAAATGGAAAGTATAAGGGAATGTGTTATAAAAGTATTAAATAAGAATAAATACATAATAATTATCATATATATCATATATAAACATTTTTTCCATCATAATTTATAACCATGAAATGTGGTAAAGGAAAAACAAACAACTTCGTTTCGTGAGGCAGTAATTTTCCATACACACAAATGGTAAGTTCATTACCCATTAGATGGAAGTGTGTGTGATTTTAGGTCAAAATATTATAATAAAAACATATCCGTATATTTAGTATAATTTTTTTGTTATATAATCATGGAATAATAAGAGTTTAGGTGGTGAAGAAAGGGAATAAAACTAAAGAGATTAAAGAAAGATGTTACCTCTTCTTTGGGTAACTCCTTTTGGTTTCCACCAAAGGGATTCCTTGGACGGTTTTCTTCCCAAGGTTATTATTATAGGATGATGGTAGGTATTATTAGTAGATATTTGGGTAGATATTGGTCGATCCAAATCATCTTGATAAGTGTAAGGATGTGGGAGGAGATGTACCCTTTTTATAGTGGAGGAGTTCCACTCTTGTAAATTTTGGAAAAGGGAATTCCACCCACATTTTTCTCATTTCAAGTGGTTATAATAATATTATAAATTAGATAAAAGGTATTATAGTGTCTAAATATGTCCATAAAATGGATTTAGGGAAAGTGTATAGGTCATTTGGTCCCTTAAGTTTAAGGTTTAGTCCCTTGTTAAGCTTAATTTCACCTTAATTGTTGTAATTAATTTTAATTAATTTCAAAAATATTTTGGGTCAAAAAATAAGTTGAACTTATTAGGAATTATAAATTATTACTATTAAAAATATATAATCCATTTTTACAAATTACAATCACATAATGGTATAAATTAATTTAAATTTAATCCCACAGACAAGATTACAATATGGGTTTTTAAAGTAAAAACGGAAAGTTTTCTAAGTTTTTATATCCAATTTAAAATTTAAATTGATTACAATGACCTAAATTTAATTAATTGATAAAAAAATAATCCAATTAAAATTTAAAACCATTAAATATATATAATATAACCTAGTAAATAAATTATATTAAAAATTAGTTTTGAATTAAAATTCATTATTTTTCACTATTCATTAAAAATGAAACTTCAAAAAAAGTAACAAAAAATTAAACCTAAACTAATTTTTATTTTACTATTTAAAATATTAAGTTTATTTTTACATATAATATTTATAAAATTTCCAAAAATTGTATTTAAAATAGGTTTTCCATTAAAAGGCTGTAAACCTGCCTTTATAAAAACATTCATTTTTATGCGAAATATTGGGTTTGTTCTTATCACATGACTATAAAATATATTGGATTAATACAAAAAATATTTAATTAAATATAATATATATATATATATATATTACATTAATATAACTCACTAATTTTAATTAATTTAATTTATTAGGATAAAATAGCCTTGTAATCTAAAAATAGTTTTCTAAAAAAAAACATTCCCTTTATATTTGATTGGTTCTTATATTCATTTTTAATTAATTTTTAACCAATGAATTAATTTTATATTTTTTTTAAACCACATATTTTCATAATTTATCTAATACTATTAATAACAACTAATTTAACGATTGGTTTATATCTTATTATATTAAATAATAATGTTTTGATAAAATATTGTTGTTCTGTAAAACTCGGTCTTGCGAGTAACGCAAAACATTGACGAAACTCACTGTTTAATGTCACATATGCTAAATTACTGTCAAATTCATTGTAAGATGTGAAATATGTTGAAATTATTTAAAAGAGTAAATATATTTTAAATCCTCAGGATATTATATTCCCCTATGTGCTTAGTGTTGCGTGTCATACACGTTATCGAATACAATGTTCCTAATTTATATTTTTGGGGTGCTAAATTCTCTCCACATTAATTAAATTGCTTCCTCGCAATTTAAAATCGATCTTGGTGATATATTATTTGATATTTCCTATGTTTTAAATCCCACATCATGATAATTTTTTGTAATAAATTCTATAGAAAATAGATAATTGGAAGTACAAAGGTCACATAGAATAACATATAACTTGGTCTCTAAGTAAGAGAAAATTAGTGTAAAGTAGAGATACATACATAGAAGAAAAGTGTAAATATTTATAGGGATTTATTGATGTCATAAATCACAAAAAAATGAATGATCAATAGAATTTTGAGGGTCTCGAATCCATAAATCATAAATTATTTAGAAGACCATGGGTTCAATAAAAATTAAGGTATTAGGACTAAATTTTTTTAATATCCTTTTCCTCATGTTGAGAAATTCCTTTACTACCTAATAATATAAGTAAATTTACTTACATGATATGTTTTAATTTCATATGAACAATTCCATATTTTGGTTATGCTTTGATCAAATTCTAATTCATACCTTACTTTAATAAATTGGTATCCAAAAATTAACGTCAATCCCTAAAGAACTAAAATAAAAATTTAATGGATCATAAGGCCCATAAATGAGTGAAAAGTTTTTAAATTTTTAACTAACTATTCTCTAAAGCCAATTTAGTTAATACATTAATCTCTAAACCTAAAAATTGAAACTACTGGTCATTTTTAATATTTATTTTTCAAATTATTTAACTAAAAATAATTACACATTAACCAAGACATCGTGTAGGAAGGTGGTAAGTGTGAAAACCTTATCATCCTTTGGTCATGGGTTCAATTCTCACAAACTTTCTAGAATTGATGGGTTGTCACCTGGAATATAGGTTGTCCTTTTCTAATACCATATTTATATAATTTCCAAAATAAATATGATGGAAATCCTTGAAATATGGTTAATTACTAAAAATTCATTTAACTAAGGTTTTAAATACAACCTTAATACATAAATACTTCAAACATTTTATTTCAATATAGTTCCTTCCTTGGTATCAGGATTTTCCTAGGTTACTTGTTGTCATTTTTTGTTTAAATCCTTCATAATGGTTTGTAAAGAAAATATGAATTATCCAAATAATATCCCCCAGGAGTGTCAAAATAGGTGCATAGTAAGGCTTGTTGTCATGTACTAGGATACATAGAGTTAGGCCCAATGAAACTTGTCAGAGTTATTACCCCTAGGTACATATGTGTCACAACCATGTCCACTTATAGTATCTATACAGGGATGTATTATCTAATAATACCCACATAACCTCTACCTTACCAAAATTCTAGGATTTACTCCTATACTTATCCTAAAATTATACCTCAGGGTTATGTTCTCTAATCTATGTTTTCCTAAATCTAGTTCTCAAGGTTGCTAGTAAACTTCCTTTGATACCAACTATAGTGACCTTACCACAGAAATCCCGAGGTCGATTTCATGCTACCATTACATTGGCATGATTACAATATATCAAATCATGAAGGACTAAAGAGTTTAGTAGTGTTAGTAAACTGGATACGTACATGAGTCTTTTATTACAAATAAATACTCTAATTATAATATAGTTTTTATTATTCTTTTAAGGATAATAACTTTATTCCATCTAGTATATCCCTGCATATCTTTCTTAGTATGCTTCTTGGATTCTTGGGGAAAGGAAACATAATAAAAGTGTACTCAAATGCTCATTAAGGGTAAAGTATAGTGGAAGAAATAATGAATCAATTAGAATAATTAAATGTCAAGGTAAATAAATAGAAACACATGCCATTAAAATAACTAGATAAAGAAAAATAAATATGGAAATGTAAGAAACTGAATACACATTCCATTTAATCAATAAAATGAGAATGAAATTCATCCATAGATTTTATTATATGAAAACCTCATGGATAATAATAATGATAACTTAAATTTTTATAAAGGAAATGATTAATTATTGTAAATCATGTCTAAGGCACATGAAACCCTCTACTATCAAGATCAATCCTCCGGATAGTTTAAAACTATGGGTATAAAACCATTTATTATTCTTGGAAACAAACTCTAAGGGTTTATCACCAAATAATTTCGTCACATGAGACTACTGATGCATATAGGGTCTCAAATTAACTGGTCCCCAACTTATAGGTAATTACTTAAATGGTCCCCAAACTATTTCTTTCATGTCCTAAGAATTCCTCAAATAGAATAAATAATATGCCTTTTCAAATATCTATTTTGAATAAAGGATACAAATTTATCAATTTTTTCACAAATAATCAAATAACTTTCAAAGTAAACACCATATAAAAAATGGTATATGGTTAAGATAATAATAATATCCATGATAAATGATATGGATATTAAGGGGAAATTCAATGTCAAATAAACATAGGAAATTAAATATTTCAAAGGGGAATAAAAGGAATCAATGAAGTAAATGTGAATACTATATTGGGATAAATAAATCATAAACAATCTATAAAAATATTAATGATGGTATCAATACAACATATCCCAAGTGGAGTATAAATAAAGGGTTGTTGTCATTGATTAATATAAATAATATATTTTTAAAAACATTATTTAAGAAAATATCCTTTTTATTTTGAAAAACATTTTGAAAATACCTTTTCTAAAACATTTGGTTTAAAAAACACTTAAAAAATTAAAATGAATCTTAGAAGAAATGATGTTAGGTAAATCTGTACAAGTCCTATGAGATAAAAAGAACATTTTTTTCATGGTAAAAGGTTAGAAAAATACCTTTTTCGGAAGGCGATAAAAATATTACTTTGAAACATGGGTAAAAGACAAAAAGGGTAAAAAAAAATTTACTAAATCATTTTGAAATGGATAAAAAAATTGAAAACATTTTAATAAAACATGGTCTTTAAAAGAAAATAGTTTCTCTGACTAAAGAGATAAATGAAGTCAAGTTTTTTTTAAAAACATTTCTAAAACACTTGAGTGCCAAAGAGTAAAAAAATGGTACTAAAACATTAAAAGGGCCATTAATAACTAAAGGAGAGGAAAATAAAATAGATTATAGAACAATTTTCATATAATTTCCTTGAATGGAAATGAAATATCATTAAAATTATTCTTGAGTAAAATAATCTTTAAACATTCCAAAGTGTCCCATACCACTTTGAAACATTTGAATAATTATATCCATGAAGTAATAGTATTAAATGAAACTTATAATATCACTATAATAAATATATTCATGATATAAAATGTTAATGGTCATTATATACACCATATAAAATAAACTAGGTGCATAACAATAAATAAGTCTCAATGGAATGTAAATTGTGACAAAATCCATTACCTTGAATCCAATTTGTCTGGTGTGTCTTTATATTCTGGAATAATAAACTTATGTTAATTTTTTTACTTTCTTAATAACCCTTTTCATGTTTACCATAAATTTTATTTCACTTATTACCTTGTTTTATACAACTACTTAATCAATTAAGTTTACGATGGATGTTTTGACCAAATTTGATTTATGTGTCAAAAACAACTTTTATAGGTTAAATATGGTCAAAAGGGTCATTATATAACATAAAAAGAATAATAATAATGACATAATTATTATATTAATACATAAATTATAATTTTAAAACCAATTTTTAAATATGGGTATAAAAAATGAACCAACTTTACAATTATAGAGATGGTAGGTCATACGTACGCTTGGGTAACATTCCCATTTTTCAATGATCATTATAGAAAGAAGGTAAGTAATGATATATCTATCCATAATGATACTTATATAATAAATACCATTTTATTTAATCATATATACTTATATATGTAATTATTTTTATGTAAAAGTAATCACATCGTGTTGAGGTTATGGTAGTCCACACATCCACAACTAACGTTATCACTTTTTAGTGTGTGAAAGGGTAATAAAGAAAATGATATATATTATATTTTCAAAAATTAAATTATGTAATGAATATAATATATATTCTTTTTATTTCAAATATTTTTAATTAAAATCATACTTTATAAATTTCATGTATCGTGTGATCGAATCACATCGCTTTTAGGAGGCGGTAGTCCACACTTCTACAAATGGTGTTATAAAATTTACACAAAATGGAAAGTATAAGGGTATTTGTTATAAAATAATTACATAAGAATAAATACATAATAATTATCATATATAACATATATAAATATATTTTCCATAATAATTCCCAACCATGAAATGTGGTAAAGTAAAAATGAACAACTTTGTTTCGTGGGGCGGTAATTTGTTATACACATAAATGGTAAGTTTGTTACCCATTAGATGTAAGTGTGTGTAAGTGTTGGTAAAAACCTTAGAATAAAAACATATCAGTATATTTAAGATGTTTTTTTATATAATCATGTAATAATGAGAGTTTAGGGGGTTAATAAAGAGAATAAAACTAAAGATCTTGAGGAAAGATGTTACCTCTTGTTTGGGTAACTCCTTTTGGTTTGTACCAAAGGGATTCCATGGATGGATTTATGACCATGGGGTTTATATAATTAGGTTAGAGATTTTTATGAGATATTTTTTTCAATATTGGTAGATCCAAAGTGTCTTGAGAGGTGTGAAGAAGTGGGAGTAGAGGAGGCCTTTTATAGTTGAGGGGGAGTGGCACTCTTGTAAATTTTGGAAAATGGAATTCCACCCACATTTTTTCCAATGAACATTGTTACAATAATGATCCAAATTATATAAAATAGAGTATATGGTCTAAATATTTCTATAAAATAGATTTTGGAAAAGTTTATAGGTCATTTGGACCATTAAGTTTAAGTTTTAGTCCCTTATTAAGCTTAATTTCACCTTAATCGTTGTAATTAATTTTAATTACTTTCACTAATATTTTTTGTAAAAAAATAATTTGACCTTATTAGACATTATAAATTATTTTTATTAAAAATATGGAATCCATTTTTTCAAATTCCAATCACATAAGTTTCATAAATTAATTTAAATTTAATCTCGTAGATGGGACGACAATGAGGGTTTTTAAAGTAAAAACATTCAAAAGTTTGCTAAGTTTTTATATCCAATTTAAAAGTTAAATTGATTAAAAGTACCTATATTGGATTAATTAATATAAATTTAATCTAATTAAACTTTAAAACTATTTAAAAATATAATTTAACTTTATAAATAAATTAGATTAAAAAGCAGTTTTGAATTAAAATTCATTATTTTTCACTATTCATTAAAAATGAAACTTCACAAAAAATACCAAAAATTAACCCTAAAATAATTTTTATGTTACTATTTAAAATATTAAGTTTATTTGTACATATAAGATTTATAAAATTTCCAAAAAATGGATTTAATATAAGTTCATCATTAAAAGGAGGTAAAGGTGCTCTTATAAAAATATTGATTTTTATGCAAAATATTGGGTTTGTTCTTATCTTATGCCTATAAAATATATTGGATGAATATAATATATATATATATATATTAAATTAATATCACTCACTAATTGTAATTAATTTAATTTATTATGATAAAACAGCTTTGTGAGAATAAAAATAGTTTTCTATAAAAACATTTCCTTTATATTCAATTGGTTCTTATATTCATTTATAATTTACTAGTAACCAATTAATTCATTTTATATTTTGTGTAAACCAAACATTTTCATAATTTAATTAATAGTATTTATAACCACTAATTTAAAGGATATTTTATATCTTATTATAGTAAAAATCATATTTTAAGAAAATATTATTGTTTGAAAAAAATCACTCTTTCCTATAACATAATCCATTGAAAAAACTCGTTGTTTTGTGTAAAGTATGATAAAACAGTGTCCCTTTCATTTAAAACTATAAAATACATTGAAATTATTTAAAATAGTAAATATATTTTAAATTATTAGGATATTATATTCCCTTACGCAATTGGTATTGTGTGTCATACATGATATCAAATACAATTTTCCTACTTTAGATTTTTGGGAAATTAAATTAGTGGTTTTTAAATGAATTAAATTCTAAATAAAACTTTTTCTTTATGTATTTTAAGTCAAATTAAATGAATAATGTTAAAATTGACATTAATGATAATTTTTCAAAATAATATTTTATTAAATTATTTAAATATCATTTAAATATTTAAATAGGACAATGTGGTTAATATATGGTATAAAATGTTATCCCTTTTCTATTTATGATACATTTTTAACCTTATATGTAAAATTATATACTTTTAATAGTGAAAAATATGTTACTACAGTTAATGTTAAAACAGGTTAAATAAAACATTAAACCAAAAGATAAGGTTTAAACACCAAAAAAACTGTCCAAATTTTATTGGTTTATGATATTTCTACCATATCTTACCCTAGGTTCTAATACCTTTCCATTTGGATACAATTTTCTTAATAATTAATTTATTATAATTTAATATTTTAGGAAATTCAAAAGGTGTACCTCGTCTCAATTATAAAAAAGAAACTTCCTCTATCGCTTCTTTACACAATATTTATCCTTATAGATCGACCAAACCCTACCAAAATACCTTTTAATATTCCTTATCCACATTATAGAGATTTTTTTATCCAAAAATACTAACCATAGGACCCTAAATAAGGGATTAAAAGGATTTGTTTCAAATGAGAGGTAATCGCCTTAACTGGTAACTTTATTTTTAATTATTATTTAAATAATATAAATATATTATATTTATCATAAAATAATAAATTAAGTATCCTAAATTTACCTAAATGTTATTATTATAATTAAATCACCATTATCCACCATTTTTTTCATCAAATGGGAAATTAAGGTATCACTCGTGTGTACGTACTACTTATCGTCTCCACACAACGATACAAATCATCTTCCACCACCATATTCTATGGATGTTTATTATGATGGGTTTAATATTTATACATAATAATTATGGAATATTTATACCCATATAATGATAATAGAACATATACCTTCTTACCTTTCAATCCATTGGAATAAAATAATATCCCTTATGCGTACGTGTAGACTACCACCTCCATGAAGCGTTGTGATTTGTTTTTCATTTACATTTTACTTGTATGGTAATAAGTATGGATTTTATGAATATATATAATTTATATGATATAATAATTATTCTTTAAATTATAATTATTATTTACATTTCTTTCATTCCATCCATCAAAAAATAAAAAAAACGTTCATGTGTACGTACGGCCTATCATCTTCATGAATGGTGTAATTCATTTTTCTATCTATAACTTTTATAGATGACACTGAATATGTATATAATGAATATAAATGGTAATTATATATTTATTAACATTATTTAGATAATATATACATAATTAAAGTAAAATTACAAAAACTACCAAAATGAAACATACATGAAAAACGAAGTAGTTATCACTTGGAATAGTGATTTTAATAAATAATTATTAATAAATGGGTGATAAAAGGTTATAAGTAAATAATATATGGTATTATATATATTAATATTGTTCTATAATAGATATATAATAAATCTATATTTATTATATAGGAGGTTCAAACACATACAAAGAAATTCATACATGAGGTATGGGTTTTCTTGTCTCATTTTTGCTTCTCTGAGACTTATGTTGTATTCACCACTTGATTATTTTATGTGGTATACATACTACCCATTTAATATGATATATAATAAATCCATTTATATTAATGTTATTTAAAGATTCATTTGAAGTTATTTCTTTCATGGGGTTATAATTCAAAAGTTACCAAAGCAATAAGGCTTTCTTTTAGAATCTCTTCATTATTCGAGATTGTTTATGTTTAAGTCTCCCTTAAGAGGAATTGTTTGACATTTATATCTTAAACCCAATAAATTTTCTTATCCACCATTTATTCATAAAATTTTCAATTAATATTATCATTTTATCTCTTTGGTATATAAAATTATTAAAAAAATATTTTTTTAGAAAATCTTACTTCATTTCTCTCTTCGGTCGAATATCTTTTTTCTTATATATCCATGTTTTCTAAAAATATTTTCAAGAAAGTTTTCAAAAATATAAAAATGATTTATAAAATAAATTTTAACCCATGTTTTAATTTTTACAAAAAAAAATTAAAATTAATCTTCGTATCATTTTCCTATCAAGGTATGTTTTTTATTTTACCAAAAATATGAAAAGAATATTTGTTTTAAACGTATACGACATGAATGGAATTTCTCACTATCATTAAAATTGATTTCATTGAATATTAATTTATATGTTTTCATGATTATTTTTAAATAAAAAAATATCTAATATTTTGGAAATTTATAGTTTTTTTAAAATTTATTTTCAAAATTAAAAGGGTATTTACCTCAACATCGTTTTTAATGACATTGTTATGGTATTTTTATTTATCAACAAAACCCTTATTTTATTTATGCTTCACTGGGGAGATGTTGTAATTATAACATCCTTATTATTTTTCTGGATGGTTTATGATTAGTTTGATTGGGGTTGTGCTACTTTTATATCATTCATCATATTATTATGGATAGTTTATTATTATGGGAAAATATTAACATTTCATATGATATTTTTTAATATGAATATTTACATTAATTATGTTTATCCTCATTCATATGAGGGATGTATTGGACTTAGTAAGTGAAATTCAGGGCCCACTATAGCCCATTTAGGCATCGTTAGGTCTCATAAGACAAACTAGATTGGGTTTAGTTCGAGACCTTACCCATTTATGTAGATGTAATGGCACAAGACCTTAATGGTATTTTCAGATGTCTTGGACAAGGACCCGATGGTAATTTTTAGATGTATATCATTATGTATTAAATAATTATAAAATCATTTATTTATGTCTATGTTATTATTTGATTTTTTTATGATTCCCATGGATAAGTTTCTAGTTCATAAGATTATTTATATGGAATCATTTGATCATCATTTATTCTTTTCATGTTATTTATGCCTTATTTAGATTCCTCTATATGAATACCCTAACTAAGAATTATAGATCACCCATTTCTTATGTTTCCTTTCCCAATGATACCAATAATTGTTTTATTATTTATTTGTATGGATTTTGTAAAGGGGAATATGGTGTTCTTAAAGAAAATACTATGTTGTATTTTATGTTTTCAAATGTAATTTGAAACTCAGCTATGTATCTAGTTAATAAAAACTACTAAACTATTTAGTCCTTTAGGATATGATCGCTTCTATCTAGTCTCGGTTTAATAAAGTTTAAGGTTTTGGGTGCATTGGAAGCATGTGATGGGTCATTCCCAACTTTTCTTTTTTTTCATGATCGATGATCAATCTGATATTTACGCAGCGATGAATGTTGTAATCAATAGAATTGAATAAAATAAAATAGAAAAGGGATATAACATCATATCCAAGTGTGGGATTATTACATATTATTTATAATTAATTTAATCAATTAAAGAATTACCTTGCATGAATTATTTCTTCATTTATAGATCTGAAAATAGATTTATGTTATACCATCATTGCGTTATAGGAATTAAGAGTATATTCTCTTTAGCAGTGATCCACACATGTTCCACAAAAATCTTAACATCGATATAGGAATCTTCGGATGCTAGAATGGAAGATCCCAATTCTTATATCATTCTCTTTTGATCGCCATGAGGATTTCTTCCAATGTGTTCACTTTGATCTCTCTTTGAGAAGGGAGATCTCTATGACTTTGAGAGGATTCTCTAGATTCATTGCGAACAAAAAAACAAATGAATTGGCTCTCTTTGAAAATAATATAATTGTGTTTATATATCTCTAGGGTTGTAAAAATAATAATTACACAAGTTCCCTTTATTATTTATTCAATCCCTTGCGGAACCCCATGTATATAATAATAATATTATTATTATTTCTTGACATATGCTTAATGTGCGAATTAAAATTAAATATTATTTATTTAAATAATATTCAATATTTTTTTTCTCACTGGACCATTAAACTTGGTCCACCATTCCTCTACAATATTTATTGGACCTTGAATAATGCTTATTTATTTATTAAACAAATATCATTTCATTATTCACTAATAAATAAATAAATATTATATTCACCAAATAGAAAATAAATATTTATTAAATATTCTTCTCACATAATATTCTCTTGAATAACTAGTAACAAAATATATGCGATCAAGAAAACATGAATAATTATTAAACCATTTTTGGGAATAATATTTATTCAACTTGTTAAATAATAAATAATAATATATTATTTAACTAAGATTCTGGATACACTTAGTGTGTGACCCTCTAGGCATCTTTCTCAGTGAGATTAAGCAAAGCCACCTAAAGTACAAGGTTATCATCTAGCAACATGCCAAGAAACCCATAGAGAAAAAATTTAATGTTGCAGCGACATTATACCTTATATGAACACTCACTGTGTAATATAATCTCTTTATCATGATATCTCTAATCAAGCAGGTTGTATATTGGTGCCATTAATCTATGTTCTCGATGTCTCTTTCTTTGAATTTATAGATATAGAACTTGTCCATAAAATACCATGGACATGGATTTATTTAGGCTATATAATTTCCATCAAAGGTCCTAAGATATCAACTTTCATTAAAGAGTATAAGGGACAAATCCTTTCTCACATTATTCATTAATTTAATATTTCTCATGATGCACCCAATGTATCCTAACTCACTACGAACATATGTACTCATAGTTTTTGTTAATAAATAAAAATAATAAACTCATAATACTCATTAATAATAATATAAAAGTCTAAGGATCAATACACAAATTCGTAGATAGGAACATCCAATGACACATATAAATTTGGATTTCCTACTAGTGGGTCTCGTTCTCATAATATCCAACATTGGATAGTACCAAGGGCGTACACCATGATAAGGTGCCTTAGATTCCTATGAGTCTCCACCCATGATAGCCTATATCATTTGTGTCCCTTAAATGATATCATCTATCTATAGAACATATATTTAATAATATTTTCATGCCACTTATAGGTTCTCATTATAGTAGGGAACTGCTCTTACCTTTTTGTGTGACAACTACTCTTAGGACTTTATCACATACTATGTTATGAAGAATAATAGTTTTGATATGTTAAGGTGATTACTAATATTCAACACTGTGAATATATGTAATCATAAAGTACATAAAAGTTGGTTCTAGGGAACCAACTCCAACAAATTCCCACTTGCACTAGATCCATCTGCTAATAGCCTTCAGTCCTATAGATATAACATGATACTCATGCTTTTACTGAGATAGAAATTTGGTCAAGGGGTCTACCATGTTTTTTCCATGGGAACTATACTTAATAAAAATTCACCCATCTGATAAAAATCCCTCAGGAGGTGATACTTTTGGAGTATATTCTTTGTCTGTTGCTGTAACCTTGGCTCTTTTGTAAGAGTCACTACTGTAGTATTATCACAATATAATTTGATGGGATATTTATGACTAGGTACCACATCAAGATCCTAGAAAAGGTTTTATATCCAAATGGATTCCTTGGTTGAATCAGAAGCCACTATATACTCGAAACCCACTTTAGAATCAGTGAAAACTAACTTCTTTGAGCTTTTCCAGCTCATAGCTCCTCTATTGAGACTAAAAACATATCCTAACTATGAATTCAGATCATTATGATATTTTTGAAAACTAGAATCAGTATAACTCCTAATTACCAAATTTTTATCTCCTCTATACACCAAGAATTTGTCCTTAGTTCTTCTCAGATACTTGAGGATACCTTAACAGCATACCGATGTTGTTCTCCTAGATCTTCTTGATATATGACTACCATTATCAATGCATAATAAACATCAATTCCATTATATAATATGGAATATATTATTGATACTATTGTTGAATCATATGGTATCTTACTCATTCTATCTTTCTCATGTTGTGTCTGAGGACAAATTTTCTTAAAAAGATGTATACCATGTGGCACTGAAACCAATACCCTCTTGGATTGTTCCATACTAAATATCTTTATTATTTGGTCAATATATGTACTTTGAATTAGTCCAATTAGCCTCTTTGATATATCATGAATGATCTTGATCCCTATAATATAGTCCACTTCACCTAAGTCCTTCACAGAGAAACATTTACTTAACTAGCCCTTAAAAAACTATAAGACTAGTTGTCATTTCCAATAAGTAATATGTCATCAACACATACTACAAGGATAATGACTGCATTACCACTAAACCTTTTTTAAACACATGGACCACATTTTTTATTAACAAAACAAAATTATTTTATAGCTTCATTGAATCGAATGTTTCATGACCTAGATGCTTGCTACAATCTATAAATGGATCTTTGCAACTTGAAAATCCTTTTATCATCCATTTGGACTCGCAAACCCTTCTGTTTATGTCATATAGACATATTCATGAAGGTTTTCATTAAGGATATTAGTTTTAGAATCCATATTCCAAATTTCATTGTCATGATAAGCTATTAGTTTAAGTGGAATTCGGATGGTCTTAAACATGGTAACTGGTAAAAATGTTTCATCGTAGTCAATTCCTTAATACTTTTTAAACCCTTTATCCACTATAATTGCTTTATAGGTATTTATTTTACCTTCAATGTCAAGTTTTCTCTTGAATATACATTTTCACCCTATGGTCCTTACATCAACCAGTGTATCGACCAGAACCCAAACTTGGTTATAATACATGGAATCCATTTCAAAATTCATGTCTTCATGCCATATTGCAACTTCTGAGCTCTCTACTGCCTCTTTTTAGGAGATAGGTTCGTCATTTTCAACCAATAATGAGTCACCATATTCGATGATTATAAAACCATATCTCTTTATTTCTCTTACCTAACTGATGATCCAATATAATACTTGTGTTTTAAGAAATACTTCTTCTACGGGGACTTATGGAACCTATTCATGTACCAACTCTAGTGTATCTTGAGCATCAAATTCATTGAAATCAATCTTTCTCCCACTATAATTTTTAAGGATATTCTCCCTCTCAAGAAAGATGGTATGTCTAGAGATAGTCACATTATTGACTGAGGGTTTGTATAGGTTATATTATTTTGTTTTGTTGGGATACCCTATAAAGATAAACAAATTCCTAGAGGTTCTATTTTGTATCCATAAAATTCCTTAACAAATTCTTCATAAACCCATACACATGTATGTGAAAAAATGGGTTTCTTTCCACTCTAAAACTCAAAGGTAATTTCGTTATCCACTTTAGTTGGTAGTCAGTTTAATGTGTATTAAATATTTTGTAATTAATATCGCCAAAAGGATAATAGAAGATTTTCATGACTCATCATCGACCTTACCATATCTAACAAGGTATGACTCCTCTTTTCAATAAAACTATTACACTATGGTGCTTAAGGTGGATTGAGTTGAGATATAATACCAAACTCTAGTAGAAATTCAATAAACTCCTGGTTAAGATATTCAACACCTCTATCCAATCAAAGCATCTTTATATTATTTTCATGTTCA
Source organism: Viscum album (assembly GCA_963277665.1). Classification (NCBI taxonomy): domain Eukaryota; kingdom Viridiplantae; phylum Streptophyta; class Magnoliopsida; order Santalales; family Viscaceae; genus Viscum; species Viscum album. The sequence continues at coordinate 1,721,254,013 of OY728160.1, read as the reverse complement.
TTATCTACTTCATTTTTTAATTACTTGAATTTTTTCAAGGACTCTAACTTATACTTCATCAAGTAGAAATAACCATATCTACTCAAGTCATCATTAAAATTTATAAAGTAATAATACCCACCTCTATCTTCTACTAGAAATGTTCCACACACATCAGTGTGTACCAATCCAAGAATATTTTTGCCCCTTTCACCTTGTCCACTGAATGGAGGTTTGTTCATTTTTTCTTATAAATAAGCATGATATTTTTCAAGTGGTTTTATCTCAAAAGAGTCTAAATAACCATCTTGATAGAACATTTTCAAACACTTCCCATTTACATGACCAAGAGGGTGATGTCATATCTGGGTGTTATATGAGTCATGTGAACATGATTCATTATCTATTTCCAATACTTGGATTTTTGGAATTTAAACTAAAAATATTATTATTTAATTTCACTATACCATAACATGTGTTTTCTTTAACAAATAATCAACTTTTATTTCTAAACTTGACAGTAAACCCATATTCCTCTAGGAATGATATATAAATTATATTCTTGGTAATAGTTGGTACATAATAACAATATTTTAAAACCAAATTCATTCCAATTGGAAATTAAAGGTGGTAGTCACTAATGGATAGATCAGCCAGCCTTGCACCATTTGTAGCTCTCAAATCCACCTATCCTCTACAAATCTTTAGGAATCTACTTGGTTCCTATATTTGGACACATATATGAGCACTAAAAGTTGTATCTAATTCCCAATGTGTATATATTGAAAGATTAAACATGATAATTAACATACCTTTAGCTTCCCATTTCTTCTAGGTTTAGTTCTTATTCCATTATCCTTTCTTTCCATATGAAAAACATACTGCCTCCTTTTCCTTTCCCTACCACTAGATCCTCCTCTTCTTAGAAGGATAGTGCTTGGGATATTTAGACTTTTTGTGAGCCTTGGACACATTTTCTTTGTTCTTCCTTTTCTTATTCACCATAAGGACTATGGGTTTTTCATGCCCCATGTCCTTATACACTTGGAGAATCAAATTAAGAAGTTTTTAAAGACTCTTCCCATTATTTCTCATATTATAATTAATAATAAAACAAGATAAGGTATTGGATGTTATGAAATTAAGAGATATGTGTGAAAATCATCTAGTAATTTAATCAATAATATGTCTAAGCGTTCAATGTATCCAATAAGTTTGATTATATGAGGCCCATATGGCATAAAGTCTCCAAGATTAGTTGTAAATAAAGCATTGTATTTCTCATATCTCTTTTTCATCACCTTCTCTTGATAGAGATACCGAAGTTGAGACATCATTCTATATGCTACCATGTCCTCATATTTCGTAAAAATATCATTGGTCATGGGTGATAGCATAAAACACTGAAAATATGTAAAATCATTAAAATGTTTCTCATAAAGAGAAAACTTTTTATCACTATCCTCATTTACAATCACTTTAGGAATTGGTTCTTCTAGAACATACAATTTTATTTCATGGCGAAGGATATAAGCTCCTTTTCCACTCTTGTAAATTTGTGCTGGTGAGAAGGTTATCATTCTCAAGTATGGGTCTCACTGATATGTTTGAAGTCATTTTTATTGTTGTTTCTACAAATAATATGTGAATAGTTTTATTACTTTATCTGATAAAATTTAGAAAATAAATATTATATTTATTAATCTCCCATTATTTTATTGAAACCCAATATCCCTTACCATTGGCTTCAAAATATCCTATTTCTTGGACATTCTAGTGGTAAGGATCCATGTTCCCCTTCTCATTACCCCAAATTTTATTGGCCAAGAAATTTTAATGGTTTTAGTTAGGTATTACAAAATCCAATAGCATTAACTCATAGTTCCTTGATCTGTTGAGTGGACTCCCCAATCTTTAAATCCTTAAATTTGATTTCCTCAACTCTTTCCACTCAGTTACACCAAGTCCTACTTTGGCAGTCAAATCATGATGTGAACTAATTTAATTCAAACCAAAAAATCATTTTAGAATTCCCCAATAATATTAATCTCACAAACTTTGGTTGTTAATACACTTTTAACTATGGTTTGATTTTAATTTTAGTAGTGTAGGGCTATACTGACTTAATATATATAATTTAGTTATTTTACCATTTATGTTTAAATTTCTCATTATTATATTTATTACATTCTTGTTAATATTAAGTGTATTTACTTAAGTGATTAACCATTTCTTAGATAGTGTTTACACATAATCCAATTTATTTTAGTTCTATATTGTATGCTTGTTAATTAATTAATTCATTTGATCTTGAAAAAACATCCACAATAAATTTACCTTGAAACATGATAGAAAACAAATATTAAAGTGGTATGATCATGAGGTTTTACTAATGGTTATTTTATCTGGTTGATGATAAACTAACTATCGACCTAGGGAAAACACATTAGACTAACTAAGGTTCATGTTACACCTTTCCACCTATCCTTCTATGTATCTATCTTGGATTGGTTCACCTCATCTCCAAAATTGAATCTCCTTCACTAACTTGGGAGCTCCATATATTATATATACTTTTACTCTCATGTAAGTGAGAGAAATAAGGGGTTTACATAAAAGAAACCATGGACACATAGGCCCTTACATAAAGATATGAGATATGACACATAGGTATACAATTTAATTTAAAAAAATTAAATGAAACCAATCACATACAAAGTTCTAGTCTATGATCATGATCATCTACATGCATGAAACAAATTTTACATTTAATTAAACTAGAATTAAATTATTAATAATTCTTATTTAAGATAAATCATGCTCAAATCAATTAATTATATTATTTAATTAATCAGTTATTTTATCTTAATTCTAATCCAAATTTCCTTAATATTTTTATCCATCATAATTTTAAACGAATTAAATAAATTTATTTAAAATAAATTTTGTATATAAATTTACCTTGGAGGAAACACGATGAATACCCATCTGAATCTACCCAACATGTATTATAATCTTATACTGTTTACTCTTGTGATATATGGAATACATGACTTATCATGTACTTTCATGATGTGTACTTTCAACTAAATGATTACACAAATTATGTGATTTTTCTATCATGTGTTATGATTCAATGAATGTAGAGTAATAGTTATAATATGACTCACACATCATATGCATATCTGAAAATTACACAAAAATTAATTAAACATTTATATATTTATATTAAAACCCATCACATGGAATTCCCTATCAACTTAATGACTACATGAAAGGACATGTTGATAAGGTTTAAACATTATAATAAATTAATTTTAATTCAGTGTAATTTGGTGTAAGTATATGGCGTGTATAAGAGAGCTACACGGCGTGTACATTTCTCACCATCTATTTGAGGAACAAACCAAGGGACTCAACGTGTAAACTAATCCTTGTAAATATTGGAGTACATGACATGTACAAGGTCTACACAACATGTAGTCTCTAAGTTACACATTCACCAGTCAGGTAGGCCATTTAAGAATATATATGGCCCTTCTGTGACTACAGGACTACATGCCATGTACGTGGGATATACGTTGTGTACTCTAGCTGACTGTGCACCAAGCTATCCTAGAAAAAACATGGTGTAAAATTAAATGCACTGCATGTATTCAATGCACATGGATTTAATTAATTCCAAATTAATTCTTGGTGCATTGAATACTAGTACACAGTGTGTACCTTTGGGTACACAGAATGTACTCTTATGTTAACCTTACTAAATCCTTGACAACTCCATATGAGTTCTTTAATTTTATTTTATTCATAAAATTAATCGATTTTATTAGATCTATGAGAAATTAAATAGGAAGAAGTAGATCACAAAATTCAGTTTAAAGAATTATTAAACTTTAATCGAAAACTAAATGAAAAATGTGTAAATCAATCAATGAACTTTAAATAATTATGTAACCGCTCTGATACCACTTGAAGGTTTTGAGGGAAATAGAAGAATGAAATGGGTCATGTATAGATTTTCTTTTTATCATGATCGATGTTCAATCCAAGATTTACATGATGATTAATTTCATAATAAATGGAATTGAATTAAAGAAAACATGCAATGGATAGAATGTCATAATCAAGCATAGGATCATAACATATTATTTATAATTAATTTAATCAATTAAAGAAATGCCTTATGTGAATTCTTTATTCATTGATGGATCTAACAACATATATATGTTTTATTTTCATTGCTTTATAGGAATCAAGAGAATATTCCCTCTTGCAGTGATTCACATGAGTTCCACAAATCTCCAAACATTGTTGTAGGAATCTACGGGTGCTAGCGTGGTAGATCCTTATGCCTGTGTCATTTTCTTTTGATAACCATGAGAATTGATTTCAAATAATTATCTTTGATCTATCTTGACTTGAGAGTGGATGGTGGATGAAGATCGATCTCAGTTCTTGGGAGCGTTCTTGTATAAGGGAGCTCTCTAGGGCTTTGAGAGGATTCTCTAAATTCATTGTGCACAAAAAAAATAAATTAGATCTATTTGAAAATAATATAATTGGGTTTATATATCTCGAGGGTTAGAAATAAATAATTTCACAAGTTTCACTTATTATTTATTTAATTCCTTATGGAATCCCATGTCTATAATAATATAATTATTATTATTATTTCTTGAAATGAACTTAACTTGATAATTAAAATTATTTATTATTTATTTAAATAATATTCAATATATGTTATTTATCACCATACCATTAAAATTAGTCTGCCATTCCTCCATAATATTTATTAGGCCTTGAATAATGTTTTTATTAATTAATTAAATATCACTACATTATTCTCCAATAAATAAATAAATATTATATTCACTAAATAAAAATTAAATATTTATTAAATATTTTGCTCACATAATATTCTCTCTAATAACTGGTGACAAAATATATGTGATCAAGAAAACATGAATAATTATTAAACCGTATGAAGAAATAATATTTATTATATTTATTAAATAATAAATAATAATATATTATTTAATTGAGATTCCGGGTACACATAGTGTGTGGCCCTCTAGGACTCTTTCTTAGTGGCATTAAAAGCATCCTAGAGTCCAAGGTTAACATATATAAACATTTCAAGGAATCCATAGATAAATAAAATGATGTTATAATGATATAATACCTTATATAGATGCTCACTATGTAATATAATCCCTTTATCATTATATATCTAATCAAGTAGATTGCATGTTGGTGTCATCAACCAATGTGATCAATATCTCTTTCTTTGACTTTTAGAAAATTGAAATTTCCCATAGAACACCATGGACAAGGATTTTTTTTAGGCTATATCATTTCCATTAAAGGGCTTGAGATATCAACTTTCGTTAAAGAATAGAAGGGACAAATCATTTCTTGCATTATTCATTTATGAAACATTACTCGTGATCCACCCAACATATCCCACATCACCTCACAAATATGTCATCATGGTTTTCATTAATACATAAAAGTAAGAAACTCATAATATTCATTAATAATAATATTAAATCCTAAGGATTAATATACATGTCTATAGATAGGAACATCCAATGACACATATAAATGTGTATTTTCTACTAGTGGGTCTCGTTCTCATAATATCCTACACAAGATATTACTAAGGTCATACACCATGAGAAGGTGCCTCAAATTCCTATGAGTATCCACCCCTGATAGCCTATATAATTATTTCCCCTCAAATGATATCGTTCAGCTATAGAACATATATTTAATAATAATTTTTTGGAACTTATGGGTTCTCATCATAGCGAGGAAGTGCTATGACCTTTTAGTGTGACAACTACTCTTTGGAAATTATCACATACTATGTTACACAAAAGAAAAATCATGATGTGATAGGGTGTTTATAAATATTAAAAAATATGAATATAGGTAATCATAAAGTACACAGAAGTTGGTTTTAGGGAACCAATTCTAACAAAATTAACCACTATCTTTGCGCTACTGAGGTTGAGGACTATATAAATTTCACCTTGATAGAATGTGTTTTGATATTTAGGGATCTAATAAAGATAAATATGAAAAGAAAAAAACTACTAGAAAATAATGGGATTCTCCAATTAAATATACTTATGATTCTAACTAAAAAAATATGAATTATTTATTTTATGCTTTAAGATAAGATTAATTTAATAGGATATATTCTTGTGATACTACTTATCAAATTTGGGACACCCTTTCTATGTCTCATGAAGGAACTTTTAATGTTGAGGAAGTGAGATTAAATATGTGCACTATTAAGTATGATACTTTAAAAATAAAACCTTATAAATTTATCGCTAACATGTATATTAGGTTCAATGAGAGAATAGATACTATTATTACACTTGGATAAATAATGACAGGAAAAGCTCAAGTGATGAGGATCTTGAGATGTCTACAATATCATTGGAGAGGTATTATAGTCTCTGTTCAGGAATCATGTGACATCCGTAAACTAAAAGTCAACGAGTTAATCAAAAAATTTATGATGTGCAAAGAAGAGATAAAAATGAACAATAGAGATAATGAATCAGAGAGTAAATCTATTTTCTTTAAGGTGTCATAGTCAAAAGCTAAGGAAGTTGTCAAGACAGATAGTACAAGTGTAAGTGATGCTAATACAGATAGTGATGAGGTAATGGATCTGCTATACAGAAGGTTTAATAAGTTTTATAGAAATAAAAATTCTTTATTAAGTCAAAATATAAAGGAAATTATGATAAATGAGGAAATTATAGGAAATATTTGAAAACATATGACTCATATTATGAAATTACCTACAATAAATATAGGAGTAAAAGACACATAAAATTGTACTATATGACTATCAAGTATAAGAAAAGTTATGAGGACAAAGATAAAATAACAAATCAAGTAATGGAGGACATTTGTAGTGCATCTAAGGATAGATCATGTGACTTAGATTTAAGCTGATAAGATACAAATGAACAAGAAAATATATGCTTAATCGATACTACTTCTGAGATACCATCCACTTTTTCTTCTTATGTTTCTAATGATTTTGAAATTTCAAAGAAGAGTTAGAAGAATATTATAAAATTTTAGAATATACTATGATTGAATTAGAATATAAATAAAAAATCTAAAAAAATAATTCATGCTTTATGTACTGAAGATAAGTCTGCTCTTAGTATATAAAAGGAAAATGTTGGTCAGAGAGGACAACTCAAGTGTTGGGTGAATTGATTTTCCAATTAAAATTTCTATTAAAAACTATTTAAAAATTAAATTCTCTTTTTTAATAAAAATACTATTTAACTAAAATAGTATAAATATATAATTTGATATTTCAAAAATATTATTAAAAGTTCAATCACAACTCAATTAAAATTATTTTAAATCTCTTTTAACTTTTGAAACAGAATTACTAGAATCAAACATGTTATATAAAATATAGATTAAATTTAACAATCAAAGTAATGTTTTTATATTATAGTTTTTGAAAATAGATACAGGTTCATTTTAAAGTAGATAAATCAAAATAATAAATCACACATTGAAATAAATTCAATTTTTTCAGTCTTAAGCTGAGACTTAGTCCTCTCCACTTGGAAATCACCTGTTTCCAAATAGTTTATTAATTAATAAACTAATCCACAACCTTGATCATGTTTTAGAAAATAAATAGTGTACAATGTTGTCTAGGCTATAAAAATACTATTTTGTAGTTATACATGGGAGAACAGATAAAAAAGAAAGATATATAGTGGCTAGCACTATCCAATATAATATATGAGTATGTACTAAAGAATAATAGAGTGTAGTAAAAAAACTCAAAAAATAAGGTAGAATAAAAAAAATAAAGGAATAGAAAGTGTGAATATTTGATATTGATTATTCTGATCAGATTTAGTTGTTTAGGAGTCCTTGAATCTATATTTGATAGGGATCAATTGAGTTTGTACATAAATTTCAAGAAAACAGGGTGTCATAGAATGTTCTGAATGAGTCCTATATATATCAGAATGTCTCTAAGGAACACATTCATATATCCCACATTTTCTTCAATTATAGGCTCTTAATATTAAGGATATATTTTCTATAAACTATCCATTGGATAATATTCATTATTTAATCCTCATACTCATTACATTCTTAAATGCATCATCTCTATAATTAATGCTCCAAAAAATAGTCATTGAGGATTTAAAAATACTCTACTGATTAAGTAAGACATGGTCGGTTGTCTTCACTTAAAGAAAAATCATTTGTAAGAGTATATTAGCATGGAAACCTGATTTTATCTTGCATTCAATTGATCTCTTTATGCGGTAGGTAAATTATTTTATATGTAGGTTGAATCTTTCATGCGGTCACTTCACTATTTCACATCGTAGCTTCATTCCTTCATGTGGTAACTTCATCTCTTAAAAAGGTATCTTGATTTGTTAAAACATTAACTTGAATTATTCACATAGTAAGTACTTTGTTCATGCATCCACTACAATATAAACACATGTTTAGTACAATACTTAGAGAAATTATACTTACATGATGCATGGTAACTTGATTATTCATGTGGTAAGTTGATCTTCAATGTGTGGAAGGTTTTATACCCATGTGGTCACTTGAACTAAAACTCATGGTTGGTTCGTGATTTGGAAATAATTTTACCATCTGATGTATGGTCATTTGAATTTACATGTGTTCATTCGGAGTTTAATGTGTAGTATGTTCCACATAGTCACTTTACCTTTATAGTAAGTTTAATTTCTTGACATGGTAAGTACATTACACATGAGGTAGGTTTTCATGGTAGGTTCAAGACTTAGAAAATTCAATAATTTTGGCCAAAAAATAGCTAACAATTATAAAACACGAAATTAATTTTAAATATAATAAACTTGATTTTGGATCATTAAAATAAGGATGTTCTTGTAACACCTAAGCTTCAAATATAGTAAGTGAACATTCTATTTAAAGAAATAGTCTTTTATGAATAATTGAAAATGTAGTATTTAAATATCTATCATTTTAGTCATAATAATTTTTAATAATATGTATAATTAAATATTTATTAACTATAAATTTAATATAAATAAAGATAAAATCATTTTAAGGTAAAGGGAGATATTTTTTAATAAAACTATTTTTTTAGGAAACTGTTTTTCTTTAAAAAGGCATAATGTATATCCATTTTAATTAATTAAAATAATATTTAATGGTGAAATATTTAAATTAAATTAATATATTATATATATAACTAATTAATTTAAATCCATCCATTTATTATTACTAGTCATATAGTTAATATAAGATCATCTTATGAGTGAAAAATGCATTTCTTGAAAACCTATTTTTTGAAACGATTTTCTAGTTTATTTTTAAATTAAATTATACAAATTTTGTGATTTGAATTTAATAAAATTGATTCCATATTTGGAATCATAATAATTAATATTATTTAATAATTTTAACTTAATTTTTATTCATGATGAATAATAAAAATAGGAAAATATTAATTGTCAAGGTTAAGGTTAAAACAGGGTTTTGCACATTACATGTGCTTATGTTAAAATTAATTTTACACATGAATATAATTTTTATTTGATAAATTTAATTTAATATTTAGAATCAATAGGTACAAATTATCTAATAACTCTCATTTTATTTTAGTCTTAAATTATTAATTACCTATGTTAAAAAAACTAGTTACCGTAGTGAAAACTAAAAATGAAAAAGAAAGAAAACTTAGAGGATAAGGGAATAAAATGTTTAAAAAATGTTTCTTTTTATGTGTTATAGGTTTCTATCAAACTTAAATTCACTTAAATCCATTATTTATCAATTTTTATAGCTCTTTTATAGATATTTACTTCCCATTATTTAATAGTTTTGGGTATTTACAAAAATGTCACTCCTCAATTAAAAAAGGGAACTCTCTCCCATCACTTATTCACATATATCAATCCATTTGACTCAAAAAAAATCCCTAACAAAATCCATCACCAGCATCCTTATACCTATTCTAAATTTTTTTTTCTTCCCAAAATCCCAACCCTAGGGTTCTTAATTAGAGATCCAAAAGAGGTTCTTCTAAGCGAAGGTAATTGTCTTCACTAAGCTCCTTCTTTTTACTTCTTCTTTTCTCCCCTTAAATTATGTCTAAAAAATTACAATATAATAACACTATTTTATCCCATATAATGATATGTTATGTTTATGGCATAATATTTATCCATCGCTTTCTCTATCAAATTGGAAACAAATTCATCGCTTGTGTGTACGGTGGATTACCTCCTCACGAACCAATGTAATTTGTTTTCCATCACTGAATCACATGGATAGTCATAATGATGGAAATAAAGAATATATATAATAAATATTACATGATATTAATTAAATAAAATTAACATATCATCCACTTCATTAACCTTTCACCCATTAAGGTAATGATATCATCGCTCGTGCGTACGTACAGCCTACCATCTCCACGAAGTGATGTGATTCACTTTCCATGTTAAACATACAATAATGGTTCTAAAAATATATATAATGAGTAAGTATGATATTTATAAAATTAATAGATATTATGGAATAATAATCGGAAATTTCATGATAAAACACACCTGATAAAACAAGTCAATTAACAACCAAAAAAATAATAATAATAATAAAATATTTTTGATGAATGGGTGGTACGATGTTATAATAGGATCATATATGATATTATAAACATAAATATGGTTCTAGTGTAAATTAATAACTTTATTAAAACCATTATACCATATTTTAAATAACTTTCAACCAAAAGGAAGTGTGAGGTATGATATTTCATCTCAATTTCCATTCTATTGAGACATATTTGTTAATATGAACCTATTCACTTTTACGTGGTGTATATATTGCAAATTTGATGTATTTAACATGAATACCTATTAATTCATTATGGGTAATGTTTCAATTCAAGTTTATTCTTTTAAGGGTTTACAATTTTAAAGTTACCAAAGTGGTAAGAATCTATTTTATAATCTCACTTTCATTTGGGATTATTTTTACTCACTGGAGGAATCTTATCATTTATCCTTCATAAGATCCAATAATTATCTTATCCACTGGATATTTAATTAATCTCTATATTTTCTTCAAAATTCTACTCTATTTGGTACATGATTAAAGAAAATAAATGTTTAAAAGGAAAATTGATTTTATTTTCACTACTAGAAAAATACCCTATACTAATGGTTTGAAATCGTTGGTATAGGCCTCCAAACCGTTGGTATATCATATACCAATGGTTTGGAGAACCGTTACCAATTAAGTCGTGGGAATAGGTCTATACCAATGGTTTTGGGAAAACCATTGGTATAGACCTATACCAAAACCATTGGTATAAGTAATATGAAAAATTTATACCAACATTTCCATAAAACCATTGGTATATATATTTCAAAAAAGAAGCACTCGGTTGGTTTTGATCCCAATACCACCAGTTTATGATTGAATGACCTAAACACTAACATAACTTGACTTTTTTGAACATAATTTTATAAATATATATATATGTATTGTCATAAATATTTTAAATTTTGATTTATTTAATGTTCTTTGTAAGAATATTCCATAAAAAATACATGTAACTATACCAACGGTTCTCAAAACCATTGGTATAGACCTATACCAACAGTTTTGAGAACCATTGGTATAGATTAATTGATTTTGGGGCCTATACCAATGGTTTTGGACAAACCGTTGGTATAGGGGGGACCTATACCAATAGTTAGGGGAAAAACATTGGTATAGGGTCTCTATTATGGACCTATACCAAGGGTTTAGCCAAAACTGTTGGTATAGGTCCATATAAGTGACCTATACCAACATTTTTTCCCAAACCATTGGTATAGGTCCAAATTAGTGACCTATACCAATAGTTTTGGCCAAACCATTGGTATAGGTCCATTTAAGTGAGCTATACCAACAGTTTTCCCAAAACCGTTGGTATAGATCTTATTTCCAGTATTGTTTCCCTTTTAATCAGTTATATTTTTCTTCCATCACCAGTTTTCCAAAATTATTTTAAAAAGGTATTTTTATTTACTCAAATGATTTATTAAGAACATTTTAAGTTATAATTTAATTTTAAAAAGGGTTTTAAAGGAATATTTCAAATCTTTTTCAAAAGGTTAATTTTCAAAAAAAAATTCAAAAGGAATGTTTCTTTACATATACAACAATAACAAACTTCCCTGACATTGTAACCATTTTATGAAATGTAGATTATTCTACATGTTTTTAATGGTTTTAAAAAGAAAACTCTTTTATGAAATATTATTTTCATATTTCACTTCCATTCCATTTATTCTTCCAAAGAACATTATTTTATTATAAAAACTTATATTCTCAATGAACCAATGACTACCTCTCATCTCTTAATTAATTTTGTGATTGTTAACATTATCTTAATACAATCACTTTATTGTGATCATTTTTTCATTAAGCATTATATTTCTATTAAATATACATATTATTTATATCATGGATATGATTATTTCCTAAACCATATACCATTTTTACATATGGTGTATATTTTGAATGTTATTTGATTAATTGGGGAAATATTGATCAATCTATATCCTTTACTTAATATGGATATTTGTTGATAATACATATTTTTCATGAATTAAATCAATCATTAGACATAAAAGGAATAATTTGAACATGTATTAATGTGTGGAGCATAGAATTATATAGCCCTTGGATGCATTGGTAGGTCAAATAATAAAAATCAGTTGGCCAAATTAAATGGGTTTTACACATAGTTTTAAACTACCTTGTTAAAGGTATTGACAGTATAGATATCATGATGTATGAGATCATGATGTCCAATATTAATTATTTCCTTCATTAAGAGTTCATTTATTATTATCCATGAGATTATTTTAATTGATATTAATCATGGATGCATTTTTTTCCCAAATAATTAATTAAATGAAATATGTTTTTATATATTTAACTTACCATATCCATTATGCCTTATTTAATCTTGATAGTAAAGTTATTGATTAAATTTAATGTATGTTTAGTTATTTACCTTTCCATATTTATTACGCCTTATTGATTCATGATATTTTCCATTGTATATAACCCTTACTAAGTATTTGATATCCTTATTTTGTTTTCCTTCCCCAGGGTAGAAAGAAGAATTTTTTTTAAATGAATTCAAGGATGAAGAATATTTCCCATTACTATGTTTTATATTATATTCCAAATGTAAAATAAGTATCATGTATGTATTTGGTTCTCCGAAACTACTAAACTAATAGTTCCTTCAGGATTTTAACCCTTATATCTAAGCTAAAGTAATAAATTATATGTCGGCTCTGGGTTACTAGAGTCGGAGTTGTTATATTGCTAGACTAAGCCAACAATCTTCCCCTTTTTGATGGTCACAAATCATGATATATAAAATTAAATGAATTGAAACATTAGTTAATTCTCAATTAAATCATTAATATCTTAATCTTTTTAATTAATTTCACAATTCTCCCCCTTTTGAGATTATCAAAAAGTGAATTTAGGTTTAAAACACAACAAATAATAATAAATAAATGCAAAAATAATTGATAATAGATGGAATATAAATATAAACAAGGATATGATATTAATATAAAAAGTTATAATATATCCCTGATATCATAAAGAAGGATGGGATCCTTTCCCTAAGAGGTAGAGGGTGAGGTAATTTTGGTTGGTTTTTTAGGTGGTGGTAGAGAAGATATATTAGGGTCCTGAGTTACCACACACCTTGAAATAGGTATGATATGTTAAAATTCTTGTCTAGGAGACAAGCCAAAATGGTTAATGTATTTGGTTGAAGTAGAAGGAGGATTTGAGGTAGTAGTTAAGGAAGAAAGTGAAAGAATAGTTGTATTAGTGGTATAGAGGTAAGGTTCTATAAACCTTGTAAAATCCTTGACTGTATTGGATCCATGTTCTATTTACTAAAAATAATCCTCTTTATTTTCCATAAAATACTCTAGAGAAGGAGTTAGGATTTTAATCTTTTCCATAAGTTACTTGAATACTTGGTTCATAGGAGGCATCCTTAAATCAGAAACTAAATATATGAACATTTCCTTAAGGTTTGAATTTGTGAATATTCTACTAAGGTATCATTTAATTTCCTCTTTGAAAGTTTCTTTATCTTTCTATCTTGTTCAACATTCTTTCTTACTACCACCAAAGTATTAGCATCATGAGTTTGAAATACTTCAGACACTTCATCCGTAGTTTTTTATAACTTTTCAAATGAAACTTTTAATTCATCCCTTATCAGTTCTCTAATACTTACTTCATCAATATAGGGAATAGTAGAAGAAATAGTTGTATCAGTAGAAGTAGAATCTTGAAACACTGATTCAAATACCTCTAGTCTAACTACAATATCATTTCAAAAAGGTCTGTACGCAAAGCACCTATTTGTGATTTAAAATCCTTAATTTCATTCCTCATGAGTTCTATATTGAGCTAAAATTTTGGATGAATATGGTTAATAATAAAATTCATTGATCTTGATATACATTCTTCCTTAATTGGTTCCATGTATCTTGAAACCTGATAAAAAATTATTTCATCACTCCCTTAAGGTATCATTTGAAGTCATCCAAATCATCTTTTGTAACATGGGAAGTAGAAGTAATAGAAGGGGTGGAAATAGGAACTGAAAGAGATGGATCATAAGTTGACTACCTACCATCATCCTTGAATTTCATAGACTGAGATCTCAAAGATTAAACATCTACAATATCATATGTTTTTTTTTCTCTCAACTTTAGGAATAATTGTATGGACTGACTCAATGGGTGTTGTTTCACTAATTTTTTTCTAGTTACTTGATATTATTTAAAGGATTAGGACCAAACAAGATATCAAAAACTTGAACTATAGAGTTTATTATAGGAGATACCTCATGTCCATTATGATAATCTATATAAACAATCAAAGAACCTTCTTACACTCTTTTAATAGTAGAGATGACAGGTCCACCATCTTGAGGTGGACTTCCCCCATTATAATTCTCTTCATTAGATTCATAATATTTTATGTCTAATACTATTAACCCATGTGACTTTCCCCTTAGCTATTCCATGTATTAAATACTATCTAGGAGTGCTTCTTATCATAGGATATTTTTTTGAACTATCCCTATCTACATAAGAATCACCAAACTCGTCTCATTTAGGATTATCCACATAATCTCTAACAACCACCTTAGTGTCAAAAATTACTTATTCTTAAAATTATTTCTCATGATATGGAACAATAATAGGGGATTTAGGTTATCCAAATGACACAATAATATTTACTTCCTTATCATCCTCTTATATTGTTCTTACTTCATCAAAATAAATCGGCTCAACTTCTTCCTCTTCACCTTATTCTTCTACCATAAAAACAATATAATAAACTTCATTAGAAGAATATATAGGAACAGTTAAAGATGTAGATCCATCTAATCCCTTGATCTAACAATATATATTACAAAGTCAAAATTCTTATGTAATTTCTCAAAAAAAATTACCCATTCCCTTTTCCATGGATTCCAATTCACATTCATATTATTACAGATTTTCTTAGTTAAGAAAAGGCTATCTGAAGAAGTTAAGTTTTCATCCATCAAAAGAACTAAAACTTTATATTCCAACTAGGAAAATATGAGTTTTTAATAAGGTAGAGAACAAAATTTTGAAGAATACTAGCACAGCACATTCATGTGCCTCATCACATATTTCCAAAAATTACTTGAAATCCATTTTTTATTAAGATAAAGAAGAAAAGATACCAGTGTTGCAGGATACTGAAATATTATTTTCTAGGATATATTAGATTTTGGATGAATTTACCCAACAATATACACTCACCACTGAGTTTATAACTATTGGTATTCTTGGTGTTCCATTTCCATACAGTCATTCCAAATCATTTTGAAACTCAAAATGGGCATGGTTGATTGGATATAAACACTGATAATCTTCAAATTCACCCTTATGTGGAACACCTAAGAACTTTCCCATCAATTTTAAGAAAACTCCATAAAATTTTCATTTATAATCATTTGAATGGTGTCTCGATTCTATCCAAGAATAAATTCCAAATTCCCATAGAACTCCATGCCAAGATTCAGAAATAATTGACTTTTATTCTTCTTAAACTAGTCATCCCATAATTGACTATAAATCCCTTTCCATATTGGATATCTTATCAAATAAATCCATTGAGATTCAACTTATTTTTCATAACACACAGGTCTATTCACCAAATGTGGGTTGTGCAGCTTAGCTTCAACACTTGTGCTACCTTGATCCTTTTTCTATTTATTTTCATGAGGCACTTCAGAAATATGTGTGGCATTGGGATAATGCTTCATTCTCATCATTATCTCACTTCAATTTTAACTAATAAGGTTTGGGTTTCAAAGTGAGGTTTCTTGAAAGAGGGTTTTGAGAGAGAAGATTTCAATCACAGGTAAGGCTTTGAAAATAAGAAAGATATTTTAGGGGAAAATGTGCATCGATTTGGATTCTAATTAAAATAATATTTAAAAAATTTAGGTACATAAAATAATAATAATCATAAATAAAATCCCACTAAAATGGATTAAGAAAAATTATAAGTTCGGAATAGACACAGTAGGTATGCTAACCATATGCCCATGATAACTATAGTATGGTTGGTCTACTAACCATGGATTCATTGAAAGTATACCAACCATATGAGTTAAATCTAATGATAGTTATAGTGATTGTGCGATTAAATGTTCATAGTAGGTATAGTGACTACATAACCAATTGGTCATGGTTACTTTAGTAACTATATAAACAAAAACTCACGGTCACTTAACAAACCATGTGAATTATACATCATAGTTACTTTAACATCAATCGCATAAATTAAGCATTATAAATACAATTCATGTAAAAACCTAAACCCAGTTTCCCAGATCCAGTACCTTAATTTATTACATTGGCATATAAACAAGGAATAAGCATCCTAAATGACCAAATAGTCTAGTGGTTTTGTAAATCTAGATACATACATAAGTTCAACATTACAACTTGAAAGGAAAAATAACATAACAGCTTCTTTTGAATCACACATAATCTTCAAGATTATCCTTGTAATTCATTCATAATATACTTCTTCACAACCTCGGGAAAATAAAACATACTAAAAGGGTAAGCTCAAATGTTCAGTAAAGGTAAATAATATATAAGAATAAAATATAAACACTAGTCATTATTAATAATTACAAATTCATTCCTTTAAAAATATACTTGAGAATAATATGGCATGAATAAAAACTGATTAAATAATTCCATAAAACATAACCATGGATATTCTACTAGTTGAATAATCACATAAACTATCAATCTCTAGTTTCATAATGATGGAATTCATAATGTCAGACATTCTGAAATATATCATCAAGACCTCATCCAATACATCAAAAAATGATTAAGTCCTCACCCAAAACCATATCTGAAAATGGGTAAGGCCTCGGCCAAGTTCATATCTATTTTTTCTCAGGAGACCTACCAATACATTGAGGGGATATAGTGAGACACACCCATAAATTTATAATTCCAATTCATTCCTCCTATTAATGGGAATAAACTTAAACAATATATACATTCATATTGAAACTAACATATGAAATGTAAAAGAATTTCCCCAAACATAAACACTAACCATTCGGAGTAATATGGTGAATGGTTTCAAGATAGCACATCCATAGTCAAAAAAATAATGAACCATTAAATACAATATTTTATATGGTATTATAAAATATTATTCCCAATTATAAAAAAAATATTCAACAAGAGTGTTGAAATAGACAAAATTACTATTATAAAATCATTGAGTAATTCTTGTGATAAATACTCTTTTACTTTGAAAAGAAGAGTTCTTTTGGGAAAAAAAATGAATAAAACCATAAATGAAATAATATATTTTTATCATAATAAAATTATTGATTTTATAAAAATAATTGTTTCTAAAAATATATTATATATTTCCCTTTAAAATATGTAAGAATTTGAGAAATTCCCTTGAATCAGGCTTGTACTTCAGGAAGAATTTTTGAAAGATCCTTTTAAAAAATGTATCACTCCATAAAATAAAAAAGTATTCTGGTTGGTACACATATTTAGAACATTCAAACATAATTTATGATGATTACATAATAATAAATAATAATTTAATTTGTATTAAGAGATAAAAGGAGTAACCCAAAAGAAAATGGAGGTTTGGGTAGAAAACCCTTACTTTATGTATGAATATGTTCCACTCTTGAAATTAAGGTCCTAGAATATGAAATTATACTGATTAATAAATTAATTAAGAAAATATTATACATGTATTTTATTTATTATAATTTTATTAAGTTCATTTATCATTATTTTTATGGGTTAATAGATTCAATATCATCGTTTGTGAGTGCTCGTTTCATTAGTTTTCATGATTGGTTTGTTTGTATGGAAGTTAATGTAAAATGAGAATTGTATTAAAGAATTGATTTTATATGTTATTAATTTTCATACATAAGGTTAAATGATCATATAATTCATTTTTTTTACTTTGTTTCAGGATGAATCATTAGAAGAAATTTTAATGATAAATGCTTGGATTAATTTGGTGGTTTTTCAATCACCACGAACTCATTTTGTTATATAAATTAATACCATGTGTAAAAATGATTATAAAAATTAAATAGGATATATTACATATATTATGATCTGGTTCAACCATAAAAATGGTTTCATGACCATAATTGAAGATGGTAATAGAATTTGAAAACCCGCCATCCTTGAATGTGATAAATTAATACATCACGAATGGTGTTTTCATTTCTAGTATAAAAGGAGGGGAAAGGAGAGACGACGATGAATTATTCCATTAAAATAAAAAAAATTAAATTAAATTTAAGGTAATATAGTTATAATAACATTTGGAGGAAATTATTTGAGTAAATAAAAAATAAATAAAGGAACTTGAAAGAAAATAAAATAAATGAAAATAGAAATTTACCTCGTGAATTTATCTTCCTTGAGAGCCTATTTATGGGAGAGGATTTGGTATTTTGAAGAGACGAATGGATTATGTATGTGGGGAGGATCTTTGGAGGATATTTTAGTATAATTTATACTGGGAACAAGGCTTGAGATGAGTGAAGAGAAGAGGGAGTGAGGGTGGTTTTTATAGTGGAGGAGAGCAGGGGTTTTCCATTATTTTAATCATTATTTTTATTATTTTGGCTCAATAAAATGAATATTCTTGATTATTATGACTAAAAATAGTAATAAGTGCATGTTAGTTCTAACTAATGGTCATTTAAATCATCCATGACTCAATAATGATGCATAAATTCATTTATTTAGCATATTTCATAAATTATCAAATTTTTCTATTCACCAAAAATTCAAGTATTTCAGAAAAAAAATCCTCCTAACCATTTTTTGACATGTAGAATTCAAAAATGAACTCCATTTTATTAAAATAATTTTATAAATAAGAGAAAATTAATTTTTAAATAAAATATTTATTTACTTGAAAAATACATATTTTAAATTTAAAACTGATTTTATAATACTTTCAAAAATTAAATGAGGTCTCATAAAATTATCATAAATTCATAGGAAAAAATATTTATTGAGAATAAATTTTATGAAAATGAATTTTATTCTAAATAAAATTATTAATTTAAAATTGTAATTAAATATTTGTTACTCACAAAAAATATCAACATTTAATTATTGATTTTTAAAATATTCACTCTCATTTATATAGTACTTATATTTTTTTATACTCACATGGGTGAGGCTAGTATTTAAAAGGGTACATTACTATTCATAAGGGGAAGTTACTATTTATAAGGATAAGTTACTATTCACAAAAAATGTAAGTTGATCCTATTAGACTCTAAATATCATATTGATCACAACTGTGTATGTCAGTTTTTCAAAATTCAAATCATAGAAGTGGAAAAATTTTATATAACTATTAGGTTATAACTATATCCTATAAATATAAAAGTGTATGTTCCACATAGACTCAGTGTGGGATGAATTCTACAATAAATTTATTTGTAAAACCTTGGGGTGTTATATTCTTCCCACCTTACAAAAAATTCATCCTTGAAATTACCATAATGTTACCTCATAAAAATATTTGGGTTGGTATTCATCATAAGTTCCTTAGGATCCCACGTTGCCTCTTTAATTTTATGATTTTTTCAAAGTACCTTTAGCTACTGAGTCGTTTGATTCCTTAACACCTATTCTTTATTGTCTAGAATCCGTATAGGCTCTTCATAGTAAGATAAGTCAAGTTCCAACTCTATACCTTCAGAAGTGAGGTCATATGTTGGGTTTAGCATGTAGTTTCTAAATAATGAGACATGGAACACATTGTGTACCTTATAAAATCTAGGATTCATTAAAAAATTATAATCCACAACTCCAATTATCTCTATAATTTCAAAAGGGCCAATATATATGGGGCTCAGTTTCCCTTTCTTCCCAAATATTATAACACCCTTCCATGGAGATACTTTCAAGAAAACGTGATCTCCCACTTCAAATTACAAATCATTCCTTCAATTATTATCATATCTATTTTTCCTACTATGAGCTACTTTAATATGGGTTTTAATAGTATTTACCTTTTTTGTTTTTTCCTCTACAATCTCTAGGACCACAAGATTCCTTTCACTAACTTCATCCCAACATGTTGGTGTACAACATATCTTTCCATAAAATGCATCATATGGTGCCATTTGAATGCTAGAATTGAAACTATTATTGTAAGAAAACTCCACCAAAGGTAAATAATTATCTTGTATACCTTGAAAATCAAGTGATCATGATCTCAACATGTCTTATAAATTTTGTATTTTGCTTTTGATTTCCCATCAGTTTGGCGGTGATAAACAGTACTCAAACAAAGCTCAGTGTCCAAATCTTTCTGAAGACTTTTACATAATTTTGATGTAAATCATGGATCAAGATTAGACATAATTGAGATAGGTTTTCCATGAAGTCTCACAAATTAATTGATATAGAGTCATACAAGGCGCTCTAGTGTAAAATCCCCCCTTATAGCATGGAAATGTGAAGATTTCGTAAGTTGATCAACAATTACCCATATTGTATCATTATTTCTTAGATTTTTGGATAATATAGTGACAAAATACATGGTAAGGTCATCACATTTCCATGTAGGAATATTTATAGGTTTCATGAATCCTCTAGGATGTTTTCTTTCAGCCTTCACCTATTGATAGACTAAACATATTGATACATAATCCACAATTTCCCTCTTCATGTTATCCCATAAGAAATGTTCCTTCAAATATCTATACATCTTAGTGCTACCAAGATGTATAAAGAAATTCAAACTATTGGAATCATCCAATAACTCCCTTTTTATATCAGGTATAACTAGAACACAAAGCCTCTTCCCAAATTTTAGAATTTCATCTTCATATACGAAGTCTTGCAACTTACCATCATTCACAGCAGTAATTTTCTTTTGAAGATTCTTGTCATCAAGCTCAGAAATATTAATACTTTCTAATAAATATAGTTAGGAAAATAATTGAAAAAGTAATTATTTTTCACCTTATTTGATAATTCCCATGTTCATCCTTACTATATCCATGAATACAAGATCCCTTTAAATCCTCATTTTGTTTAAAACTCCATGATCCTTCCTTTTCAATGCATCAGCTACCATGTTTTCCTTTCCTAGGTGGTAGTGTATGGAAAAATAATAATATTTTAGTAGTTAGAGCCATCACCTTTGCCTCATGTTGAGTTCTTTCTATGAGAAGATATATTTCAAGCTCTTATGATCCATATATATCCTACATCTTTCACCATAGAGATAATGTCTCCATATTTTCAGAGAAAAAATTACAACTGCTAACTCAAGATTGTGAGTAGGATAATTTTGTTCATGAATTTTTAACTACCTTAATGCATAGGAAATAACACTATCATTCTGTATAATGACACAGCCAATTCCTTTCTTAGATGCATCACTATAGATCACAAACCCATCATTCCCCAATGGTAGAGTTAGGGTCGAATCATTCACTAATCTTCTCTTTAATTCTTAGAAATATTCCTCACATTCTTCTATATATATGAACTTAACCCCTTTACGAGTAATATTGGTTAATGGGTTGGCTAAACGAGCGATGTTATGAATGGAACGATGATAATAAACTATTAAACCAATAAAACTACGTACCTCAGTTATGTCATCCAGTGTAGGTCATTCCTAGATAGCCTTTGTCTTCATAGGATTAATAGATATTTCATCCTTAGATACAATATATCCAAGAAAAGAAACTGATTGGAGCTAAAATTCACATTTTCTAAACTTCCCATATAATTCATTTCTTCTGAGAGTCTTCAGAACAATGTGCAAGTGATATTAATTATCATTTTATCTTTTGGAGTATACCAAGATTTCATCAATAAATACCACAAAAAAATTATCAATATATTCCTTGAAAACCCTATTCATTAGATCCATGAAAATAGAGGATTCATTAGTCAGTCCAAAAGGCATTACTGTAAACTTTTAATTCCCATACTTGGTTCAAAATGATTTTTTTGGAATATCTTCCTTCCTCACATGAAACTTATGATATCCAAATATAAGGTCAATCTATGAAAAATATTGGGCTCCATGAAGTTGATCAAATAAATCAATAATTTGAGGTGGGGGATACATGTTCTTTATCATAATAGCCTTGATCTCCCTATAGTCAATGCACGGCCACATATATACATCCTTCTTCTTGAAAAAAAGAACAGAGGCTCCCCATGGAGAAACACTAAGGTGGTAAATCCTTTATCACTCAATTCCTCTAATTGTTTCTTCAGTTCTAATAACTCCATAGTGGTCATTATATAAGGAGTCTTTGATATAGGTATTGAATAAGGAATTAAATTGATACAGATCTCAACCTCTTTCTCTAGAGTACATCCAGGTAAATCCTATGGAAACACATCAACATATTCTTGCATAGTAGTTACACCCTCTATTTGAACATTAATTTCCTCACCCATAGATATTAAGTTCTCTTCCTCTCTAATAATTGAATTTAGTATAGCTACTTGGGGTGGATTTAGATGAGAATCAGATAGTGAGGTTTCTACTCTAAAGATAAGGGATTCTACATTGTTCTCAAACATTGTAACTTCCTTCTTCTTATAATAGATTTTTGCATCATAATTTGAAATCCAATACATACCAAGGATTATATCAAATCCATTCATGGGTATAATGATAAGTTTTTCAACTAAGGCACGTTTATGTGTCATAAGTGGGATTGAATGACAAATCTTTGTTGCAATGATACTTCCTTTAGGAGTTTTGACTGACAACTCCTTTATTAAATCAAATTGGAAATATCTAATTTTCTTGACAAACTGAGAAGATATAAAAGAATGTGATGATCCAGAATCAAATAAAGCATTTCCTAAGTTTGAGGAAATAATTAAATTACCTTCCACCGCATGATTAAGAACTTAAACCTAAGCAATTGTGATAGCATAAGCTTAGTCTTTCTACCTTGGCCTTTTCTGAGGTCTATTTCCTTGACACTTTAGACAATCATTAGCATAGTTCCCCATCTTTCGAAAATTATATAATTTAACATTTATATCTTCTTTATTTCCCTTGAAATCACCATAATGATGTCATTTCTATCCACACTTATAGCGCATGCCTTATCCTTATAATTAGGCACCAGGGTGTTTCCTTCCATAAGTATCGCATGTTGGAAAGTTCACCTTTTAATTCTTCCTTTTATCCATTCTATCCTCCGCCACCCTCTTATTCTATTCTTTCCCCTTAAATTCATAAGACTTAGAGAATTATTTCTCTATCTTGATAGCACTTGAGACAATGTATTCATATGATCAGAAACTTTGGGAGACTCGTTCCCTTCAGAGGAATGGTTTTAAACCATAAAAGAATCGATCAATCTTTCTAATTGGATTACATATATAGTCTATATCATGACTTGATAACCTTGTAAAGTTGTATTCATACTTTGAAACATTTTCATCCTATTTTTATTTGAGACTCAATAATTGTCTCTCCATATCTTCTCATTGTTCAAAAGGAAAATATTTCTCCAGGAAAATTTCCTTGAAATCCCTCCATTCTATTTATTCTATTTATTCCTCCTCTTTTGTGTTTTGATTTAACGATCACCACTCATCTACATCTTCAGATAGATGATAAATCACCAGTACAACCTTCTCCCTTTTGTTACATTCCAAAGTAATAAATATCTTCTCTGAGAAACATATATAATGCTCTACTATAAATGGTTTTGTATTCCCATTGAATGATGGAGGCTCTTGTCGCATAAAGTGGTCTAATTTTTTTTTAAAGATTTAGGTGAATATACCTCTTTATTGAAACAAAAAATTCATCGAGAGGAGATTATAGAGCAGGACCATTAGGTACCTCAGAAAGACAGAAGAATAAATGTTACCCTGTTCTAGAGAGAGTGCTCATGCAGTGGTAAGGAAGACGTCCACCTTTTCCAGGGGGGTGTCTACCCCTTCTTCCAGTCCTTGCTTGTATCCATGCATCACCTTTATCATATGAAGGTTATTCCACAGCAAGAGGAGGCATGATAGATGCAGAGGGATCATCATTCTTTGATCCAGCTTCATTAAAATTGGCAGACAACATATCAAATGGGTTAGAAATACTAACATTACAAAGAACCTTCTCATGAGGAGATATCAAGTTCTGCAAAATCAGTCCTTCCGTTGGCATGGTAGCTTCAGGATTTTCTGTCTTCTTCTGTGCCACCTCTTCTATGTTGAAGTTACTGGAGGTCGTCATGGTGTCTTGGGCTGTATTTGACTGTAGACTCTTACTGCATTTATCCAGTATTCCTGTAGGATGTCTGGACAGCAAAGGCACAATCTGCAATGGAGAAGAGTCTTGCTCTAACTTTTCATTGCATCATGTGTCCTTATCAGCGCTGACGGGGACTGTAGAAGAAGCTTCTTCTTGAGCATTGGAACGGCAGTGATCTTTAAACTTAACTTTCTCCGAGGTCTCAGCATCTAGAACTATCTAACCCTTTCTCCATTTTTGAGCATTCATCTCTTTCCTAACCCTATCATCGGCCATCGGTTAGGCTGAAATATCTCTTTCCATTTGACTATCCTCCGAGTCATATTATTTCCCTTTACCTTCCATGCACTTAACCAAAGAGTCCCTGAAAGAAATTTCTCTTTCATATTGGTTATTACATTCAGCAATATCAACCCAACTGACTTTTCTTGGTCCATCCAATTGAGTAGTGGAAGGAAAACCTTCATCCTGTAGCAAAGTCTGAGTTGCAGTAGATCCAATATGGGTAAGGTTATTTTTCATAACCTGAGTCAGTTGTCCCAATATAGTTATAAGTTACTCAGCACTAGGCATAGCTGTAACGACCCGATGTTTTATTAATGTAAATCCCTCCTTATAATTATGCCCTATAGTATAATCACATGAAAGCACAAAATAATGAAATACTAAGTGCTATGTGACCCTTATACATAAGTTTTTCACATCTATGTTTTGAATTTTGAAAATCTAACATACACAGTTGCGAGTCTGATAAGAAAAACATAATTTTTAGTGAATAGTAACCTACCCTTGTGAATAGTAACATACCTTTATGAATATTAATATGACCCTTATGAATAGTAAATATTCTAAAATAAGATTAACCTTACCCATGAATAATTAAATAAAATTTAGGCATCTTAGAAAGTGACAATTTGACCATAGTAAAAGTATTGGTATTTTTTTGTAAGTCATAAATAATTAATTGATTAATTAATTTAAAAGAAAATGTATTTTCATAAAATTTGTTCATAAATTAACAATTATATTTCTTATAGTTTTATGATAATTTTATAAGACCTTACATAATTTTTGAAAGCATTATAAAATCAGTTTTAATTTTAAAAACTGTATTTTTCAAGTAAATTATGATTTTAATTAAAAATTAAATTAATAATACGTAGAAAACTATTTTTAAAAAATGGAATTTATTTTTGTATTCTACTTATTGAAAAATGGTTGGGGGAATTTTTGGGATTTTTCTGAAATAATTGAATTTTTTATGAATAGTGAAATACCATAATTTACAAAATAAGCTAAACAAGATAATTATAGAGTCATGCATGATTTTATACTGATTTAATCCCAATTAGTTCGGTTTTAAATGATAAAATTACTATTATTGTTCATGGAATACTCACTATTACTTGTATTGTGGGGGAATAATAAATTAATGAATTTTATATTGAGAAATCCCCTCTCCCCTCCACTATAAATACCACCCTTCACACCCTCATTTACTCACACCTCTCAAGCTTCAAGACTTGTCTAAACTCAGCCCAAAAATCTTCCCTATCCCCTCCCCCACTTCCAAGAGCTTCTAGTCTCATCAAAAGACCAAGCCTAGGTCCCTTAAGGAGGATTCAAGAGGTAATTTCTCTCCCCCTTTTCCTTTAATTTCCTTTCGATTTCAAGTTCTTTTCTTATTCTCTCCCCACCTATATTCATCCAAATGGTATGGTAACTCTATTATCATACATATAATGTAATTTTATGATACTAATGGGATATTATACCATCCAACCCCCTTCTCCTATTCCTTTTAATTTATAAAAGAAAACGTTGTTCGTGAGGTGTTAATCTATCACCTTCAAGAATGACATGTTTTCTTTTTCCATTTATACTTTCAGATCTGGTCATGAAACCATTTTTATGGTTGAAAAAGAATATATTTTATGTATTATATCCTATTTAAAGTTTTGGAACTAAATTATGTACATATTACTAAATGATTAATCAAAACAAGTGCGTCGTAGTTGAAAAACCTCCCAGATTAACCCAAACAATCATCATTTAATTCTTATCTAATGATTCATCCACATTATATATAATATAATTCATTATAAGATAATTTAAACTTCTTTAATTTCATTAATAACATGAAATATTAGTTCTGAATTTTTATCCATGTTCTACACAAACTTTCATTTATTAATACAAGTGAACCACTCAAGAAAACCATAAAAATGAACATTCCCGAACAATGTTTTTTTAAAATCTATAACTCTTCCAAAGGCCCATAAAATAACTTAATGAAACCATAATTAACTATATTCATGTACCCAAGGTTATTTAATTTTCAATTAATGAATCTAATGTGGTTATACAAGACATTAAATTGAATAAATTGTTCGAATACAAGGTAAGGGGATGATCTCGAACCCAACTTTCTTTCTTCAGGGTCTCCCTATTTCACTCCATTTTTGGTATGGTCACTCCTTAAAAATAATTTTTTCATCATTATCTTAACTTTTCTGGGATATACATGTTTTCTACTGAAGTTTATTCCAAACAAAAATTTTCCAAAAGAACTCTTCTTTTAAAAACACATCTTTTACTTCTCACTCAAGGTTGATGGTTATCGTATCAAATATGTTATTCCCACTTAATTTTGGGAACCCATTGTTTATGAATGTGTTCTAATGAGATGAAACTCATTCCTTTACATGGTTTAGTTATGTTCATTTTTGATATATTTTCATTTTTTCATGCATGATAAATGATAATGTTATGATGTGACGGGTGCGCCCGGAATAATATAGTGCAATATGAATGTTTCAATGTGACGAGTGCACTCAGAATTATACAGCACTCCAATGCATTGGATAAAGTGATGAATCTCATGAGTTAATGTGAAATTATTTTTTAACAATATTCTATCTTTTTTCACAAATATGTGTGTTAGTTAACCACTAAGACATGGTGTTTCATTTTTATGCATTGCCAAATTTCAAGTCTCTTATTAATGTTTCCTCTCATGTTCATGATTCTTTGCCTATGTTATAGTTATGCTCACCCATTGTTATATTGTTCTTATATATTCTCTTACTAGGATTTTATCTTACCCCTTTTTATTTATATCCATAGGTGACTACATTTACTAAGGAGAGGTCAAGTGCCAATAAGATGCTAGAGAAGAAGGAATTAAATAAATTTATATGATTGATGTTGTAATTGTTTTGTATGGTCCTATTTTTTCCAAAAAACTAAAAATTTCGATCCTCTATGTGTAATAATATTATTTTTTTATCTTTTAAATGATTTAATAGTAATTTAAGAAAAGTCTGGGTTTCTATAGTTGGTATCATAGGCAAGGTTTAGTTAATTTGGGAATTAGGATTAGTGAACCCTAGAGAAAACCTCTAGCATGATACTAAGTACAAATATTCACACAAGAATATTTACATAGGGATCCCATATGTTATTATTTTAGTATAAATTTTGAAAATTAATAAGTTATTTATTCATGACTTGTTGACTTATGTTTTGTTTAAACCTTTTCTATTTTAGAAAATGGTGGGAACCAGGAGAAATCAGGCCAACAACTCATGCGAGGGCCAATGCAATGATTCCCCAAATGACATCCCCAATAATTTGGGAGATTCAGTTAAAAACTTCTTGGTGATTATTACCCAAATATATCAGGTTATGAACAATAACCATAATAATGGAGAACTTCCTCCTTCACCAAAGAGGGAGCAACTGGCTATCGAGTGTTTTATGAGGCAACGACCACCAATGTTTAGTGTATCTTCTGATCCACTAGTTGCGGAGTAGTGGGTCAACTCCATGGAGAAAATCTTTTATGTGCTTCATTTTTCTAAGACAGAGAAGGTGATACTATCTTTTTATCATCTAGATGGAGAGTCCAATCAATGATGGGATTTGATTAAGAACACCAAGACAAGGGAGGAAATTGAAGATATGGAATGGGAAGGCTTTAAGATAATGTTTCTTAACAAGTATTTCCCAAGAAATCTTCCCACGAAAATAGAGAGAGAATTCATAGAGCTCAAGAAAAAAGAAGGATAATCTATCACAACCTACAAAGTGAATTTTACAAGGCTTTCAAGGTACGCTTTAGGTTTTGTTATCAACAATGATAGAAAAATTGATAGATTCTTTAGTTCATTAAAACCATAACTTTGAATGGCTCATTAAATTCAAGATTTTTAGAGTTATGAAGAAGTTATTTGATGTGATCTCAAAGTGGAGATAGAGTTTGGTGATTGTTCCCATGGCTATGGTGATAATAAATTAAAGATGGAGTTTCAAGCCAGTGGATATAATGACAAATGTGGGAAGAAAACTCAACGACCCACATGCCAAAAATTTGGGAAGTTTCACCATGGGAACTACCTCAAAGGGATGGGGAAGTGCTTCAAGTGTGGGAAATAAAAACACCATTCTCAAGAGTTTCGAAAATACATGAAAAGGAAGGATAATGTGTTGGAAGATAGGATAGAACCACCCATGGTTCAATGCTACAACAATAGGGATCTAGCGAATTATGCAAGCCAGTGCACTAAACCTCGAGTTATCAAGGGTAATAAGTGTCAGTAGTCACCAAATCCAAAGGAACAAGGGAAGGATTATGCCATCACTACTATGGAAGTGGATCAAGATAATGAAGTCGTACAAGGTACACTTCCTATTCACTCGAGAATGGAAAAAGGTATTATTTGATTCTAGTTCTATGCATTCCTGTATATCTTATAATTTTTCAAGAACTATATAATCGAATCCCCGAAACCTTAAAGTAGAGATATTTGTAAAAACACCAAGTGTTGCAATCATTGAAACCTAAGTGTTGGACTCTTATCTTTTCGGCATATGTGGTAATATTCTTCTAGTGAATCTCGTAATACTTCCCTTGGTGGAATTTGACACTATAATGGGAATGGATTGGCTCTCATTGTATAGATCATGTATCAACTGTCGGGAAAAGGAAATATCTTTCCATATTTTGAACCATCCCATGATCCTCTACAAATGTAAGGAAGATCATGAATCTCCTTTGAGAAATCCTCCAATGGTGTGGTTGTTGATTCCCTGTGAAGAAGCATACCTTGCCTAAATGGTTGAGTAAAAGGACAGTACCAACCTTGTGGTAATTCCCACTGTGAGTGAATACGGTGATGTATTTACCAAAGAGTTACCCAAAATTCCTCTAGATCATGAGGTAGAGTTATCAATAGAACTCATACCCGGAGCTACTCCTATCACAAATTTTCCATATAGGATGGATCCTATCAAAATGTAGGAGTTAAAGAAGAAGTTTCAAGATCATCTGGACAAAGGGTTCATATTCCCTAGTGCATCACCTTGGGGTGGTCTAGTGCTCTTTGTGAAGAAGAAGGATGGAACAATCCGGTTGTGTATCAATTATCGGGAACTCAACAAGATCACCATAAAGAACAATTATCCTTTTATGAGGATTGATGACTTGTTTGATCAGTTAAGAGGATCTCAATACTTCTCAAAGGTGGATCTTCATTCTGGATATCATCAGCTAAAGGTAAAGAAGGAAGATATTTAAAACAATTCCTTCCATACAAGGTATGGGAACCATGAGTGATTCCCTTCAGACTTACTAATTCCCCTACAATATTCATGGATTTGATGAATAGAGTCTTTAGACATTACCTCGACAAATTTTTGGTAGTGTTTATTGATGATATTCTCATCTACTCTAAGAGAAATGAGGAACATAAAGAACATCTAAGATTTTTGTTGGCGACATTGAGAAAGGAGAAGTTGTATGCCAAGTTCAGCAAGTGTGAATTTTGGATGAAGCAAGTCACATTCTTGGGACATGTGATCACAAGTGAGGGAATTTCTATGGACCCTTCAAAAACAAAGGTGATTGAGGAATGGACCAAGCCCTCTAGTGTCATAGAAATCTGTAGTTTTCTTGGATTAGCTGGGTACTATGGACATTTTGTGAGAAATTTCTCACGATTATTAAGCCCGCTAACTAAGTTAACAAGGAAATGGGTAAAGTATGTCTGGACGGAAGAATGTGAGGGAAGCTTCAAGGATCTAAAGAGAAGTCTAATCACTGCACCTGTACTCACACTACCAAAAAGTGGAGAAAGTTTTGTGATATAAAGTGATTCTTTAAAGAAATTATTGGGTTGCGTACTCATGAAAAATGAAAATGTGATAGACTATGCCTCACGACAGTTGAAGATCCATGAGCAGAACTACCCGACGCAAGATCTAGAGCTGGCATCCGTGATTTTTGTGTTGAAAATCTGGCGGAACTACCTTTATGGTGAGAAGTGTGACATATACACCAACCACGAGATCCTAAATTATATATTCACACAAAAGGGGCTCAACATGCATCAAAGGAGATGGTTAGAGCTAATCAAGGATTGTGATTTATCTATTCACTATTGTCCTGGAAAGGCGAACAAGGTAGCTGATGCTCTAAGAAGAAACGAACCTGTGACTCTATCTATGTTACGGATTTATAAAGACTCTATATTCTTGGATATTCAAGGGATTGATTTAGAAATCATAAGGGTAAGGGATACATCCTACCTTGCCCAAATGACTGTGTAACTATCCATCCAAGAGAAGATTAAGGAATCACAAAGTGATGATGTGGAGATACAAAAGAGGGTGAATGTAGTAAAGGAATGGAATCTATAAGATTTCCATATTGACAATGATGGTTTGATTCGGTTTGGAATGAGGCTTTGTGTGTCTTCATCACTCGGGATAAAGAAGGAGCTATTGGACAATGCACATAGCTCAACATTCTCTATCCATCCTAGGAGTACCAAGATGTACCGTGATCTCTGAGAACACTTCTGATGGGATAACATGAAGAAGGATATTGCAGAATATATATCAAGGTTCTTGGTATGTCAAAAAGTTAAAGTAGAGCAGCAAAAGTCTAAAGGGATGATGCAGCAATTGCCTATACCCATGTGGAAATGGGAGAATTTCATTATGGACTTTGTCATGGGTCTCCCAGAGACATCGAAGGGAAGTAATGCGATATAGGTTGTGGTTGACCGACTCACCAATACTTCCCATTTTATCTCTATTCAGGAATACCTATCACTTGAAAAACATTAAAATATATATGTGAAGGAAGTGGTGAGACTTCATGGAGTTCCACTCTCGATTGTCTCTGATCGTGATCCAAGGTTCACATCTAAATTCTGGAGGATTATTCAACATGATTTGAGTACTGAATTAAATTTCATCATGTCCTATCACTCCCAAAATTATGTCTAATTTGAAAGGACTATTCAAAAACTTGAAGATATGCTAAGATCTTTCTCTCTATAATTCAAAGGTATATGGGATCAGCATATCCCATTGGTTTAGTTCTCATACAACAATAGCTTCCAATTGAGTATTCAGATGGCTCTATATGAAGCTCTATATGGAAAGCGATATAGAACTCCAACATTTTGGGATGAAGTTGGAGAAAGAAAGCTACTTGGACCCGATCTTGTGAAAGATATGAAAGATAAGGTTCAAGTCATCCAGAAACACATCAAAGATGCTCAGAGTAAGAAAAAGAGTTATGCTGACAACCGTTAAAGGGACTTGGAGTTCGACATTAGAGATAAATTATTCCTTCTAATATCACCATGGAAGAGAGTCATGCGGTTTGGAAAGAAAGGGAAGCTAAGCCCAAGGTAAATTGGACCCTTTGAGATCCTTGATCGCATATGATCCGTAGCCTATCAGCTTGCACTTCCACCAAATATGGCTCAAGTTCATGATGTGTTTCACATATCACTCTTGAGGAAGTACATACTAGATCCCACACATGTACTGAACTCAGAGGTGGTACATCTAGAAGATGATATCTCCTATGAGGAGCAGCCAGTAGAGATTTTGGACCAGAGAGATAAGGTTCTACGCAATAAGAAAACCCACCTTGTAAAAGTGTTATGGAGGAACCGTAAGTTTTAAGAAGCAACTTGGGAACCGGAGGATGTGATGAAGGAGAAGTACCCTCACCTGTTTGTGTAAAACGAAATTTCGAGGGCGAAATTTCATAAGTGGGGGAGAATGTAATAACCCAATGTTTTATTAATAAAAATTCCACCTTATAATTCTTCCCTATAGTATAATCACATGAAAGCACAACTTAATGAACTACTAAGTGGTATGTGACATTTAAACATAGGTTTTTCAATTTTGTGTTTTGAATTTCAAAAATCTAACATACACAGTTGTGAGTCCGATGAGAAAAACATAATTTTTTTGGTGAATAGTAACCTACCTTTATGAATAGTAACCTACCCTTATGAATATTAATATGACCCTTATGAATAGTAAATCATCCAAAATAAGAGTAACCTTACCCATGAATAATTAAATAAAATTTAGGCATCTTATAAAGTGACAATTTGACAATAGTAAAAGTATTGGTATTTTTTATAATTCATAATTAATTAATTAATTAATTTAAAAGAAAATTTACTTTATTAAAATGTGTTCATAAATTAACAATTCTATGTCTTCTAGTTTTATTATAATTTTATAAGACCATACATAATTTTTGAAATCATTATAAAATCAGTTTTAATTTTAAAAACTCTATTTTTCAAGTAAATTATGATATTAATTAAAAATTAAATTAACAATATTTAGAAAATTATTTTTGAAAAATGGAATTCATTTTTTGATTCTACATGTCTAAAGATGGTTGGGGTGAATTTTTGGATTTTTCTAAAAAACTTGAATTTTTTTATGAATAGTGAAATAACATAATTTACAAAATGACCTAAATAAGCTAATTATAGAGTCATGCATGATGTTCTACTGATGTAATCCCAATTGGTTCAAGTTAAAATGATAAATCTACTATTATTGGTTATTTAATACTCATTATTCCTTGTCTTGTGGGGAAATAATAAATTAATGAATTTTATATTGAGAAATCTCCTCTCCCCTCCACTATAAATATCACCCTTCACACCCTCATTTCTTCACACATATCAAGCTTCAAGACTTGTCTAAACTCTACCCAAACATCTTCCCTAGACCCTCCCCCACGTCCATGATCTTCTAGTCTCATAAAAAAACCAATCCTAGGTCCCTTAAGAAGGATCTCAAGAGGAGGATTCAATAGGTAATTTCTCTCCCTCTTTTCCTTTAATTTCCGTTCAATTTCAAGTTCTTTTCTTATTATCTCCCCACCTATCTTCATCCAAATGGTATGGTAACTCTATTATCATAAATATAATGTAATTTTATGATAATAATGGGATATTATACCATAAAACCCCCTTATCCTCTTCCTTTTATTTTATAAAAGAAAACATTGTTCGTGAGGTGTTAATCTATCACCTTCAAGAATGACATGTTTTCTTTTTCCATTTATACTTTAAGATATGATCATTAAACCATTTTTATTGTTGAACCAGAATATTTTATATGTATTATTTCTTATTTAAAGTTTTGTAACTAACTTATGTACATATTACTAAATGATTAATCAAAACAAGTTCACCATGGTCGAAAAAACACCCAAATTAACCCAAACAATCATCATTTAATTCTTATCTAATGATTCATCCACATGGTATATAATATAATTCATTATAATATCATTTAAACTTATGTAATATCATTAATAACATGAAATATCAGTTCTGTATGTTTATCCATGTTCTACATGAACTTTCATTTATGAATACAAGTGAACCACTCAAGAAAACCATAAAAACGATCATTCATAAACAATGTTTTTTTAAACTATATAACTCATCCAAAAGCCCATAAAATAACTTAATGAAACCATAATGAACCATATTAATGTAAAAAAGGTTATTTAATTGTCAATTAATGAATCTAATGTGGTTATACAGGACATTAAATTGAAGAAAGCGTCCGGATACAAGGTAAGGGGAAAATCTCGAACTCAACTTTATTTCTTTAGGTTCTCCCTCTTTCACTCCATTTTTGGTATGTTCACTTCTTAAAAATAATTTTTTATCATTATATTACCTTTTATGGGATATACATGTTTTATACTGAATTTTATGTAAAAAAAGCTTTCCAAAAGAACTCTTCTTTCAAAAACACACCTTTTACTTCTTACTCAAGGTTGATGGCTATCGTATCAAGTATGTTTTTCCCACTTAATTTTGGGAATCCAATGTTTATAAATGTTTTATTATGAAATGAAACCCATTCCTTTACATGGTTTAGTTATGTTAATTTTTTATATATATTTATTGTGGCATGCATGATAAATGATAATGTTATGATGTGACGGGTGCGCTCGGAATTATATAGCGCAATATGAATGTTTCAATGTGATGGGTGCGTCTGGAATTATACAGCACTCCAATGCATTGGGTAAAGTGATGAATCTCATGAGTTAATTTGAAATGATGTGTAAACAATATTGTATCTTTTTTAACAAATATGTGTGGTAGTTAACCACTAAGACATGATGTTTCATTTTTATGCATTGCCACATTTCAAGTATCTTATTAATGTTTCCTCTCATGTTCATGATTCTTTGCCTATGTTATGGTTATGCTCACCCATTTTTATATTTTTATTATCTATCCTCTTACTAGGATTTTAGATCACCCCTTTTGATGTATATCCTTAGGTGACTACATGTACTAAGGAGAGGTCAAGTGCCAATAAGAAGCTAGAGAAGAAGAAATTAAATAAATGTATATGCTTGATGTTGTAATTGTTTTGTATGGTCCTAGTTTTCCCAAGACACTAAACATTTGTATCCTCTATGTTTAATACTATTTTGTTTTTTATCTTTAAAATGATGTAATATTAATGTAAGAAAAGGTCAGGTTGCTATAATATCTCTAGATCCAACATCATTATCTTGCAAGGGAAAGAAATCCCTACATGGGATACTCACGTTCATACAGTTTCCATTCCTTCCACTAGGCTCCATTTATAAATAATGGCATACACTAGATTAGTATATGAATCATAATTTATAATCTCAACTTAATAAAAACTTATCATAAATTGAAATCTTATCCATATCTAATATCATAATCATGGTTTCTTTGATAAAAAATATACATTTACTTTCTTCATAATGGTTTGTAAATAAAATGTGAATTATCCTAAGAATATCCCCTAAGAGTGTCAAAACAGGTGCACAGTAAAGCCCATTTTCATGTACCAAGATACCCCAAGTCAAGCCCAAAACTCCTCAGATTTTTTACTCCTAGATACATCTATGTCAGAACCACGTCCACTTGTAGTATCCAGACAGGGATGTATTTTCTCGAAAGATCCTCATAATCTATTCTTTACCAAAATTCTAGGATGTTCTTGTATGTTTATCCTTAAAGACTATCTTAGGATTTTTTTCCCCCTAATCTACATTTTCTAAATCTAGTTTCCAAATTTTTTACTAAACTTCCTCTAATACCAACTGTAAAGACCCTAACCTAGTTTCCTAGAGTCGATGCCTTAATTTGTTACATCGGTGTATAAAAAAGGAATGCGCATCTCTAAGGAACTAATAGTTTCATAGTTTTGGAAATCCATATACATACATAAGTTCAAAATTAAAACTTAAAAGTAAAACAACATAACAACTTATTTTTAATCACACATAATCTCTTAGATTATCCTTACAAGTCATTCATAATATACTTCTTCACAACCTAGGGAAAATAAAACATGTAAAATGGGTGAGATCATATGCTCAGTAAGGTTAAATAATATATAATAATAAAATATAAATACTAGGCATGATGAATAACTAAAAATACATTCTTTTAAATATATACTTGAGAAAAATATAGCAGGAATAAAAACTGATCAAATAATGCCATAAAACATAACCATGGATATTCTACTAGTCAAATAACCACACGGACTATCAATCTATAGTTTCATAATGATGGAATGCATAATTTGGGAAATTCTGAAATATATTTTCAAGACCTCTTCCAAGACATAAAACAATTATTAAGGCCTCATCCAAAACCATATCCAAAAATGGGTAAGGCCTTGGACAATTCCATATCTCTTTTGTCTCATTAGACCTACCGATGCATATAGGGGATATATAGGGACCCACCCATCACTTTTTAAGTACAATTCATTCCT
Source organism: Viscum album (assembly GCA_963277665.1). Lineage (NCBI taxonomy): Eukaryota > Viridiplantae > Streptophyta > Magnoliopsida > Santalales > Viscaceae > Viscum > Viscum album. Next base: position 1,721,216,945 of record OY728160.1, on the reverse strand, counting down.
AGTATGAATGGGTATAAACTTAAACAATATATATATTCATATGGAAACTAACATATGAAATGTAAATGACTTTCCCCAAACATAAACACTAACCATTTTGAGTAATATGGTGAATGGTTTCAAGATAGCATATTTATAGTCAAACTAATCATAAACCATTAAATAAAATATGGTATATTATATCATAAATTATTAGTCCCAATTATATATAATATTCAACAAGAGTGTTGAAATAGACAAAATTACTCTTATAAAATCATTGAGTAATTATTGAGATAAATAATCTTTTACTTTGAAAAGAATATTTCTTTTGGAAAAATCTTTGTATAAAACTAGAATTGAAATAATATAGTTTTCTAATAATAAAATTAATGATTTTATAAAAATAATGGTTTATAAAAACATATTATATAGTTCCTTTGAAAATAGGTAATAATTCAAGAAGTTTCCTTGAATCGGGCTTGTATTTCAATAAGAATTTTTGAAATATCATTTTAAAACATGTATCTATCCATAAAATAAAGAAGAATTCTAGTTCGTGCACATATTTATCACATTCACACAGAATTTATTATGAGTTAATAATATTAAATAAGAATTTAATTGGGATTAATATAGAAAAAGAGTAACCTGGAAGAAAATGGAGGGTCAGATAGAAAACCCTTACCTTATGTTTGAATATGTTCTGCTCTTGAACTTAAGGTCCTGTAATATGAAATTATACTTATTAATAACTTAATTAAGAACCTATTATACATTTATTTGACTTATTATTATTTTATTAAGTTCATTTATGGTCTTTTTTATGGGTTAAGAGATACAATATTGTCATTTGTGAGTGCTCGTTTCATTAGTTTTCATGATCGGTTTGTTTGTATGGAAGTTAATATAAAATGAGAATTGAATTACCAAATTGATTTTATAAGTTATTAATATTTATACATAAGTTTAAATTATCATATAATTCATTTGGTTACTTTGGTTGAGTATGAATCATTAGATGAAATTTTAATGATAAATTCTTGGATTAATTTGGTGGTTTTTCGATCACCACAAACTCATTTTGTTATATAAATTAATAAAATGTGTAAAAAAAGATTCCAGAACATTATATAGGATATAATACATATATTATGATCTGGTTCAACCATAAAAATGGTTTCATTACCATAATTGAAGATGATAATAGAATTTTAAAACCTGTCGTCCTTGAATGTGATAAATTAAAACATCTCGGATGGTGTTTTAATTTCTAGTATAAAAGGAGGGGAAAGGAGAGATGATGATGAATTATTCCATTATCATAAAAAAATTATATTACATGAATGTTATTGTATTTATCATAAAATTTTGATTAAATGAGGTGAGGAAAGAAAAATAAAAAAAAGGAACTTGAAAGAAAATAAAAGAAATGAAAAAGAGGAATTTACCTCTTGAATTTATCTTCCTTGAGAGCCTATTTAAGGGAGATTATTTGGTCTTTTTAAGATAACAATGTATGATGGATGTGGGGAGGATCATGTTAGGATATTTTATCAGAATTTAGACAAGGCACGAGGTTTGAGAGGAGTGAGGAGAAAAGGGAGGGAGGGGTGGTTTTTATAGTGGAGGAGAGGAGGGTGTTTCCATTATTTTAATCATTATTTTTATTATTTTGGCTTAAGAAAATGAATAGTCTTTATTCTTGTGACTAAAAATAGTAATAAGTTAATGTGAGTTTGAACCAATGGTCATTTACATTATCCATGACTCAAGAATGATGCAGAAATTTATTTATTTAGCATATTTCTTAAATTATCGAATTTCACTATTCACCAAAAATTCAAGTATTTTAGAAATATACCAAAATTTCACCCTAACCATTTTTTGACGTGTATAATTAAAAAATGAACTCTATTTTATCAAAATAATTTTATAAATAAGATAAATTTATTTTTTAAATAAAATCATTATTTACTTGAAAACTATGTAACTCAGTTATGTTCATTGGTGTATCCCATTCTTGAATAGCCTTTTTCTTCATAGGATCAATAGATATTCCATCCTTAGATACAATATGGACAAGAAAAGAAATGGATTCAATCCAAAATTCACACTTTCTAAACTTCCCATATAATTCATTTCTTCTGAGAGTCTTCAGAATAATGCACAAGTGATTTTCATGATCTTTGTAGCTTTTGGAGTATACCAGGATATCATCAATAAATACCATAATAAAGTCATCAAGATATTCCTTGAAAACTCTATTCATTAGAACCATGAAAATATAGGGTGCATTAGTCAGTCCAAAAGGAATTATTGTAACCTCTTAATGCCCATACCTAGTTGGAAATGTTATCTTTGGTATATCTTCCTTCCTTACATGCAACTGATGATATCCAGATTGAATTTCAATATTTGAAAAATATTGGGCTCCATGAATTTGATCAAATAAATCATCAATGTGAGGTAGGGGACCCTTTTTCTTTATCGTAATATCATTGATCTCCCTGTAGTCAATGCACAACCTCATAAATCCATCCTTCTTCTTGACGAAAAGAATAGGGGCTCCCTATAGAGAAACACTATAGTGGAAAAATCCTTTATAACTCAATTTCTCTAGTTGTTTCTTCTGTTCTACTAACTCTATAGTGGTCTTTCTATAAGGAATATTTGATATAGTTCTTGAAATAGGAATTAAATCAATAGAGAACTCAACTTCCCACTCTATAGTATGTCTAGTTAAATCCTCTGGAAACACATCAACATATTCTTGAACAGTAGGTACGCCCTCTATTTGAATATTCTTTTCCTCACCCATAGATATTTCATTATATTCCTCCACAATAATTGAATTTAGTAGAGCTAATGTGGGTGGATATAGATGAGAAATAGATGGAAAAGTGTCTTCTATAAAGATAAGGGATTCTATATTGTTCTCAAAAAATGTAACTTCATTCTTCTTAAAATAGATTTTTGCATCACAATTTTAAAGTCAATCCATACCGAGGAGTATATCAAATTTGATAGTGGGTATGATGATAAGGTTTAGAACTAAGTTGTATTTATGTTTCATAAGTGCGATTGATCGACACATCTTTGTTTCAGTGATACTTCCCTTAAAAGTTTTGACTGACAACTCCTTTATTAAATCAAATTAGAAATATCTAATTTTCTTAGAAAAATGGGAAGATATAAAAGAATGTGATGATCCAGAATCAAATAAATCATTGGAAAAGTTTTAGGAAACAATTAAAGTACCTTCCACCACATTATTAGGAACTTCAACCTCAGTAGTTGTGATAGAATAAGCTTGGTCTTACTCCTTTTTCCTTTTCTGAGGCCTGTTTCCTTGAAGCTTTAGACAATCATTAGCATAGTGCCCCATATCCACACAATTATAGAATTGAACATTGAGAGCTTCTTCCTTTCCCTTGAAATCACTATCATGATGGCCTTTCTATCCCCAATTATAGAACACACCTTTTTCTTTTAAGCAGGAACCAGGGTGTTTCCTTACACAAGTATCGCACATTGGAAAATTCACCTTTTTATTCTTCCCTTTATCCATTCTATCCTCATCCAACATCTTCTTATCTTCTTTCCCCTTAAATTAATAATACTTATAGAATTATTTCTCTATCTTTATTTCACTTGATATAATGTCTTCGTATGATGAGAAACGTTGGGAGACTAGTGCCCTTCAGAGGAATGGTTTTAAACCATCAAATAATCATCAATCTTTATCCTTGGATTATGTATATAGTCTACAACATGTCTTGATGACCCTCTAAATTTGGCTTCAGAATTTTCAACATTTTTATCCTCTTTCTATATGAGACTCAATAATTTCCTCTCCATGTCTGCTCATTGTTCACAAGGAAAATATTTTCCTAGGAAAATTTTCATGAAATCCCTCCATTCTATTTATTCTATTTATTCTATTTCTTCATCCTCCTTTGTGATTTGAATTAATTACCACCAATTATTCACATCTACCGATAGATGATAAACCGCCATGCCAACCTTCTCTATTTCGTTACATCCCAAAGAAATAAATATCTTCTCTAAAGAACTTATCCACTGATCTACTAGGAATGTGTTTATAGTCCCATTTAATTATGGAGTTTGTTGTCGCATAAAGTGTTCTAACATTTCTCCTCCACGTTATGGATCAGGATGATTTATATGGGTAAGGTTATTGTTCATAACCTAAGTCATTTGTCCCAATATAGTTATAAGTTGCTCACCACCAGTTGCATCTCCAGATCCAACATCATTATCTTGCATATGAGGGAAATCCCTACATGGGATATATTCATTCATGTAGTTTCCATTCCTTCCACTAGGCTCCATTTCTAAATAATGTAATACACTAGATTAGGATATGATTCATAATGTATAATCTCAACTTAAAAAATAATTAGCATAAATTGAAATATTCTCCATATCTGATCTCATAATCATGGTTTCTTTGAGAAAGATTCTACATTTACATACTTTATAATGGTTTCTAAAGAAAATGTGAATTATCCTAAGCATATCCCCTGAGAGTGTCAAACTAGGTGCCCAATAAGGCTCGTTTTCATGTACCAAGATACCCTGAGTCAAGCTCAAAACTCCTTGTTGGAGTTGTTACTCCTAAGTACATCTATGCTAGAACCTTATCCACTTATGGTATCCAGACATGGATTTATTTTCTAGAAATATCCACATAATCTATTCCTTACCAAAATTATAGGATGTTCTTTTACGTCTATCCCCAAATATTGTCTTAGGGTTTTTTTCCTTAATCCATATTTTCTAAATCCAGTTTCCAAGTTTTTTACTAAACTTACTCTAATACCAATTATAAAGACCTGAATCCAGTTGCCTAGAGCTGGTGCCTTAATTTTTTATATTATCATATAAACAAAGAATAAGGGTCTAGAAGGACCAAATAGTTTATTAGTTTTGGAGATCCAGATACATATATAAGTTCAACATTACAACTTGAAAGGAAAAAAACATAACAACATCTTTTTAATCACACATAATCTCCTAGATTATCCTTAAAATTCATTCATAATATACATATTCAAAACATTGCGAAAATAAAACATGTGAAAGGGGTGAGATCAGATGCTCAGTATGGTTAAATAATACAATGGAAGAAAATATAAAAACTAGGCATGATGAATAACTAAAAATTCATGCCTTTAAAAATATACTTCAACATAATATGGTTGGAATAAAAACTGATTAAATAATTTCATAAAACATAACCATGGGTATTTTACTAGTCGAATAATCACATGGAATATCAATCTATAGTTTCATAATGAGGGAATGTATAATGCTGAAAATTCTGAAATATATCATCAAGTCCTTGGCCAAGACATCTGAAAATTATTAAGGCCTCAGCAAAAACCATATCTAAAATAGGGAAAGGCCTTGGCCAAGTACATATTTGTTTTGTCTCATAAGATCAACCAATGCATCAAGGGGATATAGCAGGACCCAACCACCACTTTCTAATTCCAATGAATTCCTAATATGAATTGGGATAAACTTAAAAAATATATACATTCATATTGAAACTAACATATGAAATGCAAATGACTTTCCCCAACATAAACACTAACCATTCAGAGTAATGTGCTGAATGGTTTCAAGATAGCACATACATAGTCAAACTAATAATAAAACATTAAATAAAATATGGTATATGATATCATAAAATATTATTCCCAATTATACATAATATTCAATAAGGGTGTTGAAATAAACAAAATTACTCTTATAAAATCAATGAGTAAATCTTGAGATAAATAATCTTTTACTTTGAAGAGAATATTTCTTTTGGAAAAATCTTTATACAAAATCAGAAGTGAAATAATATATTTTTATCATAATAAAATGAGTGATTTTATAAAAATAATGGTTTATAAAAACATATTATAGAGTACCCTTAAAAATAGGTAAGAATTTGAGAAATTCCCTTGAATCGGGCTTGTATTTCAGGAAGATTTTTTGAAAGATCCTTTCAAAACATGTATCTATCCATAAATTAAAGAAGGATTCTAGTTAGTACACATATGTAGAAAATTAAAATATAATTTATGATGAGTATATAATAATAAATAATAATTTAATTTAGATTAAGAGAGACAAGTAGTAACCCGAAATAAAATAGAGGTTCGGGTAAAAAACCCTTACCTTATGTATGAATATGTTCCACTATTGAACTTAAGGTCCTAGAATATGAAATTAGACTTACTAATAACTTAATTAAGAACATATTATACATTTATTTGATTTATTATAATTTTATTAATTTTATTTATGGTCATTTTTATGGGTTAATAGATTCAATATCTTCATTTGTGAGTGCTTGTTTCATTAGTTTTCATGATCGGTTCGTTTGTATGGAATTTAATGTAAAATGAAAATTTACTTCCATAATTGATGTTATATATTATTTATTTATATAAATAAGTTTAAATTATCATATAATTCATTTGGTTACTTTGGTTTAGGATGAATTGTTAGATGAAATTTTAATGATAAATGCTTGGATTAATTTGGTGGTTTTTCGATCACCACGAACTCATTTTGTTATATAAATTAATACCATGTGTAAAAAATGATTCTAGAAAATTAAATAGGATATATTACATAAATTGTGATTTTTTTCAACCATAAAAATGGTTTCATGACTATAATTGAAGACAGTAATAGAAGTTGAAAACCCATCGTCCTTGAATGTGATAAATTAACACATCTCGGATGGTGTTTTCATTTCTAGTATAAAATAAGGGTAAAGGAGAGATGATGATGAATTATTCCATTATCATAAAAAAATTCCAGTACATGTAAGATACTATATTTATCATAACATTTGTAGTAAAGGAGGTGAGGAAATAAAAATAAAGAAAGGAACTTGGAAGGAAATAAAAGAAATGAAAAGATGAATTTACCTCTTGAATTTATCTCCCTTGAGAGACTCTTTAGGGGAGAGGATTTGGTCTTTTGAAGATAAAAAAGGCTTATGGAAGTGGGGAGGATCTTGATAGGTGATTTTAGTAGAATTTATATAAGTTTCAAGGCTTTATAGAAGTGAAGAGAAGAGGGAGTGAGGGGTGGTTTTATAGTGGAGGAGAGGAGGGTTTTTTCATTATTTTAATCACTATTTTATTATTTTGGTTCAAGAATATGAATAGTATTGATTATTGTGACTCAAAAAATTAATAAGTGCATGTTATTTCGAAAAAATGGTCATTTAAATCATCCATGACTCAAGAATGATGTAGAAATTCATTTATTTAGCATATTTTGTAATTTATCGAATTTAACTATTCACCAAAAATTCAAGTATTCTAGAAAAATACCAAAAATGAACCATAATAATTTTTAGACATATATAATTAAAAAATAAACTCCATTTTATCAAAATAATTTTTTAAATAATAGAAATTTAATTTTTAAATCAAATCATTATTTACTTGAAAAATACATATTTTAAATTTAAAACTAATTTTATAATAATTCCAAAAATTAATTGAGGTATCATAAAATTATCCTAAATTAATAGGAAAAAATATATTTATTGAATAATAAATTTTATGAAAATGTATTTTATTTTAAATAAATTTATTAATTTAAAATTGTAATTAAATATTTATTACTCACAAAAATATCAATATTTAATTATTAAATTTTAAAATATTCACTCTCATTTATATGGTGCCTAAATTTTATTTATACTCACATGGGTGAGGTTAATATTTGAAATGGTACATTACTATTCATAAGGTTAAGTTACTATTCATAAGGGTAAGTTACTATTCACAAAAAATGTAAGTTAATCCTATCAGACTCTAAATATCTTACTCATCGCAACCGTGTATGTCAATTTTTTGAAATTCAAATCACAAAAATAGTAAAATTATATCTAACGTATAGGTTATAAATATATCTTATAAATATCAAAGTTTTTGTTTCATATAGACTCAGTTTTGATGCATTCTATAATAAATTTATTTGTAAAATCTTGGGGTGTTACAATTCAAACATAATAGTTAGAACTAAATTGAAAGATTTATAAATAATTTATCATCCCTAATTTATGTCTTATATAATTAATTCTCTCAATATAAAAAATTTTGGTAAATATATCAGTAAGTTTATGTTCTGTATCAATGAATTCAAGAGAAATATCTCATTTTTGAAAATAATCTCTCAAAAATTTATATCTTATATCAATATTTTTTATACTTGAGAGTGATACAGATTTTTTAGATATATTAATATCACTTTTGTTACCTCAATTTATTGGTACATGTTGAAATTGATATTAATAGTCTATCAAAGTGTGTTTCACTCATAGAAACTATGCACAACAACTACCTGTAGTTATGTACTCATCTTTAGAAGTGGATAATGAAAAAAAATTCTACTTTTTACTATAGCATGAAACTAGAGACTTGTCTAAAATGTGACATGTTCTAGAGGTTATCTTTCTATCTAATTTTCAACCACAAAAATTTGTATATTAATAACTCACTATATCAAATGCTTGTCCTTTAGATTAAAATAATTCTAAATTAGTTGTAATTTTGAGGTATTTAAAGATTATTTTGATACTATTTAAATGTGATTCTTTTGGATTTGATTGAAAACATGCACATATGCACACAATAAAAAATAATATTGGTTCATCTATCATTTATGTATAGTAAACTTCTAATCATACCTCTTTAAGTATTTTGGTCATGTGGTTTCCTAGTTTTATCAAGATCTAACTTACATCCTATACTCAGGGAAATATCACTAACTTTAGTGTTATCTATACCAAAATGTTTTAAAATGACCTTAGTTTACTTTATTTGGTTTAAAATGATTCCTTCCTTATTTTTGAAAAATCTAAAAACCAAGTAAGAACTTTAATTAACCCACTAAACTCATTTCAATTTTATTTTTCATCATTTTTTAAAATTCAACATATAATAAATTTTTGGATGATCCGAAAATAATATCATCGATATAGATTTTTAAAACTAAAAAATATTTTAAAAATATATTAATAAAAAATTAGGGTCAGATATTCCTTTTGAAAAATCTTTTAAATCAAAAAAGACATGAACCTATCATACCAATATTTAGGATATTTTTTTAAACCATAGATTGATTTTCTTAATTTAAATACATGATTTGGAAAATGAGGGTTTAAAATCTATGGGATTATTCTAGAAAAACATCCTCAATTATATAACCATTTATAAAGGAACTCTTTACATCCATTTGATATAATTTGAAATTAAAACATTTTTCAAAGGCAAGAAACGTTTGGATATCTTCATGTCTGGCTACTGGTGAAAAGGTTTCTTCAAATTAAATACCTTCCTCTTGAATATACCCTTATGTAACTAGTCTTTATTTATTTATAATTATTATTACTGACTCATCTACCTTGTTACTATACACCCACTTAGTACTAATGGTTAATAAGTCTTTAGGACATTCTATTAGTTCCTAGGATCCATTCATTTCAAATTGATTCAGCTCTTCTTACATTTGTATTTTCCAGAATTTATAATTTATTAATTCACTAATGTTTATAGGTTCAAGTTGTGATAAGAAGTATTTATGTTCAACCAAATTTATAAGATAAGATCTAGTTTGTGTTCCTTTATCTATATCTATAACTACTACATCTAAGAGAAGGTCTCTATGATTCCAAATTTCTCTAGGGAAATAAGTATTTTTTTTCTTCAAGTTCTAGTTCAAATAGTTCCTTAGAACTAGATGATTTCTCTACAGTAGGTTTGACAAAATTATCACTAGGTTTTTCATTGATATTTAAATTTGAAAGATCATCCTCAAGTATTTTTAAGGGGGTATTAGTCTCATGTGGATTTATTTCTTCAAATTTAACATATACATATTCTTCTACAATTTTGATGCTTTTATTTAATACCTTGTATGATTTATTTGATGTTAAATATCCAAGGAAAATCCATTATCACTTTTTAATGAAAACTTATCTAAATTCTTCTTTGTATCAAGAATAAATACCTTGCATCCAAAAACTCTAAAGTAATTACCTTTTGGTTTTCTTCCATTTAATAACTCATATGGGGTTTTCCTTAAAATTTTTCTAATAATAACTCTATTAATAATATAAAAATTTGTATCCATAGCCTCTACCCAAAATTAAATAGGAAGGTTTGGTTCATTAAGAATGGTCTGGGAAATATCCTAAAGAGTTCTATTTCTTATTTCTACTACCCCATTCTATTATGGAGTCCTAGGACCATAAAATTAAAGATTGTAACCATGTTGTGAGCATAAATATTCAAAGTCTTGGTTTTCAAGATCACAACCATGATCAATTCTTAAGATCAAAATTCTAAGTCCACTAAGGTTTTCAATAGATTTCTATATTTGTAAAAATAGGAACAATATTCACTTTTGGGATCTATAAATAATAAAAAGGTGTATCTATAAAATTAATATAATAGAATATAATCATGGTGCTTCTAATTCAATATACAAACTCTTGAGGGTCCAAAAAATACCTGTGAACTAACTCTAGTGGTTGATAAGTTAAAACATATTTATTTTATTTGGAAAAAAATCTTGTGTTTTCCCCTTTTGATATGGGTTATAGACTTTATCTATTTGGAATTCAAGTTTAGGAAGATCTTTAACTAATCATTTACTAGTTAGCTTCCTAAGTGAGTGAAGGTTTTAGTGGACTTGTATTCTATTCCAAAATCCAAGAATATTTGTGAAAGACACTTAAACAAGAAATATTTTGAGAAAATAATGAATTTAAATCAATTGAAAAAAAATAATTTCATAAGGTAGTAAAGATTAAAACATGCTTGGAATAATAAATTTTGCAGTATTTATTTTCAAACATAACATAGTAACCATCATCACATGACAATGATATGCTAATTAGATTGTATTTTAATCTATTTATAAATTATACTTTATAAATCAAAATAGTACTAGAATTACTGATTTAGCCAAGTCTGATTATCTTTCCTTTAGCATTGTCACCAAAATTTTCATGTCCACTATCCACCTTGATAAGGTTCTTAAAGCTCAAGTAGTCCCCAGTCATGTGTATGGAACATCCACTATTCAAATTCTATAAGTGCCTACTGATACTCTTTAATCATGTTTCTAATAGTAAAATTTAAACCAAAAATGATTTTCGTACCCATATTTTCTTGGGTACAGAAACATTAGTGATAAAAGCCTTAAGAATACAAATTTGTTTAACTAGTTTACTGTAAACATACTTTAGAATTTTATAAATGAAAATTTTATTAGGTTTAGAATAATAATAATTATTAACAGATTTGGAAGAACTTGAACTATGAACAAATTCTTTCTTATAAATCATCCTTTATCCAGGATCGTAACCAATCCCAATGGTATACTTGGGTGTGGTTTATTTTCCGGAAATTCTTATAAGGGTTTCTCTACCATTTTTTAATCTTTTCAGATCCTTATCTAGTTTCTCATTAGATATTTTGTTTTCATTGTTTTCATTTAATATTTTATAATTTTTGTTCTTTTTTATAGAAAATTCATAGTTGAAATGAGTAGAAAAATAATGCTGATTCTTGAGACTTTTATATTTATCTTTTAACTCATTTAATTTTTCCTTTGACATGTTAAATTAATCAAATAGATCCTCACTACTCATGTTTTATTCATTTTTTCAATTTTATAGAGATTCAAACTATGAAAAGGTGATATAGATATAGTATTTAGTACATTAGATGTGTTTTTCAAGAAACACATGTTAGCTATATCATTTTTATCTTCTCAACTTGAGCTAGAGTCACTTGGGTTATCCTCAAAGGTGTTATATGTGGCTTTCATAACCTACTTTGTATTTTTATCTTTCTCCTCATATCTTTTCTTGAATTTTAGTTTAGTAAAATATGATTTTATATGTACTTTGCTTTTTCATTCATAGTAGGTCACTTCAACTACATGATTATCCTTATTCTATTTTCCTTTTTTATCATATTTTCCTCCATAATTTGAATTTTTGAAGATTTTTTTATTACAATAGAATTTATTTAATCTCCTGGATAGGTGATCCATTTCATCATTACTTTCTATAGGTAACTCACCCTCACTTGAAATATTATCTTTGATCTTTTACTTCATTTTTAAGTTAGATATCTTGAAGGATAATAACTTTATCTTTGGTTTATCTTCTTCTTATTTATTCACCTTCAGTTCCTACTCATACATCATAGGATTTAAAATAATATTTTTCATAGGTAGATTATTTATTTCATAGGATTCTCTGACTGAAATAGAGGTTCTTATCTACCTATCAAGTAGAAATATCAGAAATCGTATCACTGGATATTTATCCTCTATTATCTTACCAAGTTCATGAATTGTATTCACAATCTCATTAAACCTAAGATAAATATCAGAAATGGTTTCATTAGGTTTCATTTGAATGTGTAATATTTAATGGTATAAGTATTTAAGCGCATATCTTTAACATTGTAATTTTTATCATGAAATATAACTAGAGTGTCACGTATTTCAAATTTAGTCAAATAAGTATATATTATATTCATTTTATCTTAATTAATAGTACAATGCATTCATAGATTTATAGTTGTAGTCATATGCCACCATAGTGGCATTTCTCCATTGAGCTCTAATAGTTTTGGGTTTTTTATATTTTTCCTTGATGATAGTCCAAATATCAAAGCTCATGCTATCTATATGAATATTCATTTTTATGTTTCATTGATCATATTTAGTTCAATTAAAATAAGAAGGCTAATTTGTTTGATTTTATTCTTGAAAATTATTATCCACAAAGATAGAAATTTAAAAATAATATAAATTGTTTGATCTTTTGGTAAAACTAGATCAGAGTAAAAATTAATTAGAAATCCTTTGATACCAAATATTGGTTAGAGTGGAAAACTCAAGAGGGGCGTGAATTTAGTTTCCATTTAAAATTTATATTAAAATGAATTTAAAATATAAATCCCATTTTTTAATAAAAACACTCAATTAACTGAAAAAATATAAATATATAATTTGATCTTTCAAAAAGCTTCTTAAAAGTTTTATTACAACACATTTAAAACAAGTTTAAAAATATTTTAACTTATGAAACAGGTTTAATGGATTCAAACATAGTATATAAAACATGGATTAAATTTAACTATCAAAGTAATGTTTTGAGATTATAGTTTTGAAAACAGATACAATTTCATTTAAAAATAGAGAAATAAAAATAGGAAATAACACAAAAAAATAAATTCAATATTTTTCAATATCAAATAAATACCGAGTCCTCTCCACTTGAAAATAACCTACTACCAAATAGTTTATTAAATAATAAAATGTTCTACAACTTGGATCAGGTTTTATAAAACCAATGGTGCACAATTTTTTTTGGGATATTTAATGCCTCTTCCATAGTTATATGTGGGGGAATGGACGAAAAATAGAGCAATTTTGTGTGTCTAGAACTCTCCAATACAATATAAGAGTCCTTGTTAAATAATAAATAGAGTTTAATAGGTACAACTCAAAGAATAAGCTAGAATAGCAAGTAAAAGGAATAAAAATAGTGAATATTCAATCTCACTTAGTTTGATCAGCTTTGGTTGTTTAGGATTAATTTAATTTGTATTTAAAAGGGATCAACCAAGTTCACATAGAAATTTAAGGAAAATAAAGTGTTGTGGAATATTCTGAATGAGTCCTCTGTATATTATAATGTCTCTAAGGAACACGTGAATATATCCTACATTTGTTTCCTGAGAGGCTCTACATCTTAAGGAGATTTTTTCTCTAAACAAACCATTAGAGAATATTCATTCTTTAATCCCCATACTCATTGAATTCTTAAATTCATTGGATCTTTAATTAATGCTCCAAGAAATAACCATTGAGGATTTGAAAATACTCCACTGATTAAGTTATAAATATTCAATTTTCTTCACTTAAACCATGGTCAATTGATAAGGTAACCTAATTTTATCTTCTAGTCACTTGATCTCTTCATGGGTTAGGTACATTACTTTACACGATAGGTTGAATAATTTATACAGTCACTTAACTGGTTTACACATTATCTTCTTTCTATCGGGAGGTAGCATCATATTTTTACATGGTAGCTTGATTTGTTCACATGGTAACATCAATTGTTCATGTGGTCATTGTAATAAAAACACAAAATTAGTATAAAACTTAGATAGATTATACTTACCTATCACAAAATAACTTGGTTTTTCATACAGTAAGTTGATCTTCAATGTGTGGTAGGTTCAGTACAAATGCGGTCACTTGAACTACAATTCAGAATGAGTTCAGGATTTAGACAAAATTTTCTCATTTGACGCATGGTCAATTGAATTTACATACGGCCAATTAGATTAAAACATGTCGTAGCTTACACACAATCACTTATCCTTCTTGTTTAGTTCAATTTATTCAAATGGTAAGTACATTACACATGGTTTAGGTTGTCATGGTAGGTTTAAGACTTAGCCAATTTTATCATTTCGGCTAAAAATAGTTGACTATCATAAAACATGAAATTTATTAGAAATATATTAAAAATTATTTGGGATCATTAAAATAATTAGATGATGGAATAATCTAATACAAAATAATTACAATATTTTAAAGGAAAATAATAATTTTAAATTGGTAGATTAAAAACATAAAAATGATTTGGAGCAATTTTTTGACTGTATAAAAACTTTAAATATCGTGTTGGGTGAAAAAAAATCCAGAAACTAAAATAAAATTTTGTATGTATCTAAATATCAAGGTAAGATATAAAAAATTATTTCATTCCTAGTTCCAAAAATAAGAGTTTAATTTCTAGGAAAACTAATATTTTTGGAAATAATTCTAAAAAAAATTGGACCAAAAAGGATTTTATGTCTAAATTATTTAATTATATTGTAAGAAAGTTTGTGAAACAAATATGAATTCCTAAATCTTTTATTGTTAACTTATTTACACCCAAATATATATGGGTACTAAAATCAATGTGAATTTAATTTATTGTAGGAAAATTTCTTGAAAATTTACAGAAAAAATATATGGTATCTGGACAGAGGATGTTCCAGACATATTATGAGATACAATTCAAGCTTCAAGAATCTTTTAAAAGTGTATCGTAGACACGTGAATTTCGGTGATGATTTAAAAGGAAATATTATTGGACTTAGAAAAATTGGTAACACTAAATCTATTATTATTTCAAAAAATATATTTGTGGATTATTTAAAATATAACCTACTTAGTATTTCACAATTATGGGATGATGGTTTTAATGTTAAATTTGAAAACAATTCTTGTAAGATTTATTATTCCAACCATGATTTATTATTTACTACTTTAATAAATGATAATGATTATGACATTAATTTAGATTACTTGTTTTCTCAAAAAAATCCTATTTGAGTTCTTTCATATAGAATCTTGGTTGTGGAATAGGAGAATAGGCCACTGTAATATATACTCACTTAAAAATATAAATAATAAAGTTTTAGTCAAGGATATTCCCAATCTATAACTCCCTATAGACAAATTGCACAATACTTTTCAAAAGGGAAAGGAACAAAAAATATCTTTCAAAACAAAGAAAAAGGTTTCTATCTCTCAACCACAGGAATTGGTTCATATGGATTTATTTATATCATCAAGATTTTCTAGTTTATAAAGAAACCATTATTCTTATGTTATTGTTTATAATTATTCAAGATATACAAGGGAGTTTTTTCTTCCTCATAAAAGCAAAGCTTCCACTTATTTTTTAAAACATTCTAAATCAGTAGAGAACCTTAGTGGAATCACCATAAAAACCTTGTGAAGTGATCATGGATAAAAATTTGTGAATTAAGAGTTTGAATCTCTTTGCACCCAATATGGTTATACTTACAATTTCTCTTCACCTTGAAACCTCAATAGATAAGGGTTCTTGAAAGGATAAATAGGATCCATCAGGAAATTTCATAGACTATGCTCAGTGAATATGACACACCTGTCTATTTTTTGGTCGAATCCATTAAAACATCTTGTTATATGATTAATCGAGTTCCTATAATACCTATATTGAAAAAACTATCTATGAATTATGGAATGTTATAAAACCAAAAGTAAATTACTTTAGAGTTTTTGGATGAAAGGTATACATTATAAATATAAATTATAATCTAGAAAAAAAATCAACAAAAATTTATGAAGGAATTTTTATTGGTTATTAAACCACTACTAAAGCATATAAAGTCTTTAATAAGAAATATAAAGTTGTGGAAGAAACTGTTCATGTCACTTTTGATGAGACAGATCCACATGAACTCAAACCTACTTTAGAAAATATTTATGATGATATGTCATATTTGAATATCAATAATACCAACAATCCTTTTGGTCTTTTGGCTAATTTACCTGATAAATATATTAGAAGTTATCATCAAATTCTTCATGACCTAGAGGAATACTTGGAAGAACCAAGTTCTTCAATCCCTAAAACTAGTAGAACCCTCAAAAACCATCCCTTGTATGGTGTTGTAGGAGACCTGGATAATAGTACATAGACCCAAGGCTCACTAATAAACCAAGTTGAAAATCAATACTTTTTATAAAAAATTAAACCTAAGAACATAAATTATGCAATCAATGACGAAAATTGGGTAATATTTATACAATAAGAATTAAATCTATTTAAAAGAAATTAAGTCTAGGAATTAGTAGATAGACCTAAAGACTACCTGACTATTGTAACCAAGTGTTTATTTAAAAAAAAGTTTAATAAAGCTGGAACAATCACTAGAAACAAAGATATATTGGTTTTATAAGGATATAATTAAGAAGGAATTTACTATGAAGAATCCTTTACACCAATATCTAGACTTGAAGCTATAAGAATACTACTTTTAATATAGCTCATTTTAATTTAAAATTATATCAAATGGATGTCAAGAGTGGATTTCTAAATGGTTATATTATTGAATATGATTTAGTTGAGAAACCCCATAGGTTTAAAAATCCTCACTTTCCATGTCATATTTTAAAAACAAATAAAATATTTGTATTGTTTAAAAAACTCCTAGATCTTGGTATAACAAACTCAGAGCTTTTCTTATTTCAAATGGTTTTTCAAAATGTGCCATTGACCCTACTCTATTTATAAAAAAATCAAGGGTATTTTAATAGTTTAAATATATGTAAATGATATTATTTTTGGTTCATACAAACACTCCTTGTGTGTTTAATTTTCTAAAATGATGCAAAATGAATTTGAAATTAGTTTAGATATTGAATTAAAATTCTTTCTTGGTAATAAAGTTTTTCAAAAATATGATTGAATTGTTTTAATTAAAATAAAATACATATATAATATTTTTTTTAAAAATGGTATGGATAACACCAAAGGTATTGATGCTTATATGAGTAAAATTTGTAAGTTAGATATGGATGAAACTATAATTCAGTTGAAAGATTGATCCCCCTGGTTAAATTTGTTTATGGAGGAAATGAGACATTTATTTCAGGTAATGGAGCATATTGGAAGGGTAATTATACAATTTATGGAGCTAATGGATCTCTTTCACTACACCACTAGGATAGAAGACATTGCACCTCCAACCATTCCCATGACAGCTACAATTTCTTCTCCCATATCAATTCCCCTTTAGACCACATCCATTGTTATCAATCCTTTTTTACTTACTCCTGTTAAGGTAGTGATACATTTGAGGCCAGTTTACCCTAGAATTGTATTCATTCCTCTTACAGCTCCTTATACCCCTACTCCTACACCATCTATTATTGTCAAAGGAAGAGACCTAGTTGATCCTACCTCCCTTTATGGTGAGGATTCATTAGACTCGGACTAGGATTTGATAGGGCCTTTAATTTTATTTTCAATTTTTATGTTGTAGTTATTTATATTTATTATTAAAAAAAACTCGAACCTCTTTATTAATTTTTATTTACTCTAATACATTTTCTCTTCTCGGTTCCTTTTTCATAATCCCAAAGGGGGAGAAAATAATGTGTGTGGAAAAATAATGTGGATTAAGTAAACATTATCTTTGTTCTTCTTATTTTACTTTCAAAAATCTATTATATTTATTTTAAGACCTCTACTTTCTTGAAATCCACTATTTTTTAATTTCATTTTCAACCATGATTTTTTTCAACAAAAAATGGGAGATTGTTGGTTTAGTCCAAGAAATTCCTTATTTTAATTCACAAGAATCATGTTTTATTTATTAAATTTTAGTTTTTGACATTTATCTTTACCCATACATAATCCATGAATTTTTATCTTTACCCTAACATAATTATTTTAATGTTTATTTTACCATTACATAACTCTCTTAAGTGTTTTTCTACCTTTATGTAAGACTTAGAGTACCATTACCTGATCTTTTTAAACTTGTTTATACCCTTATTCAAGCCTAGTATACCCTTACACAAGTTTTTTATCTACCCTTATGTAAGATTTATAATTCATGCTTTACCATTATGTAATTCCAATTTACCCTTATGTATGAATTTTATTACCTTTACACAATATTTATAAAATCTGGGTTATCTTTATGTATATATCTTTTTACCCTTACAAAATATATGAAAAAATTATTTTATCCTTACACAACTTTATATTTACCTTTACACAACCTATGAAAAATATTTTTTACCCTTACACAACTGTAAGATAACTCTTATATAGCATATGAAAAAGTGTTTTCGCTTTTACACAAAGTTTATTCCAAAAATTTCTCTAAGTCAATATTGTTACTGCTAGTATAAGTATGCTACCACTAGTTCAACCTTGATACCTCCATAAAATTTTCTACTAATGCAAGAGTATTTATGCCACCGTTAGTAAAAACATGCTACCACCAGGCCATGCTTTCTACTATTAATGAATATGAGATACCTCTAGAAGAGTATACTATTACCAGTCGAATCATGCAACCTCTAGTTTAGTTTTTTCTACCTTTATTTGAATTTGTTAGTACTAGTTTAAATCTATATACCATGGAACTTTAGAATAAAATTTAAATTAATTATTCCAACAGATAGTTTAAGGTATTCAATGAAATATAGACACATATATAATTAATAATGATTATTATTAAACAATTATACTGAGGAGTTAAAGACAAAGTCAAACTTTCCACATTTTCTGCTCAATATGAGGAATTATCTCATTTTATTATTATCCTATAATAGATAATTGTAGATTATGAAAAGCTATAAAATCATATGATATCCTAGGGAACAAATGTTGGTTGGCTGGAAAAATAGTCATTTTATAATACTTAATGAGTGGTTGTGCTTCAGTGCAACAAATAGGATTGTCCAGTGATTCATATGACACTTTTTTTTCACCCAAAAATAGAAAAAATGTAACAAACATTCAAAGTTTCCTCAAGGACACATTTAAATACAATAAAAAAGTAGAATAAGAAAATTCAAGATCATCTACTTATAAAATGAGATAAAGAATAATTACACTAACACTTCTACCATAATTCATTCTTCTTCTATGTTTATTTACATTTGAGTTGTGCCTACTTTTCTCTATATATTTAATAGAATTAAACCATTAAATATATTGGATATTATTAGATACTCTCTCTTATTCTTATTACTCTTGTTATCCCACATATAATTATAGAAGAGTACGTGTGTGAAGTAAACTACCTTGTGTGTAACTGTATGTAAAAACCTTATCTATTTTATGGATCAAGTTTATTGTTTAATAAACTACTTGGTATTGGGTGATTGCTAAGTGGAGATGACTAGGTCTTGGCTTGGGACTGAACCTCTTGTTTTTATTCCACTATGTGTTCTCTTGTTTTTTTTACTTTATTTTAAAATAAAACTAGATTTTTTTTCAAACTCTTTATCAAAACATTTATCTGATAGTTAAATTTAATTAGTGATTTATATATTGTGTTTAAAGTGATTAGATTTATTTTAAAAGTTAAAGTGATTTCAAAATTGTTTTAACTAGGCTATTATTGAGACCTTGAGAAATATTTTTGAAAACTTTAAATTATATATTTCTACTATTTTAGTTAACTGGATTGTCTTTATAAACTGGGGGTTTAGTTTTTAAATTATTTTTAATCAAAAAATTCAATTATAAAAACAGTTCATCCCCCCCCCCTCTTGAGTTTTCCACTGGGACCAACAATTATATTAAATATGAAATATCCTCTATAAGAGATTCTTATGTTGTGTCCGTCAAGTTATTTGGAATTTATTCATCAATATTGATGAAAAAAATTGGGCACTAGCCTAATGCTTCTTTTGTTCCCTAAAATGTTCAAGTGGTATCAGAGTGGTCGCATTATAATTTACTAAAATTTATAATTTATTTGATCAATTTCATGTGTTTATTTTTTAGTTTTCATATTTATATTTTCACTCTTAATATAATGTTCAATATAAAAAAATTAACCAAGTTTATATTCCCAATAATGAACTAAGAACGCGTGAAGAATACTTAAAGAATCCATCTAGAGATTCCAAGCTCACTAACAGCATGACATAGGTAAAGGACATGTAACGCTAAATTACACATCATGTATCCTTGGTCAACTACCCAAGGATTAAGCCACATAAATGTTGGATCATTTTGTGGGTCAGTACATAGCATCATTTCATGTCACATATTGACTGCTAGTGAAACATATAGTTTGATCGGGATCACACATGTAGCTGGTGTACATGTCATGTAACTTCACATTATTTTTACATTTCATGATTTTTAGTGAGTTGTGCGGTCAATACATAGTGTCATTACATGTTGTTTTTTGATTTCCAGATCAGAAATATGGCCATACACAAACTATATGACATGTAGTTGTCATGTACACATCAACTAACATAAAGTACAAGTTGAGTATTTTTCCTCATGTTGGGTGGGTCAACACATAGAGTAATAAAAGAGATACATGACTGCATGTTGTGTTGTCGGTTGTATAGGCCATGTGTCATGATTTTCCCACACCTGGTACATGCTGAGTGAATTTCAGCATGATTTTTAGGTATACATGCTTAAAATTATACATTGTGTAAAATTTGTTACTACACAACATGTAATAGTAATCGTACAAGCCATGTACTTCATGTGAATTTATAGTGATACACATCTCATATGTTTATGGAATTACATGTGATCATAGGCACCATAAAGATCTCCATTTCATATTTCCAAGTGGAATGATTCTTGTACAAATATTTTTTATATTGGATGTTACCAAAAAATCTATATCATTGTATAGTTATAGACATGATGATACATTATTTCATGTATGAAATGAATGTTTTTGTGGTATACCATACTTAATTAATAGTTTAATTATACTTGAATTAAAAAAATCAATATTGATAATAAATGATGAGTATAAAATATAAGACTAAAATAATACCCATTTATGCAATGATAACTATATGTCAAGTAAAACTAAAATAAAATGTCAAGGATACATATCAAGGATATACATAAAAGAGTGTTTAGACTCATTGGAGTTAAAAATCTTAGGTATTTCACATTTTTAGTTATGCATTTTTAAGGCAAAGAAACCTTTATAAATTAATGGCGATAAATCCATAAAACTTCTAAAATTAATTTAGCAAGATATGTGTGAACTATTCTAAGGATAATCCAGAGGTAAAATCATTTTCCTTTAATACATTTTAGGAATTTAGGTCAAATTATAAGATATACTTGGTAAGAATGAGAGATGATCTAGATGGGTTGGTCAAAGAACATCAGAACTAGGAATTTATTAATCATTATATATAGAGTGGAGTTATTTCTAAACTCACACATCATAGTGATAATATTTTTAAAATTTTGATTGATGATGAGTCATGTAAGTACTGAAAGTATTCCATTACATTTTCAAGACATGGTTTATAGATAGTATCATTAACACTTAACCCTATGACAAACATAATGAAAAATGTATATAATATAAGTTACATATAAAATAAATCCATTATGTCACAACTTTATGATCTTTAATGTGAATCATTTTTTAATGTTAATTTTAGACACAAACTTGTTTCAAGAAAAATACAAAGTGATCCACAGTCAATTATCCTAAGTTAATAAGGATATAACTATCCCTCAAATAAAACGGTATTAATCAAGTGATTGACCATATTTCTATAAGAGTTAAGCACATAGCTTTTGAGATAGTGGGAGAAATCTCTACTTAAATGAATTAAAGGCTCTAGATTCACATAAGTTGTCATAGGAATACTAAACTCTACAAGACTTAGTGGAAGGAGTTGTTCCAGAGGCACATACTACATAGGAATCCTAAAACAAAAGAGGAATAGTTTTATATTCATTGATTTAGGTGATATATTATTAAATAAGAATAAAAAATACTTGTCCTTCATGGAATCAATAAACAATAATAGGATAAAATTAGAAAGTTGATATGAATTCAAAAATGGATTCCATGAACAAAAACTGAATTCTATATTTTGGTGGTTTCTCAAATTGATTTAAAGTCATTTGTGGGTATTCAAGAAGAAAATATACACAAAGGGAAAAGTTAGTACCTATTAGACCTGATTGGTTGCTAAAGGTTTCAAGTGATTATGAGGAATAAACTATGAAAAAACCTTTTCACTAGTCACCATGCTAAAATCCATTATAATTATACTTGTTGTATAAACTTTCTATGATTATGAAATTAGAAAATTGGATGTAAAGGACACTTTCCTTAATATAAACCTTATGGAAGATGTTTATATGAAACAACCAAAAGGATTTGTGCTACCAAAGAGTTTCAGTAAGGTATGAAAGTTACAAAGATCTATTTTTGGGTTAAAGAAAAAATCAATATCATAAAATATAGTTTTTGATGAGTCCATGAGATATTTTGTTTTATTAAAAATAAATTCAATACCTCTTCCTACATGAGGTTAGCGGTAGAACCATGCTTTTCTAAGTAAAATATATTGATTACATAGGGAAAAAATATTAGTCTTATAATTATTTAGATCCAATTTTTAAAGATATTTCTCTAAGAATGAATTGATGTAGTGACCCATGTTCTGGGCAAAAAATTCTACTAAGATAGATTTATGGAGTTTCTTAGATCAAGTCATAGTACATACATTGATAAAGTATAGAAAATAATATATGAAAAAATTAAACAATTAATTTTTACCTATGTCACATGATATAAATATATCTAAAATTATGTGTGATGGTACAGGTGGAGATTAAGATCAAGAATAGAAATATGCTTCACCAATGTGGTCTATCATGAATGCCATAATATGTACTGAAATTTTTATATTTCTTATGAATAATTAATGGTGGTAAAATAGTAAATGGAATTAATATAAATATATAAGGTTCCAATTATAAATATCTAATATTACATGACAAAGTATGAAGGATAAGTTTATGGTACACAGAGAAATAGGAATGCTAGCTATCAAGGGGATATTAAACTAGTTTTCCTTTAGATCAATTTCATATTACATCACTATAAGGATAAGAAAATAAGTTATAGAACCATATTGAAGTCATTAATATACATATATACATACAACAATCATTTTTTGGATTATGATGTGGCCAAAGAATCAATATTAAATATACAATGATTTATTTCAAATCATGGGATTGTGCCAATATAGTAAAGTATTTTCGTAATATATATTATAATAATATTATAACCATGGTACTAGTTATGATTTCATGTTTATTATAGAGGAAAAAAGGTAAATACTTAGTAATATTACCTATTACATTTTTTTCTTAGATAAGTGAGGTTGAAATAAGCAAATTGGAAATAGAGAAAAATGCAACAGACCAATAAAATATAGTTATACCTCAATATAAATATCTATATCATGTAAGAGATAACAAGTTGAGAAATATTAGTTGTTGGTCCTAGTGAAATTAGGAGTCTGTTGGAGTTAGTACCTTATAACTAACTGACTTTTTTACTTTCAATTATCAAAAAATAATATATATTTTATTCTATTATGAATGTTTTTCAGCATAAAATTGATGTGATAATGTCATTAGAGTATTTTTTGCATAAAAGGTTATAACAGTTATGCATTGTAATGAGACCCTAAAGATACTATGACAATATTATTAAACATGTGATATAGGTTCTAGATAACATATATCTGATGATACACAAATGAAATTTGAATATCAGGTATTGGGGGATCATAAGAAATGGATACATTTTCTCATAAAATTCAAATTTAGTGATATACAAGAAGGGAGGTCATGAATAAAAACTCAAAAATAGTAATTTCATATGTTTTATGTGTCATTGGATATTATTATACATTTATATGTGTATTGATATTTGGACTTGATATTGTTATTAATGTGTATCATTAATTGATTACTTTGAAGTATAGATGAAAATTGTGATGACATATGCTCGCAGCAGGGTAACATGTATTGGTTGTATCATAAGTGATGTGGAATTAATTAAATAATTCAAGAGAGGATATGTACCCTCTATATTAATGGGAGAATGTATTTATATCCCATTTATTAAAGTATAACTATTGTATAAAATATATGGCCATGATATTTTATAAACGATTTCATTTTTAAAATTCAAAGAAAGGTAAGACAATAATATAGGGTGATGACACTAGTGTACATCCTTATTTATGATATGTTAGTAGAAAAAAGGATTATATTATATAGTAGTTCTTATAGGAAGGTTGTTGTTGTTAAAACATTAACTTTTTTCTCCCTAGGTTCCTTGATGTGTTTCAAAACACTTATCTTGGAATTTAGGTAAAATCACCTAATGCCACTAAGAAAGAGGCTTAGATGATCACACGCTAAGTGTATCCAAAATCTCATTAAATTATAGTGGATTTAATATCATGAATAAATATTATTTTCAGTTTTGGGGATGATAATTATTCAAGTAAAGTTGATCGCATAAATTCAATCATGAAATATTCGAGTTTAGAATTTTTCATTTGAATCTCATCTCCTCTTTATTTAATCTTGAGGTAATAAATAAATATTTATTTATTCATTAGTTTAGTGAATGGATTAATATAAATATTTATTTAGTTATGTGGATATTGAAATAAATATTCATTCATGAGTGTAGAGAATATAATATTTATTTATTTACTTATTTATTAAATGGACAATATTTTTTTGAATAAATATTTTATTAGTCAAGGTTAAATAGATATCATAAAGGATTAATGGTTCAAGTTAACGGTTCAAAGGAAATGATGTAATTTTATTTCAAATTATTTAAATAAATATTAATTTATTTATTTAAGGAATTTTTCTTAAATAAAAATATGCCATAGAAATAATAATATTATTATTATTATTTTACATGAGGATTACTTAGAATAAATAAATTGATAAAGGGTAGCTATGAAACTATCAATTGTTTTAACCCTAAGTATAAATTCCAAGCCATGTCATTTTTAGAGAGGGTGAGACTTGTTGTGCACAATGTAAGCCTCTTTGGGGTTCTCTCTAGCCTAGAAAAAATTATGTGTATATCCTCACTCTTAATAACATGAAGAGAATAAGATAAAATTATCATTATGATCAATAATTAATGACTTAAAACTCTTGTATCTACCACACTAGAACCCAAAGATTCAAGAACAAGGTTTTTATATTCATAGATCATATATGGAGACACATTGAGGAATCCTTGCTTGGATTATCTATTGTAATGATGATTCCTTGAGTGCAATGACAAAAATTGATTATGAGAATTATCATGTTTGAGATAATTATTGTTTTAAAGTAATTGTAAATTAAATGTGAAATATTATCTCAAGAATATTATATGGATTCAGTCATCAAGTTCTTCATATTTTATCTATTAATATCAGAAAAAACTAAAATTAGGTGCTCATCCAGTGCTTTCACTGTATTTCGAAACCTTTAGTCCATAGTCAGTGATACAATAAGATAAATATGGATCATTTTCCTCCATGATATCTAAGATACTAGATATTTTGAATCCAATAGTGAAATCAATTGAGATTTGATAAAAATAAAAATAAAATATGAAAATGATCAATCAAGTAACCATATCAATTAATCAAGAAAAATTGATAATTTATTATAGTTATTTTGTTATAGATAATATAGGTAACACCAAAAATTAACTGTCACCTTGATCGATTGTGGAAAAATAAGATATCATTACAGATGATAATTTTCATAATCAGTATATGAACTTGTGCATGACATGTTAAGAAATAAAATCTTATGTGTTAGATCCCCCTTTACTTGTTGAGATTCCTCAAGAAGTCATTAAAGTAGATAAGGATGCCTACAAGAGGCACATAAAGGATACATTGGATGCGAAATGGATCATTTTATCATCAATTCCTATTAAGTTATAGAAATAGTATGAGGACATAGATTTTTTCATGATGTAATACAAATTTGGAGTCAAGTGTTGAGGAAATCTAAATCATGATTTCAAGATAGGGGAATCCAATCAAAAAAATAAAGGAGTTTTAAGCCTGTATTTGGCAAGACTTCCTACCTAAATTACTTTCAAATGGTTTTCAAGGCCACAGTCTAGATCATTAAGAAAATTATTAAGGATCCTTGCCAATAAAATTTCATATAAACTAGACATTTTGAGTTTAATTGTGGGGGCTATTGGGAATTGATAAAATAGTTGGAGATTTAATAAAATTAATTGATTGATTTATTATTTATCACATAATTTATAATCAAGAAAAAGTACCAATAATTTGATCCTTTAATTTTAGAATAAAATGTAAATATAATTATCCACACTATCATTATGATCAATATTGAATAGATACAACCTCCTAAACTAGTGGTAACATTTAGAAGTGGTTTAGACACCTTTGGTTTGTGTTACGCCATGAATAGAAATCTTACGTACTAGAATCCTCAATGCCTGATCCACCGGCTAAAGAGGAAAGTTATGAATAGTTCCTTATCTCTGAAAAATATTAGAACGATGTGGTTGAAATTCAATGTTTGATGCTCTCATTGATATAATGGTCTTACAGGCTATTAAGGATTGGTTAAACAAGTGTTTCTCTATGAAGGACTTCGGTGAAGTAACCTCTATTATAGTGATCAAGATCACTCATGATGGATCCAAGAGGATTCTTGGACTAAGTCAATGTACATATATTGACCATATAATAAATATATTTATTATAGAATAGTCCAATAGGGGATTGGTTCCAGTGTCACATGGTTTAAACATTTCTAATAAAATGTGTCCTCAGACACATCACGAGAAAGAGATAATGAGTAAGATCCCACATGCTTCGGTGATAGGATCAATCATGTATGACATGTTATGTACTAGACTTGATGTTTCCTATACATTGATCATGGTATGAAGATATCAAGTTGATCTAGGAGAACAGCATTAGTCTTCTCTTAAGTTTATCCTTAAGTATCTGAGAACAACTAAGGATATGTTTTAGGTGTATTGAGGAGATAAGGATTTGGTCCTCAGGGGATATATTGATGCTAGTTTTTAGATATATTATAATGATATGAAGTCGTATTCCGGATATGTTTTCTATATCAAAGGAGGATTTGTGAGCTAGAAGAGGTCAAAGAAGCTAGTTATCACTGATTCTACTATAGATTCCAAGTATATAACAGCTTATGATGCATCCAAGGAAGCCTTTTGGATATGAAACTTTTTTCAGGATCTTGATGTGGTACCTAGAAATAAAGAACCTATCATATTTTATTGTGATAATACTATAGAAGTGGCTCTTGTAAAATAGTCAAGGTCACACCAATGAACAAATCATATACTCTGGAAGTATCAACTCTTGAGGGATTTTTATCAAAGGGGTGAAGTTGTAGTAAGTAGAGTACACATGGAAGATAACATTTTATACCCCTTGACTAAAGTCCTATATCAACATAAGCATTAGTATCATGTGATAGATATCATACTGAAGACTATTAGCAGTTAGATCTAATGCTAGTTGGATTCTGTTGGATTTTTTTCCATATAGCTAACTTCTATATACTTTATAATAACTTTTATTCATAGTTTTAAATATTAATAAACTCATTATCACATCATGATTGTTCTTCTATGTAACATAGTATGTGATAATGCCCGAAGAGTTATTATCACACTAAAAAGTAATAGCAGTTACCCTCTATGATAAGAACCAAGAAGTGTTATGACATTATTCATAAATATATGTTTTATAGCCGAATGATATCATTTAAGGGACACAAATAATACAGGTTTTCATGGGTGGAGACTCATAGGACTTTGAGTCTCTTTCTCATAGTGTAAGCACTTGGTAATATCCAGTGTAGGATATAATGAGAATGAGACCCGCCAGTAGGAAATCCACATTTATATGTGTCATTTGATGTTCCTATCTGCGGATGTGTGTATTGATCCTTAGACTTTAATATTATTATTAATGAGTATTATGAGTCGTGTACTTTGATGTGTTGATGAAAACAATGGTGACATATGTTCTCAGTAAGGTGGGATACATTAGGTGTGTCATGAGTAATATTGCATTAATGAATAATGTGAGAAAGGATTTGTCCCTTATGTTATTTAATGGAATATAATATCTTAGTTCCTTTAATGGAAATAATATATCCTAAATAAATCCATGGAAATAGTGTTCTATAGGCAAGTTCAATTTCCAGGAAGTCTAATAAAGAGACATCAAGCATATAGGTTGATGTCACCAGCATGTAACCTACTTGATTAGAGATATTATGATAAAGAGATTACATTACATAGTAATAATCTATATGAGATATTATTTCATTGAAAAATTAACTTATTTCTCTATGGGTGATATGGCGTGTTGTTAGATGTTATCCATTTACTTTAGGCTACTTCAACTAATTCCACTGAGAAAGATGCCTAAAGGGTCACACACTAAGTGTATCCATAACCTCATTTAAATAATATTATTATTATTTATTATTTAATAAGTGAAATAAATATTATTTCAAGAGTTTTTATCGTAAGACGTCGAGGTAGGTGGTTTGTGCCTTTATTGGATTGTATTAGAATTATATATGCTTAAAGTGTTGATTACCCATGTTTGGGGTATTGTGGGTTTTGTAATATAACCCTATTATTTACCTACTATGGTTTAATTTTTGAGAATGGGTTGTATTATATTAATAAGGTTTGATTCCTTGTTTTTGGGACACCCCATGGGTGTGTTTCCCTAGTTTGACTATTTATAGACGTTTGGCATAGGTTTCCTATGAGGCATACCTTGTTTTCCATGCCTTGAGTTGTTTAGGATGTAGTTTGATTGATTATATGAATTTAATGTGGTACTCTTGTGAATTTTATCCATGTAGTACTTATGAATTTCATGTGTTTCTTTATTATGATATGCCTATTGATCTTCTAATGGATCGTGAGAGCCTTGGAATAGGAAAATTGTGGGGGTTTCTATGTTTATTACACAGGACTATGAGAGCCTTGGTGTAGACTTTGACCTAGGGGTATTGACTATGAGATCTACCTGGGATGTTGTTTATGATTACTTATTCTATGTTGACCCAGGGGGTATTGACCGTGAGAGCTACCCAGAGGTCATTTATAATTTATTGATTCCATGTTGACCCAAGGGTATTGACTGTGAGAGCTACCCAGGTGGTCGTTTGTGTTTGATTAATTCTATGTTAAAACAAAGGGTTTATACCATGAGAGATTTCCCAAAGGGTTATTTATAAATTATTGAATGAGGGTGACGAGTCTGCCAAGCCAAAGCACAAGCTTGCACTCGATCTTACTTGGTTGTTAGATGGTCTTCTGAGACGTCTATTGTTACTATTACACAGAGGGATACAAAGCTTAGGACAAATATTGGGATTCATTATTCAATGGTTTGAATAATTAATAAATGAAAATGGTTGTAATTGAAAACTATAGGATTATTTACTTTTGAGTACTTCCTAGTTTATTACTTTATTTAGGCATATCTCCTGCTATATATATTCACTGACAATTGATCATAGATCTTTTGGTGGTTTCCTAATAGGATCTGTCTCACACCCTGTTTGGTTCATGCTTTTGGACCCAAACAAATTATATGGTCGTAAGTATAGATAAGTTCAAATGCCCTTCTTCATCAGGAACTTGATTGCTATTGGATATGGAGAGCATGGGATCAAGCTGAGGCTTGTGATGCTGTAAGAGTTCACTTTTTTCCTGTACTTTGGTTTCAATATTGTATTTCCAGCATTGTGACCTGTTTGGATGTTTTCCTAGATACATGTGACATGAGTCATTTTCATAAGCTCCAGTTGTTATATTATTATTAGTATTATGTTGTTTACTTTTTTGTGTGGTATTACTGGTTTCTCTACTGTTTTATATCTGTTTACATTGTGTTACTCTACCAATGAGGTAATAGTTTCTCCACTATCATACCCAAGGCCCTTGATATTATTTGGTGGCCTCTGGAGTTCGGGGAGATGCACTTGAGGCTATATGACCAACTAGGTACAGGGCACCGTTGGGCGGCACCCGGATCCGGGATGTTATAAGGATATCTCATATTTGTTTGCTATGATTTATCAAACTAATAAGGACATGAAGAAAAATGGGTATCTAGTCCTTATGGTGATCAATGATAATGATAGGGGAAATAATGACAAAGAAACTATATAATTTTCATGTCACAATAAAAGTTAATAATCCTTTGTTTCTCTAACTTGTTATTCTTATAGTCATTAGTTATTTATAAATAGGGGTAAAAAATGGGTGGTTAATTGAATGGATAATCCAAAATAAAATTTAAAATAATTGAATAGTTATATTAAATTGGTTTTGATTAATAAAAAATAAATTTTGATCAATAACCAAAATATTTTTGGTTTGTTTTGGTTATTAATTACAATAAAAAACTGATCAAATTTATAATATTTTATATTTACTAATTTAATGATCAAATTATTATATGCATTTAATTATAATAATTAAATAAATAAAATAATTATTTTATAATTTTACTATATAAAAAATATGTTCTATTCCTAAAGTTTGATGATTCATTAAATGTCTGGAATTTTCATCCATTATCACACTATTATAGACCCCCCCCCCCCCTCCCCTTTTATTAGAATTATAAAACCCCTTTATCAGCACCAAAAAAGTGTTGATGCTTTAAGAACCAATAAAATTTGGTCCCTTTTTTCAATTCTTAAAATAGAACTGATAAAGGGGATCCTTTATCAATGCTATTTTAGCATTGATAAAGGGTTCCCTTTATGAGTGCTAGAAATAGCATTGATGAAAGTCATGTTGCGGTAATGTGCTGCTGAAATTACAGCTCATTGTGATAGAAAATAAATAATTTAATTCAAATAAATTTTACATAACAAATATAAGAAAAAAATAATATTATATATATTTCAAACATTTGTTTCTATAATTACATTATTATGTACAATTTATCACAAAAATTAAAAAACATCAGTGTTCCATTGTCTTTGGCCCCCAATCCCTTCTCAAAAGATCCTAATCATGCCATCAATTGTCGAACAAAGCGACCCATATCGAGAAAAAGAGTCCACCTGTATAATAAAAAAATTCTTATGTTTGTAATACTATAAATAAATAAATTGAACATAAATATTAAACAATACATTAATAAAATGTAATTTTTAAACTAAAATCGCAAACTTTGAGTCATACTGGTGACACCATGTGTTGGATTGATGTGCAGTTGATTCCAACATGCCAAAAATAACTTATGGGTCATTTTACTAAAGTATAAAAATAATCCAATTTTGTTTTTTAATTTTGAGCATGTTACTTTTCTTTTTTACTAAAATGTAAATTTAAATTAAAAACACGCACTTTGAGTCATACCGGCCACATCGTGTTCTGGTTAGATATGCGACTAATTCCTACACAAAAAAATGAATTATGAATCATTTTTCAAAAGTATCAAGACAATACATGTTCATTTTCTCATTTTTCAATAAGCGACATGTGTTTTGAACTAAAATGTTGATTTTAAAATAATAACATGCACTTTGAGTCAAGTTAGGCACACCATGTATCTGATTGAGGTGTGGTTAATTCATACACATCAAAAATGGATTATGGATCATTATCTAAAAGTATAAAAATAATCCAAATTTTTTTTCTTAGTTTTCAGTATGTGATGTATGTTTTGAACAAAATTTTCAATTTTAAATAAAAAACACATACTTTGAGTCATACCAGTCTCATTGTGCATCAGATTGGTGTGCAGTTAGTTCTTAGACATCAAAAATAAACTATGGATAATTTTCCTAAATTATCTAAATAATTTTATTTTATTTTTTTCTCGATTATGAGTATGTCATGTGTCTTTTTTAATAAAATGTAAATTTAAATTTAAAACACACACTTTGAGTTATACCAGCCACATCATGTGTCGGTTTGACATGTGGATAATTTCTATACATCATAAATGACTTATGAATCTTTTTAATAAAGTATCAAGACAATCCAAACTTTTTTTCTAGGTTTTTAGTGAGTGACACACATTTTGAACTAAAATGTAAATTTTAAACTGATAACATACACTTTGAGTCATATCAGGCACACCGTGTATCGGATTAAGGTTTGGACGATTCCTACATGTCAAAAATGACTTATATATTATCTTTATATCTGTCTTTCAACCACCAAAATCCGTATATAAATAACTCATTATATCAAATTCTTGTCCTTTAGAGTAAAATAATCCTAAAATAGTTGTAATTTTGAGGTATTTAAAGATTCTTTTGATAGTATTCAAATGTGATTCTTTGGGATTTTATTGATAACATACACATATGCACACACGAAATATAATATCGGTTCATCTAGCAATTAAGTATAGTAAACTTCTGATCGTACCTTTTTAAGTATTTTGGTCATGTGGTTTCCTAGTTTTATCAAGATCTAACTTACATCCTATACTCATGGGAATATCACTAAATTTTGTCTTATCCATACCTAAAAGTTTTAAAATGACCTTAGTTTACTTTATTTGGTTTAAAATTATTCCTTAATTATTTTGAAAAATATAAAAACCAAGTAATAATTTTAATTTACCCATTAAACTCATTTCAAATTCATTTTTCATCATTTTTTTTAAAATTCAACACATAATAAATTTTTGGATGCTCTAAAAATAATATCATCAACATAGATTTTTAAAACTAAAAAATATTTTAAAACTATATTAATAAAAAAATTAGGGTCAGATATGCCTTTTGAAAAATCTTTTAAATCAAAAAAGACCCGATCCTATTATACCAAGATTTAGGATATTATTTTAAACCATATAGTGATTTTGTTAATTTAAATACATGATTTGGAAAATGAGGGTTTTAAAATCTATGGGATTATTCTAGAAAAACATCCTCAATTATATAACCATTTAGAAAGTAACTCTTTACATCTATTTGATATAATTTTAAATTAAAACATTTTTCATAGGAAAGAGATGTTTTGATAGCTTCATATCTGGTTACTGGTGAAAATGTTTCTTCAAATTCAATGCCTTACTCTTGACTATACCCTTAGGTAACTAGTATTTATTTATTTATAATTATTATTACTGACTCATCTACCTTATTCCTATACACCCACTTAGTAATAATGGTTAAGAAGTCCATAAGTTATTCTATTAGTTCATAGGATCCATTCATTTCAAACTGATTCAGCTCTTCTTACATTTTTATTTTCCAGAATTCATAATTTATTAATTAACTAATGTTCATAGGTTCAATTTGTGATAATAAGGATTTATGTTCAACCAAATTTATAATATAATCTCTAGTTTGTGTTCCTCTATCTATATCTCTAACTACGATATCTAAGATATGGTCTCTATGATTCCAAATTTCTCTAGGGAAATAAGTAATTTTTTTTTCAAGTTCTAGTTCAAATAGTTCCTTAGAACTCGATGATTTCTCAACAGTAGGTTTGACAAAATTATCACTAGGTTTTTCATTGATATTTAAATTTGAAAGATCATCCTCAAGGTCTTTTAAGGGGGTATTTGTCTCATGTGGATCTATTTCATCAAATTTAACATATACATATTCTTCTACAATTTTGATGCTTTTATTTAATAACCTCTATGATTTATTGGATGTTAAATATCCAAGGAAAAATCCATTATCACTTTTTAATGAAAATTTATCTAAATTCTACTTTGTATCGAGAATAAATACCTTGCATCCAAAAACTCTAAAGTAATTACCTTTTTGTTTTATTCCATTTCATAACTCATATGGGGTTTTCTTTAAAATTGGTCTAATAATAACACTATTAATAATATAAAAATTTATATCCATAGCCTCTACCCAAAAGTAAATAGGAAGGTTTTATTCATTAAGAATGGTTTGGGAAATATCTTAAAGAGTTTTATTCCTTGTTTCTACTACTCCATTCTATTATGGAGTCCTAGGATCATAAAATTAGATATTGTAACCATGTTGTGAGCATAAATATTTAAAGTCTTGGTTTTAAAAATCACAACCATGACCACTTCTTAAGATCTCAATTCTATGTCCACTAAGGTTTTCAATATATTTTTATATTTGACAAAATATGAACAATATTCACTTTTATGATCTATAAAGAATAAAAAAGTGTATCTAGAAAATTAATATAATAGAATATAAGCATGGTGCTTCTAATTTAAGCTACAAAATCTTGAGGGTCTAAAAAATACAAGTGAACTAACTCTAGTGATTGATAAGTTAAAACATATTTATTTTGTATGGAAAAAAAATATTGTGTTGTTTCCCCTTTTGATATGAGTTATAGACTTTATCTATTGGGAATTCAATTTTAGGAAGATCCTTAACTAATAAATTACCAGTTAGCTTCCTAAGTGAGTGAAGGTTTTAGTGGACTAGTATTATATTACAAATCCAAGAATATTTGTTAAAGACACTTAAACAAGAAATTTTTTGAGAAAATAATGAATTTAAATCAATTGTATAAAATTTTCATTTCATAAGGTAGTAAATACTAAGACATGCTTGGAATAATAAATTTTGAAGGATTTATTTTCAAACATAACATTGTAACCATCATCACATGACTATGAGAT
Organism: Viscum album; assembly: GCA_963277665.1. NCBI lineage: Eukaryota > Viridiplantae > Streptophyta > Magnoliopsida > Santalales > Viscaceae > Viscum > Viscum album. The sequence goes on along the minus strand of OY728160.1, from coordinate 1,721,181,809 downwards.
GCTAAGTATATTATATTTTAATCTATTTATAAATTATACTTTATAAATCAAAATAGTACTAGAATTACTAATTTGGTCGAGTCTGATTATCTTTCCTTTAGCATTGTCACCAAAATTGGCATGTCCAACATCCACCTTAATAAGGTTCTTAAATCTCAAGTAGTCCCTAGTCATGTGTATGGAACATCCACTATTCAAATACTATAAGGTCCTACCGGTACTATTCAAGTATGTTTCTTACAGAAAAATTTAAAAAAAATGATTTTGGTATCCATATTTTCTTGGGTCTAGAATCATTAGTGATAAAAGCCTTAAGAATACAAATTTGTTTAACTTTTTTACTGTAAACATACTTTAGAATTTTATAAATGAAAATTTTATTAGGTTTAAAAGAATAATAATTATTAATAGAGTTGTAATAACTTGAACTATAAACAATTTCTTTCTTATAAATCATCCTTTATCCAGGATCGTAACCAATCCCAATGGTATACTTTGGTGTGGTTTGTTTTCTAACAATTCTTATAAGGGTTTCTCTACCATTTTTTAATCTTTTAAGATCCTTATCTAGTTTCTCATTAAATATTCTGTTTTAATTATTTTACTTTGATATTTGAGAATTTTTGTTCTTTTTTAAAGAAAGTTCATAGTTGAAATGAGTAGACAAAGCATGATACTTCTTGAGACTTTTATATTTATCTTTTAACTCATTTAATTTTTCCTCTAATATGTTAAATTAATCAAATAGATCTACACTTCTCATGTTTTATTCATTTATTCAGTTTTATAGAGATTCAAAATATGAAAAGGTGATATAGAAACAGTATTTAGTATATTAGATGTTTTTTTAATGAAACACATGTTAGCTATATCATTTTTATCTTCTCAACTTGAGCCAGAGTCACTTGGGTTATCCTCAAAGGTGCTCTATGTGGATTTTATAACCTACTTTGGATTTTTATATTTATCCTCATATCTTTTGTTGAATTTTATTTTAGTAAAATATGATTTTATGTGTCCTTTTCTTTTTCATTCATAGTATGTCACTTCACCTACATGATTCTCCTTCTTCTATTTTCCTTTTTTATCATATTTTCCTCTATAATTTAAATTTTTGAAGAATTTTTTATTCCAATAGAATTTCTTGAATCTCCTAGATAGGTGATACATTTCTTCATTACTCTCTATAGGTAACTTACCCTCACTTGAACCATCATCTTTGGTCTTTTCTTTTATTTTTAAGTTAGATATCTTAAAGGATACTAAATTTGTCTTTGTTTTATCTTCTTCTTATTTATTCACCATCATTTCCTACTCATACATCATAGGCTTTCAAATAATATTTTGCATAGGTATATTATTTATGTCATAGGATTCTCTGAAGGAAATAGAGGTTTTTATCTACCTATCAAGTAGAAATATCAGAAATCGTATCACTGGACATTTATCCTCAATTTTATTCCCAAGTTCATGAATTGTATTCACAATCTCATTAAACCTAAGATAAATATTATAAATGGTTTCATTAGGTTTCATTTGAATGTATCGTATTTAATGGTATAAGTATTTAAGAACATCTATTTGACATTGTAATTTTTCTCGTGAGTTATAACTAGAGTGTCACATGTATAAAATTTAGTAAAATAAGTATATATTATATTCATTTTATCTTAATTCATAGTAAAATGAATTCATAGCTTTATATTTGTAGTTGTATGCCACTATAGTGTCATTTCTCCATTGAGCTCTAATATTTATGGGTTTTTTATATTTTTCCTTGATGATAGTCTAAATATCAAATCTCACGCTATCTATATGAATATTCATTTTTATGTTTCATTGATCATATTTAGTTCCATTAAAATAATTGAGTTTCTTCTTGACAATTATTATCCATAAAGATAGAAATTTAAAAATAATATAAATTGTTTGATCTTTTGGTAAAACTAGATCACAGTTAAAGGTAATTTGAAATCCTTTGATTCCAAAAATTGGTCAGAGTAGAAAACTCAATAGGGGAGTGAATTTAGTTTCCATTTAAAATTTATATTAAAATGAATTTAAAATATAAATACCATTTTTTAATAAAAATACTCAATTAACTAAAACAATAGAAATATATAATCTAATCTTTCAAAAAGCTTATTAAAAGTTTTATTACAACTCATTTAAAATAGGTTTAAAAAAAATTAACTTTTAAAATAAATTTAATGGATTCAAACATAGTATATAAAACATGGATTAAAGTTAACTATCAAAGTAATGTTTTGAGATTATAGTTTTGAAAACAGATACAAGTTAATTTAAAAATATAGAAAGAAAAATAGGAAATCACACAAAAAAATAAATTCAATAGTTTTATATATATATTAAAGACCTAGACCTCTCCACTTGAAAATCACCTGCTACCAAATAGTTTATTAAATAATAAACTGTTATATAACTTGGATCACGTTTTATAAAACCAACAGTGCACAATGTTGTTCGGGCTATTTAATGCCTCTTCCATAGTAATATGTGGGGGAATGGATAAAAAATATAGATATTTTGTGTGTCAATAACTCTCCAATACAATATTATATTCTTTTTTAAATAATAAATAGAGTTTAATAAGCATAACTCAAAGAATAATCTAGAATAGAAAGTTAAAGGGAAAAAATGTGAATATTCAATCTCACTTGGTCTGATCATATTTGGTTGCTTAGGAGTAATTGAATTTGTATTTAAAAGATCTCAACCAAGTTTTCATATAAATTAAAGGAAAATAGAGTGTTGTGGAATGTTCTGAATGAGTCCTCTATATATCATAATGTCTCTAAGGCACACGTGAATATATCCTACATTTTCTCATGAGAGGATCTACATCTTAAGAAGATTTTTTCTCTAAACAAACCATTGGATAATATTCATTCTTTAATCCTCATACTCATTTAATTATTAAATTCAATGGATATTCAATTAATGCTCTAAGAAATAACCATTGAGGATTTGAAAATAACCCTTGATTAAGTTATAAATATTTAATTTTCATCACTTAAACCATGGTCAATTGACAAGGTAACCTAATTTTCTCTTGTAGTCACTTGATCTCTTCATGGGGTAAGTACATTACTTTACACGATAAATTGAATCATTTATATAGTCACTTAACTATTTGACACATTAGCTTCTTTCTATCATGAGGTAGCATCATCTTTTCACATGGTATCTTGATTTATTCACATGGTAACTTCAATTGTTCATGTGGTCACTGTAATACAAACACACCACTAGTATAAGACTTAGATATATTCTATTTACCTATCACACAATAACTTGGTTTGTCATAAAGTAATTTTATCTTGAATGTGTGGTAGGTTCAGTACAAATGTGGTCACTTGAACTATAATTCACAGTGAGTTCATGATTGGGACAAAATTTTCTCATTTGACACATGGTCAATTGAATTTACATACGGTCAGTTAAATTAAAACATGTGGTAGCTTACACACGATCACTTAACCTTGTTGTTTAGTTCAATTTATTCAGACATTAAGTACATCACACATGGGGTAGGTTGTCATAGTAGGTTTGAGACTTATCCAATTTTATCATTTCGGCTAAAAAATAGTTGACTATCATAAAACATGAAATTCATTAGAAATATATTAAACATTATTTGGGATCATTAAAATAAGTAGAAGATAGACTAATCTAATAGAAAATAATTACAATATGTTAAATTAATATAATAATTTGAAATTGGTAAATTAAAAACTTAAATAATGATTTGGAACAATTTATTGAGTGTATAAAAACTTTAAATATCATGTTGGGTGAGCAAAAAAATCTAGAAACGAAATATGGAATTGGGTATGTATCTAAATATCAAGGGAAGATATATGAAATTATTTCATTCCTAGTTCCAAAAACAAGAGTTTAATTTCTAGTAAAACTAATATTTTTTGAAATAATTCTAAAAAAATTGGACCAAAAAGGATTTTATGTCTAAATTTGTTAATTCTGTTGTACGAAAGTTTTTGAAACAAATATTAATTCCTAAATATTCTATTTTTAACTTATTTAGACCCAAATAGATCTAGGTACCAAAATAAATGTGCATTTAATTGATTGTAAAAAAATTTCTTGAAAATTTACAGAAAAAATATATGGTATCTGGACAGTGGATGTTCTAGACATCTGATGAGAGACAACTCAAGCTTCAATAATCTTTTAAAAGTGTATGGTAGACACATGAATTTTGGTGATGATTTAAAAGGAAAGATTATTAGACTTAGAAAAATTGGTAACACTGAATCTATTATTATTTCAAGAAAATTATTTGTGGATGATTTAAAATATAACATACTTAGCATTTCAAAATTGTGTGATGATGGTTTTAATGTTAAATTTGAAATCAATTCTTGTAAGATTTATTATTCCAAGAATGATTTAGTATTTACTACTTTAAGAAATTATAATCTTTATACCATTAATTAAGATTACTTGTTTTCTCAAAAAACTTCTTATTTGATTGCTTTCATATAGAATCTTGGTTGTGGAATAGAAGAATAGGCCAATATAATATGTACTCACTTAAAAAGATAACTAAGAAAGGTTTAGTCAAGCATATTCCCAATATGTAATTCCCTATAGAAAAATTTCACAATACTTTTCAAAAGGGAAAGCAACAAAAAATATCATTCAAAACAAATAAAAATGTTTCTACCTCTCAGCCACTGGAATTTGTTTATATATATTTATTTATACTATCAAGACTTTATAGTTTATAAATAAACCATTATTCCTATGTTTTTGTTTATTATTATTCTAGATATACAAGGGTGTTTTTTCTTTCTTGTAAAAGTAAAGATTCCACCTATTTTATAAAATATTCTAAATCAGTAGAGAACCTTAATGGACTCACCATAAAAACCTTGTGAAGTGATCGTGGCTAAGAATTTTTGAATTAAGAGTTTGAATCGATTTGCACCCAAAATGGTTATACTTACAATTTCTCTTTACCTTGAAACCTCAAAAAAAGGCTTTTGAATAGAGAAATGGGATCCATCAGGAAATTTCCAAAACTATGCTCAGTGAATATTACACACCTATCTATTTTTAGGCTGAATCCACTAACACATATTGTTATATGATTAATAGAGTTATTATCATACCTATATTGAAAAAACTCTATATGAATTATGGAATGGTATAAAACCCAAAGTAAATTACTTTAGAGTTTTTGGATGCAAAGTATACATTATAAATATAAATTATAATCTAGAAAAAAATCACAAAAAAGTTATGAATAAATCTTTCTTGGTTATTCAACCACTAGTAAAGCATATAAAGTCTTTAACAAGAAATATAAAGTTGTGGAAGAAACTCTTCATGTCACTTTTGATGAGATAGATCCACATGAACTCAAACCTAATTTCGAAAATATTTATGATGATATTTCATATTTGAATATCAATAATTTTTATAATCCTTTTGGTCTTTTGGCTAATTTACCTGATAAATCACTTAGAAGTTATCATCAAATTCTTCCTGTCCTAGAGGAATACTTAGAAAAACCAAGTTCTTCAATCCCTAAAACCAGAAGAACCCTCAAAAACCATCCCTTGGATGGTGTTGTAGGAGACCTGGATAACAATATATAGACCAAAGGGTCACTAATAAACCAAGTAGAAAATCAATACTTTTTATAAAAAATTGAACCTAAGAATATAAATTAAGCAATAAATAACGAAAATTGGGTAATAGTTATACAATAAGAATTTAATCTGTTTGAAAGAAATTAAGTCTAGGAATTAGTAGATAGACCTAATGACTACCTGACTATTATAACCAAGTTTTTATTTAAAAATAAGGTTAATAAGTCTGGAACAATCACTAGAAACAAAGCTATATTGGTTTCACAAGGATATAATTAAGAAGAAGGAATTTACTATGAAGAAGATTTTACACCAATATCTAGACTTGAATCTATAATAATACTGCTTTCATATATAGCACATTTGAATTTAAAATTATATCAAATGGATGTCAAGAGTGTATTTCTAAATGGTTATATTATTGAATATGATTTTTTTGAGAAACCCCCTAGATTTAAAAATCCTCACTTTCTATATCATATTTTTAAAACTAATAAAATATTTGTATTGTTTAAAAAACTCCATGATCTTGGTATAGCAAACTCAGTGTTTTTCTTATTTCAAATGGTTTTTAAAAATTTGTCATTAACCCTACTCTATTTATAAAAAAATAAAGAGTTTTTTAATAGTTTAAATATATGTAAATTATATTATTTTTGGTTCATCCAAACACACCTTGTGTATTGAATTTCTAAAATGATGAAAAATGAATTTGAAATTAGTTTAGATATTGAATTAAAATTATTTATTGGTTTTAAAATTTTTCAAAAATATGATTTAATTGTTTTAAATCAAAGAAAATAAAAATATAATCATTTAAAAAATTTGTATGGATAAAACCAAAGGTATTGATGCTTCTATGAGTAAAAGTTGTAAGTTAGATATGGATGAAACTGTAAGTCAGTTGAAAGATTGATCCCCCTTATTAAATTTTTTTATGGAGGAAATGAAAATTTTATTTTGGGTAATGGAGCATATTGGAAGGGTAATTATAAAATTTATGGAGCTAATGGATCTCTTTCTCTACACAACTAGGACAGAAGTCATTGCACCTCCAATCATTCCAATGAGAGATACAATTTCTGCTCCCATATCAATGCCCCTTTAGACCATATCCATTATCATCAATCCTTTTTTACTTACTCCTGTTAAGGTAGTGAGACATTTGAGTCTAGTTTACCCTAGAATTGTATTCATGCCTTCTACAACTCCTTTTACCCCTACTCCTACACCATCTATTATTGTCAAAGGAAGAGACCTAGTTGATCCTACCTCCCTTTATAGTGAGTATTCATTATACTCAGACTAGGATTTGATAGGTCCTTTACTTTTATTTTGAATTTTGATATTGTAGTTATTTAGATTTATTATTAATAAAAACTTAGACCTCTTTATTAATTTTTATTTACTCTGATACATTTTCTCTTCTTTGTGCCTTTTTCATAATCCTAAAGGGGGAGAAAATAATGTGTGTGGAAACATAATGTGGATTGAGTACACGTTTTCTTTTTTCTTCTTATGTTACTTTCAAAAATATCTGATATTTCTTTCAAGACCTCTAATTTCTTGAAATCCACTATTTTTTAATTTCATTTTCAACCATGATTTTTTCATCAAAAAATGGGAAATTGTTGGTTTAGTCCAAGAAATTCCTTATTTTAATTATCAGAAATCATGTTTTCTTTATTAAATTTTAGTTTTTGATATTTATCTTTACCCATACATAAGCCCTGAATTTTTATCTTTACCCTAACATAATTATTTTAATGTTTATTTTACCCATATATAACTCTCTTATGTTTTTTTTTACCTTTATGTAAGCCTTAGAGTACCATTACCTGATCTTTGTAAACTTGTTTATACCCTTATTCAAGCCTAGTATACCCTTATTCAAGTTTTTTATCTACCCTTATGTAAGCATTATAGTTCATGCTTTACCATTATGTAATTCCAATTTACCCTTATGTATGAATTTTATTACCTTTACACAAGATTTATAAAATCTGGGTTATCTTTATGTATGTATCTTTTTAACCTTACACAACATATGAAAAATTTATTTTATCCTTACACAACTTTATATTTACCTTTACGAAACCTATGAAAAATATTTTTTACCCTTACACAACTATTAGATAACTCTTATGTAGCATTTGAAAAAGTGTTTTCACTCTTACACAAGGTTTATTGCAAAAATTTCTCTAAGTCAATGTTGTTACTACTAGTATAAGTATGCTACCACTAGTTTAACCATGATACCTCCAGAAAATTTTCCGCTACTTCTAGAGTATTTATGCCACCGTTAGTGGAAACATGCTACCACTAGGCCATGTTTTCTACTGTTAATAAATATGAGCTACCTCTAGAAGAGTCTATTATCACCAGTTGGATTAAGAAATCTCTAGTTCAGTTTTTTCTACCTTTAGTTGAATTTGTTAGCACCAGTTGAAATCTAGATACCATGGCTATTTAGAATAAAATTAAAATTAATTATTCCAACATCTAGTTTAAGGTATTCAATTCAAGATATAGAGATCAATATTTAATAATGATTACTATTAAACAATTATATCGAGGAGTTAAAGACAAAGTTAGACTTTCCACATTTTTTGCTCAGTATGAGGAATTATCTCATTTTATTATTATCCTATAATATATAATTGTAGATTATGAAAAGCTATAAAATAATATTAACCCCTAGGGAACATATGTTGGTTGATTGGAAAAACAGTCATTTTATACTACTTAATGAGTGGTTGTGATTTACTACAATATAAAGGATTTTCAATTGCTTCATATAACACTTTTTTCACCCAAAAAATAGAAACAATGCAACAAACATTCAAAGTTTCCTCAAGGACACATTTAAATACAATAAAAAAGTAGAATAAGAAAATTCAAGATCATCTCCTTATATAATGAGATAAATAATAATTACACTAACATTTATACCATATTTCATTCTTCTTCTATGTTTATTTAAATTTGAGTTGTGCCTACTTTTCTCTGTATATTTAATAGCATTAGACCATGAACTATATTGGAGATTATTAGATACTCTCTCTTATTCTTATTACTCTTGTTATCCCACATATAACTATAGAAGAGGAAGTGTGTGGTGTAAACTACCTTGTGTGTAATTTTATGTAAAAACATTATCTATTTTATGGATCAAGTTTATTGTTTAATAAACTACTTGGTAGTGGGTGATTTCTAAGTGGAGATGACTAGGTCTTGGCTTGGGACTGAACCTCTTGTTTTTATTCCAAAATGTGTTCTCTTGTTTTGTTTACTTTGTTTTAAAATAAAACTAGATTTTTTTTCAAACTCTTTATCAAAACATTTATCTAATAATTAACTTTAATTAATGATTCATATATTGTGTTTAAAGTGATTAGATTTATTTTAAAAGTTAAAGTGATTTTGAAATTGTTTTAACTAGGCTATGATTAAGACATTGAGAAATATTTTGAAAACTTTAAATTATATATTTCTACTATTTTAGTTAACTGGGTTGTTTTTATAAACTGGGGGTTTAGTTTTTAAATTATTTTTAATCAAAAAAATCAATTATAAGCATAGTTCACCCCCCCCCCATTGATTTTTCCACTGGGACCAAAAATTATATTAAATGTGAAAGATCCTCTATAAGAGATTCTTGGGTTGTGTCTATCAAGTTATTTTTATTTTATTCATCAATATTGATGAAAAAAATTGGGCACTAGCCCAATGCTTTTGTTGTTCCCTGAAATGTTCACGTGTTATCAGAGTGTTCGCATTATAATTTATTACAATTTATAATTTATTTGATCAATTTCATGTGTTTATTTTTTATTTTTCATCTTTAGATTTTCATTCTTAATCTAATGGTAAATATAAAAAAATTAACCAAGTTTATATTCCCAATAATGAACCAAGAACACATAAAGAATACTTAAAGAATCCATCTAGAGATTCCAAGGTCACTAACAGGATGACATAGGTACAGCACATGTAATGGTAAATTACACATCATGTATCCTTGGTCAACCACCCAAGGAGTAAGCCACATAAATGTTGGATCATTTTTTGGGTCAGTACATAGCATCATTTCATGTCACATATTGACTACTAGTGAAACATGTAGTTTGACAGGGATTACACATGTAGCTGGTGTACATGTCATGTAACTTCACATTATTTTTACATTTCATGATTTTTAGTGAGTTGTGTGGTTAATACACAGTGTCATTACATGTTGTGTTTTGATTTCCAGATCAGAAACATGGCCATACACAAACTATATGACATGTAGTTGTCATGTACACATCGTGTAACTTGTGTCAACTCACATAAAGTACAAGTTGAGTATTTTTCCTCATTTCATGTGGGTCAACACATATAGTAATAAAAGATATACATTACTACATGCTGTTTTGTTGGATGTATAGGCCATGTGTCATGATTTTTCCACACCTGGTACATGCTGAGTGAATTTCAGCATGATTTCTAGGTATACATGCTTAAAATTATACATTGTGTAAAATTTGTTACTACACAACATGTAATTGTAACATCCCAAGTAAGTAATGAATAATAGATATTTTTATCTATGTCTATTAATGATTAATATATTGTTATAGAGGCTTAAAATGAAAATAAATACAATCTTATGCATGGAATACACTAATATTATTAAAAGATTGTTTTACTGCCTTTTGATGGCAAACCATTTTTGAATCTATATTTTGACAATTTTATAAACAATGTTTGTCAAAATAAACTTATCCTTTATGATTGGGACATCAAAATTTACCTTGTGTGAATTTTTGGTATTTTTCTGACAATGTTCATTTTTTAATGAATAGTGAAAAATACTGCATTTTACATCAAAACTGCTTTTTTAATCTAATTTATTTATATGATTAGATTATGTTTTGAATTGGTTTTGAAGTGAAATTAGAATATATTTTTACCATTTTATCCAATGGTGGTCATTGGAATCAATTTCACTTTGAAATTAGGCTTAAACTGGTGTCAATCTTTTGATACTTATTGTTTTGTAAAAACACGCTATTTTCTCTGGCAGCGGGAATTAATTATTAAATTAATTAATGTGACTTATATGATTTTAATTTTGTAAAATAGACTTCATTTTTGAATTCGGAATATCAAATATAGCTTAGGGTGAATTTTTGGTAATTTTCTGAAAAACTTCAATTTTTGATGAATAGTGAAACCACTAAGTGGTAATCACGCAAACTGATTTTTCAGTTAAATGAAAGTTTACCACTAATGTGTATTGAATTTTGAAAATCCGACATACATGGTTGTCATTAAGAAGTAAAATGTGGTTCAATGAGATTAAAATAATTTTTTGGTGAATAGTAACTTATTAAGTTTTTAATCGCAATTAGTGGTAATTAGGGTAGTTTAAGGTATAAATAATGCTTTAATAATATGAAATGACCTAGACACATGTCCTAACCTTATTGGTTGTGTCATGGACGACCAAGACAAGCCATGGGTCAACTTGGGGACCCCATGGATCCACTTTTGTTGGGAAATGACAAAATAACTTTTTATTTAATGTAAAAGTAAAAATGACACAAACATTATATGTTTTACGAAAACAATTTTTACATGGGATTATAAAGATCAGATTTTTGATTATAAATAGTCATTGGAAAGATAAAAAGATTTCCTACATCATCGTATTTTTTTTATAATTTTTAGACATTAAATAAATTAAATTATTTATGACATAATAATGATGCAGCGATGACATCATTATTTGACGATTTAAATAAAATAGAAAGATAATGTAAACTCTATGAACTACACATGTCCAAAACCAATTGGATTAGTGGATTTAGAACCCTTATCACCTTATCCACAAATTATATCAACGTGGGACCTTTTAAAACCGAAACACATTTTCAAATAAAGTATTATTTCTTTACTTTCCAAAAGTGCCCCTCCTCTCCTCTTATAAAAGGCCCCCACCTCTACCTCATTTCACACACTCCACAAGCCTTTGGCTCGGCCAACCCATGCCCATTTACTCTCTCCACATACCTCTCCTCATCCTAGAGGATTCCCTTTGGGCAGAATCCTTTCAAAGGAAGCCTTTAGGCTCAAATCAAAAGGAGTTACACTTTTTAAGGTAATTCATTCTCTCATGTTCATTTGTTTTATTTTGCTTCTCCAACCCCATAAACTCTTTTTATTTACTTCCTTTGTAACAACACAAGTATATTCAATATACTAGGATGTTGTTATAAGATTTATTTGAGCTAAACGCTCACACAACTACATCAAATGGTTAAAGAACATACGTTTTCCGTGGATGGCGAAATTCTGCCTCCCGAAACGATGATTGTTCAACACTCATTTAACACCTTCAAAGGTGGCCATTATGATGTCACTATTTTTATATATGATATATAATATGTTTATGTTTTCCTTAATCTTATGTTTTTTTTTTCATTTTGGGCATACCTTTATGGTTTCCATTATGGGTAAACACGATATCTTCATTTTAGGAAGTGCGGACTACCGCCCCCTCAAAGTGATTTGATTCGTTAAATACCATATGTGGGACATATAAAGGGTGGAACTATGATATTATATATGATATTATACTGGAATTATAATATACCTTTATATCATTATGATTCCATTCTATAAAATACGAAATAGAAATGAAAGTAGCGTTCATGCGTACGTACGGCTTACCGTCTCCATGAACGGTGCATTTCATTTCTTACCTCTAAATGATTATGTAATATTATAAATGCATGTATGTACTGGATATATATGACATATATGATATCTACATCATGAATACCATTCTGGATATAATGAACCTTTGACCAAATTAACAACATGTAAGTGTAAGAAGTCTATTTTTGACTTAAGAACCAAATACCGACAAAATGAACATTATTAACTTAACTGATTACATGATGTTCATAACATGGTATAAAAGGAATAATGAACTTGAAAAATATTCATAAGAAAGTAGATATTAACTCAAGTTTATTATTCAGGAGATTAAAGAACGGTCGGGTCAAGTCAGATACGAGGTATGGGACTTCGTCTCAATCTCCTTTCATTGAGGCATGTTTTATTTTATACACAAATTTCTTTTATACGGTGTATAAACCCCTTTGACTTTTAATTTTATTCAAAAGGAATCTTTTTTATACGAAGCGTTTACTAAACGACAAAAGGGAATGTTTTTGTCGTACGTATGCGGCGACAACGACTTCTCCGCCGTCGTAACCGTTATTTGAGTTTCGGCTTCCTCTACAAGCCATACCTTTTTTTTTAAAAGAAAAATAAATACCATGTTTTACTTTGGTATTGAAAATGGTTTTCATAATGTTTTTATTATATCAATGTGTTGTATTGATATCTCGTGATTGAAATGTGGAAATGTTATATTTCCTTTATGCATGTTTTATGTGATATGATTATGTTATGGTTCTTGGGCATTATTATGAAGATGGGTGGTTCTGTGATAAACTAAGGGCAGGTGAGCCCGTTATAGCTCTCCAATGCATTGGGTAACGCGAAGGAGTGAAACGTTAAGGTTTCTCCGAAGAGATTTTAGGGAATATACTGTGATGGGTATTCCAAATGTAACTAAGAGGGTTACTCCCTATGTAAGAATGTTATGAATGCCTCAAGTTACCTTTATGTCTTATGATTTCTATGATTTATTCATGATTTTATGAGGTATGTTAAAGTGCCTATGTTTTATGGGTAAAGTATGATTTCATTCTTATGTATATATGAACTCATGTTTCCTTTCCATGTTTTTTTTTATAACCCATACTGAGTTTTTATGATCATCCCAAGTTTTTGAAATGTTTTTCACAGGTCAAGGGAAAGGTACATGATAAGATGATAGAGTCAAGGATGTGTCAAGAAATAATCCATGTTTTATTTTAAATGTGTTTCCATTGATGGGAATGAAGAATACTATCTTTATGTAACCACTTTGTTTATATGTGGAATGTAATGCAAGTTTTATGATCTAATTCTCTAAAACTCTAAACCCGAAAAGATCCTCAATGTGTAATCTTGTAATAACTCAAGATTAAGTAAGGTTTAAGGCTGGGGCCTTATAGTTGGTATCAAAGGTCGGTTTAGATAACTTTAGGAGTTAGAATTCTATTAAATGATTATCCAAAAATATTTTTTTTTCTCGAAATGATATAGCATTTAAAGATTACCATGTTGCTTTATCTAAGACATGTTTGTTCAGAATGGTTTTCTGCAGAGGAAACAGGGAAGCAGTGCTAGGAAGGCATACAGAAGGAAATAACCTTCCGAATCAGCATCCAGAAATGGTCGGAATTGGAACTGAACAGTTTGTTGCAGTAATGGCGCAGTTGACTCAGGCGATAAATGGCGGTGGTATCCATGCACGAGATCAGCCAGATCAACCGCAGAAGAACATGTCAGTGGTGGAACATTTCATGAGGCAACATCCACCATCATTCAGAGGATCATCTGACCCTGTGCTAGCTGAAGGGTGGATTAAAGCACTGGAGAAGATTTTTGATGTCATGGGGTGTTCATACAATCAAAAGGTTAGTCTTGCTATTTACCGTTTGGAGGGTGAAGCAGATCAGTGGTGGTCTATGGTTAAAAATATTTGGGACGTCGATGAAATTGATGCTCTTGACTGGGATGAATTCAAAGGTATGTTTCTTGAGAAGTATTTTCCTAAGGCTGTTCGACTTAGGATGGAAAAGAAATTCTTGGAATTGAGGCAAGAGGAGGACTCAGTGGCTGCCTATGAATAAAGGTTCACTCGATTGGCAAGGTATGCTCCAAATTTTATCCGGGACCTTGATAGTAAAATCAATCATTTTTACTCAGGATTAAAGCCAAAATATCGAAGGGCATTAGCTTCTCGTGAGTTTAAAAGTTATTAAAAGCTTGTTCGATGTGCTGAGAAGGTGGAAATGGAGTTTTCCGATGACCATGTTTTCTATAACAACCAGCAGAAGAAGAGACCGAGGTGGCAGGAGAAAGGTAAGAATTCTTCAAAAAAGTCTGGTGGTAAGAGAACTAAGTTTCCAGTTTGTGATAAATGTGGAAAAAGGCATGCTGGGGAATGTCTGCTGAATTCTGGGAAGTGCTACCGATGTGGTAAGATGGGACATAAGGCTCGTGATTGCACTGAAAAGGATCAAGGTGAAGGTAAGAACAAATTTGATTTACAGTTAGTGAAATGTTATAAGTGCAATGAGATGGGTCACTATGCAAACGAGTGTCCGACAAGGAGCTTGAGTGATGGGAAGCAGTTAGACTACAAGCAGAAAGGGGTGGTGAAATCCTTTGCAACTACTTCAGCAGATGTCGGGCCATCAAATGAAGTTGTATCAGGTACTTTGTTTGTTTTTTCAGATTATGCCAGTGTGTTGTTTGATTCGGGGTCTACACATTCTTTCATCTCTGAAACCTTTTCTAGTAAAATGGGAATACCATATCAAGAAATGACTCCTGAACTTTTGGTAAAAACACCTGGGGGAAGTGTCGAGGCAAAAAGAATTTATAAGAATCTTCCTATCCTTATCTGTGGAAAGAACCTACTTGCAAACCTTATTGTTCTACCTCTAGTAGAGTTTGATGTTATCCTGGGTATGGATTGGCTCTCTATTTACCATGCTAAGATTGACTGTAGAGCTAAAGAAGTTTCTTTTCAGAAAGACTTTCAGTTTGTTTACAAGAATGAACCCTTACTTTTGATAACATATCAAGAGGCCGAGAAACTTATAAAAGATGGAAATGAATGTTACCTTGCACACATCGTTGAAAATAAAGGAACTGTTCAGATTAATGATGTGCCAGTGGTAAATGAGTATCCTGATGTTTTTCCTGATGAGTTGCCTAGAATAATACCAGATCGGGAAGTTGAGTTTACTGTTGACTTAGTTCCTGATGCTAAGCCAATTTCAAAACCCCCTTATCGAATGGCACAAATTGAACTTTTAGAGTTGAAGGAGCAATTGCAAGATTTATTAGAGAAAGGTTTCATTAGACCTAGCACATCACCATGGGGTGCTCCTGTTTTATTTGTTAAAAAGAAAGATGGTTCTATGAGACTTTGCATTGATTATAGAGCCTTGAATAATATCACTGTTAAGAACAAATATCCTTTGCCTCATATCGATGATTTGTTTGATCAGCTCCAGGGAGCTCAGTTTTTTTCAAAGATTGACTTGAGATCGGGGTACCATCAGCTGAAGGTTAAAGAGGCAGATATTTCTAAGACTGCGTTCCGTACGAGATATGGCCACTATGAATTTGTAGTAATGCCTTTTGGGCTAACCAATGCACCTGCTGTATTCATGGACTTAATGAATAGAATTTTCCATGAGTTCTTGGATAAGTTTGTGGTGGTTTTCAATGATGATATTTTGGTGTTTTCTAAAAGTAAATAGGATCATGAAAAACATTTAAGGGTTATCTTGCAAACCTTAAAAGAAAAGAAATTGTATGGGAAATTCAGCAAGTGTGAGTTTTGGTTGCAACAAATTTCTTTCCTTGGTCACATTGTTTCTAAAGATGTAATAACTATTGATCCTGCAAAAACAAAAGTTGTGGAAGAATGGACAAGACCCACAAATGTAACCGAGATTCGTAGCTTCCTTGGTTTGGCGGGCTATTACCGAAGGTTTGTTAGAAATTTTTCATGGTTATCTAGTCCAATGACTAAGCTAACTCGGAAGGGTGTTAAGTTTATCTGGACAAAAGAATGTGATGATTGTTTTCAGGAATTGAAAAGAAGATTGGTGAATGCTCCAGTTTTGGCACTACCTTCCAGGAATGGTGAGTTTGTTATATACAGTGATGCTTCATTGAAAGGACTTGGTTGCGTCCTAATGCAAAATGATCAGGTAATTTCTTATGCTTCACGACAGTTGAAAACTCATGAGGTAAATTACCCTACACATGATTTGGAACTAGCTGTTGTTGTTTTTGCTTTAAAAATTTGGAGGCATCATTTGTATGGAGTAAAGTGTGAAATATATACCGATCACAAAAGTTTAAAGTATATATTCACTCAGAAAGAGTTGAACATGAGACAAAGGAGATGGCTGGAATTAATCAAGGATTATGATTGTACAATTCATTACCATCCGGGAAAAGCAAATAAAGTGGCTGATGCTTTGAGTCGAAAAAGTAATGCTTCATTAACAATGTTGCGTTTGGAACGTGATCCTTTGGTTAACGATTTGATGAACTTTGGCATAGAATTTGTTGGTGTAGGAATTCCTTCTGTTTTGTTTCAGGTATCAGTGAGATCATCTCTATCAGATAGAATCAAGCAAGCACAGAAGCAAGACAGTGAGTTGTAGAAAAAGGTAGAGCTGGTTCAGAAAGGTAAGTTGCCTGAATTCAACATTGATAATGATTGCGTTTTGAGATTTGGGAAGAGATTGTGTGTGCCTTTTGATTCACAGTTGAAGAGATATTTGTTATGTGAAGCTCATAGTTCTCCGTTTTCAGTTCATCCGGGCAGTACTAAGATGTATAGAGATCTGCGGGAGTATTATTGGTGGGATGGAATGAAAAGATATATTGCTGATTTTACTGTGAAGTGTTTGACTTGTCAGTAGGTTAAAGAAGAGTGGAAGTTACCGAAAGGGATGCTTCAGCCTTTACCAGTGCCAGAGTGGAAATGGGAGAATATATCCATGGACTTTGTTGTTGGATTACCGAAGACATCTCGAGGTAATAATGCAATCTGGGTTATTGTTGATCGCTTGACCAAATCTTCTCATTTCCTTGCTATACGAGATACTTTCTCTCTTGATCAACTTTCCCGTTTGTATCTTAAAGAGATAGTCAGGTTACATGGAGTTCCTCTCTCCATTGTATCAGATCGTGATCCCAGGTTTACTTCTAACTTTTGGAAAGGCCTTCAGAAGTCGTTGGGTACTGAATTAAATTTTAATACAGCTTTTCATCCTCAATCAGATGGGCAGTCAGAACGAACAATTCAGACATTGGAGGATATTCTACGAGCTTGTTCTATGGATTATCAGGGAAGTTGGGACCAACATCTTTCTTTGGTTGAGTTTTCATATAATAACAGTTTTCATTCCAGTATACAGATGGAACCATTTTAGGCATTATATGGGAAGTGGTGTCGAACTCCAGCTTTCTGGGATGAAGTGGGTGAAAGGAAGTTGATGGGACCAGAATTGGTAGAAGAGATGGCAGAAAAAGTTCAGCTGATTCAGAAACACATGAGAACAGCTCAGAGTAGGCATAAGAGTTATTCGGATAACCGGAGGAAGGATCTATCTTTCGAGGTAGGTGATCATGTTTTTCTCAAGGTTTCTCCTTGGAAAAGTGTGATGAGATTTGGTAAGAAAGGAAAGTTGAGTCCAAGGTTCATTGGACCATACGAAATTCTGGAGAGAGTTGGATCAGTTGCATACCGAGTGGCTTTACCTCCGAGTTTATCTCAGGTACACAATTTTTTTCACGTTTCGATGTTGAGAAAGTATATGCCAGATCCATCTCATGTTTTGAGTCCAGAGGTAGTTCAGCTGGAAGAGAACCTATCTTATGAGGAACAACCGGTCCAGATTCTTGACCAAAGGGAGCAAGTGTTACGGAATAAGGTGATTAATCAGGTAAAGGTTTTGTGGAAAAACCACATGATTGAAGAGGCAACATGGGAATCTGAAAATGCAATGAGGGATAAGTACCCCCATTTATTTGATAAGTAAATAAATTGCGGGGACGCAATTTTCTAAAGGGGGGAAGGATGTAACATCCCAAGTAAGTAATGAATAATAGATATTTTTATCTATGTCTATTAATGATTAAGATATTGTTATAGAGGCTTAAAATGAAAATAAATACAATCTTATGCATGGAATACACTAATATTCTTAAAAGATTGTTTTACTGCCTTTTGATGGCAAACCATTTTTTGAATCTATATTTTGACAATTTTATAAACAATGTTTGTCAAAATAAACTTATCCTTTATTATTGGGACATCAAAATTTACCTTGTGTGAATTTTTGGTATTTTTCTGACAATGTTCATTTTTTAATGAATAGTGAAAAATACTGCATTTTACATCAAAACTGCTTTTTTAATCTAATTTATTTATATGATTAGATTATGTTTTGAATTGGTTTTGAAGTGAAATTAGAATATATTTTTACCATTTTATCCAATGGTGGTCATTGGAATCAATTTCACTTTGAAATTAGGCTTAAACTGGTGTCAATCTTTTGATACTTATTGTTTTGTAAAAACACGATATTTGCTCTGGCAGCGGGAATTAATTATTAAATTAATTAATGTGACTTATATGATTTTAATTTTGTAAAATAGACTTCATTTTTGAATTCGGAATATCAAATATAGCTTAGGGTTAATTTTTGGTAATTTTCTGAAAAACTTCAATTTTTTATGAATAGTGAAACCACTAAGTGGTAATCAAGCAAACTGATTTTTCAGTTAAATGAAAGTTTACCACTAATGTGTATTGAATTTTGAAAATCCGACATACATGGTTGTCATTAAGAAGTAAAATGTGGTTCAATGAGATTAAAATAATTTTTTGGTGAATAGTAACTTATTAAGTTTTTAATCGCGATTAGTGGTAATTAGGGTAGTTTAAGGTATAAATAATGCTTTAATAATATGAAATGACCTATACACATGTCCCAACCTTATTGGTTGTTTCATGGACGACCAAGACAATCCATGGGTCAACTTGGGGACCCCATGGATCCACTTTTGTTGGGAAATGACAAAATAACTTTTTATTTAATGTAAAAGTAAAAATGACACAAACATAATATGTTTTACGAAAACAATTTTTACATGGGCTTATAAAGATAAGATTTTTGATTATAAATAGTCATTGGAAAGATAACAATATTTCCTACATCATAGTATTTTTTTTATAATTTTTAGACATTAAATAAATTAAATTATTTATGACATAATAATGATGCAGCGATGACATCATTATTTGACGATTTAAATAAAATAGAAAGATAATGTAAAATCTATGAACTACACATGGCCAAAACCAATTGGATGAGTGGATTTAGAACCCTTATCACATTATCCACAAATTATATCAATGTGGGACCTTTTAAAACCGAAACACATTTTCAAATAAAGTAATATTTCTTTACTTTCCAAAAGTGCCCCTCCTCTTATAATGACCCGAAGCTTATCGTACATGGACATTACATTACTTTTGCGGAATACTTAGTACATAACAAAAACACACACACAAGGATCGTAATAGTTTAGTGTCTTTGGAAACTCGGAACGTAATCTTCTAAACGTGGTGAAAGATCTTCAATATCTCCCATAATGATCTTCCCCCTTTTTTTTACCTAAAACCTTTCTTTATATCCTGGGGAAAGAAAAACAAAAAAGGGTGAGCTCAAATGCTCAGTAAGGGTAAACAAAAGAAATATCAATCACATCATATACATAAGAACGTAGCTTTTGGAAATCTTGACCTGCAAAAGAGCTCATAATATCATAACATGGGATAAATCATAGAATTGAAAATGAGATCCCCATAATCATAACATAAAACTTGAAACTTTGTGGCATGCACACATAATCATGGAAAATCATTTCTTGTTAGTCATGTCTCATTGCCAAGACTATCTTAGTGGACAAAGTCCCTTTCTGAACTGAGTTCACTCCTCGTTTCAGTCCTGTATCACTGAACCGAAATAACCTTCCGTTCCAGCCATGTCTATCTCATGAGATATAAAATCTTTACCCAATGCATTGGAGGGAGATATAGGTCCCACCCATCTCTTAATGAATCCTTTCTTATGTGTGCCACAAAATCATAAATCATACATCATTGCATAACCCATGTAATAAAAATGGGATTCTTAAATAACATGACATCATAAAACCATTCATATAAGATAAAGGAATTCATAAACATAATTCCATCACAACATGGTCAAATCAATGTAAAAATATGGATAGAAACAGAACCCTTTATTATCTTAGATGGAAATCAATTTTGATAAAACACTTGAATTGAATTCTTGAGGAAAATATCCTTTCTTCTTCAAAATCAATTTCTTTTCACAAAACATCATGCAATTTTAAAAGAAAGAGATTTTATTGAAATTAGTCATGAAATCTTTTAGAGTAAGCTTCATGAAAATAAGGCTTTATAAAACAGTATAAATCCGTTCGTGCCGTATAAGTTAAAAAAAACATTCTTTGTACTTTTGTCGAAAAAGTCAAAAAGTACCTCGTATGACAAAAGATTCCTTTCATAGATATTACTAAAAACTCACCGAAGGGTAAAAATGGATTTAAACAATTGTAGGTGGATGGAAATAATATTACATATTGATGAAACATGGATGTGGATGATAAAATACACCCCAGTGAATACTTACGAATAAACAATCTCGGATAAAAATGAGATTGTGATATTTCCCTTACCTTAGGTCCGATTTGCTTTGTTCGTGTCCGAAGCTCCTGTATAATGGTTTAAATAATGTTATTGACTTATTCTAGAATCATACATATTGATATGAGATCATATATGGTCATATTATTAGCTTCTTGTTAGTAATATTTCATTTTTACTTGTTACTCGGGTCTTTATAACTTTTTGTTCTTATGCGTGTTTTGTCGAATAAATTCTTATTCTTATCTTTAGGTTATAGATAATTAATTTCCAGAATGGTATTAGTGTAGTATATACCATATTCATTCATTCAATTCATTTATATAATCATTATGACATGAAGATCATGTAGAACGAGTCGCATCACATCGTGGAGACGGTATTCCGTACGTACGCACGAGTGATGATATCGTTCCTATGATCGTGGAATTGTATTGGAGTATATATATATATTATTTCAGTATCAATATTACTTAATAATAATCATATATAGTTACTGATTACACCATTATACCCATCCTTGTAAGGTGATGGTGGAAAATAGATTACACCACGGCCTGGAGACGGTATTCCGTACGTACGCACGCGCGGTGATTTCTTTTTCCGTAGGATGGATAGATGGTGAAATAGGTTTGTTTCATACTTATAATAACATATCAGTATATGAGTGATACTGATGTTATTACTTCATAATGAAACAACCTAAGAAGAAGAAGTGGAAGAAGAAATAAAGATGAAAGAATTGGTAACGGTAATTACCTCTTCTTTGAAGTGCCTCTTTGAGACCTTCTCTTAGGGAACTAAAATTGGTCTTGGAGGAAGACCAGAACCTCTAGGATGTTGCTAGGGAAGTGGAGAGGAGAAATTGGCAGGGGTTGGCCGAGCTTGAGTGCTCAAATTGGTGTGAGGAGGAGGGGGAGGAGGTGTCCTTTTATAGGGGAGGAGAGGGGCACCTTAGGAATATCTCAAAATATTATTTTATATTAAAGTCAAAATCGGTTTATAATGGTTCCAAAGGGTCTTATTTCGAAGCTAAAGTGGGGATGGGTCGAAATCCTATCAACCAATAGGATTTAGACAAGTTTAGGGTATTATGTTTAACCTTATCAATTAGATTTAACTCTAAGTTAAATAATTTAACTTTTACCGTGTCTTTTTGTTTTCTTTCACTATATGGTTAATAAACTTACTATAACATGCCAAACGAACCCCAAATTGTATATTATTAATACATATATCCTTATCTAAGTCATTTGGCCGAACCATAGATTTTTAGGAATAAAATAACAATTAATAATATAATATTTGATTTAAAAACTATTTTGTGTCAATTTTGACACTATTTGATATATGATTTTTGTGAAAGTCATAACAGAATTATATGTTCGAACCAAGTTGATTAAATAAACACTAATATATCATAGTAACCTAGAAAATTAGTGGAATTCATAAAAAGTCTTAAATTACATTTATTTTGGTATTTATATTATCAATTATGTCAATATTTCATTAATAAGATAATTACTGCATCATCTTTGTGTCATAAATAAATTATATTATTTGATGTCTAAAAATTACAAATAAAATACCATCATGTAGGAAATCTTTTTATCTTTCTAATGAATATTTATAGTCGAATTTATCTTATGTATAACCCCATATTAAAAATTATTTACTTATTAAACTTTGATTTTAACTATTTTAACCCTTCTTTAAATAAATTAATAATAAATGTCCAAATCTAATCCAAGTGGGCCTAAATGGTCATATTTTATTCCTAAGTTTGTTTTTGGTCGAATTACACTTGTCCAATAGAATTAAGACATGTGTTAGGGTAATATTAATATCATATTTACCCTTAGTTACCCTATTTACTATTAACCGTGGTAAAAAAAAGTAAAAAGTTACTATTCACCAAAAAATTATTTTCATCTCATTGAACCACATTTTAGTCCTTGATATTAACCGTGTCTCTCGGATTTTCGAAATTCCATTCACAGAAGCGGTAAAATTAAGTTTTATGCAAAATTCAGTTTTTAACCTACCACTTAGTAGTTTCACTATTCATCAAAAATTGATGTTTTTCAGAACAATGCCAAAATTTCATCCCAAGCTATATTTCATATTCCGAATTCAAAAATGAAGTCTATTTTACCAAATTCATAACATAAAAGTTGCATTAATTAATTTTATAATTAAATCCCGCTGTTAAAACAAATAGCGTGTTTTTAAGAAACAATATCTATCAAAAGATTGACACTTGTTTATGTCTAGTTTAAATGTGAAATTACATCCAATGACCAACATTGTATTAAATTGTAAAAATATATTCTAAATATACTTTAAAACCACTCAAATTAATGATTTATCACTATTAATTATTTCGATTAAAAAAGTTGTTTTTAATTATAATTTAGTAATTTTCACTATTCATCAGAATATGAAAGTTATCCGAAAAGTACCAAAATTTCACCTTAGGCTAAATTCGATACTCCGAATCCAAAAATGAAGTCCATTTTGAGAGTTAAAATTTCTAAAATTTAAAAAGTTGTTATTACTATTCATAACGGCTAGTTTTAATAATATTTTAATAGCATATCATTGTTTCGTGAAACTCAGGATTACGTACCACACACGCTATTGAGGAAGGTTGCGATTGCGTGTAATGAAAGGCAAGTCAAGGATGCGTGTTGTGCAAGCTCCTTTTGGTGTAGCGTATAACACAAGACATTAGTAAAATAAAAAGAATATTTTTTCATAAAATCTCGGGCTGTTACATTCTACCCCCCTTAAAATGAATTTCGCCCTCGAAATTCGTCGGGGTTATAAATGGTTTACTATTTGAAAGTTTCTTTAATAGAAACCCACATCGTAAAAGGGAATACCAAAACTTGGCTTTTAAAAACTAAAGTATGAAATGTAACGATTACCCAAATAAACTAATCACTGGGTTTCCACATAGGTGAAAATATGGATATGGAAGAGAAATCTAACCATCATGTTCTGATGGAGAGTGGTAGTGAACATGGCTATGGAAAAGCCAGTAATCACAAATCCATAGATTTGTGATGATATAAGGTACCATCTGATTCATCAGGTATAAGATCACTAGGACAACATTTTTGGTTTTCAAGATCATTTCCCTAAAGTTGAAAATTTGCTTAAAATAAATACTTACTTTATTTTGGTACAATCTCACTTTTGTTCGTGCCTTGAACAATTTCTACTTCATCTCTTAAATAAATGAAGTTGAATTTGTTATTTGTGAAGTGTTAGCAGATTATGTGATAGAATGATGGGTCATTCCATCTGTCTCAAACAAAAGGTTAGAAAAAGTTATTAAATATACATAAGTCATTCTATAGTGAGATTAATCACATATGGTTCCTAAAATGGACTTATACTTCATATATCATACTGCTTAATATAATAACACTAGTTTCTACGAAACAGGGACTTCCTGTAGGTCAGTGGTAGGCGATAAAGGCCAGTCGCACTTCGGTTGTGGGTTCGATTCCTACAGCCTTGTCCGAAGCGATGGGTTGTCGCCCGTCCTGCAGGTTGTCCTTTTTCTAAAACTATGTTACTATAACATCCCATCAATAATATCGAAAATCTTCTATCCTTAAACAATACTAACTTATGTCCAACATAATCCAGTCTAATCTTTAGGCTTATACATAATACTGCAGTCCACTCTCATAATATAGTGACAACGAGTACCAGAGATTTAATACTGTCGTTGATCCCCACATATCATAAGATATGTCTTGTTGGTCACATTCGAAACATTCAAAGTCCTTAATCGTGTATTCTCTTGAATACCTTAGTGAAAACATGAGTGCAGTTAAAAGTTAACACTTTCCACATACCAAAATCCTCAAAATTCTATATACTCAAACCATGATATCACTTAGTCCTTATATCAATCATGAGCTCATGAATACTATTAAACATTTTCTCGTCTTCATTATGCGCATATCATCTTATTTCCAAAAAATATCTCAATCACTTTGAATACCACATCAATAAATATTGCAATACTTAATGATACAACATTATTTTGGAATCCCATTACATAAACACTTAATCATTCCACCACATCGTTGTCATATTCAACATTGCCAATAGTGATCGCATGTGATTTCCCTTTGTCCTTTTCCTTCAGTGGTTGCTCATGTTGATCATCACTAACCCTTGGATTAGGGCAATTATTAGCATAATGCCCCATTTCCTTGCACTTGAAGCATTGAAGTGTTGGCGGTGCGTTCTCTGCAGTGTTTGCTTTATTCACATCATTAGAAACCCTTTTTCCATTACTTCGACACTCAACTGCTCGATGACCTTCTTTTCCACACTTAAAACATTTTCTAGTCCCTTTAAGACAATCTCCACCATGCTTCTTCCCACACTTTGTGCATAAGGAAACATTCATCTTCTTTTCATCATTATTCTGAGATTTCTCCTTGAACTCCATCTTTCGTTTCTTGTCAAAACCATGAGATGGATATGTAACACCAACTTCCATTTCTACCTTGATAGCACAACGCACAATTTCTTCATAGCTACTGAAGTCTCTTATAGCTAATGCCCTTCGAAGACTTGGTTTTAAGCCACTGAAAAATCGATCAACTTTACTTTCAGGTTGGATGATAATTCCAGAAGCATACCTTGCAAGTCTTGTAAAATTTGCTTCATAGGTACCAACAGATTCATCGTCCCTTTGCTTCAGTTCAAGAAACTCTTTCTCCATCTTTGTTCGAAGAATACGAGGGAAGTACTTACTGAAAAACAAGTTCTTGAACTCGTCCCATTCCATGGACTCAATTTCATCTCTTGGCCTCGTATTCTTGATAAGATTCCACCATTGATCAGCTTCACCTTCCAAACGATATACTGCTAAGATGACTTTATCATGTTCAGAACATTGAAGAACTGAAAATATCTTTTCAGTAGTACTAATCCATTGTTCAGCAACTAATGGATCAGTAGACCCACTGAAAGAAGGTGGATGTTGCCTCATGAAGGACTCAATAGAATATTGTTCCCTTCTCTGCTCATTTGGAAGTCCAGAATGATTCATAGCTTGTGTAAGTATAGCAATAAGATTTTTCACTCCATCTCCCATAACATTTGTTTGTTCAGGAGGGCAATCATTGCATTGTCCATTGCATTGATCAACACGGTTCCTTCGGGTTCCAGCCATCGTCTAAAACCCAAAAAGAATAGTGTGAGAGGCAAAAATCATGCTAGGGAAAACAACATAATAAAGGGGGAGTACCTTCAATATCAAACATCTTAGGTTTAATTCTATGATCGTTAGCGTAATTCTATTACTATAACCTATACGTATACTTATCCCTAGGGACATCCCTAGACATACCTTAGAAATATCTCTAGGGATCTCACTAAAGTTCTCGCATCCTAGTTTCCAAAGGTTGACTAAACCTTTCCTCTGATACCAACTATAATGACCCGAAGCTTATCGTACATGGACATTACATTACTTTTGCGGAATACTTAGTACATAACAAAAACACACACACAAGGATCGTAATAGTTTAGTGTCTTTGGAAACTCGGAACGTAATCTTCTAAACGTGGTGAAAGATCTTCAATATCTCCCATAATGATCTTCCCCCTTTTTTTTACCTAAAACCTTTCTTTATATCCTGGGGAAAGAAAAACAAAAAAGGGTGAGCTCAAATGCTCAGTAAGGGTAAACAAAAGAAATATCAATCACATCATATACATAAGAACGTAGCTTTTGGAAATCTTGACCTGCAAAAGAGCTCATAATATCATAACATGGGATAAATCATAGAATTGAAAATGAGATCCCCATAATCATAACATAAAACTTGAAACTTTGTGGCATGCACACATAATCATGGAAAATCATTTCTTGTTAGTCATGTCTCATTGCCAAGACTATCTTAGTGGACAAAGTCCCTTTCTGAACTGAGTTCACTCCTCGTTTCAGTCCTGTATCACTGAACCGAAATAACCTTCCGTTCCAGCCATGTCTATCTCATGAGATATAAAATCTTTACCCAATGCATTGGAGGGAGATATAGGTCCCACCCATCTCTTAATGAATCCTTTCTTATGTGTGCCACAAAATCATAAATCATACATCATTGCATAACCCATGTAATAAAAATGGGATTCTTAAATAACATGACATCATAAAACCATTCATATAAGATAAAGGAATTCATAAACATAATTCCATCACAACATGGTCAAATCAATGTAAAAATATGGATAGAAACAGAACCCTTTATTATCTTAGATGGAAATCAATTTTGATAAAACACTTGAATTGAATTCTTGAGGAAAATATCCTTTCTTCTTCAAAATCAATTTCTTTTCACAAAACATCATGCAATTTTAAAAGAAAGAGATTTTATT
Organism: Viscum album; assembly: GCA_963277665.1. Taxonomy (NCBI): domain Eukaryota; kingdom Viridiplantae; phylum Streptophyta; class Magnoliopsida; order Santalales; family Viscaceae; genus Viscum; species Viscum album. Next base: position 1,721,154,315 of record OY728160.1, on the reverse strand, counting down.
GAAATTAGTCATGAAATCTTTTAGAGTAAGCTTCATGAAAATAAGGCTTTATAAAACAGTATAAATCCGTTCGTGCCGTATAAGTTAAAAAAAACATTCTTTGTACTTTTGTCGAAAAAGTCAAAAAGTACCTCGTATGACAAAAGATTCCTTTCATAGATATTACTAAAAACTCACCGAAGGGTAAAAATGGATTTAAACAATTGTAGGTGGATGGAAATAATATTACATATTGATGAAACATGGATGTGGATGATAAAATACACCCCAGTGAATACTTACGAATAAACAATCTCGGATAAAAATGAGATTGTGATATTTCCCTTACCTTAGGTCCGATTTGCTTTGTTCGTGTCCGAAGCTCCTGTATAATGGTTTAAATAATGTTATTGACTTATTCTAGAATCATACATATTGATATGAGATCATATATGGTCATATTATTAGCTTCTTGTTAGTAATATTTCATTTTTACTTGTTACTCGGGTCTTTATAACTTTTTGTTCTTATGCGTGTTTTGTCGAATAAATTCTTATTCTTATCTTTAGGTTATAGATAATTAATTTCCAGAATGGTATTAGTGTAGTATATACCATATTCATTCATTCAATTCATTTATATAATCATTATGACATGAAGATCATGTAGAACGAGTCGCATCACATCGTGGAGACGGTATTCCGTACGTACGCACGAGTGATGATATCGTTCCTATGATCGTGGAATTGTATTGGAGTATATATATATATTATTTCAGTATCAATATTACTTAATAATAATCATATATAGTTACTGATTACACCATTATACCCATCCTTGTAAGGTGATGGTGGAAAATAGATTACACCACGGCCTGGAGACGGTATTCCGTACGTACGCACGCGCGGTGATTTCTTTTTCCGTAGGATGGATAGATGGTGAAATAGGTTTGTTTCATACTTATAATAACATATCAGTATATGAGTGATACTGATGTTATTACTTCATAATGAAACAACCTAAGAAGAAGAAGTGGAAGAAGAAATAAAGATGAAAGAATTGGTAACGGTAATTACCTCTTCTTTGAAGTGCCTCTTTGAGACCTTCTCTTAGGGAACTAAAATTGGTCTTGGAGGAAGACCAGAACCTCTAGGATGTTGCTAGGGAAGTGGAGAGGAGAAATTGGCAGGGGTTGGCCGAGCTTGAGTGCTCAAATTGGTGTGAGGAGGAGGGGGAGGAGGTGTCCTTTTATAGGGGAGGAGAGGGGCACCTTAGGAATATCTCAAAATATTATTTTATATTAAAGTCAAAATCGGTTTATAATGGTTCCAAAGGGTCTTATTTCGAAGCTAAAGTGGGGATGGGTCGAAATCCTATCAACCAATAGGATTTAGACAAGTTTAGGGTATTATGTTTAACCTTATCAATTAGATTTAACTCTAAGTTAAATAATTTAACTTTTACCGTGTCTTTTTGTTTTCTTTCACTATATGGTTAATAAACTTACTATAACATGCCAAACGAACCCCAAATTGTATATTATTAATACATATATCCTTATCTAAGTCATTTGGCCGAACCATAGATTTTTAGGAATAAAATAACAATTAATAATATAATATTTGATTTAAAAACTATTTTGTGTCAATTTTGACACTATTTGATATATGATTTTTGTGAAAGTCATAACAGAATTATATGTTCGAACCAAGTTGATTAAATAAACACTAATATATCATAGTAACCTAGAAAATTAGTGGAATTCATAAAAAGTCTTAAATTACATTTATTTTGGTATTTATATTATCAATTATGTCAATATTTCATTAATAAGATAATTACTGCATCATCTTTGTGTCATAAATAAATTATATTATTTGATGTCTAAAAATTACAAATAAAATACCATCATGTAGGAAATCTTTTTATCTTTCTAATGAATATTTATAGTCGAATTTATCTTATGTATAACCCCATATTAAAAATTATTTACTTATTAAACTTTGATTTTAACTATTTTAACCCTTCTTTAAATAAATTAATAATAAATGTCCAAATCTAATCCAAGTGGGCCTAAATGGTCATATTTTATTCCTAAGTTTGTTTTTGGTCGAATTACACTTGTCCAATAGAATTAAGACATGTGTTAGGGTAATATTAATATCATATTTACCCTTAGTTACCCTATTTACTATTAACCGTGGTAAAAAAAAGTAAAAAGTTACTATTCACCAAAAAATTATTTTCATCTCATTGAACCACATTTTAGTCCTTGATATTAACCGTGTCTCTCGGATTTTCGAAATTCCATTCACAGAAGCGGTAAAATTAAGTTTTATGCAAAATTCAGTTTTTAACCTACCACTTAGTAGTTTCACTATTCATCAAAAATTGATGTTTTTCAGAACAATGCCAAAATTTCATCCCAAGCTATATTTCATATTCCGAATTCAAAAATGAAGTCTATTTTACCAAATTCATAACATAAAAGTTGCATTAATTAATTTTATAATTAAATCCCGCTGTTAAAACAAATAGCGTGTTTTTAAGAAACAATATCTATCAAAAGATTGACACTTGTTTATGTCTAGTTTAAATGTGAAATTACATCCAATGACCAACATTGTATTAAATTGTAAAAATATATTCTAAATATACTTTAAAACCACTCAAATTAATGATTTATCACTATTAATTATTTCGATTAAAAAAGTTGTTTTTAATTATAATTTAGTAATTTTCACTATTCATCAGAATATGAAAGTTATCCGAAAAGTACCAAAATTTCACCTTAGGCTAAATTCGATACTCCGAATCCAAAAATGAAGTCCATTTTGAGAGTTAAAATTTCTAAAATTTAAAAAGTTGTTATTACTATTCATAACGGCTAGTTTTAATAATATTTTAATAGCATATCATTGTTTCGTGAAACTCAGGATTACGTACCACACACGCTATCGAGGAAGGTTGCGATTGCGTGTAATGAAAGGCAAGTCAAGGATGCGTGTTGTGCAAGCTCCTTTTGGTGTAGTGTATAACACAAGACATTAGTAAAATAAAAAGAATATTTTTTCATAAAATCTCGGGCTGTTACACCTCTCCTCTTATAAAAGGCCCCCACCTCTACCTCATTTCACACACTCCACAAGCCTTTGGCTCGGCCAACCCATGCCAATTTACTCTCTCCACATACCTCTCCTCATCCTAGAGGATTCCCTTTGGGAAGAATCCTTTCAAAGGAAGCCTTTAGGCTCAAATCAAAAGGAGTTACACTTTTTAAGGTAATTCATTCTCTCATGTTCATTTGTTTTATTTTGCTTCTCCAACCCCCTAAACTCTTTTTATTTACTTCCTTTGTAACAACACCAGTATCTTCAATATACTAGGATGTTTTTATAAGATTTATTTGAGCTACACTCTCACACAACTACATAAAATGGTTAAAGAACATACGTTTTCCGTGGATGGCGAAATTCTGCCTCCCGAAACGATGATTGTTCAACACTCATTTAACACCTTCAAAGGTGGCCATTATGATGTCACTATTTTTATATATGATATATAATATGTTTATTTTTTCCTTAATCTTCTGTTTTTTTTTCATTTTGGGCATACCTTTATGGTTTCCATTATGGGTAAACACGATATCTTCATTTTAGGAAGTGCGGACTACCGCCCCCTCAAAGTGATTTGATTCGTTAAATAACATATGTGGGACATATAAAGGGTGGAACTATGATATTATATATGATATTATACTGGAATTATAATATACCTTTATATCATTATGATTCCATTCTATAAAATACGAAATAGAAATGAAAGTAGCGTTCATGCGTACGTACGGCTTACCGTCTCCATGAACGGTGCATTTCATTTTTTACCTCTAAATGATTATGTAATATTATAAATTCATGTATGTACTGTATATATATGACATATATGATATCTACATCATGAATACCATTCTGGATATAATGAACCTTTGACCAAATTAACAACATGTAAGTGTAAGAAGTCTATTTTTGACTTAAGAACCAAATACCGACAAAATGAACATTATTAACTTAACTGATTACATGATGTTCATAACATGGTATAAAAGGAATAATGAACTTGAAAAATATTCATAAGAAAGTAGATATTAACTCAAGTTTATTATTCAGGAGATTAAAGAACGGTCGGGTCAAGTCAGATACGAGGTATGGGACTTCGTCTCAATCTCCTTTCATTGAGGCATATTTTATTTTATACACAACTTTCTTTTATACGGTGTATAAACCCCTTTGACTTTTACGTTTATTCAAAAGGAATCTTTTTTATACGAAGCGTTTACTAAACGACAAAAGGGAATGTTTTTGTCGTACGTATGCGGCGACAACGACTTCTCCGTCTTCGTAACCGTTATTTGAGTTTCGGCTTCCTCTACAAGCCATACCTTTTTTTTAAAAGAAAAATAAATACCATGTTTTACTTTGGTATTGAAAATGGTTTTCATAATGTTTTTATTATATCAATGTGTTGTATTGATATCTCGTGATTGAAATGTGGAAATGTTATGTTTCCTTTATGCATGTTTTATGTGATATGATTATGTTATGGTTCTTGGACATTATTATGAAGACGGGTGGTTCCGTGATAAACTAAGGGCGGGTGAGCCCGTTATAGCTCTTCAATGCATTGGGTAATGCGAAGGAGTGAAACGTTAAGGTTTCTCCGAAGAGATTTTAGGGAATATACTGTGATGGGTATTCCAAATGTAACCAAGAGGGTTACTCCCTACATAAGAATGTTATGAATGCCTCAAGTTACCTTTATGTCTTATGATTTCTATGATTTATTCATGATTTTATGAGGTATGTTAAAGTGCCTATGTTTTATGGGTAAAGTATGATTGCATTCTTATGTATATATGAACTCATGTTTCCTTTCCATGTTTTTTTTTATAACCCATACTGAGTTTTTATGCTCATCCCAAGTTTTTGAAATGTTTTTCACAGGTCAAGGGAAAGGTACATGATAAGATGATAGAGTCAAGGATGTGTCAAGAAATAATCCATGTTTTATTTTAAATGTGTTTCCATTGATGGGAATGAAGAATGCTATCTTTATGTAACCACTTTGTTTATATGTGGAATGTAATGCAAGTTTTATGATCTAATTCTCTAAAACTCTAAACCCGAAAAGATCCTCAATGTGTAATCTTGTAATAACTCAAGATTAAGTAAGGTTTAAGGCTGGGGCCTTATAGTAATAGTAATAGTACAAGCCATGTACTTCATGTTCATTGATAGTGATACATATTTCATATATTTAGGGAATTCCATGTGATCATACACACCATAAAGATCTTAATTTCATATTTCCAAGTGGAATGATTCTTGTACAACTATTTTTTATATAGGTTGTTTCCAAAAAAAATATATCATTGTATAGATATAGACATGATGAAATATTATTTCATGTGTGAAATGAATTTTTTTGTTGTATACCATACTTAATTAATAGTTTAATTATAATTGAATCAAAAAAATCAATATTGACAATAAATGATGAGTATAAAATATAAGACTCAAATAATACCCATTTATGTAATGATAACTATTTTTCAAGTAAAACTAAAATAAAATGTCAAGGATATATGTCAAGGATATACATAAAAGGGTTTTTAGACTCTTTGGAGTTAAAACTATTAGGTATTACACATTTTTACTTATGAATTTTTAAGACAAATAAACCTTTATAAATTATTGGTGATAAAACCATAAAACTTCTAAAATTACTTTATCAAGATTTGTGTGAACTATTCTAAGAAGAATCTAGAGGTAAAATAATTTTCCTTTTAGATTTTTTAAGAATGTAGGTTGAATTATAAGATATACTTGGTAAGGATGAGAGAACATCTAGATGGGTTGGTCAAAGAACATCATAACCATGAATTTATTAATGATTATATGTAGAGTGGAGTTATTTCTAAACTCACCCATCATAGTGATAATATTTTTAAAAGGAGGATTGATGATGAGTCATGTAAGTACTAAAAGTATTCCATTCCTTTTTCAAGACATGGTTTGTAGATAGTATCATTAACACTTAACCCTATGAAAAACATAATAAAAAATGTATATCATATAAGATACATATGAAATAAATCCATTATGTCACAACTTTATGTTCTTTAATGTGAAGCATTTTTTTAATGTTAATTTTATAAACAAACTTGTATCAAGAAAAATACAAATTGCTTCATAGTCAATTATCCTAAGTTAATAAGGATATAACTATCACTCAGATAAAAAGGTATTAATCAAGTGATTGACTATATTTTTATAAGAGTTAAGCACATATCTTTTGAGATAGCGGGATAAATCTCGACTTCAATGAATTCAAGGATCTAGATTCACGTAAGTTGGTATAGTAATACTAAACTCTACAAGACTTAGTGGGAGGAGTTGTTCTAGAGGAACATACTACATAGAAATGCTAAAAATAAGAGAAATGGTTTCATATTCATCTATTTAGGTGATATATTATTCAATAAGAATAAAAAATACTTATCCTGCATGGAAGCAATAAAAAATAATAGGATAAAATTAGAAATTTTATATAAACTCAATAATGGATTCCATGAACAAAAACCAAATTCTATATTTTGGTGGTTTCTCAAATTAATATAAATTTATTGGTGGGTATTTAAGAAGAAAATATACAAAGGGTAAAGTTAGTACCTATTAGACATGATTGTTTGATAAAGGTTTCAAGTGATGATGATGAATAAACTATGAAAAAACCCTTTCACTAGTCACCATGTTAAAATCCATTATAATTATACTTGTTATATAAACCTTATATGATTATGAAATTAGAAAATTGGATGTAAAGGACACTTTACTTAATATAAACCTTATGGAAGATGTTTATGTGACACAACCAAAAGGGTCTGTGATACCAAAGAGTGTCAATAAGGTATGAAATTTACAAAGATCCATTTGTGGGTTAAAAAAATCAATATCATAACATATTTTTTTTGATGAGTCCATGAGATATTTTGTTTTATTAAAAATGAATTCAATAACTCTTCCTACATGAGGTTAGTGGTAGAATAATGCTTTTACAAGAAAATATATTTATTACATGGGTAAAACAAATATTAGTCTTATAATTATTTAGAGCCAATTTTAAAAGATATTTCTATAAGAATAAATTGATGTAGCGACCCATGTTCTGGGTAAAAATTCTACTAAGATAGATTTATGGGGTTTCTTAGATCAATTAATAGTACACACATTGATAAAGTATAGAAAATAATATATTAAAAAATTAAAGAATGAATTTTTACCTATGTCACATGATATAAATATCTCCAAAATTATGTGTGATGGTACAGGAGGAGATTAAGATCAGGAATAGAAATATGCTTCACCAATGAGGTCTATATTGAATGCCATAATATGTACTGAAATTTTTATATTTCTTATGAATAATTAATGGTGGTAAAACATTAAATGGAAATAATATAAATATATAAGGTTCCAATTATAGCTATCCAATATTACATGAGAAATTATGAAGGATAAGTTTTTGGTACATAGAGAAATAGGAATGCTAGCTATCAAGGGGATATTAAACTAGTTTTACCTTATATCAATTTCATATTAAATCATGGTAAGGACAAGAAAATAAGTTATAGAAGCTTATTGAAGTAATTAAATCCATATATACATACACCAATCATTTTGTGGCTTATGATGTGGCTAAAGAATCAATATTAAATATACAATGATTTATTTCAAATCATGGGATTGTTCCAATATAGTAAAGTATTGTCATAATATATATTATGATAATATTATAACCATGGTACCAACTAGGATTTCAAGTTTATGATAGAGTAAAAAAGTTAAATAATTAGTAATATTACCTATTACTATTTTTTCTTAGAGAAGTGAGGTTGCAGAAAGGAAATTTGACATAGAGAAAAATGCGAGAGACCTATAAAATATAGTTATAAATCAATATAAGTATCTATATCATGTGAGAGATAACAAGTTGAGAAATATTAGTAGTTGGTCCTAGTGAAATTAAGAGTCTGTTGGAGTTAGTAACCTATAACTAACTGACTTTTTAATTTCAATTATCAAAAAAATAATATATATCCTATTGTATTATGATTTTTTTCAGCATAAAAGTGATGTGATAATGTCATTGGAGTATTTTTCGCATAAAAGGTTACAGCAGTTATCCCTTGAAATAAGACCCTAAAGATACTATTACAATATTATTAAACATGTGATATAGGGTTTGGATAACATATGTCTGATGAGACACAAATGAAATTTGAATATCAGGTGTTGGGGGATCATAAGGCATTGATACATTTTCTCATAAAATTCAAATTTAGTGATCTCTAAGAAGGGAGGTCATGAATAAAAACTCAAAAATAGTAATTTCATATATTTTATGTGTCATTGGATATTACTATCCATTTACATGTGTATTGATATTTGGAATTGATATTGTTATTAATGTTTATCATGAATTGAGTACTTTGAAGTATATATGAAAACTGTGATGACATATGCTCGCAGTGGGGTAACATGTATTGGTTGTATCTTAAGTGATGTGGAATTAATTAAATAATTCAAGAGAGGATATTTCCCTTCTATATTAATGGAAAAAGGTATTTATATCCCCTTGATTAAAGTATAACTATTGTATAAAATATATGTCCATGATATTTTATAAACGAGTTCATTTTTAAAATTCAAAGAAAGGTAAGAAAATAATATAGGGTGATGACACAAGTTTACATCCTTATTGATGATGTGTTAGTAGAAAAAAGGATTATATTACATAGTGGTGCTCATAGTAAGGTTGTTGTTGTTACAACATTAACTTTTTTCTCCCTAGGTTCCTTGATGTGTTTCCAAACACTTATCTTGGACCTTAGGTAAAATAACTTAATGCCACTAAGAAAGAGGCTTGGATAATCACACACTAAGTGTATCCCAAATCTCATTAAATTATAGTGGATTTAATATCAAGAATAAATATTATTTGCAGTTTTTGGGATGATAATTATTCAAGTAAAGTTGATCTCATAAATTCAATCATGAAATATTCGAGTTTAGAATATGTGATTTGAATTTCATCTCCTGTTTATTTACTCTTGAGGTAATAAATAAATATTTATTTATTCATTGGTTTAGTGAATGGATTAATATAAATATTTATTTAGCTATGTGGATATTGAAATAAATATTCATTCATGATTTTAGAGAATATAATATTTATTTATTTATTTATTTATTTATTTATTAAATGGACAATATTTATTTGAATAAATATTTTATTAGTCAAGGTTAAATAGATATCATAAAAGATTAATGGTTCAAGTTAACGGTCCAAAGGAAATGATGTAATTTTATTTAAAATTATTTAAATAAATATTAATTTATTTATTTAAGGAATTTTTCTTAAATGAACACATTCCATAGAAATAATAATAATATTATTATTATTATTTGATATGAGGATTACTTAGAATGAATAAATTGATAAAGGGTACCTATGAAACTATCAATTGTTTTAACCCGAAGTATAAATTCCAAGCTAGGTCATATTTAGAGTGGGTGAAACTTTTTGTGCACAATGTAAGCCTCTTTGGGGTTCTCTCAGTCCTGGAGAGAATTATGTGCATATCCTCGCTCTTAATAACATGAATATAATAAGATAAACTTCTCATTATGATAAATAACAAATGACTTAAAATTCTTGTATCTACCACACTACCACCCAAATATTCAAGAACAAGGTTTGTAGATTCATAGATCATATATAGATACACTTTAATGAATCCTTTCTTGGATTATCTATTGTAATGATGATTCCTTGAGAGAAATGATAAAAATTGATTATGAGGATTATCATGTTTGAGATAATTGTTGTTTTAAATTAATTTTAAATTAAATTTGAAATATTCTCTCTAGAAGATTATATGGATTCATTCATCAAGTTCTTCATATTTTATCTATTTATATCGGAAAAAAAACTAAAATTAGGTGCCCACCCAATGCTTTCACTATATTATGAAACCTTTAGTCCATAGTCAGTGATATAATAAGATAAATATGGATCATTTTCCTCCATGATATCTAAGATACTAGATATTTTGAACCCAATAGTGAAATCAATTGAGATTTGATAAAAATAAAAAATAAAGATGAAAATGATCAATCAATTAACCATATCAATTAATTAAGAAAAAGTAATAATTTATTATAGTTATTTTGTTATAGATAATATAGCTAACACCTAAAATTCATTGTCACCGTGATCGATTGTGGAAAAATAAGATATCATTATTGATTATAATTTTCATAAGTGGTACAGGAACCTTTTCCTGACATGTTAAGAAATAAAATATTATGTGTTGGATCCCCCTCTACTTGTTGAGATGCCTCAAGGAGTCATTAAATTAGATAAGGATTCCTACAAGAGGCACATGAAGGATACATTGGATGTGAAATAGATCATTTTATCATAAATTTTTATTAAGTTGTAGAAATAGTATGAGGATATATATGTTTGCATGATGTAATACAAATTTGGATTCAAGTGTTGAGGAAATATAAGTCAGGATTTCAGGATAGGGGAATCCACTCAAAAAATCAAAAAGTTTTAAGCCTGTATTTGGAAATACTGCCTGCCTAAATTACTTTCATATGGTTTTCAAGGCCAAAGTCTGGATCATTAAGAAAATTATTAAGTATTCTTGCCACTAGAATGTCATAGAAACTAGACATTTTGAGTTTAATGGTGAGGTATATTGGGAATTGATAAAATAGTTGGAGATTTAATAAAATTAATTGATTTATTTATTATTTCTCACATAATTTATAATCAATAAAAAGTACCAATAATCTGATCCTTTAATTTTAGAATAAAATGGAAATATCATCATCCACACTATCATTGTGATCAATATTAAAGAAATACAACCTCCTAAATTGGTAGTAAAATTTAGAAGTGGTTTAGACACCTTCAGTTTGTGTTAAACCATGAACATAAATCCTATGTTCTAGAGTACTCAATGTCTGATCCACCTGCTAAAGAGGAAAGTGATGAAGAGTTCCTTATCTAAGAAAAATATTCAAACTATGTGTTTGACATTCTATGTTTGATGCTTTCATCAATATATCGGTATTATAGTCTATTAAGGATTGGTTAAACAATTATTTCTCTTTGAAAGACTTCGGTGAAGTAACCTCTATTATAGGGATTAAGATAAATCATGATAGATCCAAGAGGCTTCTTGGACTAATTTAATGTACATATATTGACCATATACTGAATATATTTATTATAGAACAATCCAGTAGGGTATTTTTTCTAGTGTCACATGGTTTAAACATTTATAATAAAATGTGTCCTCAGACACAACATAAGAAAGAGATAATGAGTAAGATACCATATGCTTCGGTCATAGGATCAATCATGTATGCCATGTTATGTACTATACTTGATTTTTCTTATGCATTAATCTTGGTATGAATATATCAAGTTGATCTAGGAGAACAGCATTGGTCTTCTCTTAAGGTTATCCTTAAGTATCTGAGAAGAACTAAGGATATGTTCCTAGTGTATGGAGGTGATGAGAATTTGGTCATCAGGGGATATACTGATGTTAGTTTTTAGATATATTATAATGATCCAAAGTCATATTCAGGATATGTTTTCTGTATTAAAGGAGGAGTGGTGAGCTATAAGAGTTCAAATAAGCTTGTTATCGTTGATTCTACTATGGAGTCCGAGTATATAACGGCTTCTAATGCAACCAAGGAAGCCATTTGGATATGGAACTTTTTTTAGGAGCTTTATGTGGTACCTAGAAATAAATAACCTATCATATTTTATTGTGATAATACTATAGAAGTGTCTCTTGTAAAATATTCAAGGTCACACCAACAGACAAATCATATAATCTGGAGGTATCACCTCTTGAGGGATTGTTATCAAAGGGGTGAAGCTACAGTGAGTATAGTACCCATGGAAGATAACATGGTATACCCCTTGACTAAATTCCTATATCAACAGAAGCATGAGTATCATGTGATAGATAGCATACTGAAGGCTATTAGTAGTTGGCTCTAGTAAAAGTGGGAGTCTGTTGGATTTTTTGCCCTATAACTAACTTCTTTTCACTTTATAATAACTTTTATTCGTAGTTTTTAATATGAATAAACTCTTTATCACATCATGATTCTTCTTTTATGTAACATAGTATGTGATAATGTCCTAAGAGTAGTTTTCAAACTAAAAGGTAATAGCAGTTCCCCTCTATGATGAGTGCTAAGAAGTGATATGACACTATTCATAAATATATGTTTTATAGCTGGATGATATCATTTGAGGGACAAAAATAATACAGGTTGTCATGGGTGGAGACTCATAGGACTTTGAGTCACCTTCTCATGGTGTAAGAACTTGGTAATATCCACTGTAGGATATTATGAGAATGAAACCCGCCAGTAGGAAATCCACATTTATATGTGTCATTTAATGTTCCTATCTGCGGATGTTTGTATTGATCCTTATACTTTAATATTATTATTAATGAGTATTATGAGTCGTGTACTTTGATGTATTGATAAAAACAATGGTAACAGATGTTTGTGGTAAGGTAGGATACATTAGGTGTGTCATGAGTAATATTGCATTAATGAATAATGTGAGAAAGGATTTGTCCCTTATGTTCTTTAATGGAAGTTAATATCTTAGTTCATTTGATGGAAATAATATATCATAAATAAATCCAGGGACATAGTGTTCTATGGGAAAGTTCAATTTCCAGGAAGTCTAATAAAGATACATCGATCATATAGGTTGATGTCACCAGCATGTAACCTGCTTGATTAGAGATACTGTGATAAAGAGATTATATTAAAAAGTAAGCATCTATATGAGATATTATTTCATTGAAAAATTAACTTATTTCTCTATGGGTGCTATGGTGTGTTGTTAGATGTTATCCTTGTATTTTAGGATACTTCACCTAATTCCACTGAGAAAGATGCCTAAAGGGTCACACACTAAGTGTATCCATAACCTTAGTTAAATAATATTATTATTATTTATTATTTAACAAGTTAAATAAATATTATTTCAAGAGTGTTTATCATACGATGTTGAGGTAGGTGGTTTGTGCCTTTCTTTGATTGTCTTGGAATTATATATGCTTAAAGTGATGATTACCCATGTTTGGGGTATTGTGGGTTTTGGAATTTAACCCTATTGTTTACCTGCTATGGTTTAATTTTTGAGAAGGGATTATAGTATATGAATAAGGTTTGATTCCTTGTTTTCAGGACACACCATGGGTGTGTTTCCCTAGTTTTACTATTTATGGTCATTCAACATAGGTTTCCTATGAGGCATACCTTGTTTTCCATGCCTTGAGTTGTTTAGGATGGATTTTGATTGATTATATGAATTTCATGTGGTATGATTGTGAATGTTATCCATGTAATAGTTATGAATTACATGTGTTTCTTTGTTATGATATGCGCATTGATCTTACAATGGACCGTGAGAGCCTTGGAACAGGAAAATTGTGGGGGTTTCTATGTTTATTACACAAGAATATGAGAGACTTGGTGTAGACTTTGACCCAGGGGTATTGACCGTGAGATCTACCCAGGATGTTGTTTATGATTAATTATGCTATGTTGACCCAGGGGGTATTGACCGTGAGCTATCGAGAGTTCGTTTATAATTTATTTATTCTATGTTGACCTAGGGGTGTTGACCATGAGATCTACCCAAGTGGTCATTTGTATTTGATTAATTCTATGTTAAATCAAAGGGTTTAGACCATGAGATATTTCCCAACGGGTTGTTTATGAATGATTGAATGAGGGTGACGAGTCTGCCAAACCAAATCACAAGCTTGGACTCGGTCTTACTTTGTTGTTAGATGGTCTTCTGAGATGTCTATTGTTACTATTACATGGAGGGATAAAAAGATTAGGCCAGATCTTGGGATTCATTATTCAATGGTTTGAATAATTAATAAATTAAAATGGATGTAATTGAAAACTGTAGGATTGTTTACTTTTGAGTACTTCCTAGTTTATTACTTCATTTCTGCATATTGACTGCTATATATATTCACTGGCTATTGGGCACAGATCTTTTGGTTGTTTCCAACTGGGATCCATCTCACACCCTATTTGGGTCATTCTTTTGGACCCAAACAGATTATATGGTTGCAAGTATAGATAAGGTCAAGCTCCCTTCTTCATCAGGAACTTGATCGCTATTGGAGATAGAGGGCATGGGACCAAGCTAAGGCTTGCGATGCTGTAGGAGTTTACTTTTTTCTGTACTTTGGTTTCAGTATTGTATTTCCAACATTGTGAATTTTTTGGCTACTTTCCTAGATACATGTGACATGAATCATTTTAATATGCTTCAGTTGTTATATTATTATCAGTATTCTGTTGTTTACTTTGTTGTGTGGTATTACTACTTTCTCTATTGTTTTATATCTGTTTACTCTATGTTACTCTATCAATGAGGTAATAGTTTCCTCATTATCACACCCAAGGCCCTAGTTGTTAGTTGGTGGCCTCTGGAGTTCGGGGTGAAGAGCTTGAGGCCATGTGACCAACCAGGTACAAGGCACCTTTGGGTGGCACCTGGATCTGGAAGGTTATAAGGATCTCTCATATTTTTTTGCTATGATTTATCAAACTAATAAGTACATGAAGAAAAATAGGTATCTAGTCCTTATGGTGATCAATGAGAATGATAGGGGATATAATGACAAAGAAACTATCTAATTTGCATGTCACAATAAAAGTTAATAATCCTTTGTTGTTTTAATTTGTTATTCTTTTGGTCATTAGTTATTTATAAATAGGGGTAAAAAATGGGTGGTTAATTGAATGGATAATCCAAAATCAAATTGAAAATAATTTAATTGTTATATTAAATTGGTTTTGATTAATAAAAAATAAATTTTGATCAATAACCAAAATACTTTTGGTTTTTTTTTTATTAATTACAATAACTAAACTGATCGAATTTATAATATTTTATATTTTACTAATTTAATGATCAACATATTATATGAATTTAATTACAATAATTCAATAAATAAAATAATTATTTTATAATTTTACTATATAAAAAAATATTTTCTATTCCTAAAGTTTGATGATTCATCAAATGTATGCAGTTTTCATCCATTCTCACACTATTATAGACCCCCCCCCCCCCCCTCCCCCCTTTTATTAGCACTATAAAACCCCTTTATCATCACCAAAAATTTGTTGATGATTTAAGAACCAATAAAATTTGGTCCCTTTTTCAATGCTTATAATATAACTGATAAAGGGGGTCCTTTATCAATGTTATTTTAGCACTGATAAAGGGGTCCCTTTATTAGTTCTAGAAATAGCATTGATGAGAGTCTTGTTGTGGTAATGTGCTGCTGAAATTACAGCTCACTGTGATAGAAAATACATAATTTAATTAAAATAAATTTTACATAACAAATATAAGAAAAAAAAATATATTATATGCATTTCAAACATTTGTTTCTATAATTAAATTATTATGTACAATTTATCACAAACATTCAAAAAAATCAGTGTTCCATTGTCTTTGGCCCCCAATCCCCTCTCAAAAGAGCCTAATCATGCTATCAATTGTCAAACAAAGCACCCCATATCGAGAAAAATAGTTCACCTGTATAATAAAAAAATTCTTATGTTTGTAATGCTATAAATAAATAAATTGAACATAAATATTAAACAATACATTAATAAAATGTAATTTTTAAACTGAAATCACAAACTTTGAGTCATACTCGTCACACCATGTGTTGGATTGATGTGCAGTTGATTCCAACATGCCAAAAATAACTTATGGATCATTTTCCTAAAGTATAAAAATAATCCAATTGTGTTTTTTTAGTTTTGAGCATGTTACTTGTCTTTTTTAATAAAATGTCAATTTAAATTAAAAACACACACTTTGAGTCATACCGGTCACATCGTGTTTCGGTTTGATATGTGACTGATTCTTACACATAAAAATGAATTATGAATCATTTTTCTAAAGTATCAATACAATACAAGTTCATTTTCTCAGTTTTCAATAAGTGACACATGTTTTGAACTAAAATGTCGATTTTAAACTAATAACATACACTTTGAGTCATGTTAGGCACACCATGTATCAGATTGAGGTGTGGATAATTCCTAAACATCATAAATGGATTATGGATCATTATCCAAAAGTATCAAAATAATCCAAATGTTTTTTCTTAGTTTTGAGTATGTGACGTATGTTTTGAACTAAATTTTCAATTTTAAATAAAAACACATACTTTGAGTCATACCAGTCTCATTGCGCATCAGATTGGTGTGCAGTTAGTTCTTAAACATCAAAAATAAACTATGGATAATTTTCCTCAATTATCTAAATTATTTTATTTTATTTTTTTCTCGATTATGAGTATGTCGTGTGTATTTTTTACTAAAATATAAATTCAAATTTAAAACACACACTTTGATTTATACCAGCCACATCATGTGTCGATTTGACATGCGGATAATTTCTATACATCATAAATGACTTATGAATAATTTTAATAAAGTATCAAGACAATCTAAACCTTTTTTCTTGTTTTTCAGTGAGTGACACACATTTTGAACTAAAATGTTAATTTTAAACTAATATCATACAATTTGAGTCATATCAGGAACACCGTGTATCAGATTGAGGTTTGGTCAATTCCTACATGTCAAAAAATGACTTATGTGTTATTTTATTAAAGTATCAAAATAATACAAATGTGTTTTATTGGTTTTAAGTATGTGATGTGTGTTTTGAACTAAAATTTTGATTTAAAATAAAAACACACGCTTTGAGTCGTAACAGTCAAACTGTGTGTCGGATTGAAGTGAGGTGGATTCCTAAAAATTAAAAATGACTTATGGATCGTTCTCCTAAATTATCAAAATAATTTGAATGTGTTTTCTTAGTTTTGAGTATGTCACGTGTATTTTTTTCTAAAATGTCAATTTAAATAGAAAACATGCACTTTGATCCATATTGGTCACATTATGTGTCAGTTTGACATGAGACTAATTCCTAAACATCACAAATGAATTATTAATAATTTTCCTAAATTATCATGATAATAAAATCTTTTTTCTTGGTTTTTAGTTATAAACACATGTTTTTAACTAAAATGTCAATTTTAAACTACTAACATACAATTTTAGTCATACCAGGAACACCATGTATCGGATTGAGATGAATCTAATTCCTATTCATAAAAAATAAATTATGGGTAATTTTCCTAAAGTATCATAACAATTCGAATGAATTTTCTTGGTTTTGAGTATGTGACATGTATTTTTAACTAAAATTTCAAATTTTTAATAAAAAAACACACTTTGAGTTATACAGGTCACACCATGTGTGATATTGACATGTGGTTGATTCCTTCATATAAAAAATGACTTATTGATAATTTTACTAAAGTATAAAAAAAATCTAAACTTGATTTATCTATTTTTAGTATGTCATGTGTCTTTTTTACTAAAATGGAAATTTAAATTAAAAACATTCACTTTGAGTCATATTGGTCACATCATGTATCAGTTTGATGTGCGACTAATTCCTATACATCAAAAATGACTTATAAATCATTATCCTAAAGTATCAAGACAATAAGAGTGTTTTTATTGGATTTCAGTGAGTGAAACATATTTTGAACTAAAATGTAAATTTTAAACTAATAACATACACTTTGATTCTTACTAGGAACATTGTGTATCAGATTGAGATGTGGATGATTCTTACACATCACAAATGAATTATGGATAATTTTTTTAAAGTATCAACCAATATGAATGTGTTTTCTCATTTTTTAGTATGTGATGTGTTTTTTAACTAAAATTTAAATTTTAAATAAAAACATTCACTTTGAGTCATATCGGCCAAACAGTGAGTCAGATTGATGTGTGGTTGATTCCTATATGTCACATATGACTTAAGTATTTTTTCCCCTAAAATATCAAGATAATCAAAGCATGTTTTATAGTTTTTTAGTGATTGTAACAATTTTTTAACTAAAATTTAATTTTTTAACTAAAAACAATCACTTTGAGTCATACTGGTAACATTGCGTATCAGATTAAGGTGTGGATGATTCCTTACACATCAAAAATTAATTATGGATTTTTTTCCTAGAGTATCAAACAATCTGAATTTTTTTTATTGGTTTTGAGCATGTGACATGTGTTTTGAAATAATATTGTGTAAATTTTAAACTAAAAACATATTCTTTGGGTCATACCAAGTACATCGTGTTTTGAATTGAGGTGAGATTGATTCATACATATCACAAATGACTTATGAATCATTCTTCTAAAGTATCAAAAATATATTAATTTGTTTTCTTAGTTTTGAGTATATAACTTGTGTTTTGAAGTAAAATGTCAATTTTAAACTAAAAACATAAACTTTGAGTCAAACTGGGCATATTGTGCATCATATTGAGATGAGGTTGATTCCTATACATAACACCATGTCTTTTTATTCTATAATGCATTCAGTATTTAGGTTTATCTAACAATATTGATGTTTGATAACCCAAAATTTTTAATTCATTGTAGAATAAAAATAAAATTGCATCATCTTGAGTGTATCATCTTTATTGAGTGCATGATCATAGTATATAATTGCATCATCCTTGTTAAAGACTTAATCTATAATTTTTTTTTATCCAATCATTTTATACTCTTAATAGAGCACAAAATGGTTAAATAAAAAAACAATTATAGATAAAGTCATATCTTCATGATCTCTTTGAAAATAACAAAATAAGTATTAGATAAAAATGATAAGGAAATTAACTAAAAAAATTAGATAAAATGATGACAAAAAATAACTAAATAAGTATTAATGAGTCACTTATTCATGATGTCTATATACATTCTGACACCATGTATTATATTCATTCATTTCTAAACAAATCTATTTCCTATTTTAAATATGATGATTTTTTATAGTCTTGGTGGTACTGGAAAAATATAAATAAATAAATTATTGATAAATATTTTAAATGAAATTATGATTATCATCAGAAATAGCTCTTTAAGGATGTGATTTTTGTATTAAATATGATATCTTTCACAAATTTTCAAATATAATAATCATAATCATTTACATTAGTTTGTTTTGGTAACTATAGAAACATTTATAAAAATAATTAATTTGTTTTGATATATGTTTTGATAGTGAAATATTATTATATATAAACTAATACTTATCTAGTTATAGAAGTTGATAGGATTATTATGCTTATGGACTATCCTCATGACATAATTTTGATGATATTTAAACACCATCCTATCATAATAGAATTTTCATTAAAACATAATATAAAATGTATAACTTGAAGTTTATTTGTAAAATATTTCATGTAAAGTATTAAAAATTGATAAACTCCATCATGTATGGTCGATTTTTTGGGTATCCAAGCATTGAATCTAGAAAATAAATCTTTAGATTATCCAAATTGATTACAATGAGTAACATATGCAGCCTAAAAACAAAAAAATGAATAACTAATTAAAGGAATGAAAATATATTTGATATAATTAAATTGTATAGTTTTACCCATGTATTGCAGGTATTTAGAAGACTCCATCATCTCTAAGTTTTCTTTCAAATATTTAGGCTATTTTTTCTACTATTACTTCATATTTATTTGTTTACAATGAGAATTTTTATGTAAAAGTGATGTGAGGACTAATGAGTCAAATTTTTTATTCACAAGTTTTTCCCTTCAAATAGTACTAATATATATACCAGCAAAAAATATGAATATTATTTAGTTATAATTAACATAGTAGATCAGCTATTGGATAAATAAATTATAAAAACACACCTCATGTATAAATTTACAACTGAGAATCCTAGTCATTCATGCTTGAGTATTTCATTTACATTCTCAAAACTAAGATAATTTTTAATGAAATATATATAAATTTGTTTGTAAAAATCAATTATGGTCGTATCACCACTTTTTAATGTTGTATCTGCATGAACTTGTAAATTTAGTAAATGTGAAAGTTTAACAAGTAGGGTAAAGTTACTTTTTAAGATCTTTTCAATTGGTTGGTCTATCCTTTAGATATTTTTGATTCAACCATTCATTTCACCCCTTCCATTTAATCCATTCAATCCTTTTTCATTAATTGTAAAATATTTTTCATAAATGCAACATCCCATCTTTTTAGTAAGGTAGGGGGTTTTCTTTTTTTCAAACCCTGGTTGATTTTTCTTTTTGTCTTAGACCCTAGTGATCAGGCCTTAAGCTGGTTTGTTTTCTTCTGGTAAGAAATTGTCATGAGTTTTGGATGGTAGCTATAGGCCAAATACACTATGTGTATTGGTCTGGCCAAGCCCCTTACACATCATGAATTGATTTTTCCTGGGAGGGGAAAAACCTGAGTTTTACACAATGTGTATTATATATACACATCATGAACAATACACAATGTGTATATACAATATACACCATTTATGTGTTATGGTCTATTTTTAAAGGGGAGATAACCCCTTATTTTATAGGGGCTCTTTCTTTTCATTTGCATAGGAGGTCGTCCGACCGAAGCTCCCTCTTTACACCTAACCTGGGATTTGGGATATCTTCTCCATCCAATTTATATTTCCTTCACCATCGATCATGTTGGATCCAAAATGGTAAGATCATTATTCTTTTTCCTTCATTTTCCAATTTATCTCACAATCTCTTTCACTATTTTGGTGAAACCTCATATACCCTATTTTCAGGGATTTTGTCTGTCTTACCATTTTCTCATGTTCTATCTTGATTCAAGGGACAATAGTGGATGAGGAGAGTATTATAGTCAAATGGTACGAGGTCTGGTAATTTTTTCTAAAAGTCTCAATATATTTATCATGTGTCATTGTTCATCATGTCGGACTCCACTGGTGTCACCTCCATAAGGTTAGATTAATTAAATTAAACATTATTATCATGTGTAGAGGAACCCTAGATACATGTGAATAAATGTCTTGGGGAGTTTTACCTTGACATGATCCACTAATATGGTTGTTACTTCCTTAAAGTATTAAGAGCCTTATTTCATGGAATAAATTTTAATTTCTAGTATTTGTGTTGTGTGAATCACCTTGTAATAAATGTATTAGAATTTTAATTTCACTAAAAGAGATGATAGGTCACGTGTTAGGATCATGTGTTGTATTCCATATCTTGATTTACTTGAATTAAATGGATTGTACAACTTGATTAAATTGTGGTGAATATGATGCCTTATTAAATGGAGTGAGTTCTTAATAGCTAACCTATACCATCATGTCAATATGGGGGTGATTCAAGGGTCCTGACTTAAGGAAACCTTGGATGGCCTCACCATGCTTTATAATTAGAAATTGAAAATAAATATAAATGTGTCAGGAGTGATACTTGGATTATTTATTGGATGCCTTGGATAGGCACACCAGGTAGATGTTTTACTTACCCATGAGTGATACTGATTCCCTAGGGGAGTTACCTTGGACTAGCTCAGTGGTCAATATGGTTATACCATGCCATTAGTGATACTTGGTACCCTATATGGTATACTTGGGATGGGCTCATAGGGTTATATATTTACACCATGATGAGAGTGATACTTGGGATTCCTTTTATGAGTCACCTTGGATGAACTCTTATGGTTATGGGTATTTATAGTGATCTTAGAGTGATACTTTGGTTTATTTTTACAGATCACCTTGGACAGGCTTAGGATTCCATATATTAAATTCTAAGGATGTATCTCTATAAAAGAATTAACAAATGACCTTTTATTAAGTTTAGAGATGTGCCTACCAAGCTAAGGCACATTCTTGGATTTGGTCCTTGATTAAACTGGACTTCCTGATATCCTAATTATGTTTCCATACATGTATACCAACAGAAATATAGATATATACATATATATATATATATTAATATATTATATCTTTATAGTTTGGATTTGGTTAAAATATATCTAGATTAGGACGAAGTATGTAGTATCAGTTGGGTATCCTATGAGGATCCTAGACTAATGTGTTTTATTTATTTATGACCTTGAATTTATTATCTACTTACACATGGATCATTTTATATGCATAGACTGGATTGTTGTAAACATCATTGGTGATGGCCTACTAAGTATATCTCACACCCTATTCCATTCATCTATGGTAACCAGACAGACTTCATGATTGTAGGTGTGGAAAAGGGGAAGTTTCCAGCTTCCAATGTTTGATTTTCAGTACTAGGATAGAGTGTGAGAGTAGAGGACCGAGCCTATGCTCATAATTCTAGTGGAGGAATCTTTTGGTATTTTTTGTATTTTTGTTTAGAATGTTACATATACACGTTCCTCTGTATTTCATGTAACTCCATTTTTGTATATCATCATGGAGCGATCATCATGTTTGTATCAGATATTGATTTATCTTCTACCTGTTTGTCAATTTGGATATTTTGTTATTCCACTACTAATTATTTATTACTTTTTGTACTACTTATCAATATTATTTACCTATGTGGATTTATTTGATCATGAGGGTATAGTATCCCCACTATACCATCATAGACCATTTCTACTAATTGGTGGCCTATAGCATATGGGGAGGCATGCTTGAGGTCATGTGGCCAACTAAATCAGAGCACATTTAGTGTCTTCTGGGTCGAGACATTGCAAAGTGGTATCAGAGCTTCTTTTTCATTTTGTCTTACTATTTGGATATTAGATAGGAGATTAAAAATGTTTCAAAATTTAGTAATGACCTTGTTCCTGGGAGTAGCTAACCCACATATAGGGGAAATCCAAATTACCGAGGATGGGTTATTATTGTTTTGGTTTACACCTATTACGGTTGTACCAATTTCACCATTGGGTGATGCACATGTTTCGTGACATTATTATTGGTGATGTTATTATTATCATGGAATTATTTTTTATTAGATTAGTATATAAAGTAGGTATCATCTCATGCATCATATTAGGAACTTAATGATTCACATGTTATTCATTATATCATTCCATATTTATATTATAGCATGCATTTTCTGTATTGTTTGTGATTATTGTGAGTACCTTGATTATTATATAAGGAAATGTGATAAAATTTCATGAAGGAATAAAATAATTAGATTAATTAAAGTGTATTAATTAATTTAAATGGTTTTTTTCCATATATATTGATGATGACACCATAATTAACCAATTATGCCATTTTTGAGCCATGAACCACTAGTTATATGGGATGAAATGTAAGATGATTTGATTTATTGAATAAATATTGTAATTTATGAAGCATTAATTCTATTAATTGGTAATGGTCATTCAATTAAATCATTATACATGAACTATTACATCTTGATACTTGGTATAAAGGTCATATCGTAGTTACATGATTTACCAATTTCAATTTATAAAGAGTATGGCCCTTTATAAATTTGGAATGGTGATGCATTTAATTGGACTATGATATCTATATGAAAATAAATGAGTATGAACTTAAATAAATTTAAATTTTAAATGAAATAGTTACTGTTAAATTGGGATTCCAATTGCAAAGTAATGGGTGTTTTCCTCTATACCTTTCAATTGACACTTCATGTAGTGACCCTGAACCCAGTCTTCTAGATTCAGTGCCTACTACCATTACATTGGCATAAGATACAATGAATCACATCCCTAAGGACCAAATATTTTAGTAGTCTTGGTAAACTATATACATAATTAAAATTTAAATTAAATTTTAAAACATAAAATAAACAAATAATTTTCTTTGATAATTTCATTATCCCCCTAGCATATCCCTACATATCAATCAAAAAATACTCCCCCATGTCCTAGGGAAAATAAAACATAATAAAGGGGTGAGTTCAGATGCATTGTAAGGGTAAGAGTATAGACAAAGTTATGAATAAATAAGTTGTAATAAAAATGGAAAGGTAAATAACTAAAATACATGCCATTGAATTAATAACTTGAGCATAATATGGAAAGAATAAAAGGTGATCAAAATAATTACATATAAATAATCACATGATCATAAAACTTAACCATGGGTATTCTAACTAATAGAATAATCACATGGAATATTAATAACTAAATTCATAATGATGGAATTCACAACGATGGATATCTTAAACTTACTATTGAGGATTCGTGCTAAGACATATAATATTTTCAAGGCTCTATGCTAAGAATCTAATACTGTCAAGGATTCGTGCTAAGAACTATTGGATTCGGTGTCTTAGGACCAACTATTTTTACTTTGATTATATATATATTTAATGTATTTAATATTAATAAAACTATTTATTAAATATATTTTTTTGTTCTACAATATTCTAATGTAATAATGTGCTAGAGTATACATCACATTGATAGGTTCATTGTAGTTCCTCACTATGATGACAACCTTGATGTGCTATAAAGATATTCTTAAATAATGTTCTATGATTGGATAACATATTATAATGGGACACATAGTACATAGACTGTTAGGTACAATAAATTATAAGCATATAAGGCTTATTCTAATGAATTTTTCACTTGATAATCTCCAATATGGTAGATTATGAGAATAGACCTACCATTAGAAATTTCGCATGTTTTGGTTTCATCGAATATTCCCATTTTTTATCTTGTCTGATAGTCCTTAGAATTTAAGATTATTATTAATGCATGTCAAAACTCACATACTTAGACATATTTCATAAACCATGATGATAATAGTTCATGGTGAAGTTGGATATGTTGGTTGCGTCATGAGTAATATCTCATTAATGGATAAGTCGAGAAATCATTTATCTCTTCCATCTTTATGGAAGCTAATATCTCAGCCCTTTTATTGGAATAGAACCATCATATTAAATTTCATGGCCATGGTGTAATGAAGTGTTTATTTCAAATAGTAAAATAAAAACATATTGAGCATATAGTTTGGTGAAATGGATGTGAAACCTACTTGAAGAGATATTGTGAAAAAGGGATTATATTACACAATGAGAGTTTGTATGTGGTTGTTATTGTTGTATCATTAAGTTCTTTCTCTAGGGTTCCTTAACCCGTTTCTAGATAGTAATATTAGACTTTAGGAAAACCCACCTAATTCCAATGAGAAATAATTCTAGAGGTTCACACACTAAGTGTTTCCATTGATCTCAATTAAATTAAATTTGAATTTAATTAATGGAATAAATATTATTCTCAAGACTGGGGAATAATTTTATTCAAGTTCTATTGATCACATAAGTTAAATAAATATTTATTCATCAGCATGTGAATAAAAATATATTTTTTATTTTATTGAATATTTAATAAATATTTATCCACCAGTATATGAATGAAATATTTATTATGAATAAAATATTTATTCGGGAATTCAATAAATACTGAAGAGTTTGAATGGACCAAGACTGGGTCTGGTGATAAAGTAGTTATTTACAAGCTGGTAAATATCATTTATCAGTTTGCACAAGTTGGCACACCATAAAATAATATTATTATTATGTGTCATGGGGTTTATTAAAGGTTTTAAATGTTATTTAATGGTCAGAATATAATTAAATAAAATTTTAACTTGAACCCTAACTCTATGAATAGAAAGTTATGTCTATTGTGTATTGTATCCAAAAATTGAGAATAGATAATTGTTTCACACAATTAATTCTCTCTTGACTCCTCTTTCTCTCTCCTTTTCAAGAATGAGAAATAGAAGAGATATTTCTTCATGATCAAAGAACGAGTGATCAAGAAATAACAACGCAAGACATTTGATTCACTACGTTAGCACCTAGAGATTGAGTGTTATTGCTCGAAGATCATTAGAGAATGTGTGGATCACCACTAGAAGGATTATATCCTTAGATCCTCATAGCACATAGAAGGAAATCTGAAAGAGTCTTTTCAGATGATCAAAAATTATCAATGAAGAAAGTTCTTAATCCCAAGTATTTATTTCTTCAGATATTAAATAAATTAATTATAAATTTGATGTGAAATATCCTCGTTCATGGTTTTTGGAAATGATTATTGAAATAAATTTTAATATATCACCCACCACCACATGCTTCTATTATGCCTGAAACCAATAAGTGGTATCAGATCATTCATGTTTAAATTTATAATTATTTATTTTATTATTGATCCATATACAATCATGGTTGAATTTTTATTTCTTATTATTAATTCTTTAATATAATTAGAATTAAAATGATTTGATATATTAATCATGTTCATTAAATGTTTCATTTTATGAAAGGTTTAATAATATATAAATAACAATCATAAATGTCATCAAGAAGTTTCAAATATTTGGCTAGTAAAACTGGGTTACACAACGTGTATCCAGAGTACACACCATGTACCCATGCACATTGTACCTGGATATGTCGAACAGTTAATTATACACTATAAATTTACTGCACACCGCATGTTTACTGGGCCAACCTGACACACGACAAGTGGATACATGGCATGTAGAAAGCATGTACACACCATGTAGTCTAGATGAGTTAACACACCAAAGTCTCAGGCATGTGACTTAGACACATGGAAACTGAGGTATATAGTGTGTAGCTGGATAGTACACGCTATGTAGTCTCCCATTAAAGGAAATAATTAAAAATTACATTCAATTAAATATTGCATCATTAAAACCTTATTTTATTGATTAGCACACCAATGTGTGTATTACAATTTAATAATGATTTTAAATAATATTAAATACTCAATTAATTTATTGTAATTAA
This sequence comes from Viscum album, assembly GCA_963277665.1. Classification (NCBI taxonomy): domain Eukaryota; kingdom Viridiplantae; phylum Streptophyta; class Magnoliopsida; order Santalales; family Viscaceae; genus Viscum; species Viscum album. The sequence continues at coordinate 1,721,127,461 of OY728160.1, read as the reverse complement.
TATATCATTATTGGTTCTACCGTTTATTTTCTATGAATTCCATAAATGATGGGTATCTCAAATTAAGATCAGATGATCATTAAGATGAAAGGTAATGAATTAATGTATTTATTAATTAATTAATTAATAAAAGTTCATTTATCTTAATAATAAATAAAGAATAAATAAATGAATTCTATCTGGTTACTTTTGTGTATTTTTTGCATGTATAATTGATCATGAACTTGACCAAGACCTATATATGTGTTGGAATTTGTTTAATTTAATTAATTACATGGGTTTGAAATTATTTAATATTGAATTAAATGATAGACTATGATTCATTCCTCCCTCCATTATTATGTAGTACCTACATGTAAAAGGATATTTATGTAATCTTCTTTAACCAATCCTTTGGTTCCCCTCACCTGTGCATGAGTAATAAATACTTGTAATTAATGGATCATCCCAAGGTGTGTGGAGGCAGTTCAAGATGGAACCATGAAGATGCCAACTTGATGATACATGGATATATAGGTGGTATGTTGTAACTTATTCCATTACCAGAAAATGGATTTATTCCCCTAAGTTATAGATTAATTTAATCTACACTCATTAAATCAACCATTATATAAGCTCATGATCAGTTCATTTACTTTATTTATTTATTTATGTCTCTGCATTATTTATTTTTTGTATTCAATACCACAGTCATATAAATTGATGAATTAATATGAAAATACAGAAATTAAATAAATAAATTATGCATAAATGGTTTATCCAACATGGTTAATTAATTAATTAACATCCACTTAATATTAACAATATGCATAAAGGATAAAATAAGATAAAATTTATACATAAATTAATTAAAATCCCTTCACCTAATTTTAAGTCAAACTAAGCCTTACATTACTTGATTGGAAATGAAACCATAGAACCAAGTGTAGTACATGGCCATGGTCTAGAAAATTACTTTTATCAGGGAGTTATCATGAGTTTTTTGGGTAGACTTAATGAAACCTATATTTATTTTAATGAAAAAAGTCTATTCAATACAAATTTGGAGGCAAGTTTTGAGGAAATCCAAGTAAGGATTTTAGGATAGGGGAATCCATTCAACAAATCAAGGAGTTTTAAGCCTGTAGTTGGCAAGACCACCTACCTAAATTACTTTAATATGGTTTTCAAGGCCAAAGTCTAGATAATTGAGAAAATTAATAAGGGTCCTTTCCACTATAATTCCATAGAAACTATACATTTTGAGTTTAATATTGAGGGATATTGGGACTTGATAAAAAATTTGGATATTTAATAAAATTAATTGATTTATTTATTATTTATCACATAATTTATAATCAAGAAAAAGTACTAATAATATGCTCTTTTAATTGTAAAATAAAATTGAAATCTCGTCATCCAAACTATCCTTATGATCAATATTGAATAAATACAACCTCCTAAACTGGTAGTAAAATTTAGAAGTGGTTTAGACACCTTCGGTTTGTGTTATGCCATGAACAGAAATCTTACGTGCTAGAATCCTCAATGCCTGATTCACCTGCTAAAGAGGAAAGTGATGAATACTTCCTTATCTATGAAAAACATTAGAACGATGTGGTTGAAATTCAATTTTTGATGTTTTCATTGATATACCAATCTTACAGTCTATTAAGGATTGGTTAAACAAGTGTTTCTCTATGAAGGACTTCGGCGAAGTAACCTCTATTCTAGGGATCAAGATCACTCATGATAGATCCAAGAGGCTTCTTGGACTAAGTCAATGTATATATATTGACTATATACTAAAGATATTTATTATATAATATTCCAATAGGGGATTGGTTCCAGTGTCACGTGGTTTAAACATTTCTAATAAAATGTGTCCTCAGACACAACATGAGAAAGAGATAATGAGTAAGATCCCATATTCGTCGGTGATAGGATTAATCATGTATGCCATGTTATGTACTAGACATGATGTTTCCTATTCATTGATCATGTTATGAAGATATCAAGTTGATCCAGGAGAATAGCATTGGTATTCTCTTAAGGTTATCCTTAAGTATCTGAGAAGAAATAAGGATATGTTCCTGGTGTATGGAGGATATGAGGAGTTGGTTATCAGGGGATATACTGATGCTAGTTTTTAGATAGATTATAATGATCTAAATTTGTATTCAGGATATTTTTTCTATATCAAAGGAGGAGTTGTGAGCTAGAAGAGTTTAAAGTAGCTAGTTATCGCTTATTCTACTATGAAGTCCGAGTATATTGCAGCTTTTTTTGCATCCAAGGAATCTGTTTGGATATGGAACTTTTTCCAGGAGATTTATGTGGTAACTAGAAATAAATACCCTATCATATTGTATTGTGATAATACTATATAAGTGGATCTTTTAAAAGAGTCAAGGTCACACCAACGGAAAAATCATATACTCTAGAAGTATCACTTATTTAGGTATTTTAATCAAAGGGGTGAAGTTGTAGTAAGCAGAGTACCCATGGAAGATAACATGGTATACCCCTTGACTAAATTCCTATATCATCAGAAGCATGAGTATCATGTGACAGCTAGTATACTAAAGTTTTTTATCAGTTGTCTCTAGTGAAAGTGGGAGTCTGTTAGAGTTGGTTCCCTAGAACTAACTTCTATGTACTTTATAATAACTTGTATTCATAGTTTTGAATATTAATAAACTCCTTATCACATCATGATTGTTCTTCTATGTATCATAGTATGTGATAATGTTCTAAGAGTACTTGTCACACTAAAAAGTAATAGCAGTTCCCATCTATTATGAGAACCAAGAAGTGCTATGACACTATTCATAAATATATGTTTTATAGCTGGATGATATCATTTGAGGGACACAAATGATACAGGTTAGCATGGGTGGAGACTCATAGGACTTTGAGGCACCTTCTCATGGTGTAAGAACTTGGTAATATCTAGTGTAGGATATTATGAGAACGAGACCCGCCAGTAGGAAATCCACATTTATATGTGTCATTAGATGTTCCTCTCTGCAGATGTGTGTATTGATCCTTAGACTTTAATATTATTATTAATGAGTATTATGAGTTGTGTACTTTGATGTATTGATGAAAACAATGATGAAAGATGTTTTCTGAAAGGTAGAATACATTAGGTGTGTCATGAGTAATATTGAATTAATGAATAATGTGAGAAAATATTTGTCCCTTATGTTATTTAATGGAAGTTAATATCACAGTTCCTTTGATGGAAATAATATATCCTAAATAAATCTATGGCCATAGTGTTCTATGGGAAAGTTCAATTTCCAGGAAGTCTAAGAAAGATACATCGAGCATATAGGTTGATGTCACTAGTATGAAACCTGCTTGATTAGAGATATTGTGATAATGAGATTATATTACACAGTAAGCATCTATATGAGGTATTATGTCATTGTAGAATTGACTTATTTCTCTATGGGAGTTATGGCATGTTGTTAGATGTTATCCTTGTACTTTAGACTACTTCACCTAATTCCACTTAGAAAGATTCCTAAAGGGTCACACACTAAGTGTATCCATAACCTCAGTTAAATAATATTATTATTTTTTATTATTTAACAAGTTAAATAAATATTATTTCCATATATGGTTTAATAACTATTCATGTTTTCTTGATCAAATTTATTCTGTCACCAGTTATTCTAGAGAATATAATGTGAGTGGAATATTTAATAAATATTTATTTTCTATTTAGTGGATATAATATTTATTTATTTATAAGTGAATAATGAAGTGGTATTTATTTAATAAATAAATAGTCATTATTCAAGGCCCAATAAATATTATAGAGGAATGGAGGACTAATTTTAATGGTCTGGTGAAAAACAATAAATATTGAATATTATTTGATTAAGTAATATTTAATTTAATTCACAATTTAAGCGCATGTCGAGAAATAATAATATTATTATTATTATTATTATTATTTGACATGGGGTTCTGCAGGGATTAAATAAATAATAAATGGAACTTTTTTAATTATTTTATTTTAACCCTAGCAGTATATAAACCCAATTATATTATTTTCCAATAGAGCCAATTCATTTGTTTGGTTGTAAACAACTGATTTGAAGAATCCTATCAATCCCTAGAGATCTCCCTTCTCTAAGAATGCTCCCAATAATGGAGAGCTAACTTCCTCTACCACCCACTCTCAAGTCAAGATAGATCAAGGATAATGCTTTGGAAGAAGTTCTTGGTGAAATCAAATATAGACAATGCAATCCATAGGATCTGTCGTGCTAGCACCCAAAGATTCCTATGGTGACATTCAAATATTTTTAAAACACATGTGGATCACCACTAGAGGGAATATTCTCTCGATTCCTACAATGCAATGATGGTACAATGCATATCTATTTCCAGATCCATTAATAAATAAATAATTCCAACAAGGTAATTATTTAATTAATTAAATTGATTATAAATAATGTGTGATGATTCTCTCTCTAGTTTCATCATTCTATCCCTTGTCTATATTATATGATTCAATTCTTTAGATCATAATGTTTATCGTTGTGTAAATCTCATATTGATCATCAATCATGGAAAAAATAAAAGTTGGACATGACCCATCACATGCTTCCATTATGCCCATAATCTACAAGTGGTATCAAAGCGGTCACATTATTTTTATAATTATTTAAATACCATTTATTGATTTAAACATATTAGTGATTTAGTTTTCAATTCAAGTGTAATCTTTATTTTAATCCTAATTTTGAGATCTACTTCTTCCTCCTTCTTTTATAATAGATATAATAAATACAATTAATTTTTTAAATGAAATAAAATTGAAGAACTCATCTAGAGGTGCCAATAATTTTGGCTGGATAACACAGGATTACACACCATGTAACTAGAGTTACATGTCATGTTCTTATGTTCAATGCATCAGGAATTAATTTAGAAATTAATTCAATCTGTGTAGATTGATGAAACTTTATGTATTTATTTATTACACTACATGTTGACTGGGAGAGGGTGGCACATGGTCAACTAGAGTACACATCGTGTAGTCTCTTTAAGTCATAGATGGGTCATTTATTACCATACATGACCTACCTAATTGGTGACCATGTAACAAAGAGACCACATGTCGTGTAGTTGATTATACATGTTGTGTGCTCCAATTTTCCAAGGCACAGTTTATACACTGAGTCTCTAGAATAAATAGTGAGAGATGTACATACCATGTAGTTTGACTATACACGTCATGTACTTATACCAAATTACATAGATTTAAAATTTATTTATTATACTATGTAAACCTTATCGACATGCTCTTGTGTGTGGTCATTAAGTTTATAGGACATGCTATGTGATAGGTTTTAATATGTGTGTGTGTGTGTGTGTGTGTTTAATTAATATCTATGTAATGATCAGATATGCATATCATGTATGAGTTATATTAATATTTGTTACTCTATGTTCATTGAAGTATAACATATGACTGAAAAATAATGTAATTCATGTAATCATTAAGTTGATAGTACATGTCATGAAAGTACATGATAATTCGTGTATTTCATATGTCACAAGAGTAAATTGTATATGAGTATAATACATGTTGGGTAGATTCATACAGGTATTCATTATGTTTCCTCCAAGGTACATTTATGTACATAGTTAATTTTAAATAAATTTATTTAATTTGTTTAAAATTATCATGGATGAGAATCTTAAGAAAATTCGGATTAGAATTAAGATAAAAGAATTTATTAATTAAATATGATAATTAATTGATTCGTGCACAATTTATCTTAAATAAGAATGATTAAGAATTTAATGTTAATTTTATTAAATTTGTAATATGTTTCATGCATGTGGATTATCATGTGCATAGACCAGACCTTTGTATGTGATTGGTTTCATTTAATTTATTACTAAATTAAATTTTTGGCTTGCGTGTCATCTATCCTCTTATTATGTAAAGGCTTGTGTGCCCATGGTTTATTTTATGTGAACCTTTTTCCCCTCACCTTTATGTGAGTAAAATCATATGTAATGGATGGAGCTCCCAAGCTAGTATAGGTGGTTCAAGTTTGGATCCGAGGAGAATCCAATCCAAGAGAGATACTTAAGTGGACATGTGGAAAGCTGTAACACGAACCTTAATTGGTTCAAGGTGTTTTTATCCTAGGTCAATAGTTATTTTATAAACCGCTAGATAAACTAACCATTAGTAAAATCTCATGATCATACTGCTTTATTATTTTATTTCTATCAAGTTGCAAGGTTATTTCATTATGGATGTTTTTTCACAATCACATGAATTAATGAAATTAACGATCATGAAAGATATAACTAAAATAAATTGGCTTATGCATAAATATGATCTAATACATGGTTAATCACTTAAGTAAATCCACTTAATATTAAAAATAATGTGATAAATATAATAATTGGAAATTTATTTATAAAAGATAAAATCCCACAATTACATATATTAATTCGGTATAGTCTTCCACTACTTTAGTTAAAATCAAACCATATTTCAAAGTGGTTGACCAGCCAAAGATGGGGTGATTTCGATTATTGGGAAATTCTAACTTGAAGTTTTGGTTTGACTTAACTTAGTTCATATCAAGGGTTGACTTCCAAAATAGAAATTGGTGTAACTATGAGGAAATGGTTAAGGAAATACAATTTAAGGATTTTAGGATTGGTGAGTCCACTCAACATATCAAGGAACTATGAGTTAATGTTGTTGGCATTTGGAATGCCTACCTAAAACTATTTAATTTTCTTGACCAACCAAATTTGGAGTAATCAAAAGGGTAATATGGATCCTTGATGCTAGAATATCCAAGAAATAGGATATTCTGAATCTAATGGTGAGGGATATTGGGTTTCTATAAAATAGTGGGAGACAAATAAAGTTAATATTTATTTATTTTTCCAAATTTTATGAGTTAAAGTTATAAAATTCTACTCATCTTATTTGTAGAAATTGAATTAAAATGACTTCAAACATATCTCTATGCTTCATACTTGAGAAGGATAGCCATCTCACCTGCACAAATTTCCAAGAATGAAAAAGGCGCTTACGCATTATCCTTTTACATGAAAGAAAATTGTATGTGTTAGAAGAACTTTTTCCTGATTTTTCTGGTAATTAGGAAAGTGATGAAGAGTTATCACTCTATCAGAAACATTTTAAAATTTCCAAAAATATTCAATGTTTCATGCTATAATCCATGTCCAATGATCTTTTGAAGTAACATGAGGACATGGATGCATATAACATCATGTATCACCTTCGAGATCTCTATCAAGAGAATGTGAGACAAGAGAGGTACGAGATATCCAATTATTTGTTTACAACTAATCTTAGAGAATATATGCCATCTGGGCCTCATGTAGTCAAGTTTATTGGATACATTGAATGCTTAGACATGTTGAGGATTAAATTCCTGGATGTGTTGCATAAAAATATCATACTTTCATCATTTCCCAAGACCTTATATATTTTTATTATTAATTACAATATGAGAAATAATGATAATATTCTTTTTGAACCTCTTACTTTGATTCTATAAGTGGATAAGGACATGGTACTTGATAAACCTACAATCCTTATAGTGAATAAGAAAAGGGAGAATAAGGTAAAGGGTCCCAAGACTCATAATAATTCTAAATATCTTGAGCACCATACTTCTAAGAAGAGTAATATCCATAGGCAGATTAAGGAAAATGAGACAATATGTTTTTCATATGGAAATCTAGACCACTGGAAGAGAAACTGTACTCAGAAGCAAAGGGAAGCTAAAGGTGTGTTCGTTATCGAGTGTAATCTTTCAATATCTACACATTGGGTATTAGATACATCTTGTGGTGATCACATATATATCCAAATGTAGGAACCAAGTATATTTCAAAAGATTACTATAGGATAGGTGGATCTGAGAGCTACTAATGGTGTGAGGTTGGCTGCCCTAGCCATTTGTGACTACTAACTTTCATTGATAATGGGAATAATTTTCATTTTAAAATATTGATATTATGTACCTATAGTTACCAAGAACATAATTTATGTATCATTCCTAGATGCATATGGGTTTATTTTCAATTTTTTAAATAAAAGTTGTTTCTTTTATAAGGAAAACATATGTTATGGTATGGAACATTTAAATAATGGTATTTATGTATTAAATTATGAAAACCAAGTATTGGAAATTGATAAAAAATCATGTTCACATGAATTATATAACACATAGTTATGGAATCTCCATCTTGGTCATATGAACAAGAATTATTTGAAAAATCTATATCAAGATGTTTATTTAGACTTTTCTAAGATAAAACCACTTGAAATATGTCATGATTTTTTATAATGAAAAATGACTAAATTTCAATTTGGTGTATAGGGTGAAAGGGCCATAGAGCTTATAGTATTGGTATACACTGATGTGTGTGGACCATTTCCAGTAGAAGCTAGAGGTGGATATTCTTACTTCATAATGTTTATGGATATATCTACTTGATGAGGTATAAGTCTGAGTCCTTAAGGAAATTCAAGGAATCCAATAATGGAGTATAGAATCAACTTAAAAATAATATAGATAAGATTCGATCAGATTGAGGTGGTAAATATCTTAACCAATATTTTATCAACTTTCTATGGGAGTTTAGGATTCTATCACAATTCACTCCACCTTACACACCATAGTGGAATGGTTCTAGTGAAAGGAGGAACCATACCTTGTTAGACATCATAAGCTAGATAATGAGTCATGTAGATCATCCATTATCCTTTTGGGGATATTAATTAAAAACTACAGCATACACATTAAATAGAGTAACAACTAAAGAGTAAAATGGAATTAACTTCAAGATATGGAGTGGAAAGAAACCCATTTTTCATAAACATGTGTATGGGGTTGCAAGGAATTTGTTGAGGCCTTCTCAAGAAACAAACTATTACCCTATGTCACGAAGTGTATCTTTATAGGGTATCCCAAGGAAACATAGGGATACTAATTATAAAACCCCTCAGACAAGAAAGTGATTATCGCTAGACAAGTCATATTTCTTGAGAGGGATAACACCCTCAAAAGGGATAGTATGAGAAATATTGAATTTGATAAAGTTTATTCTCAAGATACACAAGATTTGGTATAAGAATAGATTCTATAGGTCACCATGGAAGAAGTAGTTTCTGAAACACAAGTATTGTGTAGGGTCATAAGAGAAGTAAGATAACCAAAGAGATGGTTTTCTATTCACCAAATATGGTGACTCATTATTGGTTGAAAATCATGAACCTCTATCCTATAAGGAGATAGTAGAGAGCTTAGAAGCTACAAAATGGAAATAATCCATGAATTCTGAAATGGATTACATGTATTAGAACCAAGTTTGGGTTCTAGTCAATGTGCCAGTTAATGTTAATCCCATTGGAAACAAATGGGTATTCAATATGAAACTGGACATGGAGGGTAAAGTAAATACCTATAAACCAAGGCTAGTGGATAAAGGGTTTAAAAATCATCAAGGAATAAACTATGATGAAACTTTTTCACCAATTTTCATTTTTAAAATCCATCATAATTATACATTCTATAGTAGCTTACCATGACTATGAGATTTGGAAAATGGATGTCAAAACTGCATTCCTTAATAGGAAACTTTAGGAATATGGCTGACACAACTAGAAGGATTTGTGACTCCAAGTGATACTAAAAGTATTTTCAAGTTGCAAAGATCCATTTATGGATTTAATCAAGAATCTAGGTCATGGGACATTAGATTCGATGAATCTATGAAAGAATTTGGTTTAATTCACAATGAATGTGATACATGTGTTTATAAGAGCTTTAGTGGGAATGTAATCATTATCCTAGTGATATATGTTGATGAAATATTACTTATTGGAAACGACATACCATTCTTATAGTCTTTTAAGGACTGGTTAAACAAATGTTTCTCCATGATGGACTTAGGTGAAGTAGCCTATATTATAGGGATCAGGATCATTAATGATAGATCCCAGAGGATTCTTGGACTAAGTCAAAGTACATATATTAACCAGATACTAAAGAGATTTAGTATGGAACAATCCAAGATGGGATTGGTTCATGTGTCATATGGTTTGCATATTTTTAATAAAATGTGTCCTCAGACACAACATGAGAAAGAGAGAATGAGTAATATCGCATAAGATGTGGAGATAGGATCAATAATGTATGCTATGTTATGTACTAGACTTTATGTTGCTTATGTATTGAACATGGTAGGCAGATATCAAGATAATATAGGAGAATCGCATTGGTCTTCTGTTAATTCTATCCTTAAGTATCTGAGAATAAATAAGGATATGAACATGGTGTATGGAGGAGATGAGGAGATAGTCACCATGGGATATATTGTTGCTAGTTTTTAGATAGATCAGAATGATCTGAAGTCATATTCAGAATATTTTTTATGTCTCAATGGAGGAGCTGTGAGATGGAAGAGTTCAAAGTAGCTAGTTTTCACTGATTCTATAGCAGAGTCCAAGTATATAGTAGATTCTGATGTATCCAAGGAAGCTATTTGGATACAGAACTTTTTCCAGGATCTTGATGTTACCTATTATTAAATACCCTATCACATTGTATTGTGATAATACTGTATCATTGAATCTTGAAAAAGAGCCAAGGTCACACCAATGGACAAAGAATATACTCCGGAAGTATTACCTCTTGAGGTATTTTTATTAAAGGGGTGTAGTTGCAGTAAGTAGAGTACCCACGGGAGAGAATGTGGTGAACCCATTGACTAAAGTACAATCCTAATAGATGAATGAGTATCATGTGAGGTCTAGTGGAGTGAAGGTTATTAGAAGTTGGCTCTATTGGAAGTGGGGGTCTGTTGGATTTGGTGCCCTAAAACCAACTTCTGTGTACTTTATGATAACTTGTATTCATATTTTTGATTATTAATATCTAGATTATATCATTTTAGGGACAAAAATGATACAAGATATCATGGTTGGATACTCATAGAACTTTGAGGAACCTTCTCATGGTGTACACCTTTGGTAATATCCAGTGTAGGATATTATGAGAATGAGACCCGACAAAAGTAAATCCACATTTATATGTGTAATTGGATGTTCCTATCTGTGAATGTGTGTATTAATACTTAGACTTTAAGATTATTATTAATGAGTATTATGAGTCACATACTTTGATGTATTGATAAAAACCGTGATGACAGATGTTCGCAACGAGGTAGGATACATTGGGTGCATCACGAACAATATTGTATTAATGAATAATGAAAAAAAGGATTTTTCCCTTATATTATTTAAAGTAAGTTAATATCTCAATCCCCTTGATGTAAATGATATAGCCTAAATAAATCCATGGCCATGGTGTTTTATAGGCATGTTTTATTTCTGAGAAGTCAAAGAAAGAGACATCGAGCATATAGGTTGATGGCACCACCATGCAACCTCCTTGATTAGAGATATCATGATAAAGGGATTATATTACATAGTAAGCATCTATATGAGTTATTATGTCTTTTAGACATTTAATTATTCTTTTATGGGTGCCTTGGCATGTTTCTAGATTCTAACCTTGGAATTTATTCTACTTTGGATAATTTCATTGAGAAATAGGCCTAAAGGGTCACACACTAAGTGTATCCAAAATCTCAGTTAAATAATAATATAATTATTTATTATTTAAAAAGTAGAATAAATATTATTCTTACATGTGGTTTAATAATTATCCATGTTTTGTTTGATCGCATTTATTCTGTCACCAGTTATTCAAGAGAATATAATGTGATCGGAATATTTAATAAATATTTATTTTTTATTTAGTGAATACAATATTTATTTATTATTAGAGAATAATGAAATGATATTTATTCAATAAATAAATATTCATTATTCAAGGCCCAATAAATATTGTGGATGAATGGTGGACTGAGTTTAATGGTCTAGTGAGAAATAATAAATATTGAATATTATTTTATTAAATAATATTAAATTTAATTTTCAAGTTAAACACATGTCAATAAATAATAATAATATTATTATTATTATTTGACATGTGGTTCTACAGGTATTAAATAAATAATAAATGGAACTTGTGAAATTATTTTATTTTAACCCTAATAGTATATAAACCTAATTATATTATTTTCGAATAGATCCAATTCATTTGTTTGGTTATGCACAATGGATTTGGAGAATCCTCTCAATACCTAGAGAGCTCTCTTCTCCAAAAATGCTCCCAAGAATGGATATTGATCTTTCTCCACCACCCACTCTCAATTCAAGAGAGATCAAGGAGAATGCTTTGGAAGCAGTTCTCAAGGAGATCAAAGGCAGTCGACGCAAGCGATGTGATCTATTGTGATAGCACCCAGATATTCCTATGGTGACATTAAAATATTTGTGGAACACGTGTGGATCACTGTTAGATGTAATCTCCTCTTGATTCCTACAACACAATGATGGTACATTATAGATCTATTGTCAGATCCATCAACAAAGAAATAATTCCAACATGGTAATTCTTTAATTAATTAAATTGATTATAAATAATATGTGATGATCCTATCTCTAGTTCTGGAATTATATCCCTTTTATATATTATTTGATTCAATTACATGTATCATGAATTTTATCATTTTGTAAATCTCATATTGATCATCAATCATGGAAAAAAGAAAAGTTGGAAATAGACCATCGCACGCTTCCACTGTGCCCGTAACCTACAATGAAGTCTCACAAAAATATGGATATGTATTGAATGCTTGATCACATACATGGTATTTTATAGGAGAGATCTATATAGGAATATTTTAATATTTACAACGCAATCTTTTAGAAAAATATTGGATAGGGTGCCCTAGTTGGGCCTCATGTAGTCAAGATTGTTGGATATATTGAGCGATTATAGGTTCTATGGTTTAAACTCCCTGATGAACTGGACACCGATCTCATTATATCATAACTTCCTCATATATTCTCTAGATTTGTTGTGAATTTTAATATGAAAAACATTTAGAAGTATTTTCTAGATCCTCTCACTCTTCTTTTCCAAGTCAATAAGGATACGAAGTATGAAAATCCTTCTGTCCTTATGGTGATCAAATAGAAAAGGAAAGTAAAGAGTTCTAAGTCCCAAGATTATTCACACCCTTCCAAGAAGAGGAATGTTAATGGGAAATAAAGGGAACATGATGTTTTCTATTTCACATGTGGTGATAAGGTCCATGGGAAGAAAATTTTCACCCATCCAAAGAAACAAGGGGAAGCTTTAGGTGCATTTTTTATCAAGTGAAATTTATTTATTTATACAAATTGGGTATTAGATATAGCTTTTAATTCTCATATATGTATTAAAATATATAATCCAAGTAGATTCATAAATTTATTAAATTCCTTTAGTTAAAAAACATTATTTTTGTATCTAGACTAGATAATGATGGATTTATTTTCAAATTTGGGAATAAATGTTGCTTATTTTATAACGATAACATTTTTTATGGTAAGTCACATTTAAATAATGATCTTTATGTGTTGGATTACATGAACCAAGTAATGGAAATCGATAACGAAGTTACTTCACATGAATCATACCACACACAACGTTTTCCTCATTAGTTAGGTCGTGTGAATAAAAAACACTTGACTAAATGAGATCAAGATGGTTATTTAGACTATTTTGAACTAAAACCACTTGTTTTATGTCATGAATGTTTACAAGGAAAAATTAACAAGGCCCCATTTCATGGGAAAGGTGAAAGGGATAAGGAGATTCTTGAATTGGTTCATACCGATGTGTGTAGACCATTTCCTACTAATGCAAGGGGTGGGTACTCATACTTCATAAATTTTACTGATGATTTTAGTAGATATGGATATGTCTACTTAATAAGGTATAAGTCAGATTCTTTTGATAAATTAAAGGAATAAAATAATGAATTTTAGAACCATATTGGTAATAAAATTATGAAAATTCTCTCATACCATAGTGGAGAATATCTTAATCAAGACTTCATTGATTATTTATGGGAGTTCTAGATATTATCTCAATTCACTCCTATGTATACACCTCAGTGGAATGGTGTAAACAAAAGGATGAATCGCACCTTGTTGGACATGGTGAGATCAATGATGAGTCATGTGATTCTTCTATTATCATTTTGGAGATATGAATTACAAATAGTGGCATATATACTATATTGAGTGCCAACTAAAGCAACAGATGGTATAACATACCAATTATGGAATGAAAAGAAACCCCTATTATCTAACTTACATGTGTGGGGTTGTGAAGCATTTGTTAAGGACTCTTCAGGTAATAAGTTTTCACCCCAAGGAACAAAGTGTATCATTATAGGATATCCCAAAGCAACAAAGGGATACTACCTATACAATACTTTATATAAATAGATTTTGGTTAACATACATACTACATTTCTTAAGGAGGGTATTATATCTAAAATAGATATTGGGAGAGAGATAGACTTCAATGAAGTCCAAGATTAAGAATACAAGAGTTTTCATAGGAACAAATTCCAAAAATCCTCATGGAAGAAGAAATTTTTTTCAGAGAAAAAAATACTGTGTATGAGTACTAGAGAGGTTAGAGAACTAGAACGGTATGTTTTTATAGTTACAAAGGATGCTGAATCATTATTAGTTGATTATAATGATCATCTAACCTACAAGGAACCAGTAAGTGGAATAGATTTTGTCAAGTGGCATGAGGCTATGAATTCTGAAATGGATTCCATTCACCAAAACAAAGTATATATTTTTTTAGACCCTCTATTAGATGTAAATATCATTGGTTTAAAATTGGTATTCAAGAAGAAACTAGACATGGAAGGAAAATTTAGTACCTATAAGGAATGACTAGTTACAAAAGGGTTTAAACAGCATCAAGGAATTGAATAATGTGAAAAAATTATACTATTTGAAAAGATGAAATCCATCAAAATTATACTTTCCATTATGGATTTATATGATTATGATATTTGGTAAATTGATTTCAAAACATACTTCCTTAACGGGAACCTTTAGTAATATGTATATATGACACAACCCGAAGGGTTTTTGACTCCAAAGGATTCCAACAAGGTATATAGGTTGAAAAGATCCATTTATGGATTAAAGAAAGCATCCAGGTAATGGAACATTAATTTTGATGAGGCCATAATATAATTTGTTTTCACAAAGAATGAATATGATTTGTGTGTATATAAATGGTTTAGTGAGAGTGTAGTAATTTTCTTAATAGTATATGTTGATGACATATTACTCATTGGAAATGAAATATCATTCTTATAACCTATTAAGGAATGGTTGAATAAATTCTTCTATATGAATGAATTGGGAAAGTTATCATATATTCTTAGGATAAAAATCCATCATGATAGGTACAAGAGGTTGATTGGTCTTATTCAAAGTACATACATTGAAAAGATACTAAATATATTCAGTTTGGAACAATCCAAGAGTGGATTGTCGATAGAATCACATAGAATTATCTTGCTAGGAAAATGTGTCCTCAAACACATGAGAAAATAAAATGAATGGAAAGGATTCCATATGCATCAGTGATTGAATCAGTCGTGTAAGATATGATATATGCAAGTCTAGATGTTTCCTATGCAATAAGAGTGGTAGGAAGATATCAAGCTGATCTGGGTGACCACCATTGGATGGCAGTCAAGACTATCCTTAAGTAGATGAGGTGTATGAATGATATGTTCCTAGTTTATGGAGGAGATGAGGAACTAATCATCAGGGGATATGTAGATTCTGGTTTCCAAACTTATAAATATGGAATTAATTCACAAATGGGATACATCTTCACTTTGAATGGAGGTGTTGTGAGCTGGAAGAGCTTAAATAAGGCTATGGTCTTAGATTCTACAGTAGATTCTGAGTATATTATGGCTTCTAAAGCAACTAAAGAAGTAGTATGGATGTGAAAAATTTTCCAAGATCTTAACATAGTACCTAGCATTAAAGATACTATCAAAATATATTATGATAATACTATAGTGGTGGATCTTGCAAAAGAGCCAAGGTCACATCAGTGGATGAAGCACATACTTTGGAAGTATCATCTCTTGAAGGATTTTTCTCAGAGAGGTGAAGTTTCAATGAGCATTATTTCCATAGAAGACGACATGGAGGACCCCTTGACTAAATCCTTGAATCAACATAAACATGACTATCATGTGAGGTCTAGCGGAATGATGGTCGTAGGAAGATGGCTCTAGTACAAGTGGGAGTTTTTTAGTGTTGGTATCCTAGGACCAACTATTTGTACATTTATTATATGTATATTCAATGCATTTAATATTAATAAAACTACTTATTTAATTTTTTTTTTGTTCTTCGTGACTATAATGTAATAATTTCCTAGAGTATACATCGCATTGATAAGGTCATAATAGTTCTCCACTATGAATAGAACCTCGATATGTTGTGATGATATTATTAAATAATGTTCTTTAGTTAGATAACATACTATGATGGGAAATATAGTACATAGACTATCAGGTGAAAGTACTCATAAGAATATGAGTCTTCTTCTCATGAATTTCACACTTGGTAATCCCCAAGATGGAAGATTATGAGAATAGACCTTCCAGTGGTAATTCCACATGTTTTAATGTCATTAAATATTCCCATCTATAAGAATTTGTGATAGTACTTAGACTTTAAGATTATTATTAATTCATTTTACAACTTGCATACTTATATGTATTTTTTAAACCATGATGATAATAGTTTATGGTGAAGTTGGATACATTGGGTTCGTTATAAGTAACATGTCATTAATGGATAATTCAAGGAAGGATTTGTCCCTTATATCTTTATGGAAGCTAATATATCATCCCTTTTATTGGAATAGAATCATCACATTAAATTCAATGGTCATGGTGTAACAATGTTTTTATTTTAGATATTCAAAGAAAGACATATCGAGCATATATGTTAGTGACACAGATGTGCAACTTGCTTGATGAGATATTGTGACAAAGGTATTATATTATATAGTGAGCATTCATATGTGGTTGTCATAATTGTGGCATTAAGTTCTTTCTCTTGGGTTCCTTGACCCATTTCTAGATAGTAATATTTAACTTTAGGCAAAAATAACTAATTCCAATGAGAAATAATCATATAGGGTCACACACTAAGTGTTTTCATTGATCTCAATTAAATTATATTTGAATTTAATTAATGTAATAAATATTATTCTCAAGACTAAGGAAATATTTATTCACCGACATATGAATAAAAATATATTTTTTATTTTATTAAATATTTAATAAATATTTATTCATTGGTATGTGAATGAAATATTTATTTATGAATAAAATATTTATTTTGTTATTTAATAAATACTGAGGAGTTTGTATGGACCAAGACTGCATCTGGGGATAATGTAATTATTTACAAGTTGGTAAATATTCTTTATCAACTTGAACAAGTTGGAACACCACAAAATACAATTATTATTATGTAGAATGGGGTTTATTAAAGTTTTTAAATGTTATTTAATGGTCGACAAGAAATTAAATAATATTTTAACCAAAACCCTAACTCTATAAATATATGGTTATGTTTATTGTGTATTGCATACAAAAATTAAGAATATAGAATTGTTGTGCACAATGAATTATCTCTTTAATCCTCTTTCTCTCTCCTTATCAAGAATAATAAACAAAAGAGTGATTTCTTCAAGACCAAATAATGAAAAATCAAAAATGAAAAATGTGAGACATTATATTTGTCATGGTAGTACTCGAAGATTGAGTGGTTTCTCAGAGATCATTGGAGAACATTTGGATCACGCTAGAGGGATTCTATCCTTGGATACTCGTATTGTAATGAAGGTAATACGAAAGGGTCTTTTTGTATGATAAAAATTCATCAGCGAAGAAATTTTATAATCCCAGGTATTTATTTCTTTAGATATTAAATAAATTAATTATAAATTTGAATTGAAAGATCCTCTCTCATAGTTTAGGTAAATTATTATTAAAATAAATTTTAATATATCTCCCACCAACGCATGATTCTGCTATACCCGGAACCAATAATAATCTAATACTATCAAGGATTCATGCTAAGAATATAATAAACAGGTAATGTCTCGACCAAAACCATATCTAGTTTGTTTCATGAAACTTGTTGATACATTGAGGGGATATAAAGGGAACTGACCTTCACATAATATGTTTGTTTCATTCCTTATATTAAAGGGGTAAAACATTAACAACATAAACATTTGAATTGAAATTCTAGAATACGAAATTTTAATACATACCCAATTAGTAAACATAACCATAAACCACTCAGAGTAATATGGAAAATGGTATCAAAATAGCACATACACAATCAAACTGATCATAAACCATCCATAGAAATAATAAGGCTGGTATCAACACAAAATATACCCATTTTAGTAATAATAAAGGGATTTTGTCATTGATGAATAGAAATACCATAAAAAGGTCTTTAAAAACATTCTTGAGTAAAATATCCTTTTCATTTTGAAAAACATTTTGAAAATACTTTTATTTCAAAGTCACTATTAAAAAAATTAAAGGGTAAAATGGGTAAAAATTTCTTTTATAAATAATTTTTAAAAGGTTAAAACAATTTTTTGAACATTTTTAGAAAACATATTTTTGTAAGAAAACATATTTCTGGATGAATAGAGAAATAAAGTCAGATTTTATTAAAATAATTACTCAATTATTTTAAATACCAAAGAGTGGGAAAATAGTAATATTACTTAAAAATATCATGAATAACCAAATGATAATAAAATAGATTCATTTAAATATGGAAATATCAAATAATTCCCCCAATGGATGCGTAAATATAAACCATCTCGAATAACGATGAGATTGGGAACTAAACTCTTACCACTTTGGTAAATTTTGTATTGAAAGCCCCATGAAAGAAATAACTTAAAATGAAACATTAAATATCATTTTTATAAATTAATTTATGATATTTCATACAAAAATGGTAGTATATACACCACACAAAAGAAATAAATGGTGAATATGGTGTATGTCTCACAGAAGTAAAAGTGAGATGAAAAACCCTTACCTCGCGCTTCTTTTTAATTTCAATTTATTTAACCTATTTTATAATGGTTTTAATTATGTTATTAAATTATAAAAAACCATATTAATATTTATAATATCATATATGATCCATTTATAACATATTATCACTCTTTTGTTAATAATCATTCATTATTTTCATTATTTTGGGTGTTAATTACCTTGTTTCTCAAGTATGTTTTGACTTGATATTTTTTTATTCTTCTTAATTTTATCATGATTTAATAACATCCAAAATGTAAAACATGATATAAATATCATATATATTCATTATATATATATTTATAGTAATCTATAAAATTTGGTGATAGAAAATGAAATACATTGTTTATGGAGATGGTAGGTTGTATATATGCACGAACGTTGTTTCCATTTTCTTATCATATTGAAAGAAAGAAAATTAAATGATATATATGTATATTATCACTCCAATATCATATTTTTTTCATATATATCATTTGTTTTTATGAAACTCATCCTTAATTCATTCCATGTAAAATGTGAACGAATCACATCGCTTCGTGAGGCAGTAGTCCGCCGTACATACAAGCGATGTTATCGTATTGACACAAAATGAAAATCATGAAGGTGTATGTTATATAATAATTAAATAAGTATAAATACATCATAAATATCATATATATCATATATAAATATCTTGTACATCATTATGACCAACCTTAAGAGGTCGTAATGGAAAAAATGAACAACATCGGTTCGCGAGGTGGTAGTTTTCCATACATACAAACGATGATTTAATACACCATTTAATAGAAGTGTGTGTTATTTTAGGTCATACCCTTAACATAAAAAAATATAAGTATATGTAATATAATTAGGTTATTATATAATCCTGATATAAAAATAATTTAAGGGGTTTGAGGAAAAAATAAAATGAAAATGTTCATTGATGAATGTTACCTATTCTTTGGGTATCTTCTTTTGTTTTTAACCAAAAGCCTTACTTGGTTATATTTATTACCAAATTAATGATTCTAGGATGAGTTTAGGAAATTTGGGAAGTTATTTTGGTAGGTTTAGGTCAATCCAAATGGCTTGAGAGGTGTGAAGAAGTGGGGGGTGAATGCCATTTTATAAGATAATTTATACCCACTTATTATAACTATTAATTCCAATTAATTAAATAAAAATCCTATGTGTGTGTAAAATTAATTTTAATACAAATTCATGTAAAGCGCAAAATCTTATTTTAACCTTAATCACGTTAATTAATTTTAACGATTTTCACTGATCATTATGGTAAAAAAATTAATTGACATTATTATAAAATATAAATTATTCTGATTAAAAATATTGAATATATTTGTAAAATTTTAACTCATAGAAGTGGTATAATTTAATTTAAAATTAATCCCACAGACGAAACGAGAAAGCGTGTTTTTAAAGTTAAAATGTTCAAAAGTTTACTAAGTTTTTATATCTAAAATCAATATGAAAATGATTCCAATAACATAAATTGGATTAATAAATGTATAATTGATTTAATTTTACTTTTAAACCAATTTAAAATATAATTTATCATTATAAATAAATTATACAAAAATCCAGTTTTCAATTAAAATTCAATATTTTTCATTATTCATCAAAAAAATGAAACTTCTCAGAAAAATACCAAAAATACACCCTAATATAATTTTAAAATTATGATTTCAAAAATGAATTTTATTTTTTCAAATAAAATTTATAAAATTTTCAAAATTTAGTTTTAAAACAAGTGCATCATTAAAAGGTAACAAAACTGTCTTTAGAACAATACATTTTTTTATGCATAAAATTGGATATGTTATTATCTTATGCCTATAAAATATATTGGATGAATGTAAACACATTTTATTAAATATATAATATATAAATTTCATTAATATAATCCAATAATATAAATTAATTTAATTTATTAAGATAAAATGCATTTTCCGTATAAAAATAGTTTTTTATAAAACATTTCATTTATATTCAATTGGTTTTTATATTCATTTATATTTAATTAGTAACCAATGAATTCAAAAATATATTTTCATAATTTATTTAATCCTATTCATAACCACAAAATTAACATCTATGAGATAATTATAATTTTAAATAATAATATTAATATTATTCGATAAAACTCAGTCTTGCGTGTAAAGCAAGCTATCAAAGAAAGTCTTCATTGTGTGTAACACAAGATAACTCAGTGTTGTGTACATTACAAGATATATAATAGATTGAATTTATTTAAAATATTAAATATATCATAAAATCTTGGTATGTTATATTCCTTTAAATTATTTGGGTTGTGTATCATATATGTTATCAAATAAAAAGTTATTCTTTTAGAATTTATTGGTTGTCACATTCTCCCCACCTTAAATAAATTATGTCCTCACAATTTAAACATGATCTCACTATTCTAGGGATTGACATTTTGAAATACCATTGTTAAAAACACCACATCATAAAATATTTAATAAAGTATCCTCAAAATAATAGATAAAAGGAAGTATGAAAGTCATCTAGAATAACACATAAATAGGTTTTCGATTAGGAGAACGTCAGTGGAAACTAAATATATGGACATGGAAGAAAAGAATAAATAACTATAGAGAGAAATCGAGGTCATTTATCACAATAAATTGAATAATCAATGGAAATTTAAGGTCCATAAATCTATGATGATTTAAAATAACATCTAATTACTTAGTTATCATGGTAATAAGATAACATTTTTATTTCAAGATCCTTTTCCTAAAGTTAAAGAATTATTTTACTATCTAAGAATATAAGGAAATACACATGCTTGATGCATTTCTATTTCATAAGTTCAATTTTATCCATTGGTTGTGATTAAATCAATTTCCAATTCATCACTTACTCCAATAATAATGAATATCATTAAACAAATTTTTTTATGACTCGAGCACTAAAATTCACTTTTAACGGATCATAAGGTTAATAAAAGACTAACAAGTCTTTATGTTTGTCTATAAATATTTTCCAAAACCAATATGTTTAGCACAAGTCATCCAATATAATAAATTAATCTCTAAAACCTCATACAAATTTCAACATAAACCATTTCATAAATTTTTAACCTTATGAACCTTCCAAAAGATTACGATCCATAACTTTATAGAGAAGGTTATTGAATTTCCAAAATGAACTTATCATTAATCAGTTCCAAGGTAGTTAGTATGATCCAATTTATTTTATCTATATCAGTCATATATTTATCCCAACATAATTATCCCAACATTAGTAACATATTAAGGGTTATCTTTCCCCCAATTGTGTGCTCTCCAAGAAGCTCAACTTTCCACTAAATCATTTTTCTTGGTCATTAGTACCATTCAACACATGCTTTCAGATCCTTAATGAAAAATTATTATAGTAAAATCCTTATATATTTCATAATTAATATATCCAAGACATCATTTATAAAATACTAAAATAACATAATTCTTGAATCCAAGCACAGCCACATTAATCACTCCTCTTTGTCTATGGTAATATCATGAGCTTGACTATGATTCATTAACTTCTTTTGAGATTTATTCATTTGATTCATGAGGAATTTATTTTAATACCACCCCATATCCTTATAGTTGAAGCATTAAAGATAGGAAAATTATTTCTTTACCTTGAAATCATGATCATGGTGAAATTTTTCTCCACACTTGAAGCAAACTCCTTTTCATATTAAGAATGTACCAAGGTGTTTCCTTCCACAAGTATCACATGTTGGAAAATCCTTCTTTCCTTTATTCCCATAATCCATCTTTTTTTCAGCCTCCATTTTCTTCTTATGCTTCCCTCTGAATCCATAATACTTAGATAACTATTTCTCTATCTCATTATCACATGATACTACATCCTCATATGATGATAATGTTTGGGATATTACTTTCCTTTGAAATATTGGATTAATACTATCAAATAAACAATCATTCTTACCCTTTAGATTATGTGCATTGATGCGTTTCACATTAGTTCTACTATGTGCTATTTATAAACAAAAAAATACACTATATTAGATCATATAATTATGAAAAATAATGTATAATCCCAAAACTAGTGAAATACATAACAGAAATTGAAAATTTTATGTGTATTTAATCTCATAATCATAAACATGGTTTCTTTAGGATGTTCTTCTTATCCTCAAATTCTATCATAGGGTTGTGTTCTCTAATCTACGTTTTCCTAAATATAATTCCAAAGGTTTATACTAAACTTTATTTTATACAAATTTTAGTGACCCTGACCCCAATAGTTTGGAGCCAGTGCCTGCTACCATTACATTGGAATAAGATACAAGTAATTGCATCCTGAAGGACCGAATAGTTTAGTAGTCTTGGTAAACTAGATACATAATTGAAATTTACATTACATTTTAAAACATAAAATACACAAAGAATTTTATTTTATAATTAAATTATCCCCCTTAATGTATCCCTACATATCAATCATGAAATACTTCCTTGTATACTAGGGAAAACAAAACATAAGAAAGGGGTGAGCTCAAATGCTCAGTAAGGGTAAGAGTGCATCAAAATCTATGAATAAATAAGTTGTAATCAAAATTTCAAGTTAAATAACTAAAATACATTCCATTAAATTAATAGCTTTATAATAATATGGAAAAATAAAAGTTTATCAAAATAATTTCATATAAATAATCACATGAGCATGAAACTTAACCATGGGTATTCTAACTAATTGAATAATCACATGTAATATCAATAACTAAATTCAAAATTATAGAATTTATAATGATGGATATATAAAACTTATTGTCAAAGATTCATGCCAAGACATATAATAATATTAATGATTCATTCCAATAATCTAATACTATCAAGGATTCATTCCAAGAATCTAATTTTGTCAAGGCTCTATGCCAAGAAACTAATAAATGGGTAAGGCATCAGCAAAAACCATATCTAGTTTGTCTCATGAAACCAACTCATGCATCTAGGGGATATAAAGGACCCCAAAATTTATATACTAATTCCTTTTAAATACTCATATGAAATGGGTAAAACATTAACAACAAAAGAATTCTTATTGAAATATTATCCTACGAAATGTGAATACTTCCCCAATTAGTAAAAATAACCATAAACCACTCAGAGTAATATGGAAAATGGTATCAAAATAGCACATCCATAGTCAAACTAATTATAAAACATCCATAGAAATAATAAGGATAGTATCAATACAACATATACCCATTGGAGTAATAATAAAGGGTTTTTTTGTTGACGAATAGAAATGCCATAAAAATGTCTTTAAAAAATTCTTGAGGAAAATATTCTTTTTATTTTGAAAAACATTTTAAAAATATATTTATTTGAAAATAAATTTTAAAAACACTTTATAAAGAGAAAAAATGGGTGAAATTTTATTTTATAAATAATTTTGAAAAGGTTAAAACATTTTTTAAATCATTTTTTAAAATATTTTTAGAAAACATGGTTTTGTAAGAAAACAGATTTCCAGTCGAAGAGAGAAATGAAGTTGGATTATATTAAAACATTTACACAATTATTTTAAGTACCAAAGAGTGAAAAATGGTAATATTACTCAAAAATATAATAAATAACCATAATATAATAAAATATTTTTATTTTGATATGGAAATATCAAATAATTCCGTAAGGGAGATGTAAACATAAACTATCTCGAATAACGATGAGATTGTGAACAAAACTCTTACCACTTTGGTAAATTTTGTATTGAAATTCACATAAAAGAAATAAATTAAAATAAAACATTAAATATCATGATGATAAATTAATTCATGATATATCATAAAAAAAGGTCAGTATATACATCACACAAAATAAATAAGTTATGAATATGGTGTATGTCTCATGGAAGTAAAAGTGAGATGAGAAACCCTTACCTCACGCTTCCTTTTAATTGAAATTTCTTTAAAATCATTTATAATGGTTATAATAATGTTATTAAATTATACCAGAATCATATTAATATTTATAGTATCATATATTATCCTTTTATAACATATTAACACCTGTTTATTAATAATCTTTCATTATTTTCATTGTTTCGTGTGTTAATTGTCTTGTTTTTCAAGTATGTTTTGACTTATTATTTTTTTCTTATTATTAATTAGATAATTATTTAATCATATAAACAATGTAAAACATGATATAAATATCATATATATTCATTTAAAGTAATCTATAAAATTTAGTGATAGGAAATGAAATACACCATTCATGGAGACGGTAGGTCGTATGTACGCATGAACATTATTTCCATTTTTTTATCGTATTGAAAGAAAGAAAAGTAAATGATATATATGTATATTATATTTATATTATAATATTTATATCATATATATAACATATTTTCATTAAACCCATCCTTAATAAATTCCATGCAAAGCATGAACAAATCACATCGCTTCATGGGGTGGTAGTCCACCGTACATACAAGTGACGTTATTGTATTCCCAAAAAATGTAAAGAATAAAGTTATGTGTTATATAATAATTCCATAAGAATAAATACGTCGTATATATCATATATAAATATTATTTTCATCATTATACCCAACCTTAATATTAGGTAATGGAAAAACGAACGACATTGGTTCGTGAGGCGGTAGTCCGCCATACATACAAACGATGATTTCATAGCCCATTTGATGGAAGTGTGTGTGATTATAGATAATAACCTTAACATAAAAACATATAAGTATATTTAAGATAATTATTTTATTATATAATCATCATATGAAAATAATTTAAGGGGTTTGAGGAATAAATAAAAGAAAAATGTTTATTGATGAACCTTATCTCTTCTTCAGGTATCTCCTTTTAGTTTGCATAAAAGGCATTCAATGGTTGGATTTATACCCAAATTAAGGATTATAGTATGATATTATAAAAATTTTAAGATTATTTTGGTAGGTTTTTTTTGATAAAAATTGCTTGAGAGGTGTGAATAAGTGGGGAGGGTGAATTCCCTTTTATAATGGAGGGGGAGTGGCATTCTTGTAAATACCCAAAATTATTCACTATTGGGAGGTCTCCCTTACCTCATGTGCCTAAAAAATGAACAATAATGGATGGGAGGGATTAATTGGTCTATAAATACCTCAAAAACACAAAATAATTAATTTTTTTATCATTTTATTCCTTAGTATTTAAGTTTACTCAATTTTATCTTTATAGTTTTTACCAAGGTAACTTGTATCTTTTTATTTACCTAAGTAATATAACCTTTAATAATATAATTAAAAGTAGGTTTATTAGATAATTTATACCCAATTATTCTAAATATTTATTCAAATTCATTAAATAAAAATCCTATTTGGGTGTAAAATTAATTTTAATACAAATTCATGTAATACGCAAAACCATGTTTTAACCTTAATCGTGTTAATTAATTTTAAACTATTTTCACTAATCATTATGGTAAAAAATTAATTTGAAATTATTTTATAATATAAATTATTATTATTACGAATATTTAATCCATTTATCCAAATTCAACTCATATAAGTTACAGAATTTAATTTAAAATTAATCCTGCAGACGAAATGGGAAAGTGGGTTTTCAAAGTGAAAATGTTCAAAAGTTTGCTAAGTTTTTATATCTAAATTCAATATAAAAATGATTAAAATGACCTAAATTGGATTAATATATGTATAATTTATATAATTTACTTTAAAAAAAATTAAAATATAATTTAATATTATAAAAAAAATAGACAAAAAGTGAGTTTTCAATTAATATTCAATATTTTTCACTATTCATCAAAAATTGAAACTTCTCAAAAAATACCAAAATATCACCCTAATATAATTTTTATATTTATATTTAAAAAATGAAGTTTATTTTTTAAAATAAAATATATAAAAGTGTCAAATTTTAGTTTTAATACAGGTACTCCATTAAAAGGAGGCAAAACTTCTTTTAGAACAATACAACTTTTTATGCGTAAAATTGGATTTGTTATTATCTTAAGCCTAAAAAATATATTGGATAAATTTAAAACCATTTTATTTAATATATAATATATAAATTTCATTAATATAATCCATTAATAGTAATTAATTTAATTTATTATGATAAAACACCTTTGGCGAATAAAAATATTTTTTTATAAAAACATTTCCTTTATATTAAATTAGTTTTTATATTCATTTTAATTAATTAGTAACCAATGAATTAAAAAATATATTTTTATAATTTATTTAATACTATTCATAACTTCCAATTTAAAACTTAAGAGATAATTTTAATTTTAAATAACAATATTAATAGTATTCGGTAAAACTCAGTCTTGCGTGTAATGAAAATTATCGAAGAAAGTCATTGTTGCATGTAACGTAAGCTAACTCAGTGTTCAATAAATTTCAAGATATATCATAGATTGAATTTATTTAAAATATTAACTATATCATAAATTATCAGGATGTTATATTCCTTTCTACGCTTGGTGTTGCGTGTCATACACGCTATTGAATAAAAAGTTGTTCTTTTAGAATTTTTGAGGTGTTACACTCTATATACTAGAACCTTTGATGTGTGATGTGAGACCTTGACCCTGACATGACTTTAGTAGTGGGTCATAATAAGTGTCTCATGTGATCTTTTTTTATCTTTATTATCACCTAGACCTATCTTTAAGATCAGGCATATAGGTGTGGCTCATTTATAGGAAGGCTTTGTACCTATCCTTTTCTGTTATCGTTAATATCTTATATGAGGCATACATTTTTAAATTTTAGAGTTTTTTCACAATAAAATTATCGAGTTGTGTTCTAGGTGGGTGGTTATGACCATACTTAATTGGTGGTAGTCCCCAACCCATCATTATTTCCTCCTGTAGTTCCACCAGTGGCACCTCCTATTCTTTCTTCACTGGGAACTAATGATCAGTTTTGAGATAGATTTTTCTGCTTCATACAGTGCATATAGGGGGCTCTATGATCTACCCCTATTATGATAGAGTTTATGTGATAATTTTAATAGTATTATCTTCCCACCTTCTCAAGGGATGGAAATTCTTAGGTCAGTGAGTCATGTATGGAGGCCATGTTATCAATCTTTGAACATATGGATACACCTCCAAAGAATAGGTTCAGGCTCACCACCTATATACTCCATGACTTCACCAATCATTGGTGGGATTCCATCTCTCAGGATGATCTCCATCAGGGTATGGTCTGAGAAGACTTCCATATATTCATTTATGACTACTTCTATCCACAAACACTGAGAATGGACCATGCTAGAGAGTTTATGCACCTATAGTAGGGTGTTATTTCTCTGATGGAGTATTCATCACGTTTCACTAAGCTTCAGTATTTTGTTCCAACACTAACTAGTGAAAAATTGATGATAACACAAAAATTTGAGGATGGGATTGAGTACGTCATCTGATCATAGGTTAATGTTTTCTAGTTGAACACTATTTCAGAGATAGTGAATCAAACCCTCATCACCGAGTGGAACCTGAGGGAAGCTGGCAGTGTGAGTCAGTGCAGTTCAGTTTAGAGGTATGGAGGTGATTTTTTTAGTGGGAGGAAATATTATTTTGATTCTACTCTTGGGGGAGGTTCCATCTAGATGACACGCATCGACAGTAATGTGGTGTGCCATTAGTATGGAAGAACATACCATAAGAATCCCCAGTGTATGAGGAACCCAATTTAGTGCCAATATTGCATAAGGATGGGTCACCTTCAGCATTTATGCTGAATTTTCCATCCAGTGCCTAGTGAGAAGGGATCTACACTAACACTGCATTTGGGTACAGGATTAGTGGCTCCACATCAGGTTAGGAGCTGGTCTACTACTAGTAGATTAGACCAATGAGGTAGACATCGTTGGGGTATTCAGACTTCAGAGGTTCAATTCCAGTAGAGCAGGTCTTCCTAGTTTAGTCAGGTTGCATCTCAGGGTCACGAGACTAGCCATGTATATGTAGTGTAGCCTACACCTAAGGAGTGGATTCTAGGGTCATCTATAGTCAAGTTACTATTCTAGTAGCCTCTACTTTAGTATCTTCCTTATTTTATATAAGTGCTTCACACTCTTTTATGTCAGCATAAATTGTGGTGAGCCTTGGGCTAGAAATAGAGAACTTTTATAGTGTTATGACCCTAGATACTCCTTTGGGATTATGATCAGAGAGTATACACCAGTTTAAGTATTTCCCTTTTGAGGTGGGAGGATGTATCTTCCTCCAGAGTCTTTTTTTCTTTGAGATAAAAGGTTTCTACATTATACTTAGGATGGACTGGTTCATTCCATATCACACCCATATTGATTTCTATCGTTGGAGGGTGTATTTTACATCACCTGAGGGTAGTGCTTATGTTCATAAGGGTGAATGGGATTTCTAAGAAAGTCAAGATGGACCTGAGAATTATGGGATGGGTGGAGTGATGACCCATATGGCTAGTCTCTTTATGAGCAATCCAGGTATGTGACATATGAAATTTCTTCCTGTGGTGGAACTTTTTAGGGATGTATTCCCTAACAACTTCTATGGATTACTTCCTTTGAGAGAGGTGGATTTCACCATTGAGAAAGTGATGGGACCAGTTATAGTGTTCATTCCTCCTTATAGAATGGAACTTAATAAGATATAGGAACTCAAGAAAAAATTATAGGAATTAGAATTGAATGGTTTTATATGACCCATTACTTCATTGTGGGGTTAACCTATCCTTTTCTCTAAGAAGGCAGACAATACCCTCAGGTTTCTCATAGATTATCATCAGTTGAAACAACATATGGTTAAGAATCAGTATCTACTACCTCATATAGATGAACTCTTCGACCAACTCCAAGAAGTGATGGTTTTCTCTAAGATCGACTTGAGGTCAGGATACCATTATGTGCATGTTAGACTGTTAGACATACCACATATGGAATTATAAAGTAGATACGGCTTGTATGAGTATCTTGTTATTTCATTCGGCCTTAAGAATGTGCCAAATATTTTTTATAGATCTAATGAACCAGTTTTTCACCTGTACTAGGGTTATTTTGTGGTAGTATTTGTGTGAAACATCTTGGTGTATTCTCATACCTAACATAACTATTCCAAACATCTTGTTATCATGATGAAGACACTGAGATAGCACCAGTTTCATAGTAATATCACTAAGTTCCACTTTTTTATTGATAAGATTCACTTCTTGGGTCATATAATCTTATAGGTGGGAGTGTCTATTAACCTATAAAAGGTGTGTTCCAAAGTTTATTAGGATCAAACCAAGAATGTATTTGACATACACAATTTCTTGGGAATGGATATATATTAAAGGATTTTTATTTAGTACTTTTCACACCTATCAACGCCTCTTTCGATCTTAACTAAAAAGGGTATGAAGTTCTTATGGTCCAATTTTTATGAGGTAAAATTTTAGGATATGAAAGGGATACTAACTTCAACACCAATATCGAATCTTACAAAGCCATGAAAAATCTATATAGTCTATTACGATGCTTCAGGAATTAGGTTGGGATCCATTTTAATGCAGGGAGATCAAGTTATAGTGTATGGTTCCTTCCTATTGAGACCTCATGAGTGGAATTACCCTATACACGACTTCAATCTAGTAGTTTTGGTTCATGATTTACATTATTATAGTCATTACCTATTGTGATAATGGTTCGTTATTTACAAAAACCATAAAAGTGTCAAATACATTTCCACATAACATGATTTGAATCACATGTAGAATAAGAGGGTATACTAACTTCGGTCATTTGATTTTGATATTGCTTATACATCTTAGAAGGAAAATGTTGTGGTTGACACCCTAAGCTGGAAAACTCGAACACGGTCCATTCAAGTGGCTAATAGTGAGTGGTGGTTGATGGCCCTATTTTCTAAGATGCACATGGAGGTTTAGGAATATCATGGGAAGCCTATTTTTTCATATTTAGAAGTGACATATTCCCTTCTATAATGGGTAAATATGAGATAGATTTTAGATCCTAAGGGCCTAGTCCTAAGGGAGAGTGTATTAGGTGAGGAATCACTTCCTGGTTGGGTTGTTTATGAGAATGAGGTTATTCTCTTTCACAGATGTGTATGGGTACCTGCAGATATATGGAAAGATTTAATGTAGGAATCTCATGCCTCTATTTGGGAAGTACAACCTGGGATTACCAAGATGTATCGATACATACATAATCAGTATTGGTGGCCAGGTATAAAGAGGTAGATTTCAGGTTTTATCACATGGTGCTCCACTAGTTAGCAGGTGAAGGCAAAGCACTAGTGACCTACTGGAATTTTATGGACTCTATCCATTCTGAGTGGAAATGGGATGGTGTCACTATGGATTTGGTGATAGGTTTTTCATGATCACATCATGGTAGTGATGTAGTATGTGTGATCATCGATAGGTTTACTAAAGTCACACACTTCCTACCTATTTGAGAGACCTTATTTATTGATGAGCTGGGAAATATTTATATTTGGGAGATTATATACCTTCATGGTGTTCCCCATTCTATAATATCATACATAGATGAATTTATTGTGTTACGGTTATGGAAAGGGTTTTAAAAATCACTGATTTCACAGGTTCTCTTAAGTATAGAAGATCACCCTCAAACTGATGGGCAGTTCAAGTAGATGATATGTGTTCAAGAGGACATGATCCAATCATGTGTCCTTGATTTTAGAGGTTCTTGGTAAAATAAATTTCCTCTCATTGAGTTTTCCTACAATGATAGTTTTTAGGCAATGATTTATATGGATTATTATGAGGACCTTTATGATATGTCATTTTTTTCACCCTTATACTGGTTAGAGGCAGGTGAGGAAGCACTGTTGGGTCCTCGTCTTGTTCAGGAGACTTCAAATTAAGTACATTTGATTTAGAAGTGTATGGATATAGCTCAGTCCAGAAAAAAGTCATATACCGATCATTTATACTAACCTCTAGAGTTTTAGGTGGGACATCATGTATTTCTGAATGTTTCACCTAGATTGGGACATAGATGGACTCGAAGATAGGGAAAGATATCACCTTATTACGTCGGGCATTTTGAGATCTTGGAAAGATTCAGTCTGGTAGACTATGAGTTTCATTTACCTCAGAGGTATTATTTCATGCATGAAGTCTTCCATGTATCACATCTTCATCATTACATCGACCCATCTCATTCATTTTACCCTGATAATGTTGAGCTGGCGGTAGATGTTTCCTTTGAGTAACATTCATTGCGTATCATTTATTGGATCATGGAGGCTCTTTGAGGTAGGTACATTCCTCTAGTATGGGTGTTATGGAAGCATGGTCATATACATGATTATACTTAGGAGCAAGAGGTTGATGTACATGCTCAGTGGTTGAAAGTTTTCTCAGATGATGTTTTACCACCCTTGGAAGGGAAACTCAGGGATAGGTTGTTTTAAGGAGGGGAGTTTTTAATGTCCTATATTTTTAGTAAGGTATGCATTCTTTTACTTTTTCATTCAAGCCCTGGTTGAGTTTTCTTTTTGGCTTAGACCCTAGTGATCAGGATTTTAAGCTGATCAGTTTACTTCTAGGAAGAAAGTAGCAGGAGGGATAGAGGTTGTCCATAATCCAAATACATGATGTGTATTTAAATACATGACATTTATTTTCAATACATGATGTGTATTGGTTTGGACAGGCCCCTTACATGTCGTGAATTAGATTTTCCTACGAGGGGAAAAACCCCTAGCTTTATATGATGTTTATCATATATGCATGTCATGAACAATACATGACGTGTATGTATAATACACTTCATATATGTGTCATAACCTATTTTTAAAGGGGGAAGAACCCCATATTTGATAGGGACTCTTTCTTTTCTTACACATAGAAGGCCAGATGACTAAAGCTCCCTCTCCATGCCTAACCTAGGATTTGGGATATCTTCTTCATCCAAGCTCTATTTCATTTTCCTTCAGTCATGTTGGATCCACAATGGTAAGATACTTGTTCCTTTTCCTTAATTTCTTGGTTTATCTCTCCTCTTTCACTATTTTGGTGTGATCCCATATGCCCTATTTTCATGTCTTTTGTTCATCTTGTCGTTTTCTCCTTCTCTAGCTTGATTCAAGGGATGATACTAGATAAGGAGGGTACTACAGGAATAAGGTAGGTGTTCTGATAATTTTATCTAAAATTCTCTAAGTATTTATCATGTTTTCTTATTCTATGTTTTGTAATCCTCTAGTGTCACCTAATGTCAAATTAATTAAATTAAATGTTATTTTCATGTGTAGTTGAACCTTAGCTACCTGTGAATTAATTTCATGGGGAATTTTACCTTGAAATGAGCCACCCCTATGGGTGTGACTTACTTAAAGGATTAAGAGTCATATGCCTTGGAATTGATATTAATTTATATTATTTGGGGTGTGTTAATCACCATTTAATAAATTTATTGGAATGTGAATTTCACTAAAAGAGATGATAGGCCATGTGTTAGGCCCTTTTACATTATTCCATAGCTTTCTTTACTTGAATTAAATGGATTTTACAACTTGATTAAAGTGTAATGAATATAATTCCTTATCAAATGGAATGGGTTCTTGATAGATAACCCATACCTTCATGTCAATACAAGGCTGATACAAGGTTCCTGACATAAGGAAACCTTAGACGAGATCGTCATTCTTTATAATTTGAAATTGCAAATAAATCTAAATGCACTAGGAGAAATACTTGGATTATTTATAGGATTCCTTAGATGGGCTCACTAGGTGGATGTTTTACTTACCCATGAGTGATATCGATTCCCTAGGGAAGTTACCTTGGATAGGCTTGATAAGAGATATGGTTATACCATTCCATAAATGATACTTGGTCCCCTATGTGGTATACCTAGGATTTTCTTAGAGGTTTATGTATTTACACCATTCAAAGAGTGATAGTTGGGATTCCTTTTATGGATTTCCTTGGACGGACTTTTACAGTGATGGGTATTTATAGTGCTCTTAGAGTGATACTTGGGTTCCTTTTTATGGATCACCTTGGATGGGATTAGGATTCCATCTATTAAATTATAAGGATACATCTCTATAAAATAATTAATAAATTACTTTTTATAAAAATTAGGGATGCATCTGCCAAGCCAAATCACATGATTGGGTTTGGTCCTTATTTACATTGGACTTCCTGATAGCTTGGTTATGTTTCCATACATGTATGATAGAATAAATTTAGTTATATATATATATATATTCATGTACTATATCTGTATAGGTTGGATTTGGATCAAAGATATTTTTCTTAGGCTGAAGCAGACAATATCGGTTGGGTATCCTATTAGGAGCCTGGATTGATGTTTTTTATTTATTTATTGCCTTGAATTTATTATCTACATGTGCATGACTCATTTTATATGAATATAATAGATTTTTCTAGAAACCATTGGTGGTGTCCTACTAATTATATCTCACACCCTATTCGAGCCGCCTATAATACCTGGACAGACTTCATGACTACAAGTGTGGACAAAGGGAAGTATCTAACTTCCGATGTTTGTTTTTTAGTACTAGGATGGAGTGTGGGAGTAGAGGACCGAGCCTATGATCATGGTTCAAGTGGAGGAATCTATTGGCCTTTTGGTATTTTTGTTTATCATGTTGTATATGCTTGTTCCCATGTATTCTGTATACTTCCATTTTTTGTATAGAATCATGGTATGATTATCATTTTTGTATCAGATATTGATTTAGCTTCTGTCTGTTTATCTATATGGATGATTTTTTTATTTTTCTACTGATTATTTATTATTGTTTTCACTACTTATCATTATTATTTACCATTATGGCTTACTCTGATCGTGAGGGTATAGTCTCCCCATTGTACCATCATAGACCCCCACTGATATTTAGTAGCCTATGGAATATGGGTTGGTGAGCTTGAGGTCATGTGGCCAATCGGATCAAGGCACCGCTTAGTGGCTTCTAGGTCGGGATGCTACAATAAAAAATAAATTGAAAAGGAATACCTCCTTATCAACATGTATTTTTACAAGATCAAATATTCATTCTACAAAAGTTCCAATAGAAATCTTAACCATATAAACATCCATATCATTAACTAGAATAGGCGGCCCATTGCTCGACACGTGAGATACATGAATCCATGCTCTCATGTGACCTATTTGAAGTTGTTTATTGTGTAGAATATATTCTTAAATATTTTACATTATCCCTATAGAAACAAGGTGATGAGAGGGTGATGATAGATATAAATCACAATCATTTTAAAACTATAAAATATTAGTACAATAAAGGTATCAGTGTCTTCCTAATTCGCATTTCATATAAAAAATTGTGATAAAAGTGATTGCATCTTATAAGTAATCCCTTTAAGGGGAATGGATCACCTCAAAGATGGTAGGGTGGGAGGATATTCATTTAGTTGTTGTTGTTGAGTTGTTTCTTCTCTTTGATTTCTTCCCATAACATTTTTAACAACTCAGACTTCCAATTAATTTTTACTTCTAAAGTATCTAATTATGCATTTATATCTTTTATTTTCTTATATTTATCCCCATGTTAATTTATTTTATCAAAATATGTTCAGGGTGACACCCCAAAACCCACACCTCTAACATGGACATATTGTTCTTCTCTCTTCACAACCACTAATAGTATTCATTCATTGAGTACAGTGGATGATGATTCTTGCATCTAAGTTAGATAAAAAATATATTAAAATAATTAATAATTATTATGAAATACCAATTTAAAGCAAAAAAATTATTATGTCATACTTACACATAATTCCCATACTTTTGTGTATTTTCATATATTAGTATCTCATCTTTATTTACATGATCCTCCTACTATATAGTATATGTGGGGTGGAAGTGGATTTGGGTTTTGATTCATCATTATACATATAAATAAAGGAACATAATTATGTTGTTGTTTCATGTCACATAAAATTATTACTATAGATTTAAAATACATACCATTTTTCCAAGTTAATCATACCCCATCATTGATTTATGTAAGAAACCAATTTTTTCTTCTAAAGACTTTGGAATATTCTTGATATTATTCCAGAGCAGCGCCCTCAGACGGCGTGCGATTCCGAGCCCCGGTGTGGCCGGAATTAAATTTTCAGTGCGTTCACACTAGAAACGTCAAATAAATGGGATAACTTCTAAACGGAGTTTTGGATCAGAGATATGAGTGCACGGATGGGTCCGGAATGGGGTTTTTACCCTAGTAACGATATAAAGCGTGTCGGCGCGGGACATTTGGACCCCTCGCCCGCTTCTGGAACGTTAAACGGATAAATTAATTAATTAATTTGTTCGTTTAATGGTGAAACTCAAGTATCTATTAAATGGTGGCTCGGATTGGGGAAATGAGGTCACCATTGAGTTCAGAGCATGTCGTTTACCCTAGGAGGGGTGTAAGTTTCGCATGCACAGGTCATCTGTGAAAAATGGCCCCAGTGGCATTTTTGTAATTTGGCGGCCTCAGGCGCTAAGTTTAATAACTTTTGAATGGGGTCTCAGATTAAAATTCTTAGACCATCGTTTTGCTTGGGAGGTGTTTTTTACCCTATGGGAGGCTTAACCTCGACCTCGTCCAGCGTTTCGGATGCAGGTTAAATTGGGAGTTTTAATTAATTAAAGTTTTTAATTAATTATTTTCCTACTTAAACCAAACCCCTTCCCCTTCCTCCCTTGTTCTCCCCTATAGAAACCCCCCCTCAAGGAATCCCCCTCCCTCTCCTCCTCCACTCCGGTGAGACAACTCCGACGAGGCGCGGCTCCGACGGATCGCAGCGAAGCTCCGGGCAAAGCCCATCGAGGTAGGAGTTTTCGGTTTTTGCGTTTTCATTTATGAACTCTACTTCCAAGTTGATTTATGCAGTTGAATTACCATATAATTTGAAATCAAATCCCATAATTTTGTAGTATAATTTGTGAGCTACCCGACGCATCTTTCGGATCGAAAATCCGAGTTTGGAGTCGATCGCAAACGACCGCCGAAGTTTGCGGGTTTTCGGTGGTCCGACGGTTTCCAGCGGTGGTCCGGCGAGCTCCAGGCGGAGGCG
The DNA here is from genome assembly GCA_963277665.1 of Viscum album. Taxonomy (NCBI): domain Eukaryota; kingdom Viridiplantae; phylum Streptophyta; class Magnoliopsida; order Santalales; family Viscaceae; genus Viscum; species Viscum album. The sequence continues at coordinate 1,721,090,258 of OY728160.1, read as the reverse complement.
GCATCTCAGCAGCAGGGCAGCGCGGGCAGTCAGCGGCTGGTGTTGAGGCAGAGTAGCTGCGGAGGTGGCTGTGGGCGTGACGGCGGGCATCGGCGGGGTAGGGGGCTCCTTCGGGCGACACGGGACCGGCCGCTCGGTCGGTCGTCGCGAGAAAACCGGGGTCGTCGTAACCCCGGGGGGGCGGCAAGGACCCGCGACGCACGGGTCCACTCAGAAAATTAGTACCAGATGAGCCGGTCCGGGTGTGGACGGGCGGTCCACGCGGTGAACCGCAGACCGTCGGTTCAGGGAGTGGTGGGTCGGCCGAATCAGCCTGGCCCACCCCGTTTCGGCCCGTTAAAATTTTAAAGCGCCCTAAATCACAAACCAGGGGTCGGATTCACGTTCCGTCTGCGGAAACGCATTCTTGGATTTGAGACAAATGTTTTTATATGGTTTTGGGAATTTTTAATTCCAAAAAAGAGGGGCCTCGGTGGCGTGGCGTGTACTTTAAGTGAATTGGAGATTTTCCGGGAATCTTGTTTTGGATGGCGCGGACGCGTCCGGCGTCCGTTTTGAGCGTCGTCAGCGGCATTGCAACCCTGGCACTGAGGCGGATATTTCAAGGGTGGTTTTGGGCGTTGAGACTGGATTTGAGGCATGGGACCCACGGGCCGTCTTTCGAGCTGCGAGCAGCGTTTAGCACCCTTTTCACCAGACATCCGTTTAGGGCGTGCGAACAGTCATTTCTGGGTGTTTTTCTGAGGGCATTGCAATGGTGCAATTCGCCCGCTTTAATTCTGCACGAAGGTGTGGGCCCCACGAAGGTCGTTTTGGGAATTGACGGGGTTTTCCAACTTCTTCACCGGGTGTCCGATTCGGGTGAGTGAATAGTCAAACTTGTGTGCTTTTTTGAGAGGATAGCAACGGTGTGATCCGTTCGTTGCACTTCAGGACCGGGATGCGGGTCCCACGAAGCACCGCTCGTATGCGGTGCGGCGAAATGCACCTTCTTCTCTGGATATCTGTTGCACTCATGTGAGTAGTGTTTTTGACATGTTTTCCTGAGGGGATCGCAATGGTGTGATGCGCCCGACTGTTTTCGTGGCCAAGGCTCGGGAACACGAGATGTCGTTCGGGCGTAAGGCGGTGTTGGTGACTTTTTCATCGGATATCCGTTTGAGGCAAGTAAGTAGTCGATCTCACGTGTTTTTCCACGAGGATTACAATGGTGTAATCTGTTTGGATGTGTGGATTATCTTTCAAGATCTCATTAAATATGGAAGCATGAATGGTGCTCCGATGGTGGTTCGTCCTACCATGTTTGTAGCGGACCCTTGGCATGTGATCGTGCACTTTTGGGAGAGTGATGTAAATGTTTCATAAGATGTGGTCGGTCATGCCTGGGTCTTTGAGGTGGAGTTGTTACATTCACGCCTTCGCGTTGATGTTGGGTGTCGTGTGCACGATGGTCCTTGGGATGGAACATGGTATACTCTGGGAGTATACGAGAACGCTTGGAGGTACATGTGGTTGTTTGTACCTGAGAACGTTTGTGCGTTCGGTTGGGGTTGACTTGGGGCCACATGTCGTGTAGGCCCCATGTGCGTTCCATGCTCTGCTTTGCATAATTTTGACCTCTCGCGACGTAGAGGGTCCCTCTGTTCTCGATTGTTGACCAGTGGGGTTGAGTTTCTCCCCAGGATCTATTCTTGATGGCTTATATCAGCAGGGTTGAGTGGTTTCTCCTGGTTTGTTCTGAAGTCGGGTGGTTGCGCGATACCCACTCCGTGTTCAGTTGGCCAGTGTTGCACCATCCAGTGGATATGGCCAGAGCAGTTCTGGGTTTACCCTCCAGCGGGGCTGGGCAGTGGGTTACTCATCGACTTCTTAGGGTTTACCCTCCAACAGGGCTGGGCAGTGGGTTGCTCATGGACTTCTCAGGGTTTACCCTCTAGTAGAGACTAGGCAGTGGGTCACCTGACGACTATTGAGGGTATACCCTCCAGCAGATACTGGGCAGTGGGTCGCTCGTCGTTTTGATTCAGGTCTAATCTCCAGTAGGGCTGGGCAGTGGGTCGCCTATCGACTTGTTCTGGGTTTACCCACCAGTAGGGCTGGGCAGTGGGTCACCCGTCGACTTATTCTAGGTCTACCCTCCAGCGGGGCTGGGCAGTGGGATGCCTGATGATGTATTAGGGTTTACCCTCCATCAGGGTTGGGCAGTGGGTCACTCGATATCTTGTTAGGGTTTACCCTCTAGCAGGGCTGGGCAGTGGGTCACCCGATATCTTATTAGGGTTTACCCTCCAGTAGGGCTGGGCAGTGGGTTACCCGATATCTTATTATGAATTACCCTCCAGCAGGGCTGGGCAGTGGGTCACCCGTTGGTATTTCAGACTTAGTCCTTTATACTAGGCTAGTCTGTGGCTTTACTCCGTGGATACCGGAGCAGGACCCTTGTTTGTACGGGTCAGTGATGTGACAGCTTTGACTTTGAGGAGGCCTCTCGACTACGGGGTAGTGACAAGGTGTGGTTTGACTTAACCCGGAACTCTCAAGTACGAGGGGCGCTTTTCCCCACCGAGACACGTCCTTGAGACGCGACCTAAAACTGTGCAGGTGAGTCATTGCCGCCCAGAGTGGATAGTGTCGAGGTGCGGTGATTTGAGCCCTTTGACTTGCAGTTCAGGGCAGACGGGTGGGATGCTGGGCATCGATGGTGTTTACTTCTGGGAATGTTGGCGACTCACTTTCTTGGGCTGAGCTACGGTATGGATATCCCCTTACGATCTTGTTTGGGTTTCTTGTTGAGCATACAAATATGTATATACCTTGTTTCTGGTACCCACTTCTTGGGTTTTGTAACTCTCCTTCCAGGAGAGACGAAGACGTGCGGGGTATGCCACGTGCTTTCCGTGTCTAGATTCTCCTGGTTGGACAAGTCTACTCTCCTACTATAGGTAGCAAAGACTCGACGGGAAGTTCATATTCTCACTGTTTCCAGCTCCTTGTGCATGGATGAGTCTACCTTCTTTCCTCTTGTTGGGTTGAGATGGACTCTCTATTGTAATCTTTACTGCACTCTCTGTTGTACTCCTTTGCTTTCTCCTATTCGATCTACTTCTCACCCTTCGGTACCTCCTTTGTTTCTCCCTCGAGCCTTCGGGGTATCCTACTGAGTATTTTTATACTCACCCCTGCTTGGGCTTTTCCCACACTTGGTGTGCCCTTGCAGATGACAAACAAGTGGAGCGTGACTTCAGAGGAGCTTAGGATCTTGGGAGCTTGGACCCGTGCAGTGGTCGGAGTCAGGATCCAGGTGGGGGACCCTTCCAGCTATTTCTTTTGTTTACCTGTTGTTGGGTTGTGGAATTTTTACTGGTTGGGAGCGTGTTTTGACCCTTTTTTCATTTTACCTCAGCACTTGCTTGTACTGTTTAGAGGTCGATGCACTCTTGTGGTTATTTATAGCAGTTGGTACTTTGCTTCTCTTTTTACTCTACACTTTTGCATTGAGTGTGATGAATGTGTGTGTACAGGTACTTAGGCAAAGGCCTCCTCGAGTTATTGTTCCTTCGGTGCTGGTCGCCATCCCCTGGCCTATGGAGGTGCGCTTGGGGTAGTTGCGGCTTGATCCCGGGTAGGGTCGGGCCGTGACAAAGTGGTATCAGAGGTGGTTCATTCCTTGGGACACTGTTCAGACGTCCCTAAAATAAAAGGAATTGGTTGGGATATAGGGAAACAGTGTTAATGTGTCTCGAGAGCGGCTCTCAGGCCAGGGAGTCTAGTGATGGTGTGGTGGCCGACGTATCCATTCACCAGGACCTTGATAACCCGCTTGTCGACTCGGCTTGCTGAGACACTTGTTGCAGGGAAAATTTGGTTTTTCATCACATAGGATTGAGTCTTTGACTGTCCTTCTTGAGTCATCTCCCCATCATTGTTGTTATTGGTATATACATATATGCTCATCTGACTACGGCACTCCTTGATAATATTCAGGATGTCTCTGCGAAGACAGCCAGCCAAGATACCAGCTTTGGTTCATGATGATGACCCAGTGACCTACGAGGCCTCAGTCCCAGATCCATCATGCGAGCCCTTTCTTCAGGTGGGATGGTAGTAGCACCCCCACCTGTTGAGAAGCAGACAGCTTCAGTAGAGCAGGCGGGGCTTGAACGCAGGTTGAGCGCGCTCTGTGAGTTCCAGCGGTAGGGACCGCTGAGGTTCAGTGGTGAGCCAGACCCTTAGGCAGCGGAGGGTTGGCTGGAGATAGTGGTTCGCCTTTTCAGGCTTGTGAAGACGCCGACAGATCTCATGGTGGATTTGGCCGCCAGCCTTTTTGTGGAGCAGCTTGGCGTTGGTGGAGTCTGGTGAGTCAGTCTCTAGACGAGTCGACGCTTTTGTGGTGCGGCTTTCAGTTGTTGTTCCGTGAGGAGTTTTTCCCCTCCTGCTTGTGCTCCTTTCAGATTCAGGAGATCCTGCAGTTTCAGCAGGGAGAGATGATGGTGGCCGAGTACGCGGCTAGTTTCGCAGACCGTGCACGCTTTTACCCGAACTTGGTCCATGACAACAACATCCGAGCGCGGAAGTTTGAGCAGGGTCTCCACCGAGAGATTCATTTTGTCATTGTACCCTTGGGAATTTCCTCCTATGTCGGGGTGTTGGAGCAGGCGCTGGTGATAGAGAGCTTCCTGTCACGTTCTAGAGTTGGTGGTGGTAGCAGGCACGTTGGATCCGAGACGTCTGCCGCAGCTAGCGGGTGTCGGCAAGCAGAACCTCGATACAGGTGGCCTTCCCACTGTCGGTTTCGGAGATGTGTTCGTACACCACAGTGGCACCGGAGAGAACCAGGGCAGCCCAGAGAGAGCCGGTGTTATGCTTGTGACGGGCGAGATCACTTGGCACGAGACTTCCTGACCTGAGTTGCTGAGAGCTTCGGGCAGGCAGCAGGCGCACCACCACGGCAGAGGTAGCGCCGTGATCGGAGTAGTGCCCAGAGAGGTGGTTCTAGAAGAGTAGCGGGAGGAGATAGAGGTGGGGGATGACCTTACGAGGTCTTCCCATCACCACTAGGTGGTCTACATCATGCCCCGGGAGCTGAAAGTTGCGACCGCGGACAGCCGCGAGCTTTAGATGTCTATGATCCTGGAGAGCAGGAGGTGGTAAGAGACACGCTCTACAGCTCTTCTACTTTTTGAAGTAGAATTTTTAGACTCTGTGTGTGGGATGCCTTTTCTCCCTGCTCCTTGTTTAAGGTATTACCAGGGTGACGCAGGGCGTCGGGTGTAACTCTGTGTTGGTAGAGTAGAAGGTGTGTAACCTTCCTCTTTAGTCGATGGCGTCGAATCCATCGCTCTTCGAGCGTGTAAGAGAGTCTTGTTTGAGAGACATCGACTGTGGAACCTTGTGTGACCAGATGTCCTTGGGTGTTTCACCATATGGATATTCTGAAGGAGGGAATCACAGGGCCTTGTTCCAGGTGCGGACGGTGATTCCAGTCATGATGTGAGATGTAGAGGTTCGATCGGGGAGGTGAGATACCCCCGAGAGCCTTCGGGCCGTTTAAGACCGTGTAAAGGGATGGCGAGGTTCCCTACCTCCTTGCCCTAACCCCAAGGGATGGTTTGGGTGTATAGCGTCTCCCGCGTGACTCACCTGAGGAGACGTGAGCGTGCTCCTATGCACGTCATCGGCGAGGGCAGACCTCACGTGAAATAGATTGATCCTTTGATCTGTGTGTGGTGATGCAGAGCTGTGCGCGAGTTCTTCTGAGTACGGGAGAGCCAGGTGTGAGCTTAGTACCCTGAGTTATTCCCTGGTTTTTCTTTTCGGGGACGAAAATCTTGAAGGAGGTAATGATGTAAGAACCCTATTTTTGCTGCGAAAGACTTTGGAATATTCTTGATATTATTCCAGAGCATCACCCTTAGACGGCGTGCGATTCTGAGCCCCGGTGTGGCCAGAATTAAATTTTCAGTGCGTTCACACTGGAAACGCCAAATAAATGGGATAACTTCTAAATGAAATTTCAGATCAGAGATCTGAGTGCATGGATGGGTTCGTAATGGGGTGTTTACCCTAGGAATGACATAAAGCATGTCGGCGTGGGATGTTTGGACCCCCCGCCCGCTTCTGGAACGTTAAACGGATAAATTAATTAATTAATTAATTTTTTTAATGGTGAAACTAAAATATATCTTAAATGGTGTCTCAGATTGTGGAATCGAGGGCACCATTAGGTTCATAGCATGCCATTTACCCTAGGAGGGGTGTAAGTTTCACAGGCGCGGGTCATCTGTGAAAAATGGCCCCAGGGGCATTTTCGTAATTTGGCGGCCTCAGACGCTAAGTTTAATAAATTTTGAACAGGTTCTCGGATTAAAATTCTGAGACCACCGTTGTTCTCAGGAGGTGGTTTTTATCATAGGGTAGGCTTAACCTCTACCCCGTCAAGCGTTTCAGATGCAGGTTAAATTGGGAGTTTTAATTAATTATTTTCCTACTTAAACCAAACCCCTTCCCATTCCTCCCTTGTTCTCCCCTGGCGAAACCCCCCCTCAAGGAATACCCCTCCCTCTCCTCCTCCACTCCGGTGAGATAGCTCCGGTGAGGCGCAGCTCCGACGGATCGCGGCGAAGCTCCGGGAAAAGCCCATCGAGTTAGGAGTTTTCGGTTTTTGCATTTTCATTTCTAAACTCTACTTCCAAGTTGATTTATGCCATTGAATTGCCTTCTAATTTGAAATAAAATTCCATAATCGTGTAGTATAATTTGTGAGCTACCCGATGCATCTTTCAGATCAAAAATCCAAGTTCGGAGTCAATCGCAAACGACCGCCGAAGTTTGTGGGTTTTCGGTGGTCCGGCGGTTTCCAGCAGCGGCGGTGCGGTGGTCCGGCGAGCTCCGGGCAGAGGCGGCATCTCGGAAGCGGGGCAGTGCGGGCGGTCGGCGGCGGGTGTTGAGGTGGAGCAGCCGTGGAGGTGGCTGTGGGCACGACGGCGGGCGTCGGGGGGGCAGGGGGCTCCTTCGGGCGACACGGGACCGGCCGCTCGGCCGGTCGTCGTGACAAAACCGAGGTCGTCGTGACCCCCCGGGGGGGGGGGGCAAGGACCCGTGATTCGCGGGTCCACTCAGAAAATCCGGACCAGCCGAGCCGGTCTGGACGTGGATGGGCGGTCTGTGCGGTGAACCTCGGACCGCCGGTTCAAGGAGTGGTGGGCCGACCGAACCAGCCTGGCCCACCCCGTTTCGGCCCGTTAAAATTTTAAAGCGCCCTAAATCACAAAATAGGGGTCGGATTCGTGTTTTGTCTGTAGAAACGTGTTCCTGGATTTGAGAAGAATGTTTTGAGATGGTTTTGGAAATTTTTAATTCCCGAAATGAGGGGCCTCGGTGGCGCGACGTGTACTTTAAGTGAATTGGAGATTTTCCGTGGATCTTGTTTTGGACGGCGCGGACGCGTCCGGCGTCCGTTTTGAGCGCCGTCAGCGGCGTTGAGACCCTGACACTGAGGCGGAGATTTCCAGGGCAGTTTTGGGTGTTCAGACTGGATTTGAGGTGTGGGCCCCACGGTCCGTCTTTCGAGCTGCGAGCAGCGTTTAGCACCCTTTTCACCGGACATCCGTTAGGGGCGTGCGAGCAGTCGTGTCTGGGTGTTTTTCCAAGGGCATTGCAATGGTTCAATCCGCCCGCTTTAATTCTACATGAAGGTGCGGGCCCCACAAAGGTCGTTTTGGGAATTGACGGGGTTTTCCAACTTCTTCACCAGGTGTCCGATTCGGGCGAGTGAATAGTCAACCTTGTGTGCTTTTTCGAGAGGATCGCAATGGTGCGATCTGTTCGTTGCGCTTCAGGACTGGGATTCAGGTCCCAAGAAGCACCGCTCGTGTGCGGTGCGGCGAAATGTACCTTTTTCTTTGGATATCTGTTGCACTCATGTGAGTAATGCTTTTGACGTGTTTTCCCGATGGGATCTCAATGGTGTAATGCGCCCGACTATTTTCACGGCCGAGGCTTGGGAACACGAGACACCGTTTGGGCGTGAGGTTGTGTTGGTGACTTTTTCTTCGGATATCCGTTTGAGGCGAGTAAATAGTCTATCTCGCATTTTTTTCCGCAAGGATTACAACGGTGTAATCCATTTGGATGTGCGGAGTCTCGTTCGAGATCTCATTAAATATGGAATCATGAATGGTGCTCTGGTGGTGGTTCATCCTACCATGTTTGTAGCAGACCCTTGGCGTGTGATCGCGCACTTTTGGGAGAGTGATGTAAATGTTTCATAAGATGTGGTCGGCTGTGCATGGGCCTTTGAGGTGGAGTTGTTACGTTCACGCCTTCGCGTTGACATTGGGTGTCGTGTGCACGATAGTCCTTGGGATGGAACGTGGTATACTCTGGGAGTATACGGGAACACTTGGAGGTACATGTAGTTGTTTGTAACTAAGAACGTTTGTGCGTTCGGTTGGGGTTGACTTGGGGCCAAATGTCATGTGGGCCCCATGTTCATGTCATGCTCTGCTTTGCGTACTTTTGACCTCTCACGATGTGGAGGGTCCCTCTGTTCTCGATTGTTGACCAGCGGGGTTGAGTTTCTCCCCAGACTCTATGCTCGATAGCTTAGATCAGCAGGGTTGAGTGGTTTCCCCTAGTTTGTTCCGGAGTCGGGTGGTTGCGCGATACCCACTCCATGTTCGGTTGGCCAGTGTTGCACCATCCAGTGGAGATGGCTAGAGCAGTTCTGGGTTTACCCTCCAGTAGGGCTGGGCAGTGGGTTACTCATTGACTTCTTAGGGTTTACCCTCCAGTAGGGCTTGGCAGTGGGTTGCTCATGGACTTCTCAGGGTTTACCCTCTAGCAGAGACTAGGAAGTGGGTCACCCGACGACTCTTTAGGGTCTACCCTCCATAAGAGACTGGGCAGTGGGTCGCTCATCGTCTTGATTCAGGTCTACCCTCCAGCAAGGCTGGGTAGTGGGTCGCCTGTCGACTTGTTACGGGTTTACCCTCTAGCAGGGCTGGGTAGTGGGTCACCCGTCGACTTATTCCAGGTCTACCCTCCAGCGGGGCTGGGCAGTGGGTCACCCGATATCTTATTAGGGTTTACCCTCCAGCGAGGCTAGGCAGTGAGTCACCTGATATCTTATTATGAATTACCCTCCAGCAGGGATGGGAATTAGGTCACCCATTGGTATTTAAGACTCAGTCCTTTATACTAGTCTAGTCTGTGGCTTTACTCCGTGGCTACTGGAGTGGGACCCCTGTTTGTACGGGTAAGTGATGTGACAGCTTTGACTTTGAGGAGGCCTCTCGACTGTAGGGCAGTGACGAGGTGTGGTTTGACTTAACCTGGAACTCTCAAGTATGAGGGGAACTTTTCCCCACTGAGACACGTCCTTGAGACACGACCTAAAACCGTGTGGGCGAGTCAGTGCCGCCCAAAGCGGATAGTTTCGAGGTGCGGTGATTTGAGCCCTTTGACTTGTAGTTCAGGGCAGACAGGCGGGATGCTGGGCATCGATTGTGTTTACTTCTGGGAGTGTTGGAAACTCACTTTCTTGGGCTGAGCTACGGGATGGAGGTCCCCTTACGATCTTGTTTGGGTTTCTTGTTGAGCATACAGATATGTATATACCTTGTTTCTAGTACCCACTTCTTGGGTTTGGTTACTCTCCTTCTAGGAGAGGCGAAGACGCGTGGGGTATGCCATGTGCTTTCCGTGTCTAGCTTCTCGTGGTTGGATGAGTCTACTCTCCTACTATAGGTAGTGAAGAATTGACGGGAAGTTCATCTTCTCACTGTTTCTAGCTCCTTGTGACTGGACGATTCTACCTTCTTTCCTCTTGTTGGGTTGAGCTGGACTCTCTATTGTATTCTTTACTGCACTCTCTGTTGTACTCCTTTGCTTTTCCTATTCTATCTACTGCTCACCCTTTTGTACCTCCTTTGTTGCTCCCTCGAGTCTTTGGGGTATCCTACTGAGTATTTTTATACTCACCCCTGCTTGGGCTTTTCCCGCACTTGGTGTGCCCTTGCAGACGACGGACAGGTGGAGCGTGACTTCAGAGGAGCTTAGGAGCTTGGGAGCTTGGACCGCGTGCGGTGGTCGGAGTTGGGATCTAGGTGGGGGACCCTTCCAGCTGTTTCTTTTGTTTACCTGTTGCCGGGTTGTGGCATTTTTACTGGTTGGGCGCGTGTTTTTCCCCTTTTCTTTTCAGTTTACCTCAGCACTTGCTTGTACTGCTTAGAGGTCGATGCACTCTTGTGGTTATTTATAGCAGTTGGTACTTTGCTTCTCTTTTTACTCTGTAATTTTACGTTGAGTGTGATGCATGTGTGTGTATAGGTACTTAGGCAAAGGCCTCCCTGAGTTATTGTGCCTTCGGCACTGGTCGACATCCCCTGGCCTACGGAGGTGGACTTGGGGTAGTTGCGGCTCGAGCCCGGGTAGGGTCGGGCCATGACAATTTATGGTAGGGGTATATTATTTTTGCTTCACGTTAATTATTTTAATCACTTGGTTGTTTATTATAAATTAAAAATTCTTAATTGAAGTGATTAATACGCATATTTTCAAGAAATTTATTACCAATCACAATATACCTGAAAATTTTCCTCCTTGTGAAAACTAATAAACGCATTCCAAATTTTTTGGTTTTTAGGTGAGAATACTTTTGTAGTGGATGCAGGTTTATTTTCCCTTCATCATCTTTGAGATTATACTTCATAAGAATTATATGAAATCCTCTGTGAGATTTTCCAGTGAGCATTAATACAAATTTCCTTCTTCAGTCATATACTATAAGTGAACTCTCCAAGGGATAATGAATAGTAAATACATGTTTCATTATTTTGTTTTTTAGTAAAATAAAGAAATTATATCATAGTGTTACCCTGATCTCTTCCCAAATTAGTTCCTTAAGTGTAGGAATAACATTGTTCCACAAATCTACATCGACTGGCACATGAATTCAAGTGGTGATCCCAATGTAACTACTAAACATGAACCTGTTGGGGTTAACAAGCTGGCCATTTGCATTCCATCCAACCTTGAATTTGATGCCTTTGTTTCTCACCTTAATATTTTTTTGTTAACACCGTCATGCTATAATACTCCCATTTTTTCTGGGTCACAGTTTTTTCATCATCTACCATTTCCTTAGATTCAACGTCACTAGTATATTGTTCCTATAGATTGGTAGCATTGGAATGTGTAGAAGCTTTTTGTTCCTTTGTATTGGGACCATCAACATGTTGATAAAACTATTGTTCCTTGGGATTGGGAGCATCGGCATGTGCGGAAGTCATTATCTATATAAGTGGTTGAAAATTTAATTTGGATTACATAAATGAAGTAGTGAATGGATAATAATATGTGGTAACATAATATATATTACAAAAAATATATAACCTGATTATTTAACTCTATTTTTTTAAAAGGTTTAAGGGATTTTACCCCTATCAATATCTGAATCCCCTCATTTTGGTATCCTCTCAAATACAAGGCCCTGTATACATTGGGATTACTATGAAATGATTATGGAATCTTAATGAAAGGGTAACCCTCAGTTGAATTTACATCTAATACTTCAGTGGTTTTGGTCAATAACAGAACAATTGACCACTTTCTTTTTATAGGATCTCGGACATAAAATACCAAAACTGCTTGTGATACCATTATAAATGGTTCATATTTATAACCTTACTTATTGAAATCCACTTTCATGAATCCTAATTTATCTATTTTAACTACACTCCTATTATCACCCTACTTTCATTGAAAATCGACACTTGGAATGTTGTATAATCCAAATCCCATATTTGTTTGATGATGCCAAAGAATGATATATTTACATAAATTGGATTTTTTTCCCCGGTACTAGATACATGCATTACTTCATCCACAAGTTTAACTCCACTATTTTTCATGGTATTCATCATATTTATTTTTATAGAACATGTAACCATTAATTATGTAACCATTATAGGATAATACATGCACATTTGGTCCTCTGGATACCCATCTAATTCATTCTAAAATTGAATCCAGATTTGCAGTTGAATCCTTAAAAATATTCTATCAAAACCATCCTATAAACTATTGATTATGTGTATTTGATATCCATATTTTATCCCTTAATGAATTCAAATGCCTAAGAATTACTTTGTGGGTTTCAACATATAGTGAAACCTCTAAACTATTACATAAAACATAAAGGTGAGCCCAGTCCTGGTCTATTATAATAACTATTAAAACATCTATTTTGTAAATTCATTAACCCATAATCCACCTGGTGTGACAAGATTTTAGTAGACTAATGATTTTCACATCAGATAGGTAGCCGATATAGAATTCAACGGCTTCTTAAACAACGTATCGCTCCACAATTAAACCTTTTAGCTGACTTCGATTTTTGAAATATCATTCCAAAATCTTTATATACCATTCAATGGTTTACATCCATCTATAATGTATAGGACTGCATATTTGAATCTCTCTAACCAAGTGAGACATCAAGTGAACCATCATATAAAAGAATTATGGTGGGAAGAACATCTCCAATTCACATAATATGATAGAAATTTCCTTTTCCATGGTTGGGAATTTCACCAAATCTATAACTTTACTACATATAGTTTTGAAAAATAAAAATATCTTAGTTAATGTATGATATACATTCTTGTGAAAAATTCAATGTAAAGATACAAGCATTAGATCTTGCATCAAAACGTGACAATCATGAGATTTCAGACCCTTTAACTTTAAAATAGTCATTGACATGATATTATTGATATTTTATGAATACCCTTATAGAACCTTTACATCATTCAAGAAGTTGAAAAACTGATATCTCACTTTCCTAGAAAGAGTGTAAGCAGCTGGAGGAAGAAAAACCCATCTTTTACCCTTCACTGGGGCTGAATCTTCCTATATCCCTGTGTAAATCATGTAAAACCTAGACTTAATTCCATATTTTTTTATTGGGTTCATTTATTAACATGTCAATGACACTATCACATAAATTTTTTCCACATGCATAACATTAAGAAAAAAAATTATGTATAAACAATTCCAATATAGTAATTTTAAAAAAATGATCTCTTTTTATAATCTATTTTTGTAAGGTTTTTTATGAATGTTTAAACCTAATTGACTATGTAAGCATCATAAAACATAACACCTAAATACCACAATAATTTCAAGTCTTTGATCAATGGATCCAAATAAACATCAATATCATTACCTGGTTGTTTTGGTTCTAATATAAGAAAAGATAACATAATGTATTTTAATTTCATGAATAACCAATGTGGAAAGTTATAATTTACCAACATAACCAGACATGTACTATGAGTGATGATTTTAAAACTAAAAGGATTCACTCCATCTATAGATAGCGCATGATGAAGGTTTCTTAGATCATTTTCAAATTTCAGATACTCATGATCAATTTTCTTACACTGTAGAGATTATTCCAAATGATGAAGTTTCTCATCTTTATTTCTTATATCTACATGCTATATCAATTGAATTGTAGTCTAGTCACTTCCATATAGGCTCCTAAACCTTCAAATTATTGTAAAGTGCTATAAAATTTTTGTAAGACCTGATTCATCTTTCTTGTATCAAGATGAACCACACTTTGGGAATTTTATAAGTGATTCATGGTTCTTTATAAATAGTATGAATTAATTTGGATAGGCATGTATTCTTTAAAATATCATACTCATTGAACATATCATTCATTTAGAAACATATGTTTGGAAAGGAAGCTCATTATCTTCTAGGATCATATCATTCAAGAGAAAAAGTAGTTTGGTAAAGCTGATATCACTCTATCTATTTCCATCTTTTATATTATAAAGCTTTAGTATGGATTAAAATGTTGTATATTTAGTATAACCAGCATACAATGGAATCTTTGTACAACTCTTTAACTTCTCAAATAATTTTAGACAATCACAAAGTTTATCTTCAACTATCATTTTCATTTTCTCAATATGATCTTCATCATCTTTCACACATGTAATCATATACTCGATACAATATTCATCATTTTTCACAATTTTAATCATATCAGATGATTCATAAAAAACGGTGTTATCTTAATCACTAGATAAATTCAGCTTTTTCCCACGTTTAGTACAACATTTATAACTTCAATTTATTCCATGACAGATGAAGCATTGTTATAACTTCTCTAGACTAATGAGTCTTGAATAACAATAGAATAAACATGGAAAAAGGATTTGAGAAGGGTCATATGCATGATCTTTTGCAAACTTGTTGAAATCTTTCACCCCATCCTCATACACTTTTTTCATATGATTTTCATCCATCCATTTTTGACTCATATCTATTATATTATATTTAGTAATATTAATATTTAATAAAATAAATAAATATACATATAACCCATAAAATTTCATTCTTAAAGAATCATTTAAGATATATGAATCCATTTTTCTAAGATAATAAGAGTCGAATGATGTGTATTTTGATTGTTTTGTGGGGGTAGAATTCATTAAAGGAAAGGAATGTGTGATATCTATAAAGTTACAAAGAATATAATTAAATTTTCATCTATTGAAAAACATAGAGATCAAGGATAGTTTCTGTAACTTTTCTAGGTGGGAGTATAACAAGAGGAGGGAGTTGATGTTTATTAATTTCTTCACTTGGTACGTGGTGGTCTAGGTGGTGTTTCAATGATAGTATGATTAGGAGCCAAATTTAATCTCTTGTTAGAGAATGAAATCATTGATAGGGTTCAATAACATGGTCTTGAGAACCCAACATTTGAAGAAACTATTTAATTTAAATCCAATGAACTGGAAGTCTTATGATGGGATTCTCAAGCTATTGGAAAATCCAAAGAAAAATCTAATTGGAGATTCATGAATTCTTTAAATTTAAAAAATTCACATGGTTGAGATGAATCCTTAAAGAACAACAATGAAAATTCTTATCGGAGTTGAAAAGAATGGTTAATTTTAACACAAGTTAAAGAAGTATCCCAGTGGGACCAGTAAAAAGACTCATCTCAAAATAATGATTGGAGTATAATCCCAACTACCTCAGATAACTTGAAAATAAAACCCATCCTCAGTGGAACCAATAAAAAGAATCAACTATGGAAAAATGTCAGAGTGGAAACTAGGAGTGAGGTTTAAACAAGACAGGAGTAGATATGGATGTTTTGAATGTTGGTCATGATTTTAATTTAAGGAGTGAAAGGTATTCTAGGTGTATCTTTAAATAGAATTCTAGGAGTCCCTGTGATTGGGAACATATTTTAAATAAAACTTTGCGTCTGTCTCTATGGGATGAACCGATAAATTCAAATGGAAAAAAAGATCAAAATATTAAAGAATTAAATAAATTCAATGGTGATCAGAATGAATTAAAGTAGGGAAAAGAGCAATAATGCACTGAAAATAAAGACTCACTAGCTAATTGGAACTGAGGTTGAAATGAAAGTGGAAGGAATCCTCAATGGATTCAACAAGGGGAATCAACTATTAAGAGTGAAAATATATAGAACTAGGGAACTAAAAATGAAAAATCATGTGAATTAACCTACTTAATAATGATCAAAAACTTTATATTGTGTATTCTCACTTTTTTTTATCATCCTTAAAAGAAGGCATTTTTAACTGAACATGAGGTTAGCCGTTTTTATTGAAAAATTTCTAGTGTAGATATTTACATAAATGAAAATATAAAAATTATTGGGGTTATTATTATTATTAATGGTAGTAAATAGGAAAAATTGTTTGATTTTAATCCATGGGAGAAAGAAGGATACTTGTAACTTGGAGAGAATTACCATATTTTTACTGTAAAAACCCTTCTTACTTATCATTTGAAATCACCACCTTAGATGAAAAGTGGGAAGAATTTTTGTAGTGAATAGATGATCCTTTTATTCACATCCTCATTTAGTTGAGAGCTTCATGCAATCGAAGTGATAAATTTGTAAAATAAGATCTCATGTATGATTAATTTGACAATATCTCATATGATTCAATAGACAAACAAGATCTAGAAAAAGTAGTGAGTGATTGAAACCAATAAGATGGAGGAGTTAATGTTTATTAATTTATTTACTTGGTACATGGTGGGTTAGGTATCATGTCAATGATATGATTCATATGATCTGAATTTGATCTTTTATTAGATAATGAAAACATTGATAAGACTCAATCACATGGTCTTGAGAACTCAATGTTTGAAGAAACTCTTGGATTTAATTGGGGTTTGATGAATAAAAGTGTGGGTCTATATCAATGGGGTAAACCAACAAAGTCAAATGTAAAGGAAGATCAAAATTATGTCTTAAATAAATCCAATGGTGATTATAATGAATTAAAGTGGGTCCAAGAGAATGAATGCAATGAAAATAAAGACTCACACATCAACAATTTTTGTTAAATGGAAAAATTAAATTTTTATAAATAAATTGGGTGCAGGCTAAAGGTAGAGGTTTAATAAAATAAAATAGTAACATGTGTAATATAGGAAATTTGAAAAAAAGTAGAATTGTTTAATTTGTTTCCTTCTAAATCACCTTGATTTTGGGGTGATTTTAAATCTTTAATCAAGGAGAAACCAATTTCTATGGGTTTATTCTAGAATTATTTATTCCCATCCAACATAACCTCACTAAATAGGGGGAATGAGTTAGAATTACTCCATTTCATTTCCTTTCTCCCAAAATCACCATAGTCAAGTGATTTTTTAAGGTAATGGAAACAAATTCCTCAAGGGCTTTGGATCACACCATGATGCTCTCATTCATGTTGTGACTCAACTAAGACAATAAATCCATTTTGAAAGAGATGGATACTGGAAAGTTTGAGGATCGATTAAAGAGGGTCACGAACGGTGAAAAGGTGATGATCATGTAGATTTAGTGATGTAATATTGATTAAAGTGGATTAGAAATAATCACATACCTTAGGTTTTGAGAGGATAAATTCATCCGAGAAGTTCAAGGGGAGTGGCGATATAGGTCAACTTTCGTGAGAGCTTGAAGGGTGCGAAGAAGAAAGTTTTGTTCACTGCTGGAAAACTAAGCTATAAAAATAGTTTAGAACCATTGGTATAGGCCCCAGAACCATTGGTATACCCTATACAATGGTTCTGTGAACCGTGGGGAATATAGTTGTCGTTATAGGGTTATACTAATGGTTTTCTTTGAAACTGTTGGTATAGCTCACTTCCAAATTTTAATACCCATGGTTTACTTCAAACTGTGGGTATACATCTATACCAAATGTTCCTGAAACTATGAGTATAGAGGCCTATCTAAAATTTATGTATACCCACAGTTCTATGAACCATGCGTATAGAGTTATATCCCCAATGGTCAGCAGCAACACCATCCAGCACCTCTCACAGAACCTACAAAGAAATTATAAATAATGGTACACATTTAATACAGTACAATTATTATATATTTAGCATTTAACCATCATGTTATAAATAGTTTTAAAACCATTTACAATACTATAAAATAAATATACAATCCACACTATAAATTTAACGACCCAAACCTTTTGAATAGTAATTATTTCCTGAAAATGTGTGTTATATTATTTTGTACTCAAAAAAACTATATCTATCTATTAATGAAGTGAGTATAATTGAAATGATGCCTTTCGGTTTCAACCGTTATAAGACTATAGGTCAATATGACTGTTGGAAACTATACTCTTAATGTTATGATTATTATTTATAAATAGAAATGATAATGGTTAATTAATACAGAAAGAAGAGTTGATGGCCTCATCTAGTAGAATCGGTCTGTATGAAGCCCATTTTTCAAAGCTTGGGAAGGAGGTAGTATCATTGGGCTTCATTCTTGACCAAGACCAAGCTGAGCTTCAACATGTTAATCTTGAACAAAATTGCCTATGGGAGAAGTTCAAGTTAGTGGAGATTACCACTCGGGTGATATTATCCAAGTCACACCAAGAGTCCATCATTATCGCACACATTACCCTTAGGTTGTATACAGGTGTTTTAAGGGGTTATATATTAAGGACCTAGTTACTTAAAGTTAAATCCCTTTGTTTAAATAAAATTTTTATTTCATCATTTTTTTTAAGAATAGTTTTTCTTAAAAATTGATTTAGAATTTGATAAATTAATTTTTTAGGTAAAAATTGTACTTTTTAGAGAAATATAAATTATTATTTTAAAATAATTTTTTATTAATAATTTTTATTATAATTAAATAGTGTTATAAAAACACTCCTTTTTAATTACAAATGATAAAATAATTTTATTTTTTTCAAGTGTCGAAAATTTTACTATACAGTTTACTGTGCATTTTTTGTCCACTATTATTTTTAATAATTATGTATTTTTAGAGTTAAAAGTTAAATTTATCATATTTAGAGAATTATTATGATAAAATAAATGTCATTTTTAATTTATTAGGTCAATATTATTTTATGGTGAATTTATGATATTTTGATAAAATACTTCGTTTTTCGTTGAATAGTACAAATACAATTTTGAGTTTTCAGTGTGTTTAATGACATCATAATGATGTAGTATGTAATTTAAAATGATGTTAAACTCTTTTTCATTAAAATATGATATTAATTTTCCCAAATTTCCAATATAATGTGCAAATACCATGGTAAACCCCATGGTTTTACAAATACCACTACTGAGGTGTCCTCAAAAATTAATAAAAAACTATATTACTTTTTCTATAAATACCCACAAATTACTACATTATATTTCATTCACAATTCACTATCCTATAATATCTGATATTATTACCTCCCAAGTATTCCTACCAAGGTTTACTCAATCCCCCAAGGTCCCAATCTTTGAGTTTTAGGAGTCACTCTTCAAGGTAAGGGAACTCTCAACTTCTCTTTTCCTTTCGTGTTTTCTTTTTATGTGGTATGTATTTAAAATTTCCATATAATGTTACTCTTTCCATTTTATTATATCCCTTTACTGTATTAAGATTCATTTATTAATGTGATACCCTTTTCCCCTCTCTTTTTAATGTTTTCTAAAATAATGTTTCGTACCCGTTATGCTTCCGGATTTTCGTCTCAAAATTTCTCTCTTTTTATCAAGAAATTATTTTATTTTCTTTTGTAAATACCCAAACCTCTATATTATCCATGTGTATTAACATATATTTCAAAATTATCTCTTTTAATTCTGTTATTAACATACATTAAACCCACCTTCCTTTTATGTGGGTTTAAAATGACAAAAGCATCATGTTTTTAAGCACTTTTTAAAACGCCATGATTTGGATATGAAACATATATCTTTTATTCTAAAATGGTTATTTATGAAATTTTTTATTATAATATATGTGGATATTATTAATTAATACATATTAATGGTTCACCCTTATATCACTCCAATGCATTGGGTAAATAATTTAATCTCTCAGATGATAAGTTTTACGATACCTTAGTGAATAACCTTGGTAATTTTTATGACACCTCAATGATAAACCTTGGTGATATGATTATTAATGACTTAATTAAATATTTTATCCACATTTACAAGTTATGATTCATGTTATTTTATTTATTATATGTCTCAAATTTTCTTTTCTATTCCATATTTACATTCTTCAATTTCTTATCAGTATTTCTCAAAATCACTTGTAAACTATTTTACTTGTTTTCCCTTACTGGGCCTTTTGCTCACCCTTTCCATTGATGTATGTCCCCAGGTTATGAGATGTAATAAATTTACTTATGATGAACCTTTAATAATTCTTTCAATTTTAATAGGAGAACATTTTATTTTTTCATGTATTATGTACCCTTTTTTCAAGACACTAAACTTTAAAAGATCCTATGTTTGTAAAATGCAATGAAAAGTTATGTATTAAAAAGGAGGGATGTTATAATCAATAAATTTTAGTTTTTAAACATAATCAATACATGTATATTTAACATAAAATAAAAAATTTAGGGGATCAATATCTCCCTTATCACCATCAATGCCATTATAATCATCATCAGTATCATCACTTGGATCACCAGCATCATCATCACCACCACTACCACCCCAACCAGTATCATCACATCGACCACAAATAGTACCCTAATTGACATCACTTGGTGAATCATGTACAGATAGTATTGTTTCCATAATTTAATCAAATACATTATTATCCTCCGATGGAAGTGATGGACATATAACTGACATAGATTTCAAGAACTGTTTGTTGACCAGTTTCCCTCTTACAAGCTCTTGTATAGATATTTTTTTGCCTCATATTATTTTTCATGAGTGTTTTTTAGCTCATTTTTGTGATAGGTGCCCAATTATTTCCAATACCTAGTGGGGATGATATTTTCCTAGGTAAACATCGGACTCTCCCTTGGCGATCCTCACCTAATACCTATCTCAAATGATCATTTGGCCCAAAGTTGTCATCTAGTTTCTCATCAAGGGAATCTATGGAACACTTTTGAAAATATAAAAAATATATTTAATTATTAATTATGTATCAAAAATTTTAATATCAATAAAAAGTCTTAAAATCTTTTCTTTTGTTTGTGCATTGACAGCACTTTCATCCTTTTCCTCCTACCCGAGAAAAATAATTTTGCTCGAGGCACACGACCTTTGATTCCCAATGTTAGTTCCTATAAATGTAATTGATTACTATAATATTAAATTATTTAATAATATTAAATTAATAAAAAAACCAAAAAAAATCTATTTTGAAGACTTATGAGATTAACCATCTACTCACATCAAGTTAAAATTGTCCCGTATTAGATTAAATTATAATGGTGATTCACTATGTGGTATTAACTTCAATTCTCATATTAGATTAAGATGCAAGGGAATGAATCTACATGTGATTAAGTGAAATTTGATCTAAAATGGGAAGCTGTGTTAGATTAATAATATAGTGAGCATACCATTTTAAAGTAACCAATTTAAGCTACATAGGAGTTCAACACAACCTAGAATGAATTAAAATTTTAGTTGTTTAAGAAATCCATAAAATGAAGAATCATTTAAATATGCATTTAATTATAAATTTAATACTAGTTTCATAACATAATCAATGCATACTAATTATCATTTTAAACATGGGTATGATATATATTCCTCTTATATGTTCATTTTAGTCCAATTCTATTTGTGTTGTATTATTTTGTTTATTTTTTCACTTGGTTATTTTGTTCATTTGGTAATTTGGTTCATTTTTTGGTTAGGTTATTTATTAATTTGGTCAATTGGTTAGAGTATTTTTCATATTTTTTAGTTTGTTCATTTGATTCATTTTTTGTGAGAGTATTTCTTTCATTAATTATTTGTGTCATTTGGTTCATTTTTGGGTTAAATTTTTTGGCATATCTGCCTATTTGGTTATTTTTCTAGATCATTTGGTTCATTTTAAGTTAGGTAATTTTTGTTGATTTGGGTCAATACATTTGCTTAATTTTTTTGTTAAGTCATTTTTGAGTTATATAATTTGGTTTATTCTGGTAAATGTTATTTTATTCACTTTGGTTTAGTTCATTTTGGGTTCAGTCATTTGGTTCATATTTGGATTATGTAATATTTGATTTAGGTCATTTTTTTATTTTGGGTTAAGTCATTTGGTTCATTTCAGGGTTATATAATTTTTGGTTAGTTTATTTGGTCATTTGTTTATTTTTTGGTTATAACTATTGGTTTACTTAGGTTTAGGATATTTGGTTTAATTTGGGTTATGTAAATTTGTTCATTTTGGGTTAGGTATTTTTAGGTTAGGTTATTTTCTTCATTTTTAAGTTATCTCTTTTTTATGTTAAGTTATTTGGTTTATTTTGGGATAGGTCATTTGTTTTATTTTTGGATTATGCCTTTTTGGGTTACATTATTTGGTTTATTTTGGTCGTTTGGTCATTAGTTTGTTTTGTATTAGGTCATTTGATAAATTTTCCATTTTTTATTTAGGTTAATTAGTTTATTTTGGGTTAGATTATTTATTTTTATTTTATTTAGGTTATTTAGTTCATTTTTTGTTAGGGTGTTTGATTTATCTTAGATTATGTCAATTGGTTAATTTTGGGTTAGGTTATTTGGTATAAAAAGTTTTTTTGAACTGATAAATTCTCAAATGTAACCCTTTAGGAATGATACATTCATAGAAGCATGTTTTCAATGATGGAAGGATTATATTAACATGTCATTAAGAGGTTAAATTAAAATCAAGAAATCCATTATTTATGGATATAAATGGAAATTTCAGAACATTTAGAAGAGTAATGTTACTGCAACCTGGAGGGAGCGAGAGGAATTCATTTAAGCTATAAATTCTAGAATAAAGGGGATTTTTGGCCTTATATTAAATGGATTCATGTGAATAAAACTTAAATTTCGGTATGAAAATCTAACTAAATGGGGCATTTCCATCCTTTTATATTAATGTTCCATTTCTGGATTTCAATATTAGGACTATATGAGTTTTTTTTAGGATTGTTTCAAGACTTTTTTATTAAAGTTTAAATCCTTTTATGACTATTTAGGTTGTTATACTTCTTAAAAATTTAAATAAAATTAAATGTCCATTTTAGGTTGGTTTGATTCTATTTAATTAAGGTTGGGTTGATTTTAATGGACTATAGGAAATTACATGTAATAAGATTTTATAGTTTACATGAAAGCTATTTATTAAAATTTGTTTACAATTTACAAAATGAAAATAAAATAAATAAATTTGAATATAATGAACCTGAAAGACTCAAGTTGAGCTAAGATGAATGAAAAGAGTATTGGAGTTGGTTCCCTAGAACTAAATTATTTGTACTTTATGATAAACTTGTATTATTTATTTTGAATATTAATAAACTACTTATCACATAATTATTGTTCTTCTACATAACATTTTATGTGAAAATGTCCTAAGAGTAGCTATCACACTAAAAGGTCATAGTAGTTCCCTATTATGATGAGAAATCAAAAGTTCTAAAATACTATTCTTGAATATATGTTATATATATGGATTATATCATTTGAGGGACACAAATAAAATAGGATATCAAGGGTGGAGACTCATAAGACTTTGAGGCACCTTCTCATGGTATATGCCCTTGGTAATATCTGGTATGGATATTATGTGAACAAGACCCACCAGTAGGAAATCCACATTTCTATATGTCATTAGATGTTCCTATATATGGACGTGTGTATTGGTCCTTAGACTCTAAGATTATTATTAATGAGTATTATGAGTTGCTCACTAAGATGTATTGACAAAAACCATGATGACAGATGTTCGAGGTGAGGTAGGATATGTTGGGTGCGTCATGAGTAATATTGCATTAATGAATAATGTGAGAAAGGATTTATCCCTTCTATTCTTTAAAGTAAGTTAATATCGTAGTCCCTTTGATGGAAATTATATATACTAAATAAATCAATGGCCATGGTGTTCTATAAGCAAGTTCTATTTATAGAAAGTCAAATAAAGTGATATCGAGCACATAGGTTGATGGCACCGGCATGCAACCTGATTTATTTGAGATGTTTTGATAAAGGGATTATATTATATAGTAAGCATTTGTATGAGGTGACATGTCGTTTAGGCATTAAATTCTTTCTCTATGGGTTCCTTGGCATGTTTCTAGACACTAAACTTGTACTTTAGACTGCTTCGCCTAATGCCATTGAGAAAGAGGCCTAGAGGGTCACACACTAAGTGTATCCAGAATCTCAGTTAAATAATATATTATTATTTATTATTTAACAGATTTAATAAATATTATTATCATATGTGGTTTAATAATTATTCACATATTCTTGATCTCATATAAATATTTTTTTATTATTAAATATAATATTCATTTATTTATTAAATAATAATGCAGTGATATTTATTTAATAAATAAATAGACATTATTCAAAGCTAGATAAATATCATGGAGGAATGGTGGACTAAGTTTAATGGACCAGTGAGAAATAATAAATATTGAATATTATTTAATTAAATAATATTTAATTATAATTTTCATGTTAAAAACATGTCGATAAATAATAATATTACAATTATTATTTGACATGAGGTTTTTCTAATATTAAATAAATAATTAAGGTAACTTTTGAAATTGCTTTATTTTAACCCTAGAAATATAAATACCCAATTATTTTATTTTCTCAAGACCTAATTCGGTTGTGCAAAACAAATCTTGGAGGATCCTTTCAAGTCTAGAGAACTCCCTTCTCTAAGAACGGCGAGCAATCCTCCTCCACCGGATTAAGAATAATGCTTTTGAAGCAATTCTTGAGGTAATCAAGACGGACAGTGAAAACGCAAGGATCTTCCATGCTAGCACCTAGAGACTCCTTTGGTGACATCTGAAGATTCTTGGAACATGTGTGGATCACTACTAGAGTAAATCTACACTTGTTTTATACAACACAATGACAATGCACCGCATATCTATCACCAAATTCATAAATTAATAAAGAATTCCTTAGAGGTAATTCTTTATTTAATTAAATTAATTATAAATAATATGTGTTGATCTTCTCTCTCTCTGGTTCTGGTGTGATTAATGTTGTCTATCTTTAATTCAATTCCATTGATCATAGTGATTAAACATCATATATATCTTGGATTGATCATTGATTATGGAAAAAATAAAAGTTAGGCACTCCCCATTGTATGCTTCCACTGCACCTGAAACCTACAAGTGGTATCAGAGTAGGCACATAATTTTTTATAATTATTTAAAAAAAATTAGCGATTTACACATTTGTAATTTAGTTTTTCAATTCAAGTTTAATTTCTTTTTCAATCTGAATTGTGAAATCTGTTTCTTCCTCCTTCATTTCTCGTAGATCTAATTGAGACGTTTATTTTTATGATTAAAATAAAAATGAGGAACTCATCTAGAGGTTCCAAGGATTCTATATGGATAACACAAGAGTACACACTATGTAATTGGAATTACATGTTGTGTACTAGTGGTTAATGCACCATGAGTCAATTCAGTAATTACTCAAACCATGTGAATTAATGACACATAGTGTAGTTAATTCTTACACCACATGTTGACCAGGACAGACTGGTACATAGTCAGCTGGAGTACACGTTGTATATCCCACATACATGGTGTGAATTCCCTTTGGGTCAGAGACAAGACATGTATTCTATACACGACCTATCTAATTGGTGATCGTGTAACATAGAGTCAAAACAGCATGTGTCCCATTGGATATGTTGTGTAATATAAATTTTTTGAGGTATTTTATACACACTTAATCCCTAGGAGTGTACCTCGGATAGACGGTGAAGGGTGTACACACTGTGCAGATCAGATCTACATGCCATGTACTATTACCAAATTATGCAGATTCAAAAAAATATTTTAATATGTAAACCTTGAGACATTTACTTGTGTGTGGTTGTAAGGATAGGACATTCCATGTGATAGGTTTTAATATACATAAAAATGTTTAATTAATATCTGTTTAATGTTCAGATCTGCATATCATGTATGATTTGTATTACAATTTGTTACTCTACGTGCATTCTAGCATAACAGGTGATCAAAAACTCATGTAATTTTTGTAATCATCTGTGAAGTACATATTTTGAAAGTACGTGATAAGTTGTGTGTTCCATATGTCACAAGAGTAAAATATTATATGAGTATAATACATTTTAAGTAGAATTAGATGGGTATTCACTGTATTACCTCCAAGTTACAAGTTATGTACATAGTTAATTTTAAATGAATTTATTTAATTTGTTTAAAATTATATTGAATGATAATCTCAAGGAAATTAGGATAAGAATTAAGATAAAAAAATATTGATTAATTAAAGATAATAATTAATCGATTCGAGTGAGATTTATCTTAAATAAAGAATAATTAAGAATTAAATTCTAGTTTTATTAAATTTGTAATTAGTTTCATGCATTTGTATGATCATGAGCTAAACCAAAACTTTTGTATGTGATTGGTTTCATTTAATTTATTATTAAATTAAGTTATTAGCTTGTGTTCCTTCTCTCCTCATTATTATGTAGGGACTATGTGCCCGTGGTTTCTTTTATGTAAACCCCTTTTTCCCCTCACCTGCGTGTGAGTAAAATGAATATGTAAGGTATGGAACTCCCAATATATTAGAGGTGTTTCAAGTAAGAATACAAGGAGAAACCAATCCAAGGAGATACAAAGGTGGACAGGTGGAAAGTTGTAAACACAAACCTCAATTGGTTCAAGGTGTTTCTCCCCTAGGTCAACGGTTAGTTTATCAACCACTAGATAAACTAACCATTAGTATAAGCTCATTATCATACCCTTTATTTTATTTCTTTCAATTTCATGGTTATTTAACTATAGATTTATTATTGTGATCACATAATTAATGAATTAACAAGCATGGAAGATGGAACTAAAATAAATTGTCTTATGCATAAATATTATCTAAGACGTGTTTAATCTCTTAATTAATCCCACTTAACATTAATAAGCATGTTATAAAGATAAATATTTTCAATTTACACATAAAAGGATAAAATCCCTAAATAAAATATTAATTCGGTATATTCTTCCATTACTCAGGTTAGAATTAAACTATAGTTTAAAGTGCTTGACCGTCCAAAGTTGGGGTGCTTTCAATTATTGGGGAATTCTAACATGAGATTTTGGGTTGACTTAACTTGGTTCACATCAAGGTTTTACTTCCAAATCAGGACTTTGTGTAACTAAGAGGAAAATTTTGAGGAAATATAAATTAATAATTTTAGGATTAGGGAGTCCACTTAGCAGATCAAGGAATTGTGAGTTAATGTAGTTGGCATTTGGAATGCCTACCTAAAACCATTTGAGTTGCTTGAACAACCAAAATTGGGGTAATTAATTAATAGGATATTTCAAAGACAATGGTGAGGGATATTGGGTTTTCATAAAATAGTGGGATACTAATAAATATAATATTTATTTATTTGACTAAAATTTATCATATAAAGTACTAAAATTCTAATTATCTTATTTTTTATAAATATTAATAAAATGGCATCAAACATATCATTGTGATCCATACTTTATTAGGAAAACCTTCTCACCGGCACAAATTTCCAAGAGTGGAAAAGGAACCTACGTGTCATCTTTCACCATGAAAAGAAATTGTATATATTGGAAAAACCTTTTCCAGTTGTGTGGAAATGAGGCAAGTGATGAAGAACTATCTATCTATGAGAAACATCTTAATGATGATACATATGTTCAGTGATTCATGATATCATCCATTTCCAATGATATTTTGAAGAAACATGATTATATGGATGCCTATAGCATGATGTCTCACCTTCAGGATCTCTATCAAGAGAAGGTGAAACAAGATAGGTATGAGATCTCCAATGCTTGGTTCACAATTAATTTTGGAGATTCTATGCCAAATGGGCCTCATGTAGCCAATATTATCAGCTACATTGAACACCTGAACATCTAGGGATTAAATTCCCAGATGAGTTGTGTATAGATCTCATACTTTTAGCACTACCCAAGACCTTCTCCGAATTTATTTTGAATTATAATATGATAAATAATGAGAAGAGTATTTTAGAAATTCCAACCTTGATTAAATAAGTGGATAAGGACATGGGGTGTGATAAAACCATAGTCCTTATGGTGAAAAAGAAAACAAAGAACAAGGAAAAGGGGCCAAAGACTTATAAACAGTCTAAAGCTTCTGAGCACCATCCTTCTAAGAAGAAGAAGATCCAGAGGTGAGGAAAGGAATAGGAAGTGGTATATTATACATGTGGTAAGCTAGGCCACTGGAAGAGGAACTGCACCTAGAAGAAAGGGGAAGATAAAGGTGTGTTTACTATTGAGTGAAATCTTTCCATTTCTAAACATTGGGTATTAGATATAGCATGTGGTGCTCACATCTGTATCCAAATGCAGAAACCAAGTATATTTTGAAAGATTGTCAAAGGAGAGGTGGATCTGTGAGCTGCCAATGGTGTGAGGCTCACTGATTTGGCCATTAGTGACTACCACCTTTCATTTCCAATGGGAATGATTTTGGTTTTAAGATATTTTTATTATGTACCTGTAGTTACCAAGAATATAATTTTTGTGTCATGTTTAGATACAGATGGGTTTATTTTCAAATTTGGAAATAAAATTTGTTTCTTTTATAAGGAAAACATATGTTATGGTATGGTACATTTAAATAATGGTATTTATGTATTAAATTATGAAAATCAAGTGTTGTAAATTGATAATGAATCATGTTCACATAACCCATAGAGAACCCAGCTCTGGCATCACTATCTTGGTCATGTAAACGATAAGATTTTGACATAGCTTTGTCAAGATGGTTATTTAGACTCTTCTAAGCTAAAACCACTCGATATATGTCATGATTGTTTACAAGGAAAAATGACCAAACCACCATTTAGTGAATAGGGTGAAAGGGCCATAGAACTTCTAGGATTGGTACACACTGATGTGTGTGGAACATTTCCAGTAGAATCTAGAGGTGGATATTTTTACTTCATTACTTTTACTAATGACTTGAGTATATATGGATATATCTACTTGATGAGGTATACATCTGAGTCCCTTGAGAAATTCAAGGAATTAAAGAATGAAGTGGAGAATTAGATTGGTAAGAATATAAAGAATCTTTGATCAGATCTAGGTGGTGAATATCTTAACCAAGAGTTCATAAACTTTCTACGGGAGTTTGGGATTCTATCTCAACTCACTCCACCTTATACACTACATTGGAATGGTGTTAGTGAAAGGAGGAATGATACCTTATTAGACATGGTAAGTTCAATGATGAGTCATGGAGATCTTCCATTATCCTTTTAGGGATATGCATTACAAATAGTGGAATATGTATTAAACTGAGTACCAACTAAAGTGGAAAATGGAATTCCCTTCGAGTTATGAAGTGGAAAGAAACCCATTTTATCACATACACATGTATGGGGTTTCGAGGCATTTGTTAAGTCCTTCTTAGGAAACAAACTAGCACCCTATGGAATGAAGTGTATCTTTATAGGGTATCCCAAAGAACCAAAGGGATACTACCTATAAAACTCCTCAGACAAGAAAGTGATTGTTTCCAGACAAGTCGTCTTTCTTGAGAAGGAACATGTCCTCAAAAAGGATAGTGGGAGTAAGATTGAATTTAATGAAGTTGATGATCAAGATACATAAGAGTTGGTATAGGAACAGATTCCACAGGTCCCCATGGAATAAGTAGTTCTTGAAACACAAGTACTGCATAGAATCATAAGAGAGGTAAGAGAACTAGAGAGATATGTTTTTCTGGTCACCAAGGATGGTGACTCATTATTGGTTGATAATGATGAACCTCTATCAAAAAAAGAGGTAGTAGAGTTCTCATAACCTACAATATGGCTAGAATCTATGAATTATGAGATGAATTTCATGTATTAGAACCAAGTTTGAGTTCTGGTCGATGAGCCAGTTGATATAAAGCATGTCATAAGTAAATGGGTATTCAAGAGGAAACTAGACATATAAGGTAAATTAAGTACCTGTAAAGAAAGGCTAGTGGATAAAGGGTTTAAATAGCAACAAGTAATTGATTACAATGAAAAAATTTCGCTAGTTTCCATGTTTAAATCCATCAGAATCATACTTTCTGTAGCAGCTTACCAAGACTATGAGATTTGGCAGATGGATATCAAAACTGAATTCCTTAATGGGAACCTTCAAGAATATTTCTATATGAAACAATCATAAGGTTTTGTGACTCTAGGTGATTCCAAAAGGATTTGAAACTTGCAGAGATCCATTTATGGATTGAAGAAAACATATAGGTCATGGAACATTCGATTCAATGAATCCATAAAAGAATTTGGTTTCATTAAGAATGAATGTGAGTTTTGTGTTTACAAGAGTTTTATTGGGAATACAGTATCTATCCTAGTAGTATATGTTGATAACATATTACTTATTATAAATGATATACCAATCTTACAATATGTTAAGGACTAGTTAAATAAGTGTTTCTTTATGAAAAACTTAGGTAAATCATCCTATATTCTATGGATCAAGATCATTCGTGATAGATCTAAAAGGCTACCTGGACTAAGTCAAAGTATATATGTTGACCAAATACTAAAGAGATTAGTATGAAACAATCTAATAGGGGATTGGTTACAGTGTCACATGGTTTACAAATTTCTAAGAAAATGTTTCCTCAAACACAGCATGAGAAAGAGATAATGAGTAAGTTCTTATATTCTTTGGCAATAGGGTCAATCACATATGCCATGTTATGTACTAGATTTAATGTTTCCTATGTACTGAGCATGGTAGGAATATATCTAGAAGATTAGGGAGAACAACATTGGAAAGTTGTTAAGGCTATCCTTAAGTATCTAAGAAGAACTAAGGATATGTTCCTAGTAGGAGCTGGTCATCATAGGTTATACTGATGCTAGTTTTCAGATAGATCAGAATGATTTGAAGTCACAACCAGGATATGTTTCTTGTCTCAACGGAGGAGTTGTGAGCTAGAAGAGTTCAAAGCATCCAGTTGTCACTGATTCTACAGCAGAGTCTATGTATATAGAGGCTTCTGATGCAGCCAAGGAATCCATTTGGATTTAGAACTTTTTCTAGGAGCTTGATGTGGTACCTAGTAGTAAAGACCCTATCACATTGTATTGTGATAAAATTGCAGCGGTGTCTCTTGAAAAAGATCCAAGGTCACACTAACATACAAAACATATACTCTATAAGTATCACCTCTTGAGGGATTTTTATCATATGGGTGAAGTTATAGTGAGAAGATTACCTAATAAGAGAACGTGGTAGACCCCTCGACTAAAGTCCTATCTTAACAGAAGCATGAGTATCATGTGAGAGCTAGAGGACTGAAGGTTCTTAGTAGTTCACTCTAGTGCAAGTGGGAATCTGTTGGATTTGGTGCCCTAGAACCAACTTCTTTGTAATTTATGATAAAATTGTATAAATTATTTTAAATATTAATAAACTATTTATCACATCATGATTGTTCTTATGCTTTACATTATATGTGATAATGTTCTAAGAGTAGTTGTCGCACTAAAAGGTCATAGAATATCCCCACTATGATGAGAACTTGGAAGTGATATGACACTATTCTTGAATATATATTCTATAGCTGGATGATATTATTTGAGGGATACAAATGGTACAGGCTATTAGGGGTGGAGACTCATAGGACATTGAGACACCTTCTCATGGTGTATTCCCTTGGTAATATCCAATATGGATATTATGAGAACGAGGCCCACTAGTAGAAAATCCACATTTTTATGTGTCATTGGATGTTCCTATCTACGGACATGTGTATTGGTCCTTATACTTTAATATTATTATTAATGGGTATTAAGAGTCACACACTTAGATGTATTGATGAAAACTGTGATGAAAAATGTTCACAGTGAGGTAGGATGCGTTGTATGCATCACGAGTAATATTTCATTAATGAATAATCCAAGAAATGATTTATCCCTTTTGTTCTTTAATGGAAGTTAATATCTTAGGACCTTTGATGTAAATGATATATCCTAAATAAATCCATATCCATGGTGTTCTATAGGCAAGTTCTATTTCTAGAAAGTCAAAGAAAATGACATCGAGTATATATGTTGATGGCACAGGCATGCAACCTGCTTGATTTGAGATATCATGATAAAGGGATTATATTACACAATAAGAATTTGTATGAGGTGACATATTTTTGAGGTATTAACTTCTTTCTCTATGGGTTCCTTGGCGTGTTGCTAGATGCTAGCCTTGGAATTTAGGCTGCTTCGCCTAATGGCACTGAGAAAGAGGCTCAGAGGGTCACACACTAAGCATATCTAGAATCTCAGTTAAATAATATATTATTATTTATTATTTAACATTTTGAATAAATATTATTCCCTTACGTGGTTTAATAATTATTCATATATACTTGATTGTATATAAATATTTATTTTTTGTTTAGTAAATATAATATTTATTTATTTATTAGAGAATAATGCAGTGATATTTATTTAATAAATCAATAGACATTATTCAAAGCCTGATAAATATCGTGGAGGAATGGCGGACCAAGTTTAATGGTCTACTGAGAAATAATAAATATTGAATATTATTTAATTAAATAATATTTAATTATAATTTGTAATTTAAGCACATTTCAAGAAATAATAATATTACTATTATTATTTGACATGGGGTTTTTCTAGGATTAAATAAATAATTAAGGGTTCTTGTGAAATTACTTTATTTTAACCCTAGAAAAATAAATACTCAATTATGTAATTTTCTAAAGACCTAATTCAGTTTTGCACAATGAATCTTGGAGGATCCTCTCAAGTCTAGAGATCTCCCTTCTCCGAGAACACTCCCAATAACGAAAAGAAATCCTCCTCCACCAGATCAAGGAGAACACTTTGGAAGTGATTCTCAAGACAATCAAGGAGGATGACGCAAGCACAAGGATCTTCCATGATAGCACCTAGAGACTACTTCAGCGACATCTGGAGATTCCCGGAGCACATGTGGATCACCTCTAAAAAATCTACACTTGGTTTCTACAACATAACGACGGTGCACCGTAGATCTATCGTCGGATTCATCAATGAAGAAATAATTCATTAGAGTTAATTCTTTATCTAATTAAATTAATTATAAAAAATATATGTTGATCTCCTCTCTATCTAGTTCTGGTGTGATTAATGTTTTCTATCTTTGATTAAATTCCATTGATCACATGGATTAAACATCGTATAGATCTTGAATTGATCATCAATTGTGGAAAAAATCAAATTTGGGCACTCCCCATCGCACACTTTTGCTACACCTGAAACCTAAAAAGAGAACACATATGGTTGGTCCAATAATATCATTGGTGGATAAAAGAATTTATAAAATTGTTGGATCCCTAAAGTATTCCCAACATGTTATTGAGAACATCTCAAAACAATAAGTATACAATTTTGAAAAATCTGGGAAACAAGAACTCCAAAGAAAAATAAAATATTTGTAGGTTATTGGTTGAACTATTATAAGTTCAGGAATAAGGAAATAGATTATTGGGATTATTATTCAATAGTTTTTGAAATCTTGAATATTCTATTTCAGTTCACTCTCAACATGAAAAATCATAAATCTTATCTAGTAGAGAGATCCTGTCACGACCCGTCCTTGGGGCCCATGCTGTGACTACCCCAAGTCCGCCTTCCATAGGCCAGGGGCTGGCGACTAGCACCAAAGGCATAAATCCCATTAAAAGGGAAGGCATTGCTTTTATATATGTAAACAAACACAACAGAGTACGCAAGATGAAGTAAACACTAAGTAAACTGAGTACAAAAGTAAGTGATGGAAAGTAAATGGGCCGGTATACAAACCCAACTGAAATTATAGTACAACTGAGAAAGAAAGTACAATAACTGAAAAGTAAAGCAGCAACCACCAAGTCATCCCCCGGAATTACCACCTGAAGGGTGGGTAAAGATAGTCTCATAGGCTCCTCGGATCCGTCCATCCACTCTGAGTACGTCCCGTCAAGTGGTCCACCTCCAGGTACCATCCCGATCCATAAGACTCCACCTCGATCAGTGTTGTATGTCGTCTGCATCCAACACAACGTAGTGCGGGCATAGCCCGTGCAGGGGTGAGTATATGATATTATGTAGGGACCCCGAGACTTCCGAAGGTCTCCCAGAATCCAAAAAGGAATAAACCACAAAGGAATAATATAAACACAAAGTATCAACCAACACTACTTTGGTATATGCCCAAACATATACCTAAGTCATCAATTCCAGTTCAGCTCCAACTCCCGAGCCCAAGTACAACCCAGTCCACACAGGAAAGAATAACCCATTCCACACAGGAAAGCAAGTCAATCATATCGATGATAAATATTGAAAGTCAAGACTCAGCTCACATAGGTATACTACTCACGAAGAGGTGTGGAGATGATATATGTAGCCTCTAAATCATCTCCCATGTCGAACCCACGTAGGATCCAAGTACAGAATTCGTCGTTGTCGAACCCACGTAGGATCCTAGTACAGTAACCATTGTTGTCGAACCCACGTAGGATCCAAGTACAGTCATCCTTGCTGTCGAACCCACGTAGGATCCAAGTACAGTCATCCTCGCTGCCGAACCCATGTGGGATCTAAGTACATTCGTCATTGTCGTCGCAGTCGCAGCCATCTCTAGGGTTCCCACACACAACACGCTTGATTACCATAGGGTCCGCTCCTCGAGTCAAAGATCGATACATCAACTATCATGAAGTACAAAGTTGATGTATCTCGTAGTTCTGTCCCACAAAAAAGGGTAAAAACCAAGAAAAAATTGCCCAAGTCACGGAGAACAAGACAACCAAGCCATTTCCCTAAAGTACACGGCGTGTAGGTAAGCGATACACGCCGTGTCACCAAACACCGGGTACTGCCCATGTGAAACAGCCCTTGTCGCAGGGCTGGTCATGTAGATAAGTAAGTACACGGCATGTGGTATGGTTACACGCCGTGTCCAAACCTCTAGGGTCGGTTCCATGTGCGCTGGCCATGCCTGGCCGTGTGATGGAGTACATGCCCGTGTACTCCACCCTATGTCTGTGTATTCCCGGAATACATGCTGAGTCATCATGAAGCCGCTTCTGCCGTGGTGAGGTAGTACACGCCGTGCCCCTGTCCATGTGGTTCTTCCCGTGTCCGTGTATCTTTAAGATTACACACCGAGCCTCGTGAAGCCGCTTCTGCCTTTCTATGAAGTGAATACATGTTGTGTTACTTGGTTGTGTATTGATGTCTGTGTCCGTGTATTTTCCCTAAATACACGCCATGTCCATCAAAGCCTCCTCTGACAAACAGTGTGGAGATTACACACCGTGTGTATAGAGTCACACACCATGTGTTACTTTTCTAACGTCCGAAACGGAAGCCACAGTACGCTTGTACTACATGTTGTGTGCTTCTGGAGTACACGTCGTGTATTCTAGAATTTTTTCAGAAACGACGCCTCTGGCCAGCATTCCTTCTGAGGTGTCTTTTCTTTGTTCCAATGATCCAATTTCCTCAAAACTTCCATTTCTATTTTACCCCGATGCTCTGAGGTCGTTTACGATGTTTTCGGGCCTCCGATCGGCTCCGAAAACATAACTTGATTCACTGATCAAGAACGCTTGAAGAACTCCACATATTCACAAGAACGGCGGAGGAATCGGTTCGTGTTAGTTTGGTCTGGTCCCTTCCACATTAGTCCGATAACAAGTGGTTTAATAGGAACAACAACATGGAAGGAAAACCAATCATTACCCAATCAAAACACACCCCTACCTCGATAAACGATGTCGTTTTCCAGCATCATGGAAGATGGCGTTGGCGTGAGTCCAAGGAGGGGACGGCGTCTCACACTAGATGCGGAGAGAAGAAGGAAAGGCACATCGTCTCTCCTTGTGGTGACGGAGTTCTTCGTCGAAGAGGTGACATTCTTCGCGGGAGGATAAAGTTCTTCACAGAAGGATGAAGTTCTTCAAATAAATCTAGAGTTCTCCCAAATCTCCTCACACAATAATTCTAACCCAAAATAAAATAAGTCTTAATCTTCTTTTATTTTATTTTTCCAAGCATTAAAAATTACAAAATTCAAAATCCAATTCACTTAATTAATTAAACCATGAGTTGTCTAATTAATTGGGTGAAAGGTTGGCAACTTTTAAAGAGGGAGAGAGAGAAGAAGAAAAGTCACCCCAATAAAAACAAGGGGGTTTTCAACATTAAAATAAAGGAGTTTAATGGGAGGTTTAAGGGGTTTAGGGAATGTGAATGGTTAGGGATCGTGTGGGCCCCACCTCACAATTATCCTCACATGGGTAGTTAAGAGTTTGTGGGTCCCATATTTACTACCCCATATAGGATATAACCACTTAAGATAAAGAATAAAAATTGTTCCACAATTTTTTTATTCACTTATTATTTAAACCACAAAATTTAACTCCTTCTCCCATGCAAACACATCTATGGTAAAAGTCCTCTTAAGAAATTATCAGCATTGCGGTTTCATCGGTGCCCTCGGATTTCAATTCTGAGCACCGGTTCAAAAGATAGAATAACTCGCTCGTTCGTTCACTGAACGTACCCGAGCTAAACTTCGGAAATTTATTCCGGGCACACCGGGCCTCGGAATCAGGTGCCATCATAAACTGTATACTTGTAAAATCCCAAAGAATTTAAGAAAAAAAATTCATTGAAATTTACAGGTATTTACATTACTCCCATATCAGGGATTTACGTCCCCATAAAGATACATCATAAACTAGGGAAACAAAAGAGGCTATTGTGCACGCATCTGAGCCTCCCACTCCCATGTGCTCTCCTGGAGGTTCTTGTGCCTCCACCTGATGTGAACTAGAGGAATCGACCATCCACGTAGGACCTGATCCTGTCAATCCTTGATCTCCACTGGGACCTTCGCAAAAGTCACCCCATCATCGATGTCCAGCTCCCCATGGTCGATGATATGCATCGGGTCATGCATGTATCTCCTCAGCTGAGATACGTGGAAGACGTCGTGTACTCGGTGCAACTGAGGTGGAAGGGTCAGGCGATAAGCCACCTCGCCTACCCTGCTAAGAACCTGGAATGGTTCGATGAAGCATGGAGATAACTTGTTGCCCCGGCCAAATCTCTGTAATCCAGGTCGAGGTGAGATCCGTAAGAAAACGTGGTCGCCATCCTCGAACTCTAGTGGTCTCCGTCTCCTATCAGCATAGGACTTCTATTGGATCTGTGCAGTCTTCATTCTCTCCTGGATGATCCGCACCTTCTCTGTCATAGCCTGAACCATCTCTGGTCCTACGAGTACTGACTCCCTAGGGTCAGCCCAGCACAGAGGTGATCTGTAAGGTCGGTCGTACAATGCCTCGTATGGTGTCATCCCGATGGTGGAGTGGTAGTTGTTGTTGTATGCAAACTCCAACAAGGGTAGGTGATCCTCCCAGCTGTGTCCAAAGTCAAGGACACATGCACGGTGCATGTCCTCGAGTGTCTGAATGGTCCTCTCCGTCTGGCCATCCGTCTGAGGGTGAAAGGCGGTGCTCAGGCGTAGCTGCATCCCAAAAACCT
The DNA here is from genome assembly GCA_963277665.1 of Viscum album. Taxonomy (NCBI): domain Eukaryota; kingdom Viridiplantae; phylum Streptophyta; class Magnoliopsida; order Santalales; family Viscaceae; genus Viscum; species Viscum album. Next base: position 1,721,053,141 of record OY728160.1, on the reverse strand, counting down.
CCTGCAACCCCTTCCAAAGCTGGGAAGTAAAGCGAGTTTCACGATCGGAGACGATAGATTATGACACACCATGAAGTCGTACGATCTCTTGAACATAGAGGCGTCCCAAGCTCTCCACTGATCCCTTCTCTCTAATAGGTAGAAAGTGGGCTGACTTGGTGAGTTGGTCGACAATCACCCAGATGGAGTCGTGTCCTCTGGATATACGTGGAAGTCCCATCACAAAATCCATAGATATCCCATCCCATTCCACTCCAGGACCTCTAGGGACTGTACCAAACCTACCGGTAGCTGGTGCTCCGCCTTCACTTGCTGGCAGGTGAGGCATCGAGAAACAAACTCTGCCACAACCTTCTTCATACCCGGCCACCAGTGTTGTTGTCTGAGATTCTGGTACATCTTCGCCACTCCCGGATGTACCGCCAAAGGGGAAGTGTGAAACTCCCTCAGCACCTCCTCCTGTAATGCAGCCGGTACCATGGTACGTCCCCTGTAAAGAATGACGTGCTCTCTTCTTACAGAAAATCCATCAGGTGCTTGTCCTGTGGATATCTGTGCACATCGCGTCTCATATTCAACGTCCCCACGCTGTGACTCTCTGACCCACTGAAGTAGTGGAGGAGTGACTGTGAGTGACTGTAGAAAGTCTGCTCCATCTCTATCCATGAAAGATATCTACAACACGGCTAGCTGCTTCATCGCCTCTCCAAGTAGTTGAATGCCCGATCTCCTTCTGAGAGAATCAGCTACTACGTTCCCCTTCCCAGGAGTATAGACTATCTCAAAGTGATAGTCCTGGAGGAACTCGATCCATCGTTGCTATCTCAGGTCCAGGTCCTTCTGTGAGAAGATGTACCTGAGACTCTGGTGGTCTGAGTAGACTGTAAAGCGCTCTACCATCAGATAGTGCCACCACATATTCAATGTGAAGACCACTGCTGCTAACTTCATGTCATGGGTAGCGTAGTTCTTCTCATGTTGCCTCAACTGTCATGAACCATAAGCGATCACTGCCCACTCCTGCATCAGGACACACCCAATTCTGGTCCCTGATGCATCATATTAAACTACGTACCATGCGCCCTCCTCTGGTAGCCTCAAGAAGGGTGCACTAGTCAATCTCTGTCTCAGCTCCTGGAATCTCTGCTGACATCTATCTGACCATATGAAGGGTTTCCCCTTCTTCATCAAAGATGAAAGTGGTGCTGCAACTCTGGAGAAGTCTGGAACAAATCTCCGATAGTACCCAGCCAGACCTAGGAAACCCCGTGCCTCTATCACACTCATGGGTGGCTCCCAAGCAAGTACTTCCTCGATATTCACAGGATCCACCGAAACTCCCACCTCAGAGATAACATGCCCCAAGAAGTGGACCTCTAGAATCTAGAACTAACACTTCTAGAGCTTACCATAAAGATGGTGCTCTCGGAGTGTGTCTAGTACAACCCATAAGTGGTAGGTGTGCTCCTCCTCAGTAGTCGAGTAAATCAGTATGTCATCGATGAAGACTACGACAAATCGATTGAGGTAAGGCTAGAAGATCCTATTCATGAGACTCATCAACACTGATGAATCATTGGTTATGCCGAAAGGCATAACCAAGAACTCATAGTGTCCATACCGACACCTGAAGGTCGTCTTCTGCACATCCTCGTCTCGAACTCTGAGTTGATGATAGCCTGACCTGAGGTCTATCTTCAAGAACCATCGTGCTCCCTTGAGCTGATCAAAGAGGTCGTCGATCCTCGGAAGTGGATACTTGTTCTTTATGGTCACCTGATTCAGGTGACAGTAGTCGACACATAGTCGTAAGCTCCCATTCTCCTTCTTGGTGAATAAAATCAGAGAAGCCCAGGGTGAAACATTGGGTCAGATGAATCCCTTTCCCTGCAAGTCCTCCAGCTGTACCCGCATCTCACGAAGCTCAGTGGGATCCATCTGATATGCTGAAGTAGATATCGGGGATTTCTCGGGGTACAGTTCAATGTAGAAGTATACCTCTCTGCGAGGATGTAGTCCTAGAAGATCGTCAGGGAAAACGTCTGTATACTGATCCACCACAACAGGAAAACTTGGACTCCTCACATCAACCGCTCCGAGGATGAGACTAGCCAACCGATGTGTGATTGGATTCCCTCTCCTCTGCGTAAGTCCATCCTGCGTTGTAAAGACTCCCTTCTCGCCGGTGAAGGTGAACCTGCTCCCATATGTGTCTACTCCACCCTTGTTGCAGTTCTTATAGACATGGGATCGAGTCATTCTTTCATTGTCGTTGCCCTTGTTCGGAGCTCGTAGATTCCAATAGAGCCGTTGGATCGATCCTTACGTCTAGAGACTCCTACGGGAGTAGACTCGATGATTACACACTGGTGAGTACGTCCTGCTAAGTGGTCCACCTCCACGTATTGTCCTGCTCCACAAGACTCCACCTCGATCAATGTTGTCTGTCATCTGCATCCAACACAACGTAGTGCGGGCATAGCCCGTGCAAGGGTGAGTATACGATACTCTGTAGGGACCCCGAGACTTCCAAAGGTCTCCCAGAATCCACAAAGGAATAATACAAACACGAAGTATCAACCAACACTACTTAGTTATATGCCCAAACATATACCTAAGTCATCAATTCCAGTTCAGCTCCAACTCCCGAGCCCAAGTACAACCTAGTCCACATAGGAAAGCACAACCCAGCCCACACAGGAAAGCAAGTCAACCAAGCCATTTCCCTGAAGTACACGGCGTGTAGGTAAGCAATACACATTGTGTCACCAAACACCAGGTACTGCCCATGTGAAACGGCCTGTGTCGCAGGGTTGGCCATGTAGATAAGTAAGTACACAGTATGTGGTATGGTTACACACCATGTCCAAACCTCTAAAGTCGGTTCCATGTGCGCTGGCCATGCCTGGTCATGTTATGGAGTACATGCCCGTGTACTCCACCCCGTGTCCGTGTATTCCTAGAATACACACCGAGTCATCACGAAGCCTCTTCTACCATGGTGAGGTAGTACACATCGTGCCCCTAGCCGTGTGGTTCTGCCTGTGTCCGTGTATCTTCCAGATTACATGCCGAGCCTCGCGAAGCCGCTTCTGCCTTTCTATGAAGTGAATACACGCCGTGTTACTTGGTCTTGTATTGTTGTTCGCGTCCGTGTATTTTCCCTGAATACACGCCATTTCCATCGAAGCCTCCTCTGACAAATAGTGTGGAGAGTACACGCCATGTGTATAGAGTCACACGTCGTGTGTTACTTTTCTAACATCCGAAACGGAAGCCACAGTACACTTGTACTACACGGTGTGTTCTTCTGGAGTACACGCCATGTATTCTAGAATTTTTTCAGAAACGACGCCTCTGGCCAGCATGCTTTCTGAGGTGTCCGTTCTTCATTCTGATAATCCGATTTCCTCAAAATTTCCATTTCTAGGTCTCCCTGATGCTCTGAGGCTGTTTACGATGTTTTCGGGCCTCCGATCAGCTCCGAAAACATAACTTGATTCACCGCTCAAGAATGCTTGAAGAACTCTACATATTCACAAGAATGGCGGAGTAATTGGTCTGTGTTAGTTTGGTTTGGTCCCTTCTGCATTAGTCCGATAACAAGTGGTTTAAGGGTAAAAAAACATGGAAGGAAAACCAATCATTACCCAATAAAAACACACCCCTACCTCAATAAACGATGTCATTTGTCGGCGTCGCGGAAGATGGCGTTGGCGTGAGTCCAAGGAGGGGACGGAGTCTCACACTAGCTGCGGAGAGAAGAAGGAAAGGCACGTCATCTCTCCTTGTGGTGATGGAGTTCTTCATCGAATAGGTGACGTTCTTCACGGGAGGATGAAGTTCTTCATAGAAGGATGAAGTTCTTTAAATAAAGATAGAGTTTTCCCAAATCTCCTCACACAACAATTCTAACCCAAAATAAAATAAGGCTTCCTCTTATTTTATTTCATTTTTCCAAGTATTAAAAATTACAAAATTCAAAATCCAATTCACTTAATTAATTAAACCATGAGTTGTCTAATTAATTGGGTGAAAGGTTGGAAACTTTTAAAGAGGGAGAGAGAGAAGAGGAAAAGTCACTCCAATAAAAACAAGGGGGTTGTCAACATTAAAATAAAGGAGTTTAATGGGAGGTTTAAGGGGTTTAGGGAATGTGAATGGTTGGGGCTCGTATGGGCCCCACCTCACAATTATCCTCACATGGGTAGTTAAGAGTTTGTGGGTCCCATATTTACTACCACATGTAGGATATAACCACTTAAGATAAAGAATAAAAATTGTTCCGCAATTTTTTTATTCACTTCTTATTTAAACCACAAAATTTAACTCCTTCTCCCGTGCAAACACATCTACGGTAAAATCCCTCTTAAGCAATTATTGGCGTTGCGGTTTCATTGGTGCCCTCGGATTTCAATTCTGAGCACCGGTTCAAAAGATAGAAAAATCCGCTCATTCGTTCACTGAATGTACCCGAGCTAAACTTCGGAAATTTATTCCGGGCACACTGGGCCTCATAATCAGGTGCCGTCAGAAACTACGTACTCGTAAAATCCCAAAGAATTTAAGAAAAAAAATTCCTTGAAATTTATGGGTCTTTACAGATCCCCTCAAATTTTAACTTCATCAAATAAATCCCTTATACTTATGTAATAATATAAATATAGATATTATTTTTATTTTTATTAAAGTACCTAGAGCCTCTCATGATCAGGCATTGTAGTTCACCCCCAAAGTGTGAAAATATGGCATAGAATCCTTGTTCTTTTTGTTTTTTCTAAATGCATCCTAAAACAAAAATTCAATAAAATTAATAAGAATTATATTTTCAATGCAAACCATTAAAGATTAAGAATACCTTAAACTCATTACTCTCATAATATTCAATCATTTATTGATATTTTTTTGTATAGTAGGTGAATATTGGTATTGTTGTCCCAGATAATGGCTAGATAAACACTCAAGAGAGGGGTGAATTGTGTTCCTAAAAATTTTCTTTATAGAAAAACTCCCTATCAAAGATATGTGAGTTATGATTTTTCCTTAATAAAGATTGGAAGAATAAATAAAAACTTAAAGGAAATATATAAAATATAGGATATTTATAGTGGTTCGAGGAATAAAAATTTCCTAATTTACTTCACCAACACTCTACTCCGTGAGTTTTTTGATTTTCACTATAACAGTCCTTTTACCAGGGGATCCCAGATAAGTACAAGTAGTTATCACTTAATACAATGGTCCAAGAGATTTCAACCAAGATCTCCCTTTACAAGATATATTCTTTGTCTCAATACACACTATTACACTGAGTGTAAACAAAATAGAATGAATAAACTTTGAAAGAAGTGCTTACAACACATTGTTGCAAGCAGTAACTGGCGGTAGTGGAAGATGCACTCTGAGAGGATGATAGTCTTCAAATTATAGCTCAGAGTGATCTTTAGTAAAACTGATAAACTTGTAGGTTCATCATGAGTATTTATTCTTGATCTTCTCTATGTACAGGCATCCAGAGTATTCATGTATGTGTGTGTTCTAGTAATTCTTCTCATCCATCCATATATCTTCTCATTGTCTCTTTCCATGCATCAACTAACTCTTCCTTTTATATATTCTATTTAAATTTGGAATTAAGTAGAAAGATAATCCTAATGATCGATTTGATAATCCATTGATGAGATAAGAAATTAATGGCTTGCATTCATTCCTTCCAAATATGGAATAAGCTTCTGCGGCAGTGTTGTTAGGTATCTTCTTCTTCATATCTTTCCACCTTGAGAAAATCAACACTTAGTACCAGCTGACCTTTACTTAAATGGAAAATCCTTATTTTGATACATTTGAAAAGCATGGGATGACTTAATAAGAGATTAGGAAAATAATCATGACATTATTCATATAGATAATTCTTCATATGATATTCAACAGGTAGTATTTTTCTCTATAAGAGGAACTTTTGGGAGACTTCGTAAGATAAAATAGCTCTTTATCTTCTTCATAAGATAACCTAACTTCAATACTGCATAGGATAATTCTTCAGTGTAAGATAAATATGTTATATAGGTGTGATATTTATCTTTCATTGTAAGATAATATTTTACAAATATCCTTTTTTTAAGATAACATCTTTTCATATTTTCATTCTGAATAACGCATCTAACTTGAGAATTCAACAACTAAACTATTCTCTTCATAAGATAAAGTATTACATAGTTAGATAAACTTCCAACGTAGAGTTTTTTATTCTAATTTGATGAGATATATTCTTCGATTCTCGTAAGATAAAATAATTTTTCATAGATTGAATACTTCACTCAGCATAAGATAAACTCTCAAAACTATTGTCTGAAACACTTAAGATAACCTTGTTATAATAAAAGTAGGGATTTTTTGAATCATCAAAACACATAAAAACTGAGATATGTTGAAACAACATAATCTATCCAACAATCACCCCTTTTTATGATTAAAAAACCCATGTAATAGAACACAAAATTTTCATAAAATAAGTTTTTAACTTTCAAAAAAATTACATATGATAAAAAAATTACATTATAAACTCTTCTTATTCTTCACTAACTTTAAATAAACTCACCTTTTGATAAAAAATATCATTTTATTCTCCCAAGAATAATAAAAAATTTAACTCTTTAAATTTTTCCATTAGATTTTTGTATTCTCATTTTCTTCTCCCCTTTTGAAATAAAGAAGATGAATTTTTCGTATCGACAATTTTAAAAGTTTAAATTTTTGTATTATCCTTTTATTCTCCCCATTTTTTTGATATCAAAAGGAAGTAGATTAAAGGAATACAATTAATATTGCACATGAAAAATAGTAAATAGTTAATGCTACTGATTATGAATATAATTTGGCATAAATTTGTGTCAATAATTAATAGATATCATTAAGAAAATAAGAAAAGTAAAATATGAATAACAAATAGATACTAAAACATATCAATCATATAGATAAACAATTAAAACAGTATAGAGTAAAAAGGATAAATAAGTCATAAGACAAGAATAGTGAATAAATTCTAAATAGATAGAATCGTATCAAAAATAAACATCGTAAAAAGAACATTAAAATAATTCAAGAATTCAAATGTTATCTTAAAAATAGATTCAAATGTTTAAAGATGCCATTAAACCAGGCATGATTCAAATGTTTGTAAAGTGACCATCCATCAGGAAACCAATTCTGCAAACTAAAAAGTGTATCAAATGTTGAATGTGGAATGGTTCTTTGGGGTGGTTTCTTAAAGGATAAAGGTTGGACATATGGTAAATATGATTCAGACAGAGGGGCATCAACTGTTTCATCAAAAACATCACCAAACATCAGTATAGATGCTCCAAGACCTACTTGGTCTCCTCAAACGATCCTTACTGGTGTGGATTGGATATTGAGAGTAGCTCGTTGAGCTCTCACCAAATCGAATATATCTATAGGAACAAAGGATAGTTGAGATTATGAATTAGGTAAAGGTAAAGAAACTTCTTCAGCAAACCTTGGATTTTCCCTATGAACGATTTTAGTTGGATCAAAGATTTTTTCAAACTTTGTAAGGAATAAGTGTAACGATCAGCTATGGGAGGTCCAGGTAGACGTCTTCCTCTCATCTAATATAAAGAATCAACATAAGAATCAATCCATTTCACCATGTCATTCTTACAAAATTCTAAAAGCATTGTAAAAACATTCCATGTCCTCTATGAAAATTTTCCAAGAAGATTTTGAACATCTCCCTTCTTAACACAAGTAACTAATAACTTCTTTATCGCTTCAAACTGACTCTCTATCATACCTTCTGAATAATAAACTGAAATAATTTCTTTTCATATCACTAATATTGGATTCTATTGGGGATCAACTGTAATGACTCATATTTTCCATGTATTATTTTTGAAAATTTTATTGATTATTTTTGAGATCAGGTGCTGAGATGATGTGAAATTATGAGGCTTAATGTGCCTGGAATAAATATTTTAAATATATTAAGTGTATTAAATAGAACACACACATGGTTTTCCTAAAAATTTTAAATAACTTTTAAAAATAGGCTCAGATCATAAATATGAGGGCACCGTTGAGTTCAGAACATGGGTTTTTTCCTTAGGTGTGACATAACCTTTTTCAGTGCAGGGCATTTGTGGAAAAGTCATCATGGGCATAAAATGAATAAAATAATTAAACAAATTATTTTATTTCATTCATTGATGTAGAAACCTAATTTTAATCTATAATTATATGGTTATGCCAAATTATTAGGGTTATCCACATAAACCTAGTTTCATTTTAGAATGATTGGAGAGATAATTTGAGGATATATCTCAAACGAACATCAACCAGAACGTATACCGACGATCAGTGTGTAATGGGATTTGGGGATCTTGCCAACAATAATGATGGAGGCTCTTTCTTCATCAGTGACTGATCCATCTCAAGGTTGGAAAAAATTTATTTGATTATTTTCTCATTATATATTTCTATAACCAACATGAATCAATTAACCAATAGATTAATTCGTGGATCAATCATTTTATGGGATGGGTTGTCTGTGGGGATCCTTTTTGGAGAAGTTACTTTGTGATTAATTGTTTACCTCTTCATTCATCATTCTAATGGAAATTAATTTAGGCCAACACAAACATTGGTCATGGTTCATTCCTCTTGGTTTCATTTGTGCTTTTCTTCCCCATTTCTTCATTCATAATGGGTAATCCTTTGGTCTGTGATTCGATGAACACCAAGCAATTGAATGTTTTGCACCCGATTCTTGGCGAAATGATTCGATATAATAGATATGGGCTTGGTATGACATGGAGATTATGAAACAATGAAATTGACAGAAGATTGGATGGTTTTGGATACCTGAATTTTTATTCTTTAGTGCACAATGAAAGTTTGACATGTGAGGCCATTTTCTGAGGGGTTTTAGTGGCCAAAATCTGGTGGTTAATAGTGGTAAGGTTTATCCGAAGTAGATCCATGATTCCTAGATAGATTGAGGTCAGAATTCAAGGTGGCAGTGGAATAAGTTTATATGGGATGAAGAACAAGTGATTCTGGAAAATCCCAAACAACACAGCATGTACTTCGGGGCTATATGTCATGTGCGGCCCTCTTAGCGATGATTACGGTTTTTAGATGAAGTTAAGGATCATACGGTGTGTAACCCATATCACACGGTGTATGAACCTTCCTATTTGGCTCGGCATGTACCTTGGAGGGTACACAGACATGACTAGGAGTACATGGGCATGGGCACGCTGTGTACTCCCACACAAACATGGCCAGGTCAGATCTACATGGTCATAGTTGTGTACTTGGACACGGGAAAAAGTACATGGGTAGAGTCACTTAGTGTACTTATACACGAACATGGGCATGGGCCGTTTACATGGGAAAGACCTGATGCCGAAGGGATACACCATGTATCCCTGGTACATGTCTTGTACTCCTTTAAAGTTGGATTGGAGACCTTTTCCTCTATATCTTAGACAATTTTCATTAGGTTGTGTTCCCTATATCCTTTTTCCCTAAGGTTTAGTATGGAATCACATACTATAAATAGTATGGTGATCCCTTTAGTAGGAATTCTTTGATAGAGTTGTTAGAATCATTTTGTGAATCCTGGAGTGAGATCCTTTATCATCTTCTTTCCCTAGGTGGAGTTCTTGGTATCATCGTGGCCAACACTACACAGGTGATGATATTATGCTTAGTAGGTTAATCCATATTGAATTGTTGATATACCCCATGTCCTTGGGAGTAATCCTATCTATGTATCATATCTCGTTAGACTTCCAACGTATACTTATAATGGTGAGACTCGATGAGCACTACCTCTTGGGTGGACATCATCAGTACTTTTTAACTCATGGAGTGTTTTCTTTTAGATGAGTGTTATGTGGATCCTTCGAGCGTGAATCCTAGGCTACAATTATGGTTATGAATTTACATTGAGACTGTGTATCTTTGTTGATTATATCTAGATATTATTGTTATATGTTTTTTATACATATACTTGTGTATAGATGATTGTTATTCTTTTGTTTTATGTGTTGTGGTTTTGGTGAATCCTACTAGGTATTATTATACTTACCCCTACATGGGATTTTCCCACATGTGTCATGTCCTATACAGACAATTGACTATTTGACAGGGTCCCAGAGGGACCACGATCAGGCAATGCTTAGTGAGCTGGATAGACTGGGGTGTGTTCTTACGGTATCTTGACAGCAGTCTCCATATTTACTTTTAGGTTGGACTTATTTTTAGACTCTTTGTGGTGGGATTGGATTTCTATCTGTTTATTATTCATTACTTCTTGTCATACTCTGGTTGTGAGATTTATATGTATGCATGCATGGTTGTTTAGTTGTTTTTAAATTTCATCATTTTATGGGCTTGGAGATGTGTGCATTTATATAGGTACTTAGGCTAAGGCCTCTCATGTTAGTGATATGCCTACTTAGTTCTAGTCACCATCCCCTGGTCTATTAAAGGCAGGTTTGAAGATTCGCGACATGGGCCCCATTTGGATGGGTTGTGATATAGTGGTATTAGATCAATTAGTTCTACCTTAGAACTAGAGTTTGTGAGTTTGGTTTGGGGAAATAGTGTTAAGTGTTTCGAGTTCAAATTTTAGGCCAAGGACCCTAGTTTTGGTATGGTGGATAATGTATCCATACACCAGGACTTTGATCACCTATTTTTCAACTCGGTACATGAGAAAATTGGTTGCAGGGAAAATAATGGTACATGCATCATATATTAATGGGTTGTGGTTTCCATTTCCTTCTTGAGAATCTCTCCAGATATACTCATTGAACATGGTACATCTTTTTTACTTTCAGGATGCCTCTATGATGTATTTCGACTAGGATTCAGCATTAGGATCATAAGGATGGTCCCTTTAGTGATGAGGTATCAATACAGAGACCAGTTCCAGATGAGTTACCTCTAAGTGGTGCATCATATATACCACCACTTGTTAACCAGTAGATGGTACCCGTAGTACCAGCGGATGAGGTGCACAGGCTGAACACACTTCATTAGTTTCAATGATAGCAACACATTAGGTTCTGATGTGATCTTGACCCATGGGAGTTTGAGGACTAGCTTGAGGTGATTACATGAGTTTTCCAACTAGTCAGTACATTAGTAGATCAAAAGGTGGTCCTAGCGGTGAGCATTATTAATGGCTTGGTGGGATGATGGTGGGGTTTGGTGACCTGTTCTTAAGAAGAGGTGACTCTTGCATGGTCATAGTTTGATCTCATTTTCATAGAGGAGTTCTCACCAGCTACACTAAGGCTTGTACGTATCTATGAGATTTTATAGCTTCAGAAGGGTAGAACAATAGTAGCTGATTATTCATCGAGGTTCACTAACCTATATGGATACTTGATAGATATGGTTTGGGGTTAGTTCTTCTAGGATTGAACCTTCGAGAAAGGACTAAATAGAGACATCTGATCCAATTTTGTACCTCTATGTATTCCTACCTATGTTGGAGTGCTAGAGCAAGATTTGGTGGTTTGGAGTTTCCTAATTGAGCATTTTCATATAGTGATTTCCAGTAGTGGGAATATAGGAGTAGATACTTTGGTAGTAAGTATTTGATGTCAGTATTAGGGACCTCGACATGCGATAAGTTTTAGGAGGATGTCTCGGGATATAGGTTTTGAGGTTTAGGGATCACAGGATGCATCTAGTCATCCTAGAGAGAGGTGATGTTGCTCATGTGATGGAAGGGGACATATTTCATGATATTATCTAACCCTCCATATGGCTTATAGGAAGATAGTGGATGGACCATTGAGGTAGAGATAACGGTATGATCATATAGGTCTGCAGGGCGGTGAATGTGGAAAAGGAGCTGGGAGGGCAGCTGGAGGTGGTAGGCACTTCGACTTATTATCACCATCACCCTCAAGTGGTCTATGCTAGGCTCAAGAAGATGGAGAATAGGGGAGGGATTAGTTGTAGGCAGTTTAGTATTATGACCCTAAGGCTCCAGGAATTATACAAGGTATGATCTATGTCTTTTCTACCTTAGTTGTAGTACTGATAGATAGAGATTCTAGTCATTACATTATTACCACCTATCTAATTCGAGACTTAGAGATTCTGGTTGAGCCTTTTCCTTGACACTTCCACTTAGAGACTCCTACTGGAGATGAATCAGTGATCACACACTTATGTTGGTAGTGTGACCTGGCTCTTAGAGATAAGAATTTTTGTTGGGATCTCTTTGTAGCAACAATTAGGCCTTATTATGTCATATTAGGTATGTATTGGTTATCTATATTTCATTCCCATGTCGATTGTTTCAAGTGGAGGATGTGGTGTGGCTACAGTGATGGGACTAGGTTTTCCTTTGTGGGTGAAAAGGAAATTCATGTAGTACATGATGGAATCATGCATAAGAGTGTGCATTTAATTACTCATAATTTGGATAGCATGACCCTTGGTGTGGTGTATTTTATGATTTTTCAGTTCCCTGTAGTGGTGGTGTAGTATGAGGACATCTTTTATAAGGATGTTTTAGGCTTACCTCCATACCAATAGATAGACTCATGCATTTATCTACACCACAGGATGACCTCAATATCTATTCCAACATATTATATGGATCCTACAGATCTTCGTGTGATGAGAGTGAAGTTAGAGGACTTATAGAGGAAAGGCTTTGTTAGACCCGGTATTTCACCCTGGGCAGCCCCAATTTTTTTTTCCAAGAAGGAATATGGGATTTTGAGGTTATATGTGGACTATTGGTAATTAAATCAGGTGACTTTAAAGAATAAGTATCCACTAACAAGGATTGATAACCTCTTTGATCAGTTTAATGAGGCATTATGGTTCTCGAAGTTTGGCCTCAGATCAGGTTATCTCTAGTTGCAAGTGCAGGATGAGGATATACTAAAGATGACATTCAGATGATGCTACAGTCACTATGAGTACTTAGTGATGCCCTTTGGTGTTATGAACACCCCAACAGTGTTCATGGGAATCATGAACTATATCTTTCAACCCTTATTAGACTGGTTCATGGTACTCTTCATCAAAAATATCTTTGTGTACTCAGTATACAAGGAGGAGCATGAGAGACACTTGAGGATGGTTTTGGACATACTCTGAGATCAATAACTTTATAGGAATCTCTCAAGGTGATAGTTCTAGATTTATGAGGTCCACTTTCCAGGACATGTTATCTCAGCAGATGGTGTAGCAGTAGACTCGGAAAAGGTCGAGGTAGTGTTAGCTTGGGAGCCACCCAAGAGCATGATGGAGGTATGGAGATTCCTTGAGTTGGTAGGATATTACTGAATATTCATACCTGAATTATCTAGGATATCATCCCCCATTATATCTTTGACCCAAAAGGGGCATATCTTTTAATGTGGATATAGAGGTTCCAACAATATTTTCAGGAGTTGAGTCAAATATTGAAGAGTGCTTCCATCTTTATATTATCGTAGGAGGGTGTCGAGTATGTAGTGTTCTATGATGGATCAGGAACCGAGCTTGGTTGTGTTCTGATGTATAGGTAGGTAGTCATTGCCTATGTTTCATGTTAGTTGTGACCACATGATCAAAACTATGCGACCCACGATCTTGAGTTAGAAGTGGTAGTCTTCGCACTAAATATGTGGAGAAACTACCTGATGGGAGATAAGTTTTCCATCTATTCTAACCACAAGAGTCTCAAGTATATATTCTCTTAGAAGGATCTTAACTTGAGACAGAAGTGATGGATAAAGTTCCTCTAGGGTTATGACTTCGAGATTGTTGAGGAACGTAGTAACAGATGATCTCAGCAAGAGAACTTGTTCATAGTTATTGAACAAGGAGTCATAGAAATTTTCCTCATTACAGTTATTCTTTATGGATGTGGATGAAGAAACTTACATCCAGTTGATGGTTGTTACCCCTCCACTTTTGCAGCGAGTTGAGGAGGAATAGCTTGGGGATACCAACTATGATACCCTACATACTCAGATATCCATTGAACATGCTCTAGATGGATTTTTTGAAGGTGGGGAGAATTTCATTCTTTTTAGAGGACGCATGATGGTATCGATGATGTTGCAGGAGGAGGTTCTGAGAGTGTTTCATATATCTCCTTTGGTGGTACATCTAGGTTTATAAAAGATATAACAGGACCTATAATTTCAGTTTTGGTGGCCTGGGATGAAGAAGAGAGTTGCAGAGTTTGTCTCTCGATGATTTACTTGTCAGCACGTGAAAGTTGAGAACTAAATTCCAACGGGTTTATCTCAACCCCTTGAGGTGACATAGTGGAAATGGGATCAGATATCCATGGACTTTGTGACAGGCTTACCATGTACATCTAGGGAACATGATGTCATTTGGGTGATCGTAGACTGACTCACCAAGTCAACCCACTTCCTAACTATTCAGTAGTAAAGTTCAGTAGAGAGATTGGGATGCCTCTATGTGTAGGAGATAGTCCAACTCCATGGATTTCCATTGACAATCATTTGTAACTATGATGCTCGCTTCATATCTCGATTATGGAAGGGATTTTAGGAGGCATTTGGGACTCAGTTTCATTTGAGCACAACTTTTCACCCCTAGACTGATGTCCAAAATAAGTAGGCCATTCAGGTTCAAGAGGACATGTTGTAAGCTTTAATGAAGGAATTTGGCCAGAGTTGGGAGGATCACCTACCACTGGTGGAATTTTCATATAACAACAGCTATCATTCCACCAATGGTATGGAACCATTTAAGGCCTTGTATGGGAAAACCTGTATATCACCACTTTACTGGACTAGACCAAGAGAGTTGGCAGTCATGGTCCCAAAGTTGGTGTGAGACACTACTGAGAAGGTTCAGATCATCCAAGAGAAGATAAGGATTTCACATAGCCATCATAATTCTTATGAGGATAGACGGTGAAGGCCTTTGGAGTTATATAAGGGAGATCATGTGTTCCTATAGGTTTCACCTTGACGTGGATTATAAAGATTTGGTTGTGGTGATAAGATATCTTCAAGATTAATTGTCCATTTCTAGATACTACATAGAGTTGGAAAGGTGGTGTACCACTTATCTCTACCTTCATAGTTATATTGGGTGCATGTTGTCTTCCACGTGTCGTAGCTGAGGAGGTACGTGCATGATCGTCGCACGTTATCGAATGAGGTGAGCTGGAAATTGAGGATGGAGATACCTTTGTTGAGTACTAGGTGGAGATCTAGGATTGTTAGTACAGGATCCTTTGTGGGTGATCGATTCCTTTAGTGTGTGTTTAGTGGTAGGATGGGAATCTTCAGGAGAGAACCTATGAGCGGGAGGCCTAGATACGTGCTCAGTACCCACATCTCTTTGTGTAGCCACTTGTTTTGGATTTTTTGGATGTAAATTCTCATGGTGGGGAGAATGTAATGACTCATATTTTCCATATATTAATTTTTAATGTTTTATGGATCATTTTTGAGACTAGGCACTGAGATGGTGTGAGATTCTGAATCCCAATGTGCTTGAAATAAATGTTTGAAATATATTAAATATATTAAATAGCACACACGTACAGTTTTTCTGAAAAAGTGGAATAGATTCAAAATGGAGGCTTGGATTATAATTATTAGGCACCATTGAGTTCAAAATACAGTTTTTACCTTAGGTGTGACATAACCTTTGTCTACATAGGATTTTTGTGGAAAATTCATCAGGGGAGAAAAATGAATAAAATAATTAAACAAATTATTTTATTTCATTTGTTGATACAGCGACCTATTTTTTGTATATAAGTATATGGTTATTCCAAACTCTTAGTGTTATATGAATAGCCCTATATTCATTGGAGAACTCTTAGACAGAGTATTGGAGGATCTCTCTCATATGAACATCAACCAAAACATAGATCTAAGATCGGTGTGCAATGGGATTCGGGGATCTTTCCAATGACAATGACGTGGGATTATTATTCATAAGCGATCAATACATCTCAAGGTAGGACCTTTTTTTGATTTTATTATTTCCCCATTATCTATTTCTATGATGAATGCAAATCAATCAACCAATAGATTGATTTTCGGATCAATCATTTTGCAGGATGTGTTATCTACGGGGATCCTTTTGGGGGAAGTTGATTTGTGATTAATTTTTTATCTCTTAATTAATCATTCTAAAGGTATTGAATAAAGTCCAATACAAACATTGGCTGAGGTTCATTCCTCATGGTTGTCTTTGTGCTTTTCTTCCCCATTTCTTCATTCATCGTGGGCGATCCTTTGGTTTGTGGTTTGATGAACACTTGAATGTTGCATACCTAATTCTTGGTGCAAAAATTTGATATTGTAGATCCAGTATTGATACATTGTGGAAATCATGTGATGATGAAAGAGTTAGCAGATCATATGGTTTTGGATACCCAATTATGTGTTCTTTTCCATGCGATGACGGTTTGACTTGTGAGGCCATTTTCTAAGGGGTTTTGGTGGTCGAAATACGGTGGTTGATGGTGGAAAGGTTTGACCAGATTATATCCATGATTCTTAGTGGGATTGAGACTATAATATGATGTAGTGGTAGAATTATCATATATGGGGGGAAGAACAAGGGTTTATGGAAAAAATTGAACAAGATAACATGTACTTTGGGGCTATATGCCATGTGAGTACCTCTTAGCAACAACTAGGGTTTCAGGATGAAGTTAAGGATCACATGGCATGTGACCCTTCCTAGTTGGCTCGCCATGTACCTCGGAGGGTACACAGACATGACCAAAAGTACATGGACATGGGTATTCTATGTACTACCACACGGAAATGGAAAATTCATATGTACATAGGCATAATCATGTGCTTAGATATGGGAAAAATTCCATAGGTAGAGGCACATCATGTACTTTTACATGAACATGGGCACGGGCTATTTACATGGGCAGGACTCGATGTCGAAGGGACACGTCGTGTACTCCTTCAGATTTGTCTTGGATCCCTTGTCCTATGTATCTTGGACAAGTTTCGTTAGGGTGTGTTCCCTATATCCTTTTTCCATGAGTGTTAGTATGGAATTGTTTCCTATATATAGGATGGTGATCCCTTCAATAGGACTTCTTGGATAGAGTTGTTGGAATCCTTTCATGAGGCTTGGAGTGAGATCCTCTATCATCTTCTTTCCCTAGGTTTAGTTCTTCGTGTTGTCAAGACCAACACTACACAAACACTGATCGTCTACTTAGTAGGTTAATCCATATTGAGTTGTTGATATACCCCATGGCCTTGGGATTGATCCTTATTTTTGTATTCTATCTCTTCATACTTCCAACGTATAAATCTAATGGCGAGACTCGACAAGCATTACCTCTTGAACAGACATCCTCAATACTTTTTGACTCATGGAGTGTGTTCTCCTAGACAATTGCTATGTGGAACTTTCAAGCAGGAATCCTAGACTGGCATTATGGTTATGACTTTACCTTGAGACAGTGTGTATTTGTTGAGTATATCTAGTTATTCTTGTTATATGTGATATAGACATATACCTATGTAGAGCTGATTGTTATTATTTCATTTTATGATTTGTTATTTTGGGGTTTCCTACTGGGTATTGTTATACTCACCCTTGTATAGTCGTTTCACACACATGTTGTGTCTTATATAGACAATCGACCATTTTATAGAGTCCCAGAGGGACTAGGACCAGGCAGTGTTTAGTGAGCTAGACAGATTGGGGTGCATTCCTACAGTATCTTGACAATAGTCCCCATCTTTACTTATAAGTTGGACTTGTTTTCAGACTCTTTGTGGTGGGATTGTATTTGGTCCTATTTAATTTCCATTGCTTCTCGTTATACTATGGTTGTGGGATTTGGATGTATGAATTCATTTTTGTTCAGTTTTTTTTAAATTTCAGCATTTTATGGGCTTGGAGATGTGTGTGTGTGTGTACAGGTACTTAGGCTAAGGCATCCCATATTAGTTATATGCCTACTTGGCGCTAGTCTTCAATCTATAACCCATTGAAGATGGTCTTGGAGAGTTGTGTCATGATACCCATTGGGATGGGTGGTGACATCAATAAAGGTAACAACTTCTTATCCATTTTCATCTTCATCAGAAGATCCTGACTTCAGACTATTTACAACTTCTTGTTTTAGTTATTTAAATCTCTTCTCTAAGTCTTCAAAATTATTGGCTAGATATCTGACCATTTTCTGTAATCCGTAGAAAATTAAACTTACATATTTTTTCACTCGTGACATTAAAAGATGAATTTTTTGAACTTTTTCTTATAATAGAGTATTGATTTCCTTCTTTGACTGGTTAATTGATGTGATGGAGTTCTAAGGAAATACCATCATCCTTGTGATTTCATTTGTTATGTCTCTTTAAAGATCTAGAATTTATTCCTTGGGTATCAAGTCACACTAAATTGATTCAAGTGTATAATTCATTGTGTCTATATAACATACACTCCTTCTAACTTGGAACAAACATTAATTTGATTTGAGGCTTTGAAGGAAGGTTCCACTGGAAACTTTTCAACCACTAACTAGACTAAAAACTTCACTTCATTTGCATTATCTCTTGAAACTATATGATCATGAAGAATCCTCATTTCATTTCTAGATTATAATAACTAAAGTTTCAAATATTCCACTTTTGAAATCAACTTTTATTAAATTTACCTAGCTATTTCATCAGTTGTGTCCAACCTAGTTGTAGGGATCATTGAGTAATTATGCTAAGTTCTAATAGGGTAAAAGTTTTCCTGATAGACTTCATTGCTTCTCGCATCATCTTCTTATTGATTTGTATCGACATTGGGTTGAACTTCTTGTGATGGTTCTCTAAAATTTGATCTTATTCCTTTACCTACAAATAACTAAGATGCGTTTTCTTCTTCTCATTTTTCTCCTTCTCTATCAACATTTTGACTAACCAGGTCAGCTTCCAGTCTAATTCTTTCACTGGTTTCACTGGTTAAAGATATATCAATTAAGTTCATTACACCAAACATAGTCAATATCCTTACTTGACTAACATTTATTAATCATGTTAAACCAGGCACTAACTCTTGTTTTTTCAAGGAAACTGGAAAAACATATGGTCTGAATGATGTATGAGTAGGAGTTAAACTAAGCTTAGGAAAATATTCTCCTCTTGACTGTACAACTACTCTCACATGCCATCTCCTTTCCGTGAGAGTCTTTTCATCAAGAAAATCTCTTATATCTATAGATATATTTGGCCTCTATAATAATATAGGTACAACTATAGGGACTTCAATACCACTGGATAAACCTAACCAAGATGAATCCCCCTAAGTTGATATAGGGTATATTCCAATGTCTTCTTTTGAACTCACTGGTACTAACTTCTTCAAATAATAATTCCAACAAAGACCACTTCTTCTCAAAATACTTTCACTTAACACTGTTAACCCATGACAATGAGTGGATGTAATGTCCCAACCCCAGAAGCCTGGAGTTGGTGCATTATTTTAATACATTTTTATTATTACAAGGAATCAAGTCCCAAAGGACCGATCGGTTTAGCAGTCTTGGAAAATAGATTACATACATGACTGTTACATTACACTTTATAACATACAACACAACATAAATAATCCTTCGAGAATTCCATTATTCTCTTAGCTTAACCCCGCAAATCAATCATAATACACTTCTTTGAATCCTGGGAAAATAAAACATAAGAAAGGGGTGAGATCAGATGCTCAGTAAGGGTAAATAATTTAGCGGAAGCTATAAACTTTTAAGGAAAGATGTGTAATAAAAACAACAACCTTTTAAACATAAACTTGAACATAATATAGAGAAAATAAATCAAACATCATCATATAAACATGCACATGGATATTCTACTAGTAGAATAATCACATGTAATAACTAATTTCATAATGCGGGAATGCATAATGATGGACATCATAACCACATAATCAAGGCCTCGTGCCAAGACTACAAACAAAATTTTTTGCCAAGGCCTTGTTCCAAGACACTAGTTTGTCTCGTGAGACCTACCGATGCATCGAGGAGCTATAGTGGGCTCCACCCGTCACTTACTAAGTCCAATGCATTCCTCATATGAAAATGTTGAAACATAACATAAACATTCATATTAAAACTGGCATACGAAATGTCAATACTTTAACCATAAACCATGAATGATATAAAAATAGCACATCCATAGTCAAACATAGAATAACTCATTCAATACAATATGTAAGATTGTATTATAATAAATCAACTTCAATCGAGAATAATATCCTGTAAAGGGTGTTGAAATAGTTGAAAATGAACAGTAAAACTCTTTGAGAGAAATATCTATTTTTCATGAAATCATTTAAAAGTCACACAATTTAGAAAGGAAGACATTTAAAAGACATTTTTGAATTAAAGTTTCCAATACCACTTTGAAACTTTTGAAAGGAATTGACATTTTAAAATATTCATGTCCATATAAATAAATCCTTAAACCCATTTTGAAAACATGGACATTAATGAGAATAATTTAGAAGAATAAATGTTTAAACCATTTAAAATGATGTTTTTGTTAAAGATTCCCTTAAAAATAATCCTTTTGAAAAATATTTTATGAATCATGTACATTGATAATAATTATGTCCCAGTAAAAACTTACACACAAACAATCTCGGATAATAATGAGATTGAGAAATTAACCCTTACCTTGCACTTTCCTTTGGTCGAGGGTACGTTTAACCTCCTGTATAATGAACATAGTATGTTATTAAATTATAACAGAACCATATTCATTTTTATTATTTCATACTTGATTCATTTATGACTTTATACTACTTATTTAATAATAATATCCATGTTAAATTAACATTTCGGGTAATAATCGTTTTCTTTATCGTACGTGTTTTAACTTGTTATTCTTGTTCGCGTCATTTAGATCATGATTTAAATACTTATAGAATATAAAACATGATTTATATATCATATATATTTATAATATAAATATGTATAATATATATATATATATATGAAATGGAAAACACCATTTATGGAGACGGTAGGCCGTACGTACGCATAAACGTTATTTATGTTTTCATATCGTATTGAACAGAAGTAGGTGAATAAGATATATGTAAGTACATATATATATATATCTAGTAGTATTATTATGTCATATATCACATACTTATTAATAATATATATTTTTATAATCATCGTTGAATGGTGAACGTGGAAATTGATCTCATCGCGTCGTGGAGACGGTATGTCGTACGTACACACGAGCGACGATATCATTTACTTAATGATTAAAAGGTATGGAATTGGATGGTATATTAATTTTACAGAGAAATTATCATGTTATTTTCATTATTTATATACATATTACTCATCATTATATCCATCCAAATAACATAGTGTTGAATAACAAATTACACCACGACGTGGAGACGGTAAGCCGTACGTACGCACGCATGGTGACATTATCATTCATAGGATGGATAGAATAATTAATATGGTTGTCCCATATTTATAATAACATCATAGTATGTATAAGGTACTGGATTTGTTATTTTGGTATGGAAATAACAAATAAAGAGAAAGTGGAAGAACAAAAGAACTTTGAAAGAGGTGATAAAATAATTACCTCTTCTTTGGGTGTTTCCTTTTGATTTGAACAAAAGGGATAATTAGGTTGGATTTATTCTTAATGGAAGGCCTATAGGTTGAAGTGAGGGAAGTTGGTAGGAGATTTGTGCAGGGTTTGGCCGATCCAAATGGCTTTGGAGGTGTGAATTTGAGAGAAGGGGAAGTTCCCTTTTATAATAGGGGTGAGGGGTACCTTAGAAAAAACTTGAAATATTATTTTATTATACATTCATATTCGGTTATTAATGGCTCAAAATGAATTTATTTCAATAATTAGGTGGTTATGGGTCTAAATAATCTCAACCAATAGGTTTTAGACAAGTTTAGGTTACCATATTAACCTTATCTTTTAGATTTAACTCTTAGTTAAAAAGTTTAACTTTTACAATGTCTTCTTGTATTATTATAATAAATGGTTAATAAACTTACTATAAAATGCCAATATAACCCCAAGTGGTTAATTAATGACATATTAATCATTATATAAGTACTTTTTACAAACCTTAGATTTTTAGGAATATTATATCATTTAATTATATAATATTTTTTTAACATCTAATTTATGTCAATTTTGACACTATTTAGTATTTGGTTTTTTTGAAAGTCATAACAACTTGATTACTTTTAACCAAATACATTTAATCAACCCTAAAATGTCATATTCACATAGAAAATTCGTTTATGGCATTAAAACTTTCAAATTCTATTTATTTTAATATTTATAATATCAATTGTTTTAATATTTCATTAAGAAGGTAATTACTGCATTGTCATTGTGTCATAAATAAATTTAATTATTTAATGTCTAAAAATTATAAATAAAATACCATTATGTATTAAATATGTTTATCTTTCTAATGAATATTTATATTCTAATTTATCTTATGTATAACCCTATATTAAAAATGGTTTAGTTATTAAACTTTGAATTTAACACTTTTGACTCTTCTTTAAGTAAAATAATAATAAATGTCCTGATCTAATCCAAGTGGAACAGAAGGATCATATATTTATTCCTAAGGTTGTTTTTTGTCAAATTAAACTTATCCAAAAGAATTAGGACATGTTTTAGGGTAATTATAATATCATTTTTACCTTTAATTGCCCTATTTACTTTTAATCATGGTAAATAAAAGTCAAAAGTTACTATTCACCAAAACTTATTTTCATCTTATTGAACCACATTTTACTTAATGATATCAACCATTCCTCTCATATTTTTGAAATTCAATTCACAGAAGTGATAAAATTACATTTTATGAAAATTTGCAAATGTGCCTAGAAGGTGGGTAAAAAACGTTAAAAAGTTCAATAAACTTTTATAAATCTAATTTTATTATCAAATGACTCAAATGAATTAAATTGAACTTATATAGTTATTATATATCTATTTTGACTTAAAATAAATTTAAATAAAATAAATAATTATTTAAATAAAAAGTTAGTTTTAAACAATAACGTAGTGTTTTTCACTATTCATCAAAAATTAAAAGTTTTCAGAAAAATACCAAAAATTCACCCTAATATAATTTTCATATTACAAATTCAAAAATTAAGTCTATTTTACTAAATTCAAAACATACAAGTTTCATTAATTAATTTAAAATTTATTCTCGTTGTTAAAACCAAAAAAGCGGGTTTTTTAAAAAGTAAAAACTATCAAAAGATTGACATGTATTTATGTCAAATTTAAATGTGAAATTACTTATAATGAACTAAATTGTATTAAATGATAAAAATATAATCTAATTATACTTCTAAACCATTCAAATTCATAATTTAACACTATAAATTATTCCTATTAAAAAAGTTGTTTTCAATTAAAATTTAGTATTTTTCACTATTCATCAAAATATGAAAGTTATCGAAAAAGTACCAAAAATTTATCCAAAATAAATTTTTATTTCCCACTTATAAAGAATAATTTAATTTAATTAAATTGAATATATAAGTTTCAAATATTAGTTTTAAAAAGGGTTCTCCATTAAAAGGCGGTAAAATTGCATTTTTTGAAAAATACTTCTTTTATCTGAAAAAAAATGAATTTGTTCTTATATTATATATAAGAAACACATAATATGGATTCTAAAATTATAAGGAGTATATAAAATTCAAAATTAAGTTAATACTATTCATAACCGCTTTTTGAACAGCTAGTTTAGTAAGTCGTGGTGCGCTCGAACTCGGTGTTGCGTGTAGCACAAATTATTGAATTACTTTGAAGAGATAACGTACTATGAAATATTGGGGTGTTACATTCTTCACTCCTTCAATAAATTTCATCCTCGCAATTTTAAATTTTCCTTTGAAAATAAAAGGTTAAAATAGAAAAATACCTTTGTGGAAAACTCACATCAGAAATTGGGTTAATAAAATTTAGTCTTAATAAGAGGGAAAGGGAAATGAAAAAGTCACCACCAAATTATGATCTCGATTAAGAGAACATTAGTGGAAATTAGAGACACATAATTGGAGAAAAATGTAAATATTTATAGGGAGTGATTTAGGTCATCAATCACAAACAAGTGTAAAATTGAGGTCCTCAAAGCCATCAATCTATGATGATTTAAAATATTATCGGTTCAAAAAAACATAATGTATTAGGATAACACATTTTTTGTTTTAATATCCCTTTCCTAAAGGTTAAGAATTAATTTCTTCATATAATAAGTAGAAAAAAAAAAAGAATACTTGACAAGTAGAGTTCCATCCGTTAACTAATTTCTACCACAAACTCATCTTTCACTCCAAAAGATAATAGAACTCAAAAATATTCTATTATCCTAATTGTATATTATTCCAAAAAATTGAATTTATAATTCATCTGTCAACCTATTTTAAAAAAAATACATTATAAAAACTAGGACTTCGCGTAGTCCAGTGGTAGGTGATGCACCCTTTTCGCCATTCGGTTGCGAGTTCAAGTCTCACGGCCTTGCCGGACGCAACGGGTTGTCGCCCGACCTTCAGGTTGTACTTTTTATAACAATCCAAAAATAATCTTAAGAAATGTTTTAACCTTAAACAATTGTATCCAATTTCCAACTTAATCCATTCCAACCTTTAGACTTATCCAAAATACTTTTGTCCAAACTCACAATCCAAAATTTATAAGTAAGGTAAAAATAATGAAGATCTCTTTTTCCACGTAATAACATGTGAATAACTTCATCATGTATTATCTTAAAACATGGTAACACCCTGAATTATCATAAAACCTTATTGAATATGTCCATTCTCCCTTATTCCTTATAGAATACTGGATATACTCCTTAAATCCAAAAATGTTGTAAACTCCAAAAATGATGGAATAAACAAATAACTAATTAGTTTCAAAGTAGTCAAGAATACCGAATATAATTTATCCAAATCAATCATATCTTATTCCAAAATCACGACCTTGGTATCAGAACCATATTAAGGTTTATCTTTCCTTAAACCATGTATTTTCCAAAAAGTTTAACTTGTTATTGAGTCGCTTTTCTTAGAACCATATAATCTCAAATCCTCAATGAAATAGTAATTCAGTACAATCCTTATTTATTTCCATAATTCATATAACCAGTACATCGTTGATAAAACACTCAAATGAAATAATTCTTTAATAAAAACATAAGAACACTAGTCATTCCTCTTCGTCTTTGGTAGTATCATAACTTGATTATTATCCAATAGCATCATTTGGGGAATACTCTGATGATTTGGACATTGATTCGTGTAGTGTCTCAACTTCTTGTAGATGAAGCATTGTACATTTGAAAAAAAAATCTTACCCTTGAAATCACGTACTTGGTGTCCTTTTTCTCCACACTTATAACAAAATTTCATTCCCTTCAAGCATTTACCAAGGTGATTCTTTCTATATTTATCACATATGGGAAAATCCTTCTTTCCCCTCTTCCCTTTATCCATCTTTCTCACTACCATCCTTTTCTTCTCTTATATCTCTTCAAAGCCATAGAACATAGAGAATTATTTACTTATCTTATTAACACATGATACTATTTCTTCGTATGATAAGAATATGTGGGAGACTATTTCCCTTCTAAATTTTGGCTTAATACCATGAAATATATTATCCTTCTTACTCTTTGGATCATGTGTATTTTTGGAGTTCTCATTCCTTATATTGGGCATCATTTCTAAAAAATGGCATACACTAGGTTAGTTTATGAATCCCAATGAATAATTCAAAACTTGTAAAATACCTAACATAAATTGAAAATATTATGCAGATAATATATAATCATAAAAAAATGTTTTCTTTGAGGAAGTATTTACTCCTAAATCCTTCATAATTACTTGTAAAGAAAATGTGAATTATCCTAAGAATATCCCTTAGGAGTGTCGTAACCAAGAATACAGCAAGACTCATTGTCATGTATCAAGATACCCTAGGTCAATCCCAAAACTCCTTTTCAGAGTTTTCACTCCTAGGTACATCTGTACCAGAGCTGCCCCTACCTGCTCGTATCCAGACAGGGATGTATTGATTAGAAAATTCAAAAACTCTCTACATTACCAAAATTCTAGGAAGTTATTCTATACTAATCCTCAAAGTTTATCTTAGGGTAATGTTCTCAAATAAGATTTTATCTAAATCTATTTCCAAGGTTGTTGTTAAACTTCCTCTGATACCAACTGTAACGCCCTGACCCTAGAAGACTGGAGTCAGTGCATTATTTTAATACATTAGCATGATTACAAGGAATCAAGTCCCGAAGGACCAATCAATTTATTAGTCTTAGAAAATAGATTACATACATGAATGTTACATTACACTTTATAACATACAACACGGTATAAATAATACTTCAAGAACTCCATTATTCCCTTAGCTTAACCCTGCATATCAATCATAATACACTTCTTTGAATCCTGGGAAAATAAAACATAAGAAAGGGGTGAGCTCAGATGCTCAGTAAGGGTAAATAATTTAGTGTAAGCTATAAACTTTTAAGTTAAGATGTGTAATAAAAACAAAAGCCTTTTAAATATAAACTTGAACATAATATGGAGAAAATAAATCAAATGTCACCATATAAACATGCACATGAATATTATACTAGTCTAATAATCACATGTAATAACTAATTTCATAATGAGGGAATGCATAATGTCAAACATCATAACCACATAGTCAAGGCCTCGTGCCAAGACTACAAATAAATTTTTTTTCCAAGGCCTTATGCCAAGACACTAGTTTGTCTCGTGAAACCTACCGATGCATCGAGGAGCTATTGCGGGCTCCACTCATCACTTACTAAATCCAATGCATTCCTCATATGAAAATGTTGAAACATAACATAAACATTCATATTAAAACTAGCATACGAAATTTCAATACTTTAACCATAAACCATGAATGGTATAAAAATAGCACATCCACAGTCAAACATAGCATAACTCATTCAATAAAATATGGAATATTGTATTATAATAAATCAACTTCAATTAAGAATAATATCCTGTAAAGGATGTTGAAATAGTTGAAAATGATCAGTAAAACTCTTTGAGAGAAATATCCATTTTTCATGAAATCATTTAAAAGTCACACAATTTAGAAAGGAAGACATTTAAAAGGAATTTTTGAATCAAAGTTTCTCATACCACTTTGAAACTTTTTAAAGGAATTAACATTTTAAAATATTCATGTCCATACAAATAAATCCATAAAACCATTTTGAAAACGTGGATATTAATGAGAATGATTTAGAAGAATAAATGTTTAAACCATTTAAAATGATGTTTTAATTAAAGAGTACCTTAAAAATAATCCTTTTGAAAACTATTTTATGAATCATGGATATTGATAATAATTATTTCCCAGTAAAAACTTACACATAAACAATCTCGGATAATAATAAGATTGAGGAATTAACCCTTACCTTGCACTTTTCTTTGGTCGAGGGTACGTTTAACATCATGTATAATGACCATAGTATGTTATTAAATTATACCAAAACCATATTAATTTTTATTATTTTATACTTGATTAATTTATGTCTTTATACCACTTATTTAATAATAATATCCATGTTAAATTAACATTTCGGGTAATAATCGCTTTCTTTATCGTATGTGTTTTAACTTGTTATTCTTGTTCATGTCATTTAGATCATGATTTAAATACCTCCAAAATATAAAACATTATTTATATATCATATATATTTAGAATATAAATATTTATAATATATATATATATATGAAATGGAAAACACCATTTATGGAGACGGTAGGCCATACGTATGCATAAACAGTGTTTCCATTTTCATATCATATTGAAAAGAAGTAAGTGAATAAGATATATGTAAGTACATAAATATATATATATATCTCCCTTAGTATTATTATTTCATATATTACATACTTATTAATAATATATATTTTTATAATCATCATTGAATGGTGAACGTGGAAATAAATCTCATTGCGTCGTGGAGACGGTAAGTCGTACGTACACACGAGCGACGATATCATTACCTTAATGATTAAAAGGTGTGGAATTGGATGGTATATTAATTTTACAGAGAAATTATCATGTTATTTTCATTATTTATATACATATTACTCATTATTATATCCATCCAAATAACATAGTGTTGAATAACAAATTACACCGCGACGTGAGATGGTAAGCCGTACGTATGCATGCATGGTGACATTATCATTCATAGGATGGATAGAATAATGAATATGGTTGTACCATATTTATAATAACATAATAGTATTTAGAAGTTATTGGAGTTATTATTTTGGTATGGAAATAACAAGTAAAGAGAAAGTGGAAGAAGAAAAGAACTTTGAAAAAGGTGATAAAATAATTACCTCTTCTTTGGGTGTTTCCTTTTGATTTGAAAAAAAGGGCTCCTTAGGTTGGATTTCTTCTCAATGGAAGGCCTCTAGGTTGAATTGAGGAAATTTTGGAGGATATTTGGGCAGGTTTTGGCCGATCCAAATGTCTTTGGAGGTGTGAATTGGAGAGAAGGGTAAGTGCCCTTTTATAATAGGGGTGAGGGGAACCTTAGGAAAAACTTGAAATATTATTTTATTATACAATAATATTCGGTTTCTAATGGCTATAAATGAATTTATTTCGATAATTAGGTGGTTATGGGTCTAAATCATCTCAACAAATAGGTTTTAGACAAGTTTAGGTTACCATATTAACCTTATCTTTTAGATTTAACTCTTAGTTAAAAAGTTTAACTTTTACAATGTCTTCTTGTATTATTATAATAAATAGTTAATAAACTTACTATAAATTGACAAGATAACCCAAAGTGGTTAATTAATTCCATATTAATCATTATATAATTCCTTTGGCCGAACCTTAGATTTTTAAGAATATTATATCATTTAATAATATAATATTTGTTTTAAAAACTAATTTATGTCAATTTTGACACTATTTAGTATTTGGTTTTTGTGAAAGTCATAAAAACTTTATTACTTAAAACCAAATACATTTAATCAACCATAACATGTCATATTCACCTATAAAATTCTTTTATATCATTAAAACTTTCAAATTCTATTTATTTTAATATTTATAATATCAATTATTTTAATATTTCATTAAGAAGGTAATATTGCATCATCATTATGTCATAAATAAATTTAATTATTTAATGTCTAAAAATTATAAATAAAATACCATTATGTAGTAAATATTTTTATATTTCTAATTAATATTTATAATAGGATTTATCTTATGTATAACCCTATATTAAAAATGGTGTAGTTATTAAACTTTGAATTTAACACTTTTGACTCTTCTTTAAATAAAATAATAATAAATGTCCTAATCTAATCCAAGTGGACCAAAAGGATCATATTTTATTCATAAGGTTGTTTTTGTTCTAATTACACTTATCTAAAAGAATTAGGACATGTTTTATGGTAATTATAATATCATTTTTACCTTTAATTACCCTATTTACTTTTAAATGTGGTAAATAAAAGTCAAAAGTTACTATTCACCAAAAATTATTTTCATCTTATTGAACCAAATTTTATATACTGATATCAACCGTGTCTCTATTATTTTTTAAATTCAATTCACATAAGCGGTAAAATTACATTTTATACAAATTTGCAAATATGCCAAGAAGGTGGGTAAAAGACGTTAAAAAGTTCAATAAAATTTTATACATCTAATTTTATTATCAAATGACTCCAATGAATTAAATTGAACTTATATAGGTATTATATATCTATTTTTACTTAAAATAAATTTAAATAAAATAAATAATTATTTAAATAAAAAGTCGGTTTTAAACAATAACGGAGTGTTTTGCACTATTCATCAAAAATTAAAAGTTTTCAAAAAAATACCAAAAATTCACCCTAAGCTAATTTTGATATTACTAATTCAAAAATGAAGTATATTTTACCAAATTCAAAACATACAAGTTTATTTAATTAATTTAAAATTAATTCTCGTTGTCAAAACCAAAAAGCGAGTTTTTTAAAAAGTAAAAACTATCAAAAGATTGACATGTGTTTATGTCAAATTTAAATGTGAAATTGCTTATAATTACCTAAATTGTATTAAATTATAAAAATATAATCTAATTATATTTCCAAACCATTCAAATTCATAATTTAACACTATAAATTATTCCTATTAAAAAAGTTGTTTTCAATTAAAATTTAGTATTTTTCACTATTCATCGAAATATGAAAGTTATCGAAAAAGTACCAAAAATTTATCCAAACTAAATTTTTATGTTCCCGATTCTAAATAATAATTTAATTTCATTAAATTGAATATATAAAAGTGTCAAATATTAGTTTTAAAAAGGTATCACCATTAAAAGGCCGTAAATTTGTGTTTTTTGAAAAATACTTCTTTTATCTAAAAAATGAATTTGTTCTTATATTATGTCTTAGAAACAAATAATATGGATTATAAAATTATAATGAGTATATAAAATTCAAAATTCAGTTAATACTATTAATAACTACTTTTTGAATGGCTAGTTTGGTAAGTCGTGGTGCACTCGAACTCGGTGTTGCATGTAGCGCAAATTATTGAATTACTTTGAAGAGATAATGTACTATGAAATCTTGGGGTGTTACAGTGGAGGTACTCTCATCCAAAAAAATACCAAATTTTTGAAAAACTAAAGTTAACACTCTACCAAAAGGAAATAAATTTATAGACTTGTTCTATACATGCCACATATATCTCATAACATACTATGTTGGATTAACAGGATTTTCAATCATAAACAAGTATAACTGAGTAATGTATTGAAATAAAACTTTTTCAAACTCACCATTGAGCTGAATGATGGAAGATTTGATGAACTTGATGAGGACATTCCTTTCTGGTTCTAGATCATTCACTAGCTTCTTCTCCATATCAACAGAGCTGAATAGAGACTTAATAATATATGGAGGACTAACTTCATCTATGGTGTGCGTTGAGGTATTGAAATTATCATAGCCTTTATGCAGGCATTTGAAAACTTCATCCATTGCCAATGAAGTTAATGATAAACTCTTCCAATTCACCATTTTTATGGCCAAATCATCATTTTCACCAAAATAAAGCACTTTGTTCTCATAGAACTGATGAAATTAACTTTTAAACATGACCTCAGTTTGTCTTTCATCAAAGACATATTCCCATACTTGATGGTTGATAACTTTCTTGATCAATATATCCATTCCATCAAGCTAGTCAAAATCCATCACACTTCCACTTAGTACTTTCCTGGATGCCCATTGACTCTTGATTCTACTTGATGAGGCACTATTGGTTCTCTTTGTTTTCACTATTGATGATATAATTGGATGATTAGAGGGATAGGGCAATAAAGGTTTGGGTAGCAAAGAGAAAGAGGGTTCAAAGGTTTTCAAAACGTTTTGCGCGTAGAGATAGCACACTTCTTTTCATTTGCGGTAATTGAGGTGTTGTGTAGTGATGTGCAGAGTAATTATTATTAAAACTAGGTGACATGACCTATTTAATATGACTAAAATCAAAAATGTGGCACCAAAAATTAAATAAAATAGGGTAAATAACATATTTACTTCAAATATGAAATTATGTTATATTCAAAATAACAATAAGTAAAATTAAACAAACCTAATTCTGATTTAATGAAATAAAATATTTTAGCAGGAAAAGGTTTAGTAAAAATGTCTTATAATTGATTTTATATGAAAACAAATTCTAAAGAGATATCATTCTTTTGTGCATGATCTCTTAAGAGATGATGCCTCAAATCAATATGCTTTGTTCTTGAATGGTTTAACAGATTCTTTGAAATGTTGATAGCACTTATCTTGTCATGTTTTATTGATATGCAATTAGAATTAGATCCAAAATCCATTAAGGTGTGTTTCATCCACAACACTTGTGCACAACAACTTCCTGTTGCAATATATTCAGCTTCAGTAGTTGATAATGCTATAGAGTGTTAATTATTACTCAACTAAGATACTAGGGATTTTCCAAGAAAATGGTAGGTTTCTGAGGTAATCTTCATATCTAGTCTACATCCATCAAAATCAACATCTGAATATGAAGTTAAATTAAATTCAAAAGTTTTTGGAAAAATAA
This sequence comes from Viscum album, assembly GCA_963277665.1. NCBI lineage: Eukaryota > Viridiplantae > Streptophyta > Magnoliopsida > Santalales > Viscaceae > Viscum > Viscum album. Next base: position 1,721,020,925 of record OY728160.1, on the reverse strand, counting down.
GAAAAAGAAACACAGTTCCTTTTAAGTATCTTAAAATTCTTTTGGTAGTATTTAAATGAGATTCTTTTGGATTGGATTGAAATCTTGCACAAAGACATAATGAAAACATAATATCTTGTCTATTTTTAGTAAGATATAACAAAATTCCAATTATTCCTCTATATAGCTTGTTGTCAACTAGTTTTCCAGTTTCATCCATATCAAGTTTAATATTGGAGCTCTTAGGAGTTGAGTAAGTATTACTATTTTCAATTCAAAAATTCTTAAGTAAATCAAGTATGTATTTTCTTTGGATTAAAACATTTCCAAAAATATTTTTGGTAAATTTTAAATCCTATAAAATAGTTTAACTCTCCTATCATAATCATTTCATATTTTTTTCATAAACTTTGAAAAATCGTTATATAATTTTTGATTTTTTGATCCAAAAATAACATCATAAACATATATTTGTACTAACAAATTATCTGAGGATGAAGTTTTATTAAATAATGTAGGATCTTCCATTCTTATTGTAAACCATTTGATAAAAGAAAATAACTTAACATTTATTACCATGCTCTTGGAGCTTATTTAAGTCCATGTAGATCTTTGGTAAGTTTAAAAATAGAATTTTGAAAGTGAGGGACTTCAAAACTAGGATTTTGTTCTAAATAAACTTCCTCAATTAAAAATCCATTTAGAAAAGTAGATTTAACATCCATATTATATAATTTAAAGTTCATATAAAATGCATATTCTAAAAGGATTCTAATAGCTTATAACCAAGATAAAGGAGAAAAGGTTTCTTCATAATCTATTCTTTCTTTTTGATTATATTCTTTAGCAACCAATCTAGCTTTATTTCTAGTTATTACACCATTATCATATTTCTTATTTCTAAAAACCCATTTTGTTCCAATTACAAGATAGTCAGGAGATCTTTTAAATAATTCCCAAACTTTGTTTCTTTTGAACTAGTTTAGCTCTTCTTACATATCCAAGAACCAAATCTCATCTAATAAAGCTTCTTCTACAGATTTAGTTTCTAGCTGGGACAAAAAGGAAAAGAATTATACTAGGTTTCCTGTATTTCTTTTAGTTCTTACTCCTTAATCTAAACTTCCTATAACTATTTATAGAGGATGGTATTTAATATTTCTAGGTAATCTAGTCAACACACTTTTTGGTTAAATAGTATCAACCCTTACTGGATTTGATTTAAATTAATTAAGTTCCAAATCATTATCCTTATTATTATTAAAAAGTAGTTCAGGTCTCATATCCTTGAGTGAATTACTTTGCTCATTAGTTTGAATCATCTTGTGATCAAAAGGATCACTTTAATCAAATTTCACATGAGTTGATTCTTCAATAATCCTTGAATTTTAATTGAAAACTCTATAGGCTTTGGAAGTGGTAGAGTAACCTAGGAAGATACCTTTATTAGCCTTTGGATCAAACTTTCCAAGATTATCCTTGGTGTTCAATATATAAACCTTGCATCCAAATACTTTAAAGTATCCTACCTTTTGTTTTCTATTATTCCATAACTCATAAGGTGTTTTCTTTAATATAGGTCTTATTAAAACTTTGTTAATGAAATAACATGTTGTGTTAACAACTTCATCCCAAAAATGATTGGGAAATTTATATTCACATAACATAGTCCTAGTAATTTCTTGCAAAGTCTCATTCCTTCTTTCAACAATATCATTTTATTGAGGTTTCCTAGGGGCAGTGAATGTATGTTTAATTCCTTGCTTTGAGAAATATGAATTAAATCCATGATTCTCAAATTAACCTCCATGATCACTTCTTAAAATAATGATTTTAACATCCTTTTCATTTTGCATAAGCTTACAGAAATTAATAAAAACATAACATTCTTCACTCTTAAATATTAAAAATTAAACCCATGTAAATCTTGAAAAATCATCAACTAACACATAAACAAACAATTTTCTAGAAAGAATTGTAGTTATAGTAGGTCTGAACAGATCCATGTGGATAAGTTATAGAGGTCTAGATGTAGAAACCTATTTAATTGGTTTAAAAGATGACTTGTGTTGCTTTCCCATTTTACATGCATCACATAGTTTCTTTTTATAGAATTTAAGGTTAGGAAAGTCATAAATAAAATATTTTTTAGACAAATTTTTCATAGAATGAACATTATAATGTCCAAGACTTCTATAAAAAATCCATGATTCTTCAATTTTAGCATTCAAAAAATTTACAGTTTGTATACACAAAGAATTGAAATCTAATGTGTAAATATTATATGTTCCATGTGCTTTAAACTTGAGAGATTTATCTTTGAAAACTAAACAGGAATTGTTAGAAAATTTAACATAATATTCATCATCACAAAGTTGAGAGATACTTATCAGGTTGTGCTTCAAGACTTCAATATAAAGAATTATTTTTACAGAGAATAGAGTGAGGATTTCCAACATATCTAATGCTAAATATTTTTCCTTTTTCATTGTCATCAAATGTGACATATCCTCCAATAATCTTGGATAGTGAGTGAAAATTTGAGAAATCACCACTCATATGTCTTGAAAAAAAACCATCCATAAACCATTTTTCATTATTGTTCATGTGGTTTTTTCCCAATAATGAAAAATCAAACAATAGAATTTTTTGGTACCCAAACTCTTTTGGGTCCAGATATGTTAGCTATAAGAGATCTAGATATCCAAATTTGTTTTTGTTTTCCAGAAAACTTAGCAATTTTTTTTCAAAAATATTTTGTAAGAAAGGAATTTTTTATTCCAAAAAATTGAGTATTTTTAAAATTAAAAATTTTATCATAATTTCCTACTTCACCGCAATCAAAACAAGTAACTTTAGAAATATTTTTTTTTTAGAACTAGGTAAAAAATAGTTTTTATAAAATTTAAGCTTTTCACCCTAACTTCATATTCCAAACTTTTCTTTCTTAAATTTATTTTGACCAAGAATTTTATTGAGATGATATTCTCCTTTAGTAAAGAAACTTGTTACATCTTTAAATTTGTGAACCTCCTTCTATAGGTTCTCTATTGTTTTAGCTTGTTCAGTATTTGAGGCAGTAGACTTTTCTAATTGATTTTTCAAGTTGAAATCTTTTTGTTCAAGTATTCCTTTTCATTAAAAATTTTATTATAATAGATCCTAAGAGCCTTGTTTTTCTTCTTTAAGATTTCATATTTGGTCGCTAACATGGTACAATATTCATTTAATTCTTCATATGAGCAGTTTTCATTTTCTAATTCAAATTCATGCTTAGAATAATAAGAAGAATATACCTCATCTAAATGTACCATAAGGAATATATTGGCCATTTTATTAATAGTTTCAGCTTCTGATTTTGATGATTTGCATTAGCTAGAATCTTTAGAATCACTTCAGGTGGCCTTTATAGATTTCTTCTTATAACTAACTTTCTTGAATTATTTCTTTTCTATCTTCTTATCATCCTTAATTTTCAGATAATCGGGCTTGATATATCCTGGATTCTTACATTCATAACATCTTAGATCTTTAAAATTGTCACCATTTTTATTGAACTTGTTGAAAGGTATTCTGAAATCTATTATCTTGTTATAAAGCTTTTTTAACTTTTAAGAAAGCTGTAAAAGATCATCATTTGATCCATAATTTCTTGAGGATTCTTCTTCTTATAATGTTTCAGAGAATCGTATGCTTTCGTTCTTTCTTCCATCCTTATAAGTAGAAACCTTCAAGGAAAAATTTTCCTTTTTGATCATTATATGTTCTCCAGCTTTAGCTTCCATTTCATCTCCATACATCATAGGACTTCCAATGAGATCCTTTATCTTGAAACTTTTGACCTTTGTAAATTGTCTGATAGTAGCTGAGATTCCACTCCACTTTGGTGGTAATACTTTAAGAATTTTCAATGATTGTTCGAACTCAGTGATAGGTTCTCCTAGAGCAGTAATGTTATTAATAATCTCAATGAGTCTCCCATTTGGTTGATTGATATTTTCCCCTTTGTCCATTTTGAATGTATCAAACTTGAGTTTAGTTATATCATATCTAAGAGCCTTCACATTGTCGGTACCTTCATATGAAAAAACTATAGTGGTCCAAATTTCATGTGTTATTTCACATTGAGAAACTCTGTTGAATTTATCTTATCCCAATCCATGAATTATATCATTCATATCTTTGGAATTAAGCTCATATTCTACTTCAGTTGTATCATTCCACATTTTAGGGTCTATCTTGGGAATTTCATAGGGATTTACTACTTTGAGATAAACTTTTAACCCAAGATTATTCATATATATGGTCATATGAGCCTTCTAGCAACCATCATTGTTACCATTAAAGTATGAAGTTATAACCATTAACATACATTCTCAGTTATCAACCATGGCAGCCATTTGAAAAGTAGATCTTTGGACTTCAACCTTTGATAGTTTTGAACTCAAGATTCATAAGCTCTAATACCAATTATTGTCCTAGATAATGGATAACTGAACACTCAAGAGGGGGTGAGTTGAGTTCTTAAAAAAATTATAGAAAACCTCCCTCTTCAAGATATGCAAGTTCTAATCTTTTCCTTAATAAATATAGGCAGTGGGAATAAAAAATTAAAGTAAAAAAGATTTTAAAAAACAAGAGATTTATAGTGGTTTGGGAAACAAAAACTCCCTAGTCCACTCCACCAACACTCTACTCTGTGATTTTGGTGATTTTTTCTATAACAACCCTTTTATCAGGGGCTCCCAATTGAGTATAAGTAGTTATCACTTAATACAAAGGTCCAAGAGATTTCAACTAGTATCTCCCTTTAAAAGGCTCATCCTTAGTCTCAACACACACTATTACACTGAGTATAAAAAAAATAGAATGAATAAACTTTGAAAGAATAAGTTTCAGCACAAAATTGCAAGAAACAACTGATAGTAGTGGAAGATGCATTATAAGAGGAGGATGTTGGAGTTAGTGTTCTAGAACCAACTACTTTGTACTTTATTCACTAAATAAATACCTTATAACATCTTTATTGTTCTTCTGCATGACAATGCATGTGATAATGTCCTAAGGATAACTGTTTCATTCAAGGGTCATAATGGATCCTTGCTATGATGAGAACCCGGAAGTGTCATAACACTGTTCTTGAATATATGTTCTATGGACGGATGATGTTATTTGAGGGACACAAATAGTATAGGCCATTAGGGGTGAGGACTCATAAAACTTTGAGGCACTTTCTCATGGTGTGTGCACTTGTAAATATCCAGGAGGGTATTATGAGAACGATACCCGCCAGTAGAAAATCCACAATTCATAGTGTCATTGGATGTTCCTATCTACGGACGTGTTTATTGGTCCTTAGACTTTAAGATTATTATTAATGGGTATTAAAACTCGTGCACTTATATATATTGACGAAAACTATGATGACGTATTGTTCACAGTGAGGTAGGATACGTTGGGTGTGTCACGAGTAATACTGCATTAATAGATAATGCAAGAAAGGATTTATACCTTATGTTCCATAATAGAAGTAGATATCTTAGGCCCTTTGATGGAATTGATATAGCCTAAATAAATCCATGTCCATGGTGATGAATGGGAAAGTTCAATTCTAGGAATTCAAAGAAAGAATAATCGAGCACATGGGTTGATGGCACTAGCATGAAACCCACTTTATATGAGATATCGTGACAAAGGGATTACATTACACGGTAATCGTTTGTAGGAGGTGACACATCATTGCGGTGTTAAATTCTTTCTTTATGGGTGTCTTGGCGTATTGTTAGACGCTAACCTAGGACTTTAGGTAGGATCCACCTAATGACACTGAGAAAGAGACCTAGAGGGTCACACGCTAAGTGTATCCAAGTATCTCAGTTAAATATTAATTTAACAAGTTAAATAAATAGTATTCTTGATTTTGGTTTAATAATTATTTAAGGATGTCTGATCACATTTATTTAGACACTAGTTATTCGAGAGAATATATTGTGGGTGAAATAATATATTTATTAGTGAGTAATACAGTAATATTTATTTGAGAAATAAATAGCCATTATTCAAGGTCTAATGAATGTGGTGGAGGAAATAAAGAAAAATTGAAAAATAAAAAGTATGCATCGTGTATATTAAATATACACACCGTGTATTTTTTTCTGGGAATTTATGAGAAATAATATTATTAATTCACTGGGCACATGTCAAATAATAATAATAAGTCAACTGTTATTATTAGACATGGGGCATTACTAAGAATTAAATGAAATGAATAAATGCTTTCGGGTGATTAATTCATTTTATTATTCTATGTAATTAAAAATCCCAATTATATATATATTTCTCATTATCCTAGCCATTTTTTTGTGGTTGTGCACAATGGATTTGGAAAAGCTCTCAAGCCAAGAGAGAATTTCTTTTCCACCAAGAACGCTCTCAAGCTATGAGAGAGAGATCCACCTCCACCGGATCAAGGTGATCGAAGGCGGACATCGCAAGCGAAGGCTCTTCCGTGCTAGCACTTGGAGATCCCTTCAGTGACATCCAGAGATACATGGAGCATGTGTGGATCACCACTAGAGGAATCCTACACTTGGATTCTATGACGCAATGACGGATCACATCAGATCGTGACTGAAACATCGACGAAGAAAGAATTCCATCAAGGTAATTCTTGTCAATTAATTAAATTAATTATAACCAATATATGATGATTCTATTTATGGTTTCAGGACTCCCCTCTTTCTTTTTCATTCTTCGTTCTATTATGAAGATCCGACATTTTATTATCGTGATGGATCTCGGATTGATCATTGTTAACGCTAAAATTAAAGTTGGGTACACCCACCAACGCACTTTCACTGTGCCCGGAACCTACAGATAATAGTCTTCAAAGTATATCTCATAATGATATTCACTGCAACTAATAGACTTGTCGGTTCAGTACGAGCAGTTATGCTTGATCTTCTCTATGTAGAGGCATTTAGAGTATTTGTGTGTATGTGAGTTCTAGTCATTCTTATCATCCATCCATATATTTTCTCATCATATCTTTTCATGCAATGGCTAACTCTTTCTTTTATATCTCCTCTTTAAATTTGAACTTAAGCAGCAAGATGATCCTAACAGTCAAGTTGAAAATCCATCAATTAGATAGGTAATTAATAACTTATGTTCATTCCTTCCAAATATGAAATAATCTTATATGGCCACGTTTTTAGGGATCTTCTTCTTCGTATATTTCCACTTTGAGAAAAGTGACACTTCTTACAAGATATACATTCCTTAAATGGACAATCCTTCTTTTGATATGTTTGAAAAGCGTGAAATGAATTACCAAGAGATTAGGAAAATAATCATGACATTATGTATACACCTAGTTCTTTATAATATATTCAACTAGTAGTATTGTTCTCTATAAGATAAACATCTGGGAGACTTTGTAAGATAAAATAGCTCTTCATTTTCTTTGTAAGATAATCTGACTTCAATGTTTCATAGGATAATTCTACAGCGTAAGATAAATATGTTACGTAGGTGTGATATTTAGCTTTAATAACTTCTTTGACTCTCGTAAGATAATATTTTATGAATATCCTTTATGTAAGATAATATCTTCTCATATTTTCATTCTGACTAAAGAATATTACTTGATCATTCAGCAACTCAACCATTTTCTTCCTAAGATAAAGTCTTATGTAGTTAGATAAACTTCTAACACATATTTTTTTTGATTCTGGGTAGATGGAAGATATTATTTGATTCTCGTAAGATAAAACACTTTTTCATAGATCGAATACTTCACTCAACATAAGATAAACTCTCAAAACTATTATCTAAAACACTTAAGATAACCTTGTTAGAATAAAATTATGGATTTTGTGAATTATCAAAACACATAAAAACTGAGATATGATGGAACAAAATAATATATCCAACAGGTGCACCCTCTAAATTAGAAATTACCCTACCCTTCCAACCAATATATAAATCATGCTTATATGATCGCCAAAGCTCCTTGAGATCCATCAACCATGCACTCTTAGAAGCTTCACTGTCAGGAAAGTTAAATTGATGTTGCAATGAACATGTTAATTCATATAAATACTTCAATAATATAGATATCAATTTAACAAATTTTATTACGCATATCTTCACCCATGATTTCTTCTTGATTTCATTACCAATATGCCTATATGATACTGGTTACACTAGAACGATATTGGTGTACTTGGATAAAGTTGCCATAAAACTTATGCATTGTCTGGCATTTTTACCTATCATTTGATTTTCTTTATTGTAATCTACCATTATTTGTGTTTCATGATTCCAAACATCACGCATATAGGTGTTCCCACATATCCTACTAGAATATCCCATTAAATAAGATAAAAGAAAAAAAAGAATAATTAATTTATAGTACAACAAGAAAAAAATTATGTGATATAATTTGACATACTTATAAAAAACCTAATGTAGGTTGCTCATTAAGCTCTGATGGATATTTAGGTTGTCCTAGATCGGTAGCCTCTGAAGGATGTACATGTTCCAATGCATGCACTGGGTCATCTGCATGTAGTGGAGTGGAAGATGGAGCAGAATCATCATATCCTAGATGGATAGTAGGAAATGGAGGCGGAATAAACATGGTAGGATAAGGATAGAAGGGATAGGGATACATCGTAGAATATGGATATGGTATAGGTGGGAATATCCCTAGAGGTGGCACATGGTATGAGAATTAGAGGCTAAATAAGATGATGATTAAGGCATGGGTGGAAACATCCCTGGAAGCTCAAGTGGAGGATGAAAAGGTGTGGTAGATGGGATGTCCTCTGTTGAGTCAGAGTGTGAACGAGTATGATGGGTTCTTCGTGTAGCTCTAGGAGCACCCTCGCTCGAACCCAAACTAGTAGGCGGAGGAGAAGTCAAATCTAGTTCATATGAATGTCCCTAAATTTTTTTTACAAAGAATAAAAACATGACAGTAAATGTAATGTAGAGGAAAAATATTACAATTATTATACTCACTAAGGGAACCATAAGAAGAAACCCTAGATCACACATCCATCAATCATTATCATATAATATATTCCTTCAAATTTCATTAATATCTTTCATAATATTAATAAGAATCAAATGTACATTTTTTAGAAACAGTTTTTAAAAAAGTTTCATACAACTTAGAAGTCAAAGAAGACATAAACAATATCATAACATGTTTTAGCAACTATATTTTAAAACCAAGTTATACATTTTTTAAAAACCAATTTTAAACCCGGTTTTCTAAATTAAAATAAATATAATTAAATTCAATGAAAAAAAATAATACTAAAACAAAGATATCATTCCAAAATAAAACTAAAGTAATTACAGTAGTACTAACCTTAGAAACTTACATCAAGGTAAACTGAATGAACTGTGAACATATACGGTTGCTTCTATATATTACCCACCACTACTTCAGGTTCAACATCAATTCTCACAATGAGACAATTTGATTCATCAAATACAATATTTTTTTCAACACTAATGGGGGTGTTAATTGTGTCAATTTTTTCCCCACCATCATGAAAAATATGTCATGGTATTACTTCAGTAATGAGACCATAATCAGGTCTCAGATGATCTTTCACATAAAACACTTGTTTTTTCATTGATGCCAAAATATATGGCTCATCAATATCCAGGAAGTGATTCGTTTCAATAACTCTAAATCCACAGTCATCAATAAATATACCATGTCACGTCATTGAACCAAACCATTTACATTTCATCACAGTGACTTAGCCATAAGATTAGTAATCCAATAACAACATTTTCTCAACAAGTCCATAATAATACACATTTTCATATCAAGGCCTACTATCTGATTCACTGTCATAAAATTACATTATTATAGTTAACATAACTCCATCATGTTTTGTTCTCATATTTACCACTTGATTAGTTGTAAAAAATTTATACCAATTGATTATTAATGATTTGCATTCACAAACCAAAGAATTGGAACTAAAATTCAACGCTCTTAATTCTCAAGAGACAGAGTCAATAGGTAAACTCAATACTTGAAACATATATGAATAATACAATTAAATGAATATCTAGATTTTAATTTAATTAAAGTAATGGTCATACTTTTGATTTCAACCAAGCAAGAAACTTTTTGCTATGCAAAGCCTCTCTCCTTCTCAAATGTAAAGATCAATGAATTCTACTTTTATTTTTTTATGTTCCCTATATAAAATGATAATAAAAGTTTAAGGTATATTTGAAATGGCATGGTATGATATAACATATAAATATTTAAATTACTTACTTGATATAGTCATCGAACAAACCACAATTAAACAAGACTGTGTGATGTGTCGTATCCCGCTCTTCAAGGCTCAATGTAGCCAATGTATATGACCCAAAAATTCCTCATATTTGAGGAAGATATAGAAATGAGGGCTCAATTTCCCCATAATGGTCATCTTCATTTCTCATTGGTCGGTTATGTCTTGTGCTCACATCAAACAAATACATTGAACAAAAATACATACATTCTTAAGCCAGATAAACTATCACAATGAAACCTTCAGGATGATTCTTGTTTAAGACATAAGATTTCATTGTGCACATATTTCTTTCAATAGAATACATCCACTGAAAATCAACATGTCCCCCAATAAGTGTTTCAGTTGGAAGATGAACTGTTAAATGCAACATGCAAGTGAAAATGATGGAGGAAAATAAATTCCAACTCACACAAAATTAATGGTGCCACTTTCTACATTTTTATCAAGAAATAATTGGATAAAATTTTAGCATAAAAGTATCTATAAAAATTTCACAAGAGAATCATCTTCATCCTTATATTATTGGATAGTAAATGTCAAATTTCTATTGGAATCAATTCATAAAGACAGATGTAATCATCATGAGTTTTTAGGGATTTTAGTTTCAACTTCATTCTGTTGACTCATTTAGGTGTATTGTTTTAATATCCATCAGTAACCTTGATATTCTCCAATACTTCCAGAAATTGATTTTTCTCTAAATGTTTCATCACATAAGAAATGCAAGTAACTTTCCATTTGTTTTCATTGATACACACAGGATGCAGTTCTAATCGAATACCCCAATCCAACAAGTCTTGATGATATTTTAAGTCATATTTGGTATTCCCCTTGATATTTAAAAGAATTGAAAGCAATATTTCACATATATTTTTCTTAATGTGCATTACATCTAAACAATGACGTGACAAATCGGTTACCAATATGGAAACTCAAAAAAGATAATTGTCTTTTTCCAATTGTAAGTGGCTTCAGTGTCAATATTCTTCCTCTTTTTAGATTTCATTTGACCTTTCCCTAATGAAAAACTAAAATCTTTCAATTCATTAAGTACATCAGTTTTTGAAATATGTTGAGGTGGTTGTTCAATGTTAATTGTATTATCAAACCTCTATTAATTCTTCATTTATTTATGATTCATTGGAAAGAATTGTTGATGCCCCATGAAACTGAAACTACGATGATATTTAAGTCTTCTCGATCATGTATTTTTCATATAAATAGGACATGATAATTTTATCTTCATGCTCCAACTAAACATCGTTGTGTAAGTAGGAAAATCATTTATAGTTCATAAAAGAGCAGCATACATCTGAAATATATTTTTTGAAGAAGCATCGAATTTGTGTACTCATATCCCAAAGTTGCTTCAACTCTATTATTAAAAGTTGCAAGTAGATGTCTATATCATTGTCAAGATCAGAAGATCCAGATATTAGTATACTCAAGAAAGTAAATGATTTTTTATACACATCCATGAAGAAATATTATAAACATGAATAAAAACTGGCCACATGTTGTGAGCAGTAAAAATCTTACCGAATAGATTAAAACCATCACAAGATAGACCCAACCTGACATTATGCACCTTAGCTTCAAAATTAGGATGTTGTGCATCAAATGACCATCATGTTAATCCATTTTCAAGATGAACCAACTCATCAGTATCTTTAATTCTCTCAGCATCATGTCATTACATATTGGTTGAGATTTCTACAGACATTAATAGATTTTGAAGCCTGGGAATCAATGGAAAGTGCCACATGACTTTCTATGGCACATAAGATGGTGTTCCATCTACATTTTCCTTCCATCGAGATGTACCATATTATTTAGAGTCATTAAGGTTCAATGTTTCCTCCTAAAATAAATTGCAATATTTCAGAAAATTGTGAATTTTATTAGTAGAAAATCCAAGCCTCTTAATTAACTTTCATGTCTTATAATGTTTTGAGGGAATATATGCACCATCAAGAAGCAAGTCCTTCAAAAAGGTAATAATATAATCAATGGAGGTATTATAAATTTCATACATTGTTTTTCCATGATATAACTGCATTAAAAATTATAACTTTGTCATTTTAGTACATTTATGATATATAGGAATTCTGGTATCATCCATTAATTTTTTCACTTTCTCGGCATCATCATATTTATTATTTTCCTCATGTGTATTGATATCATTGTCTTCTTGCACTAGTATATTGTCTCTCTTGTGATGATGCACAAATGGAAACCAATCAAATGTCAACTTCTTCATACCATTTCTTTCTTTTCGTTCATAAATAGTAGAAGATCGTCTCATCTCTCCATTGTGATACCAAACATAATAGTTTGTTTAAAACCCAGCTTTTGTTATATGGTAGCTAACTTCTTACCAACTTAACCATGGTCTTCCAACACAATTATAACATGGACATTGTATACGACCTCTATTTGAAGCATTGTTAAATGAAAAATCTAAAAAAATATTCAAATTCTTTTGAAACTCGGTTGAAATCTGATTGGTATGATACATCTAGCTTCTATCCATTCTATTATAGGGGAAAAAGTTATATTCAAATCAAAAAATGTAAACCATAATTACAAAATTTGTTACAACCAATTTTAATATGAAAGTAATCAAAGCATACTAGTATCTAGCAAAACAAAGAATAAGAGAAATAACACACTACGGGAAAAACTGGCATTTGCGACGGGTTATTTGCGACGGGATTTATTCCCGTTGCAAATAGTCCTGTTAAAAACTTATTTGCGACGGGGTTATTTACCCGTCGCAAATAAGTAGCCTTTTGCGACGGGATAGCTATCCCCGTCGCAAAAGGACTGGCGCGGTTTGCGCGCCAAATCGCGGGAAACTTATTTGCGACGGGGGAATATTCCCGTCGCAAATTACCGGCGGTGGTAAAAGGTATTTGCGACGGGAATATTCCCCCGTCGCAAATAGTGTGTCGGCAGGTGGTTATTTGCGACGGGACCCGTCGCAAATAACTATTTACCCGCTGACCGTAATAAATGTCGGCTAAGGTATTTGCGACGGGACCCGTCGCAAATAATACTAGTTGCGACGGGAATCCCGTCGCAAATGCACCCGTCGCAAATAATCTAACCAATAAATACCCCCATCCGTTTTTTTCAAATCATTCTCAAACTTCATCTTCTTCTTCTCTCAAAATTATATTTCTAAAGTTCAGTTTTTCTCCAGTTTAATTTTTTTCTCCGGAGGTGATATTAAAGTTTTGAAAACGATCAGAGCAGATCAATTTTCAAGGTATTTATGTTCATTTTAATTTAATATTTATTTTTAATTTTTTATTAGTTTCAATTATTCTTAATTAGTTGTAATTTAATTATGTTTACATTGTTTTGTTACTTAATAAATTTAAATTATTAGTATTGTTCATAGTTAATAGTAATTATTTTTAATAATTAAAAATAAATATTAATAATTAATAATAAATACCAATAATTAGGAATAATAACATTATTACATTATTAGTATATTTTATTATTAATATTAAAATAATATAATTTTTTATATATATACATTTCTCTTTTCATCTGTGTGTTTGCTGTCTTCACATGTATTATTTGTATGTGGAGATAGAAAACGCACAGATGAAAGGAGAATTGTATATAAATTAGAAAATTATATTATTTGAATATTAATAATAAAATATACTAATAATGTTATTATTTGTAATTATTGGTAATTATTCCTAATTATTGGTAATTATTCATTTAATTACTAATAATTAGGAACAATTACCAATAATTATCAATAATTAGGAATAATTAGTAATAATTACCAATAATTAGCAACAATTACCAATAATTAGTAATAATTACCAATAATTAGTAATAATTACCAATAATTAGTAATAATTACCAATAAATAGTAATAATTATCAATAATTACCAATAATTAGTAATAATTAGTATTAATTACCAATAATTAGTATTAATTAACAATAATTAGTATTAATTACCAATAATTAGTATTAATTACCAATAATTAGTATTAATTACCAATAATTAGTATTAATTACCAATAATTAGTAATAATTAGTAATAACTACCAATAATTAGTAATAATTACCAATATTTACCAATATTTACCAATAATTAACAATAATTACCAATAATTACCAATAATTACCAATAATTAGTAATAATTAGTAATAATTAGTAAAAATTAGGAATAATTACCAATAATTATTAATAATTAGTAATAATTAGTATTAATTGCCAATAATTAGTAATAATTACCAATAATTAGTAATAATTACCAATAATTACCAATAATTACCAATATTTACCAATAATTACCAATATTTACCAATATTTACCAATAATTACCAATATTTACCAATATTTACCAGTAATTACCAATAATTACCAATAATTACCAATGATTAGTAATAATTACCAATAATTACCAATAATTGGTAATAATTGGTAATAATTAATAATAAGTACCAATAATTAGTAATAATTATTAATAATTAGTAATAATTAATAATAATTACCAATAATTAGTAATAATTACCAATAATTAGTAATAATTAACAATAATTACCAATAATTAGTAATAATTAGTAATAATTAGGAATAATTAGTAATAATTAGTATTAATTACCAATAATTAGTATTAGTTACCAATAATTAGTAATAATTACCAATAATTACCAATAATTAGTAATAATTATCAATAATTACCAATAATTACCAATAATTAGTAATAATTAGTAATAATTAGCAATAATTAGTAACAATTACCAATAATTAGTAATAATTAGTAATAATTAGCAATAATTACCAATAATTAGTAATAATTACCAATAATTAGTAATAATTAACAATAATTACCAATAATTAGTAATAATTAGTAATAATTAGTATTAATTACCAATAATTAGTAATAATTACCAATAATTACCAATAATTACCAATAATTAGTAATAATTAGTAATAATTAGTATTAATTACCAATAATTAGTAATAATTACCAATAATTACCAATAATTACCAATAATTAGTAATAATTAGTAATAATTAGCAATAATTAGTAATAATTACCAATAATTAGTAATAATTAGTAATAATTAGCAATAATTACCAATAATTAGTAATAATTACCAATAATTAACAATAATTACCAATAATTAACAATAATTAGTATTAATTACCAATAATTAGTATTTATTACCAATTATTAGTATTTATTACCAATAATTAGTATTAATTACCAATAATTAGTAATAATTACCAATAATTAGGAACAATTACCAATAATTATCAATAATTAGGAATAATTAGTAATAATTACCAATAATTAGTAATAATTACCAATAATTAGTAATAATTACCAATAATTAGTAATAATTTCCAATAATTAGTAATAATTACCAATAATTAGTAATAATTACCAATAAGTAGTAATAATTATCAATAATTACCAATAATTAGTAATAATTACCAATAATTAGTAATAATTAGTAATAATTACCAATAATTAGTAATAATTACCAATAATTAGGAATAATTACCAATAATTAGGAATAATTACCAATAATTATTAATAATTACCAATAATTAGTAATAATTACCAATAATTAGTAATAATTACCAATAATTAGGAATAATTACCAATAATTATTAATAATTACCAATAATTAGTAATAATTACCAATAATTAGTAATAATTAGTAATAATTACCAATAATTCGTAATAATTACCAATAATTAGTAATAATTACCAATAATTAGTAATAATTAACAATAATTACCAATAATTAGTAATAATTAGTAATAATTAACAATAATTAGTAATAATTAGTATTAATTACCAATAATTAGTAATAATTACCAATAATTAGTAATAATTACCAATAATTAGTAATAATTAGTAATAATTAGCAATAATTACCAATAATTTGTAATAATTACCAATAATTAACAATAATTACCAATAATTACCAATAATTAGTAATAATTTCCAATAATTAGTATTTATTACCAATAATTAGTATTAATTACCAATAATTGGTATTAAATACCAATAATTAGTATTAATTACCAATAATTAGTAATAATTGCCAATAATTAGTAATAATTAGTAATAATTACCAATAATTAGTAATAATTACCAATAATTAGGAATAATTACCAATAATTATTAATAATTACCAATAATTAGTAATAATTACCAATAATTAGTAATAATTAGTAATAATTAGTAATAATTAGTAATAATTAGTAATAATTACCAATAATTCGTAATAATTACCAATAATTAGTAATAATTACCAATAATTAGTAATAATTAACAATAATTACCAATAATTAGTAATAATTAGTAATAATTAACAATAATTAGTAATAATTAGTATTAATTACCAATAATTAGTATTAATTACCAATAATTAGTAATAATTACCAATAATTAGTAATAATTACCAATAATTAGTAATAATTAGTAATAATTAGCAATAATTACCAATAATTTGTAATAATTACCAATAATTAACAATAATTACCAATAATTACCAATAATTAGTATTAATTACCAATAATTAGTATTTATTACCAATAATTAGTATTAATTACCAATAATTAGTAATAATTACCAATAATTATTAATAATTACCAATAATTATTAATAATTACCAATATTTACCAATAATTACCAATATTTACCAATATTTACCAATATTTACCAATATTTACCAATAATTAGAAATAATTACCAATAATTAGAAATAATTACCAATATTTACGAATAATAACATTAGTACATTATTTGTATATTTTATTATTAATATTAAAATAATATAATTTTCTATATTATATACAATTCTCTTTTCATCTGTGTGTTTTTTGTCTCCACATGTAATATTCGCATTCTTTTTCAAAATTATCAACCTACTCGGCAATGGAGAGGTGAAAGTGAATGCGAATATTACATGTGGAGACAGAATGTTAAACACACAGATGAAAGGAGAATTGTATATAATATAAAAAATTATGTTATTTTAATATTAATAATAAAATATACTAATAATGTAATAATGTTATTATTATATAATTAATGTTTATGAAAAAATTATATTAGTGTTATTAAAATAATAAAAAAATCAATATAATATTAAAATTATCAATATTTGTAACATGTTTTGCTTTATTCTCAATATATTCAATCTTTACTTGAGTGTTTTTTCTAACAAATTATTCAAAACCAGTAATGTTTTTATATTTTATAGAGAAATATGGGACAACGAGGTCGTCGACAATCATTATTAGGTGACCGCATATGGATAAATCAACGTAGAAATCCAAACGGTTCTGGTTTAAATCCAGTATATGTTGAGGGTGTGGAGACTTTTTTATCATTTGCGGCATCAAATTCAGAATTTGTTTCAGAAGGCAAAATAAAATGCCCTTGCAGAAAATGTGCATTGAGAACGTTTGATACGTTTGACAAAGTGGGAGAACATCTCTTGCGTTTTGGTTTTCAACCAGATTATGTTTTTTGGTATCAACACGGTGAACACAGTTCCAGAGCAGGTGATACCAACTTGATTCTGGATCCATCCCGGTTTCAAGATTTAGTACATGATGTTGCAGGTTCATCTGTTCAACATACAGAAACTCCGGCTGATATAGCTTCAAATCCTGAGTTGGCACCGTCTGAATTTTATGAGTTGTTGAAATCTGCTGAGGATGCATTATATCCTGGCTGCAAGATGAGCAAATTAGAAGCAGTTGCAAAATTTATGGCTATCAAATCAGATAACGGAATGTCAAACACCTGTTTTGACTAGATATTTTCTTTGCTGAAAACACTGTTACCCGAAGGAAATGTTTTACCTGCAAATTACTATGAGAGTAAGAGGCTGGTTCGAAATTTGGGATTTACTTGTCAGAAGATTCATGCATGTTCAAATGACTGCATTTTATATTCTGGGGAAAATGAGTCGTTGGATAGTTGTCCTACATGTGGGCAACTGAGATATAAAGAAGGACAACACGGGAAGTCTGGTTTGATTCCTGTAAAACAGTTGAGATATTTTCCGCTTACATCCAGACTTCAGCGTTTATTCATGTCTAAGAATACAGCGACAATGATGTTATGGCATAAAGAGAATATTTCAACCGATAAAAGCTTGAATCATCCAGCCGATGGTGATTCTTGGAAACATTTTGATAGAGTGCATCCATCCTTTGCTTTAGAAGCTAGAAATGTTCGACTGGGCCTTTCCACTGATGGTTTCTGTCCGTTTGGATCTTATGGTAGTCAATATTCATGTTGGCCTGTTTTTTTAACTCCGTACAATTTACCTCCATGGATGTTGATGAAGAAGCCATATATCTTTTTGACTTTACTAATTCCAGGACATCCGAAGAAAAATATTGATGTTTATTTGAAGCCATTGATTGATGAATTAAATTTATTATGGAGTACTGGTGTCAGTACATATGATGTTGCAACGAAACATAATTTCATACTGAGAGCAGCATTGATGTGGACAATAAGTGACTTCCCGGCTTATGGGATGTTATATGGCTGGAGTACACATGGTCAGAAATCATGTCCTTACTGTATGAGAGAGAACAAAGCATTTATGCTCATTCATGGAAAGAAACCTTGTTATTTTGACTGTCATCGCAGATTTCTTCCAGCTGATCATCCTTTTCGCAGAAACAGATCTCATTTTAGAAAAGGAACAGTTGAAAGGGATGGACCTCCAAAAATGCTATCAGGTTCGGAGTTAAAATCAGTTGTATTTTCATTACCTCCCATCACTTTTGGTCCCACAATAAACCAACAGAAAATTTCTGGTTTTGGGAAAGAACACAATTGGATTAAACGTAGCATATTTTGGGATTTTCCATATTGGTCTGATCTGTTGGTCCGACACATGTTAGATGTCATGCATATTGAGAAGAACTGTTTTGATAATTTGTTTCATACAGTTTTGGATACGTCAGGAAAGAGAAAAGACAATGTAAATGCACGTTTAGATCTTGCCCAAATTTGCAGACGTCCAGAATTGGAACTATTTCAGAATGTCAGAACAGAAAGGTTACTGAAACCAAAAGCAGCTTATACACTGTCTAAAGAAAACCGTTTATTATTTTGTCAGTGGATTGCAGATTTGAGACTTCCAGATGGTTGTGCTTCTAATTTGGGTAGATGTGTAAAGAATGATCATATTACTGGATTAAAAAGTCATGATTATCATGTTATAATGGAGAGACTTCTACCCATTGGATTAAGAGGTCTGTTGAATTCTGTGATTTGGGATTCCATAACAGACATGTCTCATTTTTTTCGGGAAATTTGTGCGGCTACGGCAGATTATGATGCTCTAGACAAACTTGAAAAAGATGTTGTTGTAATTATATATAAACTGGAAAAAATATTTCCGCCGTCTTTCTTCGACTTAATGGAACATTTGATGTTATATTTGCCATATGAAGCCAAATGTGGAGGTCCGGTACAGTTTCGATGGATGTACCCATTTGAAAGATGCATGCAAAAATTGAAAAAAAAGTACGTAACATATCATCTGTTGAAGGATCTATTGCAGAAGCTTATTTGCAAGAGGAAATATCTTTTTTCTGCTCCCATTATTTTGAATCTGAGTATCCTTCAAAACACAACCGAATGGGACGGAACGAGAGGAATATTGATGAAATCGACAATCAATTATCTATTTTCAACCAGTCAGAGCTTGGTTTTGGTGGAGTTTATGAACGCTGGCTTTCAGATGATGAACATCAGAGAGCTCATACGTATGTTCTGCTCAACTGTGAAGAAATGACATCATTTGTACTGTAAGTGTTTATATCACTTATTCTATCATTTATGTTACAGTAAATAACTTTGGTTTTTATAGGTTGTATGATAATCATATCAAGAAACAAATTCCACAAATTACAGCAGCTGCTCTCGAAGAACGTCGACTGAAAAATTTCTCTCAGTGGTTTCAAAAACTGGTAACATAAATTCTTTATCTTTTAGCAACTCATTCAATGTATAGTTTACTATATTGATAATTATTTCACAAATTTTCAAGTGTCTCGACATGCTGATAAAATTGACAAACGGCTGTGTGTATTGAGTAACTCACCTTCTAAACTTGTTAAAACTTATAATGCATATGTGGTGAATGGATTTCGATTCCACACACATGCATATGGGGAATCGAAAAAAACAATGAACAGTGGAGTTAGCTTGAGAGAATCTCATCATCGAGAAAATGAAGTTGACTTTTATGGCATACTTGATGAAATCATTGAACTCTGTTATCTTGGACAACATTACATAACCATGTTCAAATGTCGGTGGTTGGATACAGAGAGAGGCGTGCGTGTTCATCTGACTCATGGAATCATCGATATTAAATGTAAAAGTGTTCTCGCAGTAAATGAACCATTCTTATTGGCTCAACAGGCATATCAAGTTTATTATGCAAAGTACTGTGCAACATCAAGAGACTTGACTGATTGGTGGAGTGTAATAAAAATCAAAATTCGAGACAATCAGTTTAGTCAAAGTGAATGTGCTTTCACTGATGTGCAAAGAATTGAAGTTTTTCAAGAGAGTACTCAAAACCAATCTTTTTTACAAAGAGACATGAGTATCGATGACGACACCCCACATTTAAGAGTCGGTGATGACGATGATGTTAATGATGTCACATATGAATTTGAAATGGTAAGAGATGAAGCAACTGTAACTCGAATGGATATCGATGATGTTGAGGAGGAATATGAAGATGACATTGACATATATGAAGATGATGATGAAGATGAACACTGATAGCATTCCATGGTATTTATATACAATCATAATATGTATATATGTATATATAATAGTAATTATCAATTATTTGCTAACATTAACATTTTCTGTTTCAGATGGACGACGCCACATTTCGTGAGTTGGCGGATGTTGACCTGACTTTCGATACGGATGCGTTGCTGACAGATGACCCTCAGCCTGCAGGCGCTTCAGGGAGTACGCGGAGGGGGCGCGGTCTTGCACGATTGATGATTCCTGACCCCGTCCCCGAGCGACGTCCACGTCTTGGGTTTGATCCACGCACACGGAGGTGTGATAACCTGTGGATTTGACTAAGATTTCATTAATCCATTTACATAATAAATGTTTATTATTTTTTCAGTTTTTCGCATATAGCAGTCGGACAGGGCAGCGCTATTTTGCGCAACTATTTCTCTCAGCCGTCGACCACATGGGAGCAGATTCCCATTGATGTGCAGCAGGCCATGTTCGGCCATTGGTTGGTACGTACGTAAATAAATAATTTTTATTTTGAAAATTATCTCATTTCTAACTTGATATTTTGATTTATTTGTAGGGTTTATGGTATCCGATCGAGGATACCATGCGTGACGCCATCCACGAGGCATGGGAGGTGGCCATGCGTGATCGCCTTCGTCAGTTTTTGCACAATTTAAGAAAAGCTGCGATGAAGAAAGCAGAAGTGTCAGAGTTTGATGAGTCATGTAGAGCACACCGACCAGAGTATATTTCATCCCATGTATGGGATGAATTATGTGCGCACTGGTTGAGTGGTGCCTTTCAGAGGAGATCATCGGTGGGGAGGCGGAATCGGGGGAGGCAGGAGGTGACTCATCGAGCTGAGAGTCGTTCTTTCAGTACTCATAGACAGCATCTGGTACGTACATTATTTATAAATATTTTATATAACTATAAATATTAACAGTTTATTTTTTATTCTTATAGGCTGTCGAGCACCCCGATATTACAGAGTACGACGTATATCGGAGGATGTATAGTGATTCTGCTACTGGGGAGCTCAGAGGTGATCGTCAGCATCACATCGTGGTCAGTATTATTTGTTTTCAAGTTTAAAAATTAACTGCATATAATATATTCACAATTTTAATTTTAAATTGCAACTATAGGAGTCATATGAGGCCGCAGCGTCACAGGCCCGACCTGAGAGTCAGGCCGAGTCATCAGATCAGACCACTGCCCGTCAGTTTGATGAAGCGGCATGGATGCAGGCCACCCAGTATGCCTTCGAGAAGGGCCGGGTAGTTGGTATCGGCTCTCGACTGACTCCCGGAGATTATTATGGCAGTGCTGCGATGTCGGCGTCCAGCTCGAGAGGAGCTCGTGCATCTTCTTCTACTACACAGTATGAGAATCAGTTGCGATCTCAAACTGCACAGATAGAGAGTCTCTGACAGGAGCAGGAGCAGATGCGTCAGCAGCATGAGAAGGAGCGTCGACGCCAGCAGAGCTGTACGAGGAGCAGACGAGTCGGTGGCAGCAGCAGCATCAGGAGCAGATGGAGTACATGCGCCGACTCACTCATGCTTTAGGGATGGAGTTTCCTCCACCACCATCTGCAGATCCCCCACCCCCCCTCCCCCCTCCTTCAGATTAGAGATTGTACTTATGTTATAAAATTTGTGAAATCAATTTTTTTTTTCTATTTGTAGTTTCTGTCTCATTATAAAATATTAATAATATTATATTTTTAAATAACAATATTAATATGAATAATAATATTATTTATATTTTATAATATTAAATTATATATATATATTAAAATTTTATAATATTAAAATTTAATTATATTTTTTGTAATACTTGAATTATTTTAATATTTGAATGTAAAATAATTCTATTATTTTTATATTAATTAAAATAAATTATTAATATTTTTTTTATTTATAAATTATAATTCTAATATTATTATATTAATTAAATCATTTATTAATATTCTATTATTTTTTATTTTTGAATTATAATTCTATTATTATTATATTAATTAAAATAATTTATTAATAATTTATTATTTTTATTTGTGAATTATAATTCTATTATTATATTAATGAAAATAATTTATTAATAATTTATTTTTTTTTATTTTTTTATAGTATTTGCGACGGGATACTATGCCCGTCGCAAATACTAGTATTATTAATTGTTTTTTATTTTTTAAAAAAAATAGTTTTTGCGACGGTACCGTCGCAAAAGGTATTTGCGACGGGACCCGTCGCAAAAGCTATTTTAAAAAGTTTTTTACAAAAATACGGAGTACTATTTGCGACGGGGAGAATGACCGTCGCAAAAAACGGCTTTAGCGACGGGCCCGTCGCAAATAAGTGTTGTTGCGACACCGTTTTCAGCAACGGGCTATTTGCGACGGGCCCCCGTCGCAAAAAGCCATTTGCGACGGGATCCCGTCGCAAATGCCCCGTCGCAAATACATGTTTTTCTAGTAGTGACATATGCTATAAGCGATGCCTACAAATAACAAACCAAGTTGGGTATCCTCGACGTTTAAGAATTCACTATCATGGTGGATAAACTGAATATCTTTGAGACACTACAAAGTGTTACACAAGGTTTTTACTATAAAGACTCGATCAACATGATCCAAACAAAGGCAAACCCGCGATTTCATAAAAACAAATTCCTACTTTCCAAATGATCAAAATACTTCAAACATACCAAAATACATTCCAAAGATCAAAAATAGAATCAAAGGAGAAAAATGATCAATATAAAGAATATGGGAGAGGAATAAATACCTTAGAATATCTACTAATTCAACATTATGATCTAGAAGATGGTAGGTACATTTTATTCTTTGGATAATTTAATCTATAATTTATTTTTGCAGATGTCCCAACCAACCACAACAATGACTGGCCTTTGGAATTTTTAAGTGAGATGGATTAAAATCCCCAAACCAGCCACATTAGAAACACACTAATGATTTCATTCATTATTTATGAGTGATAGTTGAAGGAGATGTCTTCCATGATTTAGGTTCCCTGGCTTATGCTCTTCACTAAATGGGGAACCTTTACTAACTCTGGAGGACATAAAGATTCCACCCTTCTTGGGTTGTGATAAACCCACAGAGAGTCATTAATTTCCCATGAGATCAATCAGTTTAGAAGTTAAAAACACAAACCCCAAATCATTAAATCTCCAATTAAGGAGTATAAGATCATGAAAGTATAAGGACGGTCTCGTAAAGAGAATGATATATAACACTCAATTTAATAATTAAAACACTAAACTAATGTTATAAAGAAACAACTACTTGAAAACTAAAAGAAGAAATATTGGTGATGATTTAAGAGAATGATAGAAGAAAATAAAAAAATGGCACAAGACATATGATTCCTAGGTCCATGCGCTAGTGATTGTAAAAACTTAATGACTTCTTATTTTCATTGGAATTCTGTTTAAGTCACCCCCCCATTCAAGTGATTACTCCCACTCTCTAATAAATTCCCCTTTTTAATGGTCATATACTTCGGTTCAATAGTGAGAATGGTAATGAAAACTCATTTTAAAATGTAGAGCCTATCATACCCAATGGTTATAGTGAAATTAATATTCTAGTAACTGCATTATAGAACACTCTCTTAATAAAAACACAATGGTCACCTAATAAAAAAATATGGTAGAGGGAGGGAAGAGAATTGAATGTGAAACCCAACATGAATTAAACAAAAATCCATAGACACACTAGTACCATCCCCCTTTAATCGCATGTTTAGAAGAAAAAAAGATCACCATCTCATGATATCTACGATAGGGTGATGAAAAAAATGAAATAAAGCATGTAGAATTTGTGATAGCAAAACTTTTTGAGCCTATCTACGGCAGAAACTCCGCTTTCAGCTCATTCTAGTCCTTCTCTCCCTTCACAACCATCCAAAACCCATTATTTATAGGCAACAATTCTTCTTGGGATCAACTTCACCTTCCCAAAATAACTCTTCAAATTTGAACATGAATATCATGGTCAATAGATATGAAATTCCTTCAATAAATTCACAGAGACTGTGTTTTTATTTTCATGTTGATAGGAGCTTCGCGACATGAACATAAACAATGGTATGACCATTTCATGGACATCCATGCTTCATGATGCATCTATTTACTTCATGGAATGAACGAAAACTCATAGTCTAAAATTTAAAAACATGAACAAAAAATCACTAAATCCATATTTAACCAGTATAAGAACAAGAATATACATGATGACATAGATAAAAATGAAAAGAATACTCAACATAAGAGAAGAAGGCTTTGGAACTCACTAATCTGATATTGAAGAAGATATGAATCAAAAAATTCTTGA
Source organism: Viscum album (assembly GCA_963277665.1). NCBI lineage: Eukaryota > Viridiplantae > Streptophyta > Magnoliopsida > Santalales > Viscaceae > Viscum > Viscum album. The sequence goes on along the minus strand of OY728160.1, from coordinate 1,720,995,439 downwards.
ATAAGTGGAGCACACTGGAGGAGAAGGGAAGTCGTTAGTTGTTCGGGTGAGGGGAATTAAGGTAGGGATTGTGGGTGAATGGGGGAGAGGTTTGAAGCCCGTGGATTTGTGAAAATGTTATACCAACAGTTTTTAAAAAAACCATTGGTATAGCCCAACGTATACCAATAGTTTTTTGAAATCGTTGGTATAGCTTTATTGGTATGTACTTGAACTAGGAACTCTATATTAGTGGTTCATGTAAACCATTGGCATAGAGGCGTGGGGATAGCCCCATTTTTCAATAGTGGTTAGAGTTGAATTTATAAGGACGGGGGGGGGGTATCAGCATTTTCCAAAAAACGTTGATAAATATACGGTTTATCAGCGCTAAAATAATAAACGTTGATAAAACGTTTCTTTATCAATGCTTTTTTAACGCTTGTAAAGTCTATATTTATCAGCACTATAATTATAGTCCTGATAAAGATTGTTTTTTTATAAAATTTTATAAATAAAATACAAAAATATTAAACAAATGTGTATTAAATATGAATAAATTATAAAAAAATAAAAAATATTTTAAATTATTAATGGATATATAATCTTGAATGCATGAATGTTAAAAATGAGTGAAATTGAATAATGAAAAATGAAGAGGCTTCAAAAATATTAAAAAATGGATAAGTTTAATTAATTATACAAATTATTAAAAAATTAAAAATGAATAAATATTAAAATGAAGATAAATACATATTGAAAATATTCAAACATAGTAAATAAATATGTATCAATAAATATTAGAAAGTGATTAAATTCCAAAAAATAATAATAAATATTAAAAATGAATAAATAATATTAACTGAAATAATATCAAAAATGAATAAATAAAATTTAATAGATAACAAAACTATTTAAAAATTAATTACATTAATTGTAAACACTTACAAAAAATGAAGAAAATGATAAAAATGCATTTAAAAGGATTAATTATATAGATTTCAAACATTTTAAAAATATTATAGTTTAATAACTAAAATTGAATGAATATTAATCATGTAAATTACAATCATGTTAAGAGTATTAAAACTTATTAAATAGTTTTGAATAGTTCATAAGATTAACTACATTGGTTGTAAACACATACATAAATGAAGAAAATACTAGAAAATGTGTTTAAATAAATTAATTATATAAATTTGAAACATTTTAAAAATATTACAGCTTAGTAAATATAATTGAATAAATATTAATTATATAAATTAAAAACATGTTAAGAATATTAAAACTTAGTAAATAATTTTGTATAAATAAATATTAAAAAATGAATAAATATCAAAAATGTTAAAAAATAAAAAATATTGAAAATTAATAAATAATATTAAATGAAATAATTTTAAAATTGAATAAATTACAAAAATATTTAAAAAATTGACTCTGCGACCAACGTAGTCAAACTTGAGAGTCTACTTAGACTTGTTTAGGGCTAGTAAAATCGACTCGTAGATTCGACTCGTAAATTTATAAGAGTCTGCTTCAATAATAAAAAAAACTCCATAGGGAAAAAGGCATTGGAGAGATACTCCCAAACTGATCTAGTCTTTTAAACTGTCATTCGAAAAATAGTTGTTGCCTCTTTCAGAACCCCCAAACCACACATTCCAACTGAAGCAAGCAGAACTAATTTCATATCCACTATATACCCCATATGACAACCTTTGAAGCCAACAACCAACCATCAATTCAAATCAAAATTCCCAACATCAAACCGACAACAATTCAAATCAAAAATTCAAATCAGTATTCAGATCAATAATTCACATCAATTCAGTAGGAGATGAGCAGTCCAAATTAAAATAACCAACAGTAAATATCAAATTCATGCAGCAGTTCACATTAAATAAATTATAAAAAACATCTAAAAGAAGGCACAAAAAAGATCAACAACTTACATCAATGTTGAAGGAGTACCAGTGGGTGTGGGATACAGTGTTAGAGAAGCGAAGCAAAAAAACCCATCAATTTTTCCCATGTGTGATGTGAGGATGAGAGACAGTAACCTGAAATCCATAAATCAGGGATCAAAACAGTGGTGGTTGCTCATCCCATATGCGAGCTCGAGAGAGAGTAACCTGCAGCGGATTCTTCTCTATGAGGTAGCGTCGGAGGATAAGCACCATTGAAGGAAGCATTGCCACTAATGAACACCACATACATCACTCAACTGTAGGATAAATACAGATGCAACCATTGTCGAAGAACACCACCAACACCACCAAAGAACACCATATATCCAACAACCAAGGTCAGACCATAGGAATTAACATTGAAGTTTAACATTGAAAACAAAATCAAACTATAAGAAAACCAAAAATTCAACCACCGCCAATCGTATACACCTGTTGAATTGAGGATCATTCATGATAAAACAAATATATAAGATATTATAGGAAACCAGTACAATTTAGCATATGAGGTTATAACCTACATTATTTTTTCATCATGATTCACCTTCCATGTTCAATAGCTATAAAGGGTCTCCATATAGCGACCCGACCTTTTCATTCATTACTATTACATCATTTTAGAGATAAACAACACAATAGTATTACACATGGAGGATCCAGAGGTTTAGTGTCTTGGGGAAACTAGGACCTTACATAACAAATACAACATCAACCATAAACATTTAATTTCATCTTCTCCAGCTTCTTATTGGCACTTGTCCTCTCCTTAGTACATGTATCCACCTGAGGATATACATCAAAAGGGGTGAGCTAAAATCCCATTACGAGGATAGATAATAATAATACATCATGGGGTGAGCATAATCATGACATAGTAAAAAGATCATAAACATGAGAGGAGCATAAGTAAAAGACTTGAAATGTGGCAATGCATAAAAATGAAACATCATGTCTTAGTGGTTAACTACCACACATACTTGTGAACAAAGATAGCATCATGTTCATGCATCATTTCACATTTACTCATGAGATTCATCACTTTACCCAATGCATTGGAGCGCTATATAATTCCAGGCGCACCCGTCACTTTTAAACATTCATATTACGCTATATAATTCCGGGCGCACCCATCACATCATAACATTATCATTATCATGATTGCCACATAGAACACATATAAAACATGTACATAAATAACCCATGGAAAGGAATGGGTTTCATCTCATAATAACACATTCATAAGATCTGGGTTCCCAAAAGAAAGAGGGAACAACATACTTGATATAAGAACCATCAACCTTGAATGAGAGGTAAAAGGTGAGATCTTGAAACAAGAGTTCTTTTGGAAAACATTTTGATGGACATAAAAACCAGTGACAAACATGTATATCCCAGAAAAGTAAAGGAAATGATGAACAAAAGACCTTTGAGGAGTAACCATATCAAAAATGGAGTGAAAGAGGGAGAACCCGAAGGAAGAAAATTGGGTTCGAGATTTCCCCTTACCTTGTACTCGAATGCCTCCTTCTCTTTAATGTACTGTATAATGACATTATATTCATTAATTAGAAATTCCAGAACCTTTTATAAATTAATAGGGTTCATTCTGGTTTCATTATTTCATATTATGTTCCTTTGGATGACTTATAGAGTTTAAAAACATTGTTCGGAGATGTTCGTTTTTATGGTTTTCTTGAGCGGTCCACTTGTATTCTTAAATTGATGTTTGGGTAGAAAACATCCAGAATTGATATTACATGTTATTAATGATATTAAATAAGCTTTAATGATTTTATAATGAGTTATATTTGATCCATGTGGACGAATCATTAGATAAGAATTAAATGAAGATTATTTGGGTTAATTTGAGCGGTTTTTGGATCACAACGAACTCATTTTAACTTTTCACTTAGTAATATGGCCATAGGTTATTTCCAGAACTTAAAATAGAACATAATACATATAAAAATATTCTGGTTCAACCATAAAAATGGTTTCATGACCAGATTGAAGGTAGAAATGGAAGAAGAGAACATGTCGTTTTTGAAGGTGATAAATTATCACCACATGAACAACGTTCTCTTTAATAAAATAAAAGGAAGAGGAAAGGGCGTGGGGTGATATAATATAACATTAGAATCATAATATTATAGTATATATATAATACGGGATTTACAGAACAATTTGGATGAAGATAGGTAGAGAGAGATCAAGAAAGGAACTTGAACTTGAAAGGAAATTAAAGGAGAAGAGAGAGAGAAATTACCTTTAGAATCCTTCTCTTGAGATCCTCTTTAAGGAAGATAGGCTTGGTCTTTTGATGAGACCAGCAGCTTTTGGACGTGGAGGATGAGCTAGGGAAGGTGTTTGGGCAGAGTTTAGAGAAATCTTGGAGCTTGAGAGGTGTGAGGAAAAGAGGGAGTGAAGGGTGGCTTTTATAGTGGAGGGGAGAGGGGTTTCCTTAATATAAAATTGATTAGTTTATTAATTTCACCTAAGACAAGGAATAGTGAGTCTTGGATGACTAAGAATAGTAAATAAGACTTGTTAATTCGGGATTTGGGTGCTTACATCACTTTTGATGTCAGGAATAGTGGGTTTTAATTAAAATGTATTTATATGATAAATTAATGTATTCTACTATTCATCAAAAATTCAAGTATCTCAGAAAAGTCCCAAAATTTTACCCCAACCATTTTTCGTCGTGTAGAATCCAAAAATGAATTCCATTTTTCAAAAATAATTTTCTAAATATTATTAATTTAATATTTAATTAAAATCATAATTTACTTAAAAAACAGTTTTTAAAATTAAAACTGATTTTGCAGTTCTTTCAAAAATTACGTAGGGTCTTATCTAAAAACAATTAGACATTGATTCAATAATTTATGAATATATTTCAGGAAAATAAATATTCATTTAAATTAATTAATTAATTATAATTAATTATTTATGACTTATAAAATACCAAAAACGTTTACCAAAGTCAAATTATCACTTTCTATGATGTCTAAATTTTATTTTATTATTCATAGGTAATGTTACTATTATTTACTATTCATAAGGGTCATGTTACTATTCATAAGGGTAGGTTACTATTCATAAGGGTAGGTTATTATTCACCAAAAATTATTTTTGTTTCATTAGACCCCAAAACTATCTTGAGCACAATAGTGTATGTCAGATTTTTAAAATTCCAAACATAGGGGTGAAAAAATTATGTTTAAAGGTCACTTATCACTTATTAGTTCATTATTTTGTGTTTTTATAACATAGATTTAAGAAGGGAATTTTCTATTGAAATACTTTGGGTCGTTACATTCTTCCCCCCTTAAGAAATTTCACCCCTGAAATTTCACTTTACACAAACAGGTGAGGGTACTTCTCCTTCATTGCCTCCTCTGGTTCCCAAGTTTCTTCCTCAAACTTCTGGTTCCTCCACAACACTTTGACAAGGCGGGTGGTCTTGTTGCGTAGAACCTTATCACTTCGATCCAGAATTTTTACTGTCTTCTCCTCATAGGAGAGATCATCCTCCAGCTGTACCACCTCTGAGTTTAGTACATGTGAGGGGTCTGGTATGTACTTCCTCAGTAGTGATACGTGAAACACATCATGAACTTGAGCCATATTCGGTGGAAGTGCCAAACGATAGGCCACGGATCCTATACGATCAAGGATCTCAAAGGGGCCAATGTACCTTGGGCTTAACTTCCCTTTCTTCCCAAATCTCATGACTCCCTTCCATGGAGATATTTGAAGGAAGACTTTATCTCCAACGTCGAACTCCAAGTCCCTTCGACGATTGTCAGCATAGCTCTTTTGCCGACTTTGAGCAGCTTTGATGTGTTTCTGGATGACTTGAACCTTCTCTGTCATCTCTTGAACAAGATCGGGACCAAGTAGCTTTCGTTCTCCAACTTCATCCCAACAGGTTGGAGTTCTACATCGCTTCCCATAAAGAGCTTCATACGGAGCCATATGAATACTCGAGTGGAAGCTATTGTTGTATGAGAACTCAACCAATGGAAGGTGCTGATCCCATCCACCTTTGAATTCAAGAGAGCATGATCTTAGCATATCTTCAAGTGTCTGAATAGTCCTTTCAGACTGGCCATCAGTTTGGGGGTGATAGGCCGTGCTGAAATTTAATTCAGTACTCAAAGCATGTTGAAGGCTCCTCCAGAATTTAGAAGTGAACCTTGGATCACGGTCAGAGACAATCGAGAGTGGAACACCGTGCAATATCACTACTTCCTTCACATATATCCTTGCAAGCTGTTCAAGTGAGAGGTCTTCCCGAATAGCGATAAAATGGGCAGTCTTGGTGAGTCGGTCAACCACAACCCATATCGCATTATTTCCTCTTGACGTTTTCGGAAGACCCATGACAAAGTCCATAGTAACATTTTCCCATTTCCACATGGGTATAGGCAATGGCTGCATCATACCTTTGGACTTTTGCCGCTCAGCTTTAACTTGCTGACATACCAAGCACCTTGATATATATGCTGCAATCTCCTTCTTCATGTTATCCCACCAGAAGTGTTCTCGGAGATCACGATACATCTTGGTAATTCCAGGATGGATAGAGAAAGTTGATCTATGTGCATTATCCAATAGCTCCTTCTTTATCCCGGGTGATGAAGGCACACAAAGCCGCATTCCAAACCGAATCACACCATCATCGTCGATACGGAACTCTTGCAGCTTCCCTTCCTTTACTGCATTCACCCTCTTTTGTATCTCCACATCATCCCTTTGTGCTTCCTTAATCTTATGTTGGATGGATGGTTGCACAATCATTTGTGAAAGGTAGGATGTATCCCCTGCCCTTACGATTCCCAAATCCATCCTTTGCATATCGAAGAAGATAGGGTCTTTCTCAATCCTCAACATGGATAGAGTAGCAGGTTCTTTCCTACTTAGAGCATCAGCTACCTTGTTCACCTTTCCAGGATGATAGTGAATAGAGCAATCGTAATCCTTGATTAGCTCTAACCATCTCCTTTGACGCATGTTGAGCTCCTTTTGTGTGAATATATACTTTAGGCTCTTGTGGTCGGTGTATATGTCACACTTCTTGCCATAAATGTAGTGCCGCCAGATTTTCAAGGCAAAAATCACGGCTGCCAGCTCTAGATCATGCGTCGGGTAGTTCTGCTCATGGATCTTCAACTGTCGTGAGGCGTAGGCTATCACATTATCATTTTGCATGAGTACACAACCCAAGCCTTTCTTTGAAGCATCACTGTATATCACAAAACTTTCTCCACTTTTCGGTAGTGTGAGTACAGGTGCAGTGATCAGCCTTCTCTTTAGCTCCTTGAAGCTTCCCTCACATTCATCCGTCCAGACATACTTTACCCCTTTCCTTGTTAACTTAGTTAGCAGGCTTGACAATCGTGAGAAGTTTCTCACAAAACGTCGATAGTACCCAGCTAATCCAAGAAAACTACGGATTTCTGTGACACTGGAGGGTCTGGGCCATTCTTCAATAGCCTTTGCCTTTGATGGGTCCACATAAATTCCCTAGCTTGTGATCACATGCCCCAAGAACGTGACTTGATTCATCCAAAAGTCACACTTGCTGAACTTGGCGTACAACTTCTCCTTTCTCAATGTCGCCAACACAAGTCTTAGATGTTCTTCATGTTCCTTCTTGCTCTTGGAGTAGATGAGAATATCATCGATAAACACTACCGCAAATTTGTCGAGGTAATGTCTAAAGACTCTATTCATCAAATCCATGAAGATTGCAGGGGCATTAGTAAGTCCGAAGGGCATCACCAAAAACTCATAGTGCCCATTCCTTGTATGGAAGGCAGTCTTCTGAATATCTTCCTTCTTCACCTTTACTTGATGATATCCAGAACAAAGATCCACCTTTGAGAAGTATTGAGCTCCTCTTAACTGGTCGAACAAGTCATCAATCCTTGGGAGAGGATACTTGTTCTTTATGGTGATCTTGTTGAGTTCCCGATAATCGATACACAGCCGCATGGTTCCAACCTTCTTCTTTACAAAGAGCACTGGCGCACCCCAAGGTGATGCACTAGGGCGTATGAACCCTTTGTCCAGATGCTCTTGCAGCTGCTTCTTTAACTCCTCCAGTTCGATAGGAGCCATCCTATATGGGCACTTCGAGATAGGAGTAGCTCCGGGTATGAGTTCAATTGAGAACTCTACCTCACGATCCGGGGGAATTCCGGGTAACTCTTCGGGAAATACATCGTCGTATTCCCTTACGATAGGCATTTCCTCAAGGTTGGCACTTTCCTTCGACTCAACCATTTGGGCGAGGTATGCTTCTTCATAGGGAATCATCACCCACACCATTGAAGGATTTTTCAAAGGATAATCATGATCTTCCTTGCATTTGTAGAGAAGCATAGGATGGTTCGAAATATGAAAATATATTTCCTTTTCCCGACAGTTGATATGCACTCTATATAAAGAGAGCCAATCCATTCCCATTATAGCATCGAATTCCACCAAGGGAAGTATTACGAGATTTTCCGGAAGAATCTTCCCACATACGTCAACAGGAGAAGAATCAAACACTTGGGTTGCAATGATTTCACCACTTAGTGTTTTTACAGATATCTCTACTTCAAGGTTTCGGGGCTTCGATTCTATAGTTCTAGCAAACTTGCAAGATATAAAGGAATGCGTAGAACCAGAATCAAATAAGACTTTTGCCATTCTTGAGTGAATAGGAAGTTTACCTTATACAACTTCATTATCATGTTCCACCTCCGCAGTAGTGATGGCATAAGTCTTCCCTTGTTCCTTTGGCTTTGGTGGTTATTGGCGCTGATTACCCTCGAGAGCTCGAGGTTTAGTGCACTGGTTTGAATAGTGCCCTAGCTCCCTACAGTTGTAGCATTGAACCACGATTGGTTCTCTCCTTTCATCAGCTACATTATCCTTCCTTTTCATGTCTCTTCGACACTCGTGATCTAGGTGACCTTCTTTCCCACACTTGAAGCATTTACCCGTCCCTTTCAGGCAGTTCCCATTGTGCAACTTCCCACATTTTTGGCATGTGGGTCGTTGTGTTTTCTTCCCATCTTTGTCATTAGATCCACCGGCTTGAAACTCCATCTTTCTTTTCTTATCACCATAGTCATGGGACCATTCTCCAAACTCCATCTCCACTTTGAGAGAACACCAAACAACTTCTTCATAACTCCCAAAGTCTCGAATTGCAAGAGCCTTTTGAAGATGTGGTTTTAATCCACTAAAGAATCTATCAATTTTTCTATCATTGTTGATAACAAAACCCGAAGCATACCTTGCGAGCCTTGTGGAATTTGCTTCATAGGTTGTGACAGATTCTCCTTCTTTTTGCTTGAGCTCTATGAATTCTCTCTCCATCTCCGTGCGAAGAGTTCTTGGGAAGTACTTATTAAGAAACATTATCTTAAAGTCTTCTCATTTCATCTCTTCAATTTTCTCCCTTGGCTTGGTGTTCTTAATCAAAGCCCAACATTGATCAGCTTCTCCATCTAGACGATAAACGGCTAGAGTCACCTTCTCTGTCTCGGAAAAGTGAAGAACAGAAAAGATCTTCTCCATGGAGTTGACCCACTGTTCTGCAACTAGTGGATTGGAAGATCCACAAAACGTCGGTGGTCGTTGCCGCATAAAACTTTCGATAGCTAGTTGCTCCCTCTTTGGTGAAGGAGGATGTTCCCCATTAGTATGGTTATTATTCATAACCCGAGATAATTGGGTAAGCATCGCCATGAAGTTTTGAACTCCACCTCCAAAATCATTGGGGATGTCGTTCGGGCAATCGTTGCATTGGCCCTCGCAAGAGTTGTTGGCCTGATTTCTCCTGGTTCCCACCATTTTCTAAAATAGAAAAGGTTAGAACAAAACATAAGTAAACAAGTCATGAATAACTTATTCATTTAAACAATTATACCAAAAACATAACTTATGGGATCCCTAGGTAAATATCCTTGTGTGCATATTTGTACTTAGTCTCATGCTTAGAGGTTTTCTTTAGGGTTCACTAATCCTAATTCCCAAATTATCTAAACCTTTCCTCTGATACCAACTATAGCGACTCGGCCTTTTCATTCATTACTATTACATCATTTTAGAGATAAACAACACAATAGTATTACACATGGAGGATCCAGAGGTTTAGTGTCTTGGGAAAACTAGGACCTTACATAACAAATACAACATCAACCATAAACATTTATTTTCATCTTCTCTAGCTTCTTATTGGCACTTGTCCTCTCCTTAGTACATGTATCCACCTGAGGATATACATCAAAAGGGGTGATCTAAAAGCCCAGTAAGAGGATAGATAAGAACAATAAATCATGGGGTGAGCATAATCATGACATAGGAAAAAGATCATAAACATGAAAGGAGCATAAGTAAAAGATTTGAAATGTGGCAATGCATAAAAATGAAACATCATCTCTTAGTGGTTAACTACCACACATACTTGTGAAAAAAGATAGAATCATGTTCACGCATCATTTCACATTTACTCATGAGATTCATCACTTTACCCAATGTATTGGAGCGCTATATAATTCTGGGCGCACCCGTCACATTTAAACATTCATATTGCGCTATATAATTCTGGGCGCACCCGTCACATCATAACATTATCATTATCATGCTTGCCACATAGAACACATATAAAACATGTACATAAATAACCCATGGAATGGAATGGGTTTCATCTCATAATAACACATTCATAAGCTCCGGGTTCCCAAAAGAAAGAGGGAACAACATACTTGATATAAGAACCATCAACCTTGAATGAGAGGTAAAAGGTGAGATCTTGAAAGAAGAGTTCTTTTGGAAAACATTTTGATGGACATAAAAACCAGTGACAAACATTTATATCCCAGAAAAGTAAAGGAAATGATGAACAAAAGACCTTTGAGGAGTAACCATATCAAAAATGGAGTGAAAGAGGGAGAACCCGAAGGAAGAAAATTGGGTTCGAGATTTCCCCTTACCTTGTACTCGAATGCCTCCTTCTCTTTAATGTCCTGTATAATGACATTATATTCATTAATTAGAAATTCCAGAACCTTTTCTACATTAATAGGGTTCATTCTGGTTTCATTATTTCACATTATGTTCCTTTGGATGACTTATAGAGTTTAAAAACATTGTTCGGGGATGTTCGTTTTTTATGGTTTTCTTGAGCGGTCCACTTGTATTCTTAAATTGATGTTTGGATAGAAAACATCCAGAATTGATATTACATGTTATTAATGATATTACAGAATCTTTAATGATTTTATAATGAGTTATATTTGATCCATGTGGACGAATCATTAGATAAGAATTAAATGAAGATTATTTGGGTTAATTTGAGCGGTTTTTGGATCACAACGAACTCATTTTAACTTTTCACTTAGTAATATGGCCATAGGTTATTTCCAGAACTTAAAATAGAACATAATACATATAAAAATATTCTGGTTCAACCATAAAAATGGTTTCATGACCAGATTGAAGGTAGAAATGGAAGAAGAGAACATGTCGTTTTTGAAGGTGAAAAATTATCACCACATGAACAACGTTCTCTTTAATAAAATAAAAGGAAGATGAAAGGGTGTGGGGTGATATAATATAACATTAGAATCATAATATTACAGTATATATATAATACTGGATTTACTAAACAATTTGGATGAAGATAGGTAGAGAGAGATCAAAAAAGGAACTTGAACTTGAAAGGAAATTAAAGGAGAAGAGAGAGAAATTACCTTTAGAATCCTTCTCTTGAGATCCTCATTAAGGAAGCTAGGCTTGGTCTTTTGATGAGACCAGCAGCTTTTGGACGTGGGGGATGAGCTAGGGAAGGTGTTTGGGCAGAGTTTAGAGAAAGCTTGGAGCTTGAGAGGTGTGAGGAAAAGAGGGAGTGAAGGGTGGCTTTTATAGTGGAGGGGAGAGGGGTTTCCTTAATATAAAATTGATTAGTTTATTAATTTCACCTAAGACAAGGAATAGTGAGTCTTGGATGACTAAGAATAGTAAATAAGACTTGTGAATTCGGGATTTGGGTGCTTACATCACTTGTGATGTCAGGAATAGTGGGTTTTAATTAAAATGTATTTATATGATAAATTAATGTATTCTACTATTCATCAAAAATTCAAGTATCTCAGAAAAGTCCCAAAATTTTACCCCAACCATTTTTCGACGTGTAGAATCCAAAAATGAAGTCCATTTTTCAAAAATAATTTTCTAAATATTATTAATTTAATATTTAATTAAAATCGTAATTTACTTTAAAAAAACAGTTTTTAAAATTAAAACTGATTTTGCAGTTCTTTCAAAAATTACGTAGGGTCTTATCTAAAAACTATTAGACATTGATTCAATAATTTATGAATATATTTCAGGAAAATAAATATTCATTTAAATTAATTAATTAATTATAATTAATTATTTATGACTTATAAAATACCAAAAATGTTTACTAAAGTCAAATTATCACTTTCTATGATGTCTAAATTTTATTTTATTATTCATAGGTAATGTTACTCTTATTTACTATTCATAATGGTCATATTACTATTCATAAGGGTAGGTTACTATTCATAAGGGCAGGTTACTATTCACCAAAAATTATTTTTGTTTCATTAGACACCAAAACTATCTTGAGCACAACAGTGTATGTCGGATTTTTAAAATTCCAAACATATGGGTGACAAAATTATGTTTAAAGGTCACTTATCACTTATTAGTTCATTATTTTGTGTTTTTATGACATAGATATAAGAAGGGAATTTTCTATTGAAATACTTTGGGTCGTTACACTCCAACAAAAGATTCTCAGATAAGTTCATTGGTGCGGTACTTTAGATCAGGCAAACACAAAGTGGCAAAGGAATGTGGATCAACTCATCACCAAATAAATCAAGCCATATGGATCCATGCTTTGATAGTCCAACCATAATCCAACCTGCCACTGTAAAACCAGATCATCATATCAGCAGACTGCTCGGATCAGAGGTTTCCATCACATGAAGGTGTACACTTGAATTGGATTTCCCCTTTCATTCTTCATTATACAACTGTCCATGCAGTATTGTTCTTCCATTTTAGAACTCATTGATTCCTTTGACCCAATGGACTTCAATGCCAGAAATAATAAATCTTGTATGATCTCATCCTTACAAGAACTTCAAGATCAGAAGAAACATATGCAGCATAGTCCAGTCATGGGGCATAAATCACAAGGCAATGTCCATCACAAAAGCAGCTTCCACAACCCATCAAAATGGATACAAACAACAAGGCAAAATCACTGGAAAAATCAAAACAAAGAATCCAGAATAGTACTCCAGAAGTGTAGTCTTGTATCATCTCATAAACCCTCCATTTAATTTTAATCAACAAACCAACAAAAAGAAACCATTCATCCGTGAAAACGTAAGGAACATAGCCTAATGTGAATTGTGATAACGCTTCTCACCACAGTGCAACTTGTAACCATCCTTCGTTCCATCACCTACATCGTTGTCTAGAACTCATGGTTTACCTTAGTTGCGAACACCCCTTCTCACATATACAGGTTGATTAGCACCTTTACTGCATGACCTACCCCTTGTCATGTGCCTTACCAGCTATTAGGATCAAAGTGGAGGTGGATTTTGTGCAAGGAACCAATGCTGGCGGAACTGGAGTGGATTTTTTGGGATGCAGCACCGTCGGTGGAACAATGGTGGATTGTGTGTGTGATGCAGTGCCAGAGGAGTAGAGTTGAAAAAATGAAAACCCTATGCATCACAATGCGATCGAGCTAGGTCTTCAACACGCATTTTTAGAATAAAACAAGGGGTGAATGATTGACTCATTCGACTCCACAATTCTACACGAGCGAGCGATTTCAGTGCGAGTCTACCTAGAATTGGACGATTTTGCTAAAAACAATTCACGTTGAGAGTCAAATCGGCATACCAGAATTCACCTGTACGATTCTACGAGTGGAATCGCGATTTTGACTACATTGTTCGCAACATTAACTACATTAATTACACATACACATAAAAATGAATAAATATATATTATTAATTATATAAATAACAAATTTATTAAAAATAAATATCATATTGACTACAAAAACATTAAAATTAAAATGCATTTATAGGAATCAATTATATAAATTTCAAACATGTTAAAAATATTAAAACTTAATAAATAAAAATGAATAAATACTAATCATGTAAATTACAATCATATTGAAAATATTAAAACTTATTAAATAAATATGTACAAAATTTAAAAAATGTCAAAATTCAAAAAATATTAAAAATTAATAAATATAAAAAATGAAAAAATAATATTAAATAAAATAATATTAAAAATGAATAAATAAAATTAAATAAATTAAAAAACATTAACTATTTAAATTAAAAAATTATTAAAAAAATCATTTAAATGTATTAATTATATAAATTTCAAATATATTTTAAATGTTAAAACTTAATAAACAAAAATGAATAATATTTTTCATATAAGTTACAAACATATTGAAAATATTACATAGTAAATAAATATTTTAAATGGTTAAATTCCAACAAATATAAAAATCAATAAATATTCAAAATGAATAAATAATATTAAATGAAATAAAATTAAAGATGAATAAATAAAATTTAATAGGCAAAACTATTTAAAAAAATGAATTCATAAGATCAACTACATGAACGATAAACACATGCATAAATGAATAAAATATTAAAAAATGCATTTAAATAACTTAATTATATAAATTTTAAACATTTTAAAAATACCACTACTTGATAAATAAAATTGAATAAATGTCAATCATATAAATTTAAAACATATTATAAATAATACTTTTGTAAATAAACATGTATAAATTTAAAAATTGAATAAATTCCAAAAATATTGTATAAAAAATAAAAAAAATACACTAAGCACTTGAAATAATATTAAAAATATGAATAGTACATTCAATACATATACATGTACACATGTTCCATGCATACACATACAAACATGAATATAAATATATAAATTCAAATATCACATATTAATAACACATATTCATTTTTAATTGTATAATTGTTTAAATCATTAAAATATATATCAATACACTGTATTTATATCAATTACATACATTTTGCAATTAATACATATAATTAAACATTAATCTTTGAATATAAATATGATAATTATATATATATTGATAGTGTTTTTTTTATTAAAAATTATACAAATATTTTATCACTCATAGGAAAAGCAATGTTAAAACAAAACCTTTATCAGTATTAAAAAATGCATCGATAAAGACTACAATTTTATCATCGTTTTTTTAGCACCAACATTCATCATCGCTTTTACCTTACGTTGATAAATGTTTCATTTTTATTAGCGCTTTTCTATTTAACGATGATAAAAGCGTTGTATATCGCGGGATCTGTGGTAATGTCACCTATCCCACAATAAAGAAGTTTTTAGGGGTTGGATTGCTTTTAGTCTTGTATTTACAACACAATTAAGCTCATATTAGTGTTTGTATTGAAAAATTGGATGATTAGATTGATTAGGTGAATGATCAATCAAATTTGACGTAAAAAGGATAACTTAAAAAACATTGTTATTTGAACATCGATATCAATATTAATTACAACAAAAACGTACATTCCACAACTAAATAATTTGTCATAAATTCCGTATTAACGATGGCCCCACTACAATGTCCAGATCTGGCTCACCAAAGCGATCCATCCACAACGCAGAGACCGGATTCAATCCGACCTGATACGATATTTAGAATCATTTCTTTAATGAAAAGCGGTCCACCGTCCGATGCGATCACGAATATAAATATTTTTTTTTTGGAAAAAAAACGGAAAGCCGGAAGAAAACTAAAAAACAAAAAATAAAAAACAGACGCTCGAAGGAGGGGTTGCAAATTTTGAATGGGGGGATTGGGGTGTTACTGGATTGATCCGTCGGGGGTGTGATTTTCCGGCGTTGCTGGGCACGGTTTCTGGGCATGGGGAGGGCGGGTAATGGCCGCAAGTACT
This sequence comes from Viscum album, assembly GCA_963277665.1. Lineage (NCBI taxonomy): Eukaryota > Viridiplantae > Streptophyta > Magnoliopsida > Santalales > Viscaceae > Viscum > Viscum album. Next base: position 1,720,979,436 of record OY728160.1, on the reverse strand, counting down.
ACTCTGCAAACCCTTCGGATTACAAGCTTCTCGAGGAGGTCGGTCATGGCTCCAGCGCTACTGTTTACCGGGCGATCTATCTCCCTCTCAATGATGTCGTGGCCATTAAATGTTTGGATCTCGATCGGTGCAACAACAGTCTGGTTTGTGTTCTTTCCTCCTCCCGGATCCTTGTACTAGTTATTTTCGTTGCAAAGCGAAGCGATTTCGTGTTGGATGGGTTTAGGAGAGCGTTAGCTGGATTGTTAGCGAATCTATCGTTGGTTTTGTTTTTAATTCGATTTCATCGTTTAATTTGCGACCTTCTGGTCTGGTTTGAGCGTTTCATGTGTCGTTTATGCAAGCAGCGAGTTGAAGTTTTGATTTTCTATTTAGATACCCACTTGATCACACTTGTATTCAGGCTAGTTAGTAATTTCATCCGTTTTATTTATTTTTATCCTTTCTGGATGAGCTAGCTTTGAGCTTTACAATGCACCGTGCAAAGGCTGCTGAAATTGACACACCTTTGATGCAGATTGTTCATATATCAGAATGGGAAAAATCTTGGGAAAATTGAATGGTTTGGTTTTATTAACAGCTAGCTGTAAGCTCATGCACTGCAAACTTGGAAGACTAATTGATCATTAAAGTTAGCATGTTTAGCAAGGGGGATGTGCAAAAGGGAAAAGTTAGAAAGAATGGAGGTTTTGATTTTCAAATTTAGACCGATTGAATGCAAGGAAATAACATTTATCTGAATTTTCTTAGTATCACATCTCTGTTGCAAAACTATCTGCTCCAGCAATAAAAAAACAGAGTACATGATGAGCAACAAGTATTTACCAATCCAGATGTGCACATTGCCTTATTTGTATTATTATTTCATGCTGTTTTGAAGAAGAGATTTTCAACTCCCCTTATACTTGCCGATTCAATATCATCTCAACTGTTGGATTGCACAATGTTAATTTAGACATCAATCTATGTCTTTCTCTTTTTCTTTTTGTTTCTATTAACCACCATAAAAGGCTAATAATTGGTGTTTTTGTATGAGGCATCTTCTAGTATTTATATTTATCACCGACCCTTTTCTGACACGTCATTTTGTAATTGTTCATGTTTTAAGGTTTTCTTCAATTATCTTCAAATGCACTGGAAGCCTCATCTTGCATTCCATAGTTTTTGTATTCTTCACAAATTTAATGAATCCTTATTTTAGTTGACTCAATTCCTCTTTAATCTCAACCTCACCCCACCCCTATAAATAAAAAATTGAGCAACTGGATGCAGCGCCTCCTGTATTTTGTAAATTAACATATTAAATATTGTTTTTTCTTAGGATGACATACAGAAGGAGGCTCAGACAATGAGTTTGATTGATCATCCAAATGTAGTGAGGGCTTATTGTTCATTTGTTGTTGAAAGGAACCTATGGGTGGCCATGCCATTTATGTCAGAAGGTTCTTGTTTACATCTCATGAAGATAGCATATCCAGATGGGTTTCATGAAGCTGCTATTTGTTCCATTCTCAAAGAGACTCTTAAGGCTTTGGAGTACCTCCATCAACATGGTCAGATTCATCGAGATGTAAAGGTTTGTTGATTTTGAAAATTTTGTAACCTTCCAGCAAAACTGGGGAAAAGCTAGCAGGCAAAATGATAGATACCATGCAGGCCACTTGGAGCGGTTAGAAGAGAGAGGTGAGTATATGGAATTTGCTGGAATATGCCTTTGGGCCCCACGGAATATCCTGGGAATATTATGGGTTGTTAGAGGAGGGGTTTAGTTATAAATAATGGGATGAGGTTGAGAGAAGGGGCATCCAGTGAGAATGAATTCAGGGGTCTGCTGTGTGCAGATCGGCCGTTAGGCTTGGGCAGGATCATCCCGATCTTCCCCCTTTTCTTGTACCTCTGCTGTTTTTTTATTTCCAGTTCATTTTCATCCATAAATAGAAGAAGTTGGTCCTCTTATCTCCATCAATTGGTCCGACTTGCCTTTGCTCCCTGTTGTCGGAGCACCCCACTGTTTCTTCCTTTGCCTAACTCTTAGCGCCGCATCCACCGCCGTCTATTTCCTGCGCGCTGGACGAACCGCACAACACTTCACCAGGCGGAGGTGAGCCCAGGGGAGCCGCGTGCTGCCCGCTCTCGCCCATTGCAGACGTGCGCTCTTTGCTCGACCTTCACTCGTAGGCCGCGCACGCCTGGAAGTCCCCCTCAACGATCGAACGCACCGTAGACTTTGCACAAGCCGACCGCTGCCAACGGACCACACCTTTTCGTCTGGTTTCTCTTCTGCAAGGGGTCCGCCATCGACGCGCTGCTGGTTCCCTTCGCCGGACGTTCGTGCTAGTGAGGCTTATTTGCGCCGAAAGCCTCAGGATCGGCCGCGTCACACTCGGGCGCAACTTGTTCGACGAGGTGCGCGCCGCCAGAAGGTTGCCCGATCCCCCCCCCCCCCCCCCCCCCGCCAAATAAGCAGGAAAAAAAACAACCAAGGGAGACGTTCGCTGATGGACAATCACTGCATCACTCACGCAGTAGGAGACCTCTGTCGGACTTCTCTCGCCACGAGGGGAACACTGCAAGATTCTTTCGCTGCGGACGCGAGCACTGCCAGTTAATTTCTTCCGAAGGAGGAGGCGCACTCCTAGGATACTTCCTTCGCATCATCCACTTCATGAACGAAATGGCGATGGAGATGCAGTTCCACGATCGTCTCGAAGGCGTTGAACAACGGGTCGGGAAGCTCCATTTGAAGCTCGATTCTACAATCACCAACTTCACGTTAGTGATGAATAACCTCACCGTGCAACAACAAACTTGGGAGCAGGAGCACCACAACCAGGCCGAACAAGAACGTCGTGAGCAGGCAAAATTCTAGAAGGACCAGGCGCACAACTTTGTCGAATTCTACGAGTGCATCTCCAGCCTGGTGCGCTGCTTGGAGAAAGCCCCGCCGCACAACGACGTACTTCCATCCTTGGTAAAAGAATTGACTGCATTGCATGCTATGGCGTCTAGCGACTTGCGCCTGCAAGACTGGGCTACTGATTGACTTCCAACTCACGCCACCCATTGATCCGATCAACATGCTGCACCCCAGGGACTTGCCTTACCAATTTTTTATGGCTCGGACCCAAGGGGATGGATTGCACGGGCTGAGCTGCCCATGTTTGATTGTTTAGATCCGCAGGGATGGATTGCCCAAGATATACAACATACTCCGGAGGACTCAATGGTTTCCCTTGCCCAGTTCTGCGGGCGACCAAAGATCATGGAGGAATCTGGCACGCCGCCGCCACCTGGTATCAACGTAATAGGGAAGCAGGACCAACTACAGGCAATGAGAGATCTCTTGGCGCCTTTTGTCGGACAAAAGGTCCCAGCAGAAGCAGCACACGGGTGGAAAGAAGTAAAGCCCTCCCTGGCGACTGAGGTTGTTGGCCTGCAGCTGCTTGCACAGGCGCCAACAGTAACGACTTACCTGCAGACGGAAGGTATCCAAGAATCTATCCTTCCAGGTTCAGCCACTGTTACAACTGTCCAAACAACTTCAAGAGCCGAAGAAATGGTCTGTTTGTTCGCGAGCAATGTCAAATCTACTTGGTCAGATGAAGCAAATGATTCTCCCAGTTCTACTAGTTTACCGATAAAGAATGCAGAATCTGCGTTGCATCGAGATGAGAGTGGCTTTAAGGAATCCCAGAAAATTAAGTGCGGATCTCCTCTGATCATTGGCTATATTGCCGGTCATCGGTGCAAGGGTTTGAAAGGAGATCAAAGGCCTGCAAAGGAGACCCGGGTAACTTGTGGAAATACTGGCGAAAACACAAAAAAAAGTTTATTCGACGCCCCTAGAATTGAAAGCAGTGGGCTCAACAGATTTAACTACTACAAAAAGCAACAGGAAAGCCATACAAAGGGTATCAACTATCCTAGAGGGAGCTCAATACATGAAGCTGGAAAAAGACGCAACCCCCAACTTCATCTTTTCGGAGCTAACCAATGCAGCAAGGAGAAGCGTTTGGGAGATTGCGTGGCGTGCACCTGTGGCACGGGCGCTTTATGCAGGACCGCAACAGCTTGGTCCTCAGTTAAAGGTGTTGCTTGGTTTGGCCCGACGCGCCAGAGCAAGGACAAAAATATGGAAGATTGCTTGACATAACTGTCTACTTAGCACCCCTTGTCCTCAGCTCCCTGGAGCACGGTTGGTATGAGAGATCACTTGACATGCTTGCACGATCCACCACATTGAGGACAAGGTGGTTTTTCGGGACGGTGACAGTGATAAATACCATGCAGGCCACCTAAAGCGGTTAGAAGAGGGGTGAGTATATGGAATATGCTGGAATATGCCTTTGAGCCCCACGGAATATCTTGGGAATATTATGGGTTGTTAGTGGAGGGGTTTAGTTATAAATAATGGGATGAGGTTGAGAGAAGGGGTATCAAGTGAGAATGAATTTAGGGGGCTGCTGTGTGCAGATCGGCAGTTAGACTTGGGCGGGATCATTCCGATCTTTCTCCTCTTCTTGTACTTCTGCTGTTTTTTTATTTCCAGTTCCTTTTCATTCATAAATAGAAGAAGCTGGTTCTCTTATCTCCATCACAAAAGGTAAAAAAATGGAAGGGTTCTGTTTGCAGTTCAGTTTACCTTTCCTGTTGCAGGCAGGGAATATACTACTTGATGGTAACGGGGCAGTGAAGCTTGCTGATTTTGGTGTTTCAGCATGCATGTTTGATGGTGGTGACAGAAAACGAGCAAGAAATACATTTGTGGGAACACCTTGCTGGTGAGATTTCACGCGACTGCCACATTGCTGTGTGTGTTTTTTCTTAACGTTGAATACTTACTGTTTGGTAGAATTTAATTTGCATTTACCTTGCAGGATGGCACCGGAAATTTTACAACCAGGAAGTGGATATGATTTCAAGTGAGTTTCCATTTTGAACCTACTAAATAAAGCAACTGATTGGGTTGATATTTTTTTTTCTGGAAACCAGAAACCCTGAGGCTGTTGTAAAACTGCCACATTCTAACTTAAGCATTGGATCGGTGTTACTTTTGGTATGCCTGGCAGATCGCTGGCAGTTGTACTGGGTACATCTTACTGTTCCCTGAACAACCCCATAGCATGTTTAGGACAGATCCCTACAAACTTTAGCCTGTGACCAAATTTTAGTCACAGATGCGATCATCATCTTTAAGCTTTTTCTGTCTCCTGTCTCTTTAAAATGGAGTTCAAAATTTTTAATGGCCACCCCTTAATGGTCTGTTTTCTAGTTTAGTCTATAAAAAAATAACTGGCTTTGTCTTAAAATCATGGCTCATATTGCATCATGCGTTCACTAGAATTTTTGGGCCATCACGCACATTGGTCCTTCTTTCCCTATGTGGATGCATTACTTTTGAACTGGCAAAAACCTTTACAAACCAGCAGTTCAACCGGTTTAAATGATTTGATTTTTTATTTTTATTTTTGTATAAATTAGCTTGCACCAAAGGGCATTTGATACCATTTTTAAGGTGTGAGAATATTGAGTTGAATTAAATATTATCAAAAAATGATGATTTTAGTGTTTGATTGTTTGTGTGAAACTAGGAATTTAAATCAATAAATATTTTAGTGCTGGATTGCTTATTTCAATGAAGTATGATGATAGTGTTTTTCCAAATATCGTTAGAAATCATTAAGAATGCGCGTCATTATTAAAGCTGGATAAATATTATTTTTTTATTTTTATTTTTTATGTACAGTAATTAAAATATATTAATTTAATCATGATCATTCCAGCCATGGTTCAACCATGGTTCAACTATTGAACCTTGAATCAGTGCCTTGTTTGGTTTAATGTCTGGTCCGGTTCTAAAAAACATTAGTAAATATAGTTTGTGTAATGATTCCCTGTCAGTACCATCTGGATAAACATTGCCCTTGTAGCGATGCTTTGTATGCTGCAATTTTGGCTTTCATTGGGATATCAATGGCTACAGTGTGAACATGGGCCTCTGTTACTTATGCTGCATGCTCCATCTGATATTTTTCATTTTTTGTGGATTTCTTGGCATTTATCAAGTTTTTTGGAACTTCTGTAGTCCATTTAATTAGAATTGTTGCTTCTAGTGTTAATTATGATTTTATTTAGAGTGCCTAGAGTACCTATAGAGGACTTTCCTACCTATTGAAGTTGGCTATACTGAATGAATTAAACCCGATTTTATCTACCACATGAGGATAAATGTGTGACATCAACAGTTGCTAATTCAATTGTTCTTTTACAGGGCTGACATATGGTCATTTGGAATAACTGCACTTGAACTGGCTCATGGCCATGCACCCTTTTCAAAATACCCTCCAATGAAGGTATTTTGTTTTACATGAGTCAACTTTACAAGAATATTAATGCAGATTTATATGCTTTGGAAAAGCCCTTTGGAAACCTGTGCAATATCTTATGTTGTCCAATAGGTTTTTCTGATGATCCTACAGCAAGCTCCTCCTGCTCTTGATTATGACCGTGACAAAAAATTCTCCAGGGTAATGCATTCCCTTTTAGCCGGTGATTGCAATATAATTTATGCTTCAAAAAAATTTCAAATCTGAAGCCTAAAGATCTTGTTAGAGATTGGTCTTTTGAAGTTAATTGTTATGTACGTATTCTTTATTTCTATAGCAGCATTCTAATTTGAAGATTTTCAGTTGTTATCAGTCTTTTAATGAAATGATATCCGCGTGCTTGTTGAAAGAACAAACAAAGAGACCGACTGCTTCAAAGCTACTTAAGCACTGTTTTTTCAAGCATGCAAAGCCTCCAGAGGTGTCTTTGAAGAAACTGTTTGCTGACCTTCCACCACTCTGGAACTGTGTGAAAGCCCTTCAGGTGCAATCTCTAACTGTTGTGTTGATACATTAATCTTGCCCGTCTTTCTCCCCAAGTTTTTATATATATTTTAAGTAGCTCTCATTCCTCAGCTTAAGGATGCTGCACAACTGGCTCGGAGGAAAATGCCATCTGTAGAAGAGGAGGCATTATCACAGGTAAAAGAATTATTTGAGTCCTAAGCTGGAATCACACCAATAATTTCGTTCTCACTAATATATCATTCTTGGCTCAAAAGATACCCTTTAAGGTTTCTTTGTTCAATGTCTGTTTAGATATAATATCGATCCAAGTTTGTTTTTTGTTAGAATGAAAATCTGTACCTTACAATGAGGTAGGGTGCTCAATTTATAGATGAGAAATGGAGTACAATTGGTTACCCACACCGATGTGGGATGCAAATGTTAAAAAACATTTTAACTCTTAACACTCCCCCTCAAGGTGAGACATATATATTTATCTTGCCCAGTTTGTTACATAAAAATCGGACACGTGGTCCAGACACCTCTTTTGTAAGAACATCTGCAAGTTGATTAGAGGGGTGAACATGACCGAAAGTGATCTTCTTCTTCTCAAAGTTTTCTCGAACGAAATGACAATTAACTTCAATATGCTTGGTCCGCTCATGAAAGACCAGATTTGTGGCAATCTTGATAGCAGCTTGATTGTGACATCAGATATGTGCCGATTTCTTGACATGATACCCGTTCTCCTGTAGAATTTGTTGTCTAAATAATCTCTGCAGTCACATATGCCATTGCACGATATTCCGACTTTGTACTAGATCGGGAGATAACTGTCTGGTTCTTGTTTCGCCATGAGATCAAATTTCCTCCAATAAATACCGCAAAATGAGATGTTGATCTCCTAGAAGAGAGATATCCAACATAATCTGCATCACAAAATGTCTCAATATCTGTATGCCCATGATCAGAATATAGAAGACCTAAACTTGGTTCTTTTTTCACATATCTAACAATGCGAAGAACAGCCTCCCACTGCGTTTTTGTTGGAGATTTCATAAACTGACTCACTTTGCTAACCGCAAAAGCAATATCGGGTCGAGTCATCGTCTGGTAGTTGAGATTTTCAGCAAGTCGTTTATATATGTCAGGTGATGAAAATATCTCATTGTCAGTATGAAGTGACATTTCTCCAGGTTCGATGAGTGAGTAACCGAGTCAGCTCGAGTCATGCCAGTCTCCTGCAGTAGATCAAAAACATACTTTCTCTGAGATAGAAAGATTCCTTTGTTGCATCTGGAGACCTCAATTCCCAAAAAATATCGTAGTGGACCCAAATCTTTTGTTTGAAAATTTTGACGAAGAAAAGATTTGAGTCGATCAATGCCGACAACATCACTCCCAATAATAACAATGTCATCCACATAGACCACCAAAAGTATGCTTTCTGCCGCAGAGTGGTGATAGAAAACAGAGCAATCCTTTATGCTTTGGGACATGCCAAAGCTAAGCATAACAGTGCAAAAACGGCCGAATCAAGCACGTGGCGAGAATGTGTCAAAATAATCAACTCCATATGTATGTGGATAAACTTTGGAAATAAGGCGAGCCTTGAGACGATTAAGAGAGCCATCTGGGTTGACGCGTACTGTATAGATCCATCTGCAACCAACCGCCTGCTTATTTGAAGGAAGAAGGACAAGATCCCAAGTATGATTGGTGTCCAGAGCCTGAATTTCATCCTGCATAGTCTGTAACCAGTTGGGATGAGATATGGCCTCAACAATAGTGCGCGATTTGGAGTGAGCAACAAGTGTCTCTACAACTCGTGAGGTAGCCACAAACAATCTTTGATAAGACTGACAGGAGCGTGAGCCTTTGCGAAGTGAAATAGGCAACTCCGGTGACGGAGGATCAGGAGCAGGTGAGTTGTCAGGTGTGGTAGCAACCTCAGGTGTCGGGGTGGCATGTGTGCTTGATCGACGAGTATATACCTGGCCAAATCGGGATCCAACAACATCACTAGGAAGAGGGGGTGGTGGTGTATCGAGAGAATATGGTAAAATAACTTCGGAATCGGGAATAGGAGATGGAAAATTGATGCTAAATTATTGTCTTGTTGATTGCTTGATTGTCAATGCACATCTTCATACATCAATCTTTCCTTGGAACAAGTAAAGCCGGAACTGAATAAGGGCTCATTTGCTTCTTTGAGATTGCACCTATATGCTCTCTAAAAAAACAATTTGGTGCTCAACACCTCGAAGTAGCAACAAGTGATTGGATAACTCCTCTCAAAAGTTCTCTCAAAAGCTACTAAGTAGCTCCATGATTGCTAATGGAAGAGGAACCTTCTCACTTTTCAAGACATTCCAAATTGTAAGCATAAAAACAAACCCCTTGTAGCAAACAAATTGCTAACCACTCCATTTACGTTGATTCTTACTCTTTCCACACATTCTGTGGTGCAAGAGGGGCTAATATGATTTTATACCGATCCTTCATAAAGGAGTAGGTGTTCTTGAAACCATCATGCTTAACCCTTCTCTAAATTTGCCAAGGTTCACCCAACAAAAGGTGTTCAGCATCTATGAGAGCCGCATCACATAACACCTCATCAAAATATGATTTGCCAATAGAAAATGATACAATGGCCTATTTTGACACAGTTAATTCCCCATGATTGTTTAGCCAATTTGATTTGTATAGTTCATGATGTGTCATGGTTTTCAGATTTAATTTTTCAACCAGTGTAGTGGAAGCAACGTTGGTGCAACTCTCACTTATCAATCACAGCCCCACATACCTTTTTATCAATAGTGCATCCATCTGGTATGGAAGATATTCTCATTGCTTGTTGCTCGTCTTTGCTTGAGAATTGTGAACTCATCGAGTTACCAAAAACTCCCCTTCGTCTGCTTGCTCGATGGGTGCACTATCTTTGATATTGTCCTCCACTTTTAATAATGCATCTTTATCTTCACTTTAAACTTCATCCTGCACTGCTTTGAAAACCATCACCCTTTTGTTGGGGCATTGAGATGAAGTATGTCCACAGCCAAGGCATTTAAAGCATTTGACATTAGGACTCCTTTGAGGGGGTGGATGAGAGTAACTAACCTTTTCTTTCCCCTTACTTTCATTCAGTTGTTTGTTGGCTTCCTTCGGCATGGGGCCCATATGAGGAGGGCAAAAGCAATAATACCCTTACCTTTGTAGTTGGAGGTGGAGTTGCAAGCTGACGCAAAGAACTCCTTGCCTTTCAACTTTGATGGAGAGCTTAACCACACCATTGAGATAAACATATGATAATGCAACACAACCAACGATTTCTTTATTCAATCCTCCCAAAAACCTTCCAATCCTTTGATCCTGTGGTTTCTACAACTCGCTTCTCATCGTGAGCATTCCAAATTCTTTAACATAGTCCTCCACACATCCCACCTTGTCGTAAAGTCTGCAATTTAATGTAGAGCTCTTGTTTATAATATTTTGGAACAAAACATCGATAAATGAGTCATCTCATAAGCCTTTGAGTTCTTACCCCTCCATCGTCTCTTCTTCGTTGAGATTTAAGATTTTCTCACCATAAATTTGCATAATCAATAAATTTCAAGGCACCCAACTTACACTTTGTTTCCTCAAAATAGCTCTTATATTCAAAAGCATTCACAACACTTTAATCCCACTCTAAATATTCTTCAGGGAAGCTCGTACCTTTGAACAGAGGAATTTTTAACTTGACATTTTTATTAAGTTCTTATTACCTTCCTCAAGGACGAATTTCATCTTCATCGGTAAACTCCTCTCTCAATGACATCTTCTACAAAACATCATCGTACTTGGGGAGCTAGTTGTTGTACACCCATTCATTCAAAGGTTGCAAACAAACGATTACTCCATCTCTTCTTGTCTTCACTATAAGCTGAGAATTTGTGCTTGCTCCAAGGATAATCCACTTGGTACATCTTCTCCCACAATGAACATAAATTGGAGTTTTGATGCCTAATGATGTGGAATTGATAAAGGAAAAGGGAGACCCGAATTCATTGAGCATGTCATGCAAACCTATCGCTGGTTATTTCTATTTCGCTCCTTTCTATTATCGATTCCACATCAGGACCTCTCATTATACGATGATCCGCCAGACCCAAACATCTTGAAACAGTGTATTTCATCATCAGGGCATCTTGCAATGTCAATCAGTTTGGGGATATGTCATCCACTTCACAACTGGGTTAAATCATGGCTCTAATACCATGTTAGAATAAAGGATCTTGTAACTCAATACTCAATAAACCTCCTATACAAGGCCTTGGCGTTTATTTATGTAGAAATTCAGAAATCCCCCCCCACACCTCAAGGTGAGGAGAGGGCCCTCATTTATAGAAAATATAGGGAAGTTACAAAGGGAGGTTACAAAAGAAGTGGGGCTGGAAGTTACAAAGTTAGTGGGGCTGGAAGTTACCCATACTCCAACACTCCCCCTCAAGCTAGGTGTACCTAGCTTGGACACATAATGAAAAACAACGCAAGCAACAAGCTGCAAACACTCCCCCTCAAGCTGGACATACCCAGCTTGATGACAAAACAAGATGAAAAACGGAAGATACAAAAAGAATAAAATCGTTGATGATGCTGCTCCCCCTCAAGATTGTAATGTGATGCCGCTGAAAATGATGGGTCATCGCCGGAAAAGTGCGGGGCCGGACAACAGAGCGCCGGGAAATCCACACTGGCGGGTGTCGGTCGTCAGAGCGTCGGGAAAATCCGCACTACGGGCCGGTCGTCAGAGCGCCGATAAACCGTAATGTCGGGCCGATCGTCAAAGCGCCGAGAAAATCCGCAATGGCGGGTGCCGGTCGTCGAAGCGCCGGGAAATCCGCAGGAGGAGGCCGACGATGAGATGCGGTGATTCCGCAGGAGATGCCGGGCAGAGAGGCGGGGATTCCGCAGGAGGCACCGGGCAGAGAGGCGGGGATTCCGCAGGATGCAGCAGGAGGTCGGCAGGGCGGTAGGCCGACTGCTGGAGGAGCCGGCAGGAATGAAGGCCAATCGTCAAAGGAGCCGACGGGAGATCGCACAGGAGGCGGGCTGCCGAAAAGAGCCGCAAGTCGGGGAAGGGAGGTCCGCCGGGAAGAACAAGGCGGGAAAGGCGCAGCCGGCCATCCGGAAGGGTCGCCGGGAAATCCGCAGGAGGGCTGCCGGGAGAAGGATCTGGCCGAATAAGCCAGGAAGGGCCGGGAGAGCGCGCGGAGGGCCGGCCGGGAGGCGCGCGAAGGGCCGCTGGACAGGAGGAGCGCCGCGGGAAGAACACCGCCGGACTGAGGCGGAGCAGGGAGGCTGCCTGGATTCACCGCGTCGGGAGGGAAGACGGGTGTGCGCCGCCGGGAGGGAGAGCCGCTGCGACTGAGGATCCACACTGGATCTGGTCGTCGCCGAGAAGAGCCGCGAAGGACTGACGACGGGAAGGCGGGAGAACCGTCGGGCAAGGAAGCCTGTCGCCGGGAGGAGTCGCGCGCAGGAGGAGCGGGCGCCGGGATGAGCGCGCAGCGTGACCGCGATTGGCGACTGGAGGCGTCGCGGGCAGCAGCGGGAGGCGCGGGAGCCTGAAGGGAAAGCCACAGTGGGGCAACGCAGAAGGCGGGGCCGGCGGGAGCCGGTAAGCCGCAACAGGAGGCGGGGCCGGAAGTCCGCCCGGGAGCCGCGCATGAGGAGCGGGCGCTGTTGAGGGAAGGCGCACCGGGGAAGGAGGGCGGGGGCCGTCGCGCGCAGCGGGGATGGGAAGCGCGCCGGGAGACCCGCGCTGGAATCGCCGGATCGCGGGGAAGGGTGCCGAGGGAAGCCGCAGGAGGAGGTGGGGCCTTCGCGCAGGGAGCCGCGAGGGCGAGGGCGAGGGCGAGGGCGCGGGAGCCGGGCGGAGGCCCGCTGGGACGAGGGCGCACCGCTGGAGGACGACATGGAGGGCCGCCGAGGGAGAGATGCGCCGGCATGGAGGGCCGCCGAGGGAAGGAGCCGCAACGGGAGGCTGGGCCGTCGCGCGCTGGAGGAAGAGCCGGCGGGAGGCGCGCCGGGAGAGAGGGCCGCCGTGCGCTGGAGGGGTGCGCGACCGGGAGCCGGCAGGGAAGAGGCGGACGGGAGAAAGGGCCTGCCGAGAGGGAGGGCCGCCGCGCGCAGCGGGGAAGCAGGCGCCGACAAGGGAGGCCGCCGGCAGCGGTAGGCCGCCGAGAGAAGCGGGAGGCCGGCGGGAGCAGTCGGGAGGCGCCGGGAGCAGCGGGAGGCCGCTGGCGGGGCGCTCGGGTGATGGCGTCGGGAGCAGCGGGAGATTGCCGGGAGCAGCCGGGAGTCGCGGCGACGGGATGCGCGCGCAGGAGAGGAGCAGCGGGAGGAGCCGGGAGCCGGGGAGCCGCGTCGCGCCGGGAGGAGCCGGGAGCCGGGGAGCCGCGTCGCGCCGGGAGGAGCCGGGAGCCGCGTCGCGGGAGGGACGAGCCGGGAAGCCGCGTCGCGCCGGGAGGAGCCGGGAGCCGCGTCGCGGGAGGGACGAGCCGGGAGCCGGGGAGCCGCGTCGCGCCGGGAGGAGCCGGAAGTCGCTGGGAGGGAGGGCCGAGCCGGGAGGGAGGGCCGCCTGGGAGGAAGGCCGAGCCGGGAGAAGAGGGCCGCCTGGAAGGGAGGCCGACAGGGGAGAAGAGGGCCGCCTGGAAGGGAGGCCGAGCCGGGAGAAGAGGGCCGATCTAGAGCAGAATAAAAAAAAATAGATGGGAGGGGGGATCGGGATTAACCTTCCTCTGATACCATGTAGAAATTCAGAAATCCCCCCCCACACCTCAAGGTGAGGAGAGGGCCCTCATTTATAGAAAATATAGGGAAGTTACAAAGGGAGGTTACAAAAGAAGTGGGGCTGGAAGTTACAAAGTTAGTGGGGCTGAAAGTTACCCATACTCCAACAATTTATAATGAATAATAATGATAATATAATACATAAATGAGACCATGATGTTATAATGAATAATGATGATGAGATAATACCTAAATGAGAATACTCACAGTCGTACCTCCAAAATGAGGTCAAAGTGTTATACTTACATAGGAAGATAAAGAAGCAACTAGAACAAAAATACAAGTCAACCGATTTACTCAGTCAATTCTTGGACCATTGATTTGTGCCTTAAATATCTAAATACCCTAAATACATAGATAGCACAAGAGCCACAGCTCAGTGAGGACTCGACAAATGCATCAGAGACCCGAGATCAAAACCGAGTGGAGACATATTTCCGGGTTACTGTAGCAGGTATTGTTCGATACTGTGGCAGCCAAAACTATTCATCCATTTGGGTTTTCGGGCCACCGGTTTGGTTCTCAGGTCCTTCAAGACCTTCAGGCCACCCAATACCTTCGGGCCAGTAAGGCTTTCGGGCCACTTCAAGACCTTCAGGTCACCTTAAGGCATTTGGGCCACCTTAAGGCATTTGGGCCATCTTAAGGCTTTTGAGCCACCTAAAATTGCACTTAATAGACCAGACAAACTCTACAACAGATGAGGATTCAGAGCAGATGTATTCACTAGAGCAGAAGCTAACAGATGTGGAAGAATGAGAGGCTATGACATTACCATCGGAACCGGTCTGTGCATAAACGGGAATCCTAATCGAACAGTCATGCGAAGGTGAACAACTGATATCACAATGCAAATGTTGGGGAAGAGCAGTTCCATGTAGTTATAGTCTAGATATTTCCTCTAAGACCTACGGGTCATTTAATCTCTAAGCCAGCAAGACTTGTAAGAATTCCCCCTCATCCCTTGAAAAAGAGTTTATCAAAAATCAATAAAAAGAAGCCTTTTGGGTCATTCGAACATAGATACACTAACAGATTGTAAATTAAAAAACTCCATGTTACATCAACCAGGATGTGGCAGATAAATTATCCTTACACTTCTGAGTTGCAAGGCAGTGAAGCTAACTTCCCATTTTGAGAAGCTGAAACAAAATGTATGAAGTCATGAAGCTTCAATTTCACCATTTTCACAAAAAGCAACAAAAATGGTTAAGAAAGAATCTTCCACTCGCCTTCAACTTCCTCAGTTGGTCACAAGCTATTCAAAACATTCATTTTCTGAGGATGCTAAGAATCCAATTAAAAACACTTTCTGAAAATTGTTACACTTATCACTTATGATAAGTGATTCTTTACAAGTATTTCCAGATATCTTATTAAAAAGTGTTTTTCTACCACATATTTAAGAGGTTTGTTCAGGAATTTTAGCGCAGCTGTTTTTCAGATACATAACAAACACAGCTTATTTTAGTGCTATAAGGAGCTTTCAACAAGGGCTGTCAAACACAGACGAAACAAATTATAGCAAATTTGTGATTCATTCTAAATAACCTGCTGAATTACAGTTATCTGAAAAAGGCTCTATATGTGGGGCGTCGTGAATGAAGCAGGGAGACTCGAGTTGCAAAACTCCTTGGGTGACTGACTGACAGACTGAAAAAAATCAGACAAAGATACACATATCACAATATAAAGTGCTTTTTATAAAAAAGTGCGGAACACAACAAAGCCACTTTATATATCAAGAAATTTCTTATCTATGTTTATGTTTTTAATTTTATCATCTTACATTTTCATGCAAACTCAAACACACACGAACGATATAGCATTTAATATATATATGAAAATTAATTCATATTTGTTTAATAATATTTATGTGTTTCTTTCATTGTGAATTGAGTCCAGTTGATCAGTATGGTTTTTCTCCCATCATCTTGTCAAAATTATTAATTAAAATTTTTAAATGTGGTTGAAGATGAGCAATTTAAGTTTGCATTTGGTGTTGGAAAATATTTTGTGATTTATTTTCCAAGTGTATTAAAAAATTCAATTTAACTGTGTTAATGAAAAACAACATAAATATAAAAAATATATTTTTAGAAACAAAAAAAAACCTATTTTCATGTTTACTGTAAATATGCTTATAACACATGCTTTGCATATACACAAAAGTAAATTTTTTGAGAAATGTCTGGTCAATTTTAATGTTTGGGCATAAATATTTTTAAATTGTCATTTTGGTATAACACATGCTTTGCATATATACAAAACATTGCAAATGAAAGAAAATAAGTTTTGACATGCATCATGAATTGCCATTGAGCATAGAAAGGCTTGCATAACTAGGAAAGTGAAAGTAGAATTTCACAAAAAGAATATTCTAACTAACATAGGATATTATACTAGAAGCTAATAAACACACCATCAGTTTGGAGTCAAACGCCCAATCACCAACACTAGCAGACTTATTTAGTGGAGATCCCTGAAAAATAATAAGATACAATGTCATAAAGCGAGAACACGGAACCAACCAGAGGCACTTTCAGAATCCTATTGCAGAAACTGGGCATACTACCTGTGTAGATCCTTGTGGGGCGGTACATAATGGAGTATCCTAAGATGCATGTATTATCAAGTTAGAAGGAATAAATGACAAACCTAAAATATTAGAGCAAGCAAATAATACCTTTGAAAAATCTACATTTTCAGACATTACTGAGAACCGCCTTTTTATTTGCACAAGATTGGCCTTTGACCTGTCCTCAAGGGAATCTCTGAATCCTGGGCAAAAATATTGATGCCACTAAACTTCAGGCTATGAATAGATGATCAAACACATCCCAAATGAATTTTTTAAAATAAAAATAAAAAATATACATCGGGATGCACATTTGCTAGATACTTACCTCCTGATGGTTTCATGGGAGCAGATAAACTGTTAACTGAGGCCCGGTTTGGAAGCATTAATGGACCACTAAAGCTTGGAGGCCTACGCATTTCACGGTTGGTTCTTTGTGTTAACGTTGGGGCTTCATAATCACACCTAACAAACAGAGGATTATTTGCAGAGCATATAAGCAATAAAAGGATAAGAGAGAGAGAAACTAACATATTTATCAATGAATAAGAAGGCAAAAGCAATCCTCGAGAAGACAATTGTACATAGGAGATAACTAAAGAAGGACAAATTTCCTTTGAAGGGAAAAAAACAAATTCCATATTATTGTTTTACCTTTGCTCAATCACAACGAATATTGGAAAAGGATAATGCCACACATATGATAATGCCACATATATGATATCATTTGGTGGCCTATAAGCACGATGCCTAAATCTGTCATGTTTCAGAGCTTATCTTTTAAATTTTCTTTTTGAGCAGTGGATGTTAGCAATGTCCGCAAGTCGGTACACACTAACTCAAACACTTGGAACTTGAAGGACAGAGCAAGAACACAGGAGTGATTTTGTGCAGCAAAAAACTGGGTTGCTTTTCTGATGGTGTGTTAGGAACTTGGATGTGCCGTATTTGGGGGTATGTGTTATAGTTGCTGTTGGAGAGGGGCAGTGTGGTCTTTTTTTTTTGTGCTGGCAGGCTTCCAGGGGCATGTACTGATGGGCTGATAAAGGGGAATAACTGCCAAGGGGCAGTAGTGTAATTTGCTTCTTCAGTTGTTGGGGCAGGTAGGGGGTTTGTTGGGTGTTCTGGTGGAGTAATAAAGGGGGGGGGGACCAGCTGGAAGGGAGAGGATAGGAATTCATTTGGGATTTTCCAGCAGCAGGTGTGGGGGTTGGGACGTTGGAACGCCAGCTTGTTCACGGAGAAGTGGTCTTCCCCTGGGTACCTCTACCTTTTATTTTCCTTCCTTTTCTCCTTCTCCAGCATGCTACTATAATTCATGTCGCTGCTATCAATTCAGTGTTATTACGGTTCTCTTCTACTCTCTTTCTCTCACTCAACCTCATTGTCCTAACAATTTCACAACTCCGCTGGGGAATCGAGTTCGCTTGAGAGAGACGCCAGCGCAGGGGGAGCTCGCTGGGGAAACACGCTCGCTGGAGAGAAACCTGTGGGACCTTCGTTCGCTGCTTGGCATCACCAGCACAGCTGAGAGGCGATTGCAGCTGGAAAAACGGGAGTTGGAGGACGGTCAGAGCAGGAACAACTCCGCTACAGCCTTGCTAATGTAGAATTGGCTTTAAAAAAGGTACAACAGAGGTTGAAGACTATTCAGGAATGTTTAGATTACCTGCTTCAAAAACAAGCAGAATACCTGCAATCTGTGCATATTCAGACGCAACAAACTGAGGAAAGAGCTTCACGCGACATGCGTGTTTTGGAGGAGTCGTTTGTTTCCTTACTGAAACAGTTGGAAGGACGCATATAGTTTTCTGGTAAGCAGTTTGTGGCAGCCGCTGAGATTCAGAGAGGTTGTGTGGGTGAAATTGCAAGGGAAGACTATCGTTGCAGTGAAAATTTATCTTTGGATGTTGTAGCTTCGGCTGAAGTAAAACAGAATTTGGGGAAGAGAGCTAAGCTGCCTGAACTTTCAGCTGAAGATCCACTTGGATGGATCACAAAAGCATAGGCGTATTTTCTGAAAAATCAGACGACAGAAGAAATGAAACTACACTACGCACAATTTTGCATGGTAGGTACTGCTCTATACTGGTTTTTGTCATCACACAAAGTTACCCCTGACTCGTCATGGGAATTGTTAAAACCAGCTCTAATGGATGAGTTTGAGAAGTCAACAGAGGCAGATCCATTGAGGCCATTGAAGGTGCTTAAACGAACTAGTGTTGTGGAGGAGATTGTACCGGGTTTGTACTCAGAACCGTTGACTGTGGACGAATCGGGGCGGGGGGTTATACCAACTGTTCAAGAGTGGCAAGGTATGGAGGCACAAGTGTCACCTACTACTTTTTGTGAAGGGGAAAAACGCCTTATCTTTCCAAGCTTGGGCTGTGAAGAGCATAGTGAGGTGGAGAACATACAAGTCTATTTTTAGGCGCGTTCAGTTTCCTGTTTTTGCAAGAGAGGGCCCTGTTGGTCTGAAAGTGCTCGTTGTTGGTTTAATTGAGGAGCGTGTTACTAATTCAGGTGGAGTTTTTGGTGAGCTAGGTTCTGCCATTAATGATGTTCAAGCTGGCTACAAGCATAGTGTTTTTGTCGGATGCTGTAAGTCTCATGTTTTGCTAATAGCAAGAGCTACATCAACGTGTTGTTCTGAAGTTTGTGGAGGTTCTGTTATTTATGTGGAGAATGTCAATATGCTGGTAAGAAATCTGTTACGGAATAGTTGTAGTCGCATTGTAATGTTGCTAGTGGGAGCAGTGGCACTAGAAACAAATATATTTGAAGTTTGTTTAAGAAAAAACAACTTTGTCAGCGAGCAGAAAAAAGTGAATCATGTTTCGGGAGTTGTTTATTTGGTATCGTGCTCCCAGAATCCAATAGTACATGGGGGAGTGACTTGGGTGCTTCCACTTTTTCTCATGTTAGTAGGAGATACAAGTTGGTGTTGTCTGGCGACTTTTGTCGCTCTTGTTTGGAGCTATTCTATTTTGATGACTTCAAAGACAGTGGTGCCTGGTGTGGCTGCTGGGATGTCTAGGCAAAGAGGGCTTCCTGCAGGTTCGGTGTTCAACACACGCAGCACATGTAATCATTTTCGTTACATGGCAGCGACTTTCCCTAGAGTTGGTTCGACGACAAGGAAGTTTTCACAGTGCGGAAATGAGTCAAACCAAAGGGTGAGCAGGTATAATCTGTTTGTAGTAGCTCCTGATCTTGCTTTGTGAAACCAAGGAACGAGGGTTTTTGTAGACCAAATCACTTCTTGTGGAGATTTGAGAAGTGTACTAAAAGGTGGAAAATCCAATCTGCTTGGCAATTTCAGATTATCACGGGACACAGGACCTGAAACAGAGACATCTGGGTTTAACGTCGTTGGCTGCCATGGCTGAGCTAATGACGTCAAACCCAGATGTCTCTGATTCAGGTCCTGTGTCCCGTGATAATCTGAAATTGTCAATTGACTTTTTTAAGAGGTGGACAATTGTGGAAATCCGAAAGGAGACTTCTTTAGTTGTTGTTTGTGATACTTTGTACTTTATTCACTAAATAAATACCTTATAACATCTTTATTGTTCTTCTGCATGACAATGCATGTGATAATGTCCTAAGGATAGCTGTTGCATTCAAGGGTCATAGTGGATCTTTGCTATGATGAGAACCCGGAAGTGTCATAACACTGTTCTTGAATATATGTTCTATGGACAAATGATGTTATTTGAGGGACACAAATAGTATATGCCATTAGGGGTGAGGACTCATAAAACTTTGAGGCACTTTCTCATGGTGTGCGCCCTTGGAAATATCTAGGAGGGTATTATGAGAACGATACCCGCCAGTAGAAAATCCACAATTCATAGTGTCATTGGATGTTCCTATCTACGGACGTGTTTATTGGTCCTTAGACTTTAAGATTATTATTAATGGGTATTAAAACTCGTGCACTTAGATGTATTGACGAAAACTATGATGACGCATTGTTCACAGCGAGGTAGGATACGTTGGGTGTGTCACGAGTAATACTGCATTAATAGATAATGCAAGAAAAGATTTATACCTTCTGTTCCATAATAGAAGTAGATATCTTAGGCCCTTTGATGGAATTGATATAGCCTAAATAAATACATGGTCATGGTGATGAATGAGAAAGTTCAATTCTAGGAATTCAAAGAAAGAATAATCGAGCACATGGGTTGATGACACTAGCATGAAACCCGCTTTATATGAGATATCGTGACAAAAGGATTACATTACACGGTAATCGTTTGTAGGAGGTGACACATCATTGCGGTGTTAAATTCTTTCTTTATGGGTGTCTTGGCGTATTGTTAGACGCTAACCTAGGACTTTAGGTAGGATCCACCTAATGCCACTGAGAAAGAGACCTAGAGGGTCACACGCTAAGTGTATCCAAGTATCTCAGTTAAATATTAATTTAACAAGTTAAATAAATATTATTCTTGATTTTGGTTTAATAATTATTTAAGGATGTCTGATCACATTTATTTCGACACTAGTTATTCGAGAGAATATATTGTGGGTGAAATAATATATTTATTAGCGAGTAATACAATAATATTTATTTGAGAAATAAATAGCCATTATTCAAGGTCTAATGAATGTGGTGGAGGAAATAAAGAAAAATTGAAAAATAAAAAGTACGCATCGTGTATATTAAATATACACGCCGTGTATTTTTTTCTGGGAATTTATGAGAAATAATATTATTAATTCATTGGGCACATGTCAAATAATAATAATAAGTCAACTGTTATTATTAGACATGGGGCATTACTAAGAATTAAATGAAATGAATAAATGTTTTCGGGTGATTAATTCATTTTATTATTCTATGTAATTAAAAATCCCAATTATATATATATTTCTCATTAGCCTAGCCATTTTTTGTGGTTGTGCACAACGGATTTGGAAAAGCTCTCAAGCCAAGAGAGAATTTCTTTTCCACTAAGAACGCTCTCAAGCTATGAGAGAGAGATCCACCTCCACCGGATCAAGGTGATCGAAGGCGGACATCGCAAGTGAAGGCTCTTCCGTGCTAGCACTTGGAGATCACTTCAGTGACATCCAGAGATACATGGAGCATGTGTGGATCACTACTAGAGGAATCCTACACTTGGATTCTATGACGCAACGACGGATCACATCAGATCGTGACTGAAACATCGACGAAGAAAGAATTCCATCAAGGTAATTCTTGTCAATTAATTAAATTAATTATAACCAACATATGATGATTCTATTTATGGTTTCAGGACTCCCCTCTTTCTTTTTCATTCTTCGTTCTATTATGAAGATCCGACATTTTATTATCGTGATGGATCTCGGATTGATCGTTGTTAACGCTAAAATTAAAGTTGAGTACACCCACCAACACACTTTCACTGTGCCCGGAACCTACAGATAATAGTCTTCAAAGTATATCTCATAATGATATTCAGTGCAACTAATAGACTTGTAGGTTCAGTACGAGCAGTTATGCTTGATCTTCTCTATGTAGAGGCATTTAGAGTATTTGTGTGTATGTGAGTTCTAGTCATTCTTCTCATCCATCCATATATTTTCTCATCATATCTTTTCATGCAATGGCTAACTCTTTCTTTTATATCTCCTCTTTAAATTTGAACTTAAGCAGCAAGATAATCCTAACAGTCAAGTTGAAAATCCATCAATTAGATAGGTAATTAATAACTTATGTTCATTCCTTCCAAATATGAAATAATCTTCTGTGGCCACATTTTTAGGGATCTTCTTCTTCGTATATTTCCACTTTGAGAAAAGTGACACTTCTTACAAGATATACATTCCTTAAATGGACAATCCTTCTTTTGATATGTTTGAAAAGCGTGAAATGAATTACCAAGAGATTAGGAAAATAATCATGACATTATGTATACACCTAGTTCTTTATAATATATTCAACTAGTAGTATTGTTCTCTGTAAGATAAACATCTGGGAGACTTCGTAAGATAAAATAGCTCTTCATTTTCTTTGTAAGATAATCTGACTTCAATGTTTCATAGGATAATTCTACAGCGTAAGATAAATATGTTACGTAGGTGTGATATTTAGCTTTAATAACTTCTTTGACTCTCGTAAGATAATATTTTATGAATATCCTTTACGTAAGATAATATCTTCTCATATTTTCATTCTGACTAAAGAATATTACTTGATCATTCAGCAACTCAACCATTCTCTTCCTAAGATAAAGTCTTATGTAGTTAGATAAACTTCTAACACATATTTTTTTTTGATTCTGGGTAGATGGAAGATATTATTTGATTCTCGTAAGATAAAACACTTTTGCATAGATCGAATACTTCACTCAACATAAGATAAACTCTCAAAACTATTATCTAAAACACTTAAGATAACCTTGTTAGAATAAAATTATGGATTTTGTGAATTATCAAAACACATAAAAATTGAGATATGTTGGAACAAAATAATATATCCAACAGGTGCACCCTCTAAATTAGAAATTACCCTACCCTTCCAACCAACATATAAATCATGCTTATATGATCGCCAAAGCCCCTTGAGATCCATCAACCATGCACTCTTAGAAGCTTCACTGTCAGGAAAGTTAAATTGATGTTGCAATGAACATGTTAATTCATATAAATACTTCAATAATATAGATATCAATTTAACAAATTTTCTTACGCATATCTTCACCCATGATTTCTTCTTGATTTCATTACCAATATGCCTATATGAGACTGGTTACACTAGAACGATATTGGTGTACTTGGATAAAGTTGCCATAAAACTTATGCATTGTCTGACATTTTTACCTATCATTTGATTTTCTTTATTGTAATCTACCATTATTTGTGTTTCATGATTCCAAACATCACGCATACAGGTGTTCCCACATATCCTACTAGAATATCCCATTAAATAAGATAAAAGAAAAAAAAGAATAATTAATTTATAGTACAACAAGAAAAAAATTATGTGATATGATTTGACATACTTATAAAAAAACTAATGTAGGTTGCTCATTAAGCTCTGATGGATATTTAGGTTGGCCTAGATCGGTAGCCTCTGAAGGATGTACATGTTCCAATGCATGCACTGAGTCATCTGCATGTAGTGGAGTGGAAGATGGAGTAGAATCATCATATCCTAGATGGATAGTAGGAAATGGAGGCGGAATAAACATGGTAGGATAATGATAGAAGGGATAAGGATACATCGTAGAATATGGATATGGTATAGGTGGGAATATCCCTAAAGGTGGCACATGGTATGAGAATTAGAGGCTAAATAAGATGATGATGAAGGCATGGGTGGAAACATCCCTGGAAGCTCAAGTGGAGGATGAAAAGGTGTGGTAGATGGGATGTCCTCTGTTGAGTCAGAGTGTGAACGAGTATGATGGGTTCTTCGTGTAGCTCTAGGAGCACCCCCGCTCGAACCCAAACTAGTAGGCTGAGGAGAAGTCAACTCTAGTTCATATGAATGTCCCTAATTTTTTTTTACAAAGAATAAAAACATGACAGTAAATGTAATGTAGAGGAAAAATATTACAATTATTATACTAAGGGAACCATAAGAAGAAACCCTAGCTCACACATCCATCAATCATTATCATATAATATAGTCCTTCAAATTTCATTAACATCTTTCATAATATGAATAAGAATGAAATGTACATTTTTTAGAAACAGTTTTTAAAAAAGTTTCATACAACTTAGAAGTCAAAGAAGCCATAAACAATATCATAACCTGTTTTAGCAACTATATTTTAAAACCAAGTTATACATTTTTTAAAAACCAATTTTAAACCCGGTTTTCTAAATTAAAATAAATCTAATTAAATTCAATGAAAAAAAATAATACTAAAACAAAGATATCATTCCAAAATAAAACTAAAGTAATTACAGTAGTACTAACCTTAGAAACTTACATCAAGGTAAACTGAATAAACTGTGAACATATACGGTTGCTTCTATATATTACCCACCACTACTTCAGGTTCAACATCAATTCTCACAATGAGACAATTTGATTCATCAAATACAATATTTTTTTCAACACTAATGGGGGTGTTAATAGTGTCAATTTTTTCCCCACCATCATGAAAAATATGTCATGGTATTACTTCAGTAATGAGACCATAATCAGGTCTCATATGATCTTTCACATAAAACACTTGTTTTTTCATTGATGCCCAAATATATGGCTCATCAATATCCAGGAAGTGATTCGTTTCAATAACTCTAAATCCACAGTCATCAATAAATATACCATGTCACGTCATTGAACCAAACCATTTACATTTCATCACAGTGACTTAGCCATAAGATTAGTAATCCAATAACAACATTTTCTCAACAAGTCCATAATAATACACATTTTCATATCAAGGCCTACTATCTGATTCACTGGCATAAAATTACATTATTACAATTAACATAACTCCATCATGTTTTGTTCTCATATTTACCGCTTGATTAGTTGTAACAAATTTATACCAATTGATTATTAATGATTTGCATTCACAAACCAAAGAATTGGAACTACAATCCAACGCTCTTAATTCTCAAGAGACAGAGTCAATAGGTAAACTCAATACTTGAAACATATATGAATAATACAGTTAAATGAATATCTAGATTTTAATTTAATTAAAGTAATGGTCATACTTTTGATTTCAACCAAGCAAGAAACTTTTTGCTATGCAAAGCCTCTCTCCTTCTCAAATGTAAAGATCAATGAACTCTACTTTTATTTTTTTATGTTCCCTATATAAAATGATAATAAAAGTTTAAGGTATATTTGAAATGGCATGGTATGATATAACATATAAATATTTAAATTACTTACTTGATATAGTCATCGAACAAACCACAATTAAACAAGACTGTGTGATGTGTCGTATCCCGCTCTTCAAGGCTCAATGTAGCCAATGTATATGACCCAAAAATTCCTCATATTTGAGGAAGATATAGAAATGAGGGCTCAATTTCCCCATAATGGTCATCTTCATTTCTCATTGGTCGGTTATGTCTTGTGCTCACATCAAACAAATACATTGAACAAAAATACATACATTCTTAAGCCAGATAAACTATCACAATGAAACCTTCAGGATGATTCTTGTTTAAGACATAAGATTTCATTGTGCACATATTTCTTTCAATAGAATACATCCACTGAAAATCAACATGTCCCCCAATAAGTGTTTCAGTTGGAAGATGAACTGTTAAATGCAACATGCAAGTGAAAATGATGGAGGAAAATAAATTCCAACTCACACAAAATTAATGGTGCCACTTTCTACATTTTTATCAAGAAATAATTGGATAAAATTTTAGCATAAAAGTATCTATAAAAATTTCACAAGAGAATCATCTTCATCCTTATATTATTGGATAGTAAATGTCAAATTTCTATTGGAATCAATTCATAAAGACAGATGTAATCATCATGAGTTTTTAGGGATTTTAGTTTCAACTTCATTCTGTTGACTCATTTAGGTGTATTGTTTTAATATCCATCAGTAACCTTGATATTCTCCAATACTTCCAGAAATTGATTTTTCTCTAAATGTTTCATCACATAAGAAATGCAAGTAACTTTCCATTTGTTTTCATTGATACACACAGGATGCAGTTCTAATCGAATACCCCAATCCAACAAGTCTTGATGATATTTTAAGTCATATTTGGTATTCCCCTTGATATTTAAAAGAATTGAAAGCAATATTTCACATATATTTTTCTTAATGTGCATTACATCTAAACAATGACGTGACAAATCGGTTACCAATATGGAAACTCAAAAAAGATAATTGTCTTTTTCCAATTGTAAGTGGCTTCAGTGTCAATATTCTTCCTCTTTTTAGATTTCATTTGACCTTTCCCTAATGAAAAACTAAAATCTTTCAATTCATTAAGTACATCAGTTTTTGAAATATGTTGAGGTGGTTGTTCAATGTTAATTGTATTATCAAACCTCTATTAATTCTTCATTTATTTATGATTCATTGGAAAGAATTGTTGATGCCCCATGAAACTGAAACTACGATGATATTTAAGTCTTCTCGATCATGTATTTTTCATATAAATAGGACATGATAATTTTATCTTCATGCTCCAACTAAACATCGTTGTGTAAGTAGGAAAATCATTTATAGTTCATAAAAGAGCAGCATACATCTGAAATATATTTTTTGAAGAAGCATCGAATTTGTGTACTCATATCCCAAAGTTGCTTCAACTCTATTATTAAAAGTTGCAAGTAGATGTCTATATCATTGTCAAGATCAGAAGATCCAGATATTAGTATACTCAAGAAAGTAAATGATTTTTTATACACATCCATGAAGAAATATTATAAACATGAATAAAAACTGGCCACATGTTGTGAGCAGTAAAAATCTTACCGAATAGATTAAAACCATCACAAGATAGACCCAACCTGACATTATGCACCTTAGCTTCAAAATTAGGATGTTGTGCATCAAATGACCATCATGTTAATCCATTTTCAAGATGAACCAACTCATCAGTATCTTTAATTCTCTCAGCATCATGTCATTGCATATTGGTTGAGATTTCTACAGACATTAATAGATTTTGAAGCCTGGGAATCAATGGAAAGTGCCACATGACTTTCTATGGCACATAAGATGGTGTTCCATCTACATTTTCCTTCCATCGAGATGTACCATATTATTTAGAGTCATTAAGGTTCAATGTTTCCTCCTAAAATAAATTGCAATATTTCAGAAAATTGTGAATTTTATTAGTAGAAAATCCAAGCCTCTTAATTAACTTTCATGTCTTATAATGTTTTGAGGGAATATATGCACCATCAAGAAGCAAGTCCTTCAAAAAGGTAATAATATAATCAATGGAGGTATTATAAATTTCATACATTGTTTTTCCATGATATAACTGCATTAAAAATTATAACTTTGTCATTTTAGTACATTTATGATATATAGGAATTCTGGTATCATCCATTAATTTTTTCACTTTCTCGGCATCATCATATTTATTATTTTCCTCATGTGTATTGATATCATTGTCTTCTTGCACTAGTATATTGTCTCTCTTGTGATGATGCACAAATGGAAACCAATCAAATGTCAACTTCTTCATACCATTTCTTTCTTTTCGTTCATAAATAGTAGAAGATCGTCTCATCTCTCCATTGTGATACCAAACATAATAGTTTGTTTAAAACCCAGCTTTTGTTATATGGTAGCTAACTTCTTACCAACTTAACCATGGTCTTCCAACACAATTATAACATGGACATTGTATACGACCTCTATTTGAAGCATTGTTAAATGAAAAATCTAAAAAAATATTCAAATTCTTTTGAAACTCGGTTGAAATCTGATTGGTATGATACATCTAGCTTCTATCCATTCTATTATAGGGGAAAAAGTTATATTCAAATCAAAAAATGTAAACCATAATTACAAAATTTGTTACAACCAATTTTAATATGAAAGTAATCAAAGCATACTAGTATCTAGCAAAACAAAGAATAAGAGAAATAACACACTACGGGAAAAACTGGCATTTGCGACGGGTTATTTGCGACGGGATTTATTCCCGTTGCAAATAGTCCTGTTAAAAACTTATTTGCGACGGGGTTATTTACCCGTCGCAAATAAGTAGCCTTTTGCGACGGGATAGCTATCCCCGTCGCAAAAGGACTGGCGCGGTTTGCGCGCCAAATCGCGGGAAACTTATTTGCGACGGGGGAATATTCCCGTCGCAAATTACCGGCGGTGGTAAAAGGTATTTGCGACGGGAATATTCCCCCGTCGCAAATAGTGTGTCGGCAGGTGGTTATTTGCGACGGGACCCGTCGCAAATAACTATTTACCCGCTGACCGTAATAAATGTCGGCTAAGGTATTTGCGACGGGACCCGTCGCAAATAATACTAGTTGCGACGGGAATCCCGTCGCAAATGCACCCGTCGCAAATAATCTAACCAATAAATACCCCCATCCGTTTTTTTCAAATCATTCTCAAACTTCATCTTCTTCTTCTCTCAAAATTATATTTCTAAAGTTCAGTTTTTCTCCAGTTTAATTTTTTTCTCCGGAGGTGATATTAAAGTTTTGAAAACGATCAGAGCAGATCAATTTTCAAGGTATTTATGTTCATTTTAATTTAATATTTATTTTTAATTTTTTATTAGTTTCAATTATTCTTAATTAGTTGTAATTTAATTATGTTTACATTGTTTTGTTACTTAATAAATTTAAATTATTAGTATTGTTCATAGTTAATAGTAATTATTTTTAATAATTAAAAATAAATATTAATAATTAATAATAAATACCAATAATTAGGAATAATAACATTATTACATTATTAGTATATTTTATTATTAATATTAAAATAATATAATTTTTTATATATATACATTTCTCTTTTCATCTGTGTGTTTGCTGTCTTCACATGTATTATTTGTATGTGGAGATAGAAAACGCACAGATGAAAGGAGAATTGTATATAAATTAGAAAATTATATTATTTGAATATTAATAATAAAATATACTAATAATGTTATTATTTGTAATTATTGGTAATTATTCCTAATTATTGGTAATTATTCATTTAATTACTAATAATTAGGAACAATTACCAATAATTATCAATAATTAGGAATAATTAGTAATAATTACCAATAATTAGCAACAATTACCAATAATTAGTAATAATTACCAATAATTAGTAATAATTACCAATAATTAGTAATAATTACCAATAAATAGTAATAATTATCAATAATTACCAATAATTAGTAATAATTAGTATTAATTACCAATAATTAGTATTAATTAACAATAATTAGTATTAATTACCAATAATTAGTATTAATTACCAATAATTAGTATTAATTACCAATAATTAGTATTAATTACCAATAATTAGTAATAATTAGTAATAACTACCAATAATTAGTAATAATTACCAATATTTACCAATATTTACCAATAATTACCAATAATTACCAATAATTACCAATAATTACCAATAATTAGTAATAATTAGTAATAATTAGTAAAAATTAGGAATAATTACCAATAATTATTAATAATTAGTAATAATTAGTATTAATTGCCAATAATTAGTAATAATTACCAATAATTAGTAATAATTACCAATAATTACCAATAATTACCAATATTTACCAATAATTACCAATATTTACCAATATTTACCAATAATTACCAATATTTACCAATATTTACCAGTAATTACCAATAATTACCAATAATTACCAATGATTAGTAATAATTACCAATAATTACCAATAATTGGTAATAATTGGTAATAATTAATAATAATTACCAATAATTAGTAATAATTATTAATAATTAGTAATAATTAATAATAATTACCAATAATTAGTAATAATTACCAATAATTAGTAATAATTAACAATAATTACCAATAATTAGTAATAATTAGTAATAATTAGGAATAATTAGTAATAATTAGTATTAATTACCAATAATTAGTATTAGTTACCAATAATTAGTAATAATTACCAATAATTACCAATAATTAGTAATAATTATCAATAATTACCAATAATTACCAATAATTAGTAATAATTAGTAATAATTAGCAATAATTAGTAACAATTACCAATAATTAGTAATAATTAGTAATAATTAGCAATAATTACCAATAATTAGTAATAATTACCAATAATTAGTAATAATTAACAATAATTACCAATAGTTAGTAATAATTAGTAATAATTAGTATTAATTACCAATAATTAGTAATAATTACCAATAATTACCAATAATTACCAATAATTAGTAATAATTAGTAATAATTAGTATTAATTACCAATAATTAGTAATAATTACCAATAATTACCAATAATTACCAATAATTAGTAATAATTAGTAATAATTAGCAATAATTAGTAATAATTACCAATAATTAGTAATAATTAGTAATAATTAGCAATAATTACCAATAATTAGTAATAATTACCAATAATTAACAATAATTACCAATAATTAACAATAATTAGTATTTATTACCAATTATTAGTATTTATTACCAATAATTAGTATTAATTACCAATAATTAGTAATAATTACCAATAATTAGGAACAATTACCAATAATTATCAATAATTAGGAATAATTAGTAATAATTACCAATAATTAGTAATAATTACCAATAATTAGTAATAATTACCAATAATTAGTAATAATTTCCAATAATTAGTAATAATTACCAATAATTAGTAATAATTACCAATAAGTAGTAATAATTATCAATAATTACCAATAATTAGTAATAATTACCAATAATTCGTAATAATTAGTAATAATTACCAATAATTAGTAATAATTACCAATAATTAGGAATAATTACCAATAATTATTAATAATTACCAATAATTAGTAATAATTACCAATAATTAGTAATAATTACCAATAATTAGGAATAATTACCAATAATTATTAATAATTACCAATAATTAGTAATAATTACCAATAATTAGTAATAATTAGTAATAATTACCAATAATTCGTAATAATTACCAATAATTAGTAATAATTACCAATAATTAGTAATAATTAACAATAATTACCAATAATTAGTAATAATTAGTAATAATTAACAATAATTAGTAATAATTAGTATTAATTACCAATAATTAGTAATAATTACCAATAATTAGTAATAATTACCAATAATTAGTAATAATTAGTAATAATTAGCAATAATTACCAATAATTTGTAATAATTACCAATAATTAACAATAATTACCAATAATTACCAATAATTAGTAATAATTTCCAATAATTAGTATTTATTACCAATAATTAGTATTAATTACCAATAATTAGTATTAAATACCAATAATTAGTATTAATTACCAATAATTAGTAATAATTGCCAATAATTAGTAATAATTAGTAATAATTACCAATAATTAGTAATAATTACCAATAATTAGGAATAATTACCAATAATTATTAATAATTACCAATAATTAGTAATAATTACCAATAATTAGTAATAATTAGTAATAATTAGTAATAATTAGTAATAATTAGTAATAATTACCAATAATTCGTAATAATTACCAATAATTAGTAATAATTACCAATAATTAGTAATAATTAACAATAATTACCAATAATTAGTAATAATTAGTAATAATTAACAATAATTAGTAATAATTAGTATTAATTACCAATAATTAGTATTAATTACCAATAATTAGTAATAATTACCAATAATTAGTAATAATTACCAATAATTAGTAATAATTAGTAATAATTAGCAATAATTACCAATAATTTGTAATAATTACCAATAATTAACAATAATTACCAATAATTACCAATAATTAGTAATAATTACCAATAATTAGTAATAATTACCAATAATTATTAATAATTACCAATAATTATTAATAATTACCAATATTTACCAATAATTACCAATATTTACCAATATTTACCAATATTTACCAATATTTACCAATAATTAGAAATAATTACCAATAATTAGAAATAATTACCAATATTTACGAATAATAACATTAGTACATTATTTG
This sequence comes from Viscum album, assembly GCA_963277665.1. Taxonomy (NCBI): domain Eukaryota; kingdom Viridiplantae; phylum Streptophyta; class Magnoliopsida; order Santalales; family Viscaceae; genus Viscum; species Viscum album. The sequence goes on along the minus strand of OY728160.1, from coordinate 1,720,947,587 downwards.
TATATTTTATTATTAATATTAAAATAATATAATTTTCTATATTATATACAATTCTCTTTTCATCTGTGTGTTTTCTGTCTCCACATGTAATATTCGCATTCTTTTTCAAAATTATCAACCTACTCGGCAATGGAGAGGTGAAAGTGAATGCGAATATTACATGTGGAGACAGAATGTTAAACACACAGATGAAAGGAGAATTGTATATAATATAAAAAATTATGTTATTTTAATATTAATAATAAAATATACTAATAATGTAATAATGTTATTATTATATAATTAATGTTTATGAAAAAATTATATTAGTGTTATTAAAATAATAAAAAAATCAATATAATATTAAAATTATCAATATTTGTAACATGTTTTGCTTTATTCTCAATATATTCAATCTTTACTTGAGTGTTTTTTCTAACAAATTATTCAAAACCAGTAATGTTTTTATATTTTATAGAGAAATATGGGACAACGAGGTCGTCGACAATCATTATTAGGTGACCGCATATGGATAAATCAACGTAGAAATCCAAACGGTTCTGGTTTAAATCCAGTATATGTTGAGGGTGTGGAGACTTTTTTATCATTTGCGGCATCAAATTCAGAATTTGTTTCAGAAGGCAAAATAAAATGCCCTTGCAGAAAATGTGCATTGAGAACGTTTGATACGTTTGACAAAGTGGGAGAACATCTCTTGCGTTTTGGTTTTCAACCAGATTATGTTTTTTGGTATCAACACGGTGAACACAGTTCCAGAGCAGGTGATACCAACTTGATTCCGGATCCATCCCGGTTTCAAGATTTAGTACATGATGTTGCAGGTTCATCTGTTCAACATACAGAAACTCCGGCTGATATAGCTTCAAATCCTGAGTTGGCACCGTCTGAATTTTATGAGTTGTTGAAATCTGCTGAGGATGCATTATATCCTGGCTGCAAGATGAGCAAATTAGAAGCAGTTGCAAAATTTATGGCTATCAAATCAGATAACGGAATGTCAAACACCTGTTTTGACCAGATATTTTCTTTGCTGAAAACACTGTTACCCGAAGGAAATGTTTTACCTGCAAATTACTATGAGAGTAAGAGGCTGGTTCGAAATTTGGGATTTACTTGTCAGAAGATTCATGCATGTTCAAATGACTGCATTTTATATTCTGGGGAAAATGAGTCGTTGGATAGTTGTCCTACATGTGGGCAACTGAGATATAAAGAAGGACAACACGGGAAGTCTGGTTTGATTCCTGTAAAACAGTTGAGATATTTTCCGCTTACATCCAGACTTCAGCGTTTATTCATGTCTAAGAATACAGCGACAATGATGTTATGGCATAAAGAGAATATTTCAACCGATAAAAGCTTGAATCATCCAGCCGATGGTGATTCTTGGAAACATTTTGATAGAGTGCATCCATCCTTTGCTTTAGAAGCTAGAAATGTTCGACTGGGCCTTTCCACTGATGGTTTCTGTCCGTTTGGATCTTATGGTAGTCAATATTCATGTTGGCCTGTTTTTTTAACTCCGTACAATTTACCTCCATGGATGTTGATGAAGAAGCCATATATTTTTTTGACTTTACTAATTCCAGGACATCCGAAGAAAAATATTGATGTTTATTTGAAGCCATTGATTGATGAATTAAATTTATTGTGGAGTACTGGTGTCAGTACATATGATGTTGCAACGAAACATAATTTCATACTGAGAGCAGCATTGATGTGGACAATAAGTGACTTCCCGGCTTATGGGATGTTATATGGCTGGAGTACACATGGTCAGAAATCATGTCCTTACTGTATGAGAGAGAACAAAGCATTTATGCTCATTCATGGAAAGAAACCTTGTTATTTTGACTGTCATCGCAGATTTCTTTCAGCTGATCATCCTTTTCGCAGAAACAGATCTCATTTTAGAAAAGGAACAGTTGAAAGGGATGGACCTCCAAAAATGCTATCAGGTTCGGAGTTAAAATCAGTTGTATTTTCATTACCTCCCATCACTTTTGGTCCCACAATAAACCAACAGAAAATTTCTGGTTTTGGGAAAGAACACAATTGGATTAAACGTAGCATATTTTGGGATTTTCCATATTGGTCTGATCTGTTGGTCCGACACATGTTAGATGTCATGCATATTGAGAAGAACTGTTTTGATAATTTGTTTCATACAGTTTTGGATACGTCAGGAAAGAGAAAAGACAATGTAAATGCACGTTTAGATCTTGCCCAAATTTGCAGACGTCCAGAATTGGAACTATTTCAGAATGTCAGAACAGAAAGGTTACTGAAACCAAAAGCAGCTTATACACTGTCTAAAGAAAACCGTTTATTATTTTGTCAGTGGATTGCAGATTTGAGACTTCCAGATGGTTGTGCTTCTAATTTGGGTAGATGTGTAAAGAATGATCATATTACTGGATTAAAAAGTCATGATTATCATGTTATAATGGAGAGACTTCTACCCATTGGATTAAGAGGTCTGTTGAATTCTGTGATTTGGGATTCCATAACAGACATGTCTCATTTTTTTCGGGAAATTTGTGCGGCTACGGCAGATTATGATGCTCTAGACAAACTTGAAAAAGATGTTGTTGTAATTATATGTAAACTGGAAAAAATATTTCCGCCGTCTTTCTTCGACTTAATGGAACATTTGATGTTATATTTGCCATATGAAGCCAAATGTGGAGGTCCGGTACAGTTTCGATGGATGTACCCATTTGAAAGATGCATGCAAAAATTGAAAAAAAAAGTACGTAACATAGCATCTGTTGAAGGATCTATTGCAGAAGCTTATTTGCAAGAGGAAATATCTTTTTTCTGCTCCCATTATTTTGAATCTGAGTATCCTTCAAAACACAACCGAATGGGACGGAACGAGAGGAATATTGATGAAATCGACAATCAATTATCTATTTTCAACCAGTCAGAGCTTGGTTTTGGTGGAGTTTATGAACGCTGGCTTTCAGATGATGAACATCAGAGAGCTCATACGTATGTTCTGCTCAACTGTGAAGAAATGACATCATTTGTACTGTAAGTGTTTATATCACTTATTCTATCATTTATGTTACAGTAAATAACTTTGGTTTTTATAGGTTGTATGATAATCATATCAAGAAACAAATTTCACAAATTACAGCAGCTGCTCTCGAAGAACGTCGACTGAAAAATTTCTCTCAGTGGTTTCAAAAACTGGTAACATAAATTCTTTATCTTTTAGCAACTCATTCAATGTATAGTTTACTATATTGATAATTATTTCACAAATTTTCAAGTGTCTCGACATGCTGATAAAATTGACAAACGGCTGTGTGTATTGAGTAACTCACCTTCTAAACTTGTTAAAACTTATAATGCATATGTGGTGAATGGATTTCGATTCCACACACATGCATATGGGGAATCGAAAAAAACAATGAACAGTGGAGTTAGCTTGAGAGAATCTCATCATCGAGAAAATGAAGTTGACTTTTATGGCATACTTGATGAAATCATTGAACTCTGTTATCTTGGACAACATTACATAACCATGTTCAAATGTCGGTGGTTGGATACAGAGAGAGGCGTGCGTGTTCATCCGACTCATGGAATCATCGATATTAAATGTAAAAGTGTTCTCGCAGTAAATGAACCATTCTTATTGGCTCAACAGGCATATCAAGTTTATTATGCAAAGTACTGTGCAACATCAAGAGACTTGACTGATTGGTGGAGTGTAATAAAAATCAAAATTCGAGACAATCAGTTTAGTCAAAGTGAATGTGCTTTCACTGATGTGCAAAGAATTGAAGTTTTTCAAGAGAGTACTCAAAACCAATCTTTTTTACAAAGAGACATGAGTATCGATGACGACACCCCACATTTAAGAGTCGGTGATGACGATGATGTTAATGATGTCACATATGAATTTGAAATGGTAAGAGATGAAGCAACTGTAACTCGAATGGATATCGATGATGTTGAGGAGGAATATGAAGATGACATTGACATATATGAAGATGATGATGAAGATGAACACTGATAGCATTCCATGGTATTTATATACAATCATAATATGTATATATGTATATATAATAGTAATTATCAATTATTTGCTAACATTAACATTTTCTGTTTCAGATGGACGACGCCACATTTCGTGAGTTGGCGGATGTTGACCTGACTTTCGATACGGATGCGTTGCTGACAGATGACCCTCAGCCTGCAGGCGCTTCAGGGAGTACGCGGAGGGGGCGCGGTCTTGCACGATTGATGATTCCTGACCCCGTCCCCGAGCGACGTCCACGTCTTGGGTTTGATCCACGCACACGGAGGTGTGATAACCTGTGGATTTGACTAAGATTTCATTAATCCATTTACATAATAAATGTTTATTATTTTTTCAGTTTTTCGCATATAGCAGTCGGACAGGGCAGCGCTATTTTGCGCAACTATTTCTCTCAGCCGTCGACCACATGGGAGCAGATTCCCATTGATGTGCAGCAGGCCATGTTCGGCCATTGGTTGGTACGTACGTAAATAAATAATTTTTATTTTGAAAATTATCTCATTTCTAACTTGATATTTTGATTTATTTGTAGGGTTTATGGTATCCGATCGAGGATACCATGCGTGACGCCATCCACGAGGCATGGGAGGTGGCCATGCGTGATCGCCTTCGTCAGTTTTTGCACAATTTAAGAAAAGCTGCGATGAAGAAAGCAGAAGTGTCAGAGTTTGATGAGTCATGTAGAGCACACCGACCAGAGTATATTTCATCCCATGTATGGGATGAATTATGTGCGCACTGGTTGAGTGGTGCCTTTCAGAGGAGATCATCGGTGGGGAGGCGGAATCGGGGGAGGCAGGAGGTGACTCATCGAGCTGAGAGTCGTTCTTTCAGTACTCATAGACAGCATCTGGTACGTACATTATTTATAAATATTTTATATAACTATAAATATTAACAGTTTATTTTTTATTCTTATAGGCTGTCGAGCACCCCGATATTACAGAGTACGACGTATATCGGAGGATGTATAGTGATTCTGCTACTGGGGAGCTCAGAGGTGATCGTCAGCATCACATCGTGGTCAGTATTATTTGTTTTCAAGTTTAAAAATTAACTGCATATAATATATTCACAATTTTAATTTTAAATTGCAACTATAGGAGTCATATGAGGCCGCAGCGTCACAGGCCCGACCTGAGAGTCAGGCCGAGTCATCAGATCAGACCACTGCCCGTCAGTTTGATGAAGCGGCATGGATGCAGGCCACCCAGTATGCCTTCGAGAAGGGCCGGGTAGTTGGTATCGGCTCTCGACTGACTCCCGGAGATTATTATGGCAGTGCTGCGATGTCGGCGTCCAGCTCGAGAGGAGCTCGTGCATCTTCTTCTACTACACAGTATGAGAATCAGTTGCGATCTCAAACTGCACAGATAGAGAGTCTCTGACAGGAGCAGGAGCAGATGCGTCAGCAGCATGAGAAGGAGCGTCGACGCCAGCAGAGCTGTACGAGGAGCAGACGAGTCGATGGCAGCAGCAGCATCAGGAGCAGATGAAGTACATGCGCCGACTCACTCATGCTTTAGGGATTGAGTTTCCTCCACCACCATCTGCAGATCCCCCACCCCCCTCCCCCCTCCTTCAGATTAGAGATTGTACTTATGTTATAAAATTTGTGAAATCAATTTTTTTTTCTATTTGTAGTTTCTGTCTCATTATAAAATATTAATAATATTATATTTTTAAATAACAATATTAATATGAATAATAATATTATTTATATTTTATAATATTAAATTATATATATATATTAAAATTTTATAATATTAAAATTTAATTATATTTTTTGTAATACTTGAATTATTTTAATATTTGAATGTAAAATAATTCTATTATTTTTATATTAATTAAAATAAATTATTAATATTTTTTTTATTTATAAATTATAATTCTAATATTATTATATTAATTAAATCATTTATTAATATTCTATTATTTTTTATTTTTGAATTATAATTCTATTATTATTATATTAATTAAAATAATTTATTAATAATTTATTATTTTTATTTGTGAATTATAATTCTATTATTATATTAATGAAAATAATTTATTAATAATTTATTTTTTTTTATTTTTTTATAGTATTTGCGACGGGATACTATGCCCGTCGCAAATACTAGTATTATTAATTGTTTTTTATTTTTTTAAAAAAATAGTTTTTGCGACGGTACCGTCGCAAAAGGTATTTGCGACGGGACCCGTCGCAAAAGCTATTTTAAAAAGTTTTTTACAAAAATACGGAGTACTATTTGCGACGGGGAGAATGACCGTCGCAAAAAACGGCTTTAGCGACGGGCCCGTCGCAAATAAGTGTTGTTGCGACACCGTTTTCAGCAACGGGCCCCCGTCGCAAAAAGCCATTTGCGACGGGATCCCGTCGCAAATGCCCCGTCGCAAATACATGTTTTTCTAGTAGTGACATATGCTATAAGCGATGCCTACAAATAACAAACCAAGTTGGGTATCCTCGACGTTTAAGAATTCACTATCATGGTGGATAAACTGAATATCTTTGAGACACTACAAAGTGTTACACAAGGTTTTTACTATAAAGACTCGATCAACATGATCCAAACAAAGGCAAACCCGCGATTTCATAAAAACAAATTCCTACTTTCCAAATGATCAAAATACTTCAAACATACCAAAATACATTCCAAAGATCAAAAATAGAATCAAAGGAGAAAAATGATCAATATAAAGAATATGGGAGAGGAATAAATACCTTAGAATATCTACTAATTCAACATTATGATCTAGAAGATGGTAGGTACATTTTATTCTTTGGATAATTTAATCTATAATTTATTTTTGCAGATGTCCCAACCAACCACAACAATGACTGGCCTTTGGAATTTTTAAGTGAGATGGATTAAAATCCCCAAACCAGCCACATTAGAAACACACTAATGATTTCATTCATTATTTATGAGTGATAGTTGAAGGAGATGTCTTCCATGATTTAGGTTCCCTGGCTTATGCTCTTCACTAAATGGGGAACCTTTACTAACTCTGGAGGACATAAAGATTCCACCCTTCTTGGGTTGTGATAAACCCACAGAGAGTCATTAATTTCCCATGAGATCAATCAGTTTAGAAGTTAAAAACACAAACCCCAAATCATTAAATCTCCAATTAAGGAGTATAAGATCATGAAAGTATAAGGACGGTCTCGTAAAGAGAATGATATATAACACTCAATTTAATAATTAAAACACTAAACTAATGTTATAAAGAAACAACTACTTGAAAACTAAAAGAAGAAATATTGGTGATGATTTAAGAGAATGATAGAAGAAAATAAAAAAATGGCACAAGACATATGATTCCTAGGTCCATGCGCTAGTGATTGTAAAAACTTAATGACTTCTTATTTTCATTGGAATTCTGTTTAAGTCACCCCCCCATTCAAGTGATTACTCCCACTCTCTAATAAATTCCCCTTTTTAATGGTCATATACTTCGGTTCAATAGTGAGAATAGTAATGAAAACTCATTTTAAAATGTAGAGCCTATCATACCCAATGGTTATAGTGAAATTAATATTCTAGTAACTGCATTATAGAACACTCTCTTAATAAAAACACAATGGTCACCTAATAAAAAAATATGGTAGAGGGAGGGAAGAGAATTGAATGTGAAACCCAACATGAATTAAACAAAAATCCATAGACACACTAGTACCATCCCCCTTTAATCGTATGTTTAGAAGAAATAAAGATCACCCTCTCATGATATCTACGATAGGGTGATGAAAAAAATGAAATAAAGCATATAGAATTTGTGATAGCAAAACTTTTTGAGCCTATCTACGGCAGAAACTCCACTTTCAGCTCATTCTAGTCCTTCTCTCCCTTCACAACCATCCAAAACCCATTATTTATAGGCAACAATTCTTTTTGGGATCAACTTCACCTTCCCAAAATAACTCTTCAAATTTGAACATGAATATCATGGTCAATAGATATGAAATTCCTTCAATAAATTCACAGAGACTGTGTTTTTATTTTCATGTTGATAGGAGCTTCGCGACATGAACATAAACAATGGTATGACCATTTCATGGCCATCCATGCTTCATGATGCATCTATTTACTTCATGGAATGAACGAAAACTCATAGTCTAAAATTTAAAAACATGAACAAAAAATCACTAAATCCATATTTAACCAGTATAAGAACAGGAATATACATGATGAAATAGATAAAAATGAAAAGAATACTCAACATAAGAGAAGAAGGCTTTGGAACTCACTAATCTGATATTGAAGAAGATATGAATCAAAAAATTCTTGAATAAGTGGAGCACACTGGAGGAGAAGGGAAGTCATTAGTCGTTCGGGTGAGGGGAATTAAGGTAGGGATTGTGGGTGAATGTGGGAGAGGTTTGAAGCCCATGGATTTGTGAAAATGTTATACCAACAGTTTTAAAAAAAACCATTGGTATAGCCCAATGTATACCAATAGTTTTTTGAAATCGTTGGTATAGCTTTATTGGTATGTACTTGAACTAGGAACTCTATATTAGTGGTTCATGTAAACCATTGGCATAGAGGCGTGGGGATAGCCCCATTTTTCAATAGTGGTTAGAGTTGAATTTATAAGGACGGGGGGGGGGGGGGTTATCAGCATTTTCCAAAAAACGTTGATAAATATACGGTTTATCAGCGCTAAAATAATAAACGCTGATAAAACGTTTCTTTATCAATACTTTTTTAATGCTTGTAAAGTCTATCTTTATCAGCACTATAATTATAGTCCTGATAAAGATTGTTTTTTTATAAAGTTTTATAAATAAAATACAAAAATATTAAACAAATGTGTATTAAATATGAATAAATTATAAAAAAATAAAAAATATTTTAAATTATTAATGGATATATAATCTTGAATGCATGAATGTTAAAAATGAGTGAAATTGAATAATGAAAAATGAAGAGGCTTCAAAAATATTAAAAAATGGATAAGTTTAATTAATTATACAAATTATTAAAAAATTAAAAATGAATAAATATTAAAATGAAGATAAATACATATTGAAAATATTCAAACATAGTAAATAAATATGTATCAATAAATATTAGAAAGTGATTAAATTCCAAAAAATAATAATAAATATTAAAAATGAATAAATAATATTAACTGAAATAATATCAAAAATGAATAAATAAAATTTAATAGATAACAAAACTATTTAAAAATTAATTACATTAATTGTAAACACTTGCAAAAAATGAAGAAAATGATAAAAATGCATTTAAAAGGATTAATTATATAGATTTCAAACATTTTAAAAATATTATATTTTAATAACTAAAATTGAATGAATATTAATCATGTAAATTACAAACATGTTAAGAGTATTAAAACTTATTAAATAGTTTTGAATAGTTCGTAAGATTAACTACATTGGTTGTAAACACATACACAAATGAAGAAAATACTAGAAAATGTGTTTAAATAAATTAATTATATAAATTTGAAACATTTTAAAAATATTACAGCTTAGTAAATATAATTGAATAAATATTAATTATATAAATTAAAAACATGTTAAGAATATTAAAACTTAGTAAATAACTTTGTATAAATAAATATTAAAAAATGAATAAATCTCAAAAATATTAAAAAATAATAAATATTGAAAATTAAAAAATAATATTAAATGAAATAATTTTAAAATTGAATAAATTACAAAAATATTTAAAAAATTGAATCCGCGACCAAGGTAGTCAAACTCGAGAGTCTACTTAGACTTGTTTGAGGCTAGTAAAATCGACTCGTAGATTCGACTCGTAAATTTATAAGAGTCTGCTTCAATAGTAAAAAAAACTCCACAGGGAAAAAGGCATTGGAGAGATACTCCCAAACTGATCCAGTCTTTTAAACTGTCATTCGAAAAATAGTTGTTGCCTCTTTCAGAACCCCCAAACCACACATTCCTACTGAAGCAAGCGGAACTAATTTCATATCCACTATATACCCCATATGACAACCTTTGAAGCCAACAACCAACCATAAATTCAAATCAAAATTCCCAACATCAAACCGACAACAATTCAAATCAAAAATTCAAATCAGTATTCAGATCAATAATTTACATCAATTCAGTAGGAGATGAGCAGTCCAAATTAAAATAACCAACAGTAAATATCAAATTCATGCAGCAGTTCACATTAAATAAATTATAAAAAACATCTAAAAGAAGGCACAAAAAATATCAACAACTTACATCAATGTTGAAGGAGTACCGGTGGGTGTGGGATACAGTGTTAGAGAAGCGAAGCAAAAAAACCCATCAATTTTCCCATGTGTGATGTGAGGCTGAGAGACAGTAACCTGAAATCCATAAATCAGGGATCAAAACAGTGGTGGTTGCTCATCCCATATGCGAGCTCGAGAGAGAGTAACCTGCAGCGGGTTCTTCTCTGTGAGGTAGCGTCGGAGGATAAGCACCATTGAAGGAAGCATTGCCACCAATGAACACCACATACATCACTCAACTGTAGGATAAATACAGATGCAACCATTGTCGAAGAACACCACCAACACCACCAAATAACACCATATATCCAACAACCAAGGTCAGACCAGAGGAATTAACATTGAAGTTTAACATTGAAAACAAAATCAAACTATAAGAAAACCAAAAATTCAACCACCGCCAATCGTATACACCTGTTGAACTGAGGATCATTCATGATAAAACAAATATATAAGATATTATAGGAAACCAGTACAATTTAGCATATGAGGTTATAACCTACATTATTTTTTCATCATGATTCACCTTCCATGTTCAATAGCTATAAAGGGTCTCCATATAGAGACCCAACCTTTTCATTCATTACTATTACATCATTTTAGAGATAAACAACACAATAGTATTACACATGGAGGATCCAGAGGTTTAGTGTCTTGGGCAAACTAGGACCTTACATAACAAATAAAACATCAACCATAAACATTTAATTTCATCTTCTCTAGCTTCTTATTGACACTTGTCCTCTCCTTAGTACATGTATCCACCTGAGGATATACATCAAAAGGGGTGAGCTAAAAGCCCAGTAAGAGGATAGATAAGAACAATACATCATGGGGTGAGCATAATCATGACATAGGAAAAAGATCATAAACATGAGAGGAGCATAAGTAAAAGACTTGAAATGTGGCAATGCATAAAAATGAAACATCATGTCTTAGTGGTTAACTACCACACATACTTGTGAACAAAGATAGCATCATGTTCACGCATCATTTCACATTTAATCATGAGATTCATCAATTTACCCAATGCATTGGAGCGCTATATAATTCCGGGCGCACCCGTCACATTTAAACATTCATATTGCGCTATATAATTCCGGGCTCACCCGTCACATCATAACATTATCATTATCATGCTTGCCACATAGAACACATATAAAACATGTACATAAATAACTCATGGAAAGGAATGAGTTTCATCTCATAATAACACATTCATAAGCTCTGGGTTCCCAAAAGAAAGAGGGAACAACATACTTGATATAAGAACCATCAACCTTGAATGAGAGGTAAAATGTGAGATCTTGAAAGAAGAGTTCTTTTGGAAAACATTTTGATGGACATAAAAACCAGTGACAAACATGTATATCCCAGAAAAGTAAAGGAAATGATGAACAAAAGACCTTTGAGTAGTAACCATATCAAAAATGGAGTGAAAGAGGGAGAACCCGAAGGAAGAAAATTGGGTTCGAGATTTCCCCTTACCTTGTACTCGAATGCCTCCTTCTCTTTAATGTCATGTATAATGACATTATATTCATTAATTAGAAATTGAAGAACCTTTTATACATTAATAGGGTTCATTATGGTTTCATTATTTCATATTATGTTCCTTTGGATGACTTATAGAGTTTAAAAACATTGTTCGGAGATGTTCGTTTTTATGGTTTTCTTGAGCGGTCCACTTGTATTCTTAAATTGATGTTTGGGTAGAAAACATCCAGAATTGATATTACATGTTATTAATGATATTAAATAAGCTTTAATGATTTTATAATGAGTTATATTTGATCCATGTAGACGAATCATTAGATAAGAATTAAATGAAGATTATTTGGGTTAATTTGAGCGGTTTTTGGATCACAACAAACTCATTTTAACTTTTCACTTAGTAATATGGCCATAGGTTATTTCCAGAACTTAAAATAGAAAATAATACATATAAAAATATTCTGGTTCAACCATAAAAATGGTTTCATGACCAGATTGAAGGTAGAAATGGAAGAAGAGAACATGTCGTTTTTGAAGGTGATAAATTATCATCACATGAACAGCGTTCTCTTTAATAAAATAAAAGGAAGAGGAAAGGGTGTGGGGTGATATAATATAACATTAGAATCATAATATTACAGTATATATATATATAATACTGGATTTACAAAACAATTTGGATGAAGATAGGTAGAGAGAGATCAAGAAAAAAACTTGAACTTGAAAGGAAATTAAAGGAGAAGAGAGAGAGAAATTACCTTTAGAATCCTTCTCTTGAGATCCTCTTTAAGGAAGTTAGGCTTGGTCTTTTGATGAGACCAGCAGCTTTTGGACGTGGGGGATGAGCTAGGGAAGGTGTTTGGGCAGAGTTTAGAGAAATCTTGGAGCTTGAGAGGTGTGAGGAAAAGAGGGAGTGAATGATGACTTTTATAGTGGAGGGGAGAGGGGTTTCCTTAATATAAAATTGATTAGTTTATTAATTTCACCTAAGACAAGGAATAGTGAGTCTTGGATGACTAAGAATAGTAAATAAGACTTGTGAATTCGGGATTTGGGTGGTTACATCACTTATGATGCCAGGAATAGTGAGTTTTAATTAAAATGTATTTATATGATAAATTAATGTATTCTACTATTCATAAAAAATTCAAGTATCTCAGAAAAGTCCCAAAATTTTACCCCAACCATTTTTCGACGTGTAGAATCCAAAAATGAAGTCCATTTTTCAAAAATAATTTTCTAAATATTATTAATTTAATATTTAATTAAAATCGTAATTTACTTAAAAAAACAGTTTTTAAAATTAAAACTGATTTTGCAGTTCTTTCAAAAATTACGTAGGGTCTTATCTAAAAACTATTATACATTGATTCAATAATTTAGGAATATATTTCAGGAAAATAAATATTCATTTAAATTAATTAATTAATTATAATTAATTATTTATGACTTATAAAATACCAAAAACGTTTACTAAAGTCAAATTATCACTTTCTATGATGTCTAAATTTTATTTTATTATTCATAGGTAATGTTACTCTTATTTACTATTCATAAGGGTCATATTACTATTCATAAGGGTAGGTTACTATTCATAAGGGTAGGTTACTATTCACCAAAAATTATTTTTGTTTCATTAGACACCAAAACTATCTTGAGCACAATAGTGTATGTCGGATTTTTAAAATTCCAAACATAGGGGTGACAAAATTATGTTTAAAGGTCACTTATCACTTATTAGTTCATTATTTTGTGTTTTTATGACATAGATATAAGAAGGGAATTTTCTATTGAAATACTTTGGGTCGTTACATTCTTCCCCCCTTAAGAAATTTCGCTCCCGAAATTTCAATTTACACAAACAAGTGAGGGTACTTCTCCTTCATTGCCTCCTCTGGTTCCCAAGTTGCTTCCTCAAACTTCTGGTTCCTCCACAACACTTTGACAAGGCGGGTGGTCTTGTTGCGTAGAACCTTATCACTTCGATCCAGAATTTTTACCGGTTGCTCCTCATACGAGAGATCATCCTCCAGCTGTACCACCTCTGAGTTTAGTACATGTGAGGGGTCTGGTATTTACTTCCTCAGTAGTGATACGTGAAACACATCATGAACTTGAGCCATATTCGGTGGAAGTGCCAAACGATAGGCCACGACTTCTATACGATCAAGGATCTCAAGGGGGCCAATGTACCTTGGGCTTAACTTCCCTTTCTTCCCAAATCTCATGACTCTCTTCCATGGAGATATTCGAAGAAAGACTTTATCTCCAACGTCGAACTCCAAGTCCCTTTGACGATTATCAGCATAGCTCTTTTACCGACTTTGAGCATCTTTGATGTGTTTCTGGATGACTTGAACCTTCTCTGTCATCTCTTGAACAAGATCGGGACCAAGTAGTTTTCGTTCTCCAACTTCATCCCAACAGGTTGGAGTTCTACATCGCTTTCCATAAAGAGCTTCATACAGAGCCATATGAATACTCGAGTGGAAGCTATTGTTGTATGAGAACTCAACCAATGGAAGGTGTTGATCTCATCCACCTTTGAATTCAAGAGAGTAGGATCTTAGCATATCTTCAAGTGTCTGAATAGTCCTTTCAGACTGGACATTAGTTTGGGGGTGATAGGCCGTGCTGAAATTTAATTCAGTACTCAAAGCATGTTGAAGGCTCCTCCAGAATTTAGAAGTGAACCTTGGATCACAGTCAGAGACAATCGAGAGTGGAACACCGTGCAATCTCACTACTTCCTTCACATATATCCTTGCAAGCTGTTCAAGTGAGAGGTCTTCCCGAATAGCGATAAAATGGGCACTCTTGGTGAGTCGGTCAACCACAACCCATATCACATTATTTCCCCTTGACGTTTTCGGAAGACCCATGACAAAGTCCATAGTAACATTTTCCCATTTCCACATGGGTATAGGCAATGGCTGCATCATACCTTTGGACTTTTTCCGCTCAGCTTTAACTTGCTGACATACCAAGCACCTTGATATATATTCTGCAATCTCCTTCTTCATGTTATCCCACCAGAAGTGTTCTCGGAGATCATGATACATCTTGGTACTTCCAGGATGGATAGAGAAAGTTGAGCTATGTGCATTATCCAATAGCTCCTTCTTTATCCCGGGTGATGAAGGCACACAAAGCCGCGTTCCAAACCGAATCACACCATCATCGTCGATACGGAACTCTTGCAGCTTCCCTTCCTTTACTGCATTCACCCTCTTTTGTATCTCCACATCATCCCTTTGTGCTTCCTTAATCTTCTGTTGGATGGATGGTTGTGCAATCATTTGGGCAAGGTAGGATGTATCCCCTGTCCTTACGATTCCCAAATCCATCCTTTGCATATCCAAGAAGATAGGGTCTTTCTCAATCCTCAACATGGATAGAGTAGCAGGTTCTTTCCTGCTTAGAGCATCAGCTACCTTGTTCGCCTTTCCAGGATGATAGTGAATAGAGCAATCGTAATCCTTGATTAGCTCTAACCATCTCCTTTGACGCATGTTGAGCTCCTTTTGTGTGAATATATACTTTAGGCTCTTGTGGTCGGTGTATATGTCACACTTCTTGCCATAAAGGTAGTGCCGCCAGATTTTCAAGGCAAAAATCACGGCTGCCAGCTCTAGATCATGCGTCGGGTAGTTCTGCTCATGGATCTTCAACTGTCGTGAGGCGTAGGCTATCACATTATCATTTTGCATGAGTACACAACCCAAGCCTTTCTTTGAAGCATCACTGTATATCACAGAACTTTCTCCACTTTTCGGTAGTGTGAGTACAGGTGCATTGATCAGCCTTCTCTTTAGCTCCTTGAAGCTTCCATCACATTCATCCGTCCAGACATACTTTACCCCTTTCCTTGTTAACTTAGTTAGCGGGCTTGACAATCGTGAGAAGTTTCTCACAAAACGTCGATAGTACCCAGCTAATCCAAGAAAACTACGGATTTCTGTGACACTGGAGGGACTGGGCCATTCTTCAATAGCCTTTGTCTTTGAAGGGTCCACAGAAATTCCCTCGCTTGTGATCACATGCCCCAAGAACGTGACTTGATTCATCCAAAAGTCACACTTGCTGAACTTGGCGTACAACTTCTCCTTTCTCAATGTCGCCAACACAAGTCTTAGATGTTCTTCATGTTCCTCCTTGCTCTTGGAGTAGATGAGAATATCATCGATAAACACTACCAAAAATTTGTCGAGGTAATGTCTAAAGACTCTATTCGTCAAATCCATGAAGACTGCAGGGGCATTAGTAAGTCCGAAGGGCATCACCAAAAACTCATAGTGCCCATTCCTTATACGGAAGGCAGTCTTCTGAATATCTTCCTTCTTCACCTTTACTTGATGATATCCAGAACGAAGATCCACCTTTGAGAAGTATTGAGCTCCTCTTAACTGGTCGAACAAGTCATCAATCCTTGGGAGATGATACTTGTTCTTTATGGTGATCTTGTTGAGTTCCTGATAATCGATACACAGCCGCGTGGTTCCATCCTTCTTCTTTACAAAGAGCACTGGCGCACCCCAAGGTGATGCACTAGGGCGTATGAACCCTTTGTCCAGATGCTCTTGCAGCTGCTTCTTTAACTCCTCCAGTTCGATAGGAGCCATCCTATATGGGCACTTCGAGATAGGAGTAGCTCCGGGTATGAGTTCAATTAAGAACTCTACCTCACGATCCGGGGGAATTTCGGGTAACTCTTCGGGAAATACATCGTCGTATTCCCTTACGATGAGCATTTCCTCAAGGTTGGCACTTTCCTTCGACTCAACCATTTGGGCGAGGTATGCTTCTTCATAGGGAATCATCACCCACACCACTGAAGGATTTTTCAAAGGATAATCATGATCTTCCTTGCATTTGTAGAGGAGCATGAGATGGTTCGAAATATGAAAATATATTTCCTTTTCCCGACAGCTGATATGCGCTCTATATAAAGAGAGCCATTCCATTCCCATTATAGCGTCGAATTCCACCAAGGGAAGTATTACGAGATTTGCCGGAAGAATCTTCCCACATACGTCAACAGGAGAAGAATCAAACACTTGGGTTGCAATGATTGCACCACTTAGTGTTTTTACAGATATCTCTACTTCAAGGTTTCGGGGCTTCGATTCTATAGTTCTAGCAAACTTGCAAGATATAAAGGAATGCGTAGAACCAGAATCAAATAAGACTTTTTCCATTCTTGAGTGAATAGGAAGTTTACCTTGTACGACTTCATTATCATGTTCCACCTCCGCAGTAGTGATGACATAAGCCTTCCCTTGTTCCTTTGGCTTTGGTGGTTGTTGGCGCTGATTACCCTCGAGAGCTCGAGGTTTAGTGCCCTGGTTTGAATAGTGCCCTAGCTCCCTACAGTTGTACCATTGAACCACGAGTGGTTCTCTCCTTTCATCGGCTACATTATCCTTCCTTTTCATGTCTCTTCGACACTCGTGATCTAGGTGTCCTTCTTTCCCACACTTGAAGCATTTACCCGTCCCTTTGAGGCAGTTCCCATTGTGCAACTTCCCACATTTTTGGCATGTGGGTCGTTGTGTTTTCTTCCCATCTTTGTCATTAGATCCACCGGCTTGAAACTCCATCTTTCTTTTCTTATCACCATAGCCATGAGACCATTCTCCAAACTCCATCTCCACTTTGAGAGCACACCGAACAACTTCTTCATAACTCCCAAAGTCTCGAATTGCAAGAGCCTTTCGAAGATGTGGTTTTAATCCACTAAAGAATCTATCAATTTTGCTATCATTGTTGATAACAAAACCCGAAGCATACCTTGCGAGCCTTGTGAAATTTTATTCATAGGTTGTGACAAATTCTCCTTCTTTTTGCTTGAGCTCTATGAATTCTCTCTCCATCTTCGTGCGAAGAGTTCTTGGGAAGTAATTGTTAAGAAACATTATCTTAAAGTCTTCTCATTCCATCTCTTCAATTTCCTCCCTTGGCTTGGTGTTCTTAATCAAAGCCCACCATTGATCAGCTTCTCCATCTAGACGATAAATGGCTAGAGTCACCTTCTCCATCTCGGAACAGTGAAGAACAGAAAAGATCTTCTCCATGGAGTTGACCCACTGTTCCGCAACTAGTGGATCGGAAGATCCACAAAACGTCGGTGGTCGTTGCCGCATAAAACTTTCGATAGCTAGTTGCTCCCTCTTTGGTGAAGGAGGACGTTCCCCATTATTATGGTTATTATTCATAACCCGGGATAATTGGGTAAGCATCGCCATGAAGTTTTGAACTCCACCTCCAAAATCATTGGGGATGTCGTTCGGGCAATCGTTGCATTGGCCCTCGCAAGAGTTGTTGGCCTGATTTCTCCTGGTTCCCACCATTTTCTAAAATAGAAAAGGTTAGAACAAAACATAAGTAAACAAGTCATGAATAACTTATTCATTTAAACAATTATACCAAAAACATAACATATGGGATCCCTAGGTAAATATCCTTGTGTGCATATTTGTACTTAGTCTCATGCTTAGAGGTTTTCTTTAGGGTTCACTAATCCTAATTCCCAAATTAACTAAACCTTTCCTCTGATACCAACTATAGCGACTCGGCCTTTTCATTCATTACTATTACATCATTTTAGAGATAAACAACACAATAGTATTACACATGGAGGATCCAGAGGTTTAGTGTCTTGGGCAAACTAGGACCTTACATAACAAATACAACATCAACCATAAACATTTAATTTCATCTTCTCTAGCTTCTTATTGGAACTTGTCCTCTCCTTAGTACATGTATCCACTTGAGGATATACATCAAAAGGGTTGAGCTAAAATCCCAGTAAGAGGATAGATAAGAACAATACATCATGGGGTGAGCATAATCATGACATAGGAAAAAGATCATAAACATGAGAGGAGCATAAGTAAAAGACTTGAAATGTGGCAATGCATAAAAATGAAACATCATGTCTTAGTGGTTAACTACCACAGATACTTGTGAACAAAGATAGCATCATGTTCACGCATCATTTCACATTTACTCATGAGATTCATCACTTTACCCAATGCATTGGAGCGCTATATAATTCCGGGCGGACCCGTCACATTTAAACATTCATATTGCGCTATATAATTCCGGGCGCACCCGTCACATCATAACATTATCATTATCATGCTTGCCACATAAAATACATATAAAACATGTACATAAATAACCCATGGAAAGGAATGAGTTTCATCTCATAATAACACGTTCATAAGCTCTGGGTTCCCAAAAGAAAGAGGGAACAAAATACTTGATATAAGAACCATCAACCTTGAATGAGAGGTAAAAGGTGAGATCTTGAAAGAAGAGTTATTTTGGAAAACATTTTGATGGACATAAAAACCAGTGACAAACATGTATATCCCAGAAAAGTAAAGGAAATGATGAAAAAAAGACCTTTGAGGAGTAACCATATCAAAAATGGAGTGAAAGAGGGAGAACCCGAAGGAAGAAAATTGGGTTCGAGATTTCCCCTTACCTTGTACTCGAATGCCTCCTTCTCTTTAATGTCCTGTATAATGACATTATATTCATTAATTAGAAATTCCAGAACCTTTTATACATTAATAGGGTTCATTCTGGTTTCATTATTTCATATTATGTTCCTTTGGATGACTTATAGGGTTCAAAAACATTATTCGGGGATGTTCGTTTTTATGGTTTTCTTGAGCGGTCCACTTGTATTCTTAAATTGATTTTTGGGTAGAAAACATCCAGAATTGATATTACATGTTATTAATGATTTTACAGAAGCTTTAATGATTTTATAATGAGTTATATTTGATCCATGTGGACGAATCATTAGATAAGAATTAAATGAAGATTATTTGGGTTAATTTGAGCGGTTTTTGGATCACAACGAACTCATTTTAACTTTTCACTTAGTTTTTATGGCCATAGGTTATTTCCAGAACTAAAAATAGAACATAATACATATAAAAATATTCTGGTTCAACCATAAAAATGGTTTCATGACCAGATTGAATGTAGAAATGGAAGAAGAGAACATGTCGTTTTTGAAGGTGATAAATTATCACCACATGAACAATGTTCTCTTTAATAAAATAAAAGGAAGAGGAAAGGGTGTGGGGTGATATAATATAACATTAGAATCATAATATTACAGTATATATATAATACTGTATTTATTAAAAAATTTGGATGAAGATAGGTAGAGAGAGATCAAGAAAGGAACTTGAACTTGAAAGGAAATTAAAGGAGAAGAGAGAGAGAAATTTCCTTTAGAATCCTTCTCTTGAGATCCTCTTTAAGGAAACTAGGCTTGGTATTTTGATGAGACCAGCAGCTTTTGGACGTGGGGGATGAGATAGGGAAGGTGTTTGGGCAGAGTTTAGAGAAATCTTGGAGCTTGAGAGGTGTGAGGAAAAGAGGGAGTGAAGGGTGACTTTTATAGTGGAGGGGAGAATGGTTTCCTTAATATAAAATTGATTAGTTTATTAATTTCACCTAAGACAAAGAATAGTGAGTCTTGGATGACTAAGAATAGTAAATAAGACATGTGAATTCGATATTTGGGTGCTTACATCACTTGTGATGTCAGGAATAGTGGGTTTTAATTAAAATGTATTTATATGATAAATTAATGTATTCTACTATTCATCAAAAATTCAAGTATCTCAGAAAAGTCCCAAAATTTTACCCCAACCATTTTTCGACGTGTAGAATCCAAAAATGAAGTCCATTTTTCAAAAATAATTTTCTAAATATTATTAATTTAATATTTAATTAAAATCTTAATTTACTTTAAAAAAACAGTTTTTAAAATTAAAACTGATTTTGCAGTTCTTTCAAAAATTACGTAGGGTCTTATCTAAAAACTATTAGACATTGATTCAATAATTTATGAATATATTTCAGGAAAATAAATATTCATTTAAATTAATTAATTAATTATAATTAATTATTTATGACTTATAAAATACCAAAAACGTTTACTAAAGTCAAATTATCACTTTCTATGATGTCTAAATTTTATTTTATTATTCATAGGTAATGTTACTCTTATTTACTATTCATAAGGGTCATATTACTATTCATAAGGGTAGGTTACTATTCACCAAAAATTATTTTTGTTTCATTAGACACCAAAACTATCTTGAGCACAACAGTGTATGTCGGATTTTTAAAATTCCAAACATAGGGGTGACAAAATTATGTTTAAAGGTCACTTATCACTTATTAGTTCATTATTTTGTGTTTTTATGACATAGATATAAGAAGGGAATTTTCTATTGAAATACTTTGGGTCGTTACATTCTTCCCCCCCTTAAGAAATTTCGCCCCTGAAATTTCATTTTACGCAAACAGGTGAGGGTACTTCTCCTTCATTGCCTCCTCTGGTTCCCAAGTTGCTTCCTCAAACTTCTGGTTCCTCCACAACACTTTGACAAGGCGGGTGGTCTTGTTGCGTAGAACCTTATCACTTCGATCCAGAATTTTTACCGGTTGCTCCTCATACGAGAGATCATCCTCCAACTGTACCACCTCTGAGTTTAGTACATGTGAGGGGTCTGGTATGTACTTCCTCAGTAGTGATACATGAAACACATCATGAACTTGAGCCATATTCGGTGGAAGTGCCAAACGATAGGCCACGGCTCCTATACGATCAAGGATCTCAAAGGGGCCAATGTACCTTGGGCTTAACTTCCATTTCTTCCCAAATCTAATGACTCTCTTCCATGGAGATATTCGAAGGAAGACTTTATCTCCAACGTCGAACTCCAAGTCCCTTCGACGATTGTCAACATAGCTCTTTTGCCGACTTTGAGTAGCTTTGATGTGTTTCTGGATGACTTGAACCTTCTCTGTCATCTCTTGAACAAGATCGGGACCAAGTAGCTTTCGTTCTCCAACTTCATCCCAACAGGTTGGAGTTCTACATCGCTTCCCATAAAGAGCTTCATACGGAGCCATATGAATACTCGAGTGGAAGCTATTGTTGTATGAGAACTCAACCAATGGAAGGTGCTGATCCCATCCACCTTTGAATTCAAGAGAGCAGGATCTTAGCATATCTTCAAGTGTCTGAATAGTCCTTTCAGACTGGCCATCAGTTTGGGGGTGATAGGTCGTGCTGAAATTTAATTCAGTACTCAAAGCATGTTGAAGGCTCCTCCAGAATTTAGAAGTGAACCTTGGATCACGGTCAGAGACAATCGAGAGTGGAACACCGTGCAATCTCACTACTTCCTTCACATATATCCTTGCAAGCTGTTCAAGTGAGAGGTCTTCCCGAATAGCGATAAAATGGGCAGTCTTGGTGAGTCGGTCAACCACAACCCATATCGCATTATTTCCTCTTGACGTTTTCGGAAGACCCATGACAAAGTCCATAGTAACATTTTCCCATTTCCACATGGGTATAGGCAATGGCTGCATCATACCTTTGGACTTTTGCCGCTCAGCTTTAACTTGCTGACATACCAAGCACCTTGATATATATTCTGCAATCTCCTTCTTCATGTTATCCCACCAGAAGTGTTCTCGGAGATCACAATACATCTTGGTACTTCCAGGATGGATAGAGAAAGTTGAGCTATGTGCATTATCCAATAGCTCCTTCTTTATCCCGGGTGATGAAGGCACACAAAGCCGCGTTCCAAACTGAATCACACCATCATCGTCGATACGGAACTCTTGCAGCTTCCCTTCTTTTACTGCATTCACCCTCTTTTGTATCTCCACATCATCCCTTTGTGCTTCCTTAATCTTATGTTGGATGGATGGTTGCGCAATCATTTGTACAAGGTTGGATGTATCCCCTGCCCTTACGATTCCCAAATCCATCCTTTGCATATCCAAGAAGATAGGGTCTTTCTCAATCCTCAACATGGATAGAGTAGCAGGTTCTTTCCTGCTTAGAGCATCAGCTACCTTGTTCGCCTTTCCAGGATGATAGTGAATAGAGCAATCGTAATCCTTGATTAGCTCTAACCATCTCCTTTGACGCATGTTGAGCTCCTTTTGTGTGAATATATACTTTAGGCTCTTGTGGTCGGTGTATATGTCACACTTCTTGCCATAAATGTAGTGCCGTCAGATTTTCAAGGCAAAAATCACGGCTGCCAGCTCTAGATCATGCGTCGGGTAGTTCTGCTCATGGATCTTCAACTGTCGTGAGGCGTAGGCTATCACATTATCATTTTGCATGAGTACACAACCCAAGCCTTTCTTTGAAGCATCACTGTATATCACAAAACTTTCTCCACTTTTCGGTAGTGTGAGTACAGGTGCAGTGATCAGCCTTCTCTTTAGCTCCTTGAAGCTTCCCTCACATTCATCCGTCCAGACATACTTTACCCCTTTCCTTGTTAACTTAGTTAGCGGGCTTGACAATCGTGAGAAGTTTCTCACAAAACGTCGATAGTACCCAGCTAATCCAAGAAAACTACGGATTTCTGTGACACTGGAGGGCCTGGGCCATTCTTCAATAGCCTTTGTCTTTAAAGGGTCCACAAAAATTCCCTCGCTTGTGATCACATGCCCCAAGAACGTGACTTGATTCATCCAAAAGTCACACTTGCTGAACTTGGCGTACAACTTCTCCTTTCTCAATGTCGCCAACACAAGTCTTAGATGTTCTTCATGTTCCTTCTTGCTCTTGGAGTAGATGAGAATATCATCGATAAACACTACCACAAATTTGTCGAGGTAATGTCTAAAGACTCTATTCATCAAATCCATGAAGATTGCAGGGGCATTAGTAAGTCCGAAGGGCATCACCAAAAACTCATAGTGCCCATTCCTTGTACGGAAGGCAGTCTTCTGAATATCTTCCTTCTTCACCTTTACTTGATGATATCCAGAACGAAGATCCACCTTTGAGAAGTATTGAGCTCCTCTTAACTGGTCGAACAAGTCATCAATCCTTGGGAGAGGATACTTGTTCTTTATGGTGATCTTGTTGAGTTCCCGATAATCGATACACAGCCGCATGGTTCCATCCTTCTTCTTTACAAAGAGCACTAGCGCACCCCAAGGTGATGCACTAGGGCGTATGAACCCTTTGTCCAGATGCTCTTGCAGCTGCTTCTTTAACTCCTCCAGTTCGATAGGAGCTATCCTATATGGGCAATTCGAGATAGGAGTAGCTCCGGGTATGAGTTCAATTGAGAACTCTACCTCACGATCCGGGGGAATTCCGGGTAACTCTTCGGGAAATACATCGCCGTATTCCCTTATGATGAGCATTTCCTCAAGGTTGGCACTTTCCTTCGACTCAACCATTTGGGCGAGGTATGCTTCTTCATAGAGAATCATCACCCACACCATTGAAGGATTTTTCAAAGGATAATCATGATCTTCCTTGCATTTGTAGAGGAGCATGGGATGGTTCGAAATATGAAAATATATTTCTTTTTCCCGACAGTTGATATGCGCTCTATATAAAGAGAGCTAATCCATTCTCATTATAACGTCGAATTCCACCAAGGGAAGTATTACGAGATTTGCCGGAAGAATCTTCTCACATACGTCAACAGGAGAAGAGTCAAACACTTGGGTTGCAATGATTGCACCACTTGGTGTTTTTACAGATATCTCTACTTCAAGGTTTCGGGGCTTCGATTCTATAGTTCTAGCAAACTTTCAAGATATAAAGGAATGCGTAGAACCAGAATCAAATAAGACTTTTGCTATTCTTGAGTGAATAGGAAGTTTACCTTGTACGACTTCATTATCATGTTCCACCTCCGCAGTAGTGATGGCATAAGCCTTCCCTTGTTCCTTTGGCTTTGGTGGTTGTTGGCGCTGATTACCCTCAAGAGCTCGAGGTTTAGTGCACTGGTTTGAATAGTTCCCTAGATCCCTACAGTTGTAGCATTGAACCACGAGTGGTTCTCTCCTTTCATCGGCTACATTATCCTTCCTTTTCATGTCTCTTCGATACTCGTGATCTAGGTGTCCTTCTTTCCCACACTTGAAGCATTTACCCGTCCCTTTGAGGCAGTTCCCATTGTGCAACTTCCCACATTTTTGGCATGTGGGTCGTTGTGTTTTCTTCCCATCTTTGTCATTAGATCCACCGGCTTGAAACTCCATCTTTCTTTTCTTATCACCATAGCCATGGGACCATTCTCCAAACTCCATCTCCACTTTGAGAGCACACCGAACAACTTCTTCATAACTCCCAAAGTCTCGAATTGCAAGAGCCTTTCGAAGATGTGGTTTTAATCCACTAAAGAATCTATCAATTTTGCTATCATTGTTGATAACAAAACCCGAAGCATACCTTGCGGGCCTTGTGAAATTTGCTTCATAGGTTGTGACAGATTCTCCTTCTTTTTGCTTGAGCTCTATGAATTCTCTCTCCATCTTCGTGCGAAGAGTTCTTGGGAAGTACTTATTAAGAAACATTATCTTAAAGTCTTCTCATTCCATCTCTTCAATTTCCTCCCTTGGCTTGGTGTTCTTAATCAAAGCCCACCATTGATCAGCTTCTCCATCTAGACGATAAACGGCTAGAGTCACCTTCTCCGTCTCGGAAAAGTGAAGAACAGAAAAGATCTTCTCCATGGAGTTGACCCACTGTTCCGCAACTAGTGGATTGAAAGATCCACAAAACGTCGGTGGTCGTTGCCGCATAAAACTTTCGATAGCTAGTTGCTCCCTCTTTGGTGAAGGAGGACATTCCCCATTATTATGGTTATTATTCATAACCCGAGATAATTGGGTAAGCATCGCCATGAAGTTTTGAACTCCACCTCCAAAATCATTGGGGATGTCGTTCGGGCAATCGTTGCATTGGCCCTCGCAAGAGTTGTTGGCCTGATTTCTCCTGGTTCCCACCATTTTCTAAAATAGAAAAGGTTAGAACAAAACATAAGTAAACAAGTCATGAATAACTTATTCATTTAAACAATTATACCAAAAACATAACATATGGGATCCCTAGGTAAATATCCTTGTGTGCATATTTGTACTTAGTCTCATGCTTAGAGGTTTTCTTTAGGGTTCACTAATCTTAATTCCCAAATTAACTAAACCTTTCCTCTGATACCAACTATAGCGACTCGGTCTTTTCATTCATTACTATTACATCATTTTAGAAATAAACAACACAATAGTATTACACATGGAGGATCCAGAGGTTTAGTGTCTTGGGAAAACTAGGACCTTACATAACAAATACAACATCAACCATAAACATTTATTTTCATCTTCTCTAGCTTCTTATTGGCACTTGTCCTCTCCTTAGTACATGTATCCACCTGAGGATATACATCAAAAGGGGTGATCTAAAAGCCCAGTAAGAGGATAGATAAGAACAATAAATCATGGGGTGAGCATAATCATGACATAGGAAAAAGATTATAAACATGAAAGGAGCATAAGTAAAAGATTTGAAATGTGGCAATGCATAAAAATGAAACATCATCTCTTAGTGGTTAACTACCACACATACTTGTGAAAAAAGATAGAATCATGTTCACGCATCATTTCACATTTACTCATGAGATTCATCACTTTACCCAATGTATTGGAGCGCTATATAATTCTGGGCGCACCCGTCACATTTAAACATTCATATTGCGCTATATAATTCTGGACGCACCCGTCACATCATAACATTATCATTATCATGCTTGCCACATAGAACACATATAAAACATGTACATAAATAACCCATGGAAAGGAATGGGTTTCATCTCATAATAACACATTCATAAGCTCCGGGTTCCCAAAAGAAAGAGGGAACAACATACTTGATATAAGAACCATCAACCTTGAATGAGAGGTAAAAGGTGAGATCTTGAAAGAAGAGTTCTTTTGGAAAACATTTTGATGGACATAAAAACCAGTGACAAACATTTATATCCCAGAAAAGTAAAGGAAATGATGAACAAAAGACCTTTGAGGAGTAACCATATCAAAAATGGAGTGAAAGAGGGAGAACCCGAAGGAAGAAAATTGGGTTCGAGATTTCCCCTTACCTTGTACTCGAATGCCTCCTTCTCTTTAATGTCCTGTATAATGACATTATATTCATTAATTAGAAATTCCATAACCTTTTATACATTAATAGGGTTCATTCTGGTTTCATTATTTCACATTATGTTCTTTTGGATGACTTATAGAGTTTAAAAACATTGTTCGGGGATGTTCGTTTTTTATGGTTTTCTTGAGCGGTCCACTTGTATTCTTAAATTGATGTTTGGATAGAAAACATCCAGAATTGATATTACATGTTATTAATGATATTACAGAATCTTTAATGATTTTATAATGAGTTATATTTGATCCATGTCGACGAATCATTAGATAAGAATTAAATGAAGATTATTTGGGTTAATTTGAGCGGTTTTTGGATCACAACGAACTCATTTTAACTTTTCACTTAGTAATATGGCCATAGGTTATTTCCAGAACTTAAAATAGAACATAATACATATAAAAATATTCTGGTTCAACCATAAAAATGGTTTCATGACCAGATTGAAGGTAGAAATGGAAGAAGAGAACATGTCGTTTTTGAAGGTGAAAAATTATCACCACATGAACAACGTTCTCTTTAATAAAATAAAAGGAAGATGAAAGGGTGTGGGGTGATATAA
Source organism: Viscum album (assembly GCA_963277665.1). Lineage (NCBI taxonomy): Eukaryota > Viridiplantae > Streptophyta > Magnoliopsida > Santalales > Viscaceae > Viscum > Viscum album. Next base: position 1,720,920,185 of record OY728160.1, on the reverse strand, counting down.
TATAACATTAGAATCATAATATTACAGTATATATATAATACTGGATTTACTAAACAATTTGGATGAAGATAGGTAGAAAGAGATCAAAAAAGGAACTTGAACTTGAAAGGAAATTAAAGGAGAAGAGAGAGAAATTACCTTTAGAATCCTTCTCTTGAGATCCTCATTAAGGAAGCTAGGCTTGGTCTTTTGATGAGACCAGCAGCTTTTGGACGTGGGGGATGAGCTAGGGAAGGTGTTTGGGCAGAGTTTAGAGAAAGCTTGGAGCTTGAGAGGTGTGAGGAAAAGAGGGAGTGAAGGGTGGCTTTTATAGTGGAGGGGAGAGGGGTTTCCTTAATATAAAATTGATTAGTTTATTAATTTCACCTAAGACAAGGAATAGTGAGTCTTGGATGACTAAGAATAGTAAATAAGACTTGTGAATTCGGGATTTGGGTGCTTACATCACTTGTGATGTCAGGAATAGTGGGTTTTAATTAAAATGTATTTATATGATAAATTAATGTATTCTACTATTCATCAAAAATTCAAGTATCTCAGAAAAGTCCCAAAATTTTACCCCAACCATTTTTCGACGTGTAGAATCCAAAAATGAAGTCCATTTTTCAAAAATAATTTTCTAAATATTATTAATTTAACATTTAATTAAAATCGTAATTTACTTTAAAAAAACAGTTTTTAAAATTAAAACTGATTTTGCAGTTCTTTCAAAAATTACGTAGGGTCTTATCTAAAAACTATTAGACATTGATTCAATAATTTATGAATATATTTCAGGAAAATAAATATTCATTTAAATTAATTAATTAATTATAATTAATTATTTATGACTTATAAAATACCAAAAACGTTTACTAAAGTCAAATTATCACTTTCTATGATGTCTAAATTTTATTTTATTATTCATAGGTAATGTTACTCTTATTTACTATTCATAAGGGTCATATTACTATTCATAAGGGTAGGTTACTATTCACCAAAAATTATTTTTGTTTCATTAGACACCAAAACTATCTTGAGCACAACAGTGTATGTCGGATTTTTAAAATTCCAAACATAGGGGTGACAAAATTATGTTTAAAGGTCACTTATCACTTATTAGTTCATTATTTTGTGTTTTTATGACATAGATATAAGAAGGGAATTTTCTATTGAAATACTTTGGGTCGTTACATTCTTCCCCCCCTTAAGAAATTTCGCCCCCGAAATTTCATTTTACACAAACAGGTGAGGGTACTTCTCCTTCATTGCCTCCTCTGGTTCCCAAGTTGCTTCCTCAAACTTCTGGTTCCTCCACAACACTTTGACAAGGCGGGTGGTCTTGTTGCGTAGAACCTTATCACTTCGATCCAGAATTTTTACCGGTTGCTCCTCATACGAGAGATCATCCTCCAACTGTACCACCTCTGAGTTTAGTACATGTGAGGGGTCTGGTATGTACTTCCTCAGTAGTGATACATGAAACACATCATGAACTTGAGCCATATTCGGTGGAAGTGCCAAACGATAGGCCACGGCTCCTATACGATCAAGGATCTCAAAGGGGCCAATGTACCTTGGGCTTAACTTCCATTTCTTCCCAAATCTAATGACTCTCTTCCATGGAGATATTCGAAGGAAGACTTTATCTCCAACGTCGAACTCCAAGTCCCTTCGACGATTGTCAACATAGCTCTTTTGCCGTCTTTGAGTAGCTTTGATGTGTTTCTGGATGACTTGAACCTTCTCTGTCATCTCTTGAACAAGATCGGGACCAAGTAGCTTTCGTTCTCCAACTTCATCCCAACAGGTTGGAGTTCTACATCGCTTCCCATAAAGAGCTTCATACGGAGCCATATGAATACTCGAGTGGAAGCTATTGTTGTATGAGAACTCAACCAATGGAAGGTGCTGATCTCATCCACCTTTGAATTCAAGAGAGCCGGATCTTAGCATATCTTCAAGTGTCTGAATAGTCCTTTCAGACTGGCCATCAGTTTGGGGGTGATAGGTCGTGCTGAAATTTAATTCAGTACTCAAAGCATGTTGAAGGCTCCTCCAGAATTTAGAAGTGAACCTTGGATCACGGTCAGAGACAATCGAGAGTGGAACACCGTGCAATCTCACTACTTCCTTCACATATATCCTTGCAAGCTGTTCAAGTGAGAGGTCTTCCCGAATAGCGATAAAATGGGCAGTCTTGGTGAGTCGGTCAACCACAACCCATATCGCATTATTTCCTCTTGACGTTTTCGGAAGACCCATGACAAATTCCATAGTAACATTTTCCCATTTCCACATGGGTATAGGCAATGGCTGCATCATACCTTTGGACTTTTGCCGCTCAGCTTTAACTTGCTGACATACCAAGCACCTTGATATTTATTCTGCAATCTCCTTCTTCATGTTATCCCACCAGAAGTGTTCTCGGAGATCACAATACATCTTGGTACTTCCAGGATGGATAGAGAAAGTTGAGCTATGTGCATTATCCAATAGCTCCTTCTTTATCCCGGGTGATGAAGGCACACAAATCCGCGTTCCAAACTGAATCACACCATCATCGTCGATACGGAACTCTTGCAGCTTCCCTTCTTTTACTGCATTCACCCTCTTTTGTATCTCCACATCATCCCTTTGTGCTTCCTTAATCTGATGTTGGATGGATGGTTGCGCAATCATTTGTACAAGGTTGGATGTATCCCCTGCCCTTACGATTCCCAAATCCATCCTTTGCATATCCAAGAAGATAGGGTCTTTCTCAATCCTCAACATGGATAGAGTAGCAGGTTCTTTCCTGCTTAGAGCATCAGCTACGTTGTTCGCCTTTTCAGGATGATAGTGAATAGAGCAATCGTAATCCTTGATTAGCTCTAACCATCTCCTTTGACGCATGTTGAGCTCCTTTTGTGTGAATATATACTTTAGGCTCTTGTGGTCGGTGTATATGTCACACTTCTTGCCATAAATGTAGTGCCGTCAGATTTTCAAGGCAAAAATCACGGCTGCCAGCTCTAGATCATGCGTCGGGTAGTTCTGCTCATGGATCTTCAACTGTCGTGAGGCGTAGGCTATCACATTATCATTTTGCATGAGTACACAACCCAAGCCTTTCTTTGAAGCATCACTGTATATCACAAAACTTTCTCCACTTTTCGGTAGTGTGAGTACAGGTGCAGTGATCAGCCTTCTCTTTAGCTCCTTGAAGCTTCCCTCACATTCATCCGTCCAGACATACTTTACCCCTTTCCTTGTTAACTTAGTTAGCGGGCTTGACAATCGTGAGAAGTTTCTCACAAAACGTCGATAGTACCCAGCTAATCCAAGAAAACTACAGATTTCTGTGACACTGGAGGGCCTGGGCCATTCTTCAATAGCCTTTGTCTTTGAAGGGTCCACAAAAATTCCCTCGCTTGTGATCACATGCCCCAAGAACGTGACTTGATTCATCCAAAAGTCACACTTGCTGAACTTGGCGTACAACTTCTCCTTTCTCAATGTCGCCAACACAAGTCTTAGATGTTCTTCATGTTCCTTCTTGCTCTTGGAGTAGATGAGAATATCATCGATAAACACTACCACAAATTTGTCGAGGTAATGTCTAAAGACTCTATTCATCAAATCCATGAAGATTGCAGGGGCATTAGTAAGTCCGAAGGGCATCACCAAAAACTCATAGTGCCTATTCCTTGTACGGAAGGCAGTCTTCTGAATATCTTCCTTCTTCACCTTTACTTGATGATATCCAGAACGAAGATCCACCTTTGAGAAGTATTGAGCTCCTCTTAACTGGTCGAACAAGTCATCAATCCTTGGGAGAGGATACTTGTTCTTTATGGTGATCTTGTTGAGTTCCCGATAATCGATACACAGCCGCATGGTTCCATCCTTCTTCTTTACAAAGAGCACTAGCGCACCCCAAGGTGATGCACTAGGGCGTATGAACCCTTTGTCCAGATGCTCTTGCAGCTGCTTCTTTAACTCCTCCAGTTCGATAGGAGCTATCCTATATGGGCAATTCGAGATAGGAGTAGCTCCGGGTATGAGTTCAATTGAGAACTCTACCTCACGATCCGGGGGAATTCCGGGTAACTCTTCGGGAAATACATCTCCGTATTCCCTTACGATGAGCATTTCCTCAAGGTTGGCACTTTCCTTCGACTCAACCATTTGGGCGAGGTATGCTTCTTCATAGAGAATCATCACCCACACCATTGAAGGATTTTTCAAAGGATAATCATGATCTTCCTTGCATTTGTAGAGGAGCATGGGATGGTTCGAAATATGAAAATATATTTCTTTTTCCCGACAGTTGATATGCGCTCTATATAAAGAGAGCTAATCCATTCTCATTATAACGTCGAATTCCACCAAGGGAAGTATTACGAGATTTGCCGGAAGAATCTTCTCACATACGTCAACAGGAGAAGAGTCAAACACTTGGGTTGCAATGATTGCACCACTTGGTGTTTTTACAGATATCTCTACTTCAAGGTTTCGGGGCTTCGATTCTATAGTTCTAGCAAACTTTCAAGATATAAAGGAATGCGTAGAACCAGAATCAAATAAGACTTTTGCTATTCTTGAGTGAATAGGAAGTTTACCTTGTACGACTTCATTATCATGTTCCACCTCCGCAGTAGTGATGGCATAAGCCTTCCCTTGTTCCTTTGGCTTTGGTGGTTGTTGGCGCTGATTACCCTCAAGAGCTCGAGGTTTAGTGCACTGGTTTGAATAGTTCCCTAGATCCCTACAGTTGTAGCATTGAACCACGAGTGGTTCTCTCCTTTCATCGGATACATTATCCTTCCTTTTCATGTCTCTTCGATACTCGTGATCTAGGTGTCCTTCTTTCCCACACTTGAAGCATTTACCCGTCCCTTTGAGGCAGTTCCCATTGTGCAACTTCCCACATTTTTGGCATGTGGGTCGTTGTGTTTTCTTCCCATCTTTGTCATTAGATCCACCGGCTTGAAACTCCATCTTTCTTTTCTTATCACCATAGCCATGGGACCATTCTCCAAACTCCATCTCCACTTTGAGAGCACACCGAACAACTTCTTCATAACTCCCAAAGTCTCGAATTGCAAGAGCCTTTCGAAGATGTGGTTTTAATCCACTAAAGAATCTATCAATTTTGCTATCATTGTTGATAACAAAACCCGAAGCATACCTTGCGGGCCTTGTGAAATTTGCTTCATAGGTTGTGACAGATTCTCCTTCTTTTTGCTTGAGCTCTATGAATTCTCTCTCCATCTTCGTGCGAAGAGTTCTTGGGAAGTACTTATTAAGAAACATTATCTTAAAGTCTTCTCATTCCATCTCTTCAATTTCCTCCCTTGGCTTGGTGTTCTTAATCAAAGCCCACCATTGATCAGCTTCTCCATCTAGACGATAAACGGCTAGAGTCACCTTCTCCGTCTCGGAAAAGTGAAGAACAGAAAAGATCTTCTCCATGGAGTTGACCCACTGTTCCGCAACTAGTGGATTGAAAGATCCACAAAACTTCGGTGGTCGTTGCCGCATAAAACTTTCGATAGCTAGTTGCTCCCTCTTTGGTGAAGGAGGACATTCCCCATTATTATGGTTATTATTCATAACCCGAGATAATTGGGTAAGCATCGCCATGAAGTTTTGAACTCCACCTCCAAAATCATTGGGGATGTCGTTCGGGCAATCGTTGCATTGGCCCTCGCAAGAGTTGTTGGCCTGATTTCTCCTGGTTCCCACCATTTTCTAAAATAGAAAAGGTTAGAACAAAACATAAGTAAACAAGTCATGAATAACTTATTCATTTAAACAATTATACCAAAAACATAACATATGGGATCCCTAGGTAAATATCCTTGTGTGCATATTTGTACTTAGTCTCATGCTTAGAGGTTTTCTTTAGGGTTCACTAATCCTAATTCCCAAATTAACTAAACCTTTCCTCTGATACCAACTATAGCGACTCGGTCTTTTCATTCATTACTATTACATCATTTTAGAAATAAACAACACAATAGTATTACACATGGAGGATCCAGAGGTTTAGTGTCTTGGGAAAACTAGGACCTTACATAACAAATACAACATCAACCATAAACATTTATTTTCATCTTCTCTAGCTTCTTATTGGCACTTGTCCTCTCCTTAGTACATGTATCCACCTGAGGATATACATCAAAAGGGGTGATCTAAAAGCCCAGTAAGAGGATAGATAAGAACAATAAATCATGGGGTGAGCATAATCATGACATAGGAAAAAGATCATAAACATGAAAGGAGCATAAGTAAAAGATTTGAAATGTGGCAATGCATAAAAATGAAACATCATCTCTTAGTGGTTAACTACCACACATACTTGTGAAAAAAGATAGAATCATGTTCACGCATCATTTCACATTTACTCATGAGATTCATCACTTTACCCAATGTATTGGAGCGCTATATAATTCTGGGCACACCCGTCACATTTAAACATTCATATTGCGCTATATAATTCTGGGCGCACCCGTCACATCATAACATTATCATTATCATGCTTGCCACATAGAACACATATAAAACATGTACATAAATAACCCATGGAAAGGAATGGGTTTCATCTCATAATAACACATTCATAAGCTCCGGGTTCCCAAAAGAAAGAGGGAACAACATACTTGATATAAGAACCATCAACCTTGAATGAGAGGTAAAAGGTGAGATCTTGAAAGAAGAGTTCTTTTGGAAAACATTTTGATGGACATAAAAACCAGTGACAAACATTTATATCCCAGAAAAGTAAAGGAAATGATGAACAAAAGACCTTTGAGGAGTAACCATATCAAAAATGGAGTGAAAGAGGGAGAACCCGAAGGAAGAAAATTGGGTTCGAGATTTCCCCTTACCTTGTACTCGAATGCCTCCTTCTCTTTAATGTCCTGTATAATGACATTATATTCATTAATTAGAAATTCCATAACCTTTTATACATTAATAGGGTTCATTCTGGTTTCATTATTTCACATTATGTTCCTTTGGATGACTTATAGAGTTTAAAAACATTGTTCGAGGATGTTCGTTTTTTATGGTTTTCTTGAGCGGTCCACTTGTATTCTTAAATTGATGTTTGGATAGAAAACATCCAGAATTGATATTACATGTTATTAATGATATTACAGAATCTTTAATGATTTTATAATGAGTTATATTTGATCCATGTCGACGAATCATTAGATAAGAATTAAATGAAGATTATTTGGGTTAATTTGAGCGGTTTTTGGATCACAACGAACTCATTTTAACTTTTCACTTAGTAATATGGCCATAGGTTATTTCCAGAACTTAAAATAGAACATAATACATATAAAAATATTCTGGTTCAACCATAAAAATGGTTTCATGACCAGATTGAAGGTAGAAATGGAAGAAGAGAACATGTCGTTTTTGAAGGTGAAAAATTATCACCACATGAACAACGTTCTCTTTAATAAAATAAAAGGAAGATGAAAGGGTGTGGGGTGATATAATATAACATTAGAATCATAATATTACAGTATATATATAATACTGGATTTACTAAACAATTTGGATGAAGATAGGTAGAAAGAGATCAAAAAAGGAACTTGAACTTGAAAGGAAATTAAAGGAGAAGAGAGAGAAATTACCTTTAGAATCCTTCTCTTGAGATCCTCATTAAGGAAGCTAGGCTTGGTCTTTTGATGAGACCAGCAGCTTTTGGACGTGGGGGATGAGCTAGGGAAGGTGTTTGGGCAGAGTTTAGAGAAAGCTTGGAGCTTGAGAGGTGTGAGGAAAAGAGGGAGTGAAGGGTGGCTTTTATAGTGGAGGGGAGAGGGGTTTCCTTAATATAAAATTGATTAGTTTATTAATTTCACCTAAGTCAAGGAATAGTGAGTCTTGGATGACTAAGAATAGTAAATAAGACTTGTGAATTCGGGATTTGGGTGCTTACATCACTTGTGATGTCAGGAATAGTGGGTTTTAATTAAAATGTATTTATATGATAAATTAATGTATTCTACTATTCATCAAAAATTCAAGTATCTCAGAAAAGTCCCAAAATTTTACCCCAACCATTTTTCGACGTGTAGAATCCAAAAATGAAGTCCATTTTTCAAAAATAATTTTCTAAATATTATTAATTTAATATTTAATTAAAATCGTAATTTACTTTAAAAAAACAGTTTTTAAAATTAAAACTGATTTTGCAGTTCTTTCAAAAATTACGTAGGGTCTTATCTAAAAACTATTAGACATTGATTCAATAATTTATGAATATATTTCAGGAAAATAAATATTCATTTAAATTAATTAATTAATTATAATTAATTATTTATGACTTATAAAATACCAAAAACGTTTACTAAAGTCAAATTATCACTTTCTATGATGTCTAAATTTTATTTTATTATTCATAGGTAATGTTACTCTTATTTACTATTCATAAGGGTCATATTACTATTCATAAGGGTAGGTTACTATTCACCAAAAATTATTTTTGTTTCATTAGACACCAAAACTATCTTGAGCACAACAGTGTATGTCGGATTTTTAAAATTCCAAACATAGGGGTGACAAAATTATGTTTAAAGGTCACTTATCACTTATTAGTTCATTATTTTGTGTTTTTATGACATAGATATAAGAAGGGAATTTTCTATTGAAATACTTTGGGTCGTTACATTCTTCCCCCCCTTAAGAAATTTCGCCCCCGAAATTTCATTTTACACAAACAGGTGAGGGTACTTCTCCTTCATTGCCTCCTCTGGTTCCCAAGTTGCTTCCTCAAACTTCTGGTTCCTCCACAACACTTTGACAAGGCGGGTGGTCTTGTTGCGTAGAACCTTATCACTTCGATCCAGAATTTTTACCGGTTGCTCCTCATACGAGAGATCATCCTCCAACTGTACCACCTCTGAGTTTAGTACATGTGAGGGGTCTCGTATGTACTTCCTCAGTAGTGATACATGAAACACATCATGAACTTGAGCCATATTCGGTGGAAGTGCCAAACGATAGGCCACGACTCCTATACGATCAAGGATCTCAAAGGGGCCAATGTACCTTGGGCTTAACTTCCATTTCTTCCCAAATCTAATGACTCTCTTCCATGGAGATATTCGAAGGAAGACTTTATCTCCAACGTCGAACTCCAAGTCCCTTCGACGATTGTCAACATAGCTCTTTTGCCGACTTTGAGTAGCTTTGATGTGTTTCTGGATGACTTGAACCTTCTCTGTCATCTCTTGAACAAGATCGGGACCAAGTAGCTTTCGTTCTCCAACTTCATCCCAACAGGTTGGAGTTCTACATCGCTTCCCATAAAGAGCTTCATACGGAGCCATATGAATACTCGAGTGGAAGCTATTGTTGTATGAGAACTCAACCAATGGAAGGTGCTGATCCCATCCACCTTTGAATTCAAGAGAGCAGGATCTTAGCATATCTTCAAGTGTCTGAATAGTCCTTTCCGACTGGCCATCAGTTTGGGGGTGATAGGTCGTGCTGAAATTTAATTCAGTACTCAAAGCATGTTGAAGGCTCCTCCAGAATTTAGAAGTGAACCTTGGATCACGGTCAGAGACAATCGAGAGTGGAACACCGTGCAATCTCACTACTTCCTTCACATATATCCTTGCAAGCTGTTCAAGTGAGAGGTCTTCCCGAATAGCGATAAAATGGGCAGTCTTGGTGAGTCGGTCAACCACAACCCATATCGCATTATTTCCTCTTGACGTTTTCGGAAGACCCATGACAAAGTCCATAGTAACATTTTCCCATTTCCACATGGGTATAGGCAATGGCTGCATCATACCTTTGGACTTTTGCCGCTCAGCTTTAACTTGCTGACATACCAAGCACCTTGATATATATTCTGCAATCTCCTTCTTCATGTTATCCCACCAGAAGTGTTCTCGGAGATCACAATACATCTTGGTACTTCCAGGATGGATAGAGAAAGTTGAGCTATGTGCATTATCCAATAGCTCCTTCTTTATCCCGGGTGATGAAGGCACACAAAGCCGCGTTCCAAACTGAATCACACCATCATCGTCGATACGGAACTCTTGCAGCTTCCCTTCTTTTACTGCATTCACCCTCTTTTGTATCTCCACATCATCCCTTTGTGCTTCCTTAATCTTATGTTGGATGGATGGTTGCGCAATCATTTGTACAAGGTTGGATGTATCCCCTGCCCTTACGATTCCCAAATCCATCCTTTGCATATCCAAGAAGATAGGGTCTTTCTCAATCCTCAACATGGATAGAGTAGCAGGTTCTTTCCTGCTTAGAGCATCAGCTACCTTGTTCGCCTTTCCAGGATGATAGTGAATAGAGCAATCGTAATCCTTGATTAGCTCTAACCATCTCCTTTGACGCATGTTGAGCTCCTTTTGTGTGAATATATACTTTAGGCTCTTGTGGTCGGTGTATATGTCACACTTCTTGCCATAAATGTAGTGCCGTCAGATTTTCAAGGCAAAAATCACGGCTGCCAGCTCTAGATCATGCGTCGGGTAGTTCTGCTCATGGATCTTCAACTGTCGTGAGGCGTAGGCTATCACATTATCATTTTGCATGAGTACACAACCCAAGCCTTTCTTTGAAGCATCACTGTATATCACAAAACTTTCTCCACTTTTCGGTAGTGTGAGTACAGGTGCAGTGATCAGCCTTCTCTTTAGCTCCTTGAAGCTTCCCTCACATTCATCCGTCCAGACATACTTTACCCCTTTCCTTGTTAACTTAGTTAGCGGGCTTGACAATCGTGAGAAGTTTCTCACAAAACGTCGATAGTACCCAGCTAATCCAAGAAAACTACGGATTTCTGTGACACTGGAGGGCCTGGGCCATTCTTCAATAGCCTTTGTCTTTGAAGGGTCCACAAAAATTCCCTCACTTGTGATCACATGCCCCAAGAACGTGACTTGATTCATCCAAAAGTCACACTTGCTGAACTTGGCGTACAACTTCTCCTTTCTCAATGTCGCCAACACAAGTCTTAGATGTTCTTCATGTTCCTTCTTGCTCTTGGAGTAGATGAGAATATCATCGATAAACACTACCACAAATTTGTCGAGGTAATGTCTAAAGACTCTATTCATCAAATCCATGAAGATTGCAGGGGCATTAGTAAGTCCGAAGGGCATCACCAAAAACTCATAGTGCCCATTCCTTGTACGGAAGGCAGTCTTCTGAATATCTTCCTTCTTCACCTTTACTTGATGATATCCAGAACGAAGATCCACCTTTGAGAAGTATTGAGCTCCTCTTAACTGGTCGAACAAGTCATCAATCCTTGGGAGAGGATACTTGTTCTTTATGGTGATCTTGTTGAGTTCCCGATAATCGATACACAGCCGCATGGTTCCATCCTTCTTCTTTACAAAGAGCACTAGCGCACCCCAAGGTGATGCACTAGGGCGTATGAACCCTTTGTCCAGATGCTCTTGCAGCTGCTTCTTTAACTCCTCCAGTTCGATAGGAGCTATCCTATATGGGCAATTCGAGATAGGAGTAGCTCCGGGTATGAGTTCAATTGAGAACTCTACCTCACGATCCGGGGGAATTCCGGGTAACTCTTCGGGAAATACATCGCCGTATTCCCTTACGATGAGCATTTCCTCAAGGTTGGCACTTTCCTTCGACTCAACCATTTGGGCGAGGTATGCTTCTTCATAGAGAATCATCACCCACACCATTGAAGGATTTTTCAAAGGATAATCATGATCTTCCTTGCATTTGTAGAGGAGCATGGGATGGTTCGAAATATGAAAATATATTTCTTTTTCCCGACAGTTGATATGCGCTCTATATAAAGAGAGCTAATCCATTCTCATTATAACGTCGAATTCCACCAAGGGAAGTATTACGAGATTTGCCGGAAGAATCTTCTCACATACGTCAACAGGAGAAGAGTCAAACACTTGGGTTGCAATGATTGCACCACTTGGTGTTTTTACAGATATCTCTACTTCAAGGTTTCGGGGCTTCGATTCTATAGTTCTAGCAAACTTTCAAGATATAAAGGAATGCGTAGAACCAGAATCAAATAAGACTTTTGCTATTCTTGAGTGAATAGGAAGTTTACCTTGTACGACTTCATTATCATGTTCCACCTCCGCAGTAGTGATGGCATAAGCCTTCCCTTGTTCCTTTGGCTTTGGTGGTTGTTGGCGCTGATTACCCTCAAGAGCTCGAGGTTTAGTGCACTGGTTTGAATAGTTCCCTAGATCCCTACAGTTGTAGCATTGAACCACGAGTGGTTCTCTCCTTTCATCGGCTACATTATCCTTCCTTTTCATGTCTCTTCGATACTCGTGATCTAGGTGTCCTTCTTTCCCACACTTGAAGCATTTACCCGTCCCTTTGAGGCAGTTCCCATTGTGCAACTTCCCACATTTTTGGCATGTGGGTCGTTGTGTTTTCTTCCCATCTTTGTCATTAGATCCACCGGCTTGAAACTCCATCTTTCTTTTCTTATCACCATAGCCATGGGACCATTCTCCAAACTCCATCTCCACTTTGAGAGCACACCGAACAACTTCTTCATAACTCCCAAAGTCTCGAATTGCAAGAGCCTTTCGAAGATGTGGTTTTAATCCACTAAAGAATCTATCAATTTTGCTATCATTGTTGATAACAAAACCCGAAGCATACCTTGCGGGCCTTGTGAAATTTGCTTCATAGGTTGTGACAGATTCTCCTTCTTTTTGCTTGAGCTCTATGAATTCTCTCTCCATCTTCGTGCGAAGAGTTCTTGGGAAGTACTTATTAAGAAACATTATCTTAAAGTCTTCTCATTCCATCTCTTCAATTTCCTCCCTTGGCTTGGTGTTCTTAATCAAAGCCCACCATTGATCAGCTTCTCCATCTAGACGATAAACGGCTAGAGTCACCTTCTCCGTCTCGGAAAAGTGAAGAACAGAAAAGATCTTCTCCATGGAGTTGACCCACTGTTCCGCAACTAGTGGATTGAAAGATCCACAAAACGTCGGTGGTCGTTGCCGCATAAAACTTTCGATAGCTAGTTGCTCCCTCTTTGGTGAAGGAGGACATTCCCCATTATTATGGTTATTATTCATAACCCGAGATAATTGGGTAAGCATCGCCATGAAGTTTTGAACTCCACCTCCAAAATCATTGGGGATGTCGTTCGGGCAATCGTTGCATTGGCCCTCGCAAGAGTTGTTGGCCTGATTTCTCCTGGTTCCCACCATTTTCTAAAATAGAAAAGGTTAGAACAAAACATAAGTAAACAAGTCATGAATAACTTATTCATTTAAACAATTATACCAAAAACATAACATATGGGATCCCTAGGTAAATATCCTTGTGTGCATATTTGTACTTAGTCTCATGCTTAGAGGTTTTCTTTAGGGTTCACTAATCTTAATTCCCAAATTAACTAAACCTTTCCTCTGATACCAACTATAGCGACTCGGTCTTTTCATTCATTACTATTACATCATTTTAGAAATAAACAACACAATAGTATTACACATGGAGGATCCAGAGGTTTAGTGTCTTGGGAAAACTAGGACCTTACATAACAAATACAACATCAACCATAAACATTTATTTTCATCTTCTCTAGCTTCTTATTGGCACTTGTCCTCTCCTTAGTACATGTATCCACCTGAGGATATACATCAAAAGGGGTGATCTAAAAGCCCAGTAAGAGGATAGATAAGAACAATAAATCATGGGGTGAGCATAATCATGACATAGGAAAAAGATTATAAACATGAAAGGAGCATAAGTAAAAGATTTGAAATGTGGCAATGCATAAAAATGAAACATCATCTCTTAGTGGTTAACTACCACACATACTTGTGAAAAAAGATAGAATCATGTTCACGCATCATTTCACATTTACTCATGAGATTCATCACTTTACCCAATGTATTGGAGCGCTATATAATTCTGGGCGCACCCGTCACATTTAAACATTCATATTGCGCTATATAATTCTGGACGCACCCGTCACATCATAACATTATCATTATCATGCTTGCCACATAGAACACATATAAAACATGTACATAAATAACCCATGGAAAGGAATGGGTTTCATCTCATAATAACACATTCATAAGCTCCGGGTTCCCAAAAGAAAGAGGGAACAACATACTTGATATAAGAACCATCAACCTTGAATGAGAGGTAAAAGGTGAGATCTTGAAAGAAGAGTTCTTTTGGAAAACATTTTGATGGACATAAAAACCAGTGACAAACATTTATATCCCAGAAAAGTAAAGGAAATGATGAACAAAAGACCTTTGAGGAGTAACCATATCAAAAATGGAGTGAAAGAGGGAGAACCCGAAGGAAGAAAATTGGGTTCGAGATTTCCCCTTACCTTGTACTCGAATGCCTCCTTCTCTTTAATGTCCTGTATAATGACATTATATTCATTAATTAGAAATTCCATAACCTTTTATACATTAATAGGGTTCATTCTGGTTTCATTATTTCACATTATGTTCTTTTGGATGACTTATAGAGTTTAAAAACATTGTTCGGGGATGTTCGTTTTTTATGGTTTTCTTGAGCGGTCCACTTGTATTCTTAAATTGATGTTTGGATAGAAAACATCCAGAATTGATATTACATGTTATTAATGATATTACAGAATCTTTAATGATTTTATAATGAGTTATATTTGATCCATGTCGACGAATCATTAGATAAGAATTAAATGAAGATTATTTGGGTTAATTTGAGCGGTTTTTGGATCACAACGAACTCATTTTAACTTTTCACTTAGTAATATGGCCATAGGTTATTTCCAGAACTTAAAATAGAACATAATACATATAAAAATATTCTGGTTCAACCATAAAAATGGTTTCATGACCAGATTGAAGGTAGAAATGGAAGAAGAGAACATGTCGTTTTTGAAGGTGAAAAATTATCACCACATGAACAACGTTCTCTTTAATAAAATAAAAGGAAGATGAAAGGGTGTGGGGTGATATAATATAACATTAGAATCATAATATTACAGTATATATATAATACTGGATTTACTAAACAATTTGGATGAAGATAGGTAGAAAGAGATCAAAAAAGGAACTTGAACTTGAAAGGAAATTAAAGGAGAAGAGAGAGAAATTACCTTTAGAATCCTTCTCTTGAGATCCTCATTAAGGAAGCTAGGCTTGGTCTTTTGATGAGACCAGCAGCTTTTGGACGTGGGGGATGAGCTAGGGAAGGTGTTTGGGCAGAGTTTAGAGAAAGCTTGGAGCTTGAGAGGTGTGAGGAAAAGAGGGAGTGAAGGGTGGCTTTTATAGTGGAGGGGAGAGGGGTTTCCTTAATATAAAATTGATTAGTTTATTAATTTCACCTAAGACAAGGAATAGTGAGTCTTGGATGACTAAGAATAGTAAATAAGACTTGTGAATTCGGGATTTGGGTGCTTACATCACTTGTGATGTCAGGAATAGTGGGTTTTAATTAAAATGTATTTATATGATAAATTAATGTATTCTACTATTCATCAAAAATTCAAGTATCTCAGAAAAGTCCCAAAATTTTACCCCAACCATTTTTCGACGTGTAGAATCCAAAAATGAAGTCCATTTTTCAAAAATAATTTTCTAAATATTATTAATTTAACATTTAATTAAAATCGTAATTTACTTTAAAAAAACAGTTTTTAAAATTAAAACTGATTTTGCAGTTCTTTCAAAAATTACGTAGGGTCTTATCTAAAAACTATTAGACATTGATTCAATAATTTATGAATATATTTCAGGAAAATAAATATTCATTTAAATTAATTAATTAATTATAATTAATTATTTATGACTTATAAAATACCAAAAACGTTTACTAAAGTCAAATTATCACTTTCTATGATGTCTAAATTTTATTTTATTATTCATAGGTAATGTTACTCTTATTTACTATTCATAAGGGTCATATTACTATTCATAAGGGTGGGTTACTATTCATAAGGGCAAGTTACTATTCACCAAAAATTATTTTTGTTTCATTAGACACCAAAACTATCTTGAGCACAACAGTGTATGTCGGATTTTTAAAATTCCAAACATAGGGGTGACAAAATTATGTTTAAAGGTCACTTATCACTTATTAGTTCATTATTTTGTGTTTTTATGACATAGATATAAGAAGGGAATTTTCTATTGAAATACTTTGGGTCGTTACACTCCAACAAAGAGATTCTCAGATAAGTTCATTGGTGTGGTACTTTAGATCAGGCAAACACAAAGTGGCAAAGGAATGTGGATCAACTCATCACCAAATAAATCAAGCCATATGGATCCATGCTTTGATAGTCCAACCATAATCCAACCTGCCACTGTAAAACCAGATCATCATATCAGCAGACTGCTCGGATCAGAGGTTTCCATCACATGAAGGTGTACACTTGAATTGGATTTCCCCTTTCATTCTTCATTGTACAACTGTCCATGCAGTATTGTTCTTTCATTTTAGAACTCATTGATTCCTTTGACCCAATGGACTTCAATGCCAGAAATAATAAATCTTGTATGATCTCATCCTTACAAGAACTTCAAGATCAGAAGAAACATATGCAGCATAGTCCAGTCATGGGGCATAAATCACAAGGCAATGTCCATCACAAAAGCAGCTTCCACAACCCATCAAAATGGATACAAACAACAAGGCAAAATCACTGGAAAAATCATAACAAAGAATCCAGAATAGTGCTCCAGAAGTGTAGTCTTGTATCATCTCATAAACCCTCCATTTAATTTTAATCAACAAACCAACAAAAAGAAACCATTCATCCGTGAAAACGTAAGGAACATAGCATAATGTGAATTGTGATAACGCTTCTCACCACAGTGCAACTTGTAACCATCCTTCGTTCCATCACCTACATCGTTGTCTAGAACTCATGGTTTACCTTAGTTGCGAACACCCCTTCTCACATATACAGGTTGATTAGCACCTTTACTGCATGACCTACCCCTTGTCATGTGCCTTACCAGCTATTAGGATCAAAGTGGAGGTGGATTTTGTGCAAGGAACCAATGCTGGCGGAACAGGAGTGGATTTTTTGGGATGCAGCACCGTCGGTGGAACAATGGTGGATTGTGTGTGTGATGCAGTGCCGGAGGAGTAGAGTTGAAAAAATGAAAACCCTATGCATCACAATGCGACCGAGCTAGGTCTTCAACACACATTTTTAGAATAAAACAAGGGGTGAATGATTGACTCATTCGACTCCACAATTCTACACGAGCGAGCGATTTCAGTGCGAGTCTACCCAGAATTGGACGATTTTGCTAAAAACAATTCACGTTGAGAGTCAAATCGGCATACCAGAATTCACCTGTACGATTCTACGAGTGGAATCGCGATTTTGACTACATTGTTCGCAACAATAACTACATTAATTACACATACACATAAAAATGAATAAATATATACTATTAATTATATAAATAACAAATTTATTAAAAATAAATATCATATTGACTACAAAAACATTAAAATTAAAATGCATTTATAGGAATCAATTATATAAATTTCAAACATGTTAAAAATATTAAAACTTAATAAATAAAAATGAATAAATACTAATCATGTAAATTACAATCATATTGAAAATATTAAAACTTATTAAATAAATATGTACAAAATTTAAAAAATGTCAAAATTCAAAAAATATTAAAAATTAATAAATATAAAAAATGAAAAAATAATATTAAATAAAATAATATTAAAAATGAATAAATAAAATTAAATAAATTAAAAAACATTAACTATTTAAATTAAAAAATTATTAAAAAATCATTTAAATGTATTAATTATATAAATTTCAAATATATTTTAAATGTTAAAACTTAATAAACAAAACTGAATAATATTTTTCATATAAATTACAAACATATTGAAAATATTACATAGTAAATAAATATTTTAAATGGTTAAATTCCAACAAATATAAGAATCAATAGATATTCAAAATGAATAAATAATATTAAATGAAATAAAATTAAAGATGAATAAATAAAATTTAATAGGCAAAACTATTTAAAAAAATGAATTCATAAGATCAACTACATGAACGATAAACACATGCATAAATGAATAAAATATTAAAAAATGCATTTAAATAACTTAATTATATAAATTTTAAACATTTTAAAAATACCACTACTTGATAAATAAAATTGAATAAATGTCAATCATATAAATTTAAAACATATTATAAATAATACTTTTGTAAATAAACATGTATAAATTTAAAAATTGAATAAATTCCAAAAATATTGTATAAAAAATAAAAAAAATACACTAAGCACTTGAAATAATATTAAAAATATGAATAGTACATTCAATACATATACATGTACACATGTTCCATGCATACACATACAAACATGAATATAAATATATAAATTCAAATATCACATATTAATAACACATATTCATTTTTAATTGTATAATTGTTTAAATCATTAAAATATATATCAATACACTGTATTTATATCAATTACATACATTTTGCAATTAATACATATAATTAAACATTAATCTTTGAATATAAATATGATAATTATATATATATTGATAGTGTTTTTTTTATTAAAAATTATACAAATATTTTATCACTCACAGGAAAAGCAATGTTAAAACAAAACCTTTATCAGTATTAAAAAATGCATCGATAAAGACTACAATTTTATCATCGTTTTTTTAGCACCAACATTCATCATCGCTTTTACCTTACGTTGATAAATGTTTCATTTTTATTAGCGCTTTTCTATTTAACGATGATAAATGCGTTGTATATCGTGGGATCTGTGGTAATGTCACCTATCCCACAATAAAGAAGTTTTTAGGGGTTGGATTGCTTTTAGTCTTGTATTTACAACACAATTAAGCTCATATTAGTGTTTGTATTGAAAAATTGGATGATTAGATTGATTAGGTGAATGATCAATCAAATTAAAAATAATATAATGATAACATTAGATTCACGATTGAAACTGAAAAAAATAGCAAAACTATTATCAAATTTGACGTAAAAAGGATAACTTAAAAAACATTGTTATTTGAACATCGATATCAATATTAATTACAACAAAAAAACGTACATTCCACAACTAAATAATTTGTCATAAATTCCGTATTCAATCCGACCTGATACGATATTTAGAATCATTTCTTTAATGAAAAGCGGTCCACCGTCCGATGCGATCACGAATATAAATATTTTTTTTTTGGAAAAAAAAAACGGAAACCCGGAAGAAAACGGAAAAACAAAAAATAAAATACAGACGCTCGAAGGAGGGGTTGCAAATTTTGAATGGGGGGATTGGGGTGTTATTGGATTGATCGGTCGGGGGTGTGATTTTCCGGCGTTGCTGGGCACGGTTTCTGGGCATGGGGGGGGCGGGTAATGGCCGCAAGTACTACTCTGCAAACCCTTCGGATTACAAGCTTCTCGAGGAGGTCGGTCATGGCTCCAGCGCTACTGTTTACCGGGCGATCTATCTCCCTCTCAATGATGTCGTGGCCATTAAATGTTTGGATCTCGATCGGTGCAACAACAGTCTGGTTTGTGTTCTTTCCTCCTCCCGGATCCTTGTACTAGTTATTTTCGTTGCAAAGCGAAGCGATTTCGTGTTGGATGGGTTTAGGAGAGCGTTAGCTGGATTGTTAGCGAATCTATCGTTGGTTTTGTTTTTAATTCGATTTCATCGTTTAATTTGCGACCTTCTGGTCTGGTTTGAGCGTTTCATGTGTCGTTTATGCAAGCAGCGAGTTGAAGTTTTGATTTTCTATTTAGATACCCATTTGATCACACTTGTATTCAGGCTAGTTAGTAATTTCATCCGTTTTATTTATTTTTATCCTTTCTGGATGAGCTAGCTTTGAGCTTTACAATGCACCGTGCAAAGGCTGCTGAAATTGACACACCTTTGATGCAGATTGTTCATATATCAGAATGGGAAAAATCTTGGGAAAATTGAATGGTTTGGTTTTATTAACAGCTAGCTGTAAGCTCATGCACTGCAAACTTGGAAGACTAATTGATCATTAAAGTTAGCATGTTTAGCAAGGGGGATGTGCAAAAGGGAAAAGTTAGAAAGAATGGAGGTTTTGATTTTCAAATTTAGACCGATTGAATGCAAGGAAATAACATTTATCTGAATTTTCTTAGTATCACATCTCCGTTGCAAAACTATCTGCTCCAGCAATAAAAAAACAGAGTACATGATGAGCAACAAGTATTTACCAATCCAGATGTGCACATTGCCTTATTTGTATTATTATTTCATGCTGTTTTGAAGAAGAGATTTTCAACTCCCCTTATACTTGCCGATTCAATATCATCTCAACTGTTGGATTGCACAATGTTAATTTAGACATCAATCTATGTCTTTCTCTTTTTCTTTTTGTTTCTATTAACCACCATAAAAGGCTAATAATTGGTGTTTTTGTATGAGGCATCTTCTAGTATTTATATTTATCACCGACCCTTTTCTGACACGTCATTTTGTAATTGTTCATGTTTTAAGGTTTGCTTCAATTATCTTCAAATGCACTGGAAGCCTCATCTTGCATTCCATAGTTTTTGTATTCTTCACAAATTTAATGAATCCTTATTTTAGTTGACTCAATTCCTCTTTAATCTCAACCTCACCCCACCCCTATAAATAAAAAATTGAGCAACTGGATGCAGCGCCTCCTGTATTTTGTAAATTAACATATTAAATGTTGTTTTTTCTTAGGATGACATACAGAAGGAGGCTCAGACAATGAGTTTGATTGATCATCCAAATGTAGTGAGGGCTTATTGTTCATTTGTTGTTGAAAGGAACCTATGGGTGGCCATGCCATTTATGTCAGAAGGTTCTTGTTTACATCTCATGAAGATAGCATATCCAGATGGGTTTCATGAAGCTGCTATTTGTTCCATTCTCAAAGAGACTCTTAAGGCTTTGGAGTACCTCCATCAACATGGTCAGATTCATCGAGATGTAAAGGTTTGTTGATTTTGAAAATTTTGTAACCTTCCCGCAAAACTGGGGAAAAGCTAGTAGGCAAAATGATAGATACCATGCAGGCCACTTGGAGCGGTTAGAAGAGAGAGGTGAGTATATGGAATTTGCTGGAATATGCCTTTGGGCCCCACGGAATATCCTGGGAATATTATGGGTTGTTAGAGGAGGGGTTTAGTTATAAATAATGGGATGAGGTTGAGAGAAGGGGCATCCAGTGAGAATGAATTCAGGGGTCTGCTGTGTGCAGATCGGCCGTTAGGCTTGGGCAGGATCATCCCGATCTTCCCCCTTTTCTTGTACCTCTGCTGTTTTTTTATTTCCAGTTCATTTTCATCCATAAATAGAAGAAGTTGGTCCTCTTATCTCCATCAATTGGTCCGACTTTCCTTTGCTCCCTGTTGTCGGAGCACCCCACTGTTTCTTCCTTTGCCTAACTCTTAGCGCTGCATCCACCGCCGTCTATTTCCTGCGCGCTGGACGAACCGCACAACACTTCACCAGGCGGAGGTGAGCCCAGGCGAGCCGCGTGCTGCCCGCTATCGCCCATTGCAGACGTGCGCTCTTTGCTCGACCTTCACTCGTAGGCCGCGCACGCCTGGAAGTCCCCCTCAACGATCGAACGCACCGTAGACTTTGCACAAGTCGACCGCTGCCAACGGACCACACCTTTTCGTCTCGTTTCTCTTCTGCAAGGGGTCCGCCATCGACACGCTGCTGGTTCCCTTCGCCGGACGTTCGTGCTAGTGAGGCTTATTTGCGCCGAAAGCCTCAGGATCGGCCGCGTCACACTCGGGCGCAACTTGTTCGACGGGGTGCGCGCCGCCAGAAGGTTGCCCGATCCCCCCCCCCCCCCCCCGCCAAATAAGCAGGAAAAAAAACAACCAAGGGAGATGTTCGCTGATGGACAATCACTGCATCACTCACGCAGTAGGAGACCTCTGTCGGACTTCTCTCGCCACGAGGGGAACACTGCAAGATTCTCTCGCTGCGGACGCGAGCACTGCCAGTTAATTTCTTCCGAAGGAGGAGGCGCACTCCTAGGATACTTCCTTCGCATCATCCACTTCATGAACGAAATGGCGATGGAGATGCAGTTCCACGATCGTCTCGAAGGCGTTGAACAACGGGTCGGGAAGCTCCATTTGAAGCTCGATTCTACAATCACCAACTTCACGTTAGTGATGAATAACCTCACCGTGCAACAACAAACTTGGGAGCAGGAGCACCACAACCAGGCCGAACAAGAACGTCGTGAGCAGGCAAAATTCTAGAAGGACCAGGCGCACAACTTTGTCGAATTCTACGAGTGCATCTCCAGCCTGGTGCGCTGCTTGGAGAAAGCCCCACCGCACAACGACGTACTTCCATCCTTGGTAAAAGAATTGACTGCATTGCATGCTATGGCGTCTAGCGACTTGCGCCTGCAAGACTGGGCTACTGATTGACTTCCAACTCACG
The DNA here is from genome assembly GCA_963277665.1 of Viscum album. Lineage (NCBI taxonomy): Eukaryota > Viridiplantae > Streptophyta > Magnoliopsida > Santalales > Viscaceae > Viscum > Viscum album. Next base: position 1,720,897,743 of record OY728160.1, on the reverse strand, counting down.
CCACTCATTGATCCGATCAACATGCTGCACCCCAGGGACTTGCCTTACCAATTTTTTATGGCTCGGACCCCAGGGGATGGATTGCACGGGCTGAGCTGCCCATGTTTGATTGTTTAGATCCGCAGGGATGGATTGCCCAAGATATACAACATACTCCGGAGGACTCAATGGTTTCCCTTGCCCAGTTCTGCGGGCGACCAAAGATCATGGAGGAATCTGGCACGCCGCCGCCACCTGGTATCAACGTAATAGGGAAGCAGGACCAACTACAGGCAATGAGAGATCTCTTGGCGCCTTTTGTCGGACAAAAGGTCCCAGCAGAAGCAGCACACGGGTGGAAAGAAGTAAAGCCCTCCCTGGTGACTGAGGTTGTTGGCCTGCAGCTGCTTGCACAGGCGCCAACAGTAACGACTTACCTGCAGACGGAAGGTATCCAAGAATCTATCCTTCCAGGTTCAGCCACTGTTACAACTGTCCAAACAACTTCAAGAGCCGAAGAAATGGTCTGTTTGTTCGCGAGCAATGTCAAATCTACTTGGTCAGATGAAGCAAATGATTCTCCCAGTTCTACTAGTTTACCGATAAAGAATGCAGAATCTGCGTTGCATCGAGATGAGAGTGGCTTTAAGGAATCCCAGAAAATTAAGTGCGGATCTCCTCTGATCATTGGCTATATTGCCGGTCATCGGTGCAAGGGTTTGAAAGGAGATCAAAGGCCTGCAAAGGAGACCCGGGTAACTTGTGGAAATACTGGCGAAAACACAAAAAAAAGTTTATTCGACGCTTCTAGAATTGAAAGCAGTGGGCTCAACAGATTTAACTACTACAAAAAGCAACAGGAAAGCCACACAAAGGGTATCAACTATCCTAGAGGGAGCTCAATACATGAAGCTGGAAAAAGACGCAACCCCCAACTTCATCTTTTCGGAGCTAACCAATGCAGCAAGGAGAAGCGTTTGGGAGATTGCGTGGCGTGCACCTGTGGCACGGGCGCTTTATGCAGGACCGCAACAGCTTGGTCCTCAGTTAAAGGTGTTGCTTGGTTTGGCCCGACGCGCCAGAGCAAGGACAAAAATATGGAAGATTGCTTGACATAACTGTCTACTTAGCACCCCTTGTCCTCAGCTCCCTGGAGCACGGTTGGTATGAGAGATCACTTGACATGCTTGCACGATCCACCACATTGAGGACAAGGTGGTTTTTCGGGACGGTGACAGTGATAAATACCATGCAGGCCACCTAAAGCGGTTAGAAGAGGGGTGAGTATATGGAATATGCTGGAATATGCCTTTGAGCCCCACGGAATATCTTGGGAATATTATGGGTTGTTAGTGGAGGGGTTTAGTTATAAATAATGGGATGAGGTTGAGAGAAGGGGTATCAAGTGAGAATGAATTTAGGGGGCTGCTGTGTGCAGATCGGCAGTTAGACTTGGGCGGGATCATTCCGATCTTTCTCCTCTTCTTGTACTTCTGCTGTTTTTTTATTTCCAGTTCCTTTTCATTCATAAATAGAAGAAGCTGGTTCTCTTATCTCCATCACAAAAGGTAAAAAAATGGAAGGGTTCTGTTTGCAGTTCAGTTTACCTTTCCTGTTGCAGGCAGGGAATATACTACTTGATGGTAACGGGGCAGTGAAGCTTGCTGATTTTGGTGTTTCAGCATGCATGTTTGATGGTGGTGACAGAAAACGAGCAAGAAATACATTTGTGGGAACACCTTGCTGGTGAGATTTCACGCGACTGCCACATTGCTGTGTGCGTTTTTTCTTAACGTTGAATACTTACTGTTTGGTAGAATTTAATTTGCATTTACCTTGCAGGATGGCACCGGAAATTTTACAACCAGGAAGTGGATATGATTTTAAGTGAGTTTCCATTTTGAACCTACTAAATAAAGCAACTGATTGGGTTGATATTTTTTTTTTCTGGAAACCAGAAACCCTGAGGCTGTTGTAAAACTGCCACATTCTAACTTAAGCATTGGATCGGTGTTACTTTTGGTATTCCTGGCAGATCGCTGGCAGTTGTACTGGGTACATCTTACTGTTCCCTGAACAACCCCATAGCATGTTTAGGAAAGATCCCTACAAACTTTAGCCTGTGACCAAATTTTAGTCACAGATGCGATCATCATCTTTAAGCTTTTTCTGTCTCCTGTCTCTTTAAAATGGAGTTCAAAATTTTTAATGGCCACCCCTTAATGGTCTGTTTTCTAGTTTAGTCTATAAAAAAATAACTGGCTTTGTCTTAAAATCATGGCTCATATTGCATCATGCGTTCACTAGAATTTTTGGGCCATCACGCACATTGGTCCTTCTTTCCCTATGTGGATGCATTACTTTTGAACTGGCAAAAACCTTTACAAACCAGCAGTTCAACCGGTTTAAATGATTTGATTTTTTATTTTTATTTTTGTATAAATTAGCTTGCACCAAAGGGCATTTGATACCATTTTTAAGGTGTGAGAATATTGAGTTGAATTAAATATTATAAAAAAATGATGATTTTAGTGTTTGTTTGTGTGAAACTAGGAATTTATTTTGATGAATGTTTTTGTGTAGAAATCAATAAATATTTTAGTGTTGGATTGCTTATTTCAATGAAGTATGATGATAGTGTTTTTCCAAATATCGTTAGAAATCATTAAGAATGCGAGTCATTATTAAAGCTGGATAAATATTATTTTTTTATTTTTATTTTTTATGTACAGTAATTTAAATATATTAATTTAATCATGATCATTCCAGCCATGGTTCAACCATGGTTCAACTATTGAACCTTGAATCAGTGCCTTGTTTGGTTTAATGTCTGGTCCGGTTCTAAAAAACAGTAGTAAATATAGTTTGTGTAATGATTCCCTGTCAGTACCATCTGGATAAACATTGCCCTTGTAGCGATGCTTTGTATGCTGCAATTTTGGCTTTCATTGGGATATCAATGGCTACAGTGTGAACATGGGCCTCTGTTACTTATGCTGCATGATCCATCTGATATTTTTCATTTTTTGTGGATTTCTTGGCATTTATCAAGTTTTTTGGAACTTCTGTAGTCCATTTAATTAGAATTGTTGCTTCTAGTGTTAATTATGATTTTATTTAGAGTGCCTAGAGTACCTATAGAGGACTTTCCTACCTATTGAAGTTGGCTATACTGAATGAATTCAACACGATTTTATCTACCACATGAGAATAAATGTGTGACATCAACAGTTGCTAATTCAATTGTTCTTTTACAGGGCTGACATATGGTCATTTGGAATAACTGCACTTGAACTGGCTCATGGCCATGCACCCTTTTCAAAATACCCTCCAATGAAGGTATTTTGTTTTACATGAGTCAACTTTACAAGAATATTAATGCAGATTTATATGCTTTGGAAAAGCCCTTTGGAAACCTGTGCAATATCTTATGTTGTCCAATAGGTTCTTCTGATGATCCTACAGCAAGCTCCTCCTGCTCTTGATTATGACCGTGACAAAAAATTCTCCAGGGTAATGCATTCCCTTTTAGCCGGTGATTGCAATATAATTTATGCTTCAAAAAAATTTCAAATCTGAAGCCTAAAGATCTTGTTAGAGATTGGTCTTTTGAAGTTAATTGTTATGTACGTATTCTTTATTTCTATAGCAGCATTCTAATTTGAAGATTTTCAGTTGTTATCAGTCTTTTAATGAAATGATATCCGCGTGCTTGTTGAAAGAACAAACAAAGAGACCGACTGCTTCAAAGCTACTTAAGCACTGTTTTTTCAAGCATGCAAAGCCTCCAGAGGTGTCTTTGAAGAAACTGTTTGCTGACCTTCCACCACTCTGGAACTGTGTGAAAGCCCTTCAGGTGCAATCTCTAACTGTTGTGTTGATACATTAATCTTGCCCGTCTTTCTCCCCAAGTTTTTATATATATTTTAAGTAGCTCTCATTCCTCAGCTTAAGGATGCTGCACAACTGGCTCGGAGGAAAATGCCATCTGTAGAAGAGGAGGCATTATCACAGGTAAAAGAATTATTTGAGTCCTAAGCTGGAATCACACCAATAATTTCGTTCTCACTAATATATCATTCTTGGCTCAAAAGATACCCTTTAAGGTTTCTTTGTTCAATGTCTGTTTAGATATAATATCGATCCAAGTTTGTTTTTTGTTAGAATGAAAATCTGTACCTTACAATGAGGTAGGGTGCTCAATTTATAGATGAGAAATGGAGTACAATTGGTTACCCACACCGATGTGGGATGCAAATGTTAAAAAACATTTTAACTCTTAACACTCCCCCTCAAGGTGGGACATATATATTTATCTTGCCCAGTTTGTTACATAAAAATCGGACACGTGGTCCAGACACCTCTTTTGTAAGAACATCTGCAAGTTGATTAGAGGGGTGAACATGACCGAAAGTGATCTTCTTCTTTTCAAAGTTTTCTCGAACGAAATGACAATTAACTTCAATATGCTTGGTCCGCTCATGAAAGACTGGATTTGTGGCAATCTTGATAGCAGCTTGATTGTGACATCAGATATGTGCCGATTTCTTGACATGATACCCGTTCTCCTGTAGAATTTGTTGTGTCTAAATAATCTCTGCAGTCACATATGCCATTGCACGATATTCCGACTTTGTACTAGATCGGGAGATAACTGTCTGGTTCTTGTTTCGCCATGAGATCAAATTTCCTCCAATAAATACCGCAAAATGAGATGTTGATCTCCTAGAAGAGAGATATCCAACATAATCTGCATCACAAAATGTCTCAATATCTGTATGCCCATGATCAGAATATAGAAGACCTAAACTTGGTTCTTTTTTCACATATCTAACAATGCGAAGAACAACCTCCCACTGCGTTTTTGTTGGAGATTTCATAAACTGACTCACTTTGCTAACCGCAAAAGCAATATCGGGTCGAGTCATCGTTTGGTAGTTGAGATTTTCAGCAAGTCGTTTATGTATGTCAGGTGATGAAAATATCTCATTGTCAGTATGAAGTGACATTTCTCCAGGTTCGATGAGTGAGTAACCGAGTCAGCTCGAGTCATGCCAGTCTCCTGCAGTAGATCAAAAACATACTTTCTCTGAGATAGAAAGATTCCTTTGTTGCATCTGGAGACCTCAATTCCCAAAAAATATCGTAGTGGACCCAAATCTTTTGTTTGAAAATTTTGACGAAGAAAAGATTTGAGTCGATCAATGCCGACAACATCACTCCCAATAATAACAATGTCATCCACATAGACCACCAAAAGTATGCTTTCTGCCGCAGAGTGGTGATAGAAAACAGAGCAATCCTTTATGCTTTGGGACATGCCAAAGCTAAGCATAACAGTGCAAAAACGGCCGAATCAAGCACGTGGCGAGAATGTGTCAAAATAATCAACTCCATATGTATGTGGATAAACTTTGGAAATAAGGCGAGCCTTGAGACGATTAAGAGAGCCATCTGGGTTGACGCGTACTGTATAGATCCATCTGCAACCAACCGCTTGCTTATTTGAAGGAAGAAGGACAAGATCCCAAGTATGATTGGTGTCCAGAGCCTGAAGTTCATCCTGCATAGTCTGTAACCAGTTGGGATGAGATATGGCCTCAACAATAGTGCGCGATTTGGAGTGAGCAACAAGTGTCCCTACAACTCGTGAGGTAGCCACAGACAATCTTTGATAAGACTGACAGGAGCGTGAGCCTTTGCGAAGTGCAATAGGCAACTCCGGTGACGGAGGATCAAGAGCAGGTGAGTTGTCAGGTGTGGTAGCAACCTCAGGTGTCGGGGTGGCATGTGTGCTTGATCGACGAGTATATACCTGACCAAATCGGGATCCAACAACATCACTAGGAAGAGGTGGTGGTGGTGTATCAAGAGAATATGGTAAAATAACTTCGGAATCGGGAATAGGAGATGGTGGCGGGAACTCGGGAACAAAAATAACTGATGATTCAACAAAGGAAATATCGGGAATAAAAACGGTTGGAACTTCGGAAGAGGGGGTGGTGGTGTATCGAGAGAATATGGTAAAATAACTTCGGAATCAGGAATAGAAGATGGTGGCGAGAACCCGGGAACAAAAATAACTGAGGATTCAACAAAGGAAATATCGGCGAAGACAACATAATGACACAAATTTGGAGAGAAGCATTGATATCCGCATTGGGTGCGAGAATAGCCAAGAAAGATGCATTTGAGAGCATGTGCATCAAACTTGGTAATGAGGTGGTGATGTTGGAAATAAATAATGGAATGATGTCTCCCCCTGAAGAACAGATGATGAAAGTCTGTTGATAGGTGGCTGTGAAAATGACATCTCCTCAAAAAACGGTTGAAACTTTCTTCTGAAATAAAAGTGCATGAGCAACTTCTAATAGATGACGGTTCTTTCGTTCTGCAACATCATTTTGTTGAGGTGTATCGGGATAAGAAGTTTGATGAATTATGCCATGATCATCAAGAAAAGATTGGAAAGGTCCATATAAATATTCACGACCATTGTCAGAGCGTAAACAATGAAGTTTAGCAGAAAATTGGGTTGTGATTTCATGATAATAGAAGCGGAAGACGAGAAAGATTTCTCAATGATTCTTCAACAAGTAGACACAAGTCATTCGTGAAAAATCATCGATGAAAGTAACAAAATATCGATAGCCCAGTTTAGATAGACTAGGACCGGGTCCCCGAATATCAGAATGGATCAAATGAAAAGGAGTGGATGCACGAGGGTTGCTTGAGGGACATAGGTGACCCGATGATGCTTTTGCGTAATGACATGACTCACAGTTAAATGGAGGAAGGGGACCGAACCCTAGAAAAAGTTTCTGAAGAATGGGGCAGGTGGATGACCAAAGTGATAATGAAGTTGGAGAGCATGAGCAGAAGTGACAGAACTGGCGAGAATGGGGGCTGAGTCAAGCACATACACCCCACCCTGAAGCCGTCAACTACCAAGCACTCGAGTCGCCGAATACTCCTGAAATATAACTGAAACAGTTGAGAAGATGACCTGGCACCGTAAGTCAGCTGTAAGTTTACTAATGAATAATAAATTAAAGGGACAACTGGAAATAAATGCAACATCGGATAGTGTTAAAGCAGGCGTAATTGAGCAACTTCCATAACCAGCAATCTGCACTATCTTATCATCGACCGCAGTAATATTACCTCCAGTCGGGGTCGATTTGTAGGATTGGAGAATATTTGCATCTCCAGTGATGTGTTTTGAGGCACCAGAGTCAAGAACCCATGAGGTAAACCGTTGGGATAGACACGCTGCTGAAGTATCACCATGAGCAACAGTGGCGTTTGATGTTGCCATAGATGGGGTGTTGAAAATGCACGTTGACAAAGTGATGAAAGTGCACAAAAGGGACAAAAGGGTCTGAGCCATTACCGGCGACGGTCAATCATGGAATAGGAAAGCCAAATAGTAGGTGTTGAAACTGCACATCCGGAATATCTGGATATCAATTAGGTCACCGACAAAGGAGGACCAGGAATGGTGGACGGGTGTGGTTGTGTAGTATGAGGCGTTGCATGGGGAGAGGCGATCTGGTTGATTACTAAGGAGAAGAGGTGAGCATGAGCTGGTCGCGTGGATGGTTGAGGGTGGTCCGCCTGATTTTGCTGAAGGCGCAGGAGGGCGAGCAGGGAGGCACGTCTGCAGTAGGTGCCGTTTGCAAGGGGTCTCTACCCAAAGAAGGGGCGCCGCGAGAGAGCTGCTGCCCAGGAAGGGCGCCGCGAGGGGACTACTGCCCAGGAGGGGCTAGGAGGCACTGGGAGGGAGGGTTGGAAAAATTGGGCTAGGAGGCACTGGGAGGGAGGGTTGGAAAAATTAACCTAGCGCTCTGATACCATGTTAGAATGGAAAACCGTACCTTACAATGAGGTAGGGTGCTCAATTTATAGATGAGAAAAGGAGTACAATAGGTTACCCACACTGATGTGAGATACAAATATTAAAAAACATTTTAGCCCTTAACATTTTTCATTTTACATTTTGTGTTGCTCTGCTGTTGAAATTATCACTTCCTATGCATTTTTATCATAAGAAACAGGGAAAAAAATAGACCAATGCCATTTATAGTTTATGTGGTCATTTGTATGAGTTCTCATCCATTTTGCTTTTGGTATTAATGTTGTTTTTGTCTCAATCAGAGCGAGTACAAAAGAGGCGTTAGATACAAATATTAAAAAACATTTTAGCCCTTTAACATTTTTCATTTTACATTTTGGGTTGCTCTGCTGTTGAAATTATCACTTCCTATGCATTTTTATCATAAGAAACAGGGAAAAAAATAGACCAATGCCATTTATAGTTTATGTGGTCATTTGTATGAGTTCTCATCCATTTTGCTTTTGGTATTAATGTTGTTTTTGTCTCAATCAGAGCGAGTACAAAAGAGGCGTTAGTGCTTGGCTCTTTGACGTCAACAATTTAAAAATTCTAGCTTCAGCAGTATGTTTTGTTGACATTTTATTTTTGCAATTTTAATTCATCATTGTTTGATCGTGATTTTAAGCAGTTCAATTTTTTTAATGGTTGACTTGAGCTGATTCCTCTTGTGGTCTGACCCCTTTGCTAGGTTCAAGATGATGATGACATCAAAGAAGTAAGAGATCGTGAAACTATAAAATCTTCTGTTAATGATAAGGTGTGATAGTTGAAATTTTAATCACCTAATTATATTGCTGTTGACATAATTGGTTTTCTTAAGATTTAACGTTGAGTTTCTATAGAGGTAGAATTCACACACATTTTGGGGCTGAATATTTGAATATTGTTGACAGGATGCATTGGATTCAAAATCTAGTTGCGGCACATCAGTTTCCACTAGGTATTGATTTAAACTCTTTCCATGTCATTTCTTTATGGTGAAATAATGTGTTGGTCTGTCTCTCTGCATTCTTGAACTGTTTAGACAATCTATTTTCTATTTTTTCTTCTGCATCCGGTCCACAAATGTCCTACTATAGGAGTTAGTTTCTGGTTTTTAACAACAGGTCTGCTGTTGTATGGAAAGATTTAAATTGAGTTGCTCCTTGTGCTTCACTGAGGGAAATCTTTGAAGTATGGCTATCTTGCTTTTGTCGATCTTGTTGCTTATGAGTAGTTTACTTAAGAAATTCAATTTGGGTGCATGGTCCTTGAAACTTTTAAGTGCTCAACAAAACCCTGTTTTAATATTTTTTGTTATCATGGAGTCCTAATGTTCAGAACCACAATAATAGAGAAAGAACACTGAAAATAATAAAGATTTGAATCTGAAACAAATATGTTCCCAAAGAGAACGTTTGTATGGAGTGGATAAATCTCCCAATAAGAAATGACAGGAACGTGGGAAGTGAGGCTGCTGGCTGTTGCAGCGCAGGCCAGTGAGAGGGCTGTGACGGTTATGTGGGGCTGGGCTGTTGGTGGTGTTGGTGGGGTAGTTGTTGGATGGAACGTTTGTGTAGGGAAGGGGAGTGTTTATTAGCTGTCAGGGACAGTATTGTCCATTCCCTTTATTAGTCTGTTGGCCGGGAGAAGTGGTTGGGGTTGTTATAGTAGGTGGGGTAAATAAATAGGGCAGTGGTGTCTTTTTCTCCCTCTTCTCCAATTTCTTCCTCTTTTGCTGTTATTCTCTTAATTTCTGTATGCTGCTACTACTGTAAACAATAGAAGTTACTGTCTCTCTCTCTCTCTCACCTAAGTCCCCATCAAATGGTACTTTCATTGAGAGAGAGTCACCATGATTGTCAAAATCGCGAGTTGGATTGTAGGATTGTTCGATCCTATGATCCCACTATCCTCATCCCTGCTCGCCTAGTGTCATGTTTCAGGATGACGAAGGCCTCTTGTCAAGCGTGTCTCTGTAAGTTTGGTGTTGCCCGATCCGTTCTGGATGTTGTTGGGCTGAATGCTTCCGGCCCATACTGTGCAACAGGCCACAACTTTCGCGGGTCGAGCTCCACGGTGAGCTCGTTGGGGGTTGCACGGGGAAACGTGCCCTTGCCATGGGGGTCTAGGGACCGAAGCCCCCCGATCCAAAGTTTGGGGCAGTGTAGCAATGCTGACCACGGTAGCAGACTTAGTTATTTATGGCGCATGACGCACAACGGCGATAAGGGCCCCCGGCGCAAAAGCGCACGGTGCGGCACACGACGTGTGGTAATATTAACTTGTGATGCACAAAAGAGGTGTATACATATATCAACAATAACAAATAATAAATTATACAATATATACATAAAAAACAAAGATTTATGTCAATAATTCATATTCCATACATCACAAAACAAATGAAGTCAACAATGACACCAACAATTAAATATTAATAACCATATATCTCAAAAAATCATATGTATCAATTCCTGAAATATATTAAAAACCATATATCTCAAAAAACCAAAACGGGTATTGCCTTGCCTTGCCTTGCCTTAGACATTTTGAAATAAATCAAAATTTCTGAAATATATAAAACAAACAATTAAATATTAAAAACCATATATCTCAGAAAAACAATAAACAAAAAAATAAAAAAACAAAACATAAAAAAAATACAGGAAGAAAACATGGCACTAAAAATAACAACATGAGTAATTTGAAAAAAAATAAGGGGAAAGCAACATAAGTAAAATTGAATTAAAAACAAAAAAAGTTACTGATTCTCACAGAAAGCGCGCTTGTCCTGGACAACATCGCGTATCTGAGTCGCAGCGGTTGAAGGAGCCCGACTGGGTCACGACAGTCGAGGGATCTTGGTTGGGTCGTGGCGGTCAATGTGGTCCAACACCGGTTGGATTGCTGCGCTCACGGGAAGAGTGTTGCTTAGAGTCAAAAGAGGAGGTCGTTGTTTGACCTCTAAAGAGGTATATTCAATCAGGGCGTAAAAGTTGGCAGGTTAAAAAAATAAAAATAAAAATCAAAAGGGCGCAATGGCGCGCGCTGCAGTGAGCCATCTTAGATGAGCCACGGTGAAGCCATGGCGTGGCGCACCACTCCCTAGCGCTAGCCATGGCGCAATGGCGTGCGCCATTAATAACTATGGTAGCAGAGCTGACCGACTGAAACTGACTGAACACTGTAGCGGTGCGGACTTCCAGCCGGCAATCACTGTAGCAATTTGACTTGGGTGACCCACCTTTCATTGTAGTGATGCAGACTTTCAGCCGCCTTTCACCGTAGCACAATGGACTTTTTGACGGTTGGTGGAATAGTGCTTCGTCCTCCTTTTTTAGTCCATTTCGGGCTAGGGTTTCAGGTGTTAGAAAATCTGAGAAATCTCTTTGTAATTTGTGCTCCCGACATATAGTGAAATTCTGGCTCTCCGAGGACGTAGGGATTATTCCCATATCACGTAAATCTTTGTGTTCTCGTTCTGTTTTTTTCTCTTTTGCTCTTCTCCAAATAGTTTCTTTCTGTCGTTGCGACTCCCGACGTTTCCGCATCGGTCTCTGCTAGTTCGGCCAGCTCTCCCATCGCCAACTCCTCCCGGTATTCGTTCCCAGGCTGGCATTGATCTTGGTCCAGTGCCACGCCGCGCGTCCCTGTGCGCGTTCATCTCAGTTGCTAGTTTTATTTATTTATATATACAGTGTACCTCAATTGTTTTTTCCATGATTTAAATTTCGGTTTTTAGTCCCCCACACGGATCACTGTATCAAATATTTTTATTTAATTTTTTTTGTTTTAATACTAAAATCAAATTGTTTTAATTTTAGTTAATTAATTAATTATTTAATAATTTTAGTATATTAGCTGGGTATATAAAATATACACCGCGACTTATGAAACCGATCCGTTTCCACCCCCCGTCCGATCCTAGGGTAGGATCTCGATCCTGGCAAACATGAGAGTCACGACTGTGGATAAGAAATCCAGAGAGAGAATTAAGAAAGAGGATCTTGATCAGAGTTTTAGAAGCTGACGCAACAGTTCTTTGCCCACGCAGCGGAGGAAAACTACTCGAAGCAGCAGAGAACGAGTAGCAACGGTGGAAACTGACCCGCATTGGTGGAATTTTGAAGCTATATTCTCACGCGTATGGAGAAACAAATGCAGGAGCTTTAGGCGTCACTGGCCAGGATGACTAGGAGTCGGGAGAAATACTCTTGGCGAGTGATGATGCCGTTTTTTCCTGGAAAAGATCTTGAGATATGGATCATGGAGTTTAGGCTTCTATTTCAATCCTCCAGACGAAGTGATAAAGGTACCAATGGTGGAACTGTGTATGGAAGTTACGACTTGAATTTCGATTTTCTGGTTTAAAACAAATGAGGCTTGGCTTACCTGGACACAGCTCAAAGAAGAGCTGCTTTGGAGTTATGGAAGTGCAGCAGCGGATGAAACTGTGGCTTCGTTTACCCAGACTGAGATTAATTTCTCAGAACTGGGCAATCAGGAACAGACGCAGCCAGATGAGGTAAATTCTGATTTTAATTTGAGTCTTGAAGTACACGGTGTAGAGGAAATGTATTCAGTTAGCGTACTGCCTGAGGTGAATGAGCAGCAACCGTGGGGGAGGCACCAGACCATGTGTGCATAATAATGGGCTCTAGCTGAGTTCCTTGTTCGACAACAGCAGGCGGTACAGGAAACTCAGTCAGATTAGACGAGTTTTGGCCGAATTCTCAGTATGGCATACTTCTCCTAGATTTTTGAGACCTCTGCACGCGGTGTCCAAACCGAAGCAGCAACACAAGTTTTAGATTTTGGTATGAGAGCAGGTGAAGCTCATGTGACGGCACCGTGAGCTTACGACTGTGCTGTAGGATCAAGCGAAGAGATTTGCGGAGTTGACAGTGCGACAGGAAAATGAAGAGGGAAAACGTGTGTCTCGACCTGCTGTAATAGGGAACTACAAGCAGATGAACACGACCGCTACAGATGTTGGGGACAGTAAAGAACCACCACACCGGTAGAAGTATCATCGAGTCTTGGATGCTAACACTATAGAGGAGGATAAGAATGTGAAATGCAGCGTACAAAATGTTGCTGTTGAGGTTTCTTTCAATCTAGTGGTTGGACTTTGTGCTTTATACTTATTTGAACAGACTAATGAATTAGTTGGGAATGACTCGTTGGGAAAGTTGGGCCGTGTGATTGCCAGAACCAGGAGCTTCTGTCCATTGGAAATTCGCACTCTGGAAATTCAGAGTTGCGGAAGCAAGCATCTGGAACTTCCCCTCAACCGAGTGCACTAGAAGTAGGAAGTCAAAGCACCCTACCCACCGCACAAAGTTGACCGTCGCAATCAAACAAGAAAACTCACATGCATTCAAGGCAACGAAAAAAAGCAGGACACAATAAATTTACATGCTTTGGAAAAATCACTAAGTACAAGTAATCTCTACCCAAGCTTTGCCGCTCTCCTTGATATCTTCTTTCTTTGGCGTTAATTACACTACCTTTGCACCGAGGTCCCACATGCGTATATGCTAAGCATCAGCTGGTCAAACTAGTTAAGCCTGCTACCCTGAAATCACAAATCACTAAACATGATTGCTTAGTGTCACGAGCTGAGCGTCTCAGCACAGCAGTTCGCCTGTGCGGCACCCCAGCCCCCTCCAAGGCGGGCGGGGTTCAACCTTCCAGCTCTTCATATGTGTGGTTCACTGGTTTCGTCTTGCCATGGACTCACCGGGAGAGTGACCCCAACTCCTAACCAGTGGTGTCAAGATTGACACGCACCATTCTCCTCTTTGTCGGGGCGACTCCCATCTCTTAGATAGAGACTAACCAGATGAACCGCAACTTTGATGATCTTGCTGGTGTGGGACAGGACCCCGATGATTGGGTCGTGACATTCTCCCACCACCATTCCATGCACGCCCTCGTGCATGCAGGATCGTGGACTTCTGTGTGTCCGCGAAATGGTGCTTCCAACTAATCGGCTACCAAGCATGGCCTCAGGGGACGCTCCTTCCTTGTCGTTGGCATCAATGGCCCACCCACTCTCTGGGTCGCAAACCACCGTGGTCCACCCTCTCTCTCAGGGTCGAAAACCACCTCCACGAGACCCACCCTTCATAGTGGCGTCTCTGCCTCTGACTTCTCTCGAGCGAGACCTTCTCTATCGTGTCACCTCTGCATGACACCCCAGGACTCCGCTCCCACCACCAAGGTCCGTCCGACAGCATTCCGCAACACCACAAGGTACATTCTCTCTGATACCACTTGTCACAGGCTGAGCGTCTCAGCACAACAGTTCGCCCGTGCGGCACCCCAGCCCCCTCCAAGGCGGGCGGGGTTCAGCCTTCCAGCTTTTCATATGTGTGGTTCACTGGTTTCGTCTTGCCATGGACTCATCAGGAGAGTGACCCCAACTCCCAACCAGTGGTGTCAAGATTGACACGCACCATCCTCCTCTTTGTTGGGGCGACTCCCATCTCTTAGATAGGGACTAACCAGATGAACCGTAACTTTGATGTTCTTGCTGGTGTGGGACAAGACCCCCATGATTGGGTCGTGACATTAGGCTGACATTCCAAATCGGTGACCCTTCAGCTTCATTGAACTTCAGGACCTCCATCGTTTCATCGAACTTCAAGACCTCCATCTTTCCATCGTACCTCCATCGGAAGATGCGAACTTCCGATGGAACTGCTGCCCTTGGAGATGTTCCTAATGAGTTTTAGAGGTCCATCATATGAACAAAGGCTTCGAAAGCAAACTCATATATGTGCTCGTTCTATCCTCGACAAAATCAACATGTAATGGAAATAAAGAAAATGAACAAGGCATACCTGAAGTGATGTGTAATCTATCTTTTACTCTGTTGTAAGCTTGATAAAGACCACCTTCAGCAGTAGGGGTATTAGTGCCTTCACCTAGTGATGTGTAATCTATCTTTTACTCTTCCATATTCAACGTATCGGTATACGTTTATTCCTATTGGACTTATTCATTGAATTCTTTAAATGAATGAAAGCCATTTAATCCATTCATAATGGATTGTAACTGATGAAACCGCGTAGGAAGATACATGCACCTAAAGCCGTACATATGTGGCAGATGCATGCGCTTAGCCTAAAACGTTGGGTGCAACGTATTATGTCATATGTATCATATACATATGTTTTTTAGTGCATAACAAACAGTTCTGTTGTCGTTGCCTGCACACAGCACCACTCCACCTTCCGGTCACCTAAATCCGGTGAATGGAATTTCGATGAACAAACTTTTGGTTAACTGAAATAAACTTCACAACACAATAATTCCCCACTTGAAGACTTGTTTTAGGGAAGCTTCGACAACTCTTCAACACTTTAGGCGGATTCTTTCTCCTTGTAGACAACGATGTTCTTCCAACTCCTTCGGTTCACCCAAGTTCCATCGAGACACGATGCCGCCTCAAACTTTCATGAACTATCGCTTTAGTGAACATGTTTGTCGGATTTTGACTTCCAGCGATCTTTTGTAGCTCTAACATTTTGTCCTTTGGCATGTTCCCGATGAAATGATATTTTAGGTCAACATGCTTCGTTCGAGCATGGATCACCAAATTTTTAGCCAAGTGGATTGCACTTTGACTACCATAGAAAAGAGCTCATTCTCGACTTCTCCCAAGTTCCTTGAGCAATCTTATCAACCACACCATTTCTTTTTGACTTTCGTTGTAGCTACATACCCTGCTTCCGTTATACTTCCACTGCAACCGTGATTCCCCCAATACGGTAGGGCGGTTGGTGCTTTATTGTCAGTGCAACTTATCTATCATCTCTTGTGAGATCAAATTCTCTTGACTCCTGTCATCAATAATGAGCTTGAGCATGCGTTCATTCACCCTGCATCGATCATCAGCCGCCACCCCCTCATCTTTGGCATTGATTACCAGGTTAGCCTGGTCTTAGTTTGAACAAATTTGAAAGGTGCCCGGGTTGCTAGCATCGATAACACTTGTTTTCGAATCGTCGGGCATAAAGATTGTTGTTTTGCTGAGGTTGAAGGGTTGCTAATGTTGCGTGTTGCTGTTGGCAGTACCTGCAACATAATTATTTATGGCGCATGGCGCACTTTGACAACAAGGGCCCCCAATGCAAAAACGCACGACACGTGACAATATTAACTTGCGGTGCACAAAAGAAATGTATACATATATCAATAAAAAATAATAAATTATACAATATATACATAAATATGAAAGATTTATGTCAATAATTCATATTTTATACATAAAAAAACAATATTAAAAAAAAACAAAAAAAAAACATATCAACAAAAAAAAATTAAATATTAAAAAACATATATTTAAAACAAACATTGAAATATTAAAAACCATATATCTAAAAAAAAATAAACAAAAAAATAAAAAAACATAGCATCCAAAAAAAGGAAGAGAAGGCGTGCCTGCCTTGGATAGAAGATGCAGACATAAGGGGCGGACAACAGGAGTAACTAGAAAAAAATGCGGACAACATAAATAAAATTGAATTAAAAATTTTTTGTCACTGCTTACCACAAAGGTTCGCCTGCCCTAGATGAGATAGAGCATCTAAATCGCGACGGTCGAGGGAGCTTGGCTAGGTCGCGGTTGTCGAGAGAGCTTAGCTGGGTCGCGGTTAGCTGGGTTCGTAAAGGTCGAGGGAGCTCAGCTAGGTCGCAATGCTCGACGTGGTCCGACACCGGTTGGGTTGGTGTGATTGCGGAAGAGGAGAGCGCTACACAATGTTGAAAGGAAAGGGAGGTTGCCGTTTGACCTTAAAAGAGGTATTTTTAATCTGGGCGCAGGTTATAAAAATGCAAAAGCAAAAAACAAAATAAAAAAGGTTGGAGCAGTGGTGCACACAATGCACAATGCGCATGGCGTGCGCCACAACGCGCTATCTCAAATGAAGCATGGAGAAGCCATGACGCGCGCCATTAATAACTATGACCTTGAAGGGGGCGTTTGAGCCTGTCTTGACCTGATTCATCGGTCGTCTTAGGGACTTTGCCCTCTTATCTGGAGGATGGCACTGACAAGGGTTGTTGTAGGATGGTGCTGACAGGGTTTGCTGCAGGAAGGCTGCACTGATTGCTGTGGGTGTTGCCCAACAAATCCGGGCAAGAGGGTGTGCGTTCAATTGGAGGTGAATGAGGAAGGTGAATGAGGAGCGACCTCGCTCTGATACCAACTGATACTGCTGATAGGAATGTGGAGGTGATGCTGTTTATGTTGGGGAATCTGCCATAACTACCAGGGGGAATATGCCGGGGATCCTGGGGGCCCACAGTTGTTAGAGTAGATTGTTAAAAGGGGGATGGCTGCGGAGAGAGAGACAGGGAGAATTATCTTGCCAGACTGATCGGCTGAGAAGCTTGGGCGAGGGAGCTGACTGTGCCTCTCTAAGTGAGCTACGTCTCCATTCTTCTCTTCCTCCCTCCTATATTTTTTGGTTCGAGTTTCTTTTAATACAAAGAAGTTGATGTTGGTGTCTTATCAATTTGGTCTGGCCTGCTGGATATTTTTTGGGGGAGGAGAGTGCTGCCGATTTTCTCTTGCTGCAGAGAGGAATAATATCAGATTTTCTTCCAGGGGAGGAGTTCGCTGCCGAAAATCGCTGCATCACTGCCGGATAATTCCCTTGGGGGAATCGATCGCTAGCAATGAAGGCGCGATTGGATGGCGTGGAACAACGCATGGAGCGCACTGCCACAACTCTTTCTAAATTGACATCGGCAATGGATCAAGAAAGGAAGGAGCATGCTGAATTTTAGAAATCCTTCTGGAATCTGATTAGCCAAATAAAAAAGATGCTGGAATAAGGGGAAGAACGCCTTTCCTTTGTCCCAAGTATGCTGGAGGTGCATCTAGTGAGCTCTGGTGTTTTAGGAAAGCAAGGGCGGAGTTCTGAGGCTCCGTCAGGCCAGACAGTGATTTTAAAGGCTTCGTGTTCCTCGGATTGGCCCAAAGAGGCTCTGTTCCGGAATCTGCTGCGCCCAGAGGAGATGACGCCTTATTAGCAGGGCGAGGCACATCCGTCGTTTGTGATGAGTTTTTCAGCATCGCACTTGGTGGAGTTTGCCGAATCTGTGAATCAATACCTGAACAGTAGGTTGGTCGCAATCAGTGTATAACAACCCAATGGATCGTCCCACCCGTGTTTGAGGGGAGAGATCCGCCGCTACAGGAGGAACTGGCGCACCAGGTAGGGAAATGGTTCTCTATTTACTGTGGCAGATTAGGAAATGGTTTTGCAGAAAAAGTTTGCAACAATTTAGTGATGGCTGTGAGCATGCTTGGTGTGTCCGAAGCTTTAGTTCTCCGAGGGTCTCTAGGGGACTCAAGGCCGGACACTGGCAAAAACATTTAACTCCTCAAGTGCGCAGTGTTGGAACAACAGTATATTTAATCCAATACCTGGAGTGATGGAGGGGGGTCCTCCCACAACTTATGAGGCTGGTTTTGCTTCCAAACTTATGGCTAAAGATGTGAGACTTGCTTCAGCATCAGCAAAGGAGATGGTCCTCCCACAACTTATGAGGCTGGTTTTGCTTCCAAACTGTTAGAGTCTGTATCCCACATCGGACTTGTGATCCGATGTGGAGTTTCTCATTTATTATAAAAGAACACCTCCGCCTCACTTTGAGGTAAGGAGGCGAGGGGGTTTCCTCATTCTACATGGTATCAGAGCAGGTTTTTTGAAACCCAATCCCTCCCTTGTTTTTTTTTTTCCCCCTTTGGGTTTCCCCGTCCGGGGGGGGGGGGCGGCGGCCTCAAAGCCCCGTAGGGTTACCGCCGCCGCCCCTCCGTCTCTGCCCTGCGCGGCTTCCCGGCGGGTCTCCCCTCCCTCCCGGCGGCCCCCCCTGCCCTCCGCAGTTCTTCCCGTCGGCGTCCAAGCCCCGACGGCCTCCCGCGCCTCTCGCTGCTCCCGACGCCTGCTTCCCCGCTGCGCGCGCGCCGGCCCCATCATCCCGTCGCGATCACGACGGCCTCTCCCGCCCCGGTGCGCCTTCCCTCCACGGCGCCCGCTCCTCCTGCGCGACTCACGACGGACTTCTGGCCCCGCCTCCTGTTGCGGCTTCCCGGCTCCGCCTCCCTCCCGTCGGCCTTTCTCCTAACGCGGCCCCCCCTTCCTCGCGGCGGCTCCCTGCGCGACGGCCCGCCTTCCGCGACGGCTCCCTGCGCGCTCCCGCTGTCCGCTCTCGCTGCCCCTCCCGAGCGCGACCCTCCCTCATCCAGCGGCCCCGCCCTGCCCCGACGGCCTGCCCTACGCGGCTCCATGCGCGCGACTCCCCTCCTCCTGCTGCCGGCCTCTCCCTCTGCCAGCGCTTCCAGCAGCCGACCTCCACGCC
The DNA here is from genome assembly GCA_963277665.1 of Viscum album. NCBI lineage: Eukaryota > Viridiplantae > Streptophyta > Magnoliopsida > Santalales > Viscaceae > Viscum > Viscum album. The sequence goes on along the minus strand of OY728160.1, from coordinate 1,720,878,506 downwards.
TCCTGCGGATGTTCCGACGGACTCCTTGCGCCGACAGCCTCCCTTCCCAGCGGCCTCCCTTCCTCGGCGGTCTGCTGCTGTCCGGCGGCTCCTTCCGCCCTCCCGCGCGCCTCTCTGCCCGGCGGCCTCCCTTCGACAGCCGGCCTCCATCCCTGTCGGCTCCTCCAGCAGCCGGTTTCCAGCCCTGCCGGCCTCCCGTACCACCTCTGCTCATCTGCTCCCTCCATGCCGGCCTCCTCCAGTGGATTTCCCGGCGCTTCGCCGACCGGCACTGCCATTGCGGCTTCCTCGACACTTTGACGACCGGCCCTCCCGAGCGGATTCCTCGGCGCTTTGACGATCGGCCCCACATTACGGTTTTCCCGGCGCTCTGACGACCGGCCCGTAGTGCGGATTTTCCCGACGCTTTGACAACCGACCCGCCAGTGTGGATTTCCCGGCGCTCTGATGTCCGGCCCCGCACTTTTCCGGCGACGACCCATCCGTTTTCAGCGGCATCACATTACCATCTTGCGGGGGAGCAGCATCAACATCATTTTTCTTATTTCCGTTTCTTCTGTTTTCGTCATGTTTTGTCATCAAGCTGGGTATGTTCAGCTTGAGGGGGAGTGTTAGCGTCTGTTTTATTGTTTTCTTTTCATTATGTGTCCAAGCTAGGTACACCTAGCTTGCGGGGGAGTGTTAGAGTCTGTATCCCACATCGGACTTGTGGTCCGATGTGGAGTTTCTCATTTATTATAAAAGAACGCCTCCGCCTCACTTTGAGGTAAGGAGGCGAGGGGGTTTCCTCATTCTACACAAACCTATGGCTAAAGATGCGTGACTCGCTTCAGCATCAGCAAAGGACCAATTCGAAGTCAAGGTTGTCACCACAGTTCGGAAATGAGCCGCACCTGAGTAAAAACAGACTTAGGGTCTGAGAAGATCAAGATAATGGAAGGATTGTGCCTCCGGGGATCTCAACTATGGTCAAAATGGCCTCTAGTGCTTAGGTTTGGATAAACGAAAGGCCAGCCCTGTTCTGGCCTCCTTAGGTGCACAAACAGGGGTGATACAGTCATTTGTGGAAGGGGCCGTGGTGATGATTTAGAGCAAAGCCATAAAAAAAGCATCAACATTGAATAATCTCCGGATGTGATTAATATGGTAATTGTCTCATTTTCGAAGGAGCTTTTGACCTACAACATTGGACATGCACCAATGATTTATATTTGGGGTACAAGCCACCAATCGAGGACCTACAATATTTCTCGGAGTTCCGACTTGCATGCACATGGGCACCCGAATTGGGTAGTCTAAAAAACGTTCAGCTATTGGATTATTTTAAAACAGGTGCTGAGGAAAAAGGAATGTCACAAGAGTAAAGCATTGCAATTGGTTGACACATGCTATTATGCTCTAGATACACCTCAATCTGGCAGGAGGAATGAAGTGAGGAATGAAGTGAAGCAGTTTATGACGACATCTACATATTCAGGATGTCACGACCCCCTACCGCCAAAGATACCCCAATGAGGGGAGAGAGATAATGACCCCCGAGTCCCGTCTCCAGTAGGCCCCGGGTTGGCGACTAACACTAGGGGTATAAAAATCTTATGAAATGGGAGATGTTACCTTCTATAATAATATAAGATCACGAGATAAGATGAATCATCCACAAACAACTCTATGACATGATTTAAAAGGAAATCAAAACCATCCCGCATGCATGTATAAATAAAACTGATACAGATGAGTCTTCAAAGTAAATACCCAAAAGTAAAGCTAAAACAACGACATAGCAACTATCCAAAGATTCGAGCTAGTAATGTCCAGCATGGTGCACGTAGTCCTTATGAAAACCTGAAAGAAGTTTATATACGTAGGGTGAGCATACTAACTATACTCAGTAGGAAAATCAAAGTATCTCATGCATATGTGAAAGAAACATACTAATGCACCTGTGAGCAAATATCAGAACCAATAGTACTTAAACAGGTCAACTATCCATCCCAACCTCACCGAGGCACGCTCACCAAATAATGCAAACCAAGTATTGTAACATAATAAGAATCATATCGATAAAGGGTACCCCACACCGCTTTTCCACTGATTTGCCGCTCTTACCCCCAACGTCCTATGTCATGGCGCTCCCATCTCTTTAGAATAACATATACCATCGCCCCACTGCACAGTCACATCACATCTTGCCCGTAGGCACTTGAGCCACCGCCCCACAGCACGGTCACATCTCTTCTCGCCTGCAAACACTCGGGCCATCACACCACAACCATAACCCGAGTATTAGGGTACCATGAACATGAAAAACATCAACCTCGTGCTCTACTACCACGCACGACCCCCACCATAAGCCGCCCCATAGCACGATAATACCACATCTCGCCCGAAAACACCTCGGGCACTGCCCCATAACACGGTCATTACATCTCGCCCGAAAACACATGGGCCATCGCATATCGCCCGAAGACACCTGGGCCATCACATCACAATCATAACCCGAGTATTAGGGTACCATGAACATGAAAAACATCAACCTCGTGCTCTACTACCATGCACGACCCCCACCATAAGCTGCCCCCTAGCACGGTAATTCCACATCTCGCCTGAAAACACCTGGGCCACTGCCCCACAATACGCTCAAAGCCGGGAGTCGCAACGATAAAACAGGTTTGTAGATGAAAAAGTCAAAAACAAAAGAAGAAGAACACGGATACCAAGATTTACTTGGTTTGAGAATAATCCCTACGTCCACGAAGAGGTAGAAGTGCTTCACTAAAATCGGGAGCACAAAACACCGGGCGATCTCAAAGTTTCACACATAGAAACCCTAGCCCAAAATGGGCTAATAAAGAAGACGAAGTACTGGTGTGTTGTATGGATCGCAAACATTTGGCCCAACATCTTCCCAAACGGGTTAGACTACACCAATCCAATTGCCGTCCCAAAAGCACGACCAAACAACCCCCGCCTCGCCGCACCAAAGCATAGCCAAACAACCGCCACCTCGCCGCCCCAAAAGCACGACCAAACAATTGCCACCTTGCCGCCCAAAAAAGCCCCAAATATCAACCACCTTGCCGTCCCAAAAGCACGGTCAAACAACCACCACCTCGCCGCTCTTAAAGCACGACCACATCAACCACCTCGTCGCCCCAAAAGCAATCAAACCGTCAACTCCAAAAGCACTGCGACACACCAACCACATATCGCTAACCCACAAGCACGACCACACATTAGATCACATCAAAGATCATTTTACAAATTTAACAAAGGAGCTATTATCACATTTAACTTTATTTTAGGGGTGTCATCACACAATCCATAATCCAGGAACAATCATTTTATTAACATAAGTGGTTAACCAATTTCCATTTTAGGGTGTTATCACAACAATCACAACACATATCATCCAACGCTAACAAGGCCCCCAACGACCACAATTTTTAACGAGCCATCAAGTCCGTACAATCCATCATATCACAATATCAAAGCTATAAAAAACACGCAAATCATTCCTCTTTTCCCCTTTAATTTCAATTAGCCAATTTTTTATCTTTGATTAAACCAACATAACCATCTCCCATAGAAAAACAAGAGTAAACCCCTCCCGTATGAGACACAATAAAGAGAAACGAGGGGTTCCCCACCTCAAAGAAGCTTTGACGACTCGCTGCGCACCGCAGGACGAAGAAGAAATGTCTGCAAACCACAATCGCACGCAAAACCCATGGATCAACCTACACCGCACCAAAGGATCTTCAAAACGCAGCCCAACTCACACCCCGAACCAAAACAATATCGCTGCAACGAATTCCCAGGAGAAGAACAAGAGAAAAACCCCGGGGAAAAGAGAAAGCACTTACCGCGGATCGTCAACCAACAACCACCGAAACCAACGGATCGAAGTGGGGAGAAGAGGGTTGGAAATCCTCCTCGGGCGTCTAGGGTTTGTCTGGAGTGAGAGAGAGAGAGAAGCCATGGCCGAATGAGAAAAATCGGCTGAGAAAAGAACTTAAAAGCTGGAGACCCGTCAGTTTCACCTCGTGTAACCATTAAACGACCTGTAATCCTCGGGCTTTCAAAAAATTCCCGCTTTTGTTGAAAAACGTGTCCCTGGTTGTATATATTACACATCGTGAATTCCACTTGCATGACATGTAATCCATCTCACGGCTTCCCACTTTGCCTGCAAAACAAGCCGTGAATCATCGGTTCACGTCATGTAAACATTAAACGATGTGAATTTCCTGATGCAACACTCTTGCAGCTCCGGCCTCCACCAAAAACTCTAAAACCTCCTTCGAACACCTCCAACCATCAAAACTGGCAAAGTAACGGACCGGGAAGACACAGACCGTTATGCAGGAGATATTTGGATGCTACTTTGCCTTGTTATCGAAGTCCCACTTGGGTATTTTAACATGACAGAGGAATTACTTCCAATATTTCCAATATAGAAATGACATGGCGGAGATCCTTCAACGTGATGACAAGGTTAAAAACCAGTTAGCAGGGGCTGAGCACTCTGCATTGGGGACAGACAGCCGGCAAATGAAGGCATGGGGATGGGCTGTGGCAGCTTTGTTTGGGTTCGGATGCTGCATGATTTCCAGAATCGACTTCCACTGAATTTCTGTTGGACATATTTCTTGGTCATGGAAGGCCCTTTTTCCACTCCGATATTCTGTTTACTTATTATGGGGCACGATCACCACCTTGAGGACAATGTGGCTTTTTGGGACGGTGGTAGTGATAGGGATGTGGGGGAGAGAAAGAGGCAAAAAGAATTATCTTGTTAGGCTGATCCGCTGAGAGCCTTGGGCGAGGGAGCTGACTACCTCTTGAAGGGAGCTGCGTCTCTATTCTTCTCTTCTTCCTCCTCCCTCCTGTATTTCTGGTTCTAGTTTCCTTTAATAGAAAGTAGTCGGTGCTGGTGTGTTTTCAGTTGCATAACATATTAAATGAACCCTTACATGAGGAGTTCGTGGAGAAAACAAGGAGAAACTAAGAGAAGTAATCAATAGATCTATATTCTATAAAAAGTTTTCTCTCTAAAACAATAACTAGGGCTTTTAGAAGCCAAATCCCCTAATAGATATAAAAATAGATAAACAAAACATTCTCCTATCTAAAGAAAGGGAAAGATTAGATGGACAAAATATCTCCCATCTGCAGGAAAGGAAAGATGCCAATAAACTAGCAACTGGGCCAATAAGCGGGGCACAGCCGGGGTGTAGCAGGCCCAAGTTGAGGTGTGGCCTGCTGGGTGGCCTGGGGCTGGTCCAGGCTGGTCCAGGCTGGGTCGTGCACAGTAGGGATTCCCCAGCCAATGCTACATCAAGAAGTTTCTGACTGAGTGGCTACTTCTGCCGCCAAGATACCAAGGAGTGAAATTTGCATGTGATGACAGATGAATGTTGAAGGATTTGATCTGGGTTTTGGAGTACTTCTGGTTTGTCGGTGGACACAGTGGAACGGGCATGCACCATAGTGATCGAAACCTGCCGTGATACCAAATAATCAAACCACAACAGAGAGAAAGATCATTAAAAATAATAAATGCCAGAATCTGAAATATTATTCTCAGCAAGAACATCTTAATTAAGTCGATGAACTCGAAGAAATACATTAAAAGTGTCAAAAAACCAACCCCTCTTCTATGCCTAAATTCTCCAGCAATAAATCCTTATTACTGGTGCTCAATAATTGAAGCTAGAGTTGATCAACTACAATTCAAAATAACAGATCCTAAATATTCAAAATAAGATGTCCTAAATTATTGGAGTTAGAATTGATCAGCAACTAATAAATCCCTATTATTAAGGTTGAATGTTGTGGATATGGCTGGTCCTTGATCTCTTAGTTTAAATTTCTCTTCCTTTGCCTTATCTGTAAATTTTGGCTATTTAAATTTCTCTTTTTCTGCCTTATCTGCAATGTTTTACCGCTGCTTGATAGAGTTGAAATGTGTTGGTCTGCTGATGGAACTGCTGCTGATGGTTTGGGTGGAAACCGACCACCTCTGCCCTATACTTATCATAGAAGGGGGAGGAGAATGGTTTAGTTTGTTTGTTAGCATTCTGTTAGACTTTGTTTGTTAGCATTCTGTTAGACTGTTTGGTTTGTTAGTCTGTTGGGTTTGTTATTTCTGTTACGTCTGTTTTCTTTTAATAAGTGGAGGGTAGATTTGTAAATAAATATTGTTGTCTTGAGAGTTATAAATACTAGGGGGAATGGTAATGCAAAGCCATTTGGTTAGTCTGGGAAAAGGATAGTCAGAGGTCTCGGCTTGCTCTAGAGAGAGACAGACAAGAGAGGCAGTCTGAAGGCTCTGTCAAAGGAACTGGTTAGAATTTCTGAAAACTCTTGTGTCTTTTTCTCTAATTCTCGGAACACCAAATTGAACTTTATCAATTTGGCTCTTTCATTAAGAGCAAAATTTTGAGATTTTGGATACAGAGCAGAATTACATTGTTGGAGACAGCTGTTTTAGAGATGAAGTCAGGAGTCCAGCGGTAGGCAAATCTTGAGGTAACAATCCTTGAGATGAAAACGGATTTCCAACGCCAAATGCAGGAGCTTACAACTGCGATTGACCAATTGAACATGTTTGTTCGAAGTACAATAGGGAATTTCGGACGAGAACAGGAGAAAGAAAAATCTGTAGTCGAAGGAGAAGGCGAAGGAAGTATGAAGTATATGGAGACGCAAAACAGACTAAGAGTCGATGTTGACTTACTGAAGGAGGACGAATGTGGAGAGCTGAGCGCATACACTAAACAGATCGAGATGCCATTATTTTCTGGAGAAGATCCGATATCGTGGATATCACGAGATGAAACATATTTTTCTTTACATCAAACTTGGGAAAATTTGAAGGTACCGATGGCACAAATATGTATGGAAGGATTGGCGTAATATTGGATGATATCATTGAGATACGATCAGAACTCACGTGGAGTCAGCTGAAGGGGGAAGTGCTTGGCCGATATGGGAGTGCTGTAGAGGAAGATCCACTAATGTACCTCAAGGAGTTGCGGCAGACAGATACAATGGACTCTTATATTGATGAGTTTGAAAGAGTGGCAATGCGGATACCTGAACTTACGGAGAAGTGGTATATGAGCATGTTTATCGGAGGATTAAAAGCCGAAATCGGAAGTACTGTGATGACGCATGAACCATAAAGGCCAGACTGTTAACCTTAGCACGTCGGGTGGAAAGGGAGTTGATAGTTACTCGATGTCCTGCAACAGGAGGAGTAGGACGACCATGGAATACAAACGTGGTGCGAGCCATGCCGCTTGGAGAGGGACAAGAAAGGGAGCGAAGAGGAGGACCTGCACCACGATGGAAGGGAGTATGAAATCTGTCATGTGAGGAGTATGAAGAGAGAAGATCTAAAGGGCTGTGTTATACATGCGGTCAGAAGTTCGCACTTGGACATTGGTGTCCTGACAAGGGATGCAAGCTTATGACATGAGAGTGTATTGAACCATAAGAGGAAGCAGAGGAAGATAGTGGAAGCAGAGAAGAATAGGAGGAAATTGCTAGAGAATATAAGGAGTTAGAAATGCCGGAAACCACAGTTTGTTCGCAGGGACGACTGACAACTAGGTGACACCAAACAATGTTCTTGGAAGGTGAAATTGATGGGGTACCAGCGATTGTTCTGGTCGATAGTGGAGCTGGCCACAATTTCATTTCGAAACAATTGCTCAAGTCGCTTACGATACAATTATAGAAACATCTCCTTCCCATATCCGGATGGGAGACAAACATCGGATAGAGTCTAGAGGAATATGTAAGGCGATGAAATTGAGTTTGGATGCTGAAGAGTTTGAAATTGATGCATATATATTTGATACCACAGGACCAAATTTGGTATTGGGAATTTCTTGGCTTGAAACTTTAGGATACATGACTACACATTGGAGACAAATGACAATGGAGTTTATTTGGAAGGGGCTGACTATGATGCTTCAGGGAATTGATATACAACAAGGGTTGCCTGGTGCATTACAAGGATATTTGGATAGAGGAAGCGTGCTTATACAGGGATTACAGTGGGCAAAAACAAAAGACAACAAAGAAGAAATGGACAAGCTTACTCCGAGGCAGAAAGAACAACTATGCGACTTATTACAGCAGTACAAAATTTTTGAGGTGTCGAAGGAACTGCCTCCACCAAAGGAAACAGATCACGCAATTAAATTGAAGGATCGGATCCAGTTAACATACGACCTTATAATTTGGCATATCATATGAAAAATGAGGTGGAAAAGCAGATAAAAGAACTGTTGGCACAAGGATATATCAAACATAGTCATAGTCCTTATTCAAGTCCTATAATCATGATTAAGAAGAAAGATGGAGGTTGGAGGATGTGTGTAGATTATCGGGAATTAAACAAAAGAATGGTTCCGGACCGATATCCAATACCGATGATAGAAGAGCTTATGGATGAGCTATATGGGGCAACATATTTCACTAAGATCGACTTAAGATCCGGATTCCATCAAGTCCGAATGAAGGAAGAGGATGTGGAAAAAACAACGTTTAGAATCCATGAAGGACATTACGAATATAAGGTAATGCCATTTGGGTTAATGAATGCTCTGACAACTTTCCAAGCAATGATGAATTCAGTTTTTCGAGCATTGTTGAGAGAGGGAGTGCTCGTATTTTTTGATGATATACTGATATATATAGTAAGGGCTGACTGGAACACTTGGAACGACTGTAGCAGGTATTACAAATTATGATTCAAAATATACTGTATGCTAATGGAAAAGTGTTCTTTTGGCTGGAAGACAGTGGAATATTTAGGCCATATTATTTCTGAAGGAGTTTCTATGAGAGGTAAGGGGTTTTCTCGGCCTAATGGGATATTATCGGAAGTTTGTTCGGAATTATGGAAAAATAGCTCGACCACTTGCTTCATTGACTAAGAAGGGAGAGTACAAGTGAACAAAGGAAGCCCATGAAGCTTTTGAAAAACTTAAAGAATGTATGACTACAACACCCGTCTTGGCAATGCCCGATTTTACAATACTGTTTGCAGTGGAATGTGATGATTCCGGTTATGGAGTCGGAGCAGTTTTAATATAGGAGGGAAGACCACTTGCGTTTTTCAGTAAAGCGTTGTCCGATGCAACTCTTGCAAAGTCAGTTTATGAGAAAGAGTTAATGGCACTTGTGCTGTCCATTCAGCATTGGAAACAATACCTGTTGGGGAGACGGTTTGTGGTGTTTACGGATCACCATAGCTTGAAATTTTGTCAGCGGGTAATTTCTATGGATCAGTGTTGGCATGCAAAGGTAATGGGGTATGATTTTGAGGTAGTATATAAACCAGGAAAGCTAAACAACCGGTTACGCAAAATAGCTGAAGATTTACAGCAAAGCATGATGAGTTTACCTGAGTACACCTTCTGCAACCATCTACTGTATTTTAAGAATAAACTGACATTCACAAAGCAATCAACATTGGTTCCGAAGTTGTTACATTATTGCCATTCGTCACCCACAGGTGGTCATTTGGGCTATATGAAAACTTATAATTGGCTAGCTAATGGGGTGGTGTGGAAGGGGATGTCTCGTAGTGTAATGGAATATGTGTGGGAGTGTGCAATTTGTCAGAAAAATAAGTACGAGACACTTAGCCCAACTGGTCTACTACAATCTTTACCAATTCCAGCTTTGGTATGGGAGGAAGTAACTATGGATTTTGTATCTGGGTTCCCCAAATCTCAGGGGTATGATGTGGTGTTTGTAGTGGTTGATAGGCTGAGTAAGTACGCCCACTTTATCCCAATCAAACATCCTTATACTCCTAAAACAGTGGCAAAAGTTTTCTTAAAAGAAGTGGTTAAAATGCATGGCATACCCAGAACAATTATCAGTGATCGGGATCCTTTGTTTACAAGTTTGTTTTGGCAAGAGCTCTTCAAGTTGCATGGATTTGTTGTTTTTCTACCGATCAACCTAAACAATGGGTAACTTGGTTCCCGCTCAAGCATAGAGTCGGTTCCAACAAAAAGATTCCTTGCCCTGCACTCCCCACTACCCCTCCTAACAACCCCCTGGCGCACTCCCCTGTGGACCCCTCTTTCCCTTGCGTGTATACACCTGCCATGCGCCTGGGTTATCTCGGGCTCTATTACTCGCCCCGCCTTGAAAGCCAGGTTTGTCCACAAGATTGAAAGAAGAAAATTGGTTATGGAGGACAAATTCATCCTCCCAGTTTGCTTGCTCCGCTGGACAACTCATCCACTGAATGAGGTATTGGGGTTGAGGTATGACATCCTGTAGCTGTAGACGACGTGATAACACTACCTGGGGGGCTGGAAAATCAGAAGTGTCACATTCCGGTCCCGTCGGAAGGGTTGGCACCACCGAATGGGAAACAATTGCTTGTTTTAATTGGGATACATGAAAAACTGGGTGGATTTTGGCTGCTGCCGGCATTTCAAGGTGATAGGCGACTGAACCGATTTTAGGATTTTAAAGAGCCCATAATAACGCACTGCCAGTTTCTGGTGCAACTACTGAGTCACGGAATGCTGCGTGTGGGTTTGGAGCTTCAAATAAACCTGATCGCCAACCCGAAATTGGGCGTCAGTGTCGGTCAGCCTTTTCATATAGTTTTGGGAGCGGGCCAAATGACAACGAAGCTGCTGTAAGGCCTCATCACAGTCCTGCAATGCTGTGGCCACGACTGCTACATTTGTTTCAGATGGCAAAAAACTGAAAACAGAGGGAGGTTAGAATTGATGGAAATACGCTAGGTCGAGTCGTAACTCAATTCTGCCCAGAGAATCCAATAAGACCAGACAGATGGTTGGTCGCCCACAAAGCAGCGTAAATATGTTTCGAGACATCGATTAACCACTTCCGTTTAACCATCCGTTTGTGGGTTATAGGCCGAGCTGAGTTTTATTTAGGTCCCCTGCAAACGAAACAGTTCTGTCCAGAAATTGCTAAGAAAAACAGGATTGCGATTGCTGACAGTTGACGTCGACACCCCATGCAATCGGACCACTTCTCGGAGGAACATGTCATCTATTGTCCGGGCTGTATACGGGTGCTTCAGCAGCAAAATGTTTGATCAGATTGCCGTCGGTATCTCCAGTGGTTGGAGCAACACACCCAGGGAAAGAGTTGAACACTTATAACGCTGGCAAACATCGCATTGTTGAACAAACTCTTTGACCGTTGTCTTCATGCCTAACCGATAAAGATTGACTGCCCATTTTCGATAGGTGCGATAGACCTAAATGGCCGCCTTGAGGGGTAGAGTGAAACTCATGCAACAGTTTAGGCACCCAAGGGGAAGCCGTTGGGATGGCCAAACGCCCCTTAAGCAGAAGTGTGCGGTGTGAGTACGAAAAACCTGGAGAGCATGCATGACCTTACCAAGGTAAGGGTCATTGGCCACGCCTTCAGTCAAGTGAAGGTCATCCTCCCACGCCGGGCTTGATTGTAGTACCTGCAAGGCAGGGGGTTCCGCGCAGCGTGATAGAGTGTCCGCAACCTTATTTTCCTTGCCGTGCTTGTACTTCACATCGAAGTGATACCCCAATAGTTTGGCGATCCAAGATTGCTGTTCGGCTACGGTGATCCGCCGCTGCAAGTTGCAACAAATATTTTAGGCTTCGGTGCTCAGAAAAAATGGTGAATGAGCGGCCTAATAAATATGGTCGCCAATGCTGAATGGTAAGCACCAATGCCATGATTTCTTTCTCATAGGCAGATTTGGCTAGGTTCTTCGGTGCCAGCGCTGAATCTGGTGATAGCCCGCCCTTGAGGTCCAGCTTCGAGAGGTGGCGCCATGGAGTTCATCTAGTAGTTCTTCCACCACCGATATGAGAAATTTATCAGGAACAGTCGCCCTATTTAATCGACGCATAATCTTCATGTAGGGATGGACCATCACTGGTCTTTGGTCAGAATGTAGGGTGACTGTGTGAACCCCCTGCCGAATGGATGGTAATTCTGTAGGATTATTAAACACATTGTCGAGGGTGTGAAGTGGCAATTGTAAGTCTTGGGTCTATTGCTTAGGCATAGGGCTTGTCTCCCGGCTCTTCTTCCCCCCTACTAGGCGCCGATATCAGCCTGTAGGGTCCCTTGCAGAGGTCTGTATATCCCATGAGGATGCTGCTCGGTTGCCTAGGCTGACGCTACATAGAGTGAAATGTCGTTCGTGGGTTGCAAACGTTATGGCCATTCCTCGATTAGATGAACAATTTGTGAGAATTAGTAAGTGGTAGTCCAAGCAATTGTACCAGCTTGGGGGCTAAAAAATTATGAGGCGCCATTGTCTCCCAATACCAGAATGGGAATTCCTCCGATACCGCCTTCAAATTTCATGGATGTCATGGTAGTGCAACTGCGTTTGTGGTCGCTATAATTGGTCCCCATACTCTATAAATGCGCTACCCGACATTTGACATTCAGTTTAGGCTCCAGCGGCTCAATGGATTTCTTTGCCCCTCTTGCCAGTTCGATGTTGTCGGGAGAGGCTTTACCATCTTCCAATAACACCCGCAACTTTGGATCGACACATTTGTGCAAAGGGTTGTAAGGCATCCCCCACCTAAAGCATAAGCCCTTCCGTCGACGGTCTTCCCTCTCCTAAGTCGTTAGGTGGCGTACCGGTTTGGGGCCCATTGGGTTTGGTTTTGAAGCTCCTGAGATGAGCCCCTCAGTGGTTACTCTAGTTTGCGAGGGAGGCGAGGGGTGTAGTCGGTTGGTGGCGGTGGTCCCGATCACGGTGGGGGCAGCCAAGCTTCGCGACCAAAGACACGAGAGCTTCCTCCCTGAGTTAGTGGTCCAATGCCTTTCTGGACGACCAACTCCACATGTCTAGATAGCCGTATTACCTGCAAATGTATCTTCAGATTATGAATGCGAACCCAACTCCAGATCTCCTCTCGTAATCCATGTAAAAAGTAGCCGATATATTGCGTTTTCGGTTGTTGTGGAATCATAGTTGTCAGATTCTCGAATTGTTCAATGTATTCTTGAACTGTTTCGTGTTGCCGCAACGCGGCTAGTTCTTCATATGGATTCTGTACCTCGATTCCACTGAATCGTTCCATGAGTTCTTTGAATTTTTGCCATGATAAATTTGGATGCACCTCCTGTAAAATTGTAAACCAATGTATCACTACCCCTCTCCATACTCACCTTGATTAAGGTGATTTTTGTGTCATCGAGCGTGAGATTAATCCAAAAGTAGAGTTTGGCTCGATTAAGCCATCCGCTTGGATCTTGACCATCAAAAGCCGACAGTTCGACGTGACAAATGCGGAACAACGCCTCCGGCGTATTGCTTGTAGTCGCGTCGGCTGCATACAGATTGCTGTCAGCCAAACCTTGGCCGATGAGTCCGAACGCGTGCGTTGCAGAATCATCAAGGAAGTTCGAGGATGGCGCCTCCGAGTGTGTAGACAATTTTTCCAGGCCACGCACCAATTGAGCCATTGAATTCCGCAGGTCGGGTCCGATACCTCCTGTTTGAAAGTGCCTACCGATGTCGCGAGGCACGTTACAGTTGATTCGAGCCGTTCCATTCATTGATCCATTCCCTCCATAAGAGATTGTAATCGAGTTTCCATGGTCTTTGCTGATGGATCGTCGCACGCCCTCTGGCGATATCGAGAATACAATATGGGCGCCTCGTTGGATCACGAGGCAAAGATAGGTTAGACCAAAAGTGATAGAACACCGGGGGAAAATCAACAAGGATGTATCTATTAACCATTTCGTATGAGAATCTCGGTAGAAAACATGGAGAGGGAGAGAGAAAATTGAAAGCAAACAAGTATACGAGAGGACTTCCCTGCTCTCCCGCCCAAGCGCTCAGCCGGTTCCAACAGAAAGATTCCCTACCTAGCACTCTCCCCACTACTCCTTTTGACAACTAACCCCTTGGCGCACCCCCTTGTGGACCCCTCTTCCCCCCGCGTGATTATACCTGCCACGTGCCTGGGTTCTTTCGGGTTCTATTACTCTCCCCCGGTCTCGGTCCTCCCCTCTCAAAAGAGGGCTGATCCTTGCCTCGGGACCGTGCGGTTCTCTCTAGGCTCCTCCTTGGGCTCCCTTGCTGATAATCCTTGGCGTGTTGATGTTTCCTTCGCCATTTCCAGCTCTTCGCAGCCCAGCCCACGACACGGGGATGTCTACCTCACCGTTGCTGCCTCTCCCACCCCCAGCTTGCCCTCGCCCTCCTCCAGGCCCCTCCTTGGGCTCCCCTGTTGACCCTCCTCGGCGTGGTGATGTTTCCCTCACCGTTTCTCCTTGGCCCAGTCCACGGGGTGGGGACGTTGACCTCGCCGTTGCTGTCTCTCCCAATCCAGCCCGCCCCCGCGCCCTTCACCAGGCTTCTCCTTGGGCTCCCACACTGTCCCTCCATGGGGTGGCGTTGTTCCCCTCGCCGTTTCCAGCTCTCCATGGCCCAGCCCACGGTGTGGGGTTGTTGACCCTCGCCGTTGCTGCCTCTCCTGTTCCAGCTCATCCGCTCCCTGCCTCAGCTCCTCCCTGCTCTGTTTCCCAGGCTTCTTCGCCTTCGGTGTTTTCAGGGTTGGTCCTCCCTGGTCCCCCTGAGGCTGTTCTCCCTGATGAGAGTGCTGGTAGATGTGTTTCCACATCTGTTGGAGGCTGTGATGCTTTGGAACCAGCTATAAGGAAGTAGGGTCATCCTTACTTTCCCAGAAGGATCCTGCTTTTGGTATGGTTGAAAGATCGACTTTGCTTCCTCCCTCGGAGCTCATTCCGATCCCGATTGGCGTCTCCTTCCCTATCCCTGATCCTCCTCTCCTTGATGCTCCGCTTGTTTCGACTTTTAACTTTTGCAGTGCACTGGCCTCAATGGAAGAGGTTTCTCAGGCCACTCTATCCAAGAAAAGAAGACCTAAAAACCTCAGAAGTGGCTATTGAATCTGCTGGAGTGATCACTAGACTTTAGACTAAGTCTCTTTCTAAAGGTGTAATATCTTCTCTGCAAAGGCCGAAAAATAAGGTCGCCAAGACTGCCATCTCTACTTAATAATGTTATCTGTTTTCATATGGAATGCTAGGGGACTAGGGTCTCAAGCGAAATGTTAATACATTCTCTCAGAGGCTAAGAGTACCGAGTTCTCTCTCATAGCTATTCTGGAACCTAAGCATAGTGCTAGTTCCATCCAATCTTTGCTTCCAAGCTTCATGTTAGGCACTTCTTGCATGGCAGCCCGATCAATGAGCACATATGTATATATCTGGGGAAAGAACCTCCTGGTGGAGCTTGTCAATTCATCTGCCCAGCGTATTGTTGTTAAGGTGACCATGCTCGGTCGGTCTATATTCTTCACCTTTGTTTATGCAAAATATGAAGTGAGAGACCGTGAATTTATCCGGTAAGATCTTGCTACTTTTAACCTGGGACTGTTATCTTGGTTTATTGGCGGGGACTTCAACGCAATACTTGATTATACAGAGAAAAGTGGTGGCTGCAACTATACTCAAGGAAGGCCATGCTTGATTTCAATAATTTCTTGGGATTCTCGGGTGATCAGTTTACTTGGTGCAATAACAAACAAGGTAGTCGTAGGATTTGGAGTCGCCTTGATAGTTGTCTTTCCAATCTTCAAGGGATCTCTTGCTTTCTGAACTCCACAGTCACCCACCTGGCTAGGACTCTCTTAACTCACACTGGAATTATCTGGAGGTGAATCCCAGAGGTTTTGTTTTTCCAAGTGCTGGACTCAGGAAGAGGACTTCTTATCTGTTGTGGTGCAACAATCCTGGGATGCCCTCATGCATGGCCACCCTTGGGATATCTTGCATAGGACGACTTAAAGGAGTCCTTAAGGAGTGGTCTAAACTTCGTGATTCCTCTCTCCCTGGCATCAAAGATTTGGAAAATGAAATCAATATTCTGGATAGCAGTTTGCAAGACTCATGGAATGATGATATTTTTATGGCTCTCTCAAATAAACGGAAGGATCTTGCGGGCAGATTGCTGGAGGTTGAAAGAAATGCCCCCGAAAGCTCTTGGCTCAAAGAAGGAACTAGGAACACGAAATATTTCCATGCATGCATCAAAGAAAAATGGTTCATCGGTAACCTTAACTTGCAAATAGAGGATGGCTCGTTCACCAGTCCTCAGGCCCTTTAACAGTCGATCATTTTTCAAACCTTCTTTCTGGTACTGGTTCGAACAATCGAGGAAGGATAACGAGACTTTCTTCAATATGATTCCATCCTCCATTGATGATCACATTAATGCTCGGCTTGAGGCCGCTTCCTTTGTGGTTGATGAAATTCCGATTGCTACTAGACACTCAAACCCCGACAATGCTCCATGCTCGGATGGTTTTCCTGGTTGCTTCTTCTTGGCAGCTTGGGACATTATCAAGGGGGGGGGGGGGACCTCTCATTAGTGCTATTCAAGACTACTTCTCAGGTGGTCATCTGTCTAGAGCTTCCTGTGCCCCTTCTCTTGTCCTCATCCCGAAAGTGAAACGTCCCGCAACTTTTAATCAATTCTGCTCCATTAGTTTGGGCAACTTCTCTTATAAAGTCTTGGCAAAAATCATTAATGACAGGCTTTCCACCCCCCTACCCCAGCTGGTTTCAGCCGAGCAACATGGCTTTGCAAGAATTGAAACATTCAAGGTGCTATTGCATTGGCGCAAGAAATGATTCACAACTTCCATAGTATGGTCATCGGTTCTAACATCATGGTGAGGTGGGTATCGAAACAGCCTATGATACAGTGGAGTGGAGCTCCATTATCAAGGTCATGTGCCGCCAATGTTTTTCTGAATGGTTTTGCAATCTTTGTTTCCGTTTTCTTTGGGATGGAAATTTGGATTCAAATCTACTAGAAGAGTCTTCGTTAGGGCAATCCCATCTCCTCTAGCTTATTTGTTATTGCACAAGAAACTCTAAGCAGGAACTGGTCCAGTGCCATCTCATATGGACCGATTCTTCCCTTCAAAGGCAGGTATGGCCTCCCTGGCATCTCTCACTTGTTCTTTGCTGAAGATATGCTTTATATTTATAAATGGAAGAAAAAAGTTGATTCCGGGCTTCAAAACCATCCTAAATGAATATGGAAAATGGAGTGGACAACGGGCTAGTTGAGCTCATCAAATTGAGAAGTGGGTGGGTTTTGCTTGAAACTCATTTCCCATGGATAACCTGGTCCATAGAATTGTGGGAAGAATCAATAACTGGAAGAGCAGACTCCTTTCTTTTTGCGGGAGAATTACTCTCATAAACTCAGTACTTACCTCCTTGCCCATGCATATTATTTCTACTATCAGAGTCCCTAAGGGTGTTATTTGGCTCATTGAAAAGGGGGTAATAAATACCTTCCTATGGGCCTCCCGCCATAAAGGCAAAAGCCACTGGGCCAGTTTCAACTGTCTGTCCTTGCCCATTGATGAAGGTGGCTATCCCGTGCATTGTGCAAGACCATGAAGACACTGTCAAGACCATGCACATCAGCATTGATCGAGTGTGCAAGACCAATGCACAAAAGCTTTACAAGGAGTACGAAGACATTGCTTTCTGTAACCGTGAATCAGTGGATGATTTCACGATGCGACTCACCAGGTTGGTCAACCAACTCACCATCCTCGGTGGTGATCAGGTGCCTCACTACACGGTTGTTGAGAAGTATTTGCGCATCGTCTTCTTCAGGTTCTCCCAAATTCCTCTTTCAATTGAGATGCTTCTCAACCTTTCGACGCTCTCTGTGGAGGAGGTTACAGGGTGACTTAAAGCGGCCATTGACCGTTTGGAGCCGACACTCATCGCAAGCGTGGAGGGAAGCTGCTCCTCACCGAGTGAGTTGCGTAGATGGAGCGACATACCAGGGAGGGATCCTCCAACGACTCCAAGTTCAGCAATTGGCGTCACAAACCACCACAACAAAAGATTGATGGTGGGGGCAAAAATGGAAGGGATGACTTGGGATCCGATGACAATTGTGATGTCTCGAGGAACAAATGACGCTACTGTGACAACATGGGCCATTGGTCCAAAGATTGCCGCAACAGGCTGAAGGACGAGACCCATCTAATGTTGGGTGACAATGACGAGCCCACACTCCTTATGACAAGGGCATGCACCGCACTGTCTGATTTCCCACTGTCGTGATTTTCCACTCAATCGCTCATTGCCATGATGCATCCCTTTCCAACTGGTCGCGGCGAAGGCCTTCACACAATTGGATCTGGTGGTGTCGTGTGACGACGGCCCGTGGTACCTCAACATTGGTGCCACAAACCACATGACTAGATCCCGCGAGGCTTTTTCCAAGCTCGACTTCGGGATCTGTGAGACTGTCAAGTTTGGCGATCTTGTTCGCCTGCAAAACCGACAAACCCCACATGTTTACATTTGCGTACATCATTCTAAGGCTTACCACCAACATGATCAACATTAGACAACTTGATGAGAATGTATGTCGAGTACTAATCGACAGCGGCATCCTGGGGATCCACGACCAACAACGGCGTCTACTAGGGTGAAGTGCTTCCCCGATCGACACTATAAGCTCAGACTCGACACTGTACAGTTGGTATGCTTGTTTGCATGAGGCTCGGAGGAGTAATGACGTTGGTACACGAGGTACACTTGAATTTTCAGGCTTTGCGCAAGTTCACTCAACGCGGTATGGTGCGAAAGTTGCTGGAGATCGATCAAGTGGATCAAGTCTGCGACAACTGCCTCGCTGGCAAGCAACGACGAGTGTCTTTTCCCGAACATGCGAAACATTGTGCGGAGTACGTTCTCAACCTTTTTCACGACGACCTTTTTGGGTCAATCACACCAACGGTGCTGAGCGGGAACCGCTATTTTTTGCTGCTCGTGGATAACATGAGCCGCTACATGTGTCTCAGTTTACTTGTAAGAAAGGACCAAACTCCAACAATGATCAGGTGCTTTCACTGAATACTGCGCCTAGCGCGGCGTACAATGACATCCCACAACTCCCTATTCACCATAGCAGAATGAGGTCGTTGAATGCCCTAACCAGATCGTGGTCGTCATGGCTCGAAGCATGCTAAAGACAAAGGGTCTCCTCGGGATATTTTGGGGTGAGTCCGTCTCCACCGTCGTTTTTATCCTCAACCATGCGCAAACACGAAGCTTTGACGGTGTGATGCTGTTTGAGGTCTAACATGGCAAGCGGCTGGCGATACGCTTTCTCCGCACATTTTGGTGCATCGTGCACGTCAAGAACGTGAAACCTCACCTGAAGAAGCTAGATGACCGGAGTACGCCGATATTCTTTGTTAGGTACGAGCTAGAGTCCAATGCGTACCGCGTGTACGACCCCGTCGACAAACACGTGCATGTAATGCTTGAGGTAATCTTCAATGAGGCGACACAGTGAGATTGAAGTGCCCATGACAAACAAGTTATGTTGAATAGTGAAGGGCGATTCACTGTCGAGTACACTACAATGTATGTACAAGGGATGATGGGGTCAAGTCCCTAGGCTTGCATGTTTACTGCATTTTCTTTCCTTGTATTGTGTTCCGCGGTGGCTGATGCAATTGATCTTTTACAAGGGACGATGGAGACAACAACACTGCCGGAGACCAGAGATCTGTTGGATTGTTGTAGCCCGATCCGTTTTGGATGATGTTTGGGCCGAATGCGTGAGGCCCGTACTGCGCACTAGGCTGACCGACACCGACAGGACAGTGTACCTGGTCGGACTTTAGAGTCAACAGTACTGTAGCTTCTTGGACTTCCTTTCACTGTTGCGATGCAGAGTTTCTATGCGGTTGGTGGAACAATGGATCGTTTTCCTTTTTTTGTAACCCATTTGGGGTTAGGGTTTTTGTGTGAGAAACTTGAGATACTTCCTGTAAATTGTGCTCTTGAAACTAGTGAAAACTTTTGTCTCTCCGTGGACGTAGGGATCATTTCTCAAACTTCGTAAATTTCTGTGTCCAAGTTCTTTTTTTCCTCTTTTACTCTTCTGCGAATCGTTTCTTTGCGACTCAACGTTTTCACACCAAGATCGTCACGCACACCCACTAGTGTGCGCTTTGCAGACACAACACAACCAGGTATGGACGTGGTGTTGTCCGTGCCATCCAGCCGCAGTAGAATTCGCCTTGCCGCCATTAAACTAGGCAAAAGCACTCGATGTCGATCATGATGACCCTCCGCTTCAGTTCCGCACCATCGACAACATCGTTAGGCTGACAATGCCACCTGAGTTTGCACCGGGCGAGCTTGACTCCGGTGAGCTACACTTCACTACGGCCGACGAGCCAACCTTTTTCATGCGAAGCGGAGGTCATTGCCGCGATGACCGCAATGTGCTAGGGCATCTGGCTGGCTCGGGTGCTGGGAGAACTTCTCTGCTCAGAGCTCAGTGTGCTAATGCTCAAGGTGAACAACCATTTTCTTAAACATGAACCCTGTTTTCCACAATTGGATCAAACACACATCGACATTTGTTTCCATTTCATCCGAGAGTGCGATCGCATTGAGCAGTAGCTTGCAGACATTCTCACGAAGTTACTTAAGCGCACCAAGTTCGAAGAGTTGCGCGCAAAGATTGGCATCGTTGAGATCTGACGGATGCGACAACCATTATGGGTGATAATATTGAATAATTTCACCGCATCTGTTATGTTTTTTTCCCTTACATTTATTTTTCATTACACCCCATTATTTCCCTCAACGCTGTTTGACTAAGCCACATGGGCATTTTAATTACGTATAGTTTTTTTTTTGTGTATATAAAGCAACGAAACACCATGTTAGGACTATGAGGTTGAGTGAGAGAAAGTGAGTAGAAGAGAACCGTAATAACACTGAATTGATAGCAGCGACATGGATTATAGTAGCATGCAGGAGGAGAAAAGGAAAATAAATGGTAGAGGTACTCAGGAGAATACCACTTCTCCGTGAACAAGTCGGACGTTCCAACGTCCCAGCCCCCACAGCTGCTGCTGGAAAATCCCAAATGAATTCCTATCCTCTCCCTTCCATCTGGACCCCCCTTACTCCACCAGAACAACCAACAAACCCCCTACCTGCCCCAACAACTATAGGAGCAAATTACACTACTGCCCCTTGACAGTTATTCCCCTTTACCAACCCACCGGTACATACCCCTGGAAGCCTGTCAGCACAAAAAAATAAATAAAAGGACCACACTGCCCCTCTCCAACAGCAACTAAAACACATACCCCCAAATACGACACCTCCAAGTTCCTAACAATTTCCCCCGTGTTGAAAAACGACCTTGTCCTCATGGTGGGCTTCCATAAAACAAGGCTCAACTTTTCAAGCACAGGAATGGTGATCTCCCATAGAAGTTTGTGGTACACTTGTATCAATACCGACAAAATTTCTGGAAGAATAACCTCGTCCTCATCACTGCCGCCAACAGATTTGACTTCACGCATCTTGGCATGTCCTTCAAGTATTCTGGATGATGAGCTATAGCTGGTTGAGGAATATCTACTTCTAGTTTCAGTTCCATCAGCCCTTGATTTGTTGAAACAAACAGCCCATTTTTCATTGGTTGGGTTCATAATGGGCTTGTCGTTACTTTCCATCGAACCAACTGGCTGCACCATAGCAACTACTGAATTCTTCCTCTCTTTTGAAGTAGTGTGCACCTGAACAAGGCCTTCAGTCACCCACTCATGGTGCACCTTATATCCGGCAATAGCTGGAATCTGGTCTAAGCAGCCCCCAACATGACATGACGAGGACCATCGTAGAGGAATTTTCTCTTCACCAACAAAATCACACTTCATGAGCCATACATAAACTATAATAATTAGAGTCAAAACGCCAGTCTTCCGCCCAACAATGCCATCAAAGAAGATTGGCCAGTCAGTGGTGCCTCTCAGCATCTCAGTTTCATAGTCTTTTCTGCTGGTTCCACAAGCTAAAAGCAGGACAACTAGTTCCCTAGGTAGGGATCACATACTTGTACTCAACAAAAGTATCACAAACAGCAACTAAAGAAGTCTCCTTTCGGATTTCCACAATTGTCCACCTCTTAAAAAAGTCAATTGACAATTTCAGATTATCACGGGACACAGGACCTGAATCAGAGACATCTGGGTTTGACGTCATTAGCTCAACCATGGCAGCCAACGACGTCAAACCCAGATGTCTCTGTTTCAGGTCCTGTGTCCCGTGATAATCTGAAATTGCCAAGCAGATTGGATTTTCCACCTTTTAGTACACTTCTCAAATCTCCACAAGAAGTGATTTGGTCTACAAAAACCCTCGTTCCTTGGTTTCACAAAGCAAGATCAGGAGCTACTACAAACAGATTATGCCTGCTCACCCTTTGGTTTGACTCATTTCCGCACTGTGAAAACTTCCTTGTCGTCGAACCAACTCTGGGGAAAGTCGCTGCCATGTAACAAAAATGATTACATGTGCTGCGTGTGTTGAACACCGAACCTGCAGGAAGCCCTCTTTGCCTAGACATCCCAGCAGCCACACCAGGCACCACTGTCTTTGAAGTCATCAAAATAGAATAGCTCCAAACAAGAGCGACAAAAGTCGCCAGACAACACCAACTTGTATCTCCTACTAACATGAGAAAAAGTGGAAGCAGCCAAGTCACTCCCCCATGTACTATTGGATTCTGGGAGCACGATACCAAATAGACAACTCCCGAAACACGATTCACTTTTTTCTGCTCACTGACAAAGTTGTTTTTTCTTAAACAAACTTCAAATATATTTGTTTCTAGTGCCACTGCTCCCACTAGCAACATTACAATGCGACTACAACTATTCCGTAATAGATTTCTTACCAACATATTGACATTCTCCACATAAATAACAGAACCTCCACAAACTTCAGAACAACACGTTGATGTAGCTCTTGCTATTAGCAAAACATGAGACTTACAGCATCCGACAAAAACACTATGCTTGTAGCCAGCTTGAACATCATTAATGGCAGAACCTAGCTCACCAAAAACTCCACCTGAATTAGTAACACGCTCAATTAAACCAACAACGAGCACTTTCAGACCAACAGGGCCCTCTCTTGCAAAAACAGGAAACTGAACGCGCCTAAAAATAGACTTGTCTGTTCTCCACCTCACTATGCTCTTCACAGCCCAAGCTTGGAAAGATAAGGCATTTTTCCCCTTCACAAAAAGTAGTAGGTGACACTTGTGCCTCCATACCTTGCCACTCTTGAACAGTTGGTATAACTCCCCGCCCTGATTCGTCCACAGTCAACGGTTCTGAGTACAAACCCGGTACAATCTCCTCCACAACACTAGTTCGTTTAAGCACCTTCAATGACCGCAGTGGATCTGCCTCTGTTGACTTCTCAAACTCATCCATTAGAGCTGGTTTTAACAATTCCCATGACGAGTCAGGGGTAACTTTGTGTGATGACAAAAACCAGTATAGAGCAGTACCTACCATGCAAAGTTGTGCGTAGTGTAGTTTCATTTCTTCTGTCGTCTGATTTTTCAGAAAATACGCCTATGCTTTTGTGATCCATCCAAGTGGATCTTCAGCTGAAAGTTCAGGCAACTTAGCTCTCTTCCCCAAATTCTGTTTTACTTCAGCCGAAGCTACAACATCCAAAGATAAATTTTCACTGCAACGATAGTCTTCCCTTGCAATTTCACCCACACAACCTCTCTGAATCTCAGCGGCTGCCACAAACTGCTTACCAGAAAACTATCTGCGTCGTTCCAACTGTTTCGGTAAGGAAACAAACGACTCCTCCAAAACACGCATGTCGCGTGAAGCTCTTTCCTCAGTTTGTTGCGTCTGAATATGCACAGATTGCAGGTATTCTGCTTGTTTTTGAAGCAGGTAATCTAAACATTCCTGAATAGTCTTCAACCTCCGCTGTACCTTTTTTGCAGCCAATTCTACATTAGCAAGGCTGTAGCGGAGTTGTTCCTGCTCTGACCGTCCTCCAACTCCCGTTTTTCCAGCTGCAATCGCCTCTCAGCTGTGCTGGTGATGCTAAGCAGCGAACGAAGGTCCCACAGGTTTCTCTCCAGCGAGCGCGTTTCCCCAGCGAGCTCCCCCTGCGCTGGCGTCTCTCTCAAGCGAACTCGATTCCCCAGCGGAGCTGTGAAATTGTTAGGACAATGAGGTTGAGTGAGAGAAAGAGAGTAGAAGAGAACCGTAATAACACTGAATTGATTGCAGCGACATGAATTATAGTAGCATAAAAGGAAGGAAAATAAAAGGTAGAGGTACCCAGGGGAAGACCACTTCTCCTTGGACAAGCTGGCGTTCCAACGTCTTAGCCCCCACACCTGCTGCTGGAAAATCCCAAATGAATTCCTATCCTCTCCCTTCCAGCTGGTCCCCCACCTTTATTACTCCACCAGAACAGCCAACAAACCCCCTACCTGCCCCAACAACTGAAGAAGCAAATTACACTACTGCCCCTTGGCAGTTATTCCCCTTTATCAGCCCATCAGTACATGCCCCTGGAAGCCTGCCAACACAAAAAAAAGACCACACTGCCCCTCTCCAACAGCAACTATAACACATACCCCCAAATACGGCACATCCAAGTTCCTAACACACCATCAGAAAAGCAGCCCAGTTTTTTGCTGCACAAAATCACTCCTGTGTTCTTGCTCTGTCCTTCAAGTTCCAAGTGTTTGTTTGAGTTAGTGTGTACCAACTTGCAGACATTGCTAACAGCCACTGCTCAAAAAGAAAATTTAAAAGATAAGCTCTGGAACATGACAGATTTAGGCATCGTGCTTATAGGCCACCAAATGATATCATATATGTGGCATTATCATATGTGTGGCATTATCCTTTTCCAATATTCGTTGTGATTGAGCAAAGGTAAAACAATAATATGGAATTTGTTTCTTTCCCTTCAAAGGAAGTTTGTCCTTCTTTAGTTATCTCCTATGTACAATTGTCTTCTCGAGGATTGCTTTTGCCTTCTTATTCATTGATAAATATGTTAGTTTCTCTCTCTCTTATCCTTTTATTGCTTATATGCTCTGCAAATAATCCTCTGTTTGCTAGGTGTGATTATGAAGCCCCAACGTTAACACAAAGAACCAACCGTGAAATGGGTAGGCCTCCAAGCTTTAGTGGTCCATTAATGCTTCCAAACCGGGCCTCAGTTAACAGTTTATCTGCTCCCATGAAACCATCAGGAGGTAAGTATCTAGCAAATGTGCATCCCGAAGTATATTTTTAATTTTTATTTTAAAAAATTCATTTGGGATGTGTTTGATCATCTATTCATAGCCTGAAGTTTAGTGGCATCAATATTTTTGCCCAGGATTCAGAGATTCCCTTGAGGACAGGTCAAAGGCCAATCTTGTGCAAATAAAAGGGCGGTTCTCAGTAATGTCTGAAAATGTAGATTTTTAAAAGGTATTATTTGCTTGCTGTAATATTTTAGGTTTGTCATTTATTCCTTCTAACTTGATAATACATGCATCTTAGGATACTCCATTATGTACCGCCCCACAAGGATCTACACAGGTAGTATGCCCAGTTTCTGCAATAGGATTCTGAAAGTGCCTCTGGTTGGTTCCGTGTTCTCGCTTTATGACATTGTATCTTATTATTTTTCAGGGATCTCCACTAAATAAGTCTGCTAGTGTTGGTGATTGGGCGTTTGACTCCAAACTGATGGTGTGTTTATTAGCTTCTAGTATAATATCCTATGTTAGTTAGAATATTCTTTTTGTGAAATTCTACTTTCACTTTCCTAGTTATGCAAGCCTTTCTATGCTCAATGGCAATTCATGATGCATGTCAAAACTTATTTTCTTTCATTTGCAATGTTTTGTATATATGCAAAGCATGTGTTATACCAAAATGACAATTTAAAAATATTTATGCCCAAACATTAGACATTTCTCAAAAAATTTACTTTTGTGTATATGCAAAGCATGTGTTATAAGCATATTTTCAGTAAACATGAAAATAGGTTTTTTTTTTGTTTCTAAAAATATATTTTTTATATTTATGTTGTTTTTCATTAACACAGTTAAATTGAATTTTTTAATACACTTGGAAAATAAATCACAAAATATTTTCCAACACCAAATGCAAACTTAAATTGCTCATCTTCAACTACATTTAAAAATTTTAATTAATAATTTTGACAAGATGATGGGAGAAAAACCATACTGATCAACTGGACTCAATTCACAATGAAAGAAACACATAAATATTATTAAACAAATATGAATTAATTTTCATATATATATTAAATGCTATACTGTTCGTGTGTGTTTGAGTTTGCATGAAAATGTAAGATGATAAAATTAAAAACATAAACATAGATAAGAAATTTCTTGATATATAAGGTGGCTTTGTTGTGTTCCGCACTTTTTTACAAGGTGGCTTTGTTGTCTTCCACACTTTTTTATAAAAAGCACTTTATATTGTGATATGTGTATCTTTGTCTGATTTTTTTCAGCCTGTCAGTCAGTCACCCAAGGAGTTTTGCAACTCGAGTCTCCCTGCTTCATTCACGACGCCCCACATATAGAGCCTTTTTCAGATAACTGTAATTCAGCAGGTTATTTAGAATGAATCACAAATTTGCTATAATTTGTTTCGTCTGTGTTTGACAGCCCTTGTTGAAAGCTCCTTATAGCACTAAAATAAGCTGTGTTTGTTATGTATCTGAAAAACAGCTGCGCTAAAATTCCTGAACAAACCTCTTAAATATGTGGTAGAAACACACTTTTTAATAAGATATCTGGAAATACTTGTAAAGAATCACTTATCATAAGTGATAAGTGTAACAATTTTCAGAAAGTGTTTTTAATTGGATTCTTAGCATTTTCAGAAAATGAATGTTTTGAATAGCTTGTGACCAACTGAGGAAGTTGAAGGCGAGTGGAAGATTCTTTCTTAACCATTTTTGTTGCTTTTTGTGAAAATGGTGAAATTGAAGCTTCATGACTTCATACATTTTGTTTCAGCTTCTCAAAATTGGAAGTTAGCTTCACTGCCTTGCAACTCAGAAGTGTAAGGATAATTTATCTGCCACATCCTGGTTGATGTAACATGGAGTTTTTTAATTTACAATCTGTTGGTGTATCTATGTTCGAATGACCCAAAAGGCTTCTTTTTATTGATTTTTGATAAACTATTTTTCAAGGGATGAGGGGGAATTCTTACAAGTCTTGCGGGCTTAGAGATTAAATGACCCGTAGGTCTTAGAGGAAATATCTAGACTATAACTACATGGAACTGCTCTTCCCCAACATTTGCATTGTGATATCAGCTGTTCACTTTCGCATGACTGTTCGGTTAGGATTCCTTTTTATGCACAGACCAGTTCCGATGGTAATGTCATAGCCTCTCATTCTTCCACATCTGTTAGCTTCTGCTCTAGTGAATACATCTGCTCTGAATCCTCATCTGGAGTCTGTTCTTTGTAGAGTTTGCCTGGTCTATTAAGTGCAATTTTAGGTGGCTCAAAAGCCTTAAGGTGGCCCAAATGCCTTAAGGTGACCCGAAGGTCTTGAAGTGGCCCGAAAGCCTTACTGGCCCGAAGGTATTGGGTGGCCTGAAGGTCTTGAAGGACCTGAGAACCAAACCGGTGGCCCGAAAACCCAAATGGATGAATAGTTTTGGCTGCCACAGTATCGAACAATACCTGCTACAGTAACCCGGAAATATGTCTCCACTCGGTTTTGATCTCGGGTCTCTGATGCATTTGTCGAGTCCTCATTGAGCTGTGGCTCTTGTGCTATCTATGTATTTAGGGTATTTAGATATTTAAGACACAAATCAATGGTCCAAGGATTGACTGAGTAAATCAGTTGACTTGTATTTTTGTTCTAGTTGCTTCTTTATCTTCCTATGTAAGTATAACACTTTGACCTCATTTTGGAGGTACGACTGTGAGTATTCTCATTTAGGTATTATCTCATCATCATTATTCATTATAACATCATGGTCTCATTTATGTATTATATTATCATTATTATTCATTATAAACGCCAAGGCCTTGTATAGGAGGTTTATTGAGTATTGAGTTACAAGATCCTTTATTCTAACATGGTATTAGAGCCATGATTTAACCCAGTTGTGAAGTGGATGACATACCCCCAAACTGATTGACATTGCAAGATGCCCTGATGATGAAATACACTGTTTCAAGATGTTTGGGTCTGGCGGATCATCGTATAATGAGAGGTCCTGATGTGGAATCGATAATAGAAAGGAGCGAAATTGAAATAACCAGCGATAGGTTTGCACGACATGCTCAATGAATTCGGGTCTCCCTTTTCCTTTATCAATTCCACATCATTAGGCATCAAAACTCCCATTTATGTTCATTGTGGGAGAAGATGTACCAAGTGGATTATCCTTGGAGCAAGCACAAATTCTCAGCTTATAGTGAAGACAAGAGATGGAGTAATCGTTTGTTTGCAACCTTTGAATGAATGGGTGTACAACAACTAGCTCCCCAAGTACGATGATGTTTTGTAGAAGATGCCATTGAGAGAGGAGTTTACCGATGAAGATGAAATTCGTCCTTGAGGAAGGTAATAAGAACTTAATAAAAATGTCACGTTAAAAATTCCTCCGTTCAAAGGTACGAGCTTCCCTGAAGAATATTTAGAGTGGGATTAAAGTGTTGTGAATGCTTTTGAATATAAGAGCTATTTTGAGGAAACAAAGTGTAAGTTGGGTGCCTTGAAATTTATTGATTATGCAAATTTATGGTGAGAAAATCTTAAATCTCAACGAAGAAGAGACGATGGAGGGGTAAGAACTCAAAGGCTTATGAGATGACTCATTTATCGATGTTTTGTTCCTAAATATTATAAACAAGAGCTCTACATTAAATTGCAGACTTTACGACAAAGTGGGATGTGTGGAGGACTATGTTAAAGAATTTGGAATGCTCACGATGAGACGCGAGTTGTAGAAACCACAGGATCGAAGGATTGGAAGGTTTTTGGGAGGATTGAATAAAGAAATCGTTGGTTGTGTTGCATTATCATATGTTTATCTCAATGGTGTGGTTAAGCTCTCCATCAAAGTTGAAAGGCAAGGAGTTCTTTGCGTCAGCTTGCAACTCCACCTCCAACTACAAAGGTAAGGGTATTATTGCTTCTGCCCTCCTCATATGGGCCCCATGCCGAAGGAAGCCAACAAACAACTGAATGAAAGTAAGGGGAAAGAAAAGGTTAGTTACTCCCATCCACCCCCTCAAAGGAGTCCTAATGTCAAATGCTTTAAATGCCTTGGCTGTGGACATACTTCATCTCAATGCCCCCAACAAAAGGGTGATGGTTTTCAAAGCAGTGCAGGATGAAGTTTAAAGTGAAGAGAAAGATGCATTATTAAAAGTGGAGGACAATATCAAAGATAGTGCACCCATCGAGCAAGCAGACGAGGGGGAGTTTTTGGTAACTCAATGAGTTCACAATTCTCAAGCAAAGACGAGCAACAAGCAATGAGAATATCTTCCATACCAGATGGATGCACTATTGATAAAAAGGTATGTGGGGCTGTGATTGATGAGTGAGAGTTGCACCAACGTTGCTTCCACTACACTGGTTGAAAAATTAAATCTGAAAACCATGACACATCATGAACTATACAAATCAAATTGGCTAAACAATCATGGGGAATTAACTGTGTCAAAATAGGCCATTGTATCATTTTCTATTGGCAAATCATATTTTGATGAGGTGTTATGTGATGCGGCTCCCATAGATGCTGAACACCTTTTGTTGGGAGAACCTTGGCAAATTTAGAGAAGGGTTAAGCATGATGGTTTCAAGAACACCTACTCCTTTATGAAGGATCGGTATAAAATCATATTAGCCCCTCTTGCACCACAGAATGTGTGGAAAGAGTAAGAATCAATGTAAATGGAGTGGTTAGCAATTTGTTTGCTACAAGGGGTTTGTTTTTATGCTTACAATTTGGAATGTCTTGAAAAGTGAGAAGGTTCCTCTTCCATTAGCAATCATGGAGCTACTTAGTAGCTTTTGAGAGAACTTTTGAGAGGAGTTATCCAATCACTTGTTGCTACTTCGAGGTGTTGAGCACCAAATTGTTTTTTTAGAGAGCATATAGGTGCAATCTCAAAGAAGCAAATGAGCCCTTATTCAGTTCCGGCTTTACTTGTTCCAAGGAAAGATTGATGTATGAAGATGTGCATTGACAATCAAGCAATCAACAAGACAATAATTTAGCATCAATTTTCCATCCCTCTTTGAAGATTTGCTTGATGAATTATATAGATTGGTTATATTCTCAAAAGCAACTAATATGGTGTGATGCTTTTGGAATCAGAATTGGTGTCATTCTTATGCAAGAGAAGCATGCAACCTCTTATTTTAGTGAAAAGCTAAATGTAGCAAGTTTAAATTATTGAGTTCATGACAAAGAATTTCATGCATTAATTTAGGCTTTGGAGAGATGGGAACTCTACTTGTTGCCCAAAGATTTTGTGATTCATACAGATCATGAATCATACTTCGAAGAGTCCTATGGATATTTTCACCAAAAGATTTTTCTATTTAAAAGAGGGAGATTATGTGCTCCATTAGGATTCTTACGTAAACTCTTGGTGAGAGAGGCCCATAGTGGTGGATTTTCCAAACCCTTTGAAGAGAAAAGGACCATTGAAGGCATTGAAAGAACATTTCTGTTGGATGATTTGAGATGTTCATCGCATTGTTGAGTGATATGTGACATGCAAAATGATGAAAAGCAAAGAATTGATATACGATGTATATGCCATTACCGGCCTCCAATCATCCTTCGGTTGACATCAACTTAGACTTCACTTTGGGCTTGCCAAAACATGTAGTTGTATGGACTCCATTATGGTTGTTGATAGATTCTCAAAGATGTTGCATTTAATTCCATGTCATAAGATGAATGATGTCTCCCATATCATCTATTCTCAAAGGAGGTTGTTTGATAACATCGATTGCCAAATGATATTGTTTTTGATTGTGATGAGAAATTTTTGAGTTATTAATGGAAAACACTATGGAAGAAGTTGACCACAAAGGTGTTATTTAGCACAACATGCCATCCACAAACCTATAGCCAAACAGAGGCATTGAATCAAACTCTCTCTTCCTTTCTTTAAAGTGTAGTGAAAAAGCTTAAAATCTTGGGATTAATGCTTACAATATGTTGATTTTTCTTACAATTGAACTGATCTCCATGATTTCAATCCAAAGACTCATCTTGATCTGGTTCTATTGCCGCTTAGTGAAAGAGTTTGCATGGATGGGAAAAAGAGGGCTAAATTTGTGAAAAATTCTCATAAATAGGTCAAGGATCAAATCGAGAAAAAGAATGCACCAAAATAAAAGGCCGCAAACAGGTTAACTTTATGCTAGGAGATCTTGTTTGGATCCATCTTTGATAAGAAAGGCTTCTGAGAAAAAGAAAGTCAAAGCTTATGCTCCGAGTTGATGGTCCTTTTCGAGTAATCAAAAAGATAAATGACAATGGTTACATGTTGGAACTTTTGGGAGATTATAATGCTAGTGTAACATTCAATGCTCGAGACCTTTCTCCCAATTTTGTAGATGACATTGAAAGTGAAGAATGACTAGATTTGAGGGAAAAACCTTCACAAGAAGAGGGGGATGATGTGCAAAGTTTAAAAATTCTTACCTAATCACTAAATTCAAGGTCAAGGAAATAAATGTCCAATACAACATGCATTTATGACCCTTGAATTCTTTAAATTCGTGGAAGACTATGAGGGGACCCACATTTGTGGTCATTAATTTCATGGAGTCAAAACATTTAAGGGGACAACCAATATGTGGGAGCAATAAATGTGAAAAAATTAGGGAAGATATGACATTTAATGTGTACTTACTGAGGGATTCAATCTATCATTTCAAAAGAGGGATTTTATTGTGTATTTATTTGAAGAACCCATTTACAATTTGTGGGAAGTTAATAGTGTGCATTTAATGTTTATTTATTTTTATTTTTTCCCACCTAGCCATTAGGGTTGTCCTAGCTTAATTTTCACATATTTTGAATGAAAAATCCAGCTTTTGAGTGCTTAAATTGGTGGTGCAACCAACCCCCACAAATTTGTCATCTAAGTACATTACTTAGCGGTGAAATACCATCATTGATTCTTATCAATCTGTCTCTCATCTATAGTGTGGAGGATCACTTATATTCATTGAGTGTGGCGTGCAAACTTATCGCTCATTATTTCCAGTTCTCTCTTTTCCGTTATTGATTCTACATGAGGTTTAGATGTATGACATTTGATTTGATGGGAAGATTATTGGATGTAAACCCAAATCCCCATTGATTTCAAAAATGAGTGTTGGATATTATACAAGTTTGATAAGCTACCACCCCTACCCCTAATTAGTTTTAGAATGAAACCCCAGTTGGGTTTATGTCTTAGGTCTGGAAGATCTGGGTTGAAAGAATAAACCTTACAAGTGGTATCATAGCAGGTTCCCCAACCTTAGCCCCTTATCTCTCCTCTCCCTTTTTGCTTAAATTTTAAAAAACTCTAGGTGATTATCAAAACGGGGCTACGGTCCCCCTGACAACCTCGTTAGCCCCCTCTTCCAAGTGTGATGTCCCAACCCCGGCTGTCTGCTGCTGCATCCGCCATAGCGTGGATCATAACCAAGCATTCAATGGTCTTGCTACCGTGTTCGCCTCTTTCCCCCACTTTGTTGTTCTCCAGCTATTGCTACCCCTTTTCTGACGTTAGTCTTGCTCCCTCTTCACCATGCGATGGGGCGCAAAAGCTACACATCTTGTTTTTTTGTTAATCTTTTTATGTAATCAAGTTGAGCATGTCCATCTTGAGGGAGTGTATTAAGAGAGTCTTTTCTTTGTTTTCCTTTATTATGTATCCAAGCTATGTGAACCCCACATCAGATATCAGGTATTATGTCATCGTTATTATTCATTATAAATAAACACCAAGGACTCCCATATGAGGTATCTTGGGCATTGGGTTATGAGCTCCTCTATTCTAACAACCTTTATAGTGTTTGAAAAAATGCTTTATAGAATAAAAGAAATGATTTGTAAATTTATATGCTAAAAGAAATGAAATTATGTATGTAGATAGATAAGTTATTAAAAGAAAAGAAATGACTGTGTTGGAGAATACATAGAAGTCGTACCTCCTAAATGAGGTCAGGTTGTTATATTTATAAAGGAAGACAAAGATACAAGCTAAAACGTGAATACAAGTCAACCCATTAACTTGGTCAAAACTTGGACTATTATCTCATATTTTAGATATATAAATACCATGAATATCTTAATACTCCAATACCCTCCCTCAATGTAGATTTACTTAGCTTGGATACATAATAAAAGAAAAAACTAAGTAAATATCCTAATGCCCCCCTCAAGTTGGACATGCCCCAAATTGAGTGAAGAAATCGAGTACGCTTTAGAAGCGTGGAAACTGATAAATTTATTTATTTTGGATCAGATCTATCATGAAACAATAAATATGGCATGGCAATACCTGATTCATGACATGGATCACGCGCAAATAATTTAAGCACAAAGAACGATATTGTAAATGATAAAAGACGATACCTCGGTGGTACGATGAAATTTCGGTGCGTTCTTCTCATATCTGAATCATCACAGCTTGAAGGAACTAAAGGAGGAACCCTCTAGATCATCCACACATGCAACATAGCTCCTGGTTTGTCGTTCTACTATCTTTGTGTGCTAGAAAAAAAGTATAAATATCTTTACGACACCCCTTTGACTGCGTGAAGAATTCATGACCAATTCATGAGATGAAATTGATTGGATCTCGTTCTTCCTTCACCCCATAACTTGAGAGAATATGGGTGAGGAGAAAATTCATGTAAGGGATTCCCATGTTTCATTTTGGGTGAAAAATAGGGTTTTATACCTATGTTAAAGTTTCTTTTAATTGCACTTCGCCCCTAAAGAAACTTAAACCATAAAATTAATCCAAAATGCCGCAAACTTAACGTGTCACATGTGTCACAAACACTTCATCACTTGTAACATTCTTACATGTCACTTGATGAAATACTAACTATTAAATTGGCTTTTTTTATCGAATTAGTTCAACGAACCCCAAATAAATAGTTTTAATTCGAAAAGCCAATTTTCTAATATTGACTTTTTATACTTAAGTAACTTGTGAATACGTTAAGAAATAAATTAAATTCTTATTATTCTTATTATACTTAAGTAACTTGTGAATATTCACTTTTTACACCCAGATGTTCACTACCCCACTATAGGCTCTTATCTTGATATTAGCGAATCATAACAAGAGTAGTATCTAGCAACACATCATGACTCCAAAAGAGATAAGGATGTGTCATAGTTATGATGACCTTTTACGAGCATTAACAATGTAATATAATTTTTTTTGTCTCATGATATCTTATAAATCTATATGCGCACTTCTTATCATCATCCTTTAACTCTATTTATTTTTCTTTCATTGTATTTGATATATTTTCCTTCATCTACCATGACAATGAATTTAATCAAGGCACCACCATTTCGATCAAATGGCCAAAAATATCTTCTTCCTATATTCAGTAGCGATAAATTCTGTCTTGATCATTCAATAAATGTCATAACACCAATGATGCATCCAACATAAGCCACCTCACTAAAAACATAAACTGTCATGGTTTTTATCTTGCATAAAAGTACGTGATTAAATGATATACATTAACAATGATCTCAAGTCAAGAGACCAATACATGTAGTGTTCCTATTAGTAGTTCATTTTTTATGATTTCATGTATTCAAGATCACAAATTGCGAACTTCATGAGAAGAATCCTCAATGCTTATGATTCCCCAACACTTGATATCCAGACATCATTTATGTCCTGTTGATATGATATATCTAAACCATATGACATGTTTTTAACATTTTTGTTTTAGCATTGCAAGGTTCTCCTTATAGTTGAGAATTGTTATAACCTTTTCATACGACATACAATCTATGGAAATTACTATATATATAGTACATGTAGAAAGTTTGTTACTATCATGGAATGTCTAAATCATGCATTTATCACACTGTATCCATTATGCAATAATCAAAAAGTACAAGTTTGAATTGAGTCCAGGGCACCCACTCTCACAACACTCCAACTTGCACTAGAGCCAATTGCTATCTATTCACAACTTGTTAGATAGTACATGAAAAATCACACTTCTGCTGAGTTATGAATTTAGTCATTGGGATTTCCACGTGTTTTCCATGACTAGTCTACTAAATGCGACTTCACCTTTGAGGAAAATCCCTCAAATGATATATATCCCAGGTATATACTTTGTCCACTCCCATAGGCGCAGTTCCTTGGTTCCAATAACACCGAAATAATATTTTCATAATATACATTATGATAATACCGTACTTAGTACAATTCCAATATTTGGGCCTATATTGTGTATTTATACTGCTGTTTTAACTGCATCAAATGTTGCAATATACTCAGTTTTTGTTGAATCGGCTACCACAAGCTATAATGAGCTTCTATTACTCATTTACCTAGCTTAACTACAATACCCGTTCATAATGATTTTTTAAAAGGCTAGTTTTATACCCTCTTGATAACTAGCTCTTCTTCCTCTCTGAGTACTAGGAATATACCACTTATACTTCCTCAAGTACTGTGTGATAGGTCTGATTACCACCCTTTGCAGTTCTCCTGAATTTATTTGACATCTTCCACTATTTTATGCATAGGAAATATCAAATCTAGTACATAACACGACATGTGTGATAAATCCCAGCACTAAAGTATATGGTGTTCAACTTATCTTCTTAATATTCTCCCATGTTTTAAACACACCATCCTAGAGAGATTTATGTCATGTGACATAGGCAACATTTCTTTTTTGAATTGTTCTATCTTATATTTTTCAATATATTGTCAAACTATGTACTTTGACTTGGTTTAAACAACCCATTGATCAATTTTAGTAGATCTTTTTCCCCTTAGAATTTGAGTTGCTACATTAAGTCATTCTTGGAGAAATATTTTTCAATTAATACTTTTACCCAATCGTAAGACTAATTTATGTCTTCCATATGTTATCAACATATTTTACTTGGAAAAGCAATAACGCTCCCACTGATCTCATGAAAAAATAATCATCCCATGATTTGGTGTTTTCTTTTGGTCCATAAATGAATTCTTTCCACTCTTACATTATATTGGTTACTTTTAATGTCTCAAACCCTTCTTATATTTAATAGATATTTTTTTTCGAGAAGCTTCCTTTTAGGAATATGGTTTTGACTTTCAATTTCTAAATATATTAATCATGGTAAGTTACTATGCCAACTAGAATTCAAATAAATTTTAGCATCTCTATTGGTGAAAATATTTTGTCACTATTAACGTCTTGGCTTATCTCAAGCCTTTAACATCCAATCTTACTTTATTGGTATTGCCTTTACCATTCATGTCCAGCTCTTTCTTGAACACCCATTTGGACCCATGGGATTTACATCTACTGAAAGTTCTATCGAAACTCAAACTTGCAAATATTTTAGCCTATTTTCCATATACTCTTTTCTTATAGGATAAGGAATTATTATTCTTAATGAATAATATTACTCCTAACTCGGTGATAATAAAACCATATATCTTGTTTTTACATCTTTCTTATACAATATGTGTCATTGGAACTTTATTTTTTCCATGAGCCCTTAAGGAAAATTCATATAGATTCATTTTGTATGCAACATCCTTTGTAACTTTAGGGTAATTCATATAGATACATTTTGTATTTTCCTGATATAAATTTGTTGTTAGACTTAGCCTTAACAACCACTTTGCATCCCAACATATGAAATTACGTTTTTTATTTTAGTTGGCATACAATTAAGTGTTAATGCTACAATTTGCGAAGCATGTCTCAAAAACAATAACAGAAGAACTTGAAAGATTTACAAGACTCATCACCGACCTCTCCATGATAATCAAGGCATAATTCATGCTTCTACTTACATCATGCCTTTGGTGTGTATAAGAAAATGTGACTTTAGGAATAATCTCCACTCTACATTTAATGATTGATGAATGTTTGATTAAGATATTTTCTGGCTCTCCTGATCGAAACATCTTTTATCTTCTTACCAAGATTATTCTATATTTCTCATTACATTCCTTATTTTTAAAAGCTTTACAGCTTTATTTCCTTCAATACCAAAAAGTGCCTCAGTCATTATACCTTAAAAGAAAACATGAAAAATATGAGAGAGTTTTAGCTCAAATGAGTCTAAAATATAACTGACAAACACCCAGAACTGTAGTTTCATTATAACTTAAGTGATGAAATGTTTTCATGATTTAATAATTTTCTTTGAGGAAATTTTAATTCCTTATTAACTTGGAAAAAAAATCTGATTTTATTTATCATTCTTGTTACTATGTGACCTCTTTCACAATTTTAACCATGCATAAATATCAATCATTCATCACAAGTTTATTCATTTCATCTATTCATGCTAATTAACTATTCTGTGTGATCGTAATCACTCATAAATTCACAAAATAATTAACCACGCATGAAAAAATAAATAAAAAAACATGATAATGAGTTGTATACTACTGGTTGATCCATCGAGTATATAATGAATTAATCAAGTCCCTTAAGGAATTCCTTGAGTTGTGCCCACTTTGTTGAAATGATTTGAGCATCTGGTGACCATTTTTCAGCCAGCCGACCTCCAATCAACAGACCGTCTGTGGTGTTGAGACTGTATTGAAACCCTCTACTCAAATTCTAGCATATTTAATTAAAAATTTAAATTAAAATTTCACAAGATTGCTTTGATACCCACCGAAGGAACCATACACGCGACAAAAGCGTAAAAACTTGTAAATTTAATTTTTTTAATCTGGATCTATCGTGAAACAATAGATCTGGCATGACAGTAACCGATTCATGCCTTGGTGGCACGATGCGATCCTGACATGTTCTGATTGTCTCTGGATCATCATAGCTCGAGAGAACCAAAGGTTGAACCCTCTAGATCATCCACAAATGTACCACAACTCCTGATTTTTCACTCAATGATCTTTATGTGTTAGCATGAAAGCATAGAGAGCTTAAAGATTCCCCTTCGATTGCATGAAGAACACATGACCGATTCGTGAGACGAAATTTATTGGACCTTGTTCTTCCTGATTTTATTATTTTATTTTGAAATATCAAATGCTCGTGTTACGTGAGAGTTCGGTTGAACCCATTCCCCTGGTCATTTTTTAAACTTTCATGGTTCACCCCCATGCACGTGGCTCATCTTTCCCCCTTTTTTGAAATGCTTTGATCATCCAATGACCATTTTTCGGCCATATGACCTCTAATCAACATACTGTCTGCGGTGTTGAGACCGTATCAAAACCCTATACTCAAATTCTAGAATATTTAATTAAAAATTTGACTTAAACTTTCACACGATTGCCTTGATACTAACTGAAGGAACCAGACATGCAACAAAAGCATAAAAACTTGTAAATTTAAAATTTTTAGACTGGATCTTTCATGAAACAATAGATCTGACATGACATTACCCGATTCATGCCTTGGTGGCACAAGGCAATCCTAACATGTTTCTCTTGTCTCCGGATCATCGTAACTCGAAGGAACCATAGGGTGAACCCTCTAGATCATCCACATGTGCACCACAACTCCTTATTTATCATCCAACTATCTTTATGCGCTATCATGAAAGCATTGAGAGCTTAAAGATGCCCCTTCAATTGCATGGAGAACACATGAATGATTCATGAGAAAAAATTGACAGGATCTTGTTATTCCTCCACTTTTTCACTTTAGAACTTGAGAGAGAATATGAAAGATGAGAAAATTCGTGCAAAGGCTGATCATTCCCCATTTTGGGCGTAAAATAGGGTTTTATACCTAGGTTAAGGTTTCTTTTAATTTCACTTATGTCCCTAAAGAACCGTAAACCAAAAAACTGACCCAAAATGCCACGAACAACTTAACTTGTCATATGTTTTGTGAATAATTCATCACTCACTTATAACATTCTTACATGTAATTTGATGAAATAAGAAACATTATCCTGACTCGTTTCTCTCGAATTAGTTTAACGAACCCCAAATAAATTATATTCATTCAAAAAACTAATTTTCTCAGATTCAATACTTAAGTAATTAGTGAATATCTTAAGAAACAAATTCTACCCTTATTATTCTAAATTTGAATAACATACAATTGTATATATTTATTTAATTGTTAAAATTAATACTTGGATGTTCACTGGCCCACTTATGTGGTGTCTATTTCATTTTAAACTCCAACTAATCTGAATCCAGACCTTCTTATCAATAGTAGTGAGTCATACTCACAGACCAAGATCATTATTTTGCAACACATCATGACCCCTAAAGAGACAAGGATAATTCATAACCACTACAACCCCTAATAATCACTCATTGTGTATTATAATCTCTTTGTCTCATGATATCTTATAAAACAAGATGTATACTTTGTGTTATCATCCTTTAACACTTTATTTATCTTTATTTGACTGTATTGGATGAACTCGACTTCATCTACCATGAACATAGATTTAGTCAAGACACTACCATCTTAGTCAAATGGCCAGACACATCTTCTTATATTCATAAGCGATAAATTCTATCTTGATCATTTAATCTATATCATACCATTAATGATGCACTCAACGCAAGATACTTTATCACAAACATAAAATATCATGGTTTTCATCCTGCATCAATGTGCATGATTGAATGGTATACATTAACAATGATCTCAATTTAAGAAATTAATAAACACGCACATAGATTGAAACCTCCAATGATACTCAAAACATATGGTATTTCCATTGGCGGGTCAGTCCTTATGATCCCCTATACTTGAGATCAACAAGTATGAACTTCAATGCTTATACGCTCTTGACCCCCCATTACCTAATACCCACATATCATTTGTGTCCCATCACGGTGATGCATCTTGACCATTGAATATTTAAGTTAACTGTTATAGTATTGTGAAATTCTCATTATAGTTGAGAACTACTATAACTTTTTGACATGACATGTAATCTTAAGGATATTACGTTATATATAGTACCCAAATAAGTTATGTCACTATCATGGTAAGTATAAATCTTGCATATATCACATTGTATGCATGGTGTGGTAATAAAAAAGTACAAGTTTGAGATGGGTCTAGGGCACCCGATCACAACATTAACTATCTTAAATGATAGAAAAAGATAAACAAAATAACATCCATGGTGGGTTTCTCAACTATAGGAAAAATAGAAGATAACGACATTTTTTTGGGTTTCACGATGATTTTAACCGTCCCTAATTGGTTTCACGATGTTTTTTAAAAACCAATAATAAATAATTAATCGTTAAATATTCAATGATAATTTTCTTTTTTTTCACGATGGT
This sequence comes from Viscum album, assembly GCA_963277665.1. Classification (NCBI taxonomy): domain Eukaryota; kingdom Viridiplantae; phylum Streptophyta; class Magnoliopsida; order Santalales; family Viscaceae; genus Viscum; species Viscum album. The sequence goes on along the minus strand of OY728160.1, from coordinate 1,720,838,060 downwards.
TTTGTTTTTCACTGCTAAAATTAATTTTTAGTGGTAATTTTTTTAATTTCTGGTGGTTTTTCTTGGTGTGAAATTTAGAGGTAGTTTTTTTAGAACAAATACTTACCGATATTTTTTAATTTGCAGTAGTTTTCCCAAGAGAAAAACTTTAGGGGCGGTTTTAATCACTGCTAAATATGAAAATTTACCTTACGGTAGTTAGAACTGATTATATTTTATTCACGATGGTTAAAACCACCGATAAATATATAAGGTCTATTAAAATCACCACTAGTTTTTCATTTTTTGAAATAGTGAAATAAATTTCCACATGATCCACCAAAAATCAATACACAAAAAATATATACAAAAAACAGCAATCAATACAGTGTAACAAAACTAGTAAATTACATACATCACTAAACATTCCATTACATATAATAAAACAACATTAAATTACATCACAGTTTACAAAATGTCATGTTTAACAAAATTTGAACACAAACATAAGTCCTGGATACTCTATTGAGATGCATGCTCCTTCCCCTCCATTTCTCGATCAAGATTCTTCCCACCACCTCCTTCTCCATTTCCTACCTTCGGTTCCTTCATTTAAAGTATTTAACCTTACATCAATAATGAGCACATTCAATGAATAATAAATTAAATACAATTCAAACAATTTATGATTTTATCTAAATTCAGTTTAAGTAATGGTTCAATAATGAAATGAATAACTGGTATCCATGCACATTCCCATAATTATTGCAACATATGATAACCTCAATTGAGTTTAAAGATACATGACATACTACGGTATGGAAAACCAGCATTGTATTATTGTAACACACGATAGCCTCAGTTGAGTTGGATGTCCTCTACCATTCGTACTATATATTGTTTTTGTAAACATCTAGAATTCATTAAATCTAATATCTTTATTTAGGATTAGATCTCTAATATCCTCAAACACTAAGTCAACCTTTCCACATCATTTTCACGTTATGGTAACCATTTGAACCAATAATTATATCCATGATGATAATTAGATCGATGATCGAACTCTATTCACAAACTTGAAATTTACAGACTCAAACTGGAATTTGATTATTATTTAATTAATTTAAATGTTTAATGGCAAAAATTAATTCAATTATCTTAAGACTAAACATGGTACACATCATAAACATCTTATTCACTATAATCATTTTCTCATACACGATTGGAAGTATAAATATCAACTCAGTAGTGCCTTTCAAACATATAAATTATTTCCTTAACTTATTCTAATTTCATAGCCTCTAAAAAAAATTCTAAATAGAAATTTTGATATAAATGAAAAAGCACAAAATGTTATAAAAATACATTACACTTATAATAATAGAAATGGTGCTCTGGATAAATTATTGTCTTTGGAACCACTAGCTCATGTACTAGTTTTGGTCACAACCTATATTTACACTCGAGAATTTAAATAATTATTGCAAGATTACGATGTGGATTATTAAAAGAATTGAAAGACCTATTTTTATGAGAGATTCTAAAGAAACATTTAAATTCATTTGACTTAGAATATTTACTGAACAAAAAATAGCTACTACAATGAAGAATATAAGCGTAAATTTATGAAATTTACCGATCATTCTGTGTCCTTTATGATTCCCTAACATCATCAGTAGAATTCATACCTGCAGATGAAAGCATATTAGAATAAGATGAAATGGTATAAAAAAAGTGTGCAAGGTATGTGATGAATTAGTCATTTTACTTAGAATATTTAAATTCATTTGACTTAGAATATTTACTGAACAAAAAAATAACTAATAAAATGAAGAATATAAGTGTAAATTTATGAAATTTACCTATCATTCCATGTACTTTCTGATTCCTTGACATTATCAATAGAATTCATACCTGTAGATGAAATAATATTAGGATAAGACGAAATAGTATCGAAAAAGTGTACAAGGTATGTGATGAATTGTACCTTTTGTCATAGAAGGAGAATGAGAACCTTGTGACATAGAGAGGACACTCACACTAAACCTATTCCAGCATGACATACCTCGAAAAAATATTCCTTGCATTTATTAATATAAAAAACAGTCCTTGCATTTATTAATATGAAAAAAACATTCATTTAATTTATTAACATCAAAAAAATAACTTACAAATTCTATTCCTGGATGGTCATGTTTTTATCAGGTTTCATTGTTAACATTATTTCTTATTCTTCTGTTCATTATTATTCTTATCTCTCCCTAAAAAGACTGGAATTTTAAATATTATTAGGTATAGATAATTAATTCTATTGTTGTTGATGGGGTTCACTGTCACAAATTATTTCACCTTCATCACCCATATCATACATGTCTCTCATTTTCATATGGACAAAAATACTCCATATTCTATCCACTATATTATCAATATGATATACCATTTTTTCTTGGGAAGCCATAATATATGGATCCTGTTCTTCCCATTCACTTGTATCAATAAACTGAGAGAAATTTATATAAGTAAATTATAAAGAATCTTTATTTATACCCCTGTTAATATCTAGTTACATTTAAATAACACAACTGAAAATTTCACATGACAATTTAATTCGATAATATCACCCAACTTTCCATAGTAACCTTGACCTGCAATTGTGGATATACCATTGTTTTATGTTTTCAAACCCCCCTCATGATGAACATTATGAAACTTGAAACCACCGATATTTTAAGCATTGAATCTCCTATCATGCTTTAAAGGACCTCAAGCTAAAAATATCAAATATTTGGATAGTTCAACTTGAATATCATCTTTCATTACCTATGGAAGTTGATATAAAAAATTGTTACATAATTTAGATAATTTTCAACACATTCAAACTACGTATTATATTAATAACTTACACGACATGAAAACCATTCAACAATTTCTTTGGTAACAATTTTTGTTATCTCTCTTTCATTCCGATTTCATCTTCTAAGATTTATTTTTATTTGTATCCTTAATTCTTTGACATAGGGATCAAAAATATTAGTATTGAGTAGCACATATTTGTGTGCTTGTCTTAACTTTATATCTATCAATGAAAATGAAGATATTTTTTCAAATTCTCAAACTAAAGTTGGAAACATTGATGACTCATTATTAAATCTAATTGACTTTGATTATCATTAACATATCCCACTTGATTAAATATTGTCTCTATCAAATCCAAATACCTTTACCATAAGGTTAAACACTTTTTATCAAGATAACCTTCCACAATAAAACATTCTTGATGAATTTATTTTTCCTGTAAGACTTTAAATGACCAAGATACCTAATGATAAATGGTAAGAAATTAATAAATAAAGTTTTTAAATATTGACTAAGAAAATTAGAAATTTTTAATGAAAACAATATTGAAATAAAATTCCTCACCATGGGATTCATCCATCGATAATGTACAGACACTCCAATTTTAGCTTCTTCAGAAAAATGCACCGTGAGATGAACCATCACAATAAAAAATGATGGGGGAAAGAACATATCCAAATGACAGAGTCTGTACAATTATTTCCTGAAGTTTATCCAATTCATTGGGGTTTAATGTCTTCTCACAAAACTTTCTAAAGGATGTGCAAAAATATATTAGAATGATGATTATTTTGTAAGGTAACAAATCATGCATTGATAAAGGTAGAAACTGTTCCATCAATACATGTGAGTCATGAATTTTCAATACATGTATCTTGGGATGATTCAAATCAACACATATTGAAATATTACTAGAATATCCATTCGAAACTTTCACGTATTTTTAATCTTTGAAGGAAAACATCTTTATGATGGTTTTTCATTGTGAAAATAGCTACTGGATACTTCCCATTATTATTTGGTCATAAATCACATTTGATATTGATTGCTTCTAAGTCATTAGGAGTATTTAAATGATCCTTTGATTTTCCCTGCTCATTAAGAAATGTAAAAAATACATTATCACACACATTATTCTCAATGTGCATGATGTCAATATTATGACATAAAAAATTAAATTACCAATATGGAAGTTTGAAAAATATGCTTTTTTTCTTCCATTATTCTGCTCCAATTGTAACCGAAAGAGTTCTAACTCCTTTTCTACTTTAATTTAGCTGAAAATATTTTCCAAAATCTGTACCAACATTTTATAATTGTGCCAAGATATGTGATCCTGATAATAATTTTAGTGGAAAGATAAAATAATTTTTCCATTGAAACGTGACCAATTAAATATAAATCTACGAGATGCATCAAGGAAGCGATGATGAAACATAAAAAACCACTTTCTATTATAAGGTATCCATTGAGACTCAAAATCAAAGTTACAAACTAAAAAAACCAAACTAGTGTGTATGTTCCAACTAAACAAATTTCATAGTCCAATAAAGTCACCAATGGTCTACATAAGGACAACATGTATTTTGAACATTTTCACGATAGATGCATCATATATTTCTGTAACATCATTTCATAACTCCTATAATTCTTGAATAAGAGCTTGAAGGTAGACATCAATGTCATTTTCAAGCATTTTATTTCCAGGAATAATCATCGATATGATGAATGAAGTCTGTTTCATACATAACCAAGGAGGTAGATTATAAGGGATCAAAACTATTGTAATAATGGGTTCCCTAGACCCAACTAAATAGTAATTTTTATTACCATATCATGTATACAATGATCTACTCATGGTGTATTCTTACCATTTTAGTATATACATTTCTACGTCCACTATTAAATGGTAATGTCCATATATTAATTGCCATATCAAAAGGTTATAGTAGATCCTAGGATATAATGAGAACCTCGAGATACTATGAAATTAATCTTAAACAAATGTCCTATTTTCTAGATACACCATACTGACTGGACGCAATTGATGTCTGACTATCAGGTGCTGGGGGATTATAATCATTGAGACTTCTTCTCATGAAGTTTTTACTTGGTGATATTTGGTAGGTGAGATCATGAGGAAAAAACTTCCAATAGGAACACCACATGTTTTGGGTGTCATTGGTAGTTCCTATCTAAGTACATGTGTATTGGTCTCCTGAATTGAGATCATTACCAATGTGTGTCATTTGATCATGTACTTTGATGTAAGGAAAAAACCATGATAATTAAATCATGGCGAGGTAGCCTGTTTTGTGTGCGTCGTCAGTGTTCTAACATTGGTTGAATGGTCATGATAAAATTTGTCACTTTCAAGTTAAGGAAGTAATATATCTTGAGCCTAGTTAATCAGGATGGTAGTACCTTCATAATTCCTTAGACAAGGTTGTTGACGGTAAATCCATCCAGTTAGATCAATAAAAAATAAATCAAGAAAGGACAATTACACAAGTGTGCATCCTAATTTATGAGATATTTAAAGACAAAGAGATTATATTACATGGTACGTGTTTGTAGGTTAGTTGTCGTTGCTATGACCATTCCTTATCTCTTTAGGAGCCTTGATGGGTTGCTAGACTCTGCTCTTGGTGTGTGAATACTATTCAATGCTATTGAGATAAGGGCCTAGAGGGACAAACACTATAGCATATTCAAGAATCCTCCCTATTATGTTGAATAGACATATCAGACATGGTGTGACCCACCACCGGGGTCCGAGATTTGTACAAGGATATACAATCACCAAAGGTATAAATAAATTCATATTATTCAAGTAGATATTAATTGAGTTGAATTTATTTATTAAAAGTATTTATATGGTATTTAGTGAATACTAGAAGAATATTATTCGAACGAATATTATTTTAATATTCCAGGTTCGTTTAATATTAGTGGGAATTTCAAGTAAATTTAAATGACTTGGTTTTATCATTTAATATATTCAATATTTATTACAGGTACGTGATAAAATAAATAATATTTATGATTCATTTTAGTTCTTCATAATTATTTACTTAGTGGACGTTAAATATACAGGGGTCAGGGAACCCTTTTTGGGTATTTAAGCATCCATTATAAATAGGTGAGAGAGGCTATGGAATAATGAATATTCATTGTGAGATTTCCAAAGCCTCTCTCTCCTCTATCAATTTCTAGAGAGATAATATCTCAATCCAAATAACTGGATCGAGTTCATCTACTTGAATTGAAGGCACGTCGATGTAGTGATCATCGGGGCATCGAAGGCATCGTTAGATCTCCGCACTAGCACTCAGAATTTTATGATCAACACTCCCGCAGATTTTTGAATCACGTGTGGACAATCTAGAGGGATTCTTCTTTAGATCCTTTAAGAAACGATCAATGACAACAATAAGATGTTGAGCATGGATTCATATAAAAAAGGTATGTTTTCAATTTTATTTTTGTGCTCTATTTAATTCATATGAGATCATCAGACCATATCGGTGCTTGGAGAGCTTGAGACGACAAGTACCATCATTTCGATGATGAAATTTTTTAAATTCCCGGCCCATCATATTTTTCCACGCACCCCAATATCTTAAAAAACAACTGGCTAAATACTGTATCTACTACTTAAAGTCCTAAAAGGATTGAATCCATCATATGCTAATCTCAAACACACATTTCTAGGATTGGAAGAGAAATATAGATGTAATGAATTGAAGTTCTTCCATGATTTTGAATCTCTTGAATGTCGCATGAACTCATCATTATTATCATGCAAAGAATGACACTTTATATGTTCAACATTTTTATATAACATAAATAATATTTTCAATCGTAATTTTAATGGAAAGTAATGTAAAACCTTCACAACAATTTTCTGTTTCTGTTTCTTTGTGGTCGTACATAGATTCAAACTGACATCATTATTTTTTGATTTTCATCTAGAAGTACAACATCTTTTTCACTTTTATCCATTTGAATATTCTTTTCAATAAAGAATACAATCATTGGGTCATGCATCTATCTTCATATAATCGAGTACAATATTGTTAATAATATTTTTCATCTTAGAAAATGATATAGGGATATTAGATTCAACAAATGAATCACAAGACAATTCCAATATCATGGAAAATTCTTTATTTTTAATTCCACATAATTATTTTATGTTGTATAACTTTGTCACAAAAGACAATTTTGAATATTTGACACATCCTTCATACAATTCCTAATTTCCATATGCAACTAATTTAGAAAGCTCAGCTATTTTCTCGGTTGAGTTTTCCCTTGTATTAGTTTCCTCACCATTATCCATTAATATTTTATCACCATGATTAGGTTGTCTTGCAATTCTGAAAGCATTCTTAATATATGAAACATTAATAACTGAATCAAGTAATGCATTAAATTATTGATGGCATTTCCTTACTATGCTGAAAGCATCATTTATCAAGTTTTAAATTCCATTATTCACTATCAAAGCATTTACTTGTTCATTTTGAATGTATACACAACTACTTGAATTTTCTATAACGTTCAATTATCCATTCCAAATCCAATGCACATAAAGAGGAGAAAATTATTTCAATATCAAGTGCTCAAATACTACATCTCTCTTCAACCATCATATGAATTTTCAATTAGGACATGAACATTTGATTCTTCCATCTACAGATCAATTTTCAAATAAAAAATCCAAAAATATGTTCAAACCCCTAACATACTGAGATGCATTTCAAGGTAAGGTAGTTCAACCTTTATCCATATGTACTTGACTTCCTACACTATAAAATATAAAATATAATTATATTATTATATATAAAATTAAAATATATTTAATTCCAATAAGGAAAAAAATTGTATTTTTTTAATTAGGATAAACATATTAAGACACGTAATTTAGTCATTCACATGAAATTTTATTTATAAATTTATATTAAAATATTATATAACCTCTAGAATATGAAATAAATATATTTTTAAAATATATACACAAAATTTATATTCAAATACTCATTTCATGATTTATTTTTTCATTTATAACAATACACCACACTAACATAACCAAATAGTGGTAAAAAAAATTCAATCACTCATAAATTTATCATTAATTTTTCTAATAATGTAAACATTAATTTCATGAATTATTTCACCATTTACCTAATTAAACTTCTTTTATACATGTAATTTCACTTTCTGTACCTCAAAAAAATTTCATATATAATTTTTATCTCTGATTAATTCATGTAAAATCATTCTCAATCAATTGAAATCAATTCTCAAATCATCATGTTCACACTAAAAATTTAAACATAAGAGCAGTTCACATTTTGTACAAAATCATTGATTTAAATATCATAGTGTCCATGAGGTTATCTATCTCAAACTAGAAAAACAATCAACACCAAGAATCAATTCCAAACCACCCCTCAAACACAAAGAATTCATAAATCTACTAAACTACAAGCATTAAAGGAGAATCAGAATAGATAAATTAATAAACCTATCGCTATTTCACAATTATACCCTAAAATAGATCACAAAATCAACTTATTATGATTAGAGAGAAAAAATCTAAGAAATATTCCCCCAAATCATGGTGAGAGTCTGGTGGCATAGAGGTAGACAGGGAATCAAAGTTGGGGATTTTATATTGATCCCAAGAGAGTAGCCACTCTGGCATCAAGTGACATCGAGGGGGAGGGGAAGAGGGGTTCGACATCGAGCACCACTAAGGGGAAGGTCGAGAGGGGTTTGACATCGAGAAGTTCTGAGGGGAAGGATGATAGGGGTATGCCGTCAAGCAGTGATGGTGGAGGTGGGGGGGTGGGTGAGGCCGAGAGGCTTGTACATTGTCAAGTAGTGACGAGGGAGGCCAAAAGGGAGTGGGTGGGGGGAGGGCCTGTTGATTTTTTTAAGAAAATGCAGCGGCCATTTTAAAGAAAACCACAGTGAAATACATTTTAAAATTATTTAGAAATGGTTTTAAACAAAACTGCCGCTAAATACTAACGCATTATAAAAGCATCATTAAAAAATGGAATAAAATATAGTTTATTCCATTTTAGTGATGTTTTTATAAATCAACACTAAAAATATGCCACAGTTTACTACATTTATTATAGTTATCCTACTTTTCGGCTTCAACATTCTCTCCATGTTCTCCTTCTCACAATAAAAATGATTGATTTGAAGTAGAAATTGTTGGACTCCCCATGTATTAATCATGTTTTAATGATCAAAAATCCTATTCAGTCTATAAACCATGTCAAATCTATGTAATCTATCTCACATCAAATGCACAATTGCTTAGTAAAAGATATCCAATGCTCTTAAGTGATATACACTCAGTTTGGTTACTATACACTATCTTTTGATTCACTTTATAATGATTTCTCTGAAAAATGATTAAGTTTATTTCATTCCATAAATATCACTACTTAAGTTTGAATACAAATATTTTCCTAAGTCCAAGACACTGTGAACAAGAAGACACCGTGAACAAGCAGACATCGTGACCATGAGACACCATGACCATGAGACACTATGACCATGAGACACCGTGACCATAAGACACCGTGAACAAGAAAGACACTGTGAATAAGCAGACACTATGAATAAGCAAACACTGTGAACAAGAAAACACCGTGACCATTGAGACACCATGAACATCAAGACACCGTGACCAATCCAGACACCGTGTGAAGGAGACATCATTTTCATGACATACTATGACACCGTTTCTTAATATGTTTTTTTTTGTTTTTAAATTTAATCTCTAACGGTCATATTTGAAGATTTTAATGCACTGAAATAATTAATATTTCATTTGTAGACATGTCATCTGACAGTACGAGGTACTAGGTGCAGAATACATGCAACCTTTCAGCTCAAACACATGAACTCCAAGATAAAAGAGTAATGCGGCCCAAAAACAAAGGAAGTTCATAGCACAATACTAATAAGAGAAACAAGCTGGTGGGCGTAAGCATGCCAATGAATAATACACTTAGAGAATTTTTGAAGAAAGAATTTTCTCATGCAACTTGACGATGCTGAAGAACACACGAAGCATACTGAAATACCAGAATCAAGAACATCAAAAATCACGAAGAACACAAGCCGGATCTATCTAACTTGTGACACTCTATTTTCCACACGAGGACTTGATTTATGCATTTGCTTCATCTCAGAAGTCTAAAGCTGCAAAGACTAACACTCAGAGCACTTCTAAAGCTATCTTAATATTTCTACTCTGTTGTGTATTATTTTATTAACTTTTGAGAAGTGTGTGTATCTTTACAACAACACACTCTGTCTCCTGCTTTAAATTTAAGGATGAAATATATCCTTACCCAAACATCCTTTTACACTTGTGTATACCCACAAATAAGTGTGGAAGAGGTACCTGTGTATCCTAGTTGTTTGTACCCACAAAAAAATGTGGAAGAGGTCCCTGTGTGTCCTGGACAGTCCTGTGTACTGTTGTTAACCTCGATCCAGGGTGTGGATCAAGTTTATTTATATAAACTTCTTGGTGGCAGGTGATCACAAAGTGGAGTGGATTAGGTCTCGACTTGAGACTGAACCACTTGTTTCATATCCACTATGCTGCTTAATTTAGTCTTCTCTGTTTTACTGCTTTACTATATAATTTAGATATCACTAAATTCACTTTGATAGTTACTCTTGGAAAGAAGTTATAATTGTCTTGCCTTAGTAGAATAACTTCAAAAGTAATTTTAATAACTGATCTTAAGATTAATGAGAAATAATCAATCTTTTAAGAAGTTATTTAAACAGTCAAACTCTTAAAATAGTATAACCTTGATTAAGTGGGCTATATTTAACCTTTTGGGGAAAACCTTTTAGAAATACTTTTTAACTAGAAATTTTTATAGATAATCAATTCACCCCACCTCTTGAATAATCTAATCTGACCAACATTTGGTATCAGAGGCTGTTTATTAAGACTCTGTTTAACCTTATTCAACTGTGATTGTACTTGTACTTTAAAGATTTGTAAATTTATGTTAATTATAAATTTATAGCTCTTTCAAAGTATTTCTGTATTATGGATAATAGATTGGAAGGTGCTGAAACTAACATAGCACCATTATTTAATGGAACCAACTATGCTCAATGGAAAATTAAAATTAAAATGCATTTAGAGAGTATGGGTTTTGAAATTTGGTCTTCCATTATAGATGAATATAATATTCCTGCTACTGATAGAATCAAATGGGATAAACCTATCAAAACTACCTATAATAACAATTGAAAATCTATTAATGCTTTATACTGATCCTTAGGAGATGAGAAATTCAATAGAATTTCTGCTTGTAAAACTGCCCATGAAATTTGGGATACCCTGTCTGTCTCACATGAAGGAACGTCTAGTGTAAAAGAAATGAGACTTAATACTTATACTATTAAATATGATAACTTTAAAATGAAACATTTTGAGCCTATCTCTGACATGTATCTTAGGTTCAATGAGATTGTCAACATAATGATTTCTCTTGGAAGAGAAGTCACTACCAAGGAACAAATCATGAAAATTCTTAGATGTCTGCCTGATAGATGGAGATGAAACTCTGTCTCTATTAGAGAATCATGAGAAATTAACAAGATACCTGTAAAAGAACTCATTGGGAAACTGATGATGTATGAAGAGGAACTGAAAGTCAACAAGGAAGAGGAGGATTAACCAAAGAGGAAATCTGTTGCATTCAAGACCACCACCTCTAAACACAAAGACAAAGGGAAATTGGAAGCTTATGTAGAAAGTTCTAGTAGTGAACAATCATCACCTGAAAGTGAGGAGGAGATGGCTCAATTAGCCATAAGATTCAATAAATTTTACAAGAAGAATAAAATTTTCCAAAATCCTAACTTCAAGGGAAAATATGACCAAAAAGGAAGTTGGACGATGGATTGGAAAAAAGTGACAAGAATGATGAGATTATCTGCTATGAATGTAAGCACAAAGGACATATCAAGACCAACTGTCCAAATCTCAAGTATAAAAAGAGATACGAGGACTAGGAAAGGAAGTATAAAAAGGACATGAAGGAAACCTGGAGTGCTTCTGAGGACAGTTCAAGTAACTAAGAAACATCACATGATGAACAGGCAAACAAAGAAAATATGTGTTTTATGACAAACACATCTGAGGTAAAATTGGACTCTCCTGTACATAATTCATACTATTCTGGAGATGAGAGTGACTCCGAAAATATGACTAATGAAGAAATGTTTGAATAATGTAACATGATTGAAGAAACATGCAATGAACTAAAAGAAAAATATAAATCATTGAAGAAACAATATGCTCTTATTATGACTGTTAAATCTGAACTCACAACTAAAAAATAGAAAAATTCTCAACTGCTCAAAGAGAAAAATGAATTAAAAATATATAATGAGCAATTAAATAATGACCTAGAAAAGTTTACCAATGGGAAAAATACCCTTAATCAAATGCTAGGAAAACAAATTTCCCCTAAATACAACACTAGAATTGGTTATCGACCTGACAAAAGAAATATTGGTAGAACAAAGTTTGTGTCTAAATCTAGGACATATAGCTTTACTCCCAGTTCTGTAAATAAATCAACCCATTCAATTTATGATACACCTTCTACTGTTTCATGTTTTTTTGGACCAAATAGAGTTTATTTTTCAAATAATTTACTTAATGATTATAGGAAACCTATGAGGCAAATATGGGTTCCTAAAGCACTTATTACTAATATTACTAGACCCAAACAAGTATGGGTACCAAAATCTGTTTTTGCTTAACCATTTTGTAGGAAAGATGCTTAAAGAGTTCTTATAAAAGTTTATGGTACTTGGACAGTGGATGTTCAAGACACATGATAGGAGACTACTCATGCTTCAAGAATATAATAAAAATAGATGCAAGACATGTCACATTTGGTGACAATGCCAAAGGAAAGATTATTGGGCTTGGCCAAATCGGTAACTCTAACTCAGTTTTGATTTCCAAAGTACTATTTATTGATGGATTAAAATATAATCTGCTTAGTATCTCACAATTATGTGATGATTGATTTCATGTTATATTTGAAAATGATTCTTGCAATGTCTTTAATTCTAAAGATGAACTAGTATTTTGTGCATTAATAAATGAAAATGTTTACTTTGTTAACTTAGATTCCTTAGCTTCTCAAAATGCTTAATCTTTAAGTGTATTTCATAAAGAGTCTTAGCTCTGGTATAGGAGGCTAGGACACTGTAATATTCAATCCCTTAGAAATATAAATAGAAAAATCTTAGTTAAATACTTACCCAAACTTGAGTTTCCAAATGAAAAAGCATGTAATCCCTATCAAAAGGGAAAACAACACAAAATTTCCTTCAAACCAAAGAAAGAAGTGTCGACTTATCAACATCTCAAACTAGTTCACATGGATTTATTTAGACTATATAGAGTTTCTAGTTTAAATGGTAAGAACTATGTTTATGTCCTTGTAGATGACTTTTCTAGATATACTTGGACCTTCTTTATGGCTCACAAAAGTGAAGCCTGATCTTATTTTACTAAATATGTGAAGTCTGTAGAAAATATTAGTGGTCTTAGAATTAAATCATTAAGAAGTGATCATGGACGTGAGTTTGAAAATAAAGAGTTTGAATCCTTTTACTCACAAAATGGTTATAGTCACAATTTCTCTGCCCCTAGAACACCTCAACAAAATGGAGTTATAGAAAGAAGAAATAGAACCCTACAAGAGATTGCTAGAACAATGCTTAGTGAATATGACCTACCTATTTATTTTTGGCTTGAAGTTGTCAATACATCATGCTACATAATCAATAGAGTGTTGATCATACCCATTATTAAAAGGACTCCTTATGAGTTATGGAATAATCGAAAACCCAAGGTTAACTACTTCAAAGTTTTTGGTTGCAAAGTCTATATTCTTAATACTAAGGACAATCTTGAAAAATTTGCATCCAAGAGTGATGAAGGTTTATTTTTAAGATATTCCATGTCCATTAAAGCCTATAGAGTTCAACAAAAGAACTAAATGTGTGGAAGAATCTGTCCATGTCAAATTTGATGAAACAGATCCACATGAGCCTAAAACAATTCTAGAGAACCTGGAGGATGATGTATCAAATATGAACATTAATCCAAAATTTTCAAACCATTCTGTGAAAGAATCTGTGAAAACTTCTAGTTCTGGAAATTCCTTAGACTCAAGTCACAATGAATCTGAACCTATTGATGAACCTAAAATCACTAGTCCCTCCTTTTCTAGAGCTGTTAGAACTCTTAAGAACCATCCTTTAGATGCTGTTATAGGAGACCTATACAAAGGAACCCAAACTAGAGCTTCTCTTAGAAATTAGGTTGAACATCAAGTCTTCTTGTCACAAATTGAACCTAAAAACATTAATGATGATATCAATAATGAATTTTGGGTGATGGCTATGCAAGAAGAACTTAATTAGTTTGAAAGGAACAAAGTTTAGAAACTTTTTGAAAGACCAAAGGACACATTCACCATAGGCACTAAATGGATGTTTAGAAATAAGGTAGATGAAGCTGGTAACATAGTTAGAAACAAGGATAGATTGGTTGCACAAGGATATAGTCAAGAAGAAGGAATTGACTATGAGGAGACCTTTTCACCAGTAGCTAGACTTGAAGCCATCAGAATCTTTCTTGCTTATGCTGCATATCTGAATTTTAAACTATATCAAATGGATGTTAAGAGTTAATTCTTAAATGGGTATATAGCTGAGGATGTCTTTGTTGAACAAACCCCTAGTTTTACAAACCCCCATTTTCAAAATCATATTTTTAAATTATCAAAAGCTTTATATGGTTTAAAACAAGATCCAAGAGCTTGGTATGATAGGTTGAGTACTTTTATTATCTCTAAAGGTTTTACAAAAGGAATGGATGATCCTACCCTTTTTATAAAATGAATTTATAATGATGTTTTAGTTATTCAAATCTATGTAGATGACATTATCTTTGGATCTTCAAAAAATTATTTATGTGTTGATTTTTCTAAAATGATGCAAAATGAATTTGAAACGAGTTTAATGGGTGAACTTAAATTCTTTCTCGGATTTCAAATATTTCAAAATAATGATGGTATTATTTTAAATCAAAGTAAATATACTATATATCTTCCAAAATATTTTGGATTGGATAACACTAAAAGTAGTGACACTCCCATGAGTACCACTTGTAAGTTGGATCTTGATGAAGATGGAAAATCTGTTGATCAAACCACTTATAGAGGAATGATTGGAAGTTTAATCTACTTAATTACTAGTCAAACTGACATTATGTTTAGTGTGTGTACGTGTGATTGTTTTCAAGAAAATCCTAAGGAATCTCATTTAAAAGCTGTAAAGAGAATTTTCAAATACCTCAAGCAAACACCCAACTTAAGACTATTCTATCCTAGAGGAAAATAATTTGAATTAGTTAGTTATTCTGATGCTGACTTTGGTGGCTATAAGTTAGATAGAAAAAGCACCTCTGGAACATGTCACTTTTTAGGAAAGTCACTAATATCATGGTGTAGTAAGAAAAAAAATTCTGTTGTATTATCTACTACAGAAGCTGAATACATAGCTTCTGGTAGTTGTTGTGCACAAATCTTGTGGATGAAACACACATTACTAGATTATGGATATCAATTCAGGCATGTACACATAAATTGTGACAAAACAAGTGCTATTAACATTTCTAAAAATCCTATTTCACATTCTAGGAAAAATCATATTGATGTAAGACATCAATTTTTGAGAGATCATTATCAAAAAGGTGATATCACTTTGGAATTCATTGGTACTGAATATCTGCTTGCAGATATATTTACCAAACCATTAAATTATGAAAGAATAAACTACATCATACATGAATTAGGCATGATAAATCTTAAGTAAATGTCTTACTACTTTATGTCTTACTATTTTATATCTTACTATTTCATGTTTACGGTCTCACAGTTAGTATTTCGTGATTACTGTTTGACAATCACCATCTCACCCTAAAATTCAGCCACTGTCTCATCATAAGGATCAATCACTGTCTCACCATAAGTATCAATCACTATCTCACCATAAAATTCATTCACTGTCTCACCGTAAAAACCTGATATGGTCTCACTATAAAGATTCTTTATGATTGTTATTTATGAATTAAAAACCGTATCACGGTAATTATTCATTTCACCTTTTTATTTTCCTGCACTTTTACTTTTATGACGTTTGGTATTCCTAAATGATAAAATGAAGGAAGTGTCACTTGTCCTTCACTTGAGCTCTCTTATAATCACTCAATTTGTAACCCTTACTCAACCCTTTAACCCTTTCCTCTCTTGAACCTTTAGTGAATGCCTAGGATGAAACACCCTTCATCTTTGACTCCTGAGAAACACAGCTCAAATAAGAAGAAAATTGCATCCAATCTAGCACTCAAAGGTCCTCTAAATCCAAGTCTGGTGAACTGAGTAGAAGTACATAAGAAAGAGATATGCCCTAAGTGTCTTCTGTCAAGTAAGTCTCTAGTTTTGAAAGTTTAAAAAGATAAAGGATGGTTAAAATGGTTTTATAAGGAATATAGACCTATCTACCCTAAGTTAGTGGCTCAATTTTATCAGTATGTTCAATTATCCTTTGATTCTGAAGATGGTTATGCTGTGAGAAGCTGGATAAATGGCCAGAAATTCTCATTATCTTTGAGGTTATGGGCTACATGCCTTAGGATACTTCATAAAGGCATCTGTGAGGACTATCAGAGAGGACCTACACCTTATAGTGAATTATTTTCTTTGGAAGATGCTCTGAAAAGATTAACTGGAAATGACACCAAGAGGAGAGCCATTGCTACTAAACTGGGTGGAGAATCTAGACTTCTGTTTAAGTTTATTCAGAACCTGATTAGCCCCAGGAAAAATGATTTTGCTGTACTAAAATATTAGTATGTGTTTCTGATTCATCTTATGAAAAATGGACATAAGATCAACCTTTATAAGTATGTCATACACTATATATGTGAGATGATCAAAACCACATCCAAGTTAAACTCCCTGTTTTATTCTTGTCTTATCTCAGCTATGCTTCATGCCAAAGTTATGGTTTGACCTAATGAATAATTTGTCAATGATTGTGAGTTCTTCCTTTAAAATTCATTATCAAGAGGATGAAAATCAATTGGAATCCTTGGAAAAAGGCATGGGTGGAAGACAATGATAGAATTTATGAAAAGTTCAATCCAGTGGAACATCCCTCAAGACCAAAAGATATTTTTGATCCTATTTTGGAACCAGATGAAGTTTTTGAGTATTCTAAAGAAGAAGAAGAAGAGGCTGTTGTGCCTCCCAGGGACACTATTTCTGATAAAGAAGACAATACTTCTGTCCCTCATGTTGTAAGTGAAAAGGAAGTCCATGCTTCTAAAGATGTTGTTAATCTGGAAGATCAACCCAAAGTTGAAATATAATCTGTTTCCAAAGAAACCGAAAAAAATTATATGGAAGAAACTTTAGAAGAAGAATTACCTATTATACAAGAAGTTGACCTTGAGGAACTCCCAATGGAACAATCTATTCCTGAAGTCATTCCTTCAGCTAAAGAAAGGCTGGAGATAGATTTTCAGCTGGCTAGGTAGGAAATGGGTGAGGAAGTAAGAGATTAATTCGTGGAAATATATTAAGCCCCTAAGACTCTCATTATTAAGTAGGATACAACTGTTGAGGGGGAGAAAACCCCAAATCTATAATCTATTGAAGTACCAAACCCGATTGATCCAAGCCCTATAGACTCTCGGTATAAGTTCCCCAGTTTTTATGATGAGGATGACTCTCAGGAAGTCTCAGTAAAAGGTCTTGACCTTTCTACTATGTTCCAATTGAAATCTGTCGCTAATATTTCCCCTGCAAAAGAACTTGAGCCTATATCAGTCCCTATCTCTGAACCTTCACCAGAACAACCATACTTGGTAAGTAAAGATGAACTGAAAGTTTTTGGAGCTACCCTTTTGGCCGGATTTGAAAAACTCCTAAATAACTAACCTTATTCTGTAACACATCTAAGTGAGAGAGATGCCTCACTATTGTTGGAAAAAATTATTTAGCAGATTTAACCCAAAATGCTTCATGAGATTCAGGAAGTTAAAGTTGAAAACAGACTACTCAGTGATGATGTGAAGACTCTAAGTGGTATTATTGAAGAAATGTAGAAAGAGATGCATTTGAGATCAGAGCTTTCTTCTCATCCCGTGGAACCTGTTGTCCCTCAAACCACACAGAATGTTGTCTCTCAAATCCAACCTCATTTAGCTTCCTTAGCTAAAAAGGTCGTAGAAATAAGAAAATAGATTGTGAAAGAGATGAGAGAGCTTGTTGTTAATATTAACATGCTCACTGATGAGTATATGAGGTGCCTTCAAAAAGTGATAAATCAACTGAAATCTCCCACCTCAACTGTCACTGCTTCTACGACATCTGGACAATCATCTCAATCTTCCTTAGATAGTGACCTGTTCAGAACAGTGGTCAAAGAAGAACTTCAGACTGTGCTTAGTGGTTTCAATAAAGATTCTCTATCTGCAGTTATCAAGAACAGTGACAGAGTTCTTGATCTGGTCCAAATCCATTCAAAAATTTCTAATGATGCTCGGCAAGAAATTTCCAAGAAAGTGGATTTCTACTTCAACCGAATCTTCTCAAAGACTGACATGACCAATCATTTCAAATATCTTGTAGAAAATCTGAGGATTCCTCATGTTACTCAAGCTTTCAAGACTCAAGTCCAAAAGCTCACAGAGTTCACTCGTCTATTGGATAAGTTTATGGAAAACAAGGATGACTTTGAGAAAGCTATACAGTATGGTGGAGAGATCATTTCAGATTTTATCAAGCTTCTGAGGCCCTATCTTCATGTACAGAGTACAACCATTATTGCTCCTATGGATGCACCTCTAAGACATGGTTTTACTACATTCACCTCTGCCCTAGCCTCTACTTCTATGTTTGTCAGTCAGGCACTGAGTCAGATTAGTCCTGTGATCCTTGATCAACAACCCCCTCAGTCTTCTACTACACCTAATCTGGCTCCCTCTGTCTTTGAAGGTCTTCCTTTACCTTCTCTATCAACCAGCTCCCTCCCTTCTTCTACCTCAACCTCTGCTCCTATGGCTTCCTCTTCTACTGCTGTTGCTAAGGGAAAAGAGAAGACCATCCAGTGAAGAAGGTCGATGCTTACTCTATTTTTATGGGAATCTTGTTCCATGTGTTTTACTTTTTGTAATGCCCCTCTTTTTATCTAATACATTATGCACTTTTCTTGTCTCTTTTGTCTTTATTTTTCTTGCTACTTTTTGATAATCCCAAAAGGGGGAGAAATATGGGAGAAATATAGGAGAAGAGAACATTAACTCTATATATGTTATATTCACATTCGAACTGTGTTGTTAGAACACATATACACTCTAAATTTACATGATTTGTGATCATCAAAAAGGGGGAGATTGTTGGACTCCTCATGTATTAATCATGTTTTAATGATCAAAAATCCTATTTAGTCTATAAACCATGTCAAATATATGTAATCTATCTCACATAAAATGCACAATTGCTTAGTAAAAAGTATCCAATGGTCTTAAGTGCTATACACTTAGTTTGGTTACTACACACTATCTTTTGATTCACTTTATAATGATTTCTATGAAAAATGATTAAGTTTAATTCATTCCATAAATATCACTGCTTAAGTCTGAATACATATATTTTCCTAAGTCTAAGACACCGTGAACAAGAAGACAACGTGACATCAAGACACCGTGAACAAGTAGACACCGTGACCATGAGACATCGTGACCACAAGACACCGCGAACAAGCAAGACACCGTGAACAAGTTGACACTGTGAACAAGCAGACACCATGACCATTAAGACACTGTGAACATCAAGACACCATGACCAATCCAGACACTGTGTGAAGGATACACCTTTTTCATGACATACTGTGACATTGTTTCTTAATATGTTTTGTCATCTTTCAATTTAATCTTTAACGGTCATATTTGAAGATTTTAATGCAATGACATAATTAATATTTCTTTTGTAGACATGTCATCTAACAGTATGAGGTATGAGGTGCAGAATACATGCAACCTGTCGACTCAAATACATGCACTCCAAGATAAAAGAGTAATGCGGCCCAGAAACAAAGGAAGTGCATGGAACGATACTGAAAAGAGAAACAAGATGGTGGGTGTAAGCACGACAATGAAGAATACACTTATAGAATTCTTAAAGAGATAATTGTCTCATGCAACTCGACGATGCTGAAGAACACATGAAGCATACTGAAATCCCAAAATCGAGAACATAAAACATCACGAAGAACAGAAGCCGGATCTATCTGACTTGCGACACTATGTTTTCCACACGAGGACTTGATTTCTACATATTCTTCATCTCATAAGTCCAGAGCTGCAAAGACTAACAATCAGAGAACTTCTAAACCTATCTTAATATTTATACTCTATTGTGTATCATTTTATTAACTTTCGAGCAGTGTGTGTATCTATACAACAACACACTCTGTCCCCAGCTTCAAACTAAAGGATACAATATATCCTTACTCAAACATCCTTTTACACTTGTGTATACCCACATATAAGTGTGGAATAGGTCCCTGTGTGGCCTAGTTGTTTGTACCCACAAAAAACTATGGAATAGGTCCTTTTGTTTCCTGGACAGTCTTGTGTACTTTTGTTAACCCCAATCCAGGGTGTGGATCAAGTTTATTTATATAAACTTATTGGTGGCAGGTGATCACCAAGTGGAGTGGATTAGGTATCGACTTGAGACTAAACCACTTGTTTCATATCCGTTGTGCTTCTTAATTTAGTCCTCTCTTTTTTAATGCTTTACTGTATAACTCAGATATCACTAAATTCACTTTGATAGTTACTCTTGGAAATAAGTTATAATTATATTGCCTTAGTAGAATAGCTTAAAAAGTAATTTTAATAACTAATCTTAAGATTACTGAGAACTAATCAATCTTCTAAGAAGTTATTTAAACTATCAGACTCTTATAACAGTATAACCTTGATTAACTGGGATGTATTTAACCTTTTGAGGAAAACCTTTTAAAAATAATTTTTAACCAGAAATTTTTATGGATACTCAATTCACCCACCCTCTTGAGTAATCTACTCCGACCAACATAAATTAGAATTTCTAAATAATTTGCGATAACTATTGAAATATCATGCTGATGATGACCAATTATTGAATATGATGTATAAAATGGTGATTGACGAGTATCGTCATAACGAATGAGTGAAATGACACTGAAGGTGCGGGTTATTACCAGTTGTGGGTTATTAATTTCAGTTTATTAGGTGGTCCCGAAGGAAAATCCTTGGGCCATGTTCATTTTTTGATGGAAGTAATTTTGGTTATTAGAAAACTCATATGGCTAATTTTCTTATATCTATTGGCCATCCTATTTTTAAGATTATTTTACATGAATATACTCCTACAACTAAAAAAGAATATAAATAAACCCTAGATGATATTTCTTCTTTTTAATTAAATGTTAATACTATGAATTTATTGCATTATGGTTTAGATCAAAATGAATTTAATCATATTACTACATGAAAATGAATAATGAAATTTGGAAACTTTTAAAATCAACTCATAAAGGAACTAACAAAGTCAAAGATAGATATGTTGAGACAAGATTTTGAAAGTTTCTCAATGTATCCTAATGAGTCTGTCACTTCTATGTTTACTATATTTATAGATATTTACAATGGCTGAAAAGATCTTGGTGACTCGCTTTCTATAGAAAATTTGCTCAAGAAAATAATTTGGGGTTTAGCAAATAATTGGGCACCAAAATTCACCATGATCCAGGATAATAAATATGTAAAAAATATGTTGTTTGGGGAACTCATAGGTTCTTTCATGATATACGAGATAACCATGAAGATATAAGCTAAAAAGGAGGTTAAGGAGGTCAAGGAAACCAAAAAGAACAATTGATTTCAAGGAAAACAACAATGATTCTTTTGAAAGAGAATTCGAAAATGAAAGTAAAATTAAAAACTTGATTAGAAGATTGAAAAAATTAAACAAGATTAAGAAAAATAATAAATCCTTCCAAAGATCTAAAAGGAAATATAAAATTGATGTTCTAGAAGTGATGTGATTTAGTTACAAAAATAAGGGCCACATCAAGATAAATTTTCCTTTGAAAAAAGTCTTAATGTAAGAAGCAAGGTAAGAAGGTTCTAAAAGTATTGTTAGGGCCAATAGGGGCCTATATACCCTGAGGGGGGGGGGGTGAATCAGGGTATGGATATTCTTTTTCAAAGTTCTTCCTGCCCCACTGGATCTTGACCTCTTTATTACAAGGGTCACTTTGTTTGCACTTGTGTGGTTATTATGATCACTTCTTTTCTTCTTTGCCTGATGATGATGCTTCAAATGCAATGTAGGGAAGTAAACAAGCAGACACAGAGATTTTTACTTGGTTCACCGCTAAGGGCTACGTCCAAGGAGCATATGCCGACAAGTTGCCGGTTCGTACCAAATTCCACTAGACTTCACTAGATGTGGATTACAATGTTCGGGCTAGATCACTTCTATGCCCAGGCTCACTGCCTTTACAATGTTTAGGGTCAGCTCACTGCTTTCCCAAGGGTCACTCCCTGTTTCTCTCTCTCTGGCTCACTGCCGGTGGAGATGATCACCTTCTTTCTCTTCCTAAGCTCACTGCTCTTGGAAGGAATCCACTCACAGTTTATAGACCTGTAGGTCTCTTCATTTGCATGAATGAATGCATCTTCCTCTGTGTGTATATGCTCTGTTGAAGTACAACTTTCACCCGTAGATGAATATCTCTTTGAACCGAAGGTATCGGGCAACGTACCAGCTTCCACGCAGTCCGAGAAGCACTGCTGGAACAAAACCTTACTTGGCGCGCAAGTCTACCTCGGCGCGCAAGTATCGGCACGCAAGTCACAACGGGCGTGCAAGTCCTCCTCAGACACTTGCGCGACTCAAGCTTCCTCAACTCCAAACTTGCGCGACTCTATTACTTTTACGCCCAAACCAGTATTGGCCCACAACTACCAACTGGCGCGCAACTTCTAACACCGGCGCACAACTTCAACCACTGGCGCGCAAGTCCCACCTGCGCGACCACACACACCACTTGCGCGACCACCACACCTGCGCGACGGGAGCTCTGATTTCTCAAAGAGTTGAACTCCGGTGAAAAATGAGGAGGGATGGTCCAGTATTTATAGGCAATCTGACCCCCCTGCGCGACGACGCGCAAGTCACCTGTGCGACCCAATCTTGGCGTGCAAGTCTTCTCTCCTTTTAGACACTTGCGCGACCAACTCCCAAACTTGCGCGAACCTATTTCCTTAGCCATATTTTGATCTTCTGATCTTGAAAAACATATGGCGCTCAAGTTTCCTATACTCCAAGTCCACGGCGCGCAAGTCCCTTTGCCAAAAACACTTTTTATCATTTGCCGATTTTCAGGCCCAAAAATTTGGCAAACACTGGAAAACGACGCCACCTTGTATCTGTTCTTTTGTACCGCCTCCAGATCATCCATTCCTTTTATCGAAGTTCTTGAATCAAACAAGGATCGTTGACCTCATCTCTTGAACTCGACATTCCACCATGAAATCCTCTTTGTCAACAAATTTGTATGTCATTGTTTTGCTTTGTCAACAATCACTACTCAGATGTCTACTTTGTCAACAAACACAATCACCTAAAAAATGCTTCAATGATACCTTGAGGGATTTTTTCCCAATAATCCCCCCCTCTGGGTTTGTTGACAACGCTTCCAAAACAAAGATGCGTCGTTGATTCTTCAGCCTCCATTCGCCTCATTGCGATTCTGATAGCGATCAAGGATTTACTCAACACATACTCTAAGCCCACATGAGCACTGCTCGGCGTGAGAAACAAGAGTAAATGAAAAGTTCATCAATGAATCACTTCATCTCTGACAACCACTGTTGAAACCAAACTGATACCAATTTGTACTAAACTGATACCAATTGTTGATGGATTTGTTGGAAGACCAATGTTCGGTTTGGAAATAGTCTTACCACTTTCCAACACCACTCTTCTGCTTTTATCACGATCCTCAGTTGTCGTGATATCTATTCTTTGATCGATCACTTCTAGCATCGTCAGATTTAATACACTCCCCCTTTCTCATTGCTCCCCATTTCTGGCTGCTCCACCTGTCAGCTTCTCCCCGTATCAATTATGATTTATCAAATCTCCGCACTATTTTCTCCCCCATTAACAAACACTTTTCTCCCCATTTGTCAATGAACCCAAAGGCAGTCCTTTGCAGTCTGTAACAGAGTAGAGAACAAATCAACATATTAGGGAAAAACACATGATACCTCGGGGAGAGGGGGGGGGGGGGGGGGTCCCACATCCACACTATTTCAAGTGCTGGGAATTGACTAAACTCCCAGAGCCAGTCGATGCCTCTCAAAAGCTTCCTTGGGTAATGCCTTTGTCATAATGTCTGCAACTTGTAGCTCTGTAGGCACATACTCCAACTTCACGATGCCCTGCTCAACCTTCTCCTTGATGAAATGATACTTGATCTCAATGTGATTTGTCCTGGAATGATGGACAGGATTTTTGCTAAGATTTATAGCACTTGAGTTGTCACACTGGATTCCGATCGGAGATTTCACTTCAACTCCCATATCTTCAAGCTGCTGCTTCATCCACAATAACTGTGTGCATGCTTGAGTGGCCGCAATATATTCAGCTTCTGCGGTGCTTAATGAAATTCAATATTGTTTCTTTCTTAGCCAAGAAATACACAATCCACCAAGATCAAATGCACCACCTGACGTTGATTTTCTATCATCTGCTAAACTGGCCCAGTCTTCATCAGTATATCCCAATAACTCTGTATCAGATTTGTCAGTATATGTCAGGCCGAAATCCACTGTGCCCTATATATACCAATGTATTCTTTTCACTACAAGCTTGTGGCTTTCCTTGGGATTGCTCTGATATCTTTCTGCTTGGCATGTGGCGAAAACAATGTCAGGCCTTGTTGCGGTTAAGTACAACAGACTTCCAATGATTTGCCTGTGTTCTATGATATTAACTGCCTTGCCATCCTCATCTTTTGATAATTTCATCCGGGTAGCAACCGAAGTTTTAATTTCTTTGGAATTATCCATTCCAAATCATTCCAAAACCCTATTCACATATTCGGATTGAGAAATGAATGTTCCATTCTTTCCCTGTGTCACCTGTAGACCAATTGTACTGCAACGGCTAGGAATAATTTGATTGTCTCTAGCATTGAAACCAGTGCAAATGTCTCATAAATGGAAATATCTTCTTTCTGGGAGTATCCTTTGCACACTAGCTGTTCTTTGTTCCGAATCAATGTTCCATCTTCAGTCATATTCTTGTGGCGATAGACCCATTTAGTCCCGATGAAATTCTTGTCTACTGGCCTCGAAATAATCTCCCATGTCTGGTTCTTCTCAATCTGATTTAGCTCTTCATTCATGGACTGAACCCAGTTAGCTTCATCAGTTGCATCATCAAATCATTTTGACTCATCCTATGATAGTAATGATGTCTGCTGTAGTGATTTCATTCTGCTTGTCTGAACTGGAGCTCACTGATCACTGATGATATTCTGCCTGTCAATTTCAGCTCGATTCTTTGTCTTTTGTGCAGATGAGGATTTTACTTCCTTGTACTCATCATCAGTATCTTCTTCTGAGTCACCCTCAGCCACTTCTTCTCCCCCTGTGTTGCTTTCTTCTTCAACACTTTCGTCAGGAAATTGCTCTCTGACTCATTTTTTAGTGGCTTCATTTATTTCAGCTACTTTTCTCTGTGTCATTGTTCAATGAAATCATTCCTTTCAACTTCTTCTCGCAGCTTCTTGGTATCCTGAAAACAGTCAGCTGATACCACAATGTTAGATCAAAATAAATAAGCATGAAATTCTTGATCACTGCTGCTTCTCTCATAGTATGTCTTCTCTCGATAGACATCACTTGAGCTGGGTCATCCAATTATTTCCTTGATGAATCTGGCATCTGATTTTGTTGTTGAATGCTCCCCCTGTGTTACACAACACTTCTATCTGTTAGGACCAATGGTAGAGACCCATAACCATTCTTCTCCACGTGAAACATTTATACTAATCTGGCACTCCTCATTGATCCATTAACAAAATCTCTAAGCCTACTGAGTTGGAACTCGGTGTAGGAAACAAGAGATAAAGCTAATAACACAATCACTTTTAATTGTGCTCAGTTGCATCTTTTCTTCTTCATCCCTGGTTCCTGATTTGAATCAATTGAACCTGTAGAGCATATCAGATCTACACTTCGCATCCTTAGATGCCACTTCCCCTTGGATCGTATCTCCCTAAAACCTGAAACACATCAATCACCAGTTAATAGAATTTATATACATAGGGAGAGGGGTTCTTCTAAACTCCACAAGATGAGGATTTCGGTTGATCCTGATGGGTCAACCCTTTGATTCTTTCTTGGAGGGCATCACACTCCTTTCTTGCTTCCTCCAATTGCCTAGCCAACTTCAACTGTTCTGGCCATATGACTAGGCATTCATTGCCTATATTCTGAGCCTTTTTATGATATGTATATTTGGTAGGCTCGGCCTTTCTCACCGCTTGGGGTATAAACCCGCTAGTACACATTTCCTTCTTTGAGGTTCTATCAAAATTCCATTTTCCTTGATTATTTCTCAGAGTAGGAACCTCTCTATTTGGCATCTTCTCTTTCTTATTCTCCCATCTTAGGGGTCTTCCTCTTTCCTTCACTTCTCGCTGAGAAACACGACATGTGGATTTCTCGATGCATTCTTCGTTCATATTTCTTTTATCAGATGTCTGAGTCACCACACTCTTTTTTGCTGGTGGTGAGTCCTCTATTGAACATTCATTCTTCTTCATCACAGCTGGAGTAGATCTCCTCTTAATCTTCCAGGTTTGTTCACATTCTCTCCTTGAGAGCTGTTGTGAGTATGACAGAGGAGGTGACTGATACACCTTTCGTTCAGCTCCATGTGATTTCCCCGAGGCTTGAAGCCTATTCTTCTTCTTACCACATTGTCTCCCAGTACAGGCTTTTTTCTTGTACACTTCCTGTGGTAGAGATCTCTTTTCTTGTTCCTTTCCCTTTCCTGCTTTCTTCTTACTGCAATGTCTCGCCATGTTCCCATAGTGAGAACATATAAAACATTTTCCCTCAAAGGCATACCTCATTTTATCATCTCTCTGCTGAGATGTTGATGCACCTTGAGTTCTTCCTCTGATATTGTTCTCCTGAGCTTCCTGACACATGCTCATGGTGTGTCCCATTCTTCCACAGTAATAGCATCTAATATATGCTTTCCTCTGAGAAGCTCTTCTTTCTGATTTCTCATGATGCTTATTCCTGTTCTCAGATTTATTAATGTTTCTCTTTTCACAGCCTGAAATGTATTCCAGAGCATCCGTACAGAAGCTTGATGTGTGGCCATGAATCCCACAGAAATAGCACATGCTATCATTTCTTCCTATAAAATCCCTTTTAGGTCTATCTCCAGCACCTATAGGATTTCTTTCACATCTGGAACTGTTCACAGCTCTCTTTCTATCTTGCACGGGAGGAGATTCATCAAATCCGATACCAGCTTTTCCGAAACTTGCTGGTCTTTGAGCTGAGAAAATATTCTGTTGTTTCTCTTCAGAAATAGCATATCTGTTCTTCATTTTATCATCACTTGTCGAAGGATGATCAAATAGCAAGTGTAAGGCATCCTTCATTTTTGGCATTCCTTTAGCATTGGATTTCTCTACTTCCCTCTTTAATGATTCTAGCTCCTGTTCCAACTTTTGAATCTTCATATCCTTTGATTCAAGTTGGACATCAAGTTCTCCCTTGAGAAGCTTCCCTCTACTCATCTCATCTTTCAATTTACGTGTTAGCTTATCCACCATGTCACTCTGGTCCTTTACTTTCAATTTTTCTTGAGAAACAGAATCAGAACAACATGCATTCTCTTGTTGTAGAATTTTATTCTTCTGAAGTAGTTCAGATAGCTCTGTCATTAGATCCGCATTTTTAGATTTCAAATTCTGAATCTCATTTGAGTTCAGATTCTTCTCCTTGTCACCAGCTTCTGCTTTTTCCACCTTTTCAGATCTCTTTCTCAATTCTTCATCTTGAGAATCATTTTTCTCCCTCAGATCAGTAGCTACATCAATAAGCCTTTGATTCAAGCCTCTTAGCTTGTTGATCTCAGTTCTCAATGCTTGGATCAGAATATCTTTAGATTTGGATTCTTCAGTGTTTCCAACGTCACTTGGAATATTAGGTTCTTCGATGCTCTTGAATTTATCTTTCACTTTTCTATTCAAGCCATCGATCTCCCTTTTCTGTTCATCAATCTTAAGCTTATACTCACTAACTGATTCTGAGTTCTCTGGTGCTGATAACTTGAGTTTCTCAATTTTATTTATCAACTCAGACTTCTCTTCTTCCTGCTGCTGCATATAGAGTTTGGCATCGCGAACAACTTTGTTAGCATTCTTGGTTTTGGCTCTCCAAACATCTATCTCTTCAAGAGCAGCCTCTAACTTAGCTCGCATATCTATTCTTCCTTCAATTTCTTCTTCTGTTTCAGTATCACTCTGATGCTCATGTACTTTACTCATTCCAACATCATGATTGAGTGAATCAATCTTTTCCCTTTCTAATTCATCCAAGCCTTCCTTCAGCAAGATGTTTGATTCCTTTAGTTGAATCACACATTTTCCATATACACTTCCACACTGAGGAGTACCACCTGACTTCTGCTTATTCTTGGATATTTTTCCCTTTTCCATGGAATATTGAGATAAGAGTAGACTGATTCTTTATCCACACAGATCGACTACACCAAGTTGGAGCAAACAAATCTGATAACAGAAACCTGCCTCTGATACCAATTGTTAGGGCCAATAGGGGCCTATATACCCTGAGAGGGGGGGGGGTGAATCAGGGTATGGATATTCTTTTTCAAAGTTCTTCCTGCCCCACTGGATCTTGACCTCTTTATTACAAGGGTCACTTTGTTTGCACTTGTGTGGTTATTATGATCACTTCTTTTCTTCTTTGCCTGATGATGATGCTTCAAATGCAATGCAGGGAAGTAAACAAGTAGACACAGAGATTTTTACTTGGTTCACCGCTAAGGGCTACATCCAAGGAGCATACGCCGACAAGTTGCCGGTTCGTACCAAATTCCACTAGACTTCACTAGCTGTGGATTACAATGTTCGGGCTAGATCACTTCTATGCCCAGGCTCACTACCTTTACAATGTTTAGGGTCAGCTCACTGATTTCCCAAGGGTCACTCCCTGTTTCTCTCTCTCTGGATCACTGCCGGTGGAGAGGATCACCTTATTTGTCTTCCTAAGCTCACTGCTCTTGGAAGGAATCCACTCACAGTTTATAGACCTGTAGGTCTCTTCATTTTCATGAATGAATGCATCTTCCTCTGTGTGTAGATGCTCTGTTGAAGTACAACTTTCACCCGTAGATGAATATCTCTTTGAACCGAAGGTATCGGGCAACGTACCAGCTTCCACGCAGTCCGAGAAGCACTGCTGGAACAAAACCTTACTTGGCGCGCAAGTCTACCTCAACGCGCAAGTATCGGCGCGCAAGTCACAACGGGCGTGCAAGTCCTCCTCAGACACTTGCGCGACTTAAGCTTCCTCAACTCCAAACTTGCGCGACTCTATTCCTTTTACGCCCAAACCAGTATTGGCCCGCAACTGCCAACCGACACGCAACTTCTAACACCGGCGCACAACTTCAACCACTAGCGCGCAAGTCCCACCTGCGCGACCACACACACCACTTGCGCGACCACCACACCTGCGCGACGGGAGCTCTGATTTCTCAAAGAGTTGAACTCCGGTGAAAAATGAGGAGGGGTGGTCCAATATTTATAGGCAATCTGACCACCCTGCGCGACGGCGCGCAAGTCACCTGCGCGACCCAATCTCGGCGCGCAAGTCTTCTCTCCTTTTAGACACTTGCGCGACCAACTCCCAAACTTGCGCGAACCTATTTCCTTAGCCATATTTTGATCTTATGATCTTGAAAAACATATGGCGCGCAAGTTTCCTATACTCCAAGTCCACGACGCGCAAGTCCCTTTGCCAAAAACACTTTTTATCATTTGCCGATTTTCAGGCCCAAAAATTTGGCAAACACTGGAAAACGGCGCCACCTTGTATCCGTTCTTTTGTACCGCCTCCAGATCATCCATTCCTTTTATCGAAGTTCTTGAATCAAACAAGGATCGTTGACCTCATCTCTTGAACTCGACATTCCACCATGAAATCCTCTTTGTCAACAAATTTGTATGTCATTGTTTTGCTTTGTCAACAATCACTACTCAGATGTCTACTTTGTCAACAAACACAATCACCTCAAAAATGCTTCAATGATACCTTGAGGGATTTTTTCCCAACAAGTATCAACATGGAGTGCTATTGAAGATTCAATGTCAACTCATGTAACTAGAAAATCAACCTCTAAATGCCTCATGGATCAACTCAAGGTAGGTGAAGAAGTTAGTTGTCATTTTCCTTCTCATTCATCTTCCTTCTATAATTCATCCCATTCTTCATGCTATTTTTCTCCTGATAGTAAAATTGAAATTTTTTGTCAAGAATTTATTTCAAAATATGAAAATATTTCAAAGAAATATAAATGAATTATTAATGAGAAAATATTATTTCTAATGAAAAAGATCAACTTCTAAATGAAAATAATGATTTAATTTTAAAATATAAAAAACCCAATGTTGAAGTTTCCAAAAATGAAATTAAGGATCTCAAAATCTCTCTATAAAAATTCACCCAAGGTGAACAATATCTTAATATGATTCTTCATTCTTTATGCATTAAAATAAATAACCATGGTTTTGTATTTTCAAAAGATAATACAACTTTTTCAAAAACCATTTTTTTGTAAAAGGAATTTCTCAAAATAAATTTTGTAAGTATTGATGTAAATATGGTAATCTTATCTATGAGTGTAATTGAAAAAATGCTAGATTTGGAATACCTAAATCGATCCATATTTCTTATAATCTATCTAAAAAATATAATCAAGTTTGGATCCCTAAATATTTACTGGCTAACATTTGTGGACTTAAATTTTTGACCATGCCCAAATCATCTTGTGCTGACATTATTGGACCCTCAAGGGTACCAAAATGCTCCTTTAAATGATTTTTTGTAGGAATTTATCATTATAAATCACTGATCTATCTTATGGTGGATTCTAAATAAATTTAGTGTTTACCTCTTGAAGTGATTGATCAACTCTTTATCACCTTGTCTACTAATGGATTCAACCCATTTGGGACTTTGAGAACTAGTTATAGCATTTGGATGGTTATTTTGATCCCTTACAATCTACCTTTGTGGACGTGTATGTAAAAAATGTATTTTATCATTTTGATGATTATTCATGAAAAAAATGCATGGAAATGATATTGATGAATATTGCAGCCTCTAATTGAAGAATTATAGGAGTTATGGAGAAATAATGCTGAGACATATGATGCATATTCTAGAGAAATATTTAAAATTCAAGCTACTCTAATGTGAACCATTAGTGAATTCCCTGGACTTGGGAATTTATCTGGTTGGAACACTTACATGGGTTTGGTTTTTCCTGTTTGTAACTTTGATTTTGATCTCGAAGGACTACCTCATAGTAGAAAATGGTTCTTCTTGTGTCATCGAAAATTTCTCAATGCATCTCATATATTTTGGTTGAATAAGTCAAAATTAAATGGTTCTATTGATTTTAGACCACCTCCAAAGTTGTTAATAGGTTCTTAGATATTAGAACAACTTGGAAATATTGAAATAGAATTTGGTAAGGTGCATCATTTTAATGATAGTGGGAAATGAGTTCAAAGTGTATCATCAAGTGAAATCAGAACATGATAATAGAATAAAAAAATTATATTCTTAAAAATTCTGTTTTGGGAATTTAATTTATTGAAACATAATCTTGATGTGATGCATATTGAGAAGAATGTTTGTGAAAATTTGATCTTTAAATTTCTTAATGAGCGTGAAAAATTGAAGGATCATCTTAATGCTCATAAATACTTATAAGAAATGAACATAAAGGGTGATCTCTAGCCAGATGAGAATGGAAATTATGATTCACAATTTTTGAAATGAAAAATAGGGATAAAGATACATTCCTTTGAATTTTAAAACATGTGAAGGTATCTGATGGGTATTAAAGTAACATCTCAAGGTGTGTTGAATTAAATCATTCTAGGTTACATAGATTAAAACTTCATGATTCACATATTTTTTTAGATCATTTACTACAATTGAAATTGTGTACATTATTACCTAAAAAGGTTACTACTGTTATACTCCAATTTTTCACATTCTTCAGACAACTATGTGAGGAAACTCTATAACCATTTGAGACTGACAACCTTCAGGATATATTTTTATTGACACTTTGTGCAATGGAGTTGATATTTCCTCCATCATTTTTTATTTTCATGATGTATTTAACTGTGCATTTGGTTGAGGAAGCTAAATTAAGAGGCCCTTTACATTATCGATGGATGTATCCAATTGAGAGGTAATTTGTTTATATGTTTTTAATTTAAGTAAACAATTATTGGAACTTCATTAAATACAAAATTATATTATATTTTATTTTATTTCACAAATATCTTGGGAATTTGAAATCGTACATGAAAAATAAAGCTCAACCTAAAGGCTCTATTTCTGAAGGATATTTAGTAGAGGAGTGTCTTACCTTTTGTTTTAGATACTTAGATTATATTGAGACAACATTAAATTGATTTGAATGTGTTGATGAAACATCTGCTCAATCTTAACTACATGGTAAATGAAACACCTTTCCTGCTATTGGCCGATCAGTTGGGAGGAGTTAAAATGTTACACCGACAGAAATAAAATTATTACAGGAAAATAAATATGTTATGCTAAATAGTGAAATTGTAGATCCATTTATGTAAGAGATGATGATACAAAAAAAGAGATGAATGAGATGATGAACATGAAATGAGAAATATATAACACAATATATTAATAAAGAGCTTGTAGAATGGTTTTTATGATGTGTAAGTTAATAAATATTGTAATCAATACAAATATTATGTTGACACATATATTTTTTAAATATAATAATGTATATTACTTTTTTTAGATCATGAATACTGATGCCAGAGTTTAGTTTTCATAATATTTGAAGTTTCTTGCTCAAGGTCCTCTAAAATAGGCTAGAAAGTTCGATGATTACAATGTGAATGGATTTAAATTTCAAATAGTTGATCGGGAAGAGGGTTTGAAAACATAAAATAGTGGTATATTTACATTTTTTGAAGTGGGATACTATGGAAAGTTGACTAATATTATCGAATTAAACCACCATATGCATTTTTCAATTGTTTTATTCAAATTCAATTGGGTCGATATTATTAGGGGCGTTAAAATATATTCCTTGCAATTTACTTATGTGAACTTATCTTATTTGATGGATTTTGGTGACCATGAATTACATGATACATATATCTTATCATCATAAGAGAAAATGGTATATTATGTGGAAGATGTTGTGGATGAAAGGTGGAGTGTAGTTTACCACATAAAACAAAGAGACTTGTATGATATAGGTGATGAAGTGGAATTTTTGACCTCTAACATTTAATCCAATCAATAGTAAGAAGAAAACTTATTTTTCCAACATGATATTGAAAATATTAGTCTTGAATCGGTGGATGAAGTATATGAAGTAATGATAGAGTAGGAAAATGACACGATTGAAGGAGAAAATGATTGTATGTGTAGTCATCCATTTATTTATCAACCAATTATTTCATTTGTACAGTCATTAATTATCATAGTTATGTATATTTGTTTTGTTAGTACTATGCATATGCTATCATTTCTAATTTTTTTCTGCATGAATTTTTTGAAATATATGTTCTGAAGATAATTTTATTTGATTAAATTATAGGAATGCCAAGAAGGAAGTGTTATACTAATTCCATCTAACTCTTAGTTGACATTATTTCGACCATACCGACTGATGATGATCCATCTGTCTCCATCCCTACACCATCTGAGACACCATCTAATTTCCCCCTACACCATCTCTCACACCCTCTGTCAGTGTCCCATCAACAACTCAGCCGATGCCTCCCCATTCAGCAACCTCAGTAGTGAAGGAGAAGGTCACCACTCCTAGTGATTCACGAGGATATTAGAGAGTGACTATTATAGGTACAAATTTTAATATGAATAAAGTTATTTAACTTTTTATACCACTAACTGTTTTTTCATAAAATATGAAAACAATTCTACTATATAAAAAATATTAAAAGTTCAGATGTCTAGAATCTGAATGGACCAAAGATATTTGTCCCATTTTACTACTATGGTGTCTCTATAGATGAAATTTTAGGATTATTTGGATAGATTCTAGGCCAACTGGCGGTGAAGACGATTACCCTTCCGATTACGTATGATGATTGGAGGCATATGCCTTCATCTTGGAAAAATTAAGTTTTTGATTCACAGATAAAGGAAATTTTAATACATTATGGTGTAATTGATTGTCATTATGTTATTAAATTATAATATTTTTAAAATGAATCTCTTTGTAAAAATGTTTTTCCACTTTCCCATTGATGATCTTATAACACGAAAGTAGACATTGAAAAATTTGGGCAAGAAATTGAAAGATTTTAAATAGAGATTATGGAATGAATTCAATGATACTTCATTGAACACCCAACAACTGTATGATAAGGTACCCAATGGGGTACCTAGAGAGCAATGGAAAGGTTTTATTGATATCCATCATGATGATAAACACATGGTATTTAAATATATATTATTATATTAATCTCATTTTACATTTATACATGCATATGAAAAATATATTACATTGAATAAATTACTATTAAATTAAATTTTATTTATTTTAGGATGTTTCAAGGAAGAATGCATCGAGTCGGGCTAAGAAAAGCATCCCTCACACTGTGTGGTCAAAAAGTTTTTCTAGAAGATGAACGACTCTGGTAATCTTTTAATTAGTTTAAATATTTATAATACAATATTATCTATTCCACATATTAAATTTTTGATTTATCTTTGTTTAATGCAATCACAGAATTTAGGGCACCAAGCCTCCTGAACAGAACTTTGGTTGGATGTTCATAAAAAATATGATGAGAGTTTTATTAATAAGCCTGCTAAAGAATTTGGGGTATAAATCCATTTTTCATTATAATAACTTATTATAAATTGTCACTATGTTAATATATATTGGTTTAAATATGATTGATATTTGATTTATAGGTAAAAATTAAAGAACTATGGGATGCCAATCCTGCGTAGTCCAACTCAATCTCCTAGGATGACCCAGTTGGTAAAGTTTTTGGGAAGGATCATCCTGGTAGAGTGATCAATATGGATTTGGGACCCTTACCATCTAAGATCTTTGGCAGGCCATCAGGAATTGCAGCTGCATCTACTCCTAGTTGTAGTCACTCCCTACCTAGAGATTCTCAAAGAGAGTTTGTTTCTATACAAAAAACAATTCATTAACAAGGGGCTCATATATCCACTTTTCAGAAAGTGTTGGTTGATTTATATTAGAAGATAACAAGATCTGTGCCCAGTGATATTTCATTGATGACTGGTGGTGAGCAGGTAAATGAAACAACTTCAAAATCATTTAGTTCAAAAACTTTTATTGGTTTTAAGTTTAAATATAAGTATACAATATTGTTTACTTTTCAATATAATTGTCTTATAGGTGCCGTTAGTAGGAAGTAGAGACAAATATGGAGAGGGTGATAAGAATAGTTCATCATCAAGTAGTGATTAGTGGTCTTTTTGTTGTCTTGGACTAATATGGAAAGAGAGGGTTTGTTTATTTATAATTTTTGGCATAGAGTATTCACATGAAATTTTCATTATTTCCTATGTTTTAAGAGGATGAAACCATTTATGGTTCATGTAAATTAATATACTTGTTTGTATATTATTACTTTCCTTCATTCATGTTTCAGGGGAATGTGTAGATGAATATGTTATAAGAAAACTATAGAGAAATATATAGGATTGTTTTGGGATTCTTAATATTAGAAGAGTTCTCTTTAGCACTATAGGTAATTAGAATTGGTGAGCTATGTGATTGGATCCATGCCATATTTAATATCTCATGTGTGTGATTTTGTGTTCTTATAATAGGCGATACACCTAGTCTGTGCATTTGTTTTCTTTCAAGGGGCTGCAGAATCTACAACTGTTTTTTTGTAAATCAACATATAGTGGTGGTTTAAACTGCTACTAAATATGGCATATATTTTTAGTGGTGGTTTAAAATGCTACTATTTGATGATTGTTTTTTTTATCGATGGTAGTTAAAACCACCATTAAATACGACATACTATTATTTTAGTAATAGTTTTATTTGTTTTAATGGTAGTTTTGTGGTTAAAAAAACTTTAGGATTTATCAATGGTTAAAACCGCCGCTAAATCCTAGTCATTTTTTTCCAGAAAACCGCTGACTAAATATGATTTCTACAACACTTACCAGAAACCACTGCTAAATGGAAGAAACTTCCACGTATTGGATGCTGATATAAACTTTAGAAGTGGTTTTTTGAAACTGTCACAGTATCATTTGGTGGTGGTTTAAACCATCGCCAAGTAAAAAAAAACCACCACTACTCAGTGATTTTCTTATAGAGAGTTTACTAGAAAAAATAGGTGAGGCCATTTCTCCCTCACCCAACCTTCCCACTCCCACGTCTCATGGATATTTTCACCATGCTTCCAGAGCACACAGACCAATAAGATCACTTTCCCATGGAGCACCTTATTCTGACGATCCAAAATATGAATAGGTTTCTTCGCCATGGTGGTATCATGCTTAAGATATAACTCTCACCACTCTAACACATGAGATGATTCTAGATGGTATCTATTCAGCTGGGAAACATGAAAGACATCATGGATAAAGGATAATCGTGGTGAAAACTCCCACCGATAGCCTACCTTACTAAGATTCTCCACAACACAAAATGACCCAACATAACATGGTGATAGCTTCCCATGATTTCCCAAAAAACAGTGTCCTAGCCGAATCGATACCCATAGAAACACCTGATCACCAACATAAAACTCCAATAAATGATGAAAACATTTTACATACAACTGCTGGGGACTCTAAGTTATTGCTAACTATTTATGAATCAGTTGTACTGTCTCAATCATCTCCTGGGTGAGGCTTGGTCCAATCAAGGAATGCTCACCTACCTTAGACCAACATATTCTAGATTGGCATGACCACCCATAAAATTCCTCAAACAAGGCCATTATGATCGAGGCATAATAAATTTTTTATAAGTGAACTCAGCCAATAGTATGTGCCTTTATCACAAAACACCAAAATCAAGCACACACACTTGCAAAATATCCTTGATAATCTAGATGGTTTGCTTTGAATAGATATTCATCTATGGGTGATATAAGGTTCTCAACTTCATCTAGGTTACCAAGGCCTCCTGGAGTCCATTCTAGAAATGAGACATGAAATGGGAATTCTGATATGAAACTATCGCTGAGGGCACTCCATGAATCTGAACAACCTATCAAACATACATGCGTCCAAGGTTTTCTACATTTTTTGACTCTCTAATGGGAAGAAAGTGGGATGATTTCATCAGATGATTGAAAATCACCCATATATCATCCTTCCCACTCAGAGTATGAGGTATCCTAATCCTGAAATCCATAGAGATATCACACATAGGCATGATAAGTGGCTGGAACAACTCAGCTGGTCTCTGATGCTTGAATTTGATCCACTAGCTGGCCAATCATCTATAAAAAAAGTCCACTAATAATTGCATCATCCTAGCCCACCAATAATGGCATCTTAAGGTATAAAACATATTGTTCTCTATAGGGTGAATGAACCAAATGGAATGATGTGCCTCCTACATCACATATTTTATTAGGCTTAAAGGAACAACCAGTCATGTACATAAAAGAAGAGAACCATTAGGAGACTAAGACTAATCACCCAAGGTATCCCTACCATTTAAGGCACTGCTAATCTATTGGAACTCAAGGTCAGATACCAGCTCAATCCTCACTCGATCAATGAGGGAGGGTGTAATCTATACAATGGACAAGAACACATTCCATCCATACTCAAGCATGCCTAGTCTCAGATCAGTAAGTAATATCATTAGAGCCCAATCATCCATTGATTCCTGAACTACCTATACTATAATCATCCTGCTCAATGTGTTGGAGACCACATTACCCTTCTTGAGCGTATATGAAATCTTGTAATCAAAATTTCGAAGGTAATCCACCCAACATCTCTTCCATAGGTTTAGGTACCTATGGGTGAAAATATAATTAAGTATTTTATGATCTGAATACATTATAAAACATTCCCCAAAGAGGTAATTTTTCCATGTATTTAGCACATGCATAACGACTGCCAATTCTAAGTCATGGGTGGGGTAATTCCACTCTTGTGGGAATAACTGGCGTAATCCATAGGACAACACATGGTCATATTGCATCAACACACACCCTATCCCCACACAGGATTCATCAAAATACACTGTGTAAACTCTCCCATGCTTAGGAATAATAAATATAGGTGTGGATTTAAAATATGTCTACAACTATTCAAAATCACTCTTGCACTTCTCATCCCACTCCAAATTCACCCCTTCACTAGTTAAATCCCTCAAGGGAGAAACTATCATGGAGAATTCACAAACAAAACATATATAATACCTTTCTAAACCCAAAAAACTATAGATCTCAAACACATTCTTGGGATTCTCCCAAGACATGAAATTTTGAACCTTTTTTGGATCCACTAAAACTCCTACCTTGGAAATCATGTGGCCAAAAAAATTTACTTCCCAAATTCAAATATGGAACTTGGATAACTTTACATATAGATTATGCTCTCTCAAAACACAAAAAACAACCCCAAAATGGTTATCATGGTCCTCCTTCATCTTAGAATACACAAAAATATCATCCACAAACATAACTATGAAGGAGTCCAAAAAGAAATGGAAGATCTGGTTCATCAATTCCATGAAGACTTATAGAGAATTGGTAAGCCCAAATTGTATAACCAAATACTCAAAATGTCCATACCAACTTTGAAAGTCAATGTTTGGAACATCCTCTTACTATACCCTCAATTGGTGGTACCCTAATCTTAGATCGATCTTTGAAAACCAATAGGACCCTCTGAGTTGATCAAATAGATCGTTGATCCCAAACAACAGGTATTTATTATTCACTTTCACCTAGTTAATCTTACAATAGTCTATGAAAATTCATAG
Organism: Viscum album; assembly: GCA_963277665.1. NCBI lineage: Eukaryota > Viridiplantae > Streptophyta > Magnoliopsida > Santalales > Viscaceae > Viscum > Viscum album. The sequence continues at coordinate 1,720,798,668 of OY728160.1, read as the reverse complement.
AATACCATCCACATTCTTTGAAAATATCACTAAGAAATCCCATGGTGACATGCTAGGGTAAATAAAACCCTTACCCTTAAGACCCTCTAGATGAACTTTTAGATCCTTCAGATCAAATAGATCCATTTGGTATGACAATAATAAAATCAATCTCATCATAAGGAGCATATCGATAGTAAACTCAATCTATCACTGTGGAATAAATTCTAAGAAATCATTTAGAAACACATTTGGGTACCAGTCTATGACCAATGGAAGTTCACCCACTAAACTATTCTCAATAGCATTAAGAAACAACCTAGACAACTAGCATGAGATAAACCCCAATTCCGAAGCAAATGCTCCCACCCTCCCTAAATGAATCCCACTTACCTTGAAAGATGTGATTACTCCTGTCAAGAGTAAGGAAATAGTCCCTACAGTGATAATAGCCGACAATCACCTTGAATATGATCAAATAATCCATACCAATAATAGGTTAAAAAACATCCATGTCAAAAATAAGGAAGTCCCAAATGAATTCCACACCAGCTATCAACACACGAAACTCAAGGAACTTGAAACCTTGATCATTATTTATACCCAATAGGTTTATAAAGTCCATAAAATATGGAATTAACTCACCCCTTATACCCAAATAATAGATTAAATTAAGTGAAATGAAATAATGTGATGTGTCAGTTTCAAACAAAACCTATAGAATAGAAGAATAAATATACCATACCTTGGATAATGGAAGACCTAGAATCTAAGTATTCTATAATGACCTCAACTAGATGGAGACTCCCTCTATTATAGCCTCCTTGAGTCTTCTTCCCTTGGTGAGAATCTCCCTTGCCTTGAGGATGAGATCCTACACCCTTGGAATCCTCTGATTGAACTAGAGATCCCTTCGAGAAATTGGATCCTAAACTATTCCCCCATGAATAAAACTGATAGAATCACTGAAGATGACCTATATGTCCACACTGGTGGTACACCCTTAGATTATTTGAGAAACTATGACTAGTGTGTCCATACTTATCACATTGAAAATAGAAAACTAGTCTATACCCCATAGAAGCCATAAGAGATAAACCTAAATACGACTAGACAGTCTTTCCACTACCTCTGTGACTCATCCCACTTCCACTTATACCTTTAAGAATAACTCTAGATTATTACCAATGAAGGAACACCACCAAGAACCATATTTCCAATCAACTATTCATTTTCCATAGTTTTATTATCAACCACCTGCAAATAGGTTGGTTTTCATAGAAGGATGATCATAAATATGATCTCTAGACTCAAGCCCATCTCAAAACATTAAGCCTTTAGGTAATCATTTTCAAGGAGACCTAGAGAAACATAAACTAACTTAGTAAATATGGTAGAATACTCCATCACCAAATGATCACCCTACTCTAGCTACAATAACTCATAGTCCTTTTCCTATCTCAAGGTCTCTGGGTAAAACTTCTGATTGAAATCCACCTTGAAGGTAGTACATGTGGGATCCTCATGATTCCTAAAAATCACCATTAATTACCACAATTTTATACCTAGTCCTTCTAGAACATATGTGGAAAATCCCACATTAGAGGCCTCAAGGGTATTCAAGAACTCAAAGATATGTTTGATATGATTCAACCACTCCTTAGGATCATTTGGTCCCTAGTCAGCATGTAATACTGGTGGATTTTACCTTGAAAACTCATGAGAATAGTCTATGGTCTATGTATCCTTATGACCACCCACTTGAACCAAGGTCCGGATCATATAAATCACTGACTCTACCAAAGACGGATTAACTAGAGGGTTTGACTATGGGGTACTCTTCACTTCACCCTCTCTATGCCTGGATGAGGTCCTTTTGGGAGGCATTGTCTATAAGACACAAAGCACAAGCTTCATTAAGCACAATCCAATGTCAATCCACAATAACAAACCAAAGAAACCCCTTAACATGGGAATTTCAAGAAACTACAATGAAAATAGAGCCAACATATCATATTAACAACCTATAACTGGGCTCAAAACACAACCAAAATTCTAGAAAACCCATGGAAACTCGTGATTCGACATGAATAAGTGCTGGCCATACATTCCCCCATTCTTACCTCTTGAGTCTTTATGGTCCTAGCTCCAAACTATCACTAAATCACAAATAAAAAACTAATTTGATACCATTTTGTAAAGAACCAACCTAGGTCAACCCAACATGTCACCTAAGTTAGCTCGCCACATGGCCTGAAGCATGTTCTCGATTGCAATGGGTTGACAAAAATCACTAGGCATAACCAATCATCACTTGGGAATAGTTTTTCCACTGGTAAACTGATATTAACCATCCATAAATGGGATGACCACACCTGCATCATTAGAGTAAAAAACACATAAATAGGAATATCTAGAGCAATACAATATAAGATAAATAGATAACATAAACAATATCATGCATAAAAATCAAAACATTCCATAATTGAATATATATATGGTATCTCAAAAAAACACCCAAAACTCACAAGAATGGGAACAAATCCCAACAAGGCCTAACCAAAATCCCAAAAAATAAAAAATACCAAAATGAATCCACATGAGTCAATCCTTGCGATACCATGTCTCATCCAAAAAATGATGGATGTTAGTAATCAAGAAGAGACACCCTAGAACATGGTTCCCTTGCCTTTTCCAATTTCCTGTAAAATAAAATCTACAAGTTACCAAAGATCCAAAGTTGGGTGTGAGGCATGAATCCCAGTAGGATACCACCATGAATATATTTAAGTATTTTACCAATGTAAACCAATAAACTAGTTTGAAAACATTTTCAAAACTAAACCACTTTGAAGACATACATTTCTAAGTAACCCTTGAAATCTATTTGGTTTTCCATTTTTAAAAAAATCAGTTTTCCAAAAAAATTCCAATCATAGACCAAATAAATAAAAAAGTCCAAAAAGAATAACAATCTCAATATAACAAACAAGCATAACCAAAGGTGAGCAAAAAAAAAATATCAATAACTATCTAAATGGAAATGAAAGAAAATGGGAATAAAATCTCATCATATTAGAATGGAACTAATCAAATTCATAAATAATATAAAACAATCCAACATGAGTAATGTGAAACTAGGGATCTAACCACCAGGACTATCCTAAGTGAGTAAACAAGTATGGTAGCTAGCTAATCAAGTGTAAGTTTTGGTGATCTTCCCCAATACCAACATGTAAGCTCACAAAGTCTTCCTACCAAAAGGATATCACGATCCCTTGGAAACCAAGTTGGAGGCTCACACGATCCTCCCTACGATGACTCACATGAACACTTTTAAAAACCAAAATGGAATCTCACATGGACTTCCCTACTAAGGTCTACATAGTCCCTCAAACAAACCCCTCGCTCACACCCCAGTAAACCCATGTGCTACTCTATGCCAAAACAACCACAAAAAGTGCCCATATCAAATAATCAATAACACAAACAATTTTTAAAAAAAACATTCCCATTTAATCAAACATCCCTTACAAGGAAATTTTTTATAAAACCACTTTATAAATTCACTTTTAATCGCAAAACCCATTTGAACCATTTTATCGAACACTTGGTGGGAATACCAGCCACAACCATTTGAAAAACCATCTTTAAAAGCCCAAATTTCCAAAAAAATATATGAAACAATTTAAACATAGAATACACACCAAGAATAAATCATTTCAATTAAAATTTAATCAATAAAAACCAAACTTGATTAGAAATTTAAAGGTAATCCATGAAAAATTCCCTTAAATAGAGACACCTAGCTCAAATTCGGTCTAAAGCTCACTGCCTTTGATGATGACCACCCAAAATAGGTAGAATGAGGCCTAATAGAACCAATCCATAATAAAACAAAATATTTCCCCATAAAAACCCTAGTTTTGGCCAACAACCTCTTCTAGGGTTACACATGTCCCATAAATAGTAAGAACAAGGCTTGAGGAGGGGGATGAAAGAAGAAAACAAAAACAAATTGACTTAACTCAAGTAAAACCACCAAGAATCCAAGAAGAAATCAACCACTAAGGAGGGGGAAGATATACATGGCCAAAGTGAAGAGGATTCATGCACGAGGGAAGATAAATCAGCCCCCAAACCTTAATAAATCGATATGGAAAAAGGGTAAAAGTACAATTTTTAAGTGACCTACACATACTGCACAGTTTGATTGCTTTGTTAGGAAAACTTTATGATAATCGTGAAGGTTCCACTATACACATAAAACAGGTTTCACGACTTCCCCTAGGGTGTCACAAAATTTGATAAACCATGCTCAAATACACTATCAAAAACTACAGTTCCATAACATGTTCAGCCACACGTTTAGGAAAAATATGAACTAATTATAAACCCTAGTCAGTCTCTCCAAAAAATAGTAGTTTTGACCCCCAACACTTGGGCAATCCAAGATTGAACCAAGAGGTAAATAAAACTCAAAATAAGATGCACCAGTGACCCGGTGGGTGTCACATTTACCCTTTGACTAACCATTGGATATTTCTCAACTATGAGGATATATTTAAAACCATATTATATATTGGTATAAAAAAAATCCTAACTAAGATCGCAGTTGTGGATTCAAGATAAATTCATATTTTTGGGGCTTTTTAGTCTCATTACCTCCTATGGATAGAGAAAAGATGAGTAGATAAGTGAATTTAGTAGATAACCTAAAATAGTCATCTCCCCCTACTTCAACTATATAAACCCATGAACCTAATCTATATTTAAGGTATTATGATATAATTCCTCATAAAAAAAGCCTGAAATTTATCCCAATCCAACCTCTCATCTCTCTTTTCTCATATAATAATTACCCACCATCATCACATCGACCTTTCCAGCATAAACACTATTAACTTCACTTTCTAATTCTCAAGATAATTGATCAAGTAAAATGATTTGTTAATTATCTCGATATATTCCTTATCAACCTATACTCTAATATTTACTTTTAAATTAAGAGGATATTATATAAAAAACCCTATGTAATTTATGCTACCATCCTATATTTTCCTCATGATATACCCCTTTCTAAACTTTGAAGAACAAAAAGATAAATTTTAATAATCTATATAATTAAAGGTTATTTAAGAGCTTCCATAGATGGATCATGTTCAATTTCATTTTCTTAACTCTCCTCAACATGTTGCTTCTGATTAAGTTCCCCCTCTTCATTTTTAGGCTTATAAAGTATGGATAACACTTATCTAAGGTATAGAAAACAAGTATAAACCTCAAACACCCTGAAAATTAATTCATTTAAAATGAAAAAATGAATAAAATGTAAATAAAAACATCCCTCATTGATAAATTCAATCCACCTTCTTCATACAAGTTTAATGAAGATCACTAAGAGGTAAAAATTTACTTACTCTGAGGATATATAAGGGTAAACATAAATAACTTTGAATATATCAAGATAGGATATCCTTACAAACTATTTCTTACTAAAATATTTAGATAAAGGTGAGATTTAATGAGATCTTTGACTTAGAGTTTTAGTGTATTGGATGCCAGTCTTCACATAACATCACTATGGTATATAATATATATATATATATATATATATAATCTATGAGGATACTCACCTTATTAATTTAATATTTCATAAATGTTTTAGTATGAATGTATGTTACAATTTTTTTATAAATTTATGAATATTAATTTTTTTAATATTTAAATATTTCATTAACTCTAAAACCATTCATGATAGCATTAATGAAAGAAAGTTAAATACATGCATAATGTTCTGCCATAAATATCTACATATTGTATGATAAGATATGTATAGGTCAATATTATATACCCATATCATACTATTATATGTATAATACAATCATATGATATAAATCACATTGTAACATATGACATAAATAATCCATACTTTATGATTCATGAATTTAAATAATATCTCCATCAATCTCCCACTTTCTCTAAATCCTTATAAAATTATATGAAATTTCACCTTATGTTATATCTCATATAAAAAAACTTATGAAATCATTTCCAAAAATAAATTTTGATATCTTATAATTTTTTTGGTTAATATATTATAAAATTTAACTGTATGTTATTTCATATATAAAAACTTATGAAAATCCATCCAAAAATCCTTTTGTATGTCCTCTAAAATGATTTTGAAGATACTCTCTATGTTTTATACAATCAATTTGTAACAAAACTTAATCCTCATTCACTTAATAATTATGCATGACCCCTTGAGCCTTTTTAGTTCTAAAAAAATATAAATTCTCTAATCTATAATTATAAGTAAATATTGTCCTCTAGAAAAAAAATGTTACTCAAGATACAAAGGGATCTGAAATGATATTAATCAAACACATATATCTCCATACTTTTGTACACCACCTATATCATATATAATGTGAATAATATTATAATCCCTTTTTATTAGATATCGAATGACCATGAGACATGGAGTATGTAAATATCATATAGCTAACTCATACATTCTGAATTCATTTAGTATAAATTAAATAAATAGACAAACACATCACAATTCATTCACCAAGATGAATGGTCACATCATATTACCATAATACAAATAGATAAGCACACAACATATCACATATCTAGGTATTTACACACACTTAATCGATCTATCTAAATTGAGGGAATATTTGTAGTACTCATTATATAAGAAGAAAATCATATATTAATTAAACTAAACCAATAACATTATCAACAATAGACCTAATGACCCCTTGATTTATACAGTCTCAAATATTATGTAAAAAAGATATAAAAATATAAAGGTTCACATGCTTAATATTTTTTCAGCCTATGGTAATGGGGGTTACTATGTATATAAAATATATAGTGTATAACAACACATGTGGTATACTTGGAGAGTCATCCATTACAAAAAACTCACTTTTTCCTTCATGGGTGAATTCCGCACCTCTATATTAAATCCAACCCATGAAAATCATCACATCATCATAAAAAATAAATCTCCATGGCGTTCATCAATTAGGGATAACTCAAAGTCATCTTTAGGGGTTATTTATCATTTTTATTCATATAATATATATATCCAACATGAAAAATGATAAAGTATAGATTACTTTTGTATAACATGATATATTTTTTAGATTATTAAATAATTTTGATAATGTACTAACAAAACCATAAATAATAATCAATAAAATCATATCACATATTATATACCTCTCGAGAGACCATATGTTTGTTGAATTTTTAAAGTTTTGTTAAAATTATTACATCATTATGTAATTCATACCACATATCTATGTGACTATTTGATAAATCCTCCCACTAAATTCCTTTTATGATTTAAAATCTATGAAGAAATATTGTTTAAATAATGGTGATAATATGATTTATAATCCTTATATTTAATAATTTAACATTACATTAAAACTCCTTTTATTTACAAAAATTAATGCAACGATGTCTGTTGGCACAAAAAAAGCATGTCATGTGCTTTTCCATGAAATCCATGATGCGATTCTCATCTAGATAACAAAATTAAAGTTAAAAAAAAATAAATATTGATGCCTAAATAATATTTAAAAGGATCTTCATGTTTTTCTTGATTGTTCATACACCAAGGGTTGGTGATCCATAAAAAATGTTTCCCAATCTGAGATGTAGTGGTGAGAGCTTGTTTTTGAGAATGAACCACGGATTTCATTACAACTCTTGGACCCATTTTTAGGGAATTTTGGACATATTTTGGTTATTAAAAACTTTTTATATGAATATATCTAGTATAAAGGGGTAATCCAATCTATTATCTTCGATTTGAAATCTTATGGATCCAAAACAGACACCATGATCAAAAGTTATGGTCATTTTAAATCAACCATATTTCATAAATATATTTTTCAAATTTCAAAAGATCAATACTCATGATCTATATATAAGTACAACGTGTGAACCCTAATGAATCCCCACACACATGATATATTGGTATCACACCTATTCCCTACTAATTCCATACACATTCTCCATCGATTCCATGTTTATACTCCCTATGGATTCCCCATGCATGCACTCTTCCAATGTCATGCTCATGCTTCATTATGATTTTGTGTGCATGTTATTATGATGTTGTGTGTTCACCCTATCAATTTCATTCATTCCCCAAGTCACACTCGGGTTATTAAGTGGTTATGGGTGTCTACTTCAAAGTGCCAGGTTATCAATCCTCCTTTTCCTATAAAAGGACCCCCATACTCTTACTTTAGTTGGAAGTGGCACAAGGCTTGGTCGAGAGCTACCTAAGCATGTAAAATTATATATTATGCCCCCAAGATTCAAAATATCTCCCTCAGGTGACTTTTTAAGTCAAAACCTTGAAAAATAAATTGAAACTATGGGTATTTAAGACATCTATTAGTTTTGATACCCAAAACCTTCATGAAAGATCACTTCTCCTAAGCCCCTACCTAAACTAGGGTGATGGAACTCGATGAGAAAGGATTACATGAAAGAATAGTGAAATTAAATGGTGCCTATGTCCCTCCAATTTAGGATAGTCATTCCCAACCTTCAAGGGATCACTAGGGTTCCCCATTCACTAAGTTTCTTTTTATTTGGTGCCATTCTCTGACCTCAAGGGCTCATTGGGTTCCCCACTTGACCAGGTCACTTACTTGGGTGAATTCCCATAATTTCACCCTAGTGGCCTCCATAAATTTTTTGGAACCAATTTTCATATATTCTATTCAAAGAGGATGGTTTCACCCATCTCTAATAGCTCTAATTGCATACCCTGGGATCAACCCTACCCAAGCTTAAATTTTTTTATTATACCCAAGTGACTCCTCTAACCTTAGTGGAATGACATTTCCTTGGTTTTATCCCAAAAGGATGGGATTATCCTACCCTCAAACATAGATTAACCTTTTCTTAGTTATCCTACTATGGATAAGACTTTCCATTTCTCCAAAATTACCTCTTTAACTCTAATAAACCAATTTCTCCTAGGTCATTTCCCCAAGGAAGTCATTTCACCTATCCTTGAATATATGAATGGCTATTTAGGTAGATATAAATTTAATGGGCTATAATATATTTTTTGAAGTCTACCCCTACCATAAATTGACTAATATATTAGGATATACCATAAAAGGGCCACTCATAGATAATTCCCACATCAAGCCTTTGATATGAAACTTTTACCTAGTAGTCCACCTTGTTTAAATTTAAAATAATTAGAAGCGATCCTAGTTATATGAAATCAAGATAAACACAAAATGGTCCTGGATGGATGGCCATAAAAGTCACTATTGATCCTATATGAAAAACCTTTAAAATAACACCATTGGTCGTGGATACACACCCTTAAAAGGAACCAATATAGTCCTTGTCACATTACCTTAAAAGATATGACATGCCTCGTTAAATAGAACCAAACTACATAAGTTTTATTCTCTTTATATAGATATATAGGAATACCCTATCATGGTTTTAATCCCTCAAACACAACAACTTCTTCCACCTTGGATGGAGATAAATTCTAGAGTTCTTTACTATATAGATTTAAGTTATTGATTAATTAAATATTCATATCAAATAAAATAAAAAATAATTTCCTTATTCCATTTTCCTCTTAAATGAATGATGTTAATAAATCACTTTAGAAAAGTATAATCAATATTGTTATGGGGAATGATTTCATGAATATGATTAAATTTACATGAAATCATCTAACTATATAATAAGACCATCTTTGGGATGAATCTAAATCCCATCATCTCAATTCAAATATGCGTCACCCAAAAGAATTATCTGAAGGTTCCTATGAATAAAAAATTTTATAAATAAAATTGGTAAACCAATTATGAATTAATTTACTTATAAAATAGATTTATTGACCATGCATTCTCATTTGTGATATTTCACTAATGGGTTTCTTATTTATCCTTTAGAATCTAAATAGAATCCTTCATTAATGGATAGTAAGAGGGTGGACTCTTTTATCAGACTGATGGAAATCACATCACAACTAGGGTTACCATGAACCACCAAATAGTGTATCTTTGAATTGATATCATAGTCATTTCTATACTTTCCTTAGCTATAAGGAAACGATAAACACCATCACCCACCTAGCACCCATAATACAAAATAATGAATGTAAATATTAAATAATACTTATATAATGGGACAATACCAACCTTTGAGACAACCCATGAAAATTTAGAGGGGCATATACCATAGAGGCTATCACCATGTAAACAAGTCAATAAGGGTTCAGTGGCCTCCATTATAACATTAAATTATTTTAAGTGTATTTCCTTAGTATGAGAAAATTCTAATATCTCCAACATAGATGAAGCAAAGAGGGACATATTTTATGTCCAAACAACTACACAAGATCTTCCAAGGAGGAATCCTACTAAACATGGTTTTCATCATGGATGCATGACCCCAACTCCTCAAGAGACTACTGAGGAGGCTGTGTCAACCTCATTCATCCAGACTAGGTTACCCTGTAATGACCCAAACTTTTATCAATGTAATTTATCCCTTATTTTAGTAATGTTATAATCATATAAAATCACATTAGGAAATAAAATTCCACATAATTCTTAAATGAACTACTATGTGAGCTTTAAACATAAATTTTCCACTTCTGTGTTTTGAATTTTGAAAATCTGACATACACAGTTGCGATCAGTAAGATGTTTGGAGTCCGATATGACAAACTTAATTTTTAGTGAATAGTAACATGCACTTATTAATAGTAACCTACCCTTATGAATATGAATACGAAACTTATGAATAGTAAAATTTCTAAAATAATAGTAACCTCACCCATGATTGTATAAATAAAATCTAGGCATCTTGTAAGTGACAATATGACTATAGTAAAAGTATTGGTATTTTTGTAAGTCATAAATAAATAATTATAATTAATTAATTAATTCAAAAGAAAATTTATTTTCCAAAAATGTGTTCATAAATTAAAATTTTTATGTCTTTTAGTTACAAGATAATTTTAGAAGACCTTATGTAATTTTTGAAAGCATTATAAAATCAGTTTTAATTTTAAAATCTATATTTTTCAAGTAAATTATGGTTTTAATTAAAAATAAAATTGTTCATATTTAGAGAATTATTTTTGAAAAATGGAGTTCATTTTTGGATTCTACACATCAAAAAATGGTTAGGGTGTAATTTTTGGTATTTTTTTGAAATACTTTAATTTTTGGTGAATAGTGAAATTCATTAATTTACAAAATATGCTAAATAAATGAATTTATGCATCATTCTTGAGTCATGAATGATGTAAATAGAAATTTTTTAGAACTAAAATTTATTACTATTTTTATTCACAATAATACTCACTATTTCTTTTCTTGTGGAGAAATAATAAATTAATAAATATAATATTAAGAAAACCCTCCTCCCCTCCAATATAAATACCACCCCTCACACCCTCATTTCTTCACACCTATCAAGATTCAAGACTTAACTAAATTCTGCCCAAATAAACCCCTTAGATCCTTCTCCATGTCCATAAGCACTTGTTCTTCTCAAAATACCAAATTCTATCCCCTAAAGAGGCTCTCAAAGGAGATAAGCTCAAGAGGTAAATTTCTTTCTGATTCTTTTATTTTCTTTCAAGTTCCTTTCTTTTCTTTTTATTTCCTCACATAATTTCACCCAAATGGAATGATAACTATAGTAAAATACATGAAATGGAATGATATTATTCTAATGGTATAGTTCATCATAATCTCACCTTCCCTCTCCTTTTATACTATAAATTAAAACACCATATGAGATGTGTTAATTTATCACATTCAAGGACGACGGGTTTTCAATTTGCATTTCCATATTAGAGACTAGTCATGAAACCATTTTAATGTTTGAACCAGATTATAATATATTTATTTTATCTTATGTGGTGTTCTATAATACTTATACACTCATGATATAAAATAATAATACAAAACAAGTTCATTGTGAGAAAAACCGCCAAATTAATCCAAGTGTTTATCATTAAAATTTTATCTAATGATTCATCCTCATGGTATATAAAAAATTCATTATAAGATAATTTATATCTATTTAATTTCACTAATAATATATATTAACAATTCTTTATGTTTAATTACATTTCAAACGAACATCCATTCATGAATACAAGTGAACCGTTCATAAAAGATAAGAAAATTAACACTCCCGAACAATAAATTTAAGCTCTATAACTCATCCAAAGGTCCATAAAAGAACTTAATAAAACTATATTTAATCAAGTTAAAGTATTAAAGTCTATTTAGTTGTTAATTAATGAATTTAATGTCATTATACATGACTTTAAAGTGAAGAAAGTTTTCAGACACAAGGTAAGGGGAAATTTTCGAACCTAACTCTCTTTCTTTGGGTTTTCCCTCTTCAAACCATTTTTAGTATGGATATTCCTTAAAAATAATTTATTCATAATAATATTACATTTTTTGGGATATAAATGTTCTCTAATTTATTTTATTTAAAATCCAATGTTTTCCAAAAGAACTCTTCTTTCAAATAAACACACCCTTTTTACTTATCGAAGACTGTTTCACTCTTCACTCAAGGTTAATGGTTATATATCAAGAATGATATTGCCTATTTATTTTGGGAACCAAATTTTTATGAATGTATGATTTATTATGTGAAACCCATTTCTTTCCATGATTTATTTTATGTTCAAGTTTGACATATTTTCTATGTGGCATGCATGATAATGTAAATGTTATGATGTGATGAGTGCACTCAGAATTGTATAGTGTAATATGAATGTTTGAATGTGATGGATATGCCTAGAATTATACATTGATCCAATTAATTGGGTAAAGTGATGAATTTCATGAGTTAAAGTGAAATGATGCGTGAACATGATTCTAGCTTTGTTCACAACTATGTGTGGTATTTAACCACTAAGACATGATGTTTCATTATTAATTTTCTCCACATTCTATACTATTATATAAATGATGTTATGATTATGCTCACCCCATGTTACAATATTTCATGTTATTATCTTTTTTATTATTGGGATTTTATCTTACCCCTTTTTTATGTATATCCTCAGGTGACTACATGTACTAAGGAGTACACAAGGGCTGATAAGAAGCTAGAGAAGAAGGAATTAAATAATTTTTTATGATTTATGTTGTAAATGTTATATATGGCCCTAGTTTCCACAAGAAACTAAACCTTTGGATCCACTTTGTGTAATGTTTTTATGTTGTTTATTATTAAAATGATGTAAAAGTAATGTAAGAAAATCAGGGTTGCTATATACCCCGAAAGAGATCCCCCTAGGGTTAAACAATCATCAAAGCTCTAGAGTAGGTTAAAAACCTTTCCACTAATTCAATGATGAAGACTCACTGTTATATCCTGATAGTAGTATAGGGGAAGGAGGACTTGAACACATTTGTGATGAATGTCAATGACCACATCAACTAACTCATCACCTATGAGAGAGAAAAGTTATCACTATAAAGTTACTCCTTAGAGATCATATTATATAGATCCTCCCTATAAAAATAAAGTTTTTTGGCATAGAGATATTTACCATAGTATCCCACCATACTTGGAACTCTCAAAAATACAAATCAAGATGTAAAAATAGTCTCTATTGTGATTATAAATTCTTCGGGACAACTGCAAGCCAAATGTTTGGGGGAAATTTTTACCCTAATAGTAACCTTGTCTATTATCAACCAATAATAAAGATAATTAGTTTGATAACATTACTTCTACAAGGAATATAATATTTTCAAGTTTTAGGAAAACTTTATTGGTGGTTTTGTGGATAGAACTATATATATATCTCACTTCACTTCAACAAATATGTTTGAAAGATAAGTAGGAATATACAAATCGATGAAAGATCAAAAGTGACTCTAAGGAGCCAAACATGATGGTTGATTATGATTGGATTTTGGAAATGTTATCTGAATTTTATGTATCTTCTTACTTATCTATCATATTTGAGGAATTAATCCTTATAAGGTATTCACATTAGTAAATATTGTCAATATCAACCTTGTTGATGTTGTGAAACATGAAACTAAGAATGAGTGGAAAAGGGGAAAACATCCATGGATAAAATTATTCATATAAATGTTCATAGAGAAGGAATACTTACATAGTATCAATTAAAAGATCATGTTTAAAGGTCACCCCCATAAATTTCACTACCAAATACATGATGATCTAGTAATAAATATAAAGGACAAATTCGTGGTTACATCCATGGCCCACCCACCTCTTGAGGATGTTGAAACCATTTTAGAAGAAGAATTGTATGCCCAATAAGAGCCTAAGACAAAGAAGCTCGAGTAGCTCAATGTTGAATTGATAAGAGGAAAAATACCCATTGAGTGAGATTAATGGGATGAATCCACCATTCCTTCAATAGATAACCCTTTTAAATGGGTGTATGTTGCCCAATCTATGAAAGAAAAGTATATCCTTTTAGTTGATAAGAGACTATATCATCTAGTTTGTTTAATTGAAATACTAGTTGATTATTATCAATTTATCCCATTGACAAATCATCAACCATTAGTTTAGGCAAGTCATCTAATACTAGATTAGTAAAGTAATATACCATAGGTTCAAATAAGACAACAATATCAATCTCAAAAAATATCCTAACTCAAATTTTAGCAACAATGGTAATGTCATAATAAGAAATATTTTGTGTTATCACTACTAAAATAGAGGCTATAGAAGGTCAAAATGAATCATCATAACTAGATAGAAAGCATTGCCCCAAGTGGGTGGACTTAAATCCTCCCCTACCCAACTTTGAGAATCCTAACTTTCCAACATTCAATGGAATATGAGACACATATCAACACCTCACCTACTTTTATTACTATTGTGGAATAATTTTACGAGTACTATAGAAACATCAAGAAACCAAATTAGAATGATTTATACATACCCTAGATGATCCTTTGTTTGTTCGGTATAGTTACCTCACCACCAAATGATTCACTAGTTGGTAAGATCCCTGACAATAATTCCTCTACCAATTCAACTCTACACCAAGGGGAAAGTGTATTTATAATCTAACTAATTAAATGTAGTATAAGAATGAGATATTCATGGATTTCTCCACTAGATGAAATGTTACAATGTAATTCCTAGATATCTCTCTCTCTTAGGAGTAGCTATTGGATATTTTTGTATATAATCTACATGATAAGTTATAAAACATGCTCATTACATATAATTACCCTAGTGGATTCTAATAATTTACTACAATAACACATATACTAGAAGATTTCATTGAGTAAACAAATATAAATTCTCTACAAACATCGTTATCATAATCATAGAAGTTTTAGAATATATAAATAGTTTTGGTCACTCTTAAACTAATAAAGTTAAGGAATATAACTTTTTAAACATAAAGAGAGGATATTTTACTTCTATAATGATTAGGTTCTAGGGTACATCATCTATTACCTATAAAACAACATGATCTCATTACCAAAAATCAATAATTCTGGTGAAGTAGGGCTAAATGATTTCCCGAGTTATTTTAATTACCATCATATTCCAGGTCACATGATCTAGTAATTTTTCATCTTTAAATACTTGTAAAAAATAGTTGAAAAAATCAAGTGGTTTTGGATAATCTCAAGGTACACATGGAATGTGTGTTGGACACACTCTCTAAAGAAGTAAAATAATGAGAAAAGGTTTTATAAAAAAATTCATACAATTTTGATGATTTTATGACATAAAAATAAATAAAACATGCACACAATTTCATTAGGGAATGAATAAAATAGCTAGTCACAACCATAATTAATACTAAAACCCATGAAACAATGTCTTCTATTTCATATATTCTTAAAAGTTGATATGGTTGGAATCAACCAAATGAATATTAATAATAGTACACAATGATTCTAAAACCATTTTAAACACTTACATAATTAATATCCCTAATATTAAGAGGATGAGAACTGTCCCACCCAATAATATCCTCTTCAAATGGGAAACTAGTAAACATACATCAATGTTATTGGATTGATGGAGTAGTGTGTTGAGAAAAAATAGTTTTATGAAATTAGGGACTCTTTATTTCCATATGGTATTAGCTGATATTAAGGAATTTTCACCCAGTTTTGACAAGTGCACTCCTAACAGAGATGAGGAAACTCTTATAAAATCATCTGGGTATCAAGAGGTTGAATCATCCTCCACTCCCAACATTTATGAAAAAGGGATTGGTGATACCTTAACTACTTCTAAAGAAAGAATCTATACCCTTATTTATGACTTAAAATACAATATTGATAATGATAAAGTTAGGTATGATGAATCTATAGAAAATATCCCTCATGTTTTAGTTTACAGAGACATATCATGTTCCCAATGTCAAAGGGAGATATAGAAATTGGGGTCCCCACCTAAACATCAATTATCAGCTTCTTTCCATACTATTGGGAAAGGTAATGGGGTTTTCATGTCTTTAACACATCTCCCCACAAATATATTGGAGACATCTCTACCAAAGAATAGATTTTATAGTTATGATGAGAAATAAAAAATATTTATCAAATTAATTTCAATTTACTTTAGGAAACCATTCTCCTTTATGATGATTTCCTAGTTGAAGCCTTGCATTAACTGGTTGAACAACCTCAATAGGAAGAATCCATTAAATATATCAAGATATAATTGATCCATATAGATGAATCTATATAACATAATCCAATTAAATTAAGAACATTATTTCTGACTCACCACCATGACCATGAAATTTTAAATTGACATGGACCTTATTTACAAATGAAAAAGGGCATTGGGACTTTCCCAATGATTCTTTGGGTTACACATTAGTCAATAGGATAAGACATTGAGCTCATATCACCCTTTTGGGAGGAATTATTTATTAATATGAAACTCTATTATAGATTTAAGAAATTTTCATGAATCCTTCCCAAATCTTAGTGTGAGACTAGTTACCATCATGACAATGATTTATTGAAACCATGTATCAATGTAAACATTTTTATATATCATAGGTTCTCTATATTTCCTTTAATTAATGATTATACTATGGTTTAAATCCATATAGGTGGTAACTATAGAATTTATTACCACCTAGAGAGGTGTAGGTGTTGTGGATATTAGGATTGAAACTAAAATAGGTGTCCTATGTATCATGTTAGAAAAGGAATAAAAACCCATATAGTTTAAATTTCACAGTTTAAGGTCATGTGATGAGATCATTCTATACAGTTTAATGTCATGAAAAAAGGATGTATTCTATAGAGTTTAAATTCATGTAATTGGGACTACTATGAGAAGAGTTCCTAGTAATGGTTGGTGTGAGACTTATGCATGAGTGACCCTTTTTGATTCATACCATCCATTGATAACTTGACTTGATAAGGTATGGTTGGGATTTACACCCAGTAGGATTTCATTTTATCAACCTAATGTCAGATCATGAGGATATATTATGATCATTATATAAAGAATAATAATTTATTCTATGATCATAAAAAATGAATCTTATGCTCATTACATACAACACTAGATCATCATCAGAGGCATCCATGACTAGTCACTGGAGGCATCTATGGATCATCACCAGAGTCATATGTAGATCATCACTAGAGGAATCTCTAGATCATTACCAAAGGAATCCTTGGATTATCACCAAATGTATCCTTGGATCATCACAAGATGAATCCCCAAATCATCACAAGAGAAATCATTGGATTGTAACTAGAGGAATACCTTGTTCTCTATAAAATTCATCCCTATATTGTCACCAGAGGAATCCTTGGATCATCACCAGATGAAAGCCTAAATCATCAATAGAGTTGGGTCTTATTCTTGTCACATGAAGAAAATTTGTTCGTGATAACCTCAATCTCATCACCCGAGGAAGGTATTGATTTTTTGATGCTCATCACTTGGATTTCCTATGCTCTTCACATAAGTGATATCTAGTTCTTCCTCATATTAGGTCATGATTAAATCTTATACTCATCACATAAAGAAAAGATGAATATGTTATGCACATCACATAGGGTAGGATGCAAGTTTAAAGCCTGATAGGTTAATAGTAAATGTTTAGAGTCAAGTGGGAATTGTGTTTGGGGGACACTATTTCTCATAGGAAAGATGGGAAGATAAGGTGTGGGGATGATGAGAGTGAACCTAAATGAGGTTTCATACAAATCTTGTTAGAATAGAATCAAAACCCACATAGTTTAAGTTGTATAGTTTAAGGACATGTGATAGAAATAGCCTATGTGGTTTAATGTCATACAACAAGGATGAAATCTATGAATTTTAAAGTTATGTAGCTTGTATTGCAAGTAAAAAGGTTATTATTAAAGTTTTTTGGGGGATTATGCAGGAAGATCCCTTTATGGTTCTTCCTTTCCATTAGTAACCAAAATAGAGAAGGTATGGTTGGGACTTAAACTGTGTATGAGGCCCATATATGTATTTCTACCCCCTATTTGTTGGTAAAAAAGGTGGAAGGAAGAATGGATAGGTTGGGTATTACACTTAGTAGGAGGCCCATAATTTTTTCAGGAGCAGGAAGGATACCTATGGGGAATGTGCATACACTAACTATAGACACTTAGACTAGTTGGAGACTCAGGTGAAGGAAAGTTCTAGGGCTTACACCTAGTAAGAGTCCCTTGTGAAATGGCACCCAGGTAGGAGGAATGGGTAAAATGGGAACCCAATTAAGAGACCTGGGAGAACTGACACCCTTTTTTTAGGACTAGGGTGAAGTGGCCACCCTAGTATAGA
The DNA here is from genome assembly GCA_963277665.1 of Viscum album. Lineage (NCBI taxonomy): Eukaryota > Viridiplantae > Streptophyta > Magnoliopsida > Santalales > Viscaceae > Viscum > Viscum album. The sequence continues at coordinate 1,720,779,843 of OY728160.1, read as the reverse complement.
AGCCTGGGATAAGTGGTGATGAAATTGGTGACCTGGGTGTGAGGGTTTCCCATATATAGGACCTAGGAAAATTTGTACCTAAGTATGAGGGCTTGGGTAAGGCTAGAAATCAGGTATAAGAACATGGGATAATTGTCACCCAGGTATTTTATTAGGGTGAGTTGGCACCCAGGTATAGGTATCTGGGATAGGGTGTGCTTAGTCATAGGACTAGAGTGAATTCTAACCCCAGGGTGGGGTAGGGAGAAGTGTCACCCAAATATAATTTGTATGGAGAAGTGTCACCCTAGTGGGGTATCCGGGTGAAGTCTCACCCTAATATGAGGGTAGGGTGAATTGGAACCCTAATATTAGAATAGGTAAAAGTGTCACCCTAGTGGGGTAACTTTGGTATGGAAAGGTGCATGGAGCCTTAATATTTATCCTACAAGACTATTAAGTTACATGTCACTCTTTTATAGTGTCCTTGGGTAGCTAGATAACATGTCACTCTAGTGTAAATCCTCTAGGATATCTAGGGTGAATAACTCTCTTATCAACATCTTCCTATGGTTAATACTATGATTAACCTGAAGGAGGGAAGGATTGGGTGTGTTGTGTAACATCCCACCCCAACTCATTGGCTTTAGAGGAGGTATAAGTGATACAAACCTTAGGTGACATTCCTCGGGCACCAGAGGTTAAAAATAAATGACCAAGGTTTGAACACAAGAAACATGAGGGAATGGTTTACCCTTTTATAAACACACATATAATAAAAGATAAAATAAATAAAACTAGAGAAATATATATAAATTATACATTCACTAAAACATAACCATTATAAAAGTGACTGATCCATCAATAAATAATAAAATAGGGACGAATATTAGAATAATAGAGGAATAATAAGAGATAAAAACTAAAAATCAGAAACTTTAAAGACCTAAGTACCAAGGTGGCACCAATCCTGACCATGACACAAACCAAATCCAAGATCCAACTCTACTAACTATAACAACATCCTCAAGGCGCACCCCTAGAAATGTAAGAAACTAGTCCATTTCATGTATCATGGAAAACAACATCTGCATATTCACCAAAGTGAATATGTAGGGGGTGAATAATCATATCTAGTAGGAAACCCCCAATATTCTTCCCATATTCCACTAAGATCAGAAATAGGTTAGCTCATAGATTATAAAACATGTAGGAAGAATATAAAATCATTAAATAGTTTTCACAATATAAAATATTTTAGATAAATAGGTTTTCCAAAAGGAATTTAATCAACTTAGTTTCTCTTTCAAAAATCATGCACAATTCATAATTTTTGATTTGGAATAATCATCCATGATCACACAAACACACACACAAACACCCATGCACGTTGAATGACATATCCCTATGATCATGAGTGAAGATATATCCTCCACTAATCCATTGCTTGATGGAAATTTTCTTCTTATGACTTTCTAGTTGTCACTAAGTACCAAGTTTGTTTTAACATGGCCTCATACAATTCAACCATGAACCCACACCAATTATGTTCCTTCCCAGATGAACTCACAACCCAGTTATTCTAAGTTCATATACCAAAAACCTTTTCCATTAAAGATTCATCTTTTAATCAATTTAACAAGTCCATTGTGGAGACACCCACAGTCCAATTTCAAAGACAACCAGTAAGAGAGTTATCATTAGAGTTTTAATAGGGAAATACCATTGAAAAATAGAAAAGATAAATATTTTTAGAAACCTAAAATCCTTCGAGTTCCAATATAAGTGGAAAGAGTAAAAAACCATCTACCTTGAATATGATTTCCTGAAGAAAAATAAGACAATTCCATGGATCAAACCTCTTCCTCTCATACCCTTAACAAACCCCAAAATATCTTCTTAAAAAAATCCAAAAACAATATATCATATCTTACACACTGATCTATGGTTTTACATGAGATGATATGAGGAGATCCAATATGAGAAAGAAGGGGGAGATCCTAACCTTTGATTCCAAAAAAAACACTCAAAGATTCATTTTAAAAGGATTATAGACATAGAAGATCATAAAAAATCACCGAGGTATTCCCTATAGGCTGAGAGGGAGGAACAAGGAAACCGAATGAGGATTCACATGTGAAAAAGTAATAAAACTAACTAAACTTGGATAAACTGAAGACATAAATTTAGAATTTACATTGTGAATTCTTTGAGTGGAAATTTCTACTGAAAAAACGACTCCTCAAATTATTTTTTTTGGAAAAAACCATTTATGGAATAAATCCCATTTTACAGTGTAAATGGGTTTTATGACCTAAATGGGAATACCATTTATGCTTTGAATTTTCTTATGGAATATTCCCCAAACTATTTACACCATAAAACCCCTATTTACGATGTAAATTATTCCTGTAGATTTTTCTATCATCTAGAATCCATGTTCTTCCCTTATTTATACATCCAAACACCTATAATGACTAAACCATTAACTCCAAATGTAAAAAGAAAAGCATACAACAATGGTGTTCCTCAAAATGGGGGTGATAAATTCTCCCCACCATTAGGATTTTCATCCTCGGGAAGTTGGATGTCCATTTTTTCCTTGAACAATGCATACCATTACTCCCATATAGAATTTTCCTATTCCCATATTTCCTATTGAACTCGATCAAACTGGAATAAAACTCACACCGTGGAAATAGATCTCCCTCGAAGGGTCTTTTCCTATCTATCCAGAACCCATATCATTTCAAGGATAAAAGTTGAATTAGGGTCAAGAGTAACATGATCTAAAATAATCACATGATAAGGATTTAGGTGATACTTATTTAGTTTAGAAACATGAATTACATTATATACCACACTAAATATTTTCGATAAGGCTAACTAATATGAAATAGTGCCAATCCATTCAATGAATTTGAATGATCCCACATACCATGGTGAAAACTTACATTGTTTCCCAAAGAATCAATAGAAAATTCTAGGTGACACTTTTAGGAATACTTGGTCACTCACATTGAAGGATAAGGATTGACGATGATTGTATGCATACGATTTCTATTATCTTTGAGATGCAACCATCTGTTTCTAGATCATCTAAATTTTTTATGAAGTATCATGGACAAGAGTCAGTCAAATCAATGATAGATATCCTATTTCCACTAAATACAGTGAACAATAAAAAGGAAATCCATAAAAAGACTCAAATTGCACAATTTTTATTATTTCATGAAAGCTGTTATTATAGAAGAATTCCACCAAAGACATATGGTCTTCCCAAGAGTTTCCAAAGTCCATAACACAAGGTCTGAGTATGTATTATAATGTCTAAATTGTGTGTTATGACTTCCCATACTTATGTGGATGAGATGCCATGATCATGTTCAGCTGACTCCTAAGATCCTATTGTAAAGATGTCCAGAATCTTGAAGTGAATCAAGGATATCTATTAGAAACAATAAAAATTGTAACTCTGTAAAACTTGAACATTTCTTGGATATAAAACTTTTCCAAGTCCTCTTCCATGTTGGAATCTTTTATAGGGATAAAGCGCGACAAATTTTTTATTCAATCCACAACACCCAAATTTTACCATATTTCTGCAACATCCTTAGTAGACCTATGATAAATTCCATTTTAATTTGTTCCCAGTTCCATAATAGTATAGGCATATATTGTAACATACCATCCAATATTTGATGTTCAGCCTTTTCCTATTAACAAGTTAGGTATTTCATAACAAAATCTGTAATATTTCATTTCTTACAAGACTACCAAAAATGATTTTTCACCGACTTGTACATTTTCTAAATGAATTAATGAATATCCTATTTTAAATGGTTATATGTGGAAAGAATATATTATTTACAAGATTAAGAAACTAATATTATATTTCAAAATCTTAACAAGAATTTTTCATCCTCTATCCAGTCATCAGAAGTCTCTCCACCATTTAGGTTTGACCTAATGGTGATACAATCACGATATGATGTATAAGACTCTCTTACCAAATCCATTAAGTTAGTAATAATATTAACTAGGAAGAAAAATACATGATAATTATATGTGTAAAGATCCAGGTGCATATCAGTAATCATGCTCATCAACTACCATTGGTCACGAGCTTCTTATAACACTTCACTATATAATTTTTGAATAAAAAAATCCTCCAAATAATTCCATTTACTGAGTGTGTATACCAAGTAAAAATAAAACATCTATAGGTAATCCATCAATATTTATTTCTTCAAGTTCAAGTATCACCGAGAAAATATGTATTTCAAACTCTTATAGTTAGTGACAACTATAAATTTTTCTCCAAATAGGTAATTCCACCAAGTCTCTAAGGCATGGAAAATTGAAACTAATTCCAGGTCATTCATTGGAAATTTTTTCTCATGAACTCACAACTACCTCAAACCATAGTACATAACATGATATCCTTGCATAAGAACACAACCATGAACATATCCACACACATCCAAATATACCACACATCCCTTACCCAGTTCTGGAAAGATTAGGATGGGTGCCTAAGTGAGATGAGATTTAAGCTCTAGAAATAATTTCTGATAGTTATCTATCCATGTGAATAGAACACCATTTATTGTTAGAGTATTCATGGGAGAAGAAATCCTAGATAAATATAAAAAAAATATATAATAATAGCCTTATATTCCTATAAAACCATGTATCTCAAAAAAATTCTTTGTTTACTTCCAAGATATAACTGCTTCTATATTCCCTAGGTCAAATTATATTATTTCCTCAAAAAATTAAATGCACAAGGAAATATACCTCTTGGATCCAAGAGTTTCACTTATAAAACTTATCATATAAATGATGATCTTGCAATATGATCAATATAATTTCTAATTTATCCTCATGTTTATTCATTCTTTGAGTGTAAACAAAAATATCTTCAATAAATACAAAAACAAAGTAGTCAAGGTACCTATGGAAGATATGGTTAATCTAGTCCATGAAGACTACAGATGAATTTGTCAGACCAAATGACATGATGAAATATTCATAATGGCCATAACGACTCTAAATGCTATTTTCAGAGTATCCTCTCTCCTGACTCTAAGCTGGTGATATCTTGAGCATAGATCAATTTTAGAGAACCACTTGGATCCCTTTAATTAATCAAATAGGTCATTAATTCAAGGAAGATGATATATATATTTAATCATAACTTGATTCAATTTATGATAATAAAAACATAACTAGAGATAACCGTCTTCCTTCTTTATGAATAAAACTAGTGCATCCCAAAGCGATGTACTCATTTTGACGAAGAATTTACTTTCCAGCTCTCCTAATTGAGCCTTTAACTCTTATAACTCTATAAGATCCATTCTGTAATATAGTATATAAATAGAGATTGTTCCTGGGAGTATATTTATAGAAAATTTGATTTATTTATTTGGTAGTAACCCGGAGAAATTATTTGTAAATATATCCGGGTATCAATCTACTATAGTAAGAAGAGTCCCATTTCCTATTTCATACATAGCAACCAAGGTCATTTATGCTAAATAGATATAGATGGTTCCTTCCACTGCTACTAAAGGTCCTTATCTTCCTATATTTATATCCCAATCCCCCTTGAATACATGAAGAACTACATCCAATGATGTAAATGTTACCTTCCATACATAGCAGTCGATATGGTATTTAAACCCCACAATCTAATCCATACAAAATATTATATCAGAAGAATCCATATCTAATACCATAAACTCCCAGAGAAACTATACTGCATCAATGGTTATGAAAAATAGAGGGAATTTGAAACCTATGAACTCTTGTTGTCTAAGGGGTTTCTTAATACTCATAATTTGAAACATCATTTCCACGTGTAATCACAATTATTTAACCATAGAAGAAGAAAGAAAATAATGAAATTTGAAAGTATCAAATAAGACATGAATAAGAGTTGGGTTTAGAAGAATGGTACTTTGCACTATAGAGGGACCTAGTTTCTCTCTTGTGATAACCTGTTCTTATCCATATAACTACCACTCAGATTCCATGGGATATCTCTTGATTCCCTACTTAGGTGCCTCTTGAACAACCAAAGTGTTCTAAGAGTTATCCTAGTTCACTTGGTTCTATAGATGAGAACTATTCTAATAGGGTTATTCTATATTAGCATAAGAAGCCTGATGTTTAGTTAAGCTAGTTCCTTATACTGATATTAGAAGTTTATGACAATACTTCTTGAGATGCCCTTTTTTTCTACATTGGAAGAAATTCCTCAATGGTAAAATGAATTCCTTTTTTCTATGAAAAAATTCACCACATTAGAAATAACCTGGTTTATTATTACGATGTGGTGGATAAGAGGCTGATCCTCTGGATTGATTTTATGCCACCTTGCTACCCCATGAGTAAATTTCCCTATTACTTTTATTCCCCACACTAAAAAAAATTGAATCCATTTATAGCATCTCACCCTAACTCATTGGCTTGAGAAGAGGCATAAGTTCTACTAACCTTAGGTGAAATTCCCTAGACACCAAAGATTACAATAAATGCTAAGGGTTTAGACATAAGAGATATGGGGTAATATTTTACCCTTTTATAAACACACACATACAATAAGATAAAATAAATAAAACTAGATCCATATATATAAATGATGCATGAACCAAAACCCAACCCTAATAAAAGTGACCAATCTATCAATAAATAATAAAAAAGGAAAAATATCATAGTAAAAACATAACAATAAGAGATAGAAACTAAATATACAAAGTATAAAAGAAACAAGTACTGAAGTGACACCACTCCTGATGAAGACATTAACTAACTCCAAGATCCTACTCCACCAACTATGATGGAATCCTCAAGGATCACCATAAGAAAAGTAATAAACTAGTCCCTTTACTGTATCATAGAAAATAACATTTCCATATGCACCAAAGTGAATATGCAGAGGGTGAGTAATCATACCAAGTAGGTAAAACCCAAGATTCTTCCCACATACCACTAAGTCCAGAAATAGGTTATCTCATAGGATATAAAATAGGTAGGAATAACATCAAAGTAGTAAACAGTTTTCACAATATAAAATATTTCAGATGAATAGGTTTTCCAAAATCATTTTCTCTTTCAAAAACAAGACACAATTCATAATTTATGATTTGGAATAATCATCCAAGTTAACACACACACACACACCCATTCATGCCAAATGAAATCTCCCTATAATCATGAGAGAAGATACATCCTACACCAAGCCATCACTTGGTGGAAATTTTCTCCTTGTTCTTTTCCAGCAGGCACTGAGCACTAAGTATGTTTCAAAAAGTCCTCATACAATTAAATCATTAACCCACACCAATTATGTGCCTTCCCAGATGACACTCACAATACATTTATGCCAAGTTCATATACTAATACCCTTTTCCATTAAATAAATCTCTTTTAATCAATTTAACAAGTCTATTGTGGTGATATCCACAATAGAATTTCATATCCAATCAGTAAGAGAGTCATCAATAGAGATTTAATAGGGAAAACCCATTGAAAAATAAAAGATAAATCTATTAGAAACCTAGAATCCTTCAAGTTCCAATAAAAGTGGAAATAAGGAAAACCACCTAGCTAGAATATGATTTCTAGTAGTAAAATAAGAAAATTACAAGGATTAAAACACTACCTATCTCACCCTTAACAAAACCCAAAATATCTCATCAATAAAATTATAAAATGATATATTTTGGTCTTACACATTGATCTATGGTTTCACACTAGACAACCCAAGGAGATCCAGTATAAGAAAGGAGGAGGAGATCCCTAACCTTTGATTCCAAAAAAAATTGCTCAAAGATTCATAATTAAAGGAGTCTAGACATTGAAGATCATCATAAATCACCTAGTTATTCCTTGGAGGTTGTGAGGGAAGGACAAAGAAACCTAATGAGGCTTCACATGTGAAAAATGAATAAAAAATGGATAAACCCAGAAAAATTGATGATGTAAATTTGGAATTCAAATCATGATTTATTTGAGTGGTAACTTATGCTTAAAAACCTATCACATTAAATTATTTTTATGAGAAAAAACCATTTTACAATATAAATCCCATTTTACATAAATGGTTTTTACACTGTGAAAGAGAAAACCATTTATACTTTGAATTTTCTTACAGTATCTACACCAATCTATTTACATTGTAAAACCCCTATTTACGAAAAAAAATTATTCATATAGATTTTTCGTAGTCAATCTCTAGGTTATTCCCTTGTTTATACCTCCAAACACCTCCAATTAATAACCCATTAACTCCAACTGTAAAAAGAAAAAAAATACAACAATGGTGTACCTTAAACCGGGGGTGCTACATGATGCACCAAGGAGTAGGGTTCAAAACTAATAGGTAGACACATTTAATTATCAAGTGAGTTTTTAATGTCTCATAAGGTTAATTGGGTGTAAATGAAGAGTGTAAAAGTGGTTCACTTAAAGGGATTTGAGTGTAAAAGTAAATCACACAAGTGGTTTATATGATGGAAAAAAGTATGTAAGTTTGAAAATTGTTAAATGGTATTGGGTGCATATAACTAGGTACATGGATAGGTGCGGGCCATTAGGGTGTGTGATACTAGGGTGAACACATGTGTGGAAATGAATTCACATTAATTTTTCCTTGGCACGAAACTCAAATTTTAAAAACTCATTCTAAATTAAAATGACCATAAATTTTGATGCAAGTGTCTATTTGTTATTTAAAAGTAGTTAATCAAAGTTTGTGAAATGAACTATTCCCCTAGATATAGGGATACATTGTATTAGGTGTTTTTAAGGCCAAAAAGTACTGGAAAACCCTAAAAATGGGTTTTGTTGTTCTAATAATCCTTTCACTGACAAAAGATGAAATATATAACCTACTCCCAATGGGAGGTTCTCACCACCACATCAGTAGAACAAGAAATGTTTTTGAAGAATCTCCATCCCTTGATGTGTGTGAAATCTTGAGGCACATAGAGATCCCATTTGTGAATTCTTCATTCAGAAATATTTTTTTTCTGGACACACTTGACTTGTGTCTTTAAAATGAAAACCATATCATGTATTTTTGTAGCAAAGTACATGGAATTCATTTTTTGATTCCAAAACACCTCTATATGGATCATCATGGACATTTTATTTAAGGTTAAATATTGGATCCTTTATATAAGGGCCCTCCTTGTAGGTAAATTACCTAAGACCATAAGACCAGGGTAATTTCCATATCACTCATCCCCTCATTGGGTATATTTTGTATGTCATCCAATATCATTGATCACCACACCATCCCCAAAACATTTGATGTCCTCTAAGATAGTATCATCCTAATATATGACCCAATCATCATTATTTTTAACCTATACCATCCTATTGACACTACTGAAAATAGGGGATATACTAATGGATTTTTCCCAATGGTTTATGAAAACTGTTGGAATAGGGATTTTGATAGTTCTTTACCCAACAGTTTCAATAAACCATTGGAATAGGGAAGTTTATATGAGTTTTTACCAATGGTTTTATAGAACCATTGAGATATGTGATACTTTACCCAATGGTTTTACAAAACTGTTGGTAAAAGTAAGTTTTTGGAATCCTTTTCTAATGGTTTTAAAAAACCATTGGTAAAGCTTACCTTTCCCAACGGTTTTAAAAGATCATTGGGAAAGTTTTCTCCTAAAATTATCACCATTCCCAATCCCCCATCTGCCTGATTGCAGACCTAAATCCGAGACACAGAGCTCTCTCACTCGGAAAATTCTTCCAACCTTCAATTAGATAGTTGTTTGTTATGCACTTCAAATATGTAAGTGGTTTCTTAGGTTCAATGTTTTCCATATATTTTTTTGTTTTATGTTTTGATTTGGCCTAAACCAGAGGTCCGCGCGCTATGGTATACCCAAGAATTATAATTTGATTTGTTTTCTGTTTTTGTTCTACACTTCAACTGTCATGATTTTGTGAGTCAGATTTTGTGACTCAACTTTATTTGAAGTATTTATAGCCACTAATTTGTAGAGTTAGTGAACCATAAGAAGGGATTGGGGCCAGTTAGAGTAGTGGTGCAGGTGGAGGTGAGGTGGGGGGGGGGGGGTGTGTAGGTGGGGGGTGGGATGTGAAGGGGGGGTGTTTGGGGGGGGGGGGTATGTAGGTAGGGGAGTATGCTGGGGTGAGGTGTGTGTGTGTGGGGGGGGGGGTGTACAGGTGGGGGGTGAAGGGGTGGGCTGTGCTGATGGGGGTGGGGGTGTGCAGGGGGCAAGTGGGGGGGGGGGTGCAGGTGGTGGGGGTGCAGTGGGTGGGGGGGAGGGGGGTGTGCAGTTGGAGGGGATGTGGTAGTGGGTGAAGGGGGATGTGCAGGATGGGGGTGTGTAGTGTGGGGGATCTTGTTGGGCTTGAGGTGGGGGGGTGTGTACAGGTGGGGGGTGGGGGGGTGGGCTATGCAGGTGGGGGTGGAATGAAATTCAATCCATATGCATAAGAAGCCCTATAGGTTTCTAGCACCTTAAATAAAATGTTCACAAACTCTAAAGGCATTCCTCCTTAAATAATATTGTCAATAAAACTTATAAAAAACTAAAAGATTTTATTTCCATAAATATCTATTAAAATATACTTAATCATTATAATCTTCTATTACCTAAAACCACAATGGGGGTGTCAATGAATTTTATCTTATGGTCATTTATAAATAAAAAAACCCATAATGGTATCCAAAAATATTATGTTATTACCTACATGGATAAATATATACATAAAACATTTAATTTATCCTTCATTTATTATATAAGATCATATCTAATACAAAAAAAATTTCATTAGAATATTTGGTTTATCATTGTACCAATAGAATATAAAATGTCATTACATTATTCAGAATCCACACAGAGGGAGATAATCTCATGAAATTTCACTATTGAATGAACAATAAGATTTAAGTTGGATTCATTCATTAAAAATAAATGATGAAATTCTTAACTAAGTAGGGAAGGATAAGGGTTATGAAATTATCCAAAATCACTTCATCAATTTTTATTTCATATGATTTCCCTTTTTCCATTATTTTTAATGGTTGTTGTATCTTATTGTCCACATTTTCCCTTCAATATTGGAATTGATTCACATAATGTCCTATCTCCTTTCACATCAAACACTATAGTGTGTGTGGCACATTAGATGGTATCATATTCCTTCTAAATTATATTAACATTCCCATTAATAATTTTTTTTAACATTCACACACGATTTATGAAATGTACTTAATCATTTAAATAACATCCCAATTCATTTCAAGAAACTATGTTGATGCTTCTTCCCACATTTTGGTCATGCATATGGCTTGAATTTCATTACACCATTTGAGTTAAATATGTACTTATATATCTTTGTTCATAGAATACATGGGATGTATAGCCCCCCACCCCCATGGACAACCTCTCCACCCCTGGACACCCCTACCCCCCTGGAAAACCCTGCCACCCCTGTGGATAGTCCCCCACCCCCGTGGACAGCCCACCCACCCCCTGGACACCCCCTATCCCCTGGACAGCCCCACCACCCCCATGGACAGCCCCCACCCCCTAGACACCCTGTACCCACTGGAAAACCCCTCCACCCCCATGGACAACCCGCCCACCCCCTGGACACCCCTACCCTTTGGAAAACCCCCAACCCCATGGACAGCCTATCCACCCCCCTAGACACCCCCACCCCCGGACACCCCCCATCCCCCTAGACACCCCCACCCCCTGGACACCCCCCAGACCCCACCCTGGACAGCCCCGCCACCCCTGTGGACTACCCCTCCACCCCCGTGGATAGCCCCCCACCCCTATGGACACCCCTGACCCCCCGTGGAAAACCCCCCCACCCCCGAGGACAACTCCCCACACCCCTGGACACCCCCACCCTCCTAGACACCCCACCCCTTGGGCAGTGTATGTGATCACTCAAATAATCTACTAAAATATTAATTTTTTTCGATCTAAAATTTACTCAACTCCGAAATAATTCTCTTCCACAAGTGTACACTCATGTATAGTTCTTCATAGATATATTTTTTATAAATATATTATTTTGTTGTCTTTTATATTATGATTCTCATATAGAGTAGTGTGTCGGTTATGGTTTCATATAAAGTGAACAATTATCGTTTACTTAAATATATGTTCGATGAAAATTCAATCTTATTGAATTGATTTTGATGAAATGACTTATAACAATTTTTTTTACAGAATGGATAGAAGTTGGATGTATGAAACCGATCAGATCTCAAAATATTTTCAAAAAAATTTGGAGATATTTTTAGATTTTTCATTTCACAATGCTTCAGATAGTGTTCACATACCCTGACCCTGTTACAATTGTGTTGAAGACCTTGGTTGAGCCATGAATAATTCAACTAAGACATAACCAAATATGGTTTTCAAGAAAACTAATCTGTGTGGTATCACAATGGGGGAGAAAATGACATCTCAAATTGCTGATGATCCAAATGAGAGGGCTGGATTGGAGAATTTATTATATGATCGGTTTCCATTTATTCATCATCATGAAAAAGAAAGGATTCTGAACCAAGAAGATTTCAATATGAGCACACATGATGCATCTAATGAAAATGATGATGTTGTTAGGGTGAAAAAATTGAATGATGCTGCCACAACTCCAGTATATCAACAATGTGGTAAAATGAAAAAGCTGGAATTTTTAATCCGATTGTTTCATAGGAAAACTATGTATGGGATTTATAATATTTCTATCAATTACATTCTTACCTTCTTTAAGGACTTACTTCTAGATGATGCAAATATTCCCTCAAACCACTATATGGCATGGAAGTTACTTGAGGAACTTGGATTTTCAGGAAACAAAATTCATGCTTGTTGAAAAGATTGTAGTTTATTCTGGGAGGAAAATACTGAACAAAATGATTATATAAAATGTGGCACATTCTACTGGAAGCCAAAAGCTGATGGAAGACCATCCCGTGTTCCACATAAATTAATATGGAACTTTCCATTGATCCCCAAACTCTAGAATCTTTTTATGTCTGATGAAATATCAATAAAAATGTGATGGCATGATACCGAGAGAAAGAAGACTAATGATGAGTTGGTTCACCCTACAGATGGATTTTCATGGAAGAGATTTGATACTCAATATCCTGATTTTGTAGCTGATGTGCGTAATGTGAGGTTGGGTCTTTCATGTGACGGTTTTAATCTATTTGGGAAGATTCTTATGTTGCACAGCACATGTCCAGTTTTTATACACATTTATAATATTCCTCCATGGTTGTGTATGAAAAACCTTTCACTTTCATGAGTATACTCATATATGGCCCTTCTGATCCCAGTAATGATATAGACGTACACATGCAACCTTTAATAAAAGAGTTTAAACTTCTTTGGGATGTGGGTGTGCGCACATAAGATGCATGTTCGAAAGACATATTTCAGATGTGTGTTGCGCTTATGTGGATGATCAATGATTTTTATGCTTATGAAATGATGTCTGGACGAAGCACGAAGGGAAAACTATCATTTCTTTTTTTATGAAGAATATATGATCCAGAAGACTGAAACATCATTGTAGTTTCAGTTTTATGGGACATCGATGATTCTTTCCAATGGACCATCCATATAGAAATAATCGTCAAATATTTTAAAATACCATGGAGACTGATGATCCACCTCAGCGTATGTCTAGAACTGATGTGATTAATGAATTGAAATATTTCAGTTTTTCATTCAGAAGGGTCAAATGAAATCTGGAAAGAGAAAGAATGTTTCCACTGAAACCTATTACAATTGGAAGAAGAGAAGTATCTTCTTCGATTTTCCTTATTGGTCAACCAATTTGTTACGTCATTTATTAGACGTAATGAACATTGAAAAAAATATATGTGAAATGTTGCTTTCAATTCTTCTAAATGTTAATGGAAAGACAAAAGATGATTTACGGTCTCGACGTGACTTGGTGGATTGGGGCATCATACTAGAATTTCATCCCATGCATATTAGTGAAAATAAATGGAAAGTTCCATTCACATCTTATGTGATGACACCTACAGAAAAAAAGAAATTTCTGGAAGTACTATAGATTATTAAAGTTACTAATGTCTATTCAAGAAACATATCCAAACTGGTCAACAGAAGAGAGTTGAAGTTAAAATCTTGAAGTCTCATGATTATCATATCCTTCTGCATGAGTTGATTCCAATAGCAATTCATCATATTCTTTCCAATAATGTAAGGGTGGATGTTATTCAGTTGTGCCATTTGTTTAGAGATCTTTGTGCTAAGAATTTTTCCAAGTATTTCTTTCAAAAAATGTTGGCAGATGCCCCATTAATTTTGTGTGAGTTAGAGAAAATATTTCCTCTATCATTTTTCACATGCATGCTACATCTGACTATCTATATTCCAACTGAAATAATTCTCGTAGGACCTATTTATTTTTATTGGATGTATCCTACTGAAAGAAATATGTACACATTAAATTCTTATGTCCGTAACAGGAATCATCCTGAGGGTTCTATCATAAACAGTTACTTGGCTCAAGAATGTATAGATTTATGCTCTATGTATTTGTCTGATCTTACTACAAGAATGAATAGACCAATGGGAATTGAAGAAGAATAATATGAGAAAATTGAACCCATTTCTCCATCACTTCCTCAAACAGGAGGAATTCTTGGATCATATACATTGACGACATTATGCCTTGAAGAGCGGAAGATGGCACATCACACGGTTTTGTTCAACTGTGATTTGTTCGATGACTACATCTTGTAAGTAAATTCAATATGTATATCTCATATATATATATATATGTTAATATATTCATATTTTTATCTACAGGGAACATAACGCGATGATAAATAGAAAGCATCGTTCTTTATCTTTGAGAAGGAGAGGTACTTTTCATAGCAAAGAGTTTTCTGCTTGGTTAAAATTAAAGGTAATAATATTATTATTTAAAATAAATAAAACAATATTTAATTAAGTTTAATATTGATTTATACTTAAGGTATTGAGTTTTCTTGCTGACTCTGTCTTTGAGGAAATAAGAGCTTTAGATTTTGGTCCTAATACCGTGGTTCGTGACTGTAAATCAATTGTTATCAATGGGAACGAATTTATTATCACTGAATGAGCAAAGAACATGAGAACACAAAATGATGGTGTTATGTTTACTTCCACAACAGACTGTTATGATAGTGCATTAGATAGTAGACTGCTATTTGAAAATGTAGGTTATTATGGAGTCATTGAAAAAATAATAATATTGGATTATTATTCTCATGGACGAGTCATGATGATGAAATGTCAGTGGTTTGATTTGATGATGATGCATGGAACATTTATTGATGATTGTAGATTTCGAGTAATTGATATGACTCACACTCTTTCAACCGATGAACCATATGTATTGACATCAATGGAGAAACAAGTTTTTTATGACAAAGACCATCTTTGACCTAAATTTGGTGTCATTATTGAAGTAATTATAAGGCATATTTTTGATGATGGTGATGATGGAATTGACACCATCCCTAATGCCATTAGAAATGACCCATTTATTACTTTTGATGACACCGATAGCTCAATTTTTAGAGTTGACTATGAACATGAAGTTGTGGTGGGAAATATAAAAAATCATCCATTCATGTTCTCAATTCTTTTGGTTTACCTCAACTTGGGATGTTAAGGTTGGTACTATTCAAATTGATTTAATATTGATTACAAATATGTTGTATCCGACTAGACTGTTATGTGAATTTTCAATGTTTATTGGTTGTAATTTTATTTGAATTGAATTTTCTAATTTGGAATTGAACTGTATTCAAACCTACGAAACCAAAATTTATAACTTGGTGAACATTTCAATGCTTCAACTGTGATTTGTATAAAATTTTTAAAACTCTAAGACCTCTCTTTAACATTTTACCAGGTAATGAACATGATGGTTTGTATTATTCTTCAAAACATGTATTGAAACCTACATCATCTACCTGGGCTAAATAAATTAAATTTTTCCATAATTTTGACAACTGATTTACCCCTTATGAATCTGGTAGAATCAATGTTCCATGATTTTAATAGACTGACGACACTTAGTAAATAACCATCCTAATAAAAATTAATTTTCTTTATTAAATCTTTTACAATTTATTAACTTCATTATATATTTGTTCAAGATCACCTAAAATAATGGACACGCCACCCACCCCCCTGGACACCCCTACCCCCGTGGACAGCCCCACCCACCCCCTTGGACAGCCCCCCCAACCCCCTAGACACCCACACCCACCCCCTGTGAACACCCCCAGGACACACCGCCCACCCCCTGGACACCTTGTACCCCCTGGACATCCCCCACCCCATGGATATCCCACCCACCCCTAGACACCCCTACCCCCATGGACAGCCCGACCACCCCCCTGGACACCCCCTACCCCCTAGACATCCCGACCACCCACGTGGACAGCCCGCCCACCCCCTGAACACCCCGTACCCCCCTGGACAGCCTGACAACCCTCGTGGATAGCCTGCCCACCCCCTGGATAGCCCGGCCACCCCCGTGGACAGCCCGTCCACCCCCTGGACACTCCCTCCCCCCGTGGATAGCCCCCCACCCCCGTGGATAGCCCACCCACCCCCTGGACACCCCTACCCCCTGTAGACAACCCGAACACCCCTTTGGACACCCCTACCCCCTGGAAAGCCTGACCACCCCTATGGAAAACCCTCCCACCACCTTAGACACCCCCCTTGTGGACATCCCCCCCATAATGTGGATAACTCACCCACCCCCTTGGACACCCCGTACCCCCTGGACAGCTCAACCACCCATGTGGACAGCCCACCCACCCCCCTAGACACCCCGTACCCCCTGGCCAACCCCGCCCACCCCTGTGGATAGCCCACCCATCCCCCTAGACACCCCCTACCCCCTAGACAGCCCGACCACCCCCCCTGGACACCCCCACCCCCATGGATAGACCGCCCACCCCCTGGACACCCCCTACCCCCTGGACAGCCCAACCACCCCCATGGACAGCCCGCCCACCCCCTAGACACCCCTCCCCCTATAGACAACCCCCCCATAATTGTGGACAGCCAACCCACCCACCTAAACACTCCCTACCCCCCTGGACAGCCCGACCACCCACGTGGACAGCCCGCCCACCCCACTGGACACCCCGTACCTCCCTGGACAGCCCGCCTACCCCCGTGGACACCCCTTACCCCTGGATAGCCCCCACCCTTGTGGATAGCTCTGCCCACCCCCTGGACACCCCTTAACCCCTGGACAGCCCTGCCACCCCGGTGGACCGCCCCCACCCCCTAGACAGCCCCTGCCCACCTTGGATAGCCCCCAACCCCTAGACCGCCCCACCCCCAGGACACCACCCCACCCCCTGGAAACCCCCACCCCTATGGACACCCCATACCACCTGGACAGCCCCACCCCCATGGATAGCCCACCCACCCCCTAGACACCCCTACCCCCTGGACAGCCTCGCAACCCCCGTGGACAGCTCGCCCACCCCCTGGACACCCCATTCCCCTGGATAGCCCCGCCACCCCTGTGGACTTCCCGCCCACCCTCGTGGACACCCATAACCCTATAGACATCCCCTCCACCCCCATGGATAGCCCTCCCACCCCTATAGACACCCCCTCAATAGCCCCCCCCCCCCCCCCCCCCCCCCCCGTGGACAGCCCGCCCACCCCCTAGACACCACCTACCCCCTTGGACAGCCCTTCCACCCCCATGGACAGCTCACCCACCCCCTGGATACCCTGTACACCCCTGGACAGCCCCAATCACCCCCTAGACAACCCACAACCCCTGGACACCCCGTACCCCCCTGGACAGCCCCGCCACCCCTGTAGACAGCCCGCCCACCCCCTGGACACCCTGTACCCCCCCTGAACAGCCCCCCATCCCCATTGATAGCCCGCCCACCCCCTGGAAACCCACCCACCCTACCCCTGGATAGCCCCCACCCCCACCCCCACCCCTGTGGACAGCCCGACCACCCCCCAGACACCCCTACCCCCAGGGACAACCCCCCCACCCCCTGGACAGCCCCAACCCCCTGGATGACCCCCCCTAGACACCACCTCGCCACCTGGACACCCCCACACCCCTGGACACCCCCTACCCTTTGTATATCCCCCACCCCTTGGACGTCCCCACCCCTCTGAACACAACCCCACCACCTGGACAGCCCCCAACCCCCTAGATTCCCCCCACCCCCTGGACCGCCCCACCTTGGACAAAATGCCTCACCCAACCCCCTTGACGACCCTCACCCCTGGACATCCCGTACCCCCTAGACAGCCCCCCACCCCCATGGATATCCCCCACCCCCTGGACACCCCCTACCCCCTTGGACACCCACCCCAACTGCCTGGATATCCCCCCACCCCTGGACATCCCCTACCCCCTTGGAAAGCACCCCCAAGCCCCTGGATAGCCCCCACACCTTTGACATCAATAGGTTATTTCACTCCTCAACACTATATCATGCCAAAATCATTGATAAAAAATAAAATCCAATCCATAAAAACATCAATGTTCCCCTTTTTATTTATTTTAAAATACCAACATACAAATTTTACACCAATATGTTTGTATATTTTTCCACATTATTGATAATAAATAGAAAGGATATCTTGGTATATTCTCATTTCATTTAACTTCTCTAAAAAATACCACTTATCCCTATTTTACTCAGAATTACATCCTGCATCACCTTTTGAGAGAATGAAAGTTTCATTAACAACTTACCTAAGAGACTTTGGTTAATCTACTTTATATCTATATGGGATAACATAGAAAATAAGAGAGAATTAACCAAGACATAAATTCTGTACATTAATAAACTCAACATGTGATACCATTTTTAAATAACTCAAATTAGGGGTTGTATAACAGATCCCTCATAAAGATATAGTTTACAGTAAACTCAACACACAAATTATAAAATTCAAGCATAAGACATAATATGATATTTTATGATTTTGAATGGGGGATATCATTATAAACCTCAAGTGCATTTATAGACCAGTGGTATAAAATGACAGGTATTATATATTGTGAACTCTGTGTTATTCTATAGGTAAATGCATACTACTTATGGACAAATTGTAGGCATAGGGAAGCTGCTTGCTTCTAGACAAATTGCAGGCTCTATACCAACGGTTTCCAAAACCGTTGGTATAGAATTGAAAAAACCACTCTTTACCAATGGTTTACAACTATTGGTAAATGTCTTAGTTCAACATTTGCCAACGGTTTCTAAAACCATTGGTAAAGGCCTAGTATTCTCAATCTTTAGAAATGGTTTTCATAAACTGTTGGTAAAGATCTATTGCAACGGTTTTGAAACCATTGGAAAAAATAATATGATTTCTGGTGGATTTTCCCAAAGGTTATTTGATAACCTGTTGGTATAAGCCTATCCCCACGACTTGATTACCAACAGTTGGCTAAACCATTAGAATAAGTATTACCAATGGTTATACTAGCTTTACCAACGGTTTAAAACCATTGGTATATAATAAATTTTAAGTAGTGTGACCAATTTTAAGGAAATGATAACTGGGTCTCAACTTTATCTATTTGATCATTCTCATAGAGGTATATATGGAATTTATATAAAGTTTTTTCCATCCTAACAAAGGTGGACATAACATGGTATATTTCTTATAGATGAAGTAATTTATTGATCACTTCACCTTTACTTTAGAAAATAATTCAAACAATCTCCCAAGGATAAAAAACATGAGGAGTAGAATTTTATGGTCTATTCCAATTGTTACCCTTACCATTGGGTTTTAAGGTAGACAATTCAGGAATTGTTTATCTTTATGTATTGGATTCATAATTAGATTGATAAAGAACTAGTAGATATAGAAACACACAAAATCTATCTTTAGACACACAAACATCCTAATAAAAATATGAAAAGTGCACAAATAAATAGAGTTCATAAATCTCTCAATGATAGAAGAAACATGTTATATTCCTTTAGACATGAGTAGATGCCTATGTATTTTATCTATTCTATAATACAAAAATTTCCCAAGCTCCCAAACATCTGAAATCCTAAGAGTGAAATTTTGAATGATCATCTAAATTATTATCCATACCACCAACTTTTGGGTTATACAATCTAAGAATTTTTTTCCTTTAAAGGATGGATTCATAAGAAAATAAATGAAGGATAGAGTTGGAGATGTTTGAGACACACGTTATACTTGTAGATACCATTATCACCCCTCTAGAAAATTATCCCAATTAATAATTAGCATTGAATACATAATGTTCTTATTTCATAAACCTAAACTACATGAAATTAGTCCATAACATATAAACCTAAACTATAAGGTATATAATCCCTGATACATGACCCTAAACCATACTTCATACAATCTATTTCACATGACATTAAAACTACTTGGAGTGGTCCATCCTTCAAGACCATAAGATGGTTGGGGTGGTCTATTTCATATGACTTGATCCCATTATATAGGTGCCCAATATATATAAGAGTTCTTATTTTATGGTCTTCCTATCCATGTAATTTTCCATCAATAACCCCATACTTGGATACAAATTACCATTTATTAATAATTATGTGTGTCTTGATTCTTGTTTCCATAAGATGTGAAATTTCACTTGGAGCTCTTTTCCTAGGCCAAATCATAAATTTCACTATTACCTTCTCCCTTATTGAGAACTATATGTGGATTTATTCCTATTCTCATAGGGTATGTAGTGATGTATAGATATAATATCTCAAATTCATACATAAATTCATCCTTCATCTCATTTCCCATTTAAACCATCCCAATGTACTATTTTATCAATTCACTTTAGGTGTTCCTAATTAGTCCTTCACTAAGAAATTAAAATGTTCCCCTTTTAATGTAACGCACTGAACCCAATTACCCAGAGTCGGTGCATTATTACATAACATTGGCATGATCACAAAAGATCAAGTCTCAAAAGACCGATTAGTTTAGTAGCCTTGGAATCACTAGATACATTCATAAAGTTTACATTACATCCTAAAGTGAAAACTAAAACAACATAGTATCCATAGTCCACACTCATATCCCCTCATACTATCCCTACAGGTCATTCATAAAATACTTCTTCACATCCTAGGAAAAATAAAACATTGGAAGGGGTGAGTTCATATTCCCAGTAAGGATAACAATATAGCGGAAAATTTCACAAATAAGCATAAACATTTAAGGCAATGTATTACTAAAACAAAAGCCTTTTAAACTTGAACTTCAGCATAATATGGAATAAATAAAATGAAATAATTTCATTTACTTATTCACATGGATATTCTACTAGTCGAATAATCACATGCAATATCAATAACCACTTTCATAATGATGGAATGCATAATTCCAG
This sequence comes from Viscum album, assembly GCA_963277665.1. Taxonomy (NCBI): domain Eukaryota; kingdom Viridiplantae; phylum Streptophyta; class Magnoliopsida; order Santalales; family Viscaceae; genus Viscum; species Viscum album. The sequence goes on along the minus strand of OY728160.1, from coordinate 1,720,758,396 downwards.
ATTATCATAACCACATAGTCAATGCCTTATTCCAAGACTACAAATAAGATTTTTTCAAGGCCTTATGATAAGAAACTAGTTTGTCTCATGAGACCAACTGATGAATATAGGAGCTATAGAGGGCTCCACCCATCACTTATTAAGTCCAATGCATTCATCATATGAACAGGTTTAAACATAAATAAACATTCGTATTAAAAATAGCATATGAAATGTCAATACTTTATCCATAAACCATGAATGGTATAAAAATAACACATCCTCTGTCAAACATATCACAAAATGTTCAATACAATATGGAAGTATTGTATCATAATAAATCAACTTCAAATAATCTTAAAATCCATCAATGGATGTTGACATAGATGAAATAAAAACAATTTGAGAGAAATATCTCTTTTTTTAAAATCATTTAAAAGTCAAATAATTATAAAATAAAACATTTACTTTGAAAATATTCTTATAATATTTTAAGGGAATCTTTAATGATTTTATAACAGTGAAAAATAGCCACACCCATCGTATAAGTTAAAAAAAGACATTCTTACCTAAATTATGTCGAAAAGGTTAAAAAGGACCTTGTTTGGAAAACGACAGAAAGATTCCTTTATAAACTTCTTATAAAAAGTAAACAAGGGTATAAATGACTTTAAACCATATTCTTTAAAATAGTAAGAATGATTTGAAATAAATTTTTAAGAAACATGGTTGTGGATGATAAAGAGGTCCCAGTAGATAATTACGTATAAACAACCTCAGATAATGAAGAGATTGTGAAATAAACCCTTACATCATTGTAATCATCAATTCGTATGAACAATAGTCAATAAACACCAAATGAATAACATAATATCATGAATATAAAGATAATCATGATAATATATATATCAAATGGCAGTACAAAATACACCACATGAAATAAATAAGTGGTGAACAATGGAAATCTCACAGAATTAATAGTGAGATAAGAAACCCCTTACCTTGTAATTTTCCTTGGTTGAGGGTAGGTTAACCTCCTGTATAATGGTGAAATAATTGTTATTAAATTAAACTAGAATCATATACATTAATATAATATCATATATGATCTTTAAATATTGATTGTTAATAATATCTTAGTATTATCATCGTTTTGGGTGTTAACAGATTTGTTTTCCTTTATATTATTTGTTATGTGAGAAATATTTGTTATGGATGGGATGTATATTATTCATATCTAGAATGATATCATGTCTCTAAAAGTTATTTTTAATCATCAAATGAAATTATTCTTGAATGGATAAGATGGGGAATGAATCTCATCGCGTTCGTGGAGACGGTAGTCCGTACGTACGCACGAGCGACAATATCATTCTTTTGATATTAAAAGAACATATAATTGGATGTTATATCAAATATACAGAATCATTATAATGTTATATTTATTATTTACTTCAATTATACATCATTATCATACCCATACAAATGATAATGTTTTGAATAAAAATTACACCACGACGTGGAGACGGTAAGCCGTACGTACCCACGTATGGTGACATGTCATTCAAAGAATGGATAGAATACTGAATATGGTTGTACCATATTTATAATAACATCACAGTATATAGAAGATACTGGATTTATTATTTTAGAATGGGAATAACAAAGAAAGAATAAGTTGACGAAGACAGGAACTTGAAAGAGGGTGGTGAAAACATTACCTCTTAATCGGGTTCTTCCTTTTAATTTGATCAAAAGGGCTCCTTAGGTTGGCTTTTTGATCAAACTAAGGCCTCTAGGTCGAAGTGATGGAAGTTGAGAGAATATTTGGGCAGGGCTTGGCCGAGACAAAGGGATTTGAAGGTGTAAATTAGAGAGAAGGGCGAGTTCCCTTTTATAAGAGGGGTGAGGGGCACCTTTGGAAAAGCTAGAAATATTATTTTATAATAAATTAATATTCGGTTTCTAATGGCTACAAAGTATATTATTTAAAGTTTAAGGTGGGTATGGGTCGAAATACTTTCAACCAATATATTTTAGACAGGTTTGGGTCACTATATTAACCTTATCATTTATATTTAACTCTTAGTTAAATAGTTTGACATTTACCATGTCTCTTTGTTTTTTTATATTATATAGTTAATAAACTTACTATATACCTCCAAGTGACCCCCAAGTGGTCCATTAATGATAAACCTATAATTATATTAGTCCTTTGGCCGAACCTTATATTTTTAGGAATAAAATATCAATTAATAATATAATATTTGTTTTAAAAAATCTTTTATGTCAATTTTGACACTATTGGGTATTTTGTTTTTGATAATTTCATAAAAGCATTATTACTTAGACAAAAATTTATATAACCAATCCTAATATGTAATATTGACCTAGAAAATTAGTGGAATTCATAAAAAGTCTCAAATTACATTTATTTTGATATTTATAATATCAATTATTTTAATATTTCATTAATTTGGTAATTACTGCATCACCATTATGTCATAAATAAATTAAATTATTTAATGTCTAAAAAGTATAAATAAAATTCCATTATGTAGGAAATATTTTTACATTTATAATGAATATTTATAATAGAATTTATCTTATGTATAACTCTATATTAAAAATATTTTAGTTATTAAACTTTGATTTTAACTCTTTTAACTCTTCTTTGAATTAAATAATAATAAATTTCCTAATCTAATCCAAGTGGACCTAAATTATAATATTTTATTCCTAAGGTTGTTTATGGTCAAGATACACTTGTCCAATAGAATTAAGATATGTGTTACGGTAATATTAATATCATTTTTACCCTTAATTACCCTATTTACTTTTAACAGTGGTAAATAAAAGTAAAAAATTACTATTCACCAAAAAATTATTTTTATCTTATTAAACCACATTTTACTCCTTAATATTAACTGTGTCTCTTGGATTTTCAAAATTCCACTCACAGAAGCGGTAAAATTATGTTTTATGTGAATTTCCAAATTCTCCTAGGAGGTGGGTAAAAGAGGGTGAAAAGTTCAATAAAATTTTTATATATATAAAATTATTCTAAACTAACTCCAATGAATTACATTTAAATTATATAGGTATTATGTATCTATTTTGAACTAAAATAAATTTAAATAAAATAAATAATTATTTAAATTAAAATTCGGTTTTAAACTATAACTCAGTGCTTTTTCACTATTCCTCAAAAATTGAAAGTTTTCAGAAAAATACCAAAAAATCACCCTAGGATAATTTCGATATTCAGAATCCCAAAATAAAGTTCATTTTGAAAGATAAAATTTATAAAATTTCAAAAAGTGGGTATTACTATTCATAACGGCTAGTTTGATTGATTGTGGTGTGTGTTAGAACTCGAAGTTGCGTACAACACACACTACTGTATTATTCAAAGGGAAGCGTACCGTGGAAGCTTGGGGTGTTACATTCTCCCCTCCTTCAAATAATTTTGTCCTCGAAATTTCTAGAATACTACCGCATGAAAAGACTCGGGTGATTCTTTATCATAAGTTCCTTGGGTTCCCACGTTGCCTCTTCCATTTTATGGTTTCTCCATAGAAATTTTACCAGACGAGTCGTCCGGTTTCTCAGCACTTGTTCTCTTGTATCAAGAATCCTGACGGGCTCTTCACAATAAGTTAGATCAGGTTCCATTTCTAATTCCTCGTAAGTGAGTACATGCGTTGGGTCAGGCATGTATTTTCTCAACAATGATACGTGGAACACATCGTGAACTTTGGAGAGACTTGGCGGCATTTCCAAACGGTAAGCTACAAATCCAATTCGTTCTAGAATTTTTAATGGTCCGATGTACCTGGGACTCAATTTTACCTTCTTACCGAAACGTATAACACCCTTCCATGGAGATACTTTCAAGAAAACATGATCTCCTACCTGAAATTCCAAATCCTTCCTTCGGTTGTCAGCATAGCTCTTCTACCTACTTTGAGCTGCTTTGATGTGGTTTTGGATTACCTTCACCTTTTCCATCGTTTTCTCCACCAGTTCTGGGCCTACAAGTTTTCTTTCACTAACATCATCCCAACATGTTGGTGTGCGACATCTCTTTCTGTATAACGCTTCATATAGTGTCATCTGAATACTTGAATAGAATCTATTGTTATAAAAAAATTATACCAGAGGTAAATATTGATCCCACATACCTTGAAAGTCAAGTGATCATTATCTCAACATGTCTTCTAAGGTTTGAATAATCTATTCTGATTGTCCATCAGTTTGGGGGTGGTAATCAGTGCTCAAATGAAGTTCAGTATCTAGGGATTTCTAAATAATTTTCCAAAATCTTGAAGTAAAACAGGGATCACGATTAGAAACAATCGATAGGGGTACTCCATGAAGTCTAAAAACTTCATTAATATATAGTCTTTCTAGGCTTTCGAGTGGTAAATCCTCCCTTATAGAAAGAAAATGTGCTGACTTGGTAATATGATCAACAATAACCCATATTGCATCATTCCTTATAGGAGTCTTTGGTAGCCCCATGACAAAGTACATCATAATATTATCCCATTTCCACTCTGGTATGGGAAGAGGTTTCATGACTCCTCCAGGCTGTTGCCTTCCAGCTTTCACTTGTTGACAAACCATACATCGTGACACAAAATCAGCAATCTCCCTCTTCATGTTGTCCCACCAAAAATGTTCCTTCAAATCTCTATAAATTTTGGTGCTCCCAGGGTGTATAGAGAAATTGGAACTATGAGCATCGTCCAAAAATTCCCTTTTTAGATCAGGTATATTGGGAACACAAAGTCTCTTCCAAAATTTCAAAATTCCATCTTCATACACAAAGTCACTCAATATCCCATCATTCACAGCTTTAATCTTCTTTTGAAATTATTTATCATCGGTCTGAGAACTCTTTATCCTTTATAGTAAAGATTGTTTGGAAACCATTTGAAAAAGTATCGATGTTTCACCTTCCATGGTTATTCCCATATCCAACTTTACTAGATCTATGAAAATTGGATCCCTTTCAACTCTCATTTTTTTCAAAACTCCATGATCCTTTCTGCTCAAAGAATCTTCCACCTTATTTGCCTTCCTCGGGTTTTAGTGTATCGTGAAATAATAATCCTTGAGTAATTCAAGCCATCACCTTTGCCTCATGTTGAGTTCTTTCTGTGAGAAAATGTACTTCAAACTCTTGTGATCAGTATAAATCTCACATTTCTCACCATAGAGATAGTGTCTCCAAATATTCAAAGAAAATATTACAGCTGCTAACTCAAGATCATGAGTAGGATAGTTCTGCTCATGAATTTTCAGCTGTTGTGATGCATAGGCAATAACCCTATCATTCTGCATAAGGACACAACCAAGTCATTTCTTCGATACATCACTATAAATAACAAACCCATCATTCCACGATGGTAGAGTAAATATAGGAGCATTGACTAATCTTCTCTTCAGTTCTTCAAAACATTCTTTACACTCTTTTGTACAAAAAAATTTAACACCTTTACGTGTGAGCTTTGTTAATGGGTTATCCAATCAGGAAAAATTCTGGACGAAACGCCGATAATAACCTGCTAAACCAATAAAACTGCGTACCTCGGTTATACTCGTTGGTGTTGGACATTCTTGGATTGCCTTTTTATTAGAAGGATCAACAGAGATTCCATCCTTAGAGACAATATGGCCAAGAAAAGAGATCTCCTGAAGCCAGAATTTACACTTGATAAACTTACCATATAATTCATGTCTTCTGAGAGTCTTCAGGATAATACACAAGTGATTTTCACGATCTTCGTAGCTTTTGGAATATACTAAGATATCACCAATAAATACCACCACAAAATCATCGAGATATTCCTTGAAAACTATATTCATTAGATCCATGAATACAGAGGGTGCATTAGTCAATCCAAAAGGCATTACTGTAAACTCGTAATGCCCGTACCTGGTTCGAAATGCTATCTTCAGAATGTCTTCCTTCTTCACACACAACTGATGGTATCCAGATTGAAGTTCAATCTTTGAAAAGTATTGGGCACTATGCAGTTGATCAAATAAATCATCAATGCGAGGTAGGGGATATTTTTTCTTTATTTTTATAGCATTGATTTCCCTATAGTCGATACATAACCTCATAGATCCATATTTCTTCTTAACAAAAAGGACAGGGATCCCCATGGAGAAAAACTAGGGAGAATAAATCCCTTATTACTAAATTACTCTAGTTGTTTCTTTAGTTCAACTAATTCCACAGTGGCCATTCTATAAGGGGTTTTCGATATAGGCCTTGAACCAGGAATTAAATCAATGGAAAACTCAATTTCTCATTCTGGAGGAGGTACAGGTAAAACTTTTGGAAACACATCTACATATTCTTTCACAATAGGCACATCCTCTATTTTAACATTCCTTTCCTTACCCACATTTATTTCATTCTCTTCCTCCCCAATAATTGAATTTAGTTGAGCTACTGGAGGTGGATCTAAATAAGAATTAGGTGGTGACAATTCTGCTATAAAGATAAGGTGTTCCTTATCATCATCATCAAAAATCGTAACCTCCTTCTTCTTACAATAAATATTCGCATCATGGTCCAAAATCCAATCTATAACAAGGATTATATCAAATTCAATCATGGGTATGACAATGAGATCAGAAGATAAAGAACATTTATATGCCCTAATGGGGACGGATCCACAGAACTTTGTAGCAATGATACTTCCCTTAGGAGTTTTAACTGACAATTCCCTTGCTAAATAAAATTGGAAATATATAATTTTCTTAGAAAACTGGGAAGATATGAAATAATGCGATGATCCAGAATCAAATAAAGCATTGGCTAAACTTGAGGAAACCATTAAATTACCTGCCACCACGTCTTTCAGAGCTTCTACCTCAGCAGTAGTGATAGCATAAGCTTGACCTTGATACCTTGTAATTTTTTGAGGTAAGTTCCCCTGATGCTTAGGACATTCATTTTCATAATGTCCCATCTCCCTGCAATTGTGTCACTGAACATCAGTATCTTCTTTCTTCCCTTTGCAATCACGAGTTTGGTGGCCTTTTTCACCACACTTGTAACAGACTCCCATTCCCTTTAAGCAAGTACCAGGGTGTTTCTTCCCACATTTACTACAGGATGGATATTTAACTTTTCCCTTCTTCCCATTATTTCCATTCCCAGAGTGATCAGTAGATATATTCTTCTCTTTCTTTGTTTTAAAGTCATAAGACTTAGAGAATTCCTTTTCTGTCTTGATAGCACATAAGACAATGTCTTCGTATGATGAGAAGGATTGTGAGACTAATTATCGACGAAGAAATGGTTTTAAACCATCAAAGAAACGATCAATCTTACTCATCAGGTTACATATATAATCTACTGCATGCCTCACTAAACTTATAAAGTTAGATTCATAATTTGTGACATTCTCATCCTCCTTTTGTCTCAGACTTAGAAATTGACTTTCCATATCTGCTCGATGGTCACGTGGAAAGTATTTTTCTAAGAAAAGCTCTTTGAAATCTCTCCATTCCATATTTGATACTTCATTATCTTCATTTGTGTTTTGTATCAATGACCACCATTGATCAACATCTCCAGTGAGGCGATAAACTTCCATGATAACTTTTTCCATTTCACTACTCCCCAAAGCCTGAAATATTTTCTCTAGGGAACTTATCCATTACTCAGATACCAATGGATTTTTACTCCCATTGAATGTTGATGGCTGTTACCTCATGAAGCGATCTAACATTGATCCTCCACGCTGCGGATCAGTGTGCTCCATACGGGTAAGGTTATTTTTCATAACCTGAGTGATTTGTCCCAGTATGGTGATTAGCTGATCAACACCAGTTGTATCACTGACTCCACTATAATTATCTTGATTAGGAGGGAAATCCCTACATGGAGTGCGTGCATTGATATAGTTTCCATTTCTTCCACTAGGTTCCATTTCTAAACAATGGCATAAACTAGATCAGTTTATGAATCAAAATACATAATTCCATACTTGTAAAACACTTAACATAAATTGAACAGTTTATGTATATAATCCATAATCATAAAAAAGTTTTCTTTGAGGAAGTATATACTCATAAACCCTTCATAATGGTTTGTAAAGAAAATGATAATTATCCTAAGCATATCCCCCGGGAGTGTCGTAACCAAGAGTGCAGCAAAACCCGTTGTCGTGCACCAGTTCCCATTTGAGTCTAGCTCAAAGCGGTGTTTTCAGGTTTTACCTCTAGGTACATCTGTGCCATAGCCACCTCTACCTGCTCATATCCAGACAGGAATGTATTGCTTGAAAAACTTACAAAATATCTACAATACCAAAATTCTAGGAAGTTCTTCTATACTAATCCTCAAAGTCCATCTTAGATCTATGTGCTCTAATCAGAGTTTATCTAAATCTAGTTTCCAAGGTTTGTACTAAAATTCCTCTGATACCAACTATAATGCCCCGACCCCAGTTACCCAGAGTTGGTGAATTATTACATAACATTGGAATGATCACAAAAGATCAAGTCTTGAAAGACCGATTAGTTTAGTAGCCTTGGAATCACTAGATACATTCATAAAGTTTACATTACAACATAAAGTGAAAACTACAACAACAAAGTCTCCATATTCCAAACTCATATCCCCTCATAATATCCCTCCAGGTCATTCATGAAATACTTCTTCACATCCTAGGAAAAATAAAACATAGAAAGGGGTGATCTCAGATGCCCAGTAAGGATAACAATATAGCGGAAACTTTCATAAATAAGCATAAACATTTAAGGCAACGTATAAATAAAACAAAAGCCTTTTAAACTTGAACTTCATCATAATATAGCAGAAATAAAATGAAATAATTCCATTTACTTATTCACATGGATATTCTACTAGTCAAATAATCACATGCAATATCAATAACCAATTTTATAATGATGGAATGCATAATGCCAGACTATCATAACCACATAGTCAAGGCCTTATGCCAAGACTACAAATAATATTTTGTCAAGGCCTTTTGTCAAGACACTATTTTGTCTAATGAGACCTACCAATGCATCGAGGAGCTATATCGGGCTCCACCTGTCACTTATTAAGTCTAATGCATTCCTCATATGAACAAGTTTAAACATAACATAAACATTCATATTAAAACAAGCATACGAAATGTCAATACTTTATCCATAAACCATGAATGGTATAAAAATAAAAAATCCTCTGTCAAAAATATCACAAAACGTTCAATACAATATGTAAGTATTGTATCATAATAAATCAACTTCAAATAATCTTAAAATCCATCAAAGGATGTTGACATAAATGAAATCAAAACAATTTGATAGAAATATCTCTTTTTTTGAAATCAATTAAAAGTCACATAATTATAAAATAAAACATTTAATTTGAAAATATTCCTATAATATTGTAAGGGAAGATTCAATGATTTTATAATAGTGTAAAATAGCTACACCCGCCGTATAAGTTAAAAGATGACATTCTTACCTTAATTCTGTCGAAAAGGTTAAAAAGGACCTTGTTTGGAAAACGATAGAAAGATTCCTTTATAAACTTCTTATAAAAAGTCAACAAGTGTATAAATGACTTTAACCCATAGTCTGTAAAATATTAATAATGATTTTAAATACATTTTTTAGAAACATGTTTGTGTATGATAAAGAGCTCCCAATAGATAATTACGTATAAACAACCTCAGATAATGAAGAGATTGTGAAATAAACCCTTACCTCAATGTAATCAATCAAGTAGTATGAACAATAGTCAATAAACACTAAATGAATCACATAATATCATGAATATAAAGATAATATTGATAATATATATATCAAATGGCAGTAAAAAATACACCACATGAAATAAATAAGTAGTGAACAATAGGAATCTCACGGAATTAATAGTGAGATAAGAAACCCATTACCTTGTACTTTTACTTGATTGAGGGTAGGTTAAACTCCTTTATAATGGTGAAATAATTGTTATTAGATTATACTATAATCATATATATTAATATGATATCATATATGATCTTTAAACATTGATTGTTAATAATATCTTAGTATTATCATCGTTTAGGGTGTTAACAGATTCGTTTTCCTTTATATTATTTGTTATGTCAGAAATATTTGTTATGTATGGGATGTATATTATTCATATCCATAATGATATCATGTCTCTAAAAATTATTTTTAATCATCAAATGAAATTTAGTCTTGAATGGATATGATGAGGAATGAATCTCATCGCGTTTGTGGAGACGGTAGTCCGTACGTACGCACGAGCGACAATATCATTCTTTTGATATTAAAAATATATATTATTTGATGGTATATCATATATACAGAATAATTATAATGTTATATTTATTATTTAATTCAATTACACATCATTATCATAGCCATCCAAATAATAATGTTTTGAATAACAATTACACCACGACGTGGAAACAGTAAGCCGTACGTACTTACATATGGTGACATGTCATTCAAAGGATGGATAGAATAATGAATATGGATGTACCATATTTATAATAACATCACATTATATATAATATACTGTATTTATTATTTTAGAATGGGAATAACAAATAAAGAAGAAGTTGAAGAAGAAAGGAACTTGAAAGAGGGTGGTGAAAACATTACATCTTAATCGGGTTCTTCCTTTTGATTTGATCAAAAGGGATCCTTAGGATGGATTTATGATCAAAATAAGGCCTCTAGGTAGAATTTAGGGAAGTTTAGAGAATAGTTGGGTAGGGTTTGGCCGATCAAAAAGGCATTTAAGGTGTAAATTAGAGAGAAGGGGGAGTGTCCTTTTATAAGAGGGGTGAGGGGCACCTTTGGAAAAGCTAGAAATATTATTTTATAATAAATTCATATTCGGTTTATAATGGATAAAAAGTGGATTATTTAAAGTTTAAGGTGGGGATGGGTCGGAATAATTTCAAACAATAGATTTTAGATAGGTTTGGGTCACTATATTAACCTTATCATTTATATTTAACTCTTAGTTAAATAGTTTGACATTTACCATGTCTCTTTGTTTTTTTATATTATATAGTTAATAAACTTACTGTATACCTCCAAGAGACCCCCAAGTGGTCCATTAATGATACACATATCTTTATATAAGTCCTTTGGCTGATCCTTATATTTTTAGGAATAGAATATCAATTAATAATATAATATTTTTTTAAAAAATCTTTTTTTTCAATTTTGACACTATTGGGTATTTTGTTTTTGATAATTTCATAATAGCTTTACTACTTCGAAAGAAATTTATATAACCAATCCTAATATATCATATTAACCTATAAAATTAATTTAATTCATAAAAATTCTCAAATTACATTTATTTTGATATTTATAATATCAATTATTTTAATATTTCATTAATTAGGTAATTACTGCATCACCATTGTGTCATAAGTAAATTAAATTATTTTATGTATAAAAATTATAAATAAAATTCCATTATGTAGGAAATATTTTTATATTTCTAATTAATTTTTATAATCGAATTTATCTTATGTATAACCCTATATTAAAAATGTTTTAGTTATTAAACTTTGATTTTAACTCTTTTAACTCTTCTTTGAATTAAATAATAATAAATGTCCTAATGTAATCCAATTAGACCTAAATGATAATATTTTATTACTAAGGTTGTTTCTGGTCGAGATAAACTTTTCCAATAGAATTATGACATGTGTTAGGGTAATATTAATATCATTTTTACCCTTAATTACCCTATTTACTTTTAACTGTGGTAAATAAAAGTAAAAAGTTACTATTCACCAAATATTATTTTTATCTTATTGAACCAAATTTTACTCCTTGATATTAAACGTGTCTCTCAAATTTTCAAAATTCCACTCACAGAAGCGGTAAAATTAAGTTTTATGTGAATTTCCAAATTCTCCTAGGAGGTGGGTAAAAGACGGTGAAAAGTTCAATAAAATTTTTATATATCTAAAATTATTATAAACTAACTCCAATGAATTAAATTGAACTTATATAGGTATTATGTATCTATTTTTACCTAAAATAAATTTAAATAAAATAAATAATTATTTAAATTTAAATTCAGTTTTAAACTATAACTTAGTGTTTTTTCACTATTCATCAAAAATTGAAAGTTTTTAAAAAAATACCAAAAATTCAACTTAGGCTAATTTAGATATTAATAATACAAAAATAAAGTTCATTTTGAAAGATAAAATTTATAAAATTTCAAAAAGTGAGTATTACTATTCATAACAGTTAGTTTGATTGATTGTGGTGTGTGTTAGAACTCGAAGTTGCGTACAACACACGCTACTGTATTATTCAAATGGAAGTGTACCGTGGAAGCTTGGGGTGTTAAATTTAAGAAATAAATGTCTCTTTAATCCTATTATAATAGGATATATAAAAATGTCTCTATCACTTATCTCAAACCTAGCCACAAATTACACTTTCATTCCATTATTTTTACGATCCTACGGTATAGGCTTACAAATTCACAACAAGTTTTCCTCCATTAACCCTAAACTAGGATAACCTATCATCATGTTTCCAATAACTATATGTTGATTGATTCTTATTTTCACTGGATTCATAATAATGTTTTGGACACATATCCTAATCCCACATTCAAATATCCAGCTACACATTCCCTTCGAGGTTTCTTATACCGGTGTTGGTCCCAACTATTCACATATGGTCAATATTTTCCTTATCACTAAAAATGAAACCTAAATTTAGTATAATTTTTATGACCTTAAAATTTATCCATACTTTGGGTCCATGAATTATGACCCTAAACTATGTATATTATTTCCATCAAGGTTGACTATACTAGTATTGGGATCATTATTCATGTTGGGTTAATATTTCCTTTACTGATGCATGTATAACCTCACATTCATTCAAAGTTATATTACCATGATCAAACCACATATTTTAAAATTTTATTTTACGATTTTCTAAAATTTTCACCTCTATTTTCCTTTAATTCAGAATAAATAGTTCAAATCTTGGAAAAGTTTTGATTCTAGAATTAAATGGTAAACATGCTTGATATTCATGTTTTAAACATATTTAATAATTTGGACTTAATGTGATAAAATCCTATACTAGTTTGAATTTGTTTCATAATTTTATAGTGACTTATGGAAGATAGATTAACATATGTAAGTTGAATGCCTAGAATTTATAAATTACTGAAATTTTTATTTCATGTTATTATAAAGAGTTGAGGAAATATTTGATAAAGGGGATAATTTCTTAAGGAAATATATGCTTTTTAATACTTTTTTGGGTAGTAGGTGATAAAAATTTGGATGAGTTTTGAATTTCATAATACTTACAATCCATTATGTAAGACTTTTTACACCTTTTAAGACATTTCCTCTACTTTATAAGACACTATAAATCACATAATACTTCCTCAATTTCATAACACTTAATAAGTTTATTTTTATATAAATTGTCAAAGTTACCATAATGTAAGCCTTTTTTCCAATGTTTAATACTTATGTTACATTTTTAAGACTTTAGAATACTTTCATATGAGAAAAAGAAACTTATTAAGAATTTATTATACTTCATAAGACTTTGTTCCACTTCATAAGAATTTTTCCCTAATGAATAAGACATTGGACTTTTCCAATTTTAGACTATAGAGAGATTAAAATTATAAATTTCAAAAAAAGATTTAGGGATCAACATAAAATCACATTTCATTACTTTGTTCTAAAAAAATTGGTTAATATTCTCTCAAGATTAGATATGGAATCCATCCAGATAATGAATAAGTTAAAGATCATGCGTAGGTATCCCAAGTAAGGAAAGATTAAATAAATTCTTATTTAGAGGATCCAAAACCTTTAGGTAGTACATGTGGAAGCTATATAAGAATACATACATGTGGATTCCATACAAGAAAATGGAGATATTGGTATTGAGTCACAAGAAGAATCTAATGACATCAAGGGAGCATAAGAATCCACTCGAGCATGGGGGGAAAGTTTGTGCCACCCATGTGGGAGATCAATCTTCTAGAGAGTTCATGAAGATCATCACAACTTGGTGGAAACTATTATGAAATGTTTATATTCCATTATAAAAGTGATTATTACTCACTAGAAAGGGGGTTCAACCACTACTATTGGTTGAATTTTTTTTATTCATTATTGTAATTCATCTAATAATGGAATACTAGACCTAGAGTGGTCAATCCTATGAGACTTCATCCACCTCTATTAATGAATTATTATAATTAATTATTAATTTATATTCTATTTGATCTTATTGATTTTTTTGTTTTCTGTAGATAGTGGGAAGTCACTACTATTTTATAGTATTAAATTATTATTTTTCTTCTTGTGTTGCACACACAAGTCTCTTGGATTTTATACATTTCCTATATATTATAGGGAAGTGGGTTAATCTATGATCAATCATATATTTATAATTAATAGGTTATGTGAGATCAGGGAGTGTTGTGATCATTTCAGATCCCTATTTAAACTAAAAATCCTTAGATATGGTAATTGGTTGATGTATCAGTTGGTTAGTGAGAGAAAAGAGCGTTTCATTCAGTTGGGTGAGTGTGGGAATATCTGAGGTTTGACCACTATTTTAAAACTGAATTCAAATACTGATTTTCTTATCTTTAAATACTAATTTTTTTTTCTCAATTTTCAATAAAAATTGAACCCATACACCCACACCAGGAATACACAAAAAAATCCCCCTCTCTAAAGATAGCTTGAGTAATATTATATTATATTATTTCTTGGGTTCAAAATTTTGTTTGTTGTTAGGCCCGTGACAGCCAACAAATCAAACTGGAATCATTTTCAGGGAGTAATGCTAGTTTTTATGTTTTTTATTTTGGTTTAAATATTTTTATATGATCAGATAAAGTTTCAATAACATCTTTGGATATAATCAAGTGGTTGAGAGGACCTTACTTTCTAGAATTCTAAATTTAAGGATCACTGAGAAAGTGGATAGGTAATTTGTTACCATTCCATTAATATATTCCTCATCCCTAACTACATTTACTACTTCTATAATTTCATTAAGATGTGACACTATACAATAAAACCTCAATTAAATACAACACTAAGAGATTTTTTGAACCAAACTTCAATAATCACAATAATTATTTTACATTACCAAATAATCAAATGGATTTTTTATGTAATCATAGGCTAATCCAATAGTTACCTAAGTTTTATGTCTTAATGAGTGATTCCCAAAACAAGAACTTTAAAGAGATTAGGATTTTCTAAAATTATTTTAATCTAATAGGAACATTGGTAGACCAAATCTGTTGAAATAAATTCCTATTTTCCTTGAAAGGGGTAGAAAAATAATGAATATATAATTTGAAACTAGGAGAGACCACAAGCCAGAATGAGCTTCATAGGGCCTTCCTTCATATATTTTTTCATACTTCAAGAATTACACACATAAGGAATAAGATTTATATAATTAAGAAAGCTAATAAAGATACTCTATATGATTTTTTAGAGAGGTTCAAGAAATGGATTGCATCATTCCCTATAACACCCCATTACAAATTATCAAGTACTTATATACCATATTTTTTATCCCCTTTCGTTTGAACACCATTCCATGTCTTTCTCAGAGTTTTTTGAACTTTTTTGCGAGTTTTTAAGGGGATTCACTATGGAGGATGAGGGATGCGATGTGGAGTGAGGGTGTATGTACCATGGGTGAGCCAACTATGACATGGGTGAGCTGTCTATAGAATGGGATATTTTAGAGTGAGTTTCTGGGATTCTTATGGTTCTGAAAATTCAAGTAGGGCTGTAGTGTGCATATCCAGTTGTGGTGTAAGGGTCCGGGGGGATTTTTTGTCTCTACCTATTTCTACTCCCTTATGGCGTATTTTTGGGTTGTTTCATAACATTTTCCTTGAAAATAGTGGGGATGTGTTATGGAGATGAGCTGTGGTGTGGAGGTGGTTTTGATATCACTACCTTTTTAAAATAACTACAATGTGGATAGATGGCTTTGGTGTGACCTCTTCTGAGTTTTTTGGATATGCATCATAGAGATCACTACGTCTATCAAACACTACTTTGACCATCACTACCATGGCACAATCCCTTGAATTGTGATGAGGTATAGACATTTTTAGAAGAACTACACTATTACCATGGGGGGATGAAGTATGGTTTATGTTTTTTAGAATTGTAAAATATAGGACCCCCATTTATTATTCCAACTTTCTTCCATTCGAATTTCATTCAACTCCTTGTCTCTTGGAGGCTCTCAAGAGAGGATTTTGGCCCCTCCAAACTTTCCACGTATCAGATTAAAGTATCAGTGTATACCATTAATACCTCTCTGGTAAGTGTAAATCTCTTTAGTTAGGATTCCTCCTTTCTTCTTCTACCAACTTCTAAAGAGTGACGACTCATCATGATACTGATATAGTGTAACATTGATTTAATGGGATGTGTTTTTAGGGATTCCTTATTAACCTTCCATGCCTTCAACACTCCATTGGTGTTCCTATTTTGGGTGTTTGATTGATTGATTTTGAGATTAAAGGTAGGTAGTTCCATAAGGTTTTTCCATACTTATGATTCCTTTATTTCTTGTTAAATTTGAAAATATTTTTCAAATGATTTTTAAACATAGATTTGATTGTTTTAGAAGGGTGTGGTTTTTTGAATGAAAATATCTTTTTCAAAGTATTTGATGGATTTGATGGATTTTTATAAAATATGGATTAAATTGAGAAATGATTTGATGAAATTATTTGACTTTTATTTTTGAGAAAAATGGATTTAAATGAAAGATGATTTTGAAATGAATTAATTTTATGAAAACCATGTTTTGGTTTTTGAAATTTGAATGGCATGTTGAAAACTTAAAAATTGGGAAATTGAATTCTAAATGATGAGTTGATTTAAAATTAATGTTTTTCCCATAATTTTTTGACTAATTGAAGAACATGTGATCTTGGGTAGTTAGTGGTTAATTAGAAAAACATTCTAGGACTCTGACTCCCTATAAATGGATTGATGAAGACAATTCCAACAAAAAACTAGTTGGTGTGATTTCCCATGAAGGGATGTTTTTTCTATTGGAATGAGATGAGTGATGTGTACACACTTTAGTCGTGATCACTAATTGATAAGTGTGAGGACCTATGAACTAGAAACCAACTAACCATGGGGTTTATGACATGGTGCTATGATATGTTCTGACTTAGTGATTGCATGTTAGTGATTATAGAATTTTTTTCTCATGACCTCCTATTTTATTAAAATATTCATTTAAAGAAGTTTTTGATACATCTTCCATATTTTTATTTGAAGGAAAGTTTTTTATGAGCGTGTGAAATGAATTTCTGTAATGAACTGAACTTTTATAAACAAAATTCCCTTTGTGATTGAATTAAATGTCCTATTATGTATTATGGTTATAGAAAACACATGAACTTATTTAGTTTTATTATATCCTATCAAATTTAAATGACTATTAAGAATCATAACCATTGATAATATATCCATTTAATATTTATCATATGATTAATACAGATATAGGGTTATGATAAATCTAGTTGACAAAGAAAAAAGAAGCAATGACCTTAAATAGTAGGATCGTACACTATGAATCCCATTTATCAGAACTTCAAAGGGATATAGTATCACTAGTATTTTCCCTTGACTAATCCTAACTCAAGATCCAACAACTAAATCATGAGATAAACCATTTAAGTGAGAATTTCAAACTCATCAAGATCACGACCCAAACCATGTATGAAAAACCACCCCATGAAAATCTCACAATCGCACACCTTACCCTTAGGGTGTTTTCTGGTGTAATAAAGGGATATGAATCAATACCATAATAATATGAATATGTATACTATATTTTCAATAGAAAAATGGTTATATTTATTTCTTATTTTTTCTACTTTACAAATTAATTTGATTTTGATATGATAAAACCCAAATTATATTTTTGGGTAATATACAATTTCAATTAAGACATTCCTTTTGAAGAATTAATGTATTTTTGAAATAAATGACATTTTAATAAAATATTATTATTAAATAATTTTTATTAAATATAAATTATAATATAATTTTTTGAAGTCAAATGTAATTTTTACAAGGGTTCAAAAACTGTTATTTTCAAAAAATCCATCATTTCTCAATAAATGCCAATTATTGTTTTAAAAGTAAAAAATAAAATATTTAGAAAATTATTTTTATATAATAAATATTTTTTTGGAATCATCATGAAAAAATATCCAATGGTGAATTTTTCATAATTTTATGTGACAGTCAAAATTTCGGGTAAAAATTAAATATGGTATAAATGTACGATGTGTATTATGAAATCATAATGACCCAAAAGTGATGAAATAAATGCTATAAAGGGTAAAAAATACCAAATATATATTTCCTATTTAAAATAATGTGATTTTGAGGTTATTTTATTAATTTTATAAATCTTTTATGAATCCTCAAAAACATATATTATATTTTAAGGTCTTAAAATCATTTCTTTATGAACATGACTCAGTTCAATATCACCAAGGGTAATATTTTAATGGTTTAGGACCTTGTACTTATAAAATAATAAAAAACACTCCTCTTTTGAAGAAACAATGGTAAAAAACTATGGGAAGGTTTGTGGTTTTTATTATTTTATTTTATATAGTCCAAAAACTAATTTTGAGAAATAATAAATAACTCCCCTCTATTTTCCTATATAAACCCTCTTAATATCCACTTACCCTTCAATAAAAAAACTTGGATCATGTCCTCAATCTTACCTTCCCTCTGTAGAGTCCTCCCAAGGTTCCCCCAAGCTCTCAAGAAGCTCCTCCCAAGCTTTTGGAATCACCCTCTCAAGGTAAGGGACCTCTCTCTCTCTTCTTTTCAATTCAAAAACCTTCTTTATATTTAACCTTTTGAATATCAATTGATTATGTTGTCATGAATTTATAAATATCCCTATACTATCCAATTTATGTCCTATTAATTATAGATAATTTATTCCCTCTCATTGTAGCATTTACCTAAGTCATTACTATGCTGAAATTTAGTAATAGATCCTTTCCTTATCCTCTTTATTCAAGCATCTTCTTCATTTTATTCCTTTTATTTCCAATTTCTAATTCCATGATATGTTTTTAAACATCCCTATTTCTTTAAAATTTATTAAAAATTATTATATACCATTTTATCTCTCATTAAATAATTTTATGAATCTTTAATAAATGTCGTTATGTTGTCGAAATTTCACTGCAATTTTTCCATGAAAAACTTTGTATTGTGTATACCATCACTATTTACACTCAAGGGTATTAACCTAGACATACCTATACCTATTTTATTGGGGAATTTCATGTATATATTCAAAATTATTTTATCTTGGAATTAAATTTGATGAAATATGGTCCTAAGTTGAGTGATCTATGTCGCACACTTATGCATGTGAATGATATGAAAGTGACAAGTGCACCTAGAATTATATAGTGGTATAATGAATTGGTTAATTATTTAGTATCATTATATGTCATGAAAGGGATTAGGGAGTGAACCTAATAAATCACAAGACTTTTTACACCATGTTATGATGTCTTGGTGGTTATCCTTGACCTTTGTTTATGATGTCATGTTTAAAGTTGTCGCCACTTTCCCATGATACCTTTAAGTTATCATGGTATATCATGACTATTTGTTCATGTTTATGATTCTCACCCATTTTATGTCTCATTTAAATAATTATTGTTTAACATGTAATACTTTCTTCATGTTATGATTTTTTATTCCCTTACTAGTCTTTATAGCTCACCCCTTTCTTATGTGTATCCTTAGGTTATCACATGTATTTTTAAGAACGATGGAATATTAAGAGCATGTTAAAGAAGATTTCAATAATTCTGATGTACCCCTTATTTTAAATTGTTATGTAATTTACCTAATTTACCAAATACACTAGGCTTATCAATCTTATAGGTTTTACAAAGTGAATTCATATGTAATAAATCACGAATTAATGCGTAATAAAGACAGGGGTTTTCATAATTTCCATGGATTATCTTCATTTTAAATTTTAGTATTCATGGTTTATTTATAGTGGAATTTCTTATAGAACACTTGGTGATACCCTACTGAGTTTTTTTCTCACACAGAACCTTTTAATTTGATTGTTTATAGATTATGTTATGCCAGGTCCAGGAAAAGGGAAAACCCCACTTAGAGGCAGTGAGTGTACTTGATTCATGGTACCTTAGGTGATAGTGGTGATCATTGGAGATGTGATCCACTTGTTTCTGGGTGATTATGAATTTTCATTCTAATATATATTATGATATCTTTTGTAATTGTGTATCAAATTAATCTTTATCTATTAGCTTGTGGTACTTTTATCCTTAAGGAGTGTTTAACATACTGACTATTCATTGTTTATATTTTAATATTGTTTTAATCTTGTTTATTATTGGGAAAAAATAACTCCCTAGAACCTTTTTATGATTCCCAGGTGCTAGTTTCTAGCCCATAGGGATTGGGAATTCCCTTTGGGTCATGTCAGAGCTGGATCATGAATCAGTGTACCAGGGTATCCAGGATGTTTTGTGACAAAGCAGTATCAAAGGTGTAGGTTGAGCATCTTTAATTAATGTTAGTATGCAATTTGGGATGTCCTAGTAAACAAGAGGTAGTGTTATTATGATTTAAGAGGTAGTTACAGGTGAGTGTCTGACCAACTCTCATCATTGAGAGCCTTAAGTCACCATGGGTGTTTTAGAAATGTGTCCCTAAGTAATAATTTGATCTAATTATAGTATTTTCCTAGTTTGATCTGAGTGTTTTGAAATCACAAATATTTTGAATCCTTTTTTATGGAATTTATATACCCATATATTTTTATTGGATTAATGATATGAGTATCCTTTCTGATGTTTTTTTATTTCTTATTGATGTTATATAGTACCATTCCCCCAAAAGACATTTGAGATGAACTTAAGAGGCAGTTTATGATAAAACATGATAGGATAACCATCTAGTTTATCAGAAGATCATTGAAATATTGGTCCATTCTATCTAAACTCTGGGATAGGTGGATGTACCTATTACCATTTAGGCTTCATTAGTGAAACTAAAAGGGGTAAAACTAGATATTGTGCTCAAGAGTTTATTTGCCAGAATCTACCAATTTTCCATGGATTGAATGATCCTCATGAGGTGGAGTATTGGTTAAAAATTATTGAACTACTTTTTGAGTTCTTGGAAATACCAAAAGCTATAAATGTGAAGTTTTCCACCTTTAATCTAGAATGGACTTCCATAAGATGGTGAGATTCAATGGTTATGATGAAGAAGCATGAAGGCTTGGAGTTTAAAGACTTTAGGGTCCTATTTAGATAATATTTTTATCTATAGTTGATGGTTTTGTAAAATTATATAGAGTTTATCAACCTTCAACAGGGATATTAGACTATGAATCTATATGTGAACCACTTTTCTGAATTTGTTTAGTTTTCTCCTAAGGTAGTGATGAATGAGAAGCTAAAGGCATGAAAATTTGAGATGGTTATTTGATATGATATTCAATATTAGGTTTTCATTCTAAATATCACATTCTATATATATGTTTTTAATATAGTGATAATGGATGAGCTTGGTTAGTAAGTCAAGGTTGATGGGAGTTACTCCTCCTCCTAGTGGAAGTTCTATGAGTTCCTTTAAAGTAATGAGAAATCATGATGAGTATCATGGTAGATTTCAACAATAGGAATAATCCATACCTCCTTAATTGTATTTTATAATACCTTTAACTTGATCCTACTGTGTTAGGGTTGGTAAATTGAGGTGGGTTTATACTGAGGTACTGAATAATTATGGTTCATACAGTCTCTAAGGCCACATGCAGAAATTATGTCATTTATTTTCGGCCTTGCATAGTGGAATATGATCATCCACTCAAAAATGTACTAAGGTTTAATCATATGATTTATAAACTAAAGGGTTCTAGACACATGAATCTAGAAAAAAGCTTCCCCACACAGTGGAAGAGTCACCAGAGTAAGCTCATGTAGGTCTAGTGACAGTGAGAGGTACCATCTCTATAGATTCATCTATAGTGACTGCTTTATTTGATACTGATGTATCTCACTCATTCATATTGACTTGTGTTGTGAATTTTCTAAACCTTATGTGTGAGCTTATTTCTTTTAAAATGGATATTACTATGCCCCTTGGAATGAAGAGAGCACATGGTCTCCAATTCCCTTCTCGTGCCTTCTCTTTATCAAAGATTGATCTCACTTGGGATTTTATGATTTATGACATGAAACCTATTGAAGTCATCATTGGGATGGATCAGATGATTTAATATATGGACCTAATTGATTATTACCTATAGCGGGTCTCCTATACATCCCCCAACGGGGTGTGCTATGTTTTCTAAGAAGAATGAGACCCTAGGTAGGGTAGAGTCGTACGTCCTCTTTCAGAGATAGGTTGGGTGATATTAGTGTTTTAATTTTATTTAGAGTGATATTATTTAAGTGTTGATATTTATACAATATTCATTTAGTTTCTTGATTTATTTACATATGATTTTTCTAGATTTACACCAGTGATAGAGGTAGAGTTTTTTATTTACTTGGTACCAGGCACCCATCCTATCTTTATTCCCTCTTACCATATGGAACCAGTGAAACTGAAAGTGTTGAAGAATCAGTTGGATGATCTATTAGATAAAGGAATTATATGGATGAGTGTGTCACCTTGAGAGACTCCTGTTCTTTTTGAAATGAAAACCGATGATGCAATTCACCTTTTTGTTTATTACCAAAATATCAATCGAGTTATAGTAAAGAAAAAATATCTGTTTACTTAGAATTATGATCTATTTGACTAGTTGAAAGGGGAAAAGTGGTTCTTGAAGATTGAACTTTGTTTTAGTTATCACCAGTTTAGAATCAAAGAATATGAAATCCCAAATATCACCTTTAGCAGTAGGTATGACCATTATGTATACCTTGTTATGCATTTTGGTTGAACCAATACTCCTGCAATTTTTATCGAACCAATGAAAAAGATATTCCATGAGTAGATAGACTTCTTCATATTAGTATTTGTGGATAATATCTTGGTTTACTCTAAGATTTAGGAGGATTATGTGCATCATCTATGAACCATTCTTGAAATCCTTATAAATCACTAAATCTATGAAAAGATATCAAAATGAAATTTATGGATTCAGGAAGTGAAGTTATTGGGACACTTGGTCTTAGAACATGGTATTTAATTCGATCCTGAGAAGGTGAAGGATGTGATGATATGGAAAAAAATGAAATGTTCTCGATATTCAAAGATTCTTGGGTTTAGTGGTGTATTACCACCAGTTTGTCAAGGATTTATCAAATTTGGCTTCTTTAATGACTAATCTCACTCATAAAGGAGTGAAGTTCTTATGAGATTTGAAATTTCAGAGTTCTTTTGATGATCTGAAACATTTTTTAGATTCTATGAAAGTGTTTACTCTTCTAAAGTCTGAGAAAGTCTATGTGGTCTTTTGTGATGCATCAAGTTTGGGTTTGAGCTATGTTCTCATGTTGGGTGATCATATGGTGGCCTATAATTCCTGACAGCTTAGGCCACATGAGAAGAATTATCTGACCCATGATCTTGAACTCATAGCTATGGTGCATGCTCTTAAGAGTTGGAAGCATTACCTTATTAGAGAAAGGTTTACTCTTTATTACAACCAAAAAATCTTGAGTTATATCATTTTTCAAAAATATTTGAACCTATAACATTGGAATTGGGTAGAGTACCTATATTATTTTTATTTTGATATTGCCTACGCCCCTAATAAGGGGAATGTCGTTGCTGATTCCATGAGTAGAAAAATTCCAACCGAGGCCATGGATGAATTGTTAGAATAATGGAATTTGATGGATCTCTTTACTCATATTCATTTGGGAGTCTGAGATAATGATATTGAGGTTGTATTGACAAGTTTTCAATTGAACTCCTATCTTTTTTGAGATGATTATTTAGAAGCAGCATCTTGATGATGAGTTTCATGACATTATTAACTCTCTTTATGGTGCCTAATATGTTGGAATTTCAACTTCTAGTCTATAATAATATTAAAATATAAAATTCACAATATAATTTAGGTCTCGACATAAAATCACATTTCAATCCTTTGGTTTTCCCAAATTGGGTAATATTCTCTCAAGATTCTATGTGACATCCATTTAATGATTGAGGAAGATGAAGATCATGGGAAAGTATTCCAAGAAAGGGAAGATTTTATAAATGATTAATCAGTGGATCCACACCCTTTAGAAAATACATGTGTAATACATTCGAGAAGATGGGGAGCTTGGTGTTTAGTCAAATGAGGGTTCTGATGTTATCAAGGGAGCATAAGAATTTGATCGAGCATGGGGAGGAAGTCCATGCCACCCATGAGGCAGATTGAGATTCTATGCAGTACATGAATATCATCTTAACCAAGGGGTAAATATTCTAAAATGTTCTTCCTCCTTTATAATATAGAGTGAGACTCACTGAAAAGGGGATTTGGATACTATTTCTAGTTTAGGATTGTTTTAATTTTATTTATTGTTGTAAATCCTCTAGTAATGAAACACTAGACATTTAGTGGTCGAGCCAAAGAGACTTCCCCAACTCATTGGTAATGAATTATTTCGATTAATTTTTCATTTCTCTCTTTTTTAATCTAAATATAATTGTTTTTTATAGATAGTTTGGGGTATCCACTATTTTATTGTATTCAATTATTCCATCCTAAAGTTTCTATTGGAATTATTGGTGCATGTTTTACATTTTATCAATAATTTTTTAGTAACTACAAGGGATGTAGAACCCCTAGAATTTACAATATTTTCCTTTTAGAATAAATTTAATATTTTTTAATGGATCAAAATGCATGAAACACCATGTTAAGGTTACACTATACAAAACAATGATTTGGCTTGCATTACATGCAAGACCCATTTTTACCGAATAATAATATATTATTAAAATATTATTATTTAATTTAATATATAACCTAGCCATTAAATTTGAGGTTATGAATAGTATTAAATAAAATTTTAATTATATATATATATTACATATAATTTAAACATTCATCTTATGTGTTTTCTATAAATGATATAAGAAAAAATCCAATTTTTCACATAAAAGAAGTATTTTTTAAAAAGGGTAATTTTACCGCCTTTTAATGGAGAACACTTTTTAAATCCAATTTTTAAACATTTATATATTAAATTTGAAAAAATAATCTTATTAATTTTAAGTGGGATATAAAAATTTACTTGGTTTTATGTTTTGGTATTTTTGGGATAAGTTTCATGTTTGATGAATAGTTAAAAATACTAAATTTTAATTGAAGACAAGTTTTTTCATCGAGATAATTTATAGTGTTAAATTATAATTTTTATTGGTTTTAAAGTGTAAATAGATTATATTTTTATCATTTAATCCAATTTAGGTTAGTAGAATCAAATTTACATTGAAATTAGACATAAAACATTTCAATCTTTTGAATGTTTAAACTTTAATAACCCGTTTTCTCACACTATTAATGAGATTAATTTTAATTTAATTAATAAAAATTTTGTGTTTTAAATTTTGAAAAATGGATTCCATATTTTGAATTAGTGGGTCCAAATTATGTAAATAGGGTTTTTTTGACATTATGAATAATATATTTAGTAATTTCTTTAATACTGTGGTTAAGGGTAAATTGGGTAATTAAAGGTAAAAATAATATTATTAAATTACCCTAAAACCTATAAAAATCATATTGGATGACTAAATTATACCCTTATCACATAAATTTATAAATGGAATCATTTAATGGACACTTTTCCATGAATATGACATAGATATCATTAAAATAAAAGAATGTGACAAAACATCACACTCTCATTTCTTATAAGCATAATAATTTTAATATAGGGTTAACCTAGAGATAAATAAGATAATAAATAGTATATTGAAATATTAAATAATTATCTACATCATAGTAATTTATTTATAATTTTTAGGTATTATATAATTAATATAAATACTGATATAATAGTGATACAATAATTATTTTATTAATAGAAATATCAAATAAATGATTTTAAAAATAATAAAAGAAATGTAATTTTAATTAATTAAGGAAATAAAATAATTTTATAGGTTAATAGGAGATTTTAGGAGTATATTAAATGGTTTTTTTCGAAGTTATCTTTCTTTTTGGATTTTATTTAAAGTCAAAGTAATGAATAGTTTCAAAATTGACACTATTGATATTTTATAAAAATAAAATTTTATTAAATTATTTAAAAATCATTAAAATATTTAAAAAATAAAAAGTCATAATTATAAGGTCTAAAATGCTATAAAGTGTCCAGTTTTAGAAAATTGACACCATATAAGTAAATATTTATAACCTTTTAATATTTAGAATATTATTACCACAATTAAAATTAAATAGATTAATTAAGGATAAATCAAAATGATAAGGTTTAAAATAAAATCAAAACATATCTAAATTTTATTTTTTTGATAGGATTTAGACTCATAATAATATTATATTATAAATAAATCATTTTTTAGGCATTAGGAATTGGAAATTAATTTATATTAATTTAATATTGTGAGAGTTTCCTAAAGTGCCCCTCCCCTCTCTTATAAAAGGGAACATCCTCCCTCAATTCCTCACACCACTAGAAGCCTTATATATAGACCAAAATATAAATATTTTCCTTATAAAATTTTCTATACACATACTATATGTTCTGGTATTCTCAAAATACCAACCCTAGTGCCCCTAAGAAGAGATCCAAAAGAGGTTCACTAAAGAAGAGGTAATCGTCTTAACCGACTCCTTCAAAATTATTTCTTCTTCTACTTACTATTCACATATTTTTCCATTATAAAATAATAAATCCAATATAATATATATTATATGATTTTATTATTATTATGGGACATCCATATTCTACCGTTTATCCATTCTATGAAAAATAATATCGCCATGCGTGCGTACGTACGACTTACCGTCTTCACGCTATGGTGTAATTTGTTTTTCATCACTAATTTATTTGGATGGGTATAATTATGAATATAATGGGTATAAATTATAAATATTACATTATATTGATTTTTTATAATTAATATACTATCAAATTTCTTATCATTTCACTATTAATGGAATGATACCGTCGCTTATGTGTACGTACGACCTACCGTCTTCATGATGCGATGAGATTCATCTTCCATGTTAACAATTAAATAATGAATATAAAAATTTATATAATGATTGAATTTAATATTTATAAACTTAATATCATTATAGATACAAATAAAATATATCCTATGTATAAGAAACCAAACTTACATGACCAAGAAAACATAAAAAAATGAAGTAGTTAACACCTGAAACAATGTTAATAATGAAATATTATTAACATTACTATATAAGAGGATCATATATGATATCATAAATATGGATATAGTTCTGTTATAATTTAATAACATGATTTATCTATTATACAGGAGGTTAACGCACCCTCAACTAAATGAAAGTACAGGTAAGGGTTAATTTCACAATCTCATTATTATTCTGGATTGTTTATATGTAAGTATCTCTTGAGGAATATTTATCATCCATATCCATGTTTCTTAAAAATATTTTACAAAATATTTTTACTATTATCCTACCAATTTTTTAAATCCTTTTACCCATGTTCTACTTTTTATAAAATTATTTTGAAAGTAATATTTTTTTTTAATTTTCCAAACGAGGTACTTTAGGAATTTTTCGATGAAAGGAATGTTTTTTAACTTATATAACATGAGAATATTTTTCCATAATCATGAAGAATTAAAATTTTTAATATTCCCTTACAATATTACAAGTTTATTTTCAAAGTAAATGTTTTCTTTAATAATTTTATGGATTTTAAATAAATGATGTCAAAGAAAAAGGGTATTTTTCTCAAGATATTTCAAAAGATTTTATTAGAGTATTTTCATATATGTCAACATACATTATTGAATTTGTTGTTTGATCGAGGTTGGTATCTTATGATATAATATACATTATTTAATTTAAGGGTTTATGATCAGTTTGATTGTGTATGGGCTATTTTGATACCATTCATAGTTTATGGTTAAAGCATACACATTTCGTATACTATTTTTTCAATATGAATTTTTATGTTGTTTATATTTTTATATGAGGAATGAATTGGAATTATTAAGTGATGGGAGGGGCCCACTATATCCCCTTGATTCATCAGTAGGTCTCATGAGATGAAATCAATTGGAGAAAAACCCTTTGCGGTTGTTTTCCAAGCAGTTTAGTTTTTTCAGGAGGATAGATCTTGACACAAATCATATGGGTTTCTACCCACAGATGTAAACTCTCACAAGGATGGATCTTAACAGTAGCTATCTTAAGGATGTATCTTGATAGTGAAGACATTTTAAATTTTGTATTATCTCATTATGAGATTATTTATTGATATTTCATGTGATTATTCGACTGGTAATATATCCATGGTTATGCTTTTATGATCATGTGATTATTTTATATGGTATTATTTATTATTTACATATTATGATCATGAATATGTTTAAAGGTATTGTGTTTCATTTATAAAACCTTCCTTATGTTTTATGATTATTTATTCAAAATATCTTTCACTGTATGCTTACCCTTACCGAGCATCTGTGCTTACATTTCTCGTATGTTTTATTTTTCCTAGGATGCAAAGATATGTATTATAAATAATATATAGGGTTAATCTAGGATAATAATGGAATTATTAAATGATTTTATATTTTATATTTATGTTTTTAATTGAAATGTAAGTTTCATGTATGTAATATGGCATTCAAGACTACTAAACCGATCGATCCTTTGAGATTCAAGTATTGTATCTATGCCGATGTAATAAAGTAAGGCACCAGCTCTGGGCTGCTAGGGTCAAGGTCATTATAATGATTTTTTTAGAATATGATTGAAGTGTTATTAGGTGTTTATATATGGAATGAAGTTTATGTAATAATATTTTTAATTAATTGAGTAATGTATAAAATCTTTGTACTGAGGTAAAAAATGGGTAATTCCTAACTTATGAATGAAAAAAAGACTTTATAAGAGTCTTTAGGAACTTTAGAAGTGTTATTATTGAAATTGGATTATTCTATAGGGAATTTATAAGAGTCATTCAAGACTTCATAAGTGTAACTACTAAATTATAAAGAGTAACTAAAACTTTGGAAAAGTAAAGGGGATGTTTGGAAGAGTAACTATTGGACTTTATAATATTCAACACTGGTAAAAATTTAGGAAACTAGGAGAATAAAATTTAAAGGAAATTTTTGTGTGATAAAAGTTTAAAAATATCATGAGCTTGGTCAATATCCATGATTCTAGCTTATTTTCAAGGATATTTTAATGAATATTAATGAAGAATAATATCAGGTGAATTTCCTAAGTGAATTTGAATTAAAACTTAAATTCATTCAAAGCCAATAAAACTGGAAACTTTGAAATTAATGTCCATATATTTATCTTCTATTGAAATGAGAATATTTTTATGACCAATCTTCAAGGAATTTTCATAGAATAATTGTGTAAATATTTCTAAAAAATATCAAGGGATTATAAAATCTAGAAATTGAGGGAAATGAGATGATTGGATATTGAGAAAATAAATCAACACTCTGTACCATTGAAAAACTATTGTATCAAAGTGTGAGGAGAATAATAATCCCATAAACCTACACTAAAATAAGAATTATAACTGGGTTGAGACATGTTTTTATTATTACTAATTAGTCATGTGATTTATAGTGAGAGGGAAGAAAATTATCCCATGCATGCATGATCCAATATATGAGATGATTATTCTAGATATTTGAGAAGTGAATCCAATATAATGGAACTCATTTATATTTATATTATATTTTAAGTCCTTTAAGAAGAATATCCTATTATTAATGTTAAAGAATTTGGATTTTTACAAAGGATATTTTTCAAAAAAAAAAGAGAGATGATAATATGAAGGTTGGTGGTAATAGGATAAATAACACCCAACATTGTTGTTCTAACTATAAAAGTTCAAGGATGAAGTTTTACCTTAATTTTTAAAAGAAATAGAAAACTTAGGAATTGTCAAGGATGTGCACTTACCCTCTATTATAATCACTATTATATTAGTGATAATCCTGATCTCAAAACATGAACCAAACCAGGAAAGGATTTAGCTCTTATATTATGAATGAAAATTATAAAATCCTTATATACTATTAATTTAGTTATATTTATGATATAATAGAGGTGAGGGATAGTTTATACTGATTGGATCAAGACCTAATCAGTGATACATGTTTAATTTAAAAAATTTTATAAAAAATATATACCAATAATTCACCCTTGATAGTATTTCAACTGACTCGGGCCTTTCAATTGGTATAATAGAAATCTAAGTTCCCTTTGAAATCCTTTCTTTAAAAAATAGGTATAGATATTATGAGTTTATTTAACTGTATAGGATATCTCTTTTTTTATGGGAATAAATTTCATGGGTGGAAGAATAAAATTCTACCTTATCTACTCTCACAATACATGGACGTTAGTGATGATGTAACTATAGTCTTTCCATACCTCAATAGAAATTCTACATTGACCTTTTCTTATAAAAGGAATTTATAGGTATATGGGAAGTATTTGAATGCAATGCTATCTTTATTTTCTGATAAATTATACATAATGGAGATGGATCTCAAAACTACTAAATAAATTTAGGGAAAAATAGAAAATATGTATGCAGGGAATGTCAAGAACAAGGAAGCCAAACTACAAATCTAGAGTACAAAATTTGAAGTTATTAGTATGGATGAATATTTTAATGTTGATGAATATTTTACCGGGGTAAATGAAATAGTGAACTATATCAGAGGTTTTCACAATAAGCTAAAAGATTACATAGTCATTAAAACGTTGATAATAAATTTTCTAGATAGATTTGATCCCAAGGTTTCTATTATAGAAGATATGGAAGATATTTCCCTTGATTAATTACACAATACCATTCTTAATTATGAAATGATAAAAGCACTATTTTTTAAAAAAAATGACAAGGATGATATGGATTTCAAATATTTTAACAAAATAATTATAATTTAGAAGGAAATATAATCCTCCAATGATTAAGATACAACTTATGAGAGTGATCAAGTTTATAAAAAGTTTGTGGATTTTATTTAAAAAAATATGAAAATGGTTAAAGGAAAGTATAAAGTAAATATCCCACTTAAATGATTTAAGTGTGGTGGAATATGAAATTTTTATATAGATTTTTATAGAATAAAGTATACTATGGAGTCCAATAAGGAAGTGGATGAAGAGAATCCTTAAAGGAGGTCAAAATGTAGATTTTTTAAAGAATATAAGAAGTGAGGTGAAGGAAGAAAGATAATATAGAGAATAAAGAAAATAAGTATGTTGAGTAAGGAGGAAGAGGATTTTTTTTACTCAAGTGGTGATTACAAACAAGTTTTTAATAGAATAGATTCCAATTTCATGGCACATTTTTAGAAAAAAGAAGACATCTTAATAAATTGAGAAGAAGAAAGAGGATAAGAGACTTATATGGTGCACATATTGAGAACTAAACTTGAAGCATGTATTAAAATAAATACTCAAATCAATAAATAATTAAAATCCATTAATATGGATGTGAAAAATATTAATAAAGATACATATGAGATTTATATTAGATAAAATTATTACATTTATTATATTAATATTCTCAAAGTGAAAGTGATTGAGCAGGATAGAATCATAAAATAATTTCAATAGAAATATACTAATCAAGAAGAAGTAATTAACCAAGATGAATCAAGGTTCCTTAAGGCTACAAAAAAACCCTAAAAAGTTTAAGAGTGAATTTTATAAATCTATTGAAGTGAAATTTGAGTAATCACATGGTGTTGAAAAATCATGCGCATCAACTCAAGTAAAATATTCTCCAGCTGTATCTAAAAATTTTAAATTTGTTTCAACTATTAGTGTAGGTTCTAAATAACAATATGGGAAATCCTATATTGATAAAAAAAATTTACGATAAATATTATAGCTAATTATGTTGATAATGGTGAAAATAACAAAGGTTCCTCTAAACCCATGTAGAAGAAAGATGATATTACGTTAAGAAAACAAGCATATTTTCATAAACAAACTCAATAATTTTAAGGTAGAATTGGTTTTAGGGGATAGTGCTGGTGTTGTGGTTCTTATGGGTATAAATACTATATATTCTAATATAATATTTCTCTACTTTGGAAATAGAGATTGAAAAAAATTAAGGGGATATAATCTAAATTTAGAAGAAACCAAGATGTGAGAAATTAAAACGTGAGTGAAAGACTTTATATGGGGAATATTTAAAACAATTTTGATGGTATTGAAGATATTTATAGAAGATGTAACCAAAAAGGTAACTTTAAAGAAGATTGTATGACCATATCCTAGGTTAACAAGAATATATTTCTTAATGAAATAAAATTTAAAGGAAAAGCAGGGTTAATAAGCCCCTCATTATTGAGGTGTCTATCAAGTCAAGCAAAGGGAAAAATCCATGGATTCTTGATAATGGATACTCATCTCACATGAAAAAAGATAAAAAAGTGATTAATAATATTAGATAACATGATATTGGTAATGTAAATTTTGGAAATAAATTATCTCTAAAAATAAATGTATTTGAGAAACTGATATTGAAGCCCAAAAACTAAAATCAAAGGATGTTTTATTTTATATTGGGAATAACATAACTTCTTAAGTGTGATCTAACTATGTGATTATGGTAATGAGTTAATATTTAAAAGGAACACATGCCTCATCAAGAGGATAAAGTTTGGGAAGATAATTACAACTAGTGAAATAACTAGTGGTAATTATTTCATATTAGAGACTCAAATAATTCATGCTACTTGAGTATAAAAAATGAAAACAAATTATGGTATAAAAGTTTGGGTCATATTTTTTAGAGATGTTTGAGAAAAATTTCCAAGGGATATGTGGTGAGAGGCTTCTCTAATCTCAAACAAGAAAGGAACAAAATATGTGAGAAATTATAAAAGGGATAAATCACTCAAATCTATCATAAAAGGGTGCAAATTCATACTATTAATCCCATTGATTTGATACATTTCGATTCATGTGGTCCCATGAGACAAAAGTCCACTCAAGGTGATATTTATTTCATCACATTTAAATATTATTATACCATAGTATCTAATTTAATATTTATAAATCATAAATTTTTTATATTGGATTTATTTAATATCTTTAGAAAAATAGTTTAAAAAGAGTTGGTGATGATGATCAAGAAATTCAGATCTGATAATAGAAGGAGTTCACAGGTAGATTATTTGATTCTTATATTGAAGAAACATACCATTCAGAATCAATGTATCACTCATTAAACTCCCCTAAAAAATTGAGTATTTGAAATGAAGAATATGATTTTGGTAGAAATGGGAAGGTCTTTGTTGGCATAACATTATCTCACAAAAATTTTATTAGAGGGAAGATTTGTGAATAACTGTCCATATTCAAAATAGATGAATATTGAGGCTAAAATCCAACATGAATTCCTAATAATTATGGTATAAGAAAAAAAATAAAATTTTGACTACTTTATGTTGTCTAGTAATACCTATTTTATAGAGATTAAATGTGAAAAGTTGGGTAAATTTGATCAGAAGGCAGATAAGGGTACATTTTTGGGACACTTATCAAGTGGAAATGGCTACAAATGTTAAACAAATAATTCTTAAAAAGGTTATGAAATTTTATGATGTAAAAATTAATAAGAATAATTCTAAAATTAGTATTCAATATATGTTATTTTTTTAAAGAAAAATATGAATACAATGAGAAAAATTCTGGATAGAATAGTTAAAAGTAGGTTTATTTTTAGCCAAAAAATATTAGATATAGAATTTGGCCAAATTGATGATGAATAAAAGGTTAATAATAAATAAGAATATACGTATAAAAGGTTAAAGAAGTATATATAGACTGAAATTGTAATTGTAAATCATGATAATCTTATGAAAACTAAAATAATATTGAGATATGAAAATAAAACAACTCAGATTTCTCAAATTGAGACACGTTTAGTGGCCAAAGCTATCAAGCACGAGGATTGTATTGGAGCTATGAATAAAGAACTACATTTTTTTAGAATAATTTCCCTTGGGACCTTGTTGTGAGACCTAATAACAAAATATAATTGGGACTAAGTGGATATTCATGAATAATTTAAATGAAAAAGGAGAAGACACAAGGAACAAATCTTGATTTGTGTGTAAAGGATGCTCTCAAGTGGAAGGGAATCATTTTTAAGAGACTTATTCTCTAGTTTTATGGTTGTAAAATATTGAATGTTTCTTATGTAGAAGATTACAGGTAGTATAAAATTTACCAAATGGATTTCAAATGTACTTTCTTTAATGGTGAGGTTGAAGAAGAGGTGTATATTGAGGATCTTGAAAGTTATGTGCTTGAAAATGATGGATATAGAGTTTTCAAACTTAGGAAGGATTTATATGGGTCTAAATAGGACCAAAGGGCTTGAAATTCAAGGTTGGATAACTATTTAAAAGGGATAAAATTTACTAAAGTAAAAATGGAAAACAACTTATATATAAAAGAAATGAATTTAGTTACACTCATTATAATTTTATATATCCATGAAATAATTTTTAATGGTAATAAAGAGAGTGATTATTGGTAATTTTGAAAAAAAATAAAGCAAAAATTTGATATGTCCATTCTTGGAGAGATAAGTTTCTTTTTGGGATTACAAGTGATGAAAGAAGAAAACTTTATTTTATTATCACAAAAGAAATATGAAAATGAATTTTTGATGAATTTTGAGGTGGAGGATTCAAACTAGTATCCACAATTGTTTAATTGGGGATGAAACTATCAAAATATATTGAGGGTGAGTGTGTTAATCAAAGAGAATTCAGAAGACTCAATAGAATCTATATATTATAAAATAAAAATTTTCTATGATGCGAGTATCTATTATGGATATCAGAGTGACCCAAGGGAATTATATTTTATGGCTGATAAAAAAGTCATTTGATATATAAAAATAAATATTAGTTTTAGGATGCTGTACAATATGTGAAACAAATTGAATATGTCTAAATTTACATATGTATACTAGACATGTGACTACGATGATAGAAGGTCCACTTTAGGTGGAATTTTCCTCTTAGAATATAGTTGTGTGAGTTGGCGCTACAAGAATTATAACTCAATAAAATTGAGTACTATAGAGGATGGATATATTACAACTATGATTATATATACACAGATTATTTGGATAGAGTAGCTTGAGGATTTTAGGGTGAAAGTTAAAATACCTCTCACGATTTTGTGTAATAATCAAATTTCCATCGACCTTTCTAAAAATATAGTGTAACACTCAAGGTATAAGAATATTGATATCCAATTTCATTTAATCAAGGGTAGGTTATCCAATAGTGATGTTAAAATAGAATTTATCCCAAATTCAGACTAATTGGATAATATTTTCATTATGATTATCCTTAAGGATATATTTGAGACATTAAGGCCGGACATGAATATTTTTCCCCTCCCACGCCATTGATAACCTTTGGGGAAAACCAAAATGAGCCTTGGATTATGTGTTTAAAGGGGGGATAAGTAGATACATGAATCTTTATTTCAAATAAATCCCCCTTTCAGTATATTTTTAAAGTGTTTTTGAGGTGTTTGGATATGTCCTGAATTTAATGGAAGAAGTTCTGTAATTAATTGAGTGAAGTATAAAATCTTTGTACCGAGGAAGAATATAGATAAATACTGATTTCAGAAGGGAAAAACAAGATTTTAGAAGAGTTTTTTAGAACTCTAGAAGAGTTATTATTAGATTTATAAGAGTCTTTAGAGATTTAAAAAGAGTCATGGAAGACTTTAGAAGAGTAACTCCCATGTTTAGAAGAGTAACTAAAACTTAAAAAAGGTAAAAGGTAAGTTCAAAAGAGTAACTCTTGGACTTCCTAAGAGTCAAAATTTTTGAAAATTTAGGAAATTGGGAGAATAAAATCTGAAAATTCTATGATATTCTGAATGCTTACAAATATCACGACCTCTGTGAACATCCATGACTCTAACCTATTTTTTATAGTAATAGTGGGTTCCCTAGACCCAAATAAACAGTACTATTTGAATACCATTTCATGTATACAGTGAGATGTGCATGATTTAATCTTACCATTATTGTGTAAACATTTCTGCATCCACTATTAAAATGGTAATGTCTATAGATTAATTATCACATCAAAAGGTTATAACAGATCCTAGGCTTTAATGAGAACCTCAAGATACCATGAAATTAATCTTAAATATATGTCCTATAGTATAGATATATCATACTGACTGGATATAATTGATGTTTGACCATCAAGTTTTGGGTGATCATAAGTATTGTTACTTCTTCTCATTAAGTTATCACTCAATGATCTCTAGTAGTTGAGATCATGTGGACAGAACCACCAATATGAACACCAAATGTTTTGAGTGTCATTGGATGTTATTATCTATGAACATGTGTATTATTTTATTGAATTGAGAACATTATCAATATGTTCCATTTGATCATGTATTTTGATATAAGGAAAAAACCCTGATAATGAAATCATGGTGAGGTATCTTGTGTTGGGTGTAACATTGGGGGTATGACATTGGTTGAATAGTCAAGATAGAATATATTTATTCTGATTTGAGGAAGTATTATATCAAACCAATTTGACCATGATGGTAGTAACTTTATAAATCCATGGACATGGTAGTCAAGGGTAAATATGTCTAGTTAAATCAAAAAACAATAAAGAAAGAAAGGATGATGACACAAGCGTACATCCTACTTTATGAAATATCTAAATAAAAAGAGATTATATTATGCAGTGCATGATCTTAGGTTATTTTTCATTGATATGACTATTCTTTGTCTCTTTAAGAGCCTTGAAGGGTTTCTAAACTTTACTCTTAGTCCATGAATACTATTTACTACTACCAAGATAAGGGCCTAGGGGGTCACACACAATAGTGTATTCAAGAATCTTCCATATTCAGTTAAATAGGTATATAGGACATGGTGAGATCCACCCTGGGGTCCTAGTGTTATCCAAGTTTCATAGATCACTGATAAATAAATAAATTCATTATTATCTGAGTTTAAAATAATTGGGTTGAATACATTTATTAAAAGTATTTACAAGTGATAAGTAAATACAAGGATTAATATTAAAAAAATAAATATTATTTATTATTCAAGGTTCATTTAATATTAGAGGGAATTACGAGTCAAGTTAATGAATCATTTTTATCATTAATATATTTAATATATTACACATATGTGATAAAATATAAATAATATTTATGACATAGTTAGTTTATCATAATTATTATTTATTACTTATTTAGTGGGCGTTAAATTTCCAGGGATTGGGGAACCCTATCCAGGTATTTTGAGAAAACCACTGTATAAGTTAGAGAGGATATTCATTTCATGTACTATTCATGCATCCAAAATGAGAGCTTCTCTCTCCTCCTACATTCTAGAGAGATAAATCCTCTATTCGAGCGAATGATCCAAGATTTCCTTTGTGGATCGAAGGCATGGGATCATAATGATCAATGAGACGTTGAAGAAATCGTCAGATCTCTACGCTAGTAGTCAAAATTCGATTAACAGCATGTACAAAGATTCTTGAAGTGTGTGTGAATGATTTAAAGAGGTTCTTCCTTGGATCCTTCAAGCAACGATCGTCGGTATTGAGTGACAGAAGAGCGGGATTCAATTCGAACGAGGTACTCATTTTTTTATTTTTTGTTCTTAGAATAATCCACATGAGATCCTCAGACTATAATGGGGATCAGATCACTGAAGATGACAAGTTCTGTCGCTTAAGTGATAAAAATTTAAAATCATCAATACATAGGCTTCCGTTGTTCACCTCAGTACCAAAAATTTGTATCAAAGCGATCACGTGGATATTATGATCCAAGAATAAATATTATTTTGATTTAAATTTAATTAAATGGTTTTATATCAGTCCCTATGAATCCAACCATGCTTCAATCTAATCATGGATGACCAATTTACGACCATCCAATTTTTTTTATAGATCGAGATGGTGTTTTTTGGATGATGAAAATTTAGATATTTTTTTAAAAATCACGATATATATATATATTTTTTTTTAATATCTAGGAATCAACTGGTTGGATTCTGGTCAGCAGATTACGAGGGCCATATTCAATCCATCCGGTGAAGTTCATTTCCACCGATGGTGGAATAATAAAAAAACATGTTAATAGGCGGCTTGACTTAACTAGTTAAAAAAAACTTTTGTTCAAAATAAAAAAGTGAAAGCTAAAATGAGTGGAAGCTATGAGATATTTCCACATATCTAACAAAGAAAAAAAATGGGGTTTTTTTTCTAATGGTTATTCCCAGCCTTTACTTAAGAAAATGAAGACTGAGCAATCTCTGCACAATGGACCCTCTCCTCGGTCTCCCTCACTCTCCCGTGTGGCCGCTGCTCCAGCCGAGCCACCACCTCGCATAGGAAGAAACCCTGTTTGTGCCACCCTCGCCTGGAGCAGAAATCGGATGTCGACCATCTTCCACTTGTGGTTATCCCTCAGCTCGCTGCTATTACTTGACGGTGCTGCCCACCACTTAAACCGCAAGCCACCTCCTCCACATAAGTGAGTCATTGAATCCCCATCGATGCCCTCAGTCACACTCACCACCTGGGTTGGCCACTAACTCCTCCATCTCGAAACTCACGCCACCGTGCACATAGTTGAACGAGCTAGCCGATATCCATTAGAGTAGGTCCCACCACTGCGCTACCCCGCTACTGTTGTGGGACCCTAACACTGTCCAGATCTAGGTTGTCAAGGCCTGACCGTTGTTCCTCTCACTTTTCAGCTGCTGCTTACTCGAACCCTTCACCAGAAGCTGACCCCCCAGATCAGGATTTCTCCATCACAACCGGCTAGATCGGGACCGCGACCGAGCATCCCTTACCGGTTGACGTCTAACTGGCCAAATTACCGATTCTCTCGACCATTGGACCAACATGACCACTCTTTATCGTCCTTCATCCGTCATAGACTAACCCTCACACCCTTCCATCACATGAGGTACTCCTCAGTACCACTCTACACAGACCTAATCCACCCCAAAAAGGCCCAAGCCGGTCCTCCCAACCCGGAACGGGTCTGGACGGACTTGTCTAGCCCATAACACCCCTACATGGGGTTTTCACGACCCGATATGGTCCTACGAGGGATCAAACCAATCCACAATGGGTATGAATGAGGTTTTCAGGGTCTAAATTAATATAATAAAAAAATATTTAATTTAATTAATTTAATTTTTTTATTAAATCTAATTAATTAAAATATTTTTTTGGTTAGAAATTAATATTTTTAATATTCTAAAATATTAATTTTATTTTAGTATTAAATTTAATTAATTAATTAGTTTTATTTTTAGAATTAATATTATATTAATGACGAGACTGAATAAGATAAATTATTTTAATTTATAAAAATTAATTCAATTTATTTAAATACCCTCTTACTTTAAATTTAATGTAATTTAATTTTATTGTGTGCTTATTTATTATACCAACTGGTCTTAAGCATGAACCAACCTTGTGTTTGTATGATTTATTTATTTGATTATTTATTACCTGTATGATATGATTGTAATAAGTATATAATTAAATGATTGTTTGTGCATCATCTTTTTATTCAATATGTATAAGGGTATGCGTGTCCACTTTATCTATTGTATTTTGTACTCCCGAGACACCCTTTTCTACATGCGAGTATTTTTATACTATGATGAGAACAGTGTAAGATGAAGACAATGCCAAGATGAGGCAAAATTCAGATGAGAGGTGGTCACACTAGATGATGATGAGAAACATCATGAGTCAAGCTATGAATTATTTAAGATTCTCCTAAGTAATGGCTGATCCATTAAGTTTAAATGGAACAACCAATATTATATTATCAATACCAGTCAATTATTTATTTTCTCTATACATTGGTTTATTATTTTATGCATTGGCATGACATCAATAAACACATAAAATAATAAAAAAGAAAAAAATGCATAAAGTAACAATGAATTGTTTTATATTAATGTCTAGTTGTGAGCGTGAAAACATAGTTTGAAAAAATTAATAGAAATGGATTACATTTTTTGAGAAAAATATAAAACCCTCAAAGAAATATTAAGTCACAAAATTCCTTCCATCATTTGAATTTTAACAAAACTGAGTGTATAAGGTGCTCAATCAACCAAAGTTGAGGGTGAATCCTACTACCAAGAGTTCTTATGAGAGTGATGGGTTGAATTGACTGAATTTTGTAGCAAAGAAGTAGATAAATCTATCTTGCTACAATTTTAGAGGCAAACATTGAGTAAATCATATTTATGATTTTAGAAGGTAAGACTTCACTTGACAGATCAAGGAGCTATTAGTTAATGTAGTTGGCCAATGAAACACCTACCTTGAACTCTCTAAGTAGCGGCATTGCCAAATCTTATAGACTATGAG
This sequence comes from Viscum album, assembly GCA_963277665.1. Lineage (NCBI taxonomy): Eukaryota > Viridiplantae > Streptophyta > Magnoliopsida > Santalales > Viscaceae > Viscum > Viscum album. Next base: position 1,720,717,660 of record OY728160.1, on the reverse strand, counting down.
GGGATGATCAAGGATCCTAGCCACTCAAATAATCAAGTGATAGAGTATTCTGATTCTAGTATATAGTGTTTCTAGAGTTCAATAAAATAGTGGGATAAATTTAATGATATAAATAATCAGTAATGTCTAATCGGTAATCAAGATAAAAGTATTAATCTACTAGTTTTGTTTTTTAGAAAATGGAAATTACCACAAGACATACTATGATATTTATTGAAAAAATTCACTGTACTATCCATCATGAATTTCTAAAAATTAGTACAGGTGCATGCGAACAATACTACGATATAGGAAATTCAAGGTGCTAGAGTCCCAAGTACCTGTTAGGCCACCTTAGGAAGTGAGGGTGTAAAAATTTCTTATAAAAGACTCATGAATGACACATATGGTGGTTATGAAATAATTCTATCATAAATGTATGATGTGAGTAATGAATACTACATTAGTACATGGATGATATTACATGTAGTCTCATCTCCGAGAAGCTTGTGAGGAGAAAGTGAAGCGTAGGTATGAATAGGTGATAATTACACTGGATACATGTAAATTGAAAGATGGATCATGATATTTAAATGGATCCCTTTATCGTATCATTTTCACCCATTTAATCTAGTTTTGTTTAAGATAATAAAATGAAAATTATGGAGAAAAATGATTCATTTCCTTCTAGATAATGTTCTCAAAGAAATGAGATCATTAAAGAAAGAATAATCTTTAGTTCTTATGGTGAAAAGGTTGAAATACGAGGTGAAAATACCAATAAAAAGCATGATATAAAAAGGTACCTTCATAACATCCTTCAAAAAGAGGTATTAAACAGGATGTTATTTTCTTCATATATCATTTTTTTAAAGTGGGTTCTGGTCAAAAGACCAGAACAAAGAGCTTTATTCAATAAGAAAGAGTCACAAACAAGTTACATCAGATGGAAAGGGGGCAATTTTCTAGAGTCCTTAACAAAAATAGGAATTAGCTCTGGCGGGAGTTCATTCCTCCAAGTGATCTCATGAGAGACTCCCAAGTTGGAAAGCCCATCAGCGATCATATTAGCCTCCCGATAGGTATGAGTGGCCATAAAGTTGAGGTCATTGAGCGCAGCGAGGAAATCCATCCATCTGGGGGTGAGAGACCATGCCAGATGAACATCACCCTTCCATATGGCTTGAATAATAGTAGTGGAGTTGCTCTCGATCCAGATATTCTTCCAGTTGAAAAGCTTTGCATAGGAGATGGCATGAATGGTAGCAAGCATTTCGGCCTCTAGCGCAGAAGCATTTCCGCAGCCTCCAAAGAAACATCTGAGGATTCGGTCCTGATGGTCTCTGAAAATTCCTCCGCAACCAGCGAGACCGGGATTGCCTTTTGAAGCTCCGTCCACATTTACCTTAATCCATCCAGGAAGAGGTGCCTGCCAGAAGACTTCAACAGTGTAGCGAGGCTTCGAGAAGATACCTTTGATGCCAATTCAGCGAAGGGTTTCAAAATATGTGACAGAATTGTCACAAAAATCTTTTTGGATCATAGCCGCTTCCTTTATAGCCAGCAGAATCCTTAATTTTCCTGCATTAAGATTAAAAGAGTTATTGTTGAAAAAGGAGTCATTTCTACCATACCATAGAGTATGCATAAGCTCCGCAACAGCCGTCAGAAAGAGATTCTTGATTTGGGGAGATCTTGGGAAATCCAACACTCTTTTCAGTTGAGAGAAAATAAAAGAATCTAAGAGACAGCTGCATCCAAAAAGGTCAAAGATGTAATGCCAAAGGTCCATAGCAGTGTCACAAGATAAAAAAAGATGATTGATGTCCTCACGATGCTGGTTGCATAATTTACATTTAGAGCAAATATTAAATCCATAAGATTTCAAGCAAACATCAGTTGGAATTTTTTGATGCGCAATAAGCCACATAAGAGTGAGATGAGAAGGCTTGATCCATGCTTTATTGAATTTGGACACCCAATTAAAATTTTCATCCTCATTAGGAAAGTGATAGCGATAAAATTTTTTAGAATCTAAAAGGCCATTGTGAGCAGGTTCCCAAACAAGGAGATCCTCATTGGAAGTGAAATAATAATTATCCACAATCCCCTTGATATGATTTGGAAGTTGAGGATCAGGGGAATTAATAATCTCCCTAATAGAGCAATTTGGGGGATTAGGGGAAAAGGTATTAGGAATATCAGAAATAAGAGAGTGGCCAGTCCAGTTATCAAACCAGAAATTTAAAGAAGAATTTTTACTAACAAGCCATCTAGAATTTTCCATGATAGAGTGAAAAGAAGCTTTAATCAAAGGACAGATAGAAGAAGTCATGTAGTTAGAAGAACCAGACTTAATCTTATCAGGGAATCGGTTTTTGAGGAATCTCATGGAAAAGGAGTTATTATGGATAAGGGACCATGTGAGTTTGGCCTGAAGGGCCTCATTAAAAATTTTAAGATTCTTAATACCGATTCCTCCATTTTCAATAGGTTTACAGTAAGTGGCCCAAGAAACCGTAACCAATTTCCTTTACAGAGTACTTCCACTCCAGATGAAATTTATTATAGCTGTATTGAGCATTTTTATCATCCCCAAAGGCCATTTGTAGACCATCATGGAGTAGACGATCTTAGAGACAATCATGGATTTAACAAGGAAAATTATTCCATCCATTGAAAGGGATTTACCTTTCCAGGAAGAAAATTGATTTAGAACTTGATCAACGATACTAATAAAATAACAAGCCTTGGGTCGACCCCAGAAAAGGGGAACACCCAGATAAGTAAAAGTAAGGGATCCTTCCTTAACCCCTAAGACATTGGAGATATGAGTTTTCCTATTCGAGGGGAAGTTTTTACCAAAGTAAATAAAAGATTTTTTCCTATTAATGCATTGGCCAGAAACCTACTCATAATGAGCAATGATGGATTTAAGGTTGTTAATATTTCGTTTGTCTCCCTGAAGGAAGAAAATAATATCATCAGCATAGAGCAGGTGAGAGGGAGCATGAAGATTTCTAGAAGCAATGATAGGTTTGATTCGGCCTCCCTCAACGTTGAGCGAGAGCAGTCTACTAAGATAGTCTTAAGCGATAGAAAAAATGATAGCAGAAAGCGGATCTCCTTGCCTAACGCCTTTGGAGCATTTGAAATAACCCCTAGGTGAGCCGTTAATAAGAACAGAGATATTGGTTGAGTTGAAAATGATTTTGATTTTATTTATAAAGGAATCATTGAAGCCAAAACTGGAGAGGACCTTAAAAATAAAGGTCCAGTCAATCATATCGAAGGCCTTAGTGATGTCCAGCTTAAGAGCAATATTCCCACCTCTAGTTTTTCTATTCAATAAATTGGTAGATTCAGAGGCGAGGCAAATAAAATCTTGTATAGATCTACCTTTAATAAAACCAAACTGGTTTCAGGAGACAATTTTGTTGCTAATATTAGAGTGCCTATTAGCAAGAATCTTAGTAATAATTTTAAAGAGAGAATTTAAGAGGGAAATGGGTCGAAAGAGATGAATTTCATCCGCATTGTCAACTTTAGGAATTAAAGTGAGGAATTGAGAGTTTAGAGCATGAGGGAGAACCCCTTTTTCAAAGAAATATTTAACTAAATTATAATCAAGTACTCATTTCTTCTTTAGTGAATATTTATCAACTTCAATTAATGTTTCTATTATATTTCTTGGGTATTAAATAAAATATTCCAATCACATATGTGTATTTGAATACACTAACATCATAAGTATTGAAATGTTACTAGAAGTAAGGTGTATTATCCAAGTGGCTGAGAAAGGGTGGTTCTTAAGTCAGTGGGGAGAAGTACAAAACTTCTAATTTCCAAGTTAATGATTCTAGGTGAAATTTTGTTGATTATTACCAGAAAATATATCTCAATGTCCTTTAGGCACAAGTATAATTCATTCCAAGTTTAGGAATTAATACTCAACCAATAGTTCAGTGGTATTTGAATCATAGTCAATACCTAATGAATATAAAATGTAAGACTTATATACCCAATTGTGGCAAGATAACTCTTTATCGAGTAAAACTAAAATTTGATGTCAAGGAAATACCCAATATTGTATTTAGACATAGTGGATATAAAAAAATTAGGTATTATCGATAGATATACTTGTTTATTTTTAGAAAAAGAAACCTTTATAAATAAAGGTAAGTCCCAAAGCTTTTAGAATTAGTTCAGCTAGAGAGTGTAAAATATTCCAAGGGTAAGCTAGTGGTAAGTATACTTCATAAGACTACTTTTAGTGTTTAAGTAATGTTAAAGTGAAGTATGGTATATGTATGGTCAGAAGATATGAGATGCTTTAGGCTAGTGTGCCAAATAATATCTTGACCAAGCATTCATCGATCAAATAATGTAGCATGGATTAATTCTTAAACACACATTACCTTACCCACATCAGGGCTATAATGATAATAAGGAGGATCAATGACGAGTCTTACATGTTAACATTGATAAAAAAAATGTTGTGTGGAGAAATTCCTAAATTCAAATATCCTAATACAAATTGGAGTCATGATATAAGTAAGAGGCGTATCATTGTTGCAACTTATATATGAATTGCAGTGACTTCTGTTCTTTTCTAGAAATGAATCGCAAATAACAGTGTTATCCCATAAATAACATGCCAACTATCATGAAAAAAGGATATCATATGAGTTATTTTATGATGGAAATCCATTATGTCATAGGAACAAGTGTTTCTGTGCCGAGTGTTTGTTAAGGATATTGACAAACTTGCTTCAAGAAAAACATAATGTGCATATAAAGTAATTATCCAAAAAAGTTTATTAGGATATTACAGAAATCATTATGATAGAAAAGCTATAGTCAAGTGATAGAATGCATTTCTATAAATGGGTCCAAATCCCTATTTGAGATAGTGGGAGAAATATTGTCTTGGGTTTAGTCAATATTAGAGATTCATAAGAAGTTAGCACAGGAATAAGTTCCATAAGATCACGCCGAAAGAGAATGTTTCAGATACACATACTACTTAGGAAGGATAAAACCATGGTGATGGTTTCATATTCACCATGGTTTGTGATACATTATTCATTAAGAATAATAATCCATACAAGTATACAATATATGACAATTAATTAAAATTGACAAGATCTGTTAAAATTCAATAATGGATTCCATGTATTGAAGTACAAGGGGCTTATTATTTATCAATATTATGATGGGTATTCAAGTGAGATAATACATGCTTTGTCAAAAAAAAAATAAGCGAGACAATACATGGATGATACATGTGTGGTAAAAATAAAGGATTAATTGGTTATACCAAGTCATTATGTCTAAATCCATTAGAATATTACTTGAAATTTCTAATTTTTTTATGATCATATTATTGATAATTGGAGATCAAGACCACCAATTGAGGATGATGTATATATAACACAACTAGAAAGGGATGGTGACATCATATAATTCCAATAAGGGTGTAAGTTACTCAAATATAGTTTTGAATTAAAGTAAGAAACATGATATTATAACATTCATTTGGAATAAATATTTTCTATGTGTCTACTAGAGGTTAGTGGGAGAGCCTTTATTTTCCATGTAATTTTTTTTGATAACATATGAAAAATAGTTATTGGTCTTATAATTAGTTAGGATCAGGATGAAAGTAATTCTCTAGAGACCGAATTAAAGTAAAAAAAATAATTTCTAGATAATAGAATCTACTGAGGTAGATCTAATGGTTGCTTATACATAGTTAATTGTATATATACTGACAACATATTGAAAAATAAAAGTTGGAAAAATTTGAGAGAGAATTGTTACCAGTGTCACATGGAATAAATATCTCTAAGAAAACATACATGAACATAGGTGGGGATTAAAGAGGTGAGTTTAATTCCATAATCTTCTATGATGGATGAATCACATATGCCATGATATGTACAATATATGATGTTTCCCACATATTCTTTATAGTATGAAAATATCAGTTATATATTGTAGATGTCACGAACCATCCTCGGGGCCCGTGCCGTGACTACCCCAAGCCCGACTTCCATAGGCCAGGGGTTGGCGACTAGCACCAAAGGCGTAAATCCCAATATAAAGGGAAGGAATTTCCTTTATGATAGTAACAAACACAACAAAGTACACAACTGAAGCAAGCACTAAGTAAACTGAGTACAAAAGTAAATTCTGAAAGGTAAATGGGCCAGAATACAAACCCAACTGATAGTACAGTACAACTGAAAAGAAAGTACAACAACAGTAAAGTAAAGAAGCAACCACTGAGTCGTCCTCTCGGAATCCCACCTGAAGGGTGGGTACAAATAGTCTCTCCCAGTACCACGGTTCCGTCCGTCTGCTCCGTGTACGTCACACCAAGTTCTCCACCTCCGAGTACCGTCCAGCTCTACAAGCCTCTACCACGATTAGCATTGTCCATCGTCTACATCCAACACAACGTAGGGCGGGCATTTCCCGTATAGGGGTGAGTATAAAGATACTCAGTAGGGACCCCGAGACCCCTGGAGGTCTCCCAGAATCCACAAAGGATAAACCACAAAGGAAAGATACAATCACGAAGTAACAACCAACCCTACTTAGGTATATGCCCATACATATACCTAAGTCATCAATTCCAGTTTGACTTCTACTCTCGAGCCCAAGCACAACCCAGTCCACACAGGAAAGAAGTCAATCGCACCATTGATAATGATTGAAAGTCAAGACTCATCTCACACAGGTACACATCTTTCGTATAGCAATAGAGATGATCAGATGTAGTCACTGATTCATCTAAGCTGTCGGACCCACAAATGATACAAGTCCAGCTAAGCTGTTGGATCCACACAGGATACAAGACCAACTACTCTGCCGGACCCACACATGATACAAGTATAGGGGTCGATACTGCCAGACCCACACAGGATACAAGAACAGTAGCCATCGCCATCGAACCCACGGTGGATCCCAGTACGGTAGTCGTCGCTGTCGAACCCACAGAGGATTCCAGTACAGTAGTCGATGCAGTCGCAACCAGCTCTAGGGTTCCCGCACACAGCACACTCGATTCTAGGAGGGTCCGCTCCTCGAGCAAGGGGGTCGATACATCAACAATCACAAAGTCTAGAGTTGTTGTATCCCAAATTTCTATCTCGTCAAAAGAAACCCAACGCGACAGACGGTGCGTCAATCGGACGCCCGGTCTGAGAGTTATTGGCTTTTCCATTTTAGGGGCCCGGTTGGTTTTTAAGAAAAAACCAACCTGAACGTACTCTAGATGCATTCAAACCTCAAGTGGAGTATTCCAAAAGAATCGTCTCATAAAAATAAATTCAACGTAGTTGACATCACGTCAATCGGACGTCCGGTCCTTAAGTTATGAGCGTTTCCGCTTTAAGGGCCCGGTTGGTTTCGAGTTCGAACCAACCCAGATGTACACAAACATCACCTAAACCTCAAGTTTAATATACCAAAAATACCATCTCAATCCAAGTATTCTTACTCAACTGACGGTATGTCGATCAGATGTCCGTAACTCAAGTTATGAGAAAAAGACTGAAAAATGGTCCGAAGTGGGGGGTCTGGGCCCGGTCCGACCCTGCCCAACACACCCTGGGTCGGACCAAACCTGGTCGACCCGAACTAGGTCCGGTTCTGGCCTGGCTAGGTGCAGCCCGACTCGGTCGGTGCGGCCCGGTCCGTGTGACCCGCCTCGGCCCGGCCGGGGGGGGGGGGTGATGGCTCGACCAGCTGGCCGAGCGGGGGGGGGGGGGGGGGGGGGGGGGGGCAGCCCCCGCTTCTGCGAACACGGTGCCAGGCTGGCGCCGTTGGTCTCCCAGATCCTGTACAGTTGCAGGATCTTCTCCTCATCACCACGGCCGGTGCCACGGCGGGCTTCTGCCTGCAACGCGCTGGGGCGCCGCCGCTGTCTTCTACGGGCCACCAGAGTCATTCCTGTGGTCCGTTTTTGCTTCCGTCTGCGCCTGCGGTCATCTCAGGATCCGAAATTCACTGCAAAGGCTCCAAATCTACATTGCGGTCCCATTTTTTTGTCTTCAACATCCCACGCATCAAAAACAAAATAGCGGTGGGTCCGGACTTGTTCGTTAGTCCGTACCCACCGCACTAGTGGTTCAAAACATCATCCAAAAATTAAACGCCGTGTTCGAGAGTATAAAACACATATATGAGATATACAAATCCACCTACCTCTAAGTTGTTGTCATAGGCGACGTAGTCTCCTTGACATCGAGGTGCGTCTGAGGAAGATGCGTCGTTGGAAGAAGTTCTTTGCGTTCTTCGTCGGGGGTGTTCTTCGTTGAAGAAAGGTGTTCTTCATCGATGAAGGATCACCTCTCCTATAGTTCTCCTGAGTCTTTTCCCAACGGTGATTGTCCAACAAAAAGAAATAAGAGGCTCTCCAATTAATAGAATTGTTATGCAATTCATATTAATTCCAAAGCGGTGCCAATTAATTTAACGCTGACATTAATTATAAGATTTGACACATTTAATGGGAAGAGGGAGGTGGGAAGGCTCCACCATTAATGAGGAGTTGTCAAAGGAAACAACAGGGAATTAATGGGGAGTTGAAGGTTGGGGATCGTGTGAGCCCCGCCTCACAAACATCCACACATGGGAGGAAATAACCAACTCACAAAATAAAATTGTGTAACACACAATTTTATTTAGTTTAAGATTAAACCCCAAAAATTAACTTTCGACCCGCATAAAACACAACTGCGGTAAAGGTACTATTAAGAAAATATTGGCGCTACGAGTTCATCAGTGCCCACAGATTTCAATTCCGAGCACCGCTTAAAAAGATAGAAAAACCCGCTCGTACGTTTACTGAACGTACCTGAACAAAACTTCAAATATTAATTCCGGGCACACCGGGCCTCAGGATCAGGTGCCTTTAGAAGCCACAGACTCGTAAAATTTCAAAGTATTTAAGAAAAAAAATTTCTTTGAAATTTCTAGGTCTTTAAATTACTCCCACCTCAGGGATTTACTTCCCCATAAAGCTACTACATATTCTAGGGAAACAAATGAGGGTACTGAGCACGCATCTGAGCCTCCCACTCCCATGTTATCTCCTAGAGGTTCTCATGTTGCCAACGAACGCGCACCAGAGGAATCAACCGTCTATGAAGGACCTGCTCTTGTCGATCCTCGATCTCCACGGGTACCTCTGCAAACATTTCCCCATCATCGATGTCCAGCTCCCCGTGATCGATGATGTGGGTCGGGTCGTGCATGTTTCTCCTCAGCTGAGATAAATGGAAGAATTCATGTACCCGGTGCAATTGAAGTGGAAGGGACAGGTGGTAAGCCACCTCGCCTACTCTGTTGAGGACCTGGAAAGGTCCGATGAATCGCAAAGATAACTTGCCACCTCGGCCAAATCTCTGTAATCCACGTCGAGGTGAGACTCGTAAGAAAACGTGGTCGCAAACCTCGAACTCCAATGGTCTCTGTCTCCTATCAGCAAAGGACTTCTGTCTGCTTTTTGCAGTCTTCATCCACTCCAGGATGATCTGTACCTTCTCCATCGTAGCCTGAACTATCTTTGGTCCTACAAGTGCTGACTTCCCTGGGTCAGTCCAGCACAGAGGCGATCTTCAAGGTTGGCCGTACAATGCCTCGTATGGTGCCATCCCAATGGTGGAGTGGTAGCTGTTATTGTACGCAAACTCCACCAAAGGTAGGTGATCCTCCCAGTTGTGGCCAAAGTCAAGGAAACATGCACGGAGCATGTCATCGAGTGTCTAAATGGTCCTCTCCATCTGGCCATTCATCTGAGGATGAAAGGTGGTGCTCAAGTGTAGCTGCGTCCCAAAAGCCTCCTGCAACCCCTTTCAAAGCCGGGAAGTAAAGCGAGCGTCAGAGACGATAGACGATGAAACACCATGAAGCTATACGATCTCCTGAATGTAGAGGTGTCCCAAGCTCTCTACTAAGCCCTGCTCTCTGATCGGAAGGAAGTGGGCTGACTTGGTGAGTCGGTCTATGATCACCCAGATGGAGTCGTGTCCTCTAGAAGTACGTGGGAGCCCCATCACGAAATCCATGGATATCCCATCCCACTTCCACTCCAGAACCTCCAAGGGTTGTACCAAGCCTGCTGGTACCTGGTGCTCCGCCTTCACTTACTGACAAGTGAGGCATCGTGAAACGAACTCTGCTACAACCTTCTTCATACTCGGCCACCAATGATATTGTCTGAGGTCCTAGTACATCTTCACCACTCTTGGATGTACCACTAGAGGGGAAGTGTGAAAATACCTCAACACTTCATCCTATAGTGCAACTGGTACCATGGTTCATCCCCTGAAGAGGATGAAATGCTCTCCTCCTTTAGAAAATCCACCAGGCGCCTGCCCTATAGAAATCTGATCATGTCGCGTCTCACAGTCAACGTACCCATGCTGTACCTCTCTGACCCGCGGAAGTAGTGGAGGAGTGACTGTAAGAGACTGTAGAAAGGCTGCCCCATCTCTATCCACGAAGGATATCTGCAACACGGCTAGCTGCTCCGTCGCCTCTCCAAGTAGATGAATGCCTGATCTCCTGCTGAGAGCATCAGCCACAACGTTCCCCTTCCCAGGAGTATAGACTATTTTAAAGTCATAGTCCTGGAGGAACTCGAGCCATCGCCACTGTCTCAGGTTTAGGTACTTCTGTAAGAAAATGTACCTGAGACTCTGGTGGTCAGAGTAGACTGTAAAGCACTCGGCCATCAGATAGTGTCGCCATATCTTCAGGGCGAAGAGCACTGCTACTAACTCCAGGTCATGGGTAGCGTAGTTCTACTCATTCTGCCTCAACTGCCGTGAACTGTAAGTGATCACTGCTCGCTTCTGCATCAGGACACACCTGAGTCTGGTCTCTGATGCGTCACAATAAACTACGTACCCTACGCCCTCCTATGGTAGCCTTAAGATGGGCGCACTGGTCAATCTCTGTCTCAGCTCCTGAAAGCTCTGCTATAATCTATATGACCACACGAAGGGTTTCCCCTTCTTCATCAAAGCTGAAATCAGTGCTGCAACTCTGGAGAAGTCTGGCACAAATCTCTCATAGTACCCAGCCATACCTAGGAAAATCCGCACCTTCGTCACGCTCCTGGGTGGCTCCCAAGAAAGTACTGCCTCGATCTTCACAGGATCCACTGCAACTCCTGCCTCTGAGACGACATGCCCCAAGAAGTTAACCTCTCGAATCCAGAACTGGCACTTCAAGAGCTTACCATAAACATGGTGCTCTCGGAGTGTGTACAGTATAACCCGTAAGTGGTAGGCGTGCTCCTCCTCAGTAGCCGATTAAATCAGTATGTTTTCAATGAAGACTACGACAAACCGATCAAGGTAAGGCTGAAATATCCTGTTCATGAGACTCATGAACACTGATGGAGAATTGGTCATGCCGAAGGGCATAACCAAGAACTCGTAGTGGCCATACTGACACCTAAAGGCCGTCTTCTGCACATCCTCATCTCGAACTCTAAGCTGGTGATATCCTGGCCTGATGTCTATCTTTGAGAACCACTGTGCTCCCTTGAGCTGATTGAAGAGGTCATCAATCCTCGAAAGTGGGTACTTGTTCCTTAAGGTCACATGATTCAGGCGACAGTAGTCGACACACAATCGCAAGCTCCCATCCGCCTTCTTGGCGAAAAAAATCAGAGAAGCCTAGGGTGAAACACTGGATCGGATAAATCCTTTACCTTTCAAGTCCTCCAGCTATACCCGCAGCTCATGAAGCTCGGTGGGAGACATCCGATATGCTGGAGTAGATATCGGTGCTGTTCCGGGGTACAAGTCTATATAGAAGCCTACCTCTCTTCGAGAAGGTAGTCCCGAAACATCGTCAGGAAAAACGTCCTCATACTGATACACCACAACAGGAAAACTTGGACTCCGCACATCAACTGCTCCTAGGATGAGACTAGCCAACTGATGTGTGATCGGCTTCTCTCTCCTCTGCGTAAGTCCATCCTGTGCTGCAAAAGATCCCCTCTCACTAGTGAAGGTGAACCTGGTCCCATCCATGCGGAAACACCACACTTTGCGCCTAATACAGTCGATCTGAGCATGGACTGTAGATAACCAGTCCATACCCAAGATGACGTCGTAAGGCCTCAACGCCGCTACAAAAAGATCCCAGTTGAAGCTCTAACATCCTAGAGTAAGCTCACACTATCGGAACCAGTGCGTAATCGTCGAGTCTGCTCCCGTAGGAGTCTCTAGTCGTAAGGATCAAGCTAACAGCTCCGTCGGAATCTCCGAGCTCTGAACAAAGGCAGCGACAATAAAAGAGTGACTCACGCCTATGTCTATAAGAACTGTAGCAAGGGTGGAGTAGACACAAATAGTACCTAGAATCATCTCAGGTGCACCGCGGTCATAAGCCTCCACTGCCTGGAGCTGGGCCTACCTCTGTCCACCAGCTCCCTGTGGTCAAGGTGGACCTCCTGGGGGTGGTGGTGGTAGAGCCTCGAAACGTCATCCACCACCCGCTGCTCGGCCAGCTCCTCTGCCCCGTCCGCCTTCTCCCTGTGGACTGCCACGGTCGAACCTCTGCCTCTTCCTGGGAGGTCCCTCCACTGTCTACTGCTCATCTGCATGGAGGGTCGGGTAGTCACGATCCATGTGGCCCTACCCACCACATGCATAGCACTATCTGCTCCTCGTAAGGCTAGCTCTGTTTTGTGTGCCCCGCACAACCGAACCTATATTCTGAGGTCGCCCACCTGATGGCCTGGTCCGCTTGGACCCATGTGACATCTGTCTACTTTCGGCTGAAGAAGACTCCTCTACATGTCGCCCTGCGGTGGGTCTCGCTGCTGGTGGCTGCTCAGCGAGAAATCTCTCCACTAAAAGGGCTCGCTCCAGCACCCCGGCCTATGTCGGGATGCTGAGGGGAATCATCAAAGCCCTGATCTCATGCCTCAGTCCCTTCTCGAAGGTCCGATCCCTGAAGAACGGGTCCCGTACCATATCTGTGGAGTAGCGTGAGAGGTCAGTAAATCTCGCCGAGTACTGATCTAATGTCATACTACCCTGCTGCAGATGTAGTAACTCCTAGATGCGCACCGCACAGAGGGTGGCTGGAACAAACTATGAGCGGAAGAGACTCTCGAAGTCGGTCCAAAGTAGAGACACCTCGTCGTGCACCTGGAGCATCAGGCTCCACCATCTACCTGCTGATGCGTGCAGGAGACTTGCGGCAAGGATCACCATGAGGTTGGCTGGTGTCCCTACCAATATGAAGACTCTGAATATATCCTCCATCCAATCCTCGGCTGCCTGAGGGTCCGTCTATCCGCGGAACCTGGGCGGCCTCAGTTGTTGAAACTCGTGCAACACACTCAGGAGGCGTGCAATCTCTGCTACTGGGGCTGGTAGCATCGGTGGATCAGTGGGTAGTGGTACCACTGGTGCCTCTGCTGTGATGGGGCCCTGCACCGAGGCCTCGTCGCTCGGTGGGCTGCCATCTCGCATGTAACTCAGAACCCTAGCTGGCTACCTTCATGGGGACATCTTGAAAAGAAAAATATGCGCCACAGTCAAACAATATACCTGGTGAGCTGACACAAAGTAATCACTAAAAAAACTTTTGAAAGGAAACACACACGTAAACAATGTTTTCATGCACTGAGTCAGAAATCATAGGTCAGGGTCTTGGTGTATGGATACGTTGACCGCCGCACCAACACTGGACTCCCTGGACTGAAAACCACACTCAATACTCTTAACACTATTGCTTCACCGAAAGGAAATATCAGAGACCTGAGTTCTGCGGTAGAACCGACTCCTCTGATACCAATATGTCATGAACCGTCCTCGGGGCCCGTGCCGTGACTAACCCAAGCCTGCCTTCTACAGGCCAGGGGCTGGCGACTTGCACCAAAGGTGTAAATCCCGATATAAAGGGAATACATTGCCTTTATGATAGTAACAAACACAAAAAAGTACACAAATGAAGCAAGCACTAAGTAAACTGAGTACAAAAGTAAATGCTGAAAGGTAAATGGGCTAGAATACAAACCCAACTGATAGTACAGTACAACTGAAAAGAAAGTACAACTGCAGTAAAGTAAAGCAGCAACCACCGAGTCATCCTCCTAGAATCCCACCTGAAGGGTGGGTACAGATAGTCTCTCCCAATACCACAAGTATGTCTGTCTACTCTGTGTATGTAACACCAAGTTCTCCACCTCTAGGTACCGTCCAGCTCTACAAGCCTCTACCACGATCAGCGTTGTCCATCGTCTGCATCCAACACAACGTAGTGCGGGAATTTCCCGTATAGGGGTGAGTATAACAATACTCAGTAGGGACCTGGAGACCCCCAGAGGTCTCCCAGAATCCAAAAAGGATAAACCAAAAAGGAAAGATACAATCAGGAAGTAACAACCAACCCTACTTAGGTATATTCCCATACATATACCTAATTCATCAATTCCAGTTCGGCTTCTACTCTCGAGCCCAAGAACAACCCAGTCCACACATGAAAGAAGTCAATAGCACCATTGATAATAATTGAAAGTCAAGACTCATCTCACACAGGTAAACATATTTCGTATAGCGATAGAGATGATCAGATGTAGTCACTGATTCATCTAAGCTGTCAGACCTACATAGGATACAAGTCCAGCTAAGCTGTTGGACCCACACAGGATACAAGACCAACTACTCTGCCGGACCCACACAAGATACAAGTAAAGGGGTCAATAATGCCGGACCCACACAGGATACAAGAATAGTAGCCATCTCCGTCGAACCCACGGAGGATCCCAGAACGGTAGTCTTCACTGTCGAACCCACAGAGGATTTCAGTACAGTAGTCGATGCAGTCGCAGCCAGCTTTAGGGTTCCCGCACACAGCACGCTCAATTCCGGGAGGGTCCGCTCCTTGAGAAAGGGGGTTGATACATATATAAAATGTCACTAATTCTAGATTTTTTGTATCCCAAATTTCCATCTCGTCAAAAGAAACCCAACGTGACAGACAATACGTCAATCAGAAGCCCGGTCTGAGAGTTATTGGATTTTCCGTTCCAGGGGCCCGATTGGTTTTTAAGAAAAACCCAAACTGACCGTACTCTAGATGCATCCAAACCTCAAGTGGAGTATTAAAAAATAACTATCTCATCAAAAGGAATTCAACTTAGCTGACGACACATCAATCGGACGTCCGGTCCTTAAGTTATGAGTGTTTCTGCTCCAAGGGCCCGATTGGTTTTGGGTTCGAACCAACCCGGACATACCCAAACTTCACCGAAACCTTGAGTGTAATATACCTAAATGACCGTCTCAATCCAAGGATTCCTAGGAAACTAATGGTACATCAATCAGAGGTTCTTAGCTCAAGTTATGGGAAAAAGTCTGAAAAACGGTCCGAAGTGGGGGTCTGGGCCCGGTCCGACCCAGCCCAACCCACCCTGGGTTGGCTCGAACTGGGTCGACCTGACCCGGGTCCGGGTCCGGCCCGGAGAGGTTCGACCCAGTCCATGTGACCTGCCCCGGCCCGGCCGGGGGGGGGGGTGTCGGCTCGACCAGCTGGCCGAGCGGGGGGGGGGGGGTTCCGCGAATGCGGCGCCAGGCTGGCGCCGCTGGTCTCCCAGATCCTGCGCGGCTTCGGGATCCTCTCCTTGACGCTGTGGCTGGTGCCGCAGCGTGCTTCTATCGGCAGCGCACTGGGGCGCCGACGCCTTCAGGCAGCCGGCCGGCGCCGACTGCCACAGTCCTCCGCGGGCCACCGGAGTCATTCCGGTGGTCCATTTTTGCTTTCGTTTGCGTCTGCAGTCGTCTCAGGATCCGAACTTCACTGGAAAAGATCCAAATCACCGTTGCGGTCCCGTTTAGTCATCTCCAACATCCCACGCATCAAGAAAAAAATAGCGGTGGGTCTGGACTTGTTCGTTTGTCCGTACCCACCGCGTTAGTGGTTCAAAACATCACCCAAAAATTAAACACCATGTTCGAGAGTATAAAAGACATATATGAGATATAAAAATCCCTCTACCTTGAAGTTATTGTCATAGGCGACGTAGGATCCTTGACGTCAAGGTTCATCCGAGGAAGATGCATCGTTGGAAGAAGTTCTTCGCGTTCTTCGCCGGGGGTGTTCTTCGTTGAAGAATGATGTTCTTCATCGATGAAGGATCACCTCTACTTTAGTTCTCCGGAGTCTTTCCCAAATGGTGATTGGACAACAAAAAGAAATAAGAGGCTCTCCAATTAATATAATTGTTATGCAATTCATATTAATTCCAAAGCGGTGCCAATTAATTTAACACTGACATTAATTATAATATTTGGCACATTTAATGGGAAGAGGGAGGTGGGAAGGCTCCACCATTAATGAGGAGTTTTCAAAGGAAACAACATGGAATTAATTGGGAGTTGAAGGTTGGGGATTGTGTTGGCCCTACCTCACAAACATCCACACTTAGGAGGAAATAACCAACTCCTAAAATAAAATTGTGTACCACAAAATTTTATTTAGTTTAAGATTAAACCCCAAAAATTAACTTTCGACTTGCATAAAACGCAACTGCAGTAAAAGTCCCCTTAAGTAAATACCAAAGATGCGATTTCATCAGTTCCCTCAGATTTCATTTTTGAGCATCACTTCAAAAGATAGAAAAACCCGCTCATACGTTTACTAAACATACCCGAACAAAACTTCAAAAATTGATTCCGGGCACACCGGGCCTCGGAATCAGGTACCGTTAGAAGCCCCATACTTGTAAAATTTCAAAGTATTTAAGAAAAAAAATTTACTTGAAATTTCCGGGTCTTTACAGGAGAAATGTACAGGAAGTAGTCAGAACTATCTAATTGTACTTGAGAAAGTACAAATGATGTGTACCTAGTATGTGGAAAGGAATGGATACTAGTTTCAAGGTGACACAAACTAGTTTTTACTATGTTGTCAATATAATCTAATATCACAATTAGGATAAGGTAATAAGCAATACAAGTTCATTAAAACTAGTGGTCACTATATCTATAAATAATGAGTTCATTGTAGCTTCTGAGGTAGCTAAGAAGTAGTATAAAATACACAATTTTTTTCCTATTCTTGGAATCACACCTAGTAAGTAAAGTATTATCATAATGTAAATTATGATACTCTTACTAGCCAAGATTTCATGTTTTGACAGTGTAAAAAAATGAATACACACAAAGTTTACATCTCTTGAGAAGTTTTAATCAAGGATATGAGGTCACACATAGAAGAATAACCATGCAACAGAGACATGGAAGACCAAACAACTAAATCCATGACTCATCAGAAACATGATATTAATCAATTGGTAGCTAACAAGTATAGTTAGCAAGTTGGCTCTAGTGCAAGTGAGAATTTTTTAATAGTGGTTTCCCTAGACCCAACTAAATAGTACTTTTCAATTTCCATTTCATATATACAGTGAGATATGAATGATGTACTATTACCATTATAGTGTAGAAATTTCTACATACACTATTTAAATAGTAATTTACATAGATTAATTGTCATATCAAAAGGTTATAATAGATACCTAGCTATGATGAGAACCTTGAGATACTATGAAATTAATCTTAAATATATGTACTATGGTCTAGAAACCTCATATTGACTAGACACAGCAGATGTTTGATTATCAGGTTTTGGGTCTCATAAGAATTGAGACTTCTTCTCATGAAGTTTGAACTTGGTGATCTATTATAGTTGAGATCTTTAGGAAAGACCCACTAATAGGAACACCACATGTTTTGGATGTCATTGGATGTTCCTATATATGAACATGTGTATTGGTCTCCTGACTTGATATCATTATCAATGTGTACCATTTGATCATGTACTTTAATGCAAGGTGAAAACCATGATAATGAAATCATGGTGAGGTATCTTGTGTTGGGTGTGTCATTGGTGGAATAATAGTGGTCAAATGGTCAAGATAGAACTTGTCTCTTCTGAGTTGAGGAAGTAATATCTTAGGACTAGTTGATCAGGATGGTAGTACCTTCATAAATCCATGGCCATGGTAGTCGAGGGTAAATCCATCCAATTAGATCAACAAACAATAAAGCAATAAAGATAATGATATAAGTGTGTGAAATAATTTATGATACATCTAAAGACAAAGAGATTATATTACACAATGTATGTTTGTAGGTTGGTTTTCATTACTATGACTATTCCTTGTCTCTTTAGGGGACTTTATGGGATGCTATACTCCACTCTTGATCTATAAATACTATTCACTACTATCAAGATAAGGTCCCAGAGGGTCACACACAATGGATTATTTAAGAATATTCTAAATTCAGTTGAATAGGTATATAAGAAATGGTGGCCCCCACCACAGGGTCTGAGTATTGTTAAAGTTTTATCAACCACCGATAAATAAATAAATTTATTATTGTTTGAGTTCAAAATAATTGGGTTGAGTTTATTTATTAAAAGTATTTACAAGTGATAAGTAAATATAAGGACTAATATTAAACAAATTAATATTATTTTATATTCAAGGTTCATTTAATATTAGCAAGAATCATGAGTCTAGTTAATGTCTTGGGTTTATCACGTAATGTATTTAATATATTACAAGTATGTGATAAAATATAAATAATATTTATAAAATATTTAGTTCATTATATGTATTATTTATTAATTATTTAGTGGATGTTAAATTTCCAAGAGTTGGGGAACCCTATCCAAGTATTTTGATCAAACCACTATATAAGTAGGAGAGTATCTTTATTCCATGTACAATTCATGCATTAAGAATGAGAGCTTCTCTCTTCTCTTGCATTTTAGGGAGATAAATCCTATCACTGAGAAAATGATCCAAGATCACCTTCATGGATTTAAGGCATGATATCATGGTGATCGATGTGCCATCAAAGAGATCATAAGAGTTCCATGATAGAACCCAAAACATAATGAACGATGTGTGCATGAATTCTTGAAGTGTGTGTGGATGATCTAGAGGTTTTCGGCCTCAGATCCCTTGAGAAACAGTTTCTGGTGTAAAGTGATAGATGATCATGCATCAATTCGAATGAGGTACTCTGTTATTTTTATTTTCTATGCTTGGAGTAATCCACTGAAGATCCTTGGACTGTACTTGGGCTTGGATCAATGGAGGTGACAAGTTCCATCACTCTGGTGATAAAAATTTAAAATCCCTGACCCATTAACTTCCCATCTGTTCTTCAATACCAACATTTTCTTAGAGGTTTGAATATATATTAATTAATAATAATATCAAAATAATTTCCTATGAGAATTTAAATTCAAATTGAAATTCATTAAAAGATGATAAACTAGAAAATTTTAAGTTAGTGTTATTGCATTTATCTACTATTAAATTGGGAATATTGTTATGACAGAGATTCAAGTAATATCCATCAAACAATTATGAAAATATTTCTTGAAAATTTTTAGGGAGTATAAAAGATATAAATAAATAAAAATGAGATGTTCTACTATTGGTAAAAGAATCTGATACTCTATTATAATGAAACATCATTGTATCTAAGAGTGAAGAGAAGAAGAAGATCATCAACCTACACTACAACTGATAATTCTAACTGGGATGAGGTATTTTTTTCTTATTGCTGATCATTCAACCTCTTTTTGTGATTAGGAAGAATATCATCCCATAGATGAATTCTCTCATGCATGAGATGATTATTATGATGAACTAAGAACGAAGTTCGATGTAATAAACCAAATATTATATATATAAATTTTATTTTTGAATATATACGTGTGTAATATAAGTTAACATAGATGATAAAAAATAACATCACCTTATCATTAATTTTTAACATAATATTTCTATAATATTACCGTTGGGATAACGATCTAACTTGTGGTATAATAATAATATAGATATATTTCTTTCTTTAAAATGCATTTTTAAAAAATTGTTTTTATTACTTTTTAATCACTTATATCTAAAACTAATTTCTATCCCTTATATAATTTGAATATAAAAAAATTACTTCCATTTTTGGATTCATCTGGTGAAAATGAGTTTAGGATTAATTTTTGGTATTTTTCTAAAATAATTGATTTTTATGGTGAATTGTGAAAAATACTTTTTTTTATCAAATTTATAATTTTTTGTGACATTTCCATAAGATGATATTGAATTGGAAATTTATAAATAGTGAATATGTATTCAAGGAATAAAATATATTTATTATAAAATATTAGGTTTAACTTAAAGATCATATATTTAGATTTTTTAGAATTAAATAATATTTTGTTATGATAAAAATGCATTTTGGTATTTAATTTAAATTAAATATTATTTTTTTCAAACTTTTTTTTTCTAAAATACAAAAATATAATTAACAATTTTTTGTCTTGAAAAATAAATATATTGATAATTTTTTCCCACACTTAAAATTTAATCTTAAAATGAACTTTTTCTAAGAAACGGTTTTTACATGTTATGTGCGCTAATAATTAAATTAATTTCTCTAAATATTGAAAAACTTATTTAATAAAATTATTTCCATATTTTAATAAATAGTTTTAAAATTATTAAATAATGTAAATTTTAATATTTTCCATTAAAATTAGTTACCCAAGGTGAAAGTGGAGTTGCTGCAGTAAGGGTAAATTAGGGTAAAAATGGTTTAACATAGTGAAAAAGGTTAGAACATGTAAAAAAATGTATAATATTGTATGGTGAAATGTGTATCAACCTTATATATTTCTCAACACCATTATTTTCTATTTTTCGATCCTATTTCCTTTAATAATAAAATGAAATTTTTGAAAAGTAAATAGATTTTACAGAAATTCCACTCTCTTTACTTATAAAAGGAGCTCACATACTCCCCATTTCTCCACCCATTCCAAATATTTGGATCAAAAAAAAACTCTACCATATTCTCTCCTCAACACCCTCCCATTACCTTGAATCTTTTTTCTCACCAAAATACCAAGCTAATGAGCTTTAAGGAGTAACCCAAGGGAGAACTTCGAAGGGAGAGGTAATACTCTCAACCTAACTTTTCTAGTTTTTCTTATCATACACCCCTAAAGTCCCCTATATAAATTAAGGTATGATAATAATATTTTTTTACTATTATTATGTTTTATTATACTAATTTAATACCCATTTTTTACCTTTCTCTAATATCATTGAGAAAAATGAAAACATCGGCACATGCATGTGCGAACTACCATCTCCATGAATGACATTTTTCAATTTTTCAACACCAACATAAATGAAAGGTTCAAAAAGGTTATTTAATTAACTAATATTATATTTATAATATAATTATAATTCTGAAATTATAATCATTTTATTTTCTCCCCTCTTTAATTTCATAGAAAATGAAAGTGTTGTTTGTGCATATGTGCGGACTACCTCCTTCATGAAATGAATTGTTTTGTTTTACATGAACTCCTAACATAGATAAATTTTAAAATGTATTTAGTATGTAAAAATAATATTTTTGAAAATATTAATATTTTTTAAGACTAATATTGGGCATTATATATGTGCGATTAACAATAAATGGTCATAGTAACTTTAACCACCTTAAATGAACTTATCAAGGAACCTTTCTTAATTAAAATATATTTTGGTATAAAATTTGAAACTTTATAAGTAATTTTATCATGGAATAATAAAGGAAATAAACCTACAAAATTTTTTAGATCATGAAGTTATTTTATGAAACCTTTTAGCACGATCAAAAAACTATAAGTGTTACAAAGAAATTAACTGAACAACCCCGAGTAACCGTCGTAAGTACAAAATATATTAAAAAAAAGAAAAAAAATGGATATTATAAAATTATATATATATATTAATAAGTTTCTTAGATATATATTTAATGAATTTAATTTAATTATTCATGAAGTTACGTGAAAGTGAATTGAAATTTCAAACCCGAGGTAAGGGATCTTCCACACCACCTTTGTTACTTATCAGTTACATGTTATATTTTTTACTCCATTTTAAGAAATATTATTCTCATGAATTTATTATATATTTTTTATATATTTACCTTACATATATAACTAGTTAAATATTCTTTCCATTGTTGGGGTTATAAATTTTTTAGTTCCCTTTTAAATTCTCACTTTAATGTAAACCTAATTTAAGGGAATTTTCATATTTATTGTCTCATGTAAAGAATCACCCCCATAAAATGTTTCTAAACCATTAAAAGCTTCTAAAAAAACCTCATTATTTTATATATAAATATATTAGTTCAATTATAGTTTTATATAAAATATTAATCTCTTTACTTCTTTTAAAATATCCTTTACTTATTTCATAAATCACCACCCATGTGGTTTGTTTTTATTATTTCTTCTCCTAGACCCCTCTTATGAATTTTATAAATTGAAAATACTTGTTAAAGAACTATGTACCATTTTCAATTATGAAATCTAAAAAATTATTTAATTCCTTATTATCTTAGGAATCCTTAGGTTTTAGTCTTCATTTATGCCTTGAATAAAAATTATGAAACCCGCTTCCTTATCATGGGTTTGACCATGATTATGATTTATGTATGTATTTTTTTTTCATGATATGAAATGCATATTTATGATTTTAATTATGTTATGGGTAGTACCATACTTATATATCCCTCCAATGAATTATATAAAGCATTATATCTCATGATATGTTATGTAATGGATTAGGGAGTGAACCTAACACACTAAGGGACTTTGTCCACTTTACGATGATAGTATTTGGAGTGACCCTTAATTTATGTTTATGATGTCTTATATTGTTTACACACATTTAATGATTCCATGTTCTTATGATTTAATTTATTTATTCCATGTTTCTATGATTATTATTTTTATCTTTATGATATCATGTTATGCCTCTTGAATCTCATGTCATTATTTATTACCATGTTTATTCAATTATTGTGATTTTTAGCTCACCCTTTTCCGCATGTATTTTTCCAGGGTATCCTATATAGTTTTATAAGATATATTGGAATTAGGATCACTATGTAAATTTTAAATAATGATTATTATTTTATATTTAGGATGAAATATTTATGTGTCAAATCTTAAAAAGACACTTGACCTATATATCCTTGGTTTGTACTTGTTTAAAATATATATGAATAATTATGAAATAATATGTGTTTAATGATTAGGTCACTATATTCGGTATTAGAGAATTATCTAGTTATTTTTTGGAGAATAGTATTAGATAACTTTAATGAAATCCTTAGGTATAGTTTTAATAATAGAAAAACATCCTGAAAATTTGTTTAAGTTTTGAGTTTGTGGTTTTCCTAGCACTAAAATCCATGTATAGATACTACAAGTGGATTAAGGATTTGACATTGATATACCTAGGGGTAATAACCCCAAAAGGGTGGATTTATTATTAACTCAATCATCACATAGGGCACAAAAAAAGGCCTAACTGTACACCTGGTTTTAAACTCCCAAGGGATATTCTATGGATAATTCATATTCTCTTTAAAAAACATTATGAAGGATTTAAACATTTTTTAGAACTTAATTAGGTTAGGGAGACTAATAGGAAAATGTACATAGATAACATAGATTTAAACTTATATAACGTTAGGTTATACACATAATTTATGAGTCACTCTTTATAAGTTTATGGATTACATTTCATACACTTATTAATCAAAGTATTCACATCCCTAACTATCCTTTATTTTAGAAAATGGTTAGACATAAGAAAAATCATGTTAACAACATGTGTAATGGGAAATGTGATGAATTACCTAATGAAATTCCTAACATTATGGAAGAAAGAGTTGAGAAACTCTTAGGAGTACTAGAGAAACTGACTCAAGTTATGAATAATAACTTAAATAACACAGAATTCCCTCTAATAGAGAAAAATATAGTTGAGTCCTTTATGTGACATAGACATTCAAATTTTAGTGTATATTCTCATCCCATAATCACTAAATAATATATTAACTTAATTGAGAATATATTATCCCCCCTTCAATGATCTAAGCAAGATAAGGTCATATTGGCTATTTACTACCTTGAGGGAGAATTCAATTAGTATTGGAAACTGATCAAGAATATAAATCACATGAAAGATATAAAATATATGGAGAGATATTAATTAAATAATATATTTATCAACAAATATTTTCTTCACACCCCCTGTATTAAAATGGTTAGGGAGTTCTTTGCACTCAAGAAAAAGGTGTATGAATCTATATGATATTATGAGGCAAACATTATTAGGTTTTCATAATACACCTATGGGTTTTCATTAATTCTGAAATTAAAATTTATCTCTTCTTTAGTGGGATAAATCTGAGTCTACTATGAGATTTGTAAATTCAATACTTTGATAGCTATAAAAAAGTTGTCCAATGTTGCCTTAAATTTGAGATGGAAATGCTTTATCCTTAGGGTCTCATGAGACTATAGATAAGTATAGGATATTGGAGTTTAAATATAGGAGATCACTATATAAAACCCATGGTCATAAGAAAATCCAAAAACCTCACATGTCAAAAGTGTGGAAAGAAGCATATGAGAAACAATATCTGGGGGGGTAGGAAATGTTTCAATTGTGGAAAGAAGGGATATCAAGCTAACAGATGTAAAAGTGAGGTGAAGAAGGATGCTAATTTAATTTAATATAGGAATGTATAGATCAATCCTCAGTATGTTTTCCAATGTTTCAAATTCAAGGAATGTGTACACTATGAAAACCAATTCACTAAGCTAAGGGATTTCAAAGATAACCAATGAAAAAAACCCCCAAGGATATAGATAAAGGTTGGGATTATTCTATCACTACCACAAATATGGACCAATAAAATGATGTGGTGATAGGTATACTAGTTATTCATTCAAGAATAGTGAATGTACTATTTGATTCTGGTTCTATATGTTCTTTCATATCATGCAAGTTTAGTAGACCTTTTCAAAAACCAAAAAAAAATATAGAGGTTATGTTATCATTGAAAATTGATAATGGAGTGATTGTTTCATATAAAATATATAACTCTTCCCTAGTTAATATATGTGGAATGAATCTCTCATAGAACCTTATCATAACCCATTTAGTGGAATTAGAATCTATATTAGGAATGGACTGAATATATTTACATAAATCCCATATCAAATTCTAGGAGAAGGAAATCATTTTCTATATTCCAAATCATCCTCTCATTATATAAAAGTGTAAGGAGTAGGATAAACCACCATTGTAAACTTCTTCATAATCATGGATATTGTTTTCTCATGACCAATCATATCTTTATTAAATAATTGAAACAAAGGAGAAAACCAATCTTGAAGACATGAACATTATAAAGGATTACTTTGATTTATTCTCCATAGAATTCCATGGTCTTTATCCTGATTAATAGGTTAAGTTATCAAGTAAACTTACACCTAGATTTCTGCTGATACCCAAGACTCCTTATAGAATGACCCCCATTAAACTAGAATAACTAAAGAAACATCTATAAGAAAATATGGACATGGGTTTCATACATATGAGTGCTTCATAATGGGGTGAACCAATTCTATTCATCAAGAAGAAGGATGGGTGGATGAATCTACATACTAATTATCATAAAAATCAACAAGATGATTATCATGAACAAGTATCCCTTTACATAGGTTGCTTACTTGTTCAGTTAGTTACATAGATATCAATAATTCTCTAAAGTGGATATTTGATTGGGAAATCATCAGTTAAAGTTAAATAAGAAGGATATTCCCAATACTACCTTTTATACAAGGAATGAGTATTATGAATTCATATCTATTCCATTTGGACTCATGAATACTCCAACAATATTCATGGAATTGATTAATAGAGTCTTTAGGTATTACCTCAACAAATTTGTGGCAGTCTTTATTGATTATATTCTTATATAATTTAAAAGAAAGGAGGAACACAAAAAGAATTTAAGTACTATGATAAATAATTTATGAAAGGATAATCTATATGAAAAATATAGTAAATTTGAGTTCTAGATGGAGAAAGTATCATTATTGGGGAATATTATCACAAGTAAGGGGATATCTTTAGATCCTTAAAAGATGAAGGTAATTGAGGAATGACCCAGACCAACATTTGTAACATAAATATGTAGTTTCCTGAGATTAGCTGGGTATTATTAATGATTTTTGAGAAACTACTCTAAGTTTTCAAACCCACTAACTAAGTTAACTTGAAAGTAAGTAAGCTATATCTAGATAGATGAATGTGAATAGATATTCATAGAGCTAAAGAAGAGGTTAACTACTACACAAGTACTCACACTACCCATAAGTGGGGAAGGATTTGTGCTTTTTAGTAATGATTCAATATAGGTTTTGAGATATGTACTCATGTAGAATGATAAAGTGACAGACTACACCTCAACATAGTTGAATATACATGAGAAAAATTATCTGATGCATGATATAGAGTTAGCTGTGATAATATTTTCATTGAAGATATATATTCATTATATTTATGGAGATAAGTGTGATATATAGACCATAAGATAATAAAAATATATATTCACATAGAAGAAGATCAATATTCTCTAAAAAATATAGTTAGATATAATCAAGGATTATGAATGCTCAATCCACTAGTATCCGGTGAAATTAAATAAAGTGACAAATTATCTAAATAGAAAATATCCTACAACCTTATCTATGATGAGGATTTAGAAGGATCTAATATTCTTGGACACATAAAGAATGGAAATGGGAATCATGAAAGAAGGAACATCATCCTACCCTTCTCGAATGATTTATTATCCATCACTACTAGAGAAGATTAAGAATTCTTAAATGGATGATATAGAGATACATAATAAGGTTCATGCTATGAGTAAGGAAAAATCCTCTGAGCTAAATATTGATGATAAAAGATTTATGAGAATTGGAAAATGAATTTTTCCATCATAGGTAAATATAAAAAAGGATCAACTAAGTGATGTTCATATATTTACATTATGTATACACCTTAGAAATATGAATATTTATAGATATCACTGAGAACAATACTGGTGGGATAATATTAAGAGACAAATTGTAAAATATACATCAAGGTTCTTGGTGTGTCAGAAGGTGAATACAAAAATGAAAAAGTTAAAAGGTGTGATGAAACCATTTATCATACCTACATTGAAATTGGAGAACATCATTATGAATTTTTTTCATGGGTATTCCAAAGATATACAAATGGAATAATTACATATGCGCTATGGTGGACATTCTTACAAATACTACTCACTTAATTTCCATTTGAGAAGACTTCTCATTTCATCACCATGAAAATATATACATTAGATAAGTGGTAAGGATTCATGGAACACCAGTATCGATTATATATGATTATGCTATGAGGTTTGCCTCAATGTTTTGGAAGTGTCTTTATTATGATCTATACATAGGGTTAAACTTCAGTACATCCCATCACCCCCAATATGAATGAACTATCCAGAAACTTGAGGATATATTGAGATCTTTTTTTATGAACTTGAAGGGAGGTTGAGAACAATATTTTCAATTTTTCAAGTTCTCATACAAAAAATAGTTTCCACTCGATCATAGAAATGACCCCATATGAATCCCTCTATGGGAATATATGAATAAAACTTACATGATGAGATGAATTTTATGAATGAAAGTTTCTAGGACCTAATTTGGTCGAAGAAATTGTTGAAAAGTTCAAGACTATTCAATAACACATCAGAATGACTCAAATTTTATAGAAGAGTTATTCTGATGACCTTTAATGAGACATGGAGTTTAAGGTTGGTGAACAACTTTTTCTTTTAATATCTCCATGGAAGAGATTCATGAGATTTGGGAATAATGGGAAGATAAGTCTAAGATACATCAGCCCCTATGAGATTATTGATCATATCAAAATGAAGACATATCGACCATAACTCCCACCAAACCTATCTAAATTACATAATTTATTCCAAATATCCTTCTTGAGGAAGTATATACAAAATTCATAACACTTATTGAATCTGTAGGTGGTATAGTTTGAGTATGATCTCTCTTACAATGAGTAAACATTGAATATCTTAGACCATTGAGACAATGTTCTATGAAACAATACAACTCTCTTATTCAAGGTAATTTGGTGAAATAATAAGTGTGAATAGGTGACATGAGAACCTAAAGAGGCAATTAAATAGAAGTACCCTCATTTTTTTCACCCTAGTGTATGGCATTAAATTTCAAGGGTGAAATTTCTTAAGGGGAATAATGTAACGACCCATAATTAATATATAGAAATTTCACTTCTGAATTTATACATGTTTCATATAAGGTAATATATATGATAAGAAATAAATTAACATTATCATTAATTTTGAGCATAATATATTTATAATATTACATTTGGGATTACAATCTAACTTGTGGTATAGTAATAATGTTGATATATTTCATACTTCAAAATGCATTTTCAAAAATTTTTATTACATTTTAAGAACTTATATATAAAACAAATTATTATCACTTATATAATTTAAATGTAATAAAATTAATTCCATTTTTGGATTCATCATGTGAAAATGAATGTAGGATTAATTTTTTTGATTTTTCAAAATCAGTTGATTTTTAGGGTGAATAGTGGAAAATATTATTTTTACCAAAATTTTAATTTTTTATGATATTGTCATAAGATAAGATTGAATTGTAAATGTATAAAAATTTAATATGTATTTATGGAATAAAATTTATATACTCTAAAATATTAGTTTAAAAATATAAATCATATGCTTATTATTTTTGGATTTAATTAATATTTAGTTCTAATTTTAAAAAACCATTTTAGTCATTACGTTAAATGAAATATTATTTTTTTATAAAACTCAGTTTTGGTTTTTTATGAAAGTAAAAAAAATATATTTTATAATAAACTAATATTTCACTTGAAAACCAAATTTATTGATAATCTAATCCCACACTTAAATTTTAATCTTAAAATGAACTTTTTCTAAGAAATGGTTTTTACATGTTATCTGTGCTAATACAAAAATTAATTTATCTAACTATTAGAAATTTTAGTCTATAAAATTATTTCAATATTTGAAATCATCATGTTGAAATTATTAAATAATTTAATTTTTAATTGTTTACATTATAATTAGTTATCGACGGTGAAAGTGAAGTTACCATGGAAAGGGTAAATTAGAGTTAAAGTGGTTTAATATAGTTAAAAAGGTTAAAACCTATGAAAAACATGTATGATATTGTATTTTTGTGTGAGGATAGACCTTATTCATAACATATTGTTACCATATTTCAAGTACTTTTACCCCCTTGTTTTTGATTTTCCTTTGTTTGGATCATGTTTCTGGTTGTTTTTGAGGAATTTTTGAAAATTTTAAAAGTTTTTGGGGTTGTGAATGGTTGGAACATGGTTAGGGTAAACCATGAAATTTGGAATAGGAAAACATATTCTATATCTTTTGATTCTAGAGGGGGGTTTATGATTATTTCAAACCATTCAATATCCCCCCAAAACCGTGCAAGTTGGAAGAATGGGGAAAGAACAGTTGGCACATGGTTTCAAAACCATGTGGCCAAAGCATGCACCCTTTTCTAGTGTCCCATAAGGGAACATAATTTTGGTGAATAATTTTTCTAACCATGTGGAAAAAATGTGTGGCAGTATCCAAAATCCCAGTAAAGGTATACAATTAGGTTCAAAGTTAGCTATAACTATGAAAACTAACCCAAGAAACCTTGTGAAAAGTTTTTTAATCCCCTAAAAATTGAAATTTAAGTCCTAAAACCCATATCATAAAATATGATTAGATAATAATAAAACCTAATTTGAACCATTAAATTTTGGAGGCTCTCTAGAGATGATTTTTTCTCCTCTAATCCCTTCTCAGATCAAAGTGACGGTAGATGAGATTGATCCTTCTCTGGTAAGTAAAATATCTTTGATTTAGAATTCCCTTTCCTTAACTTATCTTATTATTTAAGAGTGATGGATCCTCATTTTTTTGAAAAAAAATTCTTAGGTGGATTTTGATTCTAGGGATTTCTCTTTGATTATCCTCACATTTGACTCCCTATTAGTGGTTCCTGTTTCAGGTAATTTATTGATTGTGTAAATAAAGGTAGGTGGTTCCATACGTCTTTCCCCTACACATGAAACCTTTATTAATTACTTGATTTGAAATTTATTTTCAATTGATTGTTGAAATTTTATTTTAGAAAATTTATATTGTTTTCAAAATGCATGTAATTGTGAAACAAAACACTTTTTTAAAGGCCTTGATAAATTGAATGGATTTTGAGAAAATATGTCTTGAAATGAAAAGTTATTTGAAGAAATGATTTGATGTTTATTATTGAGAAAATTTTATTTAAATGAAAGATTATTTTTAAAGGTATTAAATTGATGAAAAACCATGGTTTGGTTTTGAAATTGAACTGGCTATTTGAACTTGAAATTGATCATTTGAACCATGAATGATGAATTTATTTAAAATGAATTATTTTTCCATGTTTGATCGATTGATTAAAAGTACATGTGAGCCTTGGTAGTTAGTGGGTAATTATAAAAAACACACTATTACTAAATATCTAGCAATGTATTAACAATGAAAACTCTAACTAAACCAAGTTTGACATGACTTTCCCCAATGAGGTATTGATTGATTCAATACCTATTGTATGATCCTTAGGGACATGTTTACATACACTGATTCATTATTGATTTAATGATTAGTGTGAGGATCCTAGATACAAAAACTAACTAACCTTAGGGTATATGCCCATGGTTATTTTTTTTTGATTTGATTAATACATGTTAGTGATTATAAAACTATTTTTATTCATTCCATACGGTTTTATTAAAAGGTCAATTTAAGATAGTTTTTGATATCTACCTATTTTGAAAGCATGTTTTGACTAAAAATGTGAAATTATTTTCCATGACATTATTTCAATTAAATTAAATCATCAATGGTTTATTTTTTATATAACTTCTTATGGAACATTTAGTAGAATCTTACAGGGATATTTTTCTCACACCCTACCTTTTCTTTCAAGAGTTTGTACATTTTGTAATGTTAGGTCATAGAAAAGGAAAATTTCCACTTGTAGGTGGTATTTGTGCTTGATTCATGGGACCATATGTTATGGTGGGGACCAGTGGAGCTATGATTCACTTATTATATGGATATTCTGAGTTCTTAGTCTTGATGGATATTAGGTTATCTTTTGGATGATGTAACTTTTTAGGATTTATATATCTATATTATTGTGAAAATATTCTCCTTGAGGGGTGTTTTATATACTAACCATTATTTGGTTCACCTTCTGCTTTTATTTAATAATTTATTGTTCTTTTGTTGAAATCATTCCCATTGACTATTTTGATAATGCTAGGTGTTAGTTGCCTACCTGTAGGTATCGAGAACTCCCTTAGGGCCATGTTAGTGCTGGATTGGGTGCCAGTGTACTAGAGTATTCAGGTTATTTTGTGACATTATCTCTTTCCCCACACCATTATTTTATATTTTGAGAGATTTTTTCCTTGAATAATGGGTTGGAATTATCGAAAAGTAAAGATATTTTATAAAAATACCACTCTCTTTACTTATAAAAGGATCTAACATCCTCCCCATTTCTCTACCCATTAAAAAGATTTGATTAAACCAAAAATCTACCCTAGTCTCTCCTAAATATTGTTTCCATTATTTTTAATCCTTATTTTCACCAAAATACTAAGCTAATGAGACTTAATGAGTTACCAAAGGGAGAACTTTAAAGGGAGTCGTAATAATATCAACCCAAATTTTCTAGTACTTTTCTTCTTTCACACCCATAAAGTACCCTATATCCCTGAAGGTATGATAAAAAATTATTTTAACTATTATTAAGTGTTATTATACTATTTTAATACCCATTTTATACCTTTCTCCAAAATCATTGAGAAAAATGAAGACATCTTCATGTGTATCTGAGGACTGCCATCTCCATGAACGGTGTGTTTAATTTTTCATCACTACCTTAAATGGAAGGTTAAAAAAGGATATTTAATTATCTAATATATCATTTATAAAATTATTATAGTTCTTAAATGGCAATTATTTTATTTTATACCCCTCCCATTCCATGAAAAATAAAAGTGTTGTTTGTGCGCACGTTCGGACTACCGCCTCCACGAAACGACATGTTTTGTTTTCCATGACCACCAAACATGGATGAATTTTAAAATATATTTAGTATGTAAAATTTATATTTATGTCACCATAAATATTATATAATAATAATATTTGTAATTCTTTAAGTATGATTAACAATAAATTATCGTAGTAAATTTAACCACCTTAAATGGACTTATCAAGACACCTTTCTTAATTTAGGTCTATTTTAGGATAAATTCTGAAACTGTATTGGTATTGTTATAATGTAATAAAAAATTAAATAATCCTATAAAATTATAAAGATCATGAATTTATTTTAAGATACTATTTTCCATGGGAAAAAACTATAAGTGTTATGAATAAATTAATCGAACAACCTTAAGTAATCGACATAAGAAGAAATTATATTAAAAATAAAAAAATAGACAATAAATAGACCTTATAAAATTAAATATAGATGAATGAGGTTCTTGGGTATGTATTTAATTTACTCAATTTAATAATTAAATAATTTAAGTGTAAGTGCAAGGTGAATTCAAACCCAAGGTAAGAGATCATCCGTACCACCCACGTTACATGTTGGTTACATGTTTTATTTCATTTTATCCCTTTCCAAGAAATATTCTTCTCATGAAATTATTATATTTTGTATATATGTTCCTCAAATATATAAATTATCAAATATCATTTCCATTTCTAGGGTTATACATGCTTTTATTTCACTTTTAAATTCTTTCTTTAAAGTAAACTCGATTTAAGGGAATATTCATATTTCTTATCTCATGCCAATAATCACCCTAATAAAATATTTTTACACCTTGAATAACTTTTAAAAAACACTAATTATTTTATAGATAACCATATTGTCTCAATTTGGGTTTTATGGTAAAAAATATTCTCTTTCATTCTTTAAAAAGATCCTTTAATTATTTCACAAAGCATCACCCATGAGGTTCATTTTTATTATTTCTTCTCCTAGACACTTCAAATGAATTTTATACCTTGGAAATACATGTTCAATAACTATTTCCATTTTTTAATTGCGAAAGTTTAATATGATTTAATTACTTATTCTCATGATAATCCTTATGATTTAGTCTCTGGTTATGTCTTGAGTTATAATCATGAAACCCACTTCCTTCTCATGGGTTTGATCATGATTATGATTTATGTATAGTTTATTTTTCTCATGTAGCATACATATGGATGATTTTCATTATATTATAGGTGGTATTGAAATTATTTATCCCTAGAATACTTTTCTAAATCTTTATATCTCATGATATGTTATTTAAGGGATTAAATAGTGAACCTAATCCACCTCAAGAATTTTTCCACTTTATGATGATGGTTTTGGGAGTGACACTTGACTTACAATTATGGTGTCATGAATTACATTGTTTACACATATTCCATGATTCCATGATCTTATGATTTCATTTCTTTATGAATTTTTTCCATAATTATGATCATTATATTTATGATATCATGTTATTCCTTTTGAATCTCATGTTATGATTCATTTCTTGTTTATTCCTATACTAGGATTTTTAGTTCACCCTTTTCCTTATATATTTTCCCCAGGGTATCCTATATAGTTTTAGACGATCTATGGTATAAAATGGAACTATGTGGATTTTTAAATAATTTTTATGTTTTTTATATTTAATATGATTTATTTATGTGTACAATATTCTAAAGACACTAGACCTCTAAATCCTTGGTTTGTACTTGTTGAGAATCCAAGTGAAGAATTATAGAATAATGTGTGCTTAAGTCTTAGTTCACTATAGTTGACCCAATAATACCCATTTATATTTTTATTTTAGTAAAATTTATTTCAAAATAATATCCTATTGTTGATGTTAAAGAATCTAGAATTTCACTAAGTATCTTATTCACAACAAGATTAAGGAGTTAATTTGAAGGTTGGTGGTACCAGGATAAATAATTCCAACATTGTTCTTGTCACTGTACAATTTCAAGGATGCATTATAACCTTACTTTGTATAATATACATATATATTAGCTAGATTTAAGGATGTACACTACCCATCTCTTGTAATCACTTTTATATTGGTGATTATCTAGGTATTGGAACTCAATGCAAACCTATCAAGGAGTAGGCTCTCATGTTGAGGATAAACCTTGTAAAATCCATATGCATTGTGAATTTTTATACATTTCTAATGAACTTGAGGTGATGTATAGGTTATGTTGAAATTATGAATACTTTACTCATTCATAGAGGTTTAATTAAAAAGAATTTATAAAACAATATACCACTAATTCACCCCCCACTCAATGGTATTCCAACTAACATGGGCGTTTCAATTCTCTTCTTCTTGAGTTTCACAGACAAACATCATAGATTTTCTATACTTCCTATGTGATGTATGGAATTGAGTTAATATAGGAGTAATCATATATTTTTTATTACTAGGTTAGGTGATTGAAGGGAGTGTAATGATCACTTCATATCTATGTTTAAACCAAATATTTGGAGAGGAGTTAATAAGTCAAGGTATTAATTGATTAGTGAGAGAGAAAGAGAGTTTCATATTATTGAATCATGATTTAACAAGGTGAGTGTGGAAATATATAAGTCCATAAAAATATTTTAAATTTAAATTAAAACACCATTTTTTTATCTTTAAACACACAAACACACAATATTCTCTTTTTTCAATATAAATTGACCCCACACACTTACACTTGGAATAAATATAAAGATCATCCCTCTCTAGAGAAAACCAAAGTTACAGTATACTATATTATTTCATGTGTTGAAAATTTTATTCTTTATGGGACCGTGACTACAAAAACATCAATAATTAAAGATTAATCATCTATGGTTCAATCTAAAAGGCCTTAAATTTCAAAATAAATAGACATAATAATCATCATATTGAATCCTTATAAAGGTAATATTGATAAATATTGAAGTCTATTCTCACTAATGCTTTCCATTTCATGGATCAGGAAGAATTTAGATTATAAAAAGAAAAAAATAAGGACTTATAAGGTTGAAAACCTATGAAGGGTTTCCTAGGTAAAGGTTACATCTCTTCTTATTAATATTTTCTTTTTTATGGTGAAGAAAAAATTTTGTGTAAAAAAAAGAGACACACAACTTGTGGAGTCAAGATTTGAATCCAATAAAAATTAGATATTTCTCACCAGTCTTATGTATTTAGTAAAACTTTAAAGATAATATAAAATAAATGCCTTTATTAGGGGTTATTTTTCACTGATGTTTCCTCATAGTTTCATGGATTGGTGTCAAATTTACAATCCACATAAAGTGAGTTATGAATATACTAGATGAGAATTCCTATTGCAGTCCAAGATCTATTTCCTTAAACTAGGGTCCACCCTTTTGGTTAAAGATACATGACCTTAAAAATCATCCA
This sequence comes from Viscum album, assembly GCA_963277665.1. NCBI lineage: Eukaryota > Viridiplantae > Streptophyta > Magnoliopsida > Santalales > Viscaceae > Viscum > Viscum album. The sequence goes on along the minus strand of OY728160.1, from coordinate 1,720,682,112 downwards.
CCTATGGTCAAACCTAAAATATATTAAATTATAAAAGAAAAATATATAGGACTCATTATTCTGAAATACCATAAATGGAAAATTAAGAAAAAGTCAAGTCTCTACTCATTAAACCTTTATATTTTATTTCATAGGAAGAAAATGAGAATATAAAAATAAAAATACATAAAACTTATCATGTTGAAAACCCATAAAGGGAAAAATAAAAAATTCAGGTCTTAAATCACTAAGTCTTTCATATAATGGATTAAGAAAAAGTTAGATCATCAAATAAAATGGAAAAAATATTTTATGGACTAACATTTGGCCCTAGAAGAAGTCAATCTATTCTCTTTTTACTCACCAGTCTAAGAAAATGTTTGGTAAAAACTTGTTTTCTCTAAGAATATAATCTTAAATTATTCAAGGTGATCTTTTCTCATTGTCATTTTTTTTAATCCATCATGTTGAATGATCATTTACCTAGGCTATTTTATGTCATATCATTTTTCCATGAAAATGTACTAAATTCATGGTGGCATAACCTTTATGGTGCTTGAACCCTTATTGAATACCAATTTCATCATAAAGAATAACTATATATTTGATTTCAGAATTATCATCAATCAATACATTTCATAGAAATTGGTAATGAGTTAATTAATTAATCTAAGCATACCCCCAAGCATTGTGAACGATATAATTTACTTTGAGCCTCTAAGTGACTAAACAAGGTATATTCATGGTTTAATAATAAATATCCCCTTAATTCCATGGAATTCATTTTTTTATCATCAATCAACCCTTTGATATAAATTAGTAATTAGTTTAATAAATAATCTAAATGACCCCCACATAGATTGAATAATATAATTTCCTTTGATCCATAATTTTTCCACCCATTTAATGTTTATGGATCCATAGGAAAAGTCCTCCTAACCCCACACACTATTTTCTGATAAGTGTAGTGGTGGAATTTCCATTAATAATGGTTTAACTATTCCCACCCATCATCATCTACAACTTCAAATAAAACATTTATCAAGATATTATTTAACTTATATATATTATCATTATTAAATTAGATCTAAATATCATTGATGTTACAAATTTATACAATTTTCCCATTATCATATAATTTTTTTAATATATTAATTCCACATCGTATCATATATGAGTATGCATCAACATAAAGAGGAAACCTCTAGTAAAGGTCCACCTCTTAGTCCCAAATAGACTTGATTTGAGATTCAATTCTTGGTTACCAAAATGGTTTGAGTTGAGATTCTCCTCTAGATTCCAAAACACTTGAGTTAAGATACTACACTTGGTTCTTAAAATAGCCATGAGTCAATATCCTTCTCTTGGTTCCATAAATATCCTTGAGTCAAGATCCTCCTCTTGGTTACCAAATATCCTTGAGTCAAGATCCTTATATTTCTAATAAAAATCCTTGAGTTAAGATCATATTATTGGTAATAACTTTAACTATGTCAATTTCCTCATAATTGGTAGCTTAATACTATATATTCATATCATAGAACTCACCTTTTATACAAATAATATGAAAAAGTGATCAATTTTACCTTAGAATTAGATTATTTAAAAAATATTATTTAGAGGGGGATGGATTTTTGGAACTAAAAAATTATTGTCATGTACTTTCTCAAGAAAAAATGATTTGATTATCATATATATAACATAAATCAAGTTTTTACCAAAATTTATTTTAATTCCTTAAGAATATGTAAATAGGATCTCCATATATTTCTTTATTACTCATACATAGCGGAAAAAAGATCCTTAATTTTTTCCAATCTGGTGATGTGATAGTGATAACCTATTATCAAGAATGTACCATGAATTTCATATAAATATCTAGATTCATTTTTTATAGCCTTAAAAATTTATTTTTTCCCTAGAAAAAATAGGCTACAAGTAAACCTACCATTCAGGGATAAACCATTAGATTAAATTCAATTTAAAAGGACATGGAGATAAAATGAAAAACCAAATCAAAAGTTATGGTCGTTTTAAGTTGTAATTATTTTACATAGATTTTTATAAAATTCTGGAAGCTTATTTCTTGATTACCCTATTGAAGTAACACACACACACCTTGATGAATATCTTTCATGTTCCCTTTTAATGTCATGTATGTGCCTTACTGATGTCGCATATACACACCCTATCGATATCGCACGTGTTCCCTACTAATGTCACATGTAATACATTTCAATTAAACCTATATTCCCTACTAATATCATGCATACTACCAAAGTTACACTTGAGTGCTCAAGCAGTTATGGGTGGTCTACTCAATGGTTTAGGTGACAGTTCCTCCTTTTTCCTTTAAAAGGACCCCCAACCTTCCATTTTTGATATAAAGTAACATAAGGATGGACTAAGATTGACCTGAGTACAATGAATAATATATTATATAAAAAATCTTCCAAAAATCCACCTCAGGTTATTTCTTAAGTTAAAACCTTAGAGAAGTAATGGAACTAGGGGTATTTTGGTCATTTGAAGGTTTTGACACTCAAAAACTTCATGAAAGACCACTTTTTACAAACCACTACCTAAATTGGGGTGATAGATCTTAATGAGAATGGATTATAAGAAATAAGGGCAAAATTCCATGGAACATAGGTCCCTCTAACTGAGGATAATCATTCCAAGTCTTCAAGGGTTTATTGGGGAACCTCATTAACATTGGTTATTCTTATTTAGATTTACATCCAGTCCCTATGGGCTCATTTAGTGCCTCACTAGCCTAGGTAATCTACTTGAGAGAATTTTTCCAATTTTACCTAGTTTCCTCCATAACTCCTGAGGCACCAATTCATGATAGTGAACTTAAAGAGGATTATTTTGACCATCTCCCATGGACCTCATGGAACACCCTGGGATCAACCTCACTCGGGCCTCCTAATTGGACTAAATATACTCATTTCGGCCAAGTGGATCCTCTGATAATACTATCAACATTTTTCTATGGAATTAATGAAAAAGGATGGTTTCACCCAACCCTAATACAAGGGTCCAACCTTTTCCTTGGCCTCCTACACAGGCTAAGAATTTCCATTTTTCTTAATTGACCTTCTGAATCTTAATGAAACAATTTCTCTTTAGTTATTTCCCTAAGAAAGTGATTTCACCTATCCTCAAACACCTGAATAGATAATTAGGTATTAATAAAATTCATGGGCTGAAATATTTTTTGTAATTCCCTCCTTACATTCAACTAAATAATCTATCAATAAAAACTAGATAGGTTCTACTTATATATAAGTCCCACACCAAAGCATTACTACATACTATTCACCCAATAGTCCACTCTATATGGATTTAAAACACTTGGAAGTGGTCCCAATCATATGAAGTTAAATAAAATGAAATAATGGTCCAAGTTTCATGAATTTAAAAGGGACACCATTGGTCTTTGATGCATACCCCTAAAAGGAACCCCTATGCCCATTGTTACAAGACCTTAGAAGGCATAATGTGCCTTGTTAAATGGAATTTAACTACACATGTTTTGATTCACTTTATAAGGATATATTGGAATCCATTTTAATGATATAAATACCTCTACAATAAAACCTTACACCACCATGGATATTAATAAATACTAGAGTGACTACCTATATGAATTCTAACTATAGAGTAATTAAATAATAAGATCAAATGGTAATACAAATAATTCCATTCTGCAGTGTTACTCATAAATGCATGGTGACAATCAAACAATTTCCCAAAAAAGTTAATAAATATTCATACTCGGAAGGATTTAATGAATATTATTAAATCTATAAGATAATAATGGACTTACTATATGGGATGAGTCTACCTATCATCTTCTCGATTTCAATACGCATCACCCCGAGGAATCATCTAAAGGGGACCATGAGGGAAAACATTAGAAACAATATTAATAACTTATATTAAGTGAAGTAATTAAAAAACTTTATAAAATATATTTTATCATCATCATGTAACCTTTACATTCAAATTTATATTTACTATCATTTGGTAATGAATTTATATGTAATTCATCACATAAAGACCTTTATTTACCAACTCATCCTAAACTCTTTTAGATATAAAGTGAATTTTACTTTGAATTATCCTTGTATAATATTTTATTTGTTACAAATTTATTTTTACCAAGTTCAAACATACTCTCTCTCTCCATCTAATAATTTCATTTTCTCCAAAACATTTTTCTAAAACACAAACTCCTTTGTGTTAGGAAATAACACCAGTTTCATTTTTATGGAAAATTCAATAAATAAATTTTATAACTGTTTCATATATGGTATTTAAATTGTAGTATTTTAAGCATAATAACTTTTGAGTAATAATATCTTCTTAATAGGGATATGATATTGGTTAATCTACTCATTCACTTAGGTATAAATAATAAAACAATATTGAAGGGTGGTTTTTTGTGTGCTTTCATAGAAAGAATTTAAATGATTTATGTGTTTTATATTTAAATTGTGAGTGTATAAATTTGTATTCAGTGAGATAAACACATATTTGGGTGATGATTCAATTGATTATAAGTGGGGTATTCAAGGTTTTAATCATCCTTTACATGTATCGACCCGGTTCACTATGAATAATAACCTGATCGAGGGTGAATAGACCTCACACTTGCCACCTCATAAGATAGAGGCTACTGACTACCAATGTAATGACTCTGATTTTCTCCCATTTTATTTTTATAAATTAATTAGGAAAATTACAAGACCAAGAACTGAGAAGATGTGTGATTCTGAGGGCTGGTGTTCCCAGAACAATTCGTTGAATAATGTTACATTTTTAATAAAGTGCACGAGTGATTTTTATTTAAAACGGGAATAACTTATAAATGGGTGCTAGAATCAGAAATCTGAGGGCACTGTTGCATCCATAAAAGTGACTTTATTATAGGTGGGGGATAACATCAACCGATGTGAGATGGATGTGAAAGTTAGTTTTTTGAGAATATTAGTAATAAAAATATTTTCTTTTGACGCAGTGACCCCCTTTTTTATATTAGGATTTTCTAGGGATCCCAGGTTATCACCATAACCCTGGTGTTTCCATGAGACAAAGAGAAGGTGGTTCTCTCGACGGTGATGATGGATCATAGATTGGAACTTGGATAGAAGATTAAAGGATTTATGAACGATGACAACACAACCTCACCCTTCGTCGAAAACCGATCCCAACTTCAAGTAGGAAGTTTTTTTTCTTCATGATATTTCCCCTGTTTTTCTAAAATTCAATTATGAATATGGAACAACCCAAAACAGGTTAATACTTAGTTAAATCATTCTTATGGGATGGATAATTTATGTGGTTTGATTATTGGGGATGATTCTATTTAGAGATTCATTTTATTTAATCTATGTTCTTCATTCTAAAATGAACGGATCGAGGCCACTACAAACAAGGCCAAGATCTATTATTTGGGTGTTCTTGTGAATTTATCTCTTTCCACCAATATTTTTTCATTCATTATTCTTTATGAAATATGAAAAGAGGATCGTTTTGCCTTTGATCTGTGGCGCAATGATCCGAGACTGGTGATCTGACACTACAACAACATTGTAGATGTGCAACGGTGAAGGTGCAGTGTGAATCACTTGAGGAAACAGTTTATAGCAGTGAAAGGCATCATCCAGAGCAGTGGATCTGGCCGAGTTTAGATGGAGCATGGGGTGGATAGCAGGCCGCCGATAGGGCGGTCTCCGATGAAGATAGCATGTGGCCCGATAGGGGGATGGTCCAGATGGAGCACAAGGTGGATGGACAGTTGGTAGGGTGGCTAGTGGTGGATTATGAGGTCGTGGTCTAAGTGGGACTACGTGGGGGCCCGCGGCGGCGGAGACCGCAGACATCGACTGGGGATGCGATGATAAGGGGCCACATATGCAGTTGGGTCCGCATGGAGCCCTCAGTTATAGAGGATGTGGAGAGACCAAGGATGTGGTGGCCGTCTGCATTGACCATGGAATTGCCATGTTAACCAAGCACACATGGCTGGGTCGGGCGTGTGTGGGAGAAGGGAGCTGGCCCGCACGCAGAGGGACGAGATGGAAGGAACGAGCCACTCTAGTGGTCCAATGGACCACGACCCTGTGGGATGGTCCAGGTCAGTCGACCGTACCTGGTTGGGTCAGAGGGTTAGGCCAGGTTAGACCCGGACTGTGCCTGGGTCGGAATGTTTTCACTAAAATGGTTGTAACTTTCAAACCTAAGGCCTGCTTGATGAGCAGTCTGTAGAGTTGGGATCCTCTCAAAGAGGCAGTATTTTTGATATATCTTGGTTTTTTTAATATGGACCAGTATAAGTAGATAGTTTCAATTGGTTCTTTCATCAAGGGTTTATTACGACATTACGTCCACATCACTGGATAATAGTCCCCTCTAGAGGCTGAGTCCTGGATAGAGTTGTAATATCCCTCTTTAGGACTGGAGAGATCCTCTATCATCCATAGTGGAGTTTTGTGAGAGTTGATGTGACCTACAAGTATAGGGTGTTAGTATTCCATCTAGTGGGCCTTATCTATAGGGTTATCAGTATTCTCTGAGAAGGATCCCCTACGTTACGAGCCATATTGGTAGGGTTGTCTGTATTCTCTGAGAAGTATCCCCTACATTGTGGGCTAATATAGACTAGGTTGTCAGTATTATCTGGTAAGGATCCAATCTCTGTATAACATGATCTTTGATCATTATATTCTCTTTGGGTGGGGCCCAAATTTGCAGGACCTCTTTTCAAGAGTCTCCGATGACATCATGGCTCGAGAAGTGAGTTCTCCTAGAATGAGTGTGACTTGAGAAGAATCATATGGATAATTATTGGTTGTGAATTACCTCTTTACTTTGTGTTTGTTTATGATTATATCTATACATACTTGATATATGTGATACATATATATACCTGTGTAGATCTGACTGTACTTTGTGTATTTTCCTTTGTTCTATACTTCATGTATTTCTTAGTGGTATCCCTTTGTTGTTTCAGGGTGTCCTACTGAGTATTGTTTTACTGAACCCTTAATGGGATTTGTCTGCACGTGTTATATCTTGTTTAGATGATAGATGATTTGAAAAAAATCTAGGCAGACTAGGGCCCTGTGGCTCTTAGAGAGAGCAGATAGACATGGTGTGCTCCTACGACTTCAAACAGTTGATCTACACCTACCCTTTAGGTAGGGTTTTCTGTGGATGATTTTCAGGAATGCATGCTTTCACTTTTGCAGACTCTTTCTTTTGATGGGCTTGTATTCTAGCCCTGTTTACTTTCTAGTTTCCTAATATCATACTCTATGGTTGGTATCTTAGTGTATGCATGTATTTTTACTTAGTGTTTTTTATATTTCAGATCTTTGGGCTGAGATATGTGTGTAGGTGTAATGGTACTTAGGAAAATGCCTCCCATTTGTTGGATATTCCAACTCAGTGCCAGTCGCCAACCCCTAGACTATTAGAGGCGATCTTGGGGTAGTCATGGTATGGGCCCCTTTGGGATGGTTCATGAAAGAGTGTTATCATAGGGGTTCAGTTCTACTTAAGGATTGAGAGTTTTTGAGGTTGGTTTGGGGCAATCGTGTTAATTGTTTCGAGTTTGGATTTCAGGACAGAGACTCTAGTGTTGGTGTGGAGACCTACATATCCATACAACAGGACTTTGGAAACCTTCTTTTTGACTCGGTACATGAAAAAACTGGTTAAAGGGGATAAATGGTACATGAATCATACAATATTTTGAGTGTGTTCTCATGTCCTTCTTGAGTCAGCTCACTAGGTATACTCTATTGATTGTGGTACATCTAGTTTCATTTTAAGATGCCTTAACACAGATATCTAGATAGGATTCCATTACGTGATCACAAGGATTATCTATCTAGCAATGATGATTTTATATAGAACTATACTGAAGATACTCCATGTACCGAATATAGAACCTATGGTTGGTTTACCAGCGATACCACCACCCATTGAGTTGTAGTTACTCCCAGTGCTACCGGTTGAGGATGCATGCTATTTGAGTACATTGAATGAGTTATAGAGGCAAAAAAATACTAGGTTTCAAGGTGAGACAGATCCACAAGTATCCAAGGATTGGTTGGAGTCAGTTACATGTGTCTTCCACCTTGTGAGGATGCCTTCCAACTAGATGGTGGTCCTAGCCACGAGTCTTCTTTAGGGCTCAGTGTGGAGATGGTGGGGATTCATGACCCAAACACATGATGAGGTGACTATCTCTTGGAAATACTTCAAGAGTATCTTCAGGTAGGAGTTCTTTCCAGCTACATTATGATCAGTGCGCATCCAGGAGCTCTCGTATCTGCAGTAGGGTAGTTAGACTATGGCGGAGTACTCAGTGAGGTTTACTGATCTTTGTCGCTACTCCACGGACATGGTGCGAGACCTGTTTTTTAGGGCTTGGAACTTCGAACAGGGGTTAAATTGAGAGATCATGGCATCCATTATATCCCTTAGCATTTCTAAATATGATGGGGTATTGGAGCAAGCTATGCTAGTGGAGAGCTTTCTAGCGGAGAAAACACCAGTAGTGGGAGCTACTAGTAGGCACCAAGTGGATGATACTTCAGCAGTAGGTAGCCGATGACAATCTCAGGGACCCAAGTGGGTTATTAACTTCAAAATATGATCCTATAATACCAGGTTAGCGGTTTAGGGATCACAGGGCGGCTCAAGTCATCCCAGAGACAGGCGATGTTACGCATGCGGTGGTCAAGGGCATCTGGCTCGAGATTTCCTGACTCGACGTACAGATGATTGGGGGATGGTCAAGGGACCACTAATTTAGAGTAATATACATGGTAAGGGTGGTAAATATGGAGGAATATGTGGTAAAGGAGAAGTTAGAGTAGCAGAAGGTGGGAAGAGGTTCGACATGTTACTACCACCACCCCTAGATGGTACACACCAGGCTGAGGGAGCTGGTGGATAGGGATGAGGACAACCGCAGGTGATAGAGGATTATAAACTCGATGCTCTAGGTATTTTTAGAGGTATTATATGTGTCTTTCCCACCTTAGATATATTTTTTATAAACTTAGGTTCCATTTATTCTTTTCTTTCCATATACCTTATTTGGGGCTCAGAGATTTCAGTTGAACTGCTGACTCGACCCTTATGTTTAGAGACTCCTACAAGAGGGGATTCGATGATTAAAAATTGGTTTTGATCGTGTGATCTTACTCTTGTAGTGGATATTTTTGTTTGATATCTCTTGGTAGAGGCGTCTAGGCCTTACAAAATCATTCTCGGCATGGACTGGTTATCTATAGTCAATGCTCGGATTGACTATTTTAGGCACCGAGTGTTGTTTGTCCATGGTGATGAGACTAGGTTTTCCTTTGTTGGAGAAAATGAAATGAATATAGCGCATGATATACTTATTCATAATAGATTTCATCTAATTACTCACTAGTTGGCTAGCCTCACCCTTGGTGCAGTGGATGATAGGAGTCCTCAGTTTCCTGCAGTGGTGGTGGAGTATGAGGACATCTTTCCCGAGGATGTCCCAAGATTACCTCCCCAAAAGGGGGTAGAATTATATATTGATCTATATCCTAGGAATACACTAATATCTACCCCTACATATTATATGGCTCCTTTAGAGATTCATAACTTGAGGGTATAGTTAGGGGACCTGCATAGGAAGGGCTTCATAAGACCCATTGTTTCACCCTGAGCGGCCCTAGTTTTGTTTTCCAAGAAGGCAGATAGGAGATTGAGGTTATGTGTGGAATTCTAGTGCCTGAATCAGAAGACCGTGAAGAACAATTATCCACTACCAAGTATTGATGACCTCTTTGATCAACTGAAGGGAGTGAGGTGGTTCTCGAAGATTTAACTCAGATCTGGCTATCACCAGCTTCCTGTACGAGATGAGGATGTACAGAAGACTACCTTTTGATGTCGACACGACCACTATGAGTTCATAATGATTCCATTTGTCATGAGGAACACCACAAAAGTGTTCCTAGGACTCATTAATAGGATCTTCCATCCTTACTTAAATCGTTTTGTGGTGGTATTTATTGATGACATCCTAGTGTACTCAGTGTCTGAGGAGGTGCATGAGAAACACTTGAGGATGGTCCCAAACACACTTCGAGAGCACAATATTTATGGGAATATATTGAATTTTCAGTTCTATATTCAAGAGGTCCACTTTCTAGGACACGTCATTTTAGAGGCTGGAGTTATAGTGGATCTGACGAAGATTATGACAGTGTTTGCTTGGGATCCACCCAAGAGCGTTACTAAGGTGTGGTGTTTCCTGGGTTTGGATGGGTACTATCAAAGGTTTGTACCCTACTTTTCTAGAGTGGAAGCACCCTTGATGGATTTTAAATGGAAGGGGAAACCTTTCATATGGATAGAGAAGTTTCAGCAGTGCTTTCAAGAGCTAAGGAAAAGACTGACAAGCGCTCCCATATTTAGAATATCAGAGGAGGGTGTTAGGTATATAGTGTTATGTGATGCATCAAGGATCTGGATTGGTTGTGTCATAATTCAGATGAAAGCGGTGATTGCCTATGGTTCACACTAGTTGAGATAGCATGAGCAGAACTACACGACCCATGATCTTGAGTTAGCGGCGATAGTCTTCACATTGAAGATGTGGAGAAACTAACTGATGGGAGAGTGGTTTATCATCTACTATGACCGCAAGAGTCTAAAGTATATCTTCTCTAAGAAGGATCTGAACTTGAGATAGTAGCGATGACTAGAGTTCCTCCAGGACTATGACTTTGAGAATTTCTATACTCCTAGGAAGGGGAACGTAGTGGCGGATTCTCTCAGTAGGTGATCTAGCTTGTAGTTGCTTAGTGAGGCATCAGAGTAGTTGGACACATTATTGATATCCTTTGTGGATAGAGATTTAGTAGCTTATCTTCAGTCGATGGTTGTCACCCCTCCACTCTTGCATCGAGTCATGGAGGTGCAGTTTTGGGATACCGACTATGAGACCCAATGTGCTCAGTTGTCCATAGGGAATGCCCCTAATGGATATTTTATAGGTGGAGAGAACGTCATTCTTTTCAGAGGGTGCACAATTGTACCAGTCACATCATAGGAGGAGGTTCTGAGAGAGTTCCACACATCCCCTTTGGTGGTACATTTGGGTGTGGCGAAAATGTACCAGGACCTCCAACATCAGTTTTAGTGGATGGGGATGAAGAAGGTAGTGGCAGAGTTTGTTTATCGATGCCTCACTTGTCAATAAGTGAAGGCTGTGCACTGGGTTCCAGCGGGCTTGGCCCAACCCCTTAAGGTTCCTTAATAGAAGTAGGATGTGATATTTATGGACTTCATAAAGAGTTTACCATGCATGTCCAGGGGACACGATACCATATAGGTGATCTTTGACCAACTCAAAAAGTAAGACCACTTCCTACCTATCTAGGAGAAGAGTTTAGTAGAAATATTGGGATGCCTCTAGGTACAGGAGATAGTTCGAATCCATAGAGTTCCATCGATGATCATTTTAGATAGCGATGCTTGTTTCACATCCTAGTTATGGAATGGATTATAGGAGTCATTTGGGACTCATTTATTCTTGAGCACAACATCCTATCCCCAGATGGATGGCCAGATAGAGATGACCATTCAAGTTCTAGAAGATATGTTGTGGGCCTACATCTTGGACTTCGGTCATTGCTGGGAGGATCACCTACCACTGGTGGATTTTGCATACAACAATAACTACCACTCCACCATTGGTATGAAACTGTTCAAGGCCTTGTACAGATGACCATGTAGGTCACCAATCTGCCGAACTGACCCAAGAGAGTTAGCACTCATGGGTCCAGTGTTGGTGCGGGCTACCACTGAGAATGTGCAGACCATCTAGGAGTGGATGAGGCCTGCACGTAGCCATCATAAGTCATACGATGATAGGATATGGAGGCCCTTGGAGTTCAAGGAGGGATACCATGTGTTCTTTTGGGTCTCACCTCGATGAGGATTGCAGAGATTTGGCCAGGGAATCAAGTTATCTTTGAGATACATCAACCCTTTTCAGATTCTATGTAATGTTGGTGAGGTGGCATACCAGTTATCTCTATCCCATAGTTGCACCAGGTGCACGATGTCTTCTATGTGTCTCAACTAAGGAGGTACATGTATTATCCATCACATGTCATTGACTGGGGTGAGATGGGCATTGATGATGGGGAGAATTTTGCAGAGTACCCAGTTGAGATCGAGGATCGATAGGAGAGGATCCTTCATGGGTGGTCTATTCCTCTGGTGTGTGTTCAATGGCATCACGAGAATCTCTAGGAGAGAACTTGGGAGTGGAATTCTCAAATTTGTGGTCAGTACCCCCATCTTTTTGTTGAGCATCTCTTGTTTTGGCTTTTAGGGATGTAAATACCTAAGGTGGGGAGAATTTAATGACTCTTTTTTTCTCCCATTTTATTTTTATAAATTAATTTATAAAATTACAAGACTAGGCGCTAAGACAGCGTGTGATTCTGAGGCCCGGTGTGCCTGGAACAATTCGTTGAATAATGATTTTTTTTAATAAAGCGCACTGGTAGTTTTTCTTTAAAATTTGAATAACTTCTAAATGGGTTCCCAGATCGGAAATCCAAGGGCACCTATAACACTGAAACCTTCCATGGTACGTTTCCCTTTGAATAATACAATAGCTTTCATTGTACACAACTTCGAGATTCTAACACACCGCGACCAATCAAAGTAGCAGTTATGAATAATAATACCCACTTTTTGAAATTTTATAAATTTTATCTCTCAAAATGGAATTCATTTTTGGATTCAGAATATCTAAATTATCCTAGGGTGAAATTTTGGTACTTTTCAGATAACTTTTATATTTTGATGAATAGTGAAAATTACTAAATTTTAATTAAAAACAACTTTTTTAATCAAAATAATTAATAGTGATAAATTATGAATTTGAGTGGTTTTACAGTATATTTATAATATATTTTTACCATTTAATACAATGTTGGTCATTGGACATAATTTCACAATTAAACTAAACATAAAAAAGTGTCAATCTTTTGATAGTTATTATTTCTTAAAAACATGCTTTTTGTTTTGACAGTGAGAATTAATTTTAAATTAATTTCTGCCACTTATGTGTTTTGAATTTAGAAATATGAATTCCATATTTGGAATCAGGAGGTCCAAATTGTGTAAATAGGTAACTTTTATTTTTAGACATTTTGAATAATTACTTCGGTAAATATTTTATTTACCATGGTTAAAGGGTAAATCCGATAAATATGGGTAAAAAATAATATTATAATAATATTAATTTACCCTAAAACGTGTAATAACCCTATTGGTTGATAAATTTCAGACCATGGTCATCTTTGGGTCGATTTTGGGTCCCCATGGAGCCACTTGTAGGGGATAAGGACACTTTATATTAATTAAGTTAAAGTAAATACAAAAATGACATAAGCATACATCTCTTAGAAAAATAATTTATACATAGGGTTATATATGTTATCTTTTAGACTATAAATATTAATTATAAAGCTAAATATATTTAATACATAATGGTATTTTATTTATAATTTTTATACATTTAATAATTAAATTTATTTATGACACAATAATGATGCAGTATTTTTTTTATTAATGAAAGAATCAAATAATTGGTATTATAAAAGTTAAAATAAAAATAATTTGAAAGTTTTGATGCCATCTACGAATTTTATTGGTTAATATTACATTTTAGGATTTCTTAAATGAATTTTATTCGAATTAATAAATTTTTTAAGACTTTAACAAAAAATCAATTATTGAATAGTGTCAAAATTGACATAAATGAGTTTTTAAAACAAATATTATATTATTAATTAATATTCTATTCCTAAAAATCTAAGGTTTGGAAAAAGGACTTATATAATGATAGGTGTATTATTAATGGACCACTTGGGGGTCTCTTGGATGTATATAGTTGGTTTATTAACTATATAATACAAAAATACAAAGTGACATGGTAAATGTCAAACTAATTAACTAAGAATTAAAACTAAAATATAAGGTTAATATAATGACCCAAAACTATCTAAAATCTATTGGTTTAAAGGATTTAGACCCATCACCACCTTAGAATTTGAATAATCCACTTTGGAGCCATTATAAACCTAATATGAATTTATTATAAATTAATACTTTAAGTTTTTACTAAAGAGCCCCTCCCACCCTTATAAAAGAAAACCACTTCTAACCAATTACTCACACATCTAAAGCCTTTTGGTTCGGCAAAACCCTATACAAATACTCTCTCAAATTCCCTGACTTCAAACTAGAGGCCTTAGTTTGATCAGAAAGCCAACCTAAGGAGCCCTTTTGATCAAATCAAAAGGAAGAACCCGAAGAAGAGGTAATGTTTTCACCACCTTTTTTCAAGTTCATTTCTTCTTCAACTTATTATTTATTTGTTATTTCCTTTCTAAAATAATAACTCTAGTATCTTATATATACTGTGATGTTATTATAAATATGTTACAACCATATTCAGTATTCTATCCATCCTTTTAATGACATGTCACCATACGTGCGTACGTACGAGTTACCGTCTCCACGTCGTGGTGTAATTGTAATTCAAAAAAATTATTATTTGGATGGGTATGATAATGATATGTAATTGATTTAAATAATAAATATAACTTGATAATGATTCTGTATATATGATATACCATCCAATTATATATTATTTTAATATCAAAAGAATGATATTGTCGCTCGTGCATACGTACGGACTACCGTCTCCACGAACGCGATGAGATTCATTCCCCATCGTATCCATGCAATTATAATTCTCATTCGATGATTAAAAATAATGTTTAATGACTTGATATAATTCTGGATATGAATAAGATACAACCTATCCATAATAAACACGGCTTATGTAACAAAATATATAAAAGAAAATGAGTAAGTTAACACCCGAAACGATGATAATACTAAGATATTATTAACAAATCAATATTAAAAGATCATATATGATATCATATTAATGTATATGATTATTTTATAATTTAATAACAATTATTTCACCATTATAAAGGAGTTTAACCTACCCTCAAACAAGGAAAATTACAAGGTAAGTGTTTATTTCACAATCTCTTCATTATCCGAGGTTGTTTATACATAATTATCTAATGGGACCTCTTTATCATCCACATCCATGTTTCTTAAAAATGTATTTCAAATCATTCTTACTATTTTACAGAATATGGGTTAAATTCATTTATACCCTTGTTTTAATTTTTATAAGATGTTTATAAAGGAATCTTTCCGTCGTTTTCCAAACAAGGTCCTTTTTAACCTTTTTGACAAAATTAAGGTAAGAATGTCTCTTTTTAACTTATACGGTGGGTGTGGCTATTTTATACCGTTATAAACTCGTCAAAGCTTCCCTTACAAGCTTATAAGAATATTTTCAAAGTAAATGTTTTACTTTATAATTATGTGACTCTTAAATGATTTCAAAATAGAAAGAAATATTTCTCTAAAAAGAGTTTTGATTTCATCTATGTCAACATCCTTTGATGGATTTTAAGTTTATTTGGATTTGATTTATTATTATACAAAAATTACCTATTGTATTGAAGGTTTTGTGATATGTTTGACTATGGATGTGCTATTTTTATACCATTCATGATTTATGGTTAAAGTATTGACATTTCGTATGCTAGTTTTAAAACGAATGTTTATGATATGTTTAAACCTTTTCATATGAGGAATGTATTAGACTTAGTAAGTGACGGGTAGAGCCCACTATAGCTCCTTGATGCATCGGTAGGTCTCATGAGACAACTGGACGTGTAATTGGCCGAGGCCCTTTCCCAATTTGGTTTATGGTTTTGGCTGAAGCCTTAATCATTTGTAGACATCTTGGTCGAGGCCTTGAAAAAATGTTTCAGAATGTACTGAATTATAAATTCCCTCATTATGGAAATAATATTGATGGTTCATGTGGTCATTCTACTAGTAGAATACCCATGATTATGTTTTATTATGGCATTATTTACTCAGCTCATATTCTTGCCATAAAAGTATTCATGTTTATTATTAGTAAAGGAATGTGGTTTCAATTATTTACCATGCTTAATATTTATGTCATTTTCCGCTGTATTACTTACCCTTACTGAGCATTTGAGCTCAACCCTTTCTTATGTTTCATTTTATCAGGATATGAAGAAGTTAGTTATGAGTGACCAACATGCATAATCTAGGAGGCTTGGATGTTTCTAATAAAATATATTTGTGTTGTATTTCTTTTCAAGTTGTAAAGTTGAACTTATGTATGAATCTTGTTTCCAAGGATACTAAACTAATCGTTCTTTTGAGACTTGATCTTTTGTGATCATGCCAATGTTATGTAATAATGTACCAACTCTGGGTAACTGGGGTCGGGGCATTATAGCACCACTACATTTGGAATAGAGACTTTACCTTAGGTGGGTCCTAACATCGATTGGTACGGGCCAAATGTGAAAGTTAGTTTTTGGGAATATCGGTAATAAAATATTTAATAATTTTTTTATTTCAACGTAGAAACCTCCTTTTTTATATTAGGGTTTTCTAAAGATCCAAGTTTATCAAAATAACCCTAGAGTTTCCCTAAGACAAAGAAAAGGAGGTTCTCTCGATGGTGATGACATATCGAAGATCAGAACTTGGATCGAAGATCGACAGATTGATAAACAATGACGATGCAGCCTCACCCTTCATCAACAACTGATCAAAACTCCAAGTAGGGAGTTGTTTTTTTTCATAATATTTTCCCCATTTTTTTAAATTCAATGAAGAATGTGGACTAACCAACAGATAGGTTAATCTACAGTTCAATCATTCTTGCGGGATGGATAATTTATGAGGGTTAATTATTAGAGCTGATTCAATTTAGAGATTCATTTTATTTCCTTGAAATTCTTCATTCTAAAATAAACGGATCGAGGCTGACATGAAAAAGGAAAAGATCCATTCTTTAGGAGTTCCTATGAATTTATCTCTTTCCCCCAATATTTCTATGTTCCAAGTTCTTCGTGAAATATGAACAAAGTATTTTTGTGCCTTCAATATGTGGTGAAATGAATCGAGACCAAAAATCCACACTGCAATGACATCATGAAGGTGTGATGGCGAATGCATGATGCGAATCACCCGTGGAAGCGGTTTACGACGCCTAGAGCAGTGGATCCGATCGGGTTTAGGTGGAGCACGAGGCAGACAACAGGTCATCAGAAGGGCGACCAGTAGTGGAGGTGGCACGTGACCTGGTGGGGGGCTAGGCCAGGCAGAGTGCAAGGCGGACAGGCTATCGGGGGGGGGGGGGGGCATCGACAGAGCGTGAGGCTGCGATCCAAGAGGGACCACGTGGGAGCCCAAGGGGAGGCCAGGGATGTGGTGGCCATCCCCGTTGATCGAGGAGGTGTCAAATTGATCGTGGAGGTTTTGAATTGACCAAGAACACACGGCTGGGTCTACCACGTGTGGGAGAAGGGGGCTGGCCCATACGCAGCGGGCCGAGTTGGACGGACCAAGCCACTCCAGCAGCCCGATGGGATGGGTCTAGTGGCCCGAGGGGCTGGGTCCAGCGGTCCAGCAGACAACGCCCTGGTGCCCTAGTGGCCCAGTAGGCTGGGTTGGTTGGCCGAACTGGGTCAGGTTAGCAGTTCGGGCTAGTTTAGACCCAAACCGGACCCGGGTCCTACTTTTTTTTCACTAAAATGGTTGTAACTTTCAAACAGAAGGTTCGTTTGATGATCCATTTGCGACATTGATACCCTCGCGACGAGGTGGTACTTTTGAGGTGGATTGGTGGGTTTTTAGTGTGGACCAGTATAGGTAGAGAGTTTCCCTTGGTTCTTTCCTCAAGGGTTTAGTATGACATTAAGTCCACATTAATGGATAGTAGTTCTATCTAGAGTCCGAGTCCCGAATAGAGTTGTAATCTCCCTCATTGGGACTGGAGTGATCCTCTTTCACCCATGGTGGAGTTTTGTGGGAATTAACATGACCTCCAAGCATAGGGAGTTAGTCCTCCATCTAGTGGGATGTATCTGTAGGGCTGTCGGTATTCTCTTAGAAGGATCCTCCATGTTATGAGCCATATCAGTAGGGTTTTCAGTATTCTATGAGAAGGACCCCCTACGTTGTGGGATAATATATACTAGGCTGTCAGTATTATCTTAGAAGGATACCCTCTTTGTATTCCATGATAATTGACCAGTGTATTCTGTTTGGGTGGGCCCCAAATTAATGGGACCTCTTTGCAAGAGTCTCTAATGACATCACGGCTCAAGAAGTGAGTTCTCCCAAAATGAGCGTTCCTCAAGCAGAATCCTATGGATGATGATTGGTTGTGACTTACCGATTTACTTTGTGGCTGGTTATTAGTATAATTGGACATCCTTGATATATGTGTTACAAACATATACCTATGTAGAGAAGACTGTACCTCATGTGTTTTCCTTTGTTCTATACTTTGTGTATTTCTTAGTGGTATTCCTTTATGGTTTCAGGGTGTCCTACTGAGTATTGTTTTACTCACCCCTACACAGGCTTTGCCCGAACATGTTGTGTCTTTTGAATATGATTGATGATTTAATGGAGCCATAGGTGGACCAAGACCAAGTGGAACTTAGAGAGATCAGACAGACATGGCTTCCTCCTATGGCTTTAGATAGGTGACCTACACCTACCATTCAGGTAGGGTTTTGTACATATGAGTTTTATGAAATTTTGATTTCACTTTTGTAGACTATTTCTTTTGGTGGGATTGTATTCTAGCCCTGTTTACTTTCCAGTTTCCTAATATCATACTCTGTGGTTGGTATCTTAGTGTATGCATGCATTTTTTACTTAGTGTTTTTACATTTCAACACATTGGGCTTGGAGATGTGTGCATACGTACAAGCACTTAGGAAAATGCCTCCTATTTGTGGGATATTCCTACTTAGTGCTAGTCGATAGTTCCTGGACTATCAGAGGCAGGCTTGGAATAGTCACAGCATGAACCCTATAGGAAGGGTTATGAAAACAAATGAGCTTATAAGGTGTGACCGTGGGGAGAATTTACCCTCACATAAGCATGTGAAATAATAATAAAAATAACCAAGAATTAAATATAGTGATAAAACATTAGAGTTCACAAGAATAAATATGAATCCCAATCAATAATAATAAATGATACAGAGGCATACAATAATTCAGTATCCGACCAACCACCCGGTCAGTCACATATACAAATAAAAGGTGTAAAAATACAATGAGTCTCTACTATTATCATTGAGCCTTTCTGTATTCCAGTCTTCAATCCCATTCCTTCACCCAACATAAACCTTCAACCAAGTGAGGGTTGCTCGGGTGGCCAGGTGCCATGGCCACCCAGGCAGGGTGTGATTACAAATCAGTAGGGAACCACTGATGTGACCCCATATATAATAATTAAATATAGTATATACATGTGATATGATCATAATAATTATATAACTACAGGATGAAGTGTAATTAAATAACCACCATCGATCCTTAGGTTCAACCATGGGACCCCGATCGACCCAAACTTTCTTCACCCAATGTCAGAGTGTTTATGAGTACGTCACAAAATCGTTTCAACCAATATAATATCCCAGGTCTTGGCTCACCCTAGTATATGGAAGATACAAACTTTGGGGTAGGCCTACCCAGTATACATAGGATAAACAACCAGGGCTGACCCACTTGGTATACATAGGATAAACAACCATGGGAAAACTCACCTGGTATATAGAGGACAAACACTTAGGGATGACCCACACAATATACATGAGATATACACCAAGGGGATGATCCACCTAGTATATGTGAGATAAACACCTGGGGATTACCCACCTGATATATGTGAGAGAAACACCCGAGACTAACCCGCTCTATATATAGGCTCATTGGATGAATTCCAATCAGGGAAATACTTGGTACCCAAATATATGCAAAGGATCACATCCCTATCCCATGAATCTAAGGAGTGTGTCTAAGGAATCCCACATATGTGAATACATCTTGTAGGATAGTAATTCCTCCCATAACATCTTGTTTTAAAAGTGGGTTCCCTAGGCCCAAATTTAACAGAACTTTTCAATTACCATATAATGTATACAGTGAGTTATGCATGATGTATACTTACCAAAAGAGTGTTTATATTTTCAAATACACTATTTATATGTTAATTCCATATATTATTTTTCATATCAAAAGGTTATAATAATTCCTAGGACATAATGAGAACCTAGATATACCACGATAGTAATCTTAAACATATGTTCTATGGTCTAGATACATAATGCTGACTGAACATAGGTGATGTCAGACCATCAGGTGCTGGGGTATCATAAGCATTGAGACTTATTATCATGAAATACATATTTAGTGATATCAAGTATATGAGACCATGAGGAATGACCCACCAATAGGAACATCACATGTTTTAGGTGTCACTAGTAGTTCCTATCCGCGAACACATGTAATGGTCTCTTGACTTGAGATTATTATCAGTGAAAACTATTTGATTACATACTTTGATTCAAGACGAAAACTATGGTATTAATTTCATGGTGAGGTAACTTGTTTTGGGTATGTCATTGGTGGTATGCCATTTTTTGAATAATTAAGATATATTTTTTTGCTTCTGAAAGAAAGTAATATCTTGGTCCTAGTTGATCGGGCTGATAGTACCTTAACTAAATCCATTACCATGGTAAAAGAAGGTAATTCCATATAGTAAGGTCAAAGAACAATAAATCAAGAAAGGATGATGACATAAAGTGAGATTCATGATTTATGAGACATCATGAGATAAAGATATTATATTACATAGTTTGTGTTCATAAGAAAGGTTGTCATTGCTATGATTTTTTTAATCTCTTTAGGATCCATGATGGGTTTCTAGAATCCACTTATGGTTTGTGAATAATATTCATTTCCATCAAGATAAGGTCCTAGAGGGTCAGACAATAAGTGTATTGAAGATCATGAACTATTTTTATGAATAGAAGTGTAGGACATAGTGGGCCTCACCACATGGTTAGAGTGGTGTCTGAGAATATACGTTCAACATGAAATAAATAAATAAATAAATATTAATCAATTTTGGAATAATTGGTATTGAATTTATTTATTAAATTATTTGCAAGATATTAAGTGAATACATGGAAAAATATTATACAAATGAATATTATTTTAATATTCAAGGTTTGTTTAATATTTATGTGGACATAGAGTCAAGTTAATGGCTTGATTTCATCACATAATATATTTATTATATTATAGGTAGGTGACAAAAAATATAAATGATATTTATGACTCAGTAAATTATTCATAAGATTTTTTATATCTTATTTAGTAGAGAATACTTTTTTAGGGGACTAGGGAGCCTTTTTTGGGAAATTTTTTCCTTACTATATAAGTTGGTAGAGGCTCTAATGTGAGGAACTATGCATCATGAAAATTTGAGAGCCTCTATCTCCTCTCTCCAACTTTCTAAAGAGAGAAGCTCTTGATCCATGGAACCAATCTAAGTTATCCTTATCAGATTGAAGGATCGACCTTGTGATGATCATCAAGATGTTGAAGGCATCATGTGATCTCTGCATTAGCACCCATATTTCTTATATCAATGAAACTATAAACTTTTGAAGCATGTGTGGATGATCTAGAGTGTTAAAACTTCAGTTCCTTTAAGAAATGGTCATCAGTGATTAATGGTTGATGAATGCGTCTTTAGATTGAATGAGGTAATTGTTTGCTTTATTTTTTGCTTAAATGTTTTCATGCAAGATACTTGTCATCTGTATCGGGCTACGCATCATCGAAGAAAATGTATTTAAGACAATCGACAATGATAATTTTTAAATTCTCGGGCTATATGCTTCCAGTACACACCCCAATACCCACAACTGGTATCCGAGTGATCGTGTGATGATTTAAACAAAATAAAAATTAAATTTGTAACGAATTCATGTTGAGGGTATCAATTTAGTCTTAATGCCGCTTACGATGATTCAATATGATATCAGATGGATGAGATATGGTCATCCAAAGATCAAAAGACAGATCAAAGTTAGATTTTCAGCATTAAATATTAATGAATATATATATATATATATATATATATATATATATATATATATATATATATATCTATGTATGTGTGTGTTTTAATTTTTCCAATGGTATCAATTTCTGGGTTTTCTAAGTTTCTAACACACTCTAGTATTCTGGTTAGAACTTCGATGGCCAGAATAATTTTTTCGGTTGGATAAAATTCCACAAAATTTCAGAATTATTTTTTTTTTTAATTCTAATAGCATACTTAGTTAGGCTTATAAAATTAAAAAAAAAACAATAAAATGGGTAGTGGCAATTAGACTGTAGAAAAAACTAACAATAAAAAAAATAAAATATGAAGGGGCGGGGGGGGGGGTGGTGATGCCTACTGGAAACCAGAAAAAAATAAAATAAAAAATTACAAAAACTAGGTGTGAGGGTATATCAGGAGGAGAATTCAAACAAACAAAATAAAAAAAAGAAAGGGGAGGGGTCTATCGCTGCTGCTGTTTAGCTCTCGCTGTTGTCTGCCAGTCCCCATTTCCCCCTCTCCATCGACTCGCGCTCCACCTAGCCACCCTCCTCCATTGATCCCCACCATACTATTTCTTATGAAACCCACCGTTGTTTGACCTCTTTCCCCATCAATAAGATCTAGTTACACTACCCTGACTGGCCTCCTATCGTGACCTAGTGCCACCGACCCCGCATATGTCTGCCCCTTAGGCACCGTTTTTCATTCATATTCCCTGAAAAATCCCTCCTATGTCATCAAAATGCACAAATTCCAGCACTGGCATCTCCTGTTGGCCCCAACTGAGCTCCCACCTCCATTTTGCTATCCGTCTCAAGCCGAGTCTCGCCCACTGATGGCTATCCCATTACATGGCCCTCTGTCCCGGCTAGTGTCACTGGTGCTGCCCTCCCTTGTTGGTCATACCCAGCGTTGACCTCCTACCATGCACTAGGCTCCTAGCGGATTGGCCTCCTATAATGAATGCTCTCTCCACGGGCAGTACTAGTCAACCAACCCGAATCCTAGCCAAGTTAGCTCAACCTGGGCTAGAGAAAGTTGGTCCCTTCCCGACCCACACCACCAATTTCGGGTCAAGCATAGTCCTAAAACCTCTTTAATGGGGTTTTCTGGGATACCGTGGGCCCATGAATTTTTTTTTAATTTAAAAAATAATTTAAAATAAAGTAATAAAAAATTAATAAATTTAATTTAAGACCACATGAAATAAATTACTTGAATAAAAATAATTCATTTAATTTCCCTCGGCATGAATTTATCAGAATTTTAATTTTTATTATGCATTCAATTTACATGATGAGTGATCTTGAGCATTTAATGACCAATGATTGTCTAATATTTTATTTATTTAATTAACAATTTTGAATGATGAATGTAATTGTTAATTTATTTTTGACGGTATGCGCATCGTCTTTCTTCACTTAATATGTATAATGGACTGCACGTCCATCAGTATAATTCTATATGTATTTTTCACTTCCTAATACCCCCACACCTATGTGTGAGTATTTATGTATTATGAAAATGATATTATAAGATGTAGACCACACTAAGATGAGGTAGTATTCCAGTTGAGATGTGGAAACACTGAACCGGGGTGTGAGATGTGATATGAGTCATACACGACTCAGGTATTTTATCCCTAGGGCCATAGTTGATCTATTGAGAGTAAATACCAAATTCTTAAGATCATTCACATTGTTTATTTAATTTATACATTGTTTATTTCTTTAATATGCTTATTTTCATGATCACATTAAATAATAAACTAAAATTCCTATATTAAATCAAATTTAGATGTAAAGATTTCTTTTTATTTACTGTATAGTCAAGTTTCAAGTGTGATCACATAGTACTTGTATATCATATAGAAAATTATTTCATTTTTTGAGAAATAATAAAAACCCTAAAAGTAATATGATTTCATAACGCCTTTCATTGTTTGTATTTGAACAAAACTAGGTGTATGGGGAGCTCGTAAACCATAGTTGAGGGTTCCTCCTACTACTGAGGAGTTGTTATGAAAGTAGTGGGTCAAATTAATTAAATTTGATTACAAAGAAGTATCCATATCTATCTTTTTGAATCTTTAGAGGAAAATATTTGAGTAAATCAACTATACGATTTCAATAAGTTGGATGTTCACTCAATAGTTCAAGGAGCCATGAGTTAAAGCAATTTTATAGTCAAACACCAACCTTGACACTCTCTGAGTAGTGGCATAGCCATAGCTTGAACTATGAGGAGATAATTTAAGGATCTTTTATACTAGAATATTTTAGTGACTGAGTATTACAAATCTAGTAGTGAGAGAAACTAAGGTTTGAAAAAATAGTGGGATATATGTAATTATTTATTTAATTGTTAATGCCTAATTGGTAATCAAGGAAAAGTAATAATCTATTATAATTTAATTTCATAGAACAATGTGAAGTGATACCCAATATACACTATGATTAATATTGGATAAAGAAAATGTCCTAACCCACAAAAATTTACATGTGTAGTACAGGATCATGCAGAACATACTATGAAATGAATGTAAATTTTAAGTGCTAGAGTCTACACTACCTATTAAGCCACCTAAAGAAGAGAGGGTGAGAAAAAAAATCTTACAGGAGAATCATGTATGATTTATTTTATGTTTACATCATAATGCTATCATAAATGTCTAATGAGTTTTGGAAACAACATGAGGAAATGGATGGTTTCACATGTTGTCTCATCACCAAGAATCTTTCAAGATAAAGTGAATAAAGATATGAATGAGGTGATGATTACACTGAATACATGTGAAGTGAAACATGGATCATGATATTTCAATACATATGATTATTATATCTTTATGACCCACTTACTAAATTTCTATTTAAGATTACAAAATGATCAATGTGTAGTAAAATTATTATTACCTTTTACTTAAGGTTTTCAAAGTTGATAAAAACTTAAAAAAAGATTAATATTTAGTTCTTATGGTGAACAAGTTGAAATACAAGGCGAAAAGGAAAATGGAAAGTGAGATGCCAATGGCACATTCACAACCTCCATCAAAATAAAAGAGGCAGATAATTATACATGAGGTTATTTGCTTCACATGTCATGATATAAATATATAGAAGAATAAATATAACAAACTAAAGTAGAATCAAGTTGAGGCTTACACTTAGTGTATATTCATCATCATAAGTGATGTTTCTAATATACTTCTTGGGTATTAAATAAAATACAAAAATCACATATGTTTATTTAAATATAGTAACCATGTAAGAAAACAAGTATTACAATAAGTAAGATGTATTCTCTAAGTATCTGAGAAATGGTGATTCCTAAGTCAGTGGTGAGAAGAACACAACTTCAAATTTCCAAGATTAATGATTCTAATTGAAATTTTATTGAGTATTACCAAAAAATTTATCAAAAGTATCCATTGGATATAAGGATACTTATTCTATGTAGGTAAAATTTTCTTTATGGTGTATAATACTCAACCAATAGTCCAGTAATGCTTGGATCATTGGTAATAATTTATTAATATAAAAATGTAGGAATAAGTAATACCGAGTTGTGAAAAGGTGATTATTTATTTTGAAAAACTATGTAGTTTTCAGAAATATAACTAGTATGGTTTTTAGACTCTTTGCGTTTAAATACCTTATATATTATTGAAAATTTTACTTATTTAGATTTGTATAAAGAAACATTTAAAAATAAATCCATAAAGATTTATAAAAATTCAGCAAAAGAGCATGAACTGTTCCAAAATTAAGCTAGAATAAATTATCATACTTCATAATATTCCTTTAAGCGTTTTAAGGAATATAAATGTGAATTAATAAAGAGTAATGGTTAGAAGATATGAGTTTCTTTGTTACAGTGTGCTAAAGAATATCTTAACCATGAATTCATCGATCATTATAATAGAGGGAGGAGTAATTCCTAAACAAACATTTCCATATACACATCTAGGTTATGATGTTGGTAAGGAGGATGGATGATGATTATTAAATGAAAACGTTGATCATTAAATTGTAGCATGGATTAATTAATAAAACCTTATTCCCTTATAAACATTAGACTCATGATGTAAGTAAAAATAAAATCAATGATTGAATTACATGCATTGTAAAATCTGAAATTACTTTTTGAGACATGATTCATAAATATCGGAGTTATCCCACAATAATATTCTATTTTTTTTTGAAAAAATGGATATCATATGAGTTAAAATATGAAATAAATACATCATGTCATAATAACACGTGCTTAGATGAAAATTGTTTGTTATGAAAATAAAAAAACTTTCAGAAAGAAAAATATAATATGCATCTAAATTAAATTTCCTAAAGTTTTCTAAGGATATTACATAAATTCGTATGATAGAAAAGTTATAGTGAATAGATAGACTATATTTCTATAAAAGGTTGCACATATATATTAGAGATAATTAGATAAAGACTGAATTAGAATTAGTCACTACCTAAGATGCACAAGTGGTTGGAATAAGAACAAGTTTCACAAGAGTTTTTGGAAAAATTAATGTTCTAGAGAAACATACTATATAAGAAGGTTGCAACAATAGTTTTGGTTTTACATTACTGTGGATAGTGATAAATTAATCATTAAGAATAATGAATCCTATATGTAATTAGTAAATTTAAATGAGCTAAGATTGATAAGATTAATTAAAATTCAATAATAGATGCCATGTATCAAAGTAATAGTGCTTAGTATTTTTAATGTTTTAAATATTGATATTGTGGTGGTATTCAAGATAAATATTACTTGGATGGTAAAATAGTAGTACCAATAAGGATCGACTGTTTATATCAATTCATAATTCCTAAATCTATTATAACTTTACTTGTCATAGCTACTTTATATGATCTTTTTATTTGGAATTTGATGTCAAGACCAAATTTCTTAGAAAGTGTTTATATGACACAACTAGAAATATTTGGTGACACCATAGATATAAATAAGATATATAAGTTACTAAAATCAAATTTTGGATTAAATTAAGCAATAATATCATGGAATATTCACTTGAAATGAATTTTTTCCATGTATCTACAAGAGGCTAGTAGGAACACCACTATTTTCCAAGGAAAATATGTTTGATAGAATATGGAAAAAAACTATTAGTCATATAGTTAGTTAAGACTAGAATAAAAGTAACACTATAGATATTGAATTGAAGTAGAAACCTAAGTTTTAAGGAACAAGATCTATTGAGGTATATCTAATGGGTTTCTTATACCAAGTCAAAGCACATATGCTAATAAGGTATTGGAAAATAAAAGTTGGAACAATTCGAGAGAGAATTGTTACCAATGTCACATGGAATAAATATCTTTAAGAAGACATGTATGAGACATAGGAGGTTATTAATGTGGTGCAAAATAATTCTATACATATCAATGATGGATCTATCACATATGTCATGATATGTACTAGATATTTTCAAAAAATTATTTATAGAACGAAAATATCAGTTATAATCTAGGAGAACCACAAGGGAAGTAGTTAGAACTATCCAACTATTCTTGAAAGAGTATATGATATATGTTTCTGGAACTTGGAGAGAAATAGACACCAGTTAATCAGGAAAAAAACTAGTCTTTATATGGATAAATATGATCTAATATCATAGTCAGGATAAATAAATGAGCATGAGAAGCTAATTCAATCTAGTGGTATCTATATCTACAAATACCAAGTGAATTGTGGATTCTGATGAAACTAAAGAAGTAATGTAAAATATGAAACTATTTTTTATATTTATTGGAATCTAATCTAGTAAGTAAATTTTTATAGTACTTGGAGAGAAAGGGAAACTAGTTAATAAGGAAGAAAACTAGTCTTCATATGGATAAATATGATCTAATATCACAGTCAGGATAAATTAATGAGAATGAGAAGCTCATTCAAGCTAGTGGTATCCATATCTAAAAATACCGAGTGAATTGTTTCTTTTGATGCAACTAAAAAAGTAATGTAAAATATGGAACTATTTTTTATAGTTCTTGTAATTGAACCTATTAAGTAAATTTTTATCATAATATATATTATGATAATTATACCACTGATACTAGACAAGGTGTGATGTTTTGATAGTGAAAAAAGATGAATTAATTTGGGTTTATCATCTCTTGATAAGACTTACTCAAGGAGGTAAGTAGAAAATAGAATAGTTTTCACATAATAGAGACATGGAAGGCCCAATGACTAAATCCATAACTCAATGGAAGCACGATCTTATCACATGAGAGCTAACAAGGTTAGTTAGAAAGTTGGATCTAGTTATAGTGGGAGTGTTATAAATGTGGGGTCCCTAGACCTAATATTAACAATGATTTTTGATTACCATATCATGTATATAGTTATTTATTCATGATATATACTTACCATAATAATGTTGATATTTATACATCCACTATTTATATGGTAATTTCAATAAAATATTTTTTATATCAAAAGGTTATAACAGTTTCGAAGACATGATGAGAATTTAGAGATACCTTGATAGTAATCTTAAACATATGTTCTATGGTCTAGATACATCATGCTGACTAGACACAGATAATGTCTGACCATAAAGTATTGTGGGATCATAATCATTGAGTCTTCTTCTCATGAAGTTCAAACTTGGTGATCTCATGTAGATGAGATCATGAGGGATGACCTTCCAATAGGAACATCACATTTTTTAGGCTTTATTGGTAGTTCCTATCGATAAACACGTGTAATGGTCTCTTGAATTGAGATTATTATCAGTTTATACTATTTTATTGCATACTTTGATGAAAGATTAAAACTATGGCATTGATTTCATAGTGTGTTAGATATCATTGGGTGTGTCATTGGTGGTGTTCCATTGATATAATAATCAAGATAAAACTTATTTCTTCCGAAAAAAAGTAATATCTCAAACCTAGTTGATCAGGATTCTAGTACCATCAATAAATCCATAGTCATGGTAGAAGAAGGTAAGCCCGAACAGTAAGGTCAAAGAATATTAAAGCGAGAAAGGATGATGACATGAAGTGTGTGTCCTTATGTATAATATATAGTGATACAAAGAGATTATATTACAGATCATGTGTTTATAGGAAAGGTTTTCATTACTATGAGTTTTTCTTATCTCCTTCGGGGCCTTGATGGGTTTCTAGACTATACTCCTAGTCTGTGAATAGTATTCACTATTATCGAGATAAGGTCCTAGAGGGTCACACAATAAACATATTAAAAATGTATGACCTATTCATATGAATAGTAGTATATGAAATGGTGGGACCCACCATGGTGTCTAAGTGATGTCCAAGAATAAAAAATTTCCATAAAATAAATAAATAAATATTATTAGAGTTTGAAATAATTAGAATTGAATTTATTTATTAAACATATTCACAAGATATTAAGTGAATACATGAAAAAATATTATATGAATGAATATTATTTTGATATTCAAGGTTTGTTTAATATTCATGGGAATGTCGAGTCAAGTTAATCAATAAATTTTATCACATAATTTATTTAATATTTTAAAGGTAAGGGATAAACCTGTAAATGATATTTATGACTCAATAGATTAGTCATAAGATGTTGTTTATAGCTTATTTAGTGGGTAATACCGTTTGGGGGGATCCTTTTCTGGGTAATTTTTACCTCACTATATAAGTCAGAGGAGGATATCATGTGAGTCACTATTTATCATGTGAATTTGAGAGCCTATATATCCTCTCTCCCACTTATTAGAGAGGGAAGCTCTCAATCCAAGAAACTGATATGTGTTCTCCTTCTCAGATTGAAGGATTGACGTTGTGGTGATCATTAGGACATCGAAGGTATCATAAAATCTCCATGCTAGTACCCATATTTTAACAATTGATACACCCATATAATTTCAAATTGTGTGTGTATAATATAGAAGGATCCATATTTGGTTCCTTTAAGAAATGATCACTAGATACGAATGGTTGATGAGAACATTTTCATATCGAACAAGGTAATTTTTCATTTTCTTTTGTGCTTAAATTTATTCATATGGGATCCTAATATTATATACCTAGATAAAATTAGCTGGATATGATGTAGTTACATTGATTGATGATGAAGTTTTTTAAATTTTAGGCCCATTTTCTTCTACTACGTCCCTCGGTACCAACACATCTCACCAGGGCTATTCATTTCCCAAGCTCGTCTTGTATAAACAAGGTAAGCTTCTCAAGTGCATGTCCTGTAATCATATTAATAGGATCACATGTTGATTCAAGTTCTAAGGTGACACATACAATCATCACTATCTGATTTCCAATATACACCCTCTCTCTAAGGTCAACACATCATGAGGGAACCCAACGGGGTCCCCTAGATCACATCATCATTAAGAAAACCTTTCAAGATACTCTTATCTCAACACATATCTTAGGTCAACACCCATCACTTGGAGGGAACCATTCCCCTCAATATCATCATAACGACCCGAGGCCTCCTTGGAAAATTCCTACATGCACCTCACTAAATAGAAGGCTCAATGTCCTTCCCTATATCCAAGTCATCCCAAGGTCAGTCTGAACACCCAACCTTTCATTACACTACCCAAGGCTCATCCA
This sequence comes from Viscum album, assembly GCA_963277665.1. NCBI lineage: Eukaryota > Viridiplantae > Streptophyta > Magnoliopsida > Santalales > Viscaceae > Viscum > Viscum album. Next base: position 1,720,651,365 of record OY728160.1, on the reverse strand, counting down.
ACCCAATGGGGGGAGGAACAATCACCCCAAAACCATATCTATATCCAAACTGATATGAGGTATCTCAAAATCCCACCCCTACCTAGTTGGTCCAAAGATTATTAGTCCAACACACACCTCAATAATAGGTATCAAGGGAACCTATCACTAGGTTTGAAATGTTTCATTCATTTTATATAATTTTTTGTATGCCCCTTAGGGTCCGTATTTTAAAAGAAAACATATCTATAATATTTTACCTTATCATCAGTGACTGAGGTAATCTCGATAGTTCCCAAATATCCCTCATGGCCCTTGAACTTTTTCCATTTCAATCATAGGCATTCATTTTTAATTAAAAAATTTATTTAAAATGAATAGGTCAACCAACCTCAGTGGAGAGACCTCATATAACATGCCAAAATGATTAAATAAAATAAAATAATATAGGGTATATACATAAGGACCACTTACCTCAATTCTAAGATATTTACCTTTGATCATCTCCTAATTATCCTAGTCGAGATATGTCCAAGTCCAACAACCATGGTCAAACCACTCAAGGACCTAAACCACAAAAACAAAACCAATATTTAATTGTACAAATTTATAATTACTTATTAATTACATTTAAATATTTTATAATTAATTAAAAAATTAATTTAATTAGGTATTACACCAAAAAATATTACTATTCTCTCTCTTTGCATCCAAATCATGGCCAACGGCCTGCCAACACCCCATCACATGCTCTCGAAACATCCCCGCTCAAAATCCCAAACAACAATCTCCCATTAAACAAGAAATTTACCTTATTTTAATTCAAAACACTTATAAAAAATAATATGGAGACATATTTCCACTGGATCGATGCAATATGGCATGTAGAATAAATCACAAGATTTTCTCTACACAAGATGGGAAAAAGACAAATTAAAATCTGTTGATTCCACCATGATTTGGTGTAATTGAAACCAAATCCCTAAAATGGGGAAAGTGAAATTGAGAATGAGTAAATGAGAGAAATAATGGAGTTAAAAAGAGAAAAAATCATACCTCAAAATTCTATAAAATTCCATGAAATACCCCAAAATTGAAGGTAGATAGAGGGAAAGGGAGTTATGCCTATTGTTTCGTGAGTATACAAATAATAAGAAAGGGGTGGTCCCCCTTTTAATTTTAAGATGGGGAAAATGGAAAAAAATAAATTTTAATGATACATACAATTATCCAAACCATGCATCGATCCTGAGATATAAATTATCCAAGAAAAACCCCTTCGTATGTTTAGGATGCACAATTTACCAAAAATATACACTAATTGGGTGAATCAACACTGTCTCAGTTTTCAACATTTCACAAGGGTTTTCTAAAATTGTTTACAGATCTTATAGCAATACCATATCCAAACCAATACACAAAGTTTACCCAAGATTCGACATGGTTAACCCTCTAATTTGTGCCAACCATCCTATAATGACCCAAGATTTTCATGTATAGACATTACATCTAAGTAGTTGAATATTATTTACATAATATGACGATCCACACCAGAATCGTATAAGCATAGTATATTTGGAAACGTGGAATCATAAAAAACTATTTTATAATAGTTATACATAATATCCCTCTTATATATTTATAACTATCACTTTTATTAGACATATCATAAATAAAACCATTCTTCATAACCTGGTAAAGTAATCATAATAAATGGTGATATCTAATGCTTAGTAACGATAAATAAGGGATATATTACTGATAATATTAGTATAACATGAGAAAAAGTATATGAAAACATGATATTAACATTTGAAAACCATACCCAACATATCATAGATCATAATCTTGTGTCATGGAATAAATCATGGGAGTTTATAATATATGAATAATAAAGGAATAAAAGAACATGATCTCTGAGATCATAATATAGGCATAAGACATAGAATTATGGAATACACATAAGCAAAGAAAATAATTTACTTAGTATTGAATGAAATTTTATAAGACTATCATAGTGGAATGTGTTCACTTACCAAACCATCATAGTATCCAATGTTCACTCTTAATACTATCATAGTTGAAAAAGTCCCAAACCAAACTGGGATCACTCCCCATTATAGTCCTATTTATCTCATGATATATAAATATTTACCAAATTAATTGTAGATAGATATAGGTATAACTTTACACATAATGAAAATCATACATATGTGTTCCACAAGACCATAAACCATTCATCATATCGGAACCCATGAAAATAAATGGGATTTATAAACATTTCATCATAGCATAACCCATGGAAAAGGAATTGGTTTAATAAACATCATTCTATAATAATCATAAACCATATAGAGAAAAAAATAAGGATTTTATCCTTGGAAAATATTATAGAAAATCATAAATAACATTTAAGGTTGTCATTTATGAATCAAAAGATCATTAAAACATTCTTGAGGAAAATAACCTTTCCATTTTGAAATCACTTCTTTAAAATCTAAAAATTTACAAAATATTATGGAAAACATTTTCTATGAAAATAACCATAAAAAAGTTTAAGGCAATATTAAAAAAATTGAGTGTCCATGATGGTATAAAATTCCTTTCATGTCGTATAAATTTAAAAAAACATTCCTTCCATGTTTTTGTCAGAAAAGCAACAAAGTACCAAATTTGTAAAATGATAAGAATATTTATTTAAAAATATTTTATAAAAAGTAAAACATGGTTATAAATGAATTTAAAGAATCATAGGAGAATATAAAAAACCTTATTTAAAATATTTTTAGAAAATATTTTTATGGAAGAAAAAGATCTTTAGAACGTAGATAGAAATGAAGTCAATTTTCCTTAAAAGCATATTTTTGGTATCTTGAGTACAAAGGTGTGAAAGACAAAATGAAAACATATATTTTATTGAAATAAATAGAGGATAATAAAATTAATAATTATCTTTATAATTTTATCATAATATTTCATCCTCATAACTTAATCATAAACAATCCTGATAAACAATGAGATTATAACACAAAACCCTTTACCTCATAACTGTCATCCTTTGTACATTTTAAAACCTCATATATAATAAATATAGGTTTATTATAAATATTATTACAAAGACATACTAATATATATAAAACCATATATTATTTAATTTTAACCTTTGATCACCTGTTTATTAACAATTATTTATTAAAATCACCATTCTAGGTGATAATTACTTCGTTTTTCATGTAAGTTTTGGTTTGGTAGTTTTGGTCATTGTACTTTGATCATAGTTAAATTATCTATATAATTTGAATCATGTTATCAATATCATATATATTCACTTTATATATATTTATAGTCATCCATAAAATTTAGGGATAAAAAAATGAATTAGACTATCCATGGATACGGAAATCCGTACATACACATGAACACTATTTTAATTTTTCAACAGATAGAAAAAAAGAAAGATAAATATTAATAACCTTTAAAATATCATTATTATATAATATATATCCTATATATTCATTATCAAAAGAGCCTCATCCTAGTTGGTGAGGACTCGACAAGTGCATCCAAGAGAGCCGAGATCAAATCTGGGCGGAGACATATTTCTGGGTTATTGTAGTAGGTACTGTAATAAGCACTATAGAAGGTATTGTTTGGTACTATAGTACCCATAACTATTCATCTGTTTAAGATTTTAGTCCACCAGTTTGGTCCTTGAGTCCTTTATGGCCTTCAGGACACCAAAGGCCTTTATGACAGTAAGGATTTCAGGTCACCTCAAGGCGTTTGGGACACCTCAAGGCCTTCAGGCCACATGTAATTGTGCTTAAATGGACTAGGAATACTGTATAAGTAGAAATATATAGATGAGGATTTATATAAGGCACATTCACTAGAGTAGAGAAATCAGATTTGGAAGAATGAGAGGGTTTGGAAATTTCCATTGGGACTAGCCTGTGTATGCACATGAAGCCTATCCAAAAAACCATGTGGAGGTGGAGATATGAAATCATGATGTAGATAATGATGGGGGGCAGTTTCAAGTAGTTATAGCCTGGATTAATTCCTCTAAGACCTATAGGTCATGTAATGTCATGAAACCTACTGGCCATGTAAGTTTTCCCCTTCAACCCTTAAAAGGGGGATTATAAAATATGGATAAAAACAGAAGGCCTTTAGGACATTCAGGAATATATATTAATTAAATTCATAATCATTACAATCTAACTAAAATATAAATGAAAAACAAATAAAATTGCTCATGGAGGTGATAGTCCACAAGTACGCACAAGCAATGATATTGTTTCCCAAAGGATGGGATAATAAGAAGGTATATTTGATATTATAATTCTAGAAACATAACTATTTAATAAATATCATATATAAGTATTAAATCTATAAAAATACCCATAAATTAAATATGTTTATAAGAAATGAATTTTATCACTATTTGGAGACGGTAAGCCATACTTATACACGAGCTACATTTTCACTTCCAATTTGATGAAAAGAGGGTGAATAAAGAAGGTTTCATAATCATAATAACATTAAAATATATTGAGGATAATAAGTTTTTAATTTATGAAGAATATAACATATTTAGTGGAGGTAAAAGAATGATTAAAAAAAAATTGACCGGTTGAGGTGATTACCTCTTCTTTGAAATAACTCTTTTAGATCTCTTATTTAGGGCTCTGGGGTGGGTATTTTGGGAATAATAGCACCTATAGAATGTGTATAAGGAAGTTGAGAAGAGAAAATGGCATATTTTGGTTGAGATATAATGCTCAAAGTGGTGTGAAGAAGATAAAGTAGGGTTCTATTTTATAATTGATGGGAGGGATGCTCTTGGAATTTCTAAAAATAATAAATTAATATTAACTAATTTTTATGTACAAATGGATCCAAATTTATATGATTTAATATGATTAAAAATAATATCATATAATAAAATTTGGATAATTTTGGATCACATTTTCACCCTTGTATTTTAATTTTAACCTCCCATTAAACTTTTTTATAATTACTGTAGTATTAAAGTTTTCTACCCTTTAAGGGTTAATAATGTTACTATAAAATGAAAAGCAGCCCCTAAATGGACCATGGTTGTTGGTTAAAACCTTATCCCATTAATTTTATGGAATATAATATTTTTATGAACTTTATATCATTTAAAAAAAATATCATTTGTAATAAAATATCATTAATGTCATTTTTAACACTATTTAGTTAATTTAACTTTAAATACATCAAGATATAGGGGGAATTCAAATATAGTGCTTTCAATACTCCCTAATATGTCATATAGATCTATAAAATTTTTATTACACATTAAATCTATAGAAACCTGATATTTTAAAGGAACATGATGTTTGATAGCATATTCAACACACAACACTAAGTTTCAACAAACCACTATATAATATTAAAATATTATTATTTAAAAGTGACCAATATAACCCAGCCATTAAATTGAAGGGTATGAATAGTACTAAAATAAATTATGAAATATATATAAAGGTAATAATCATTATAAACTTATTGAAAAAATCTTAAATAAATAAGAACATAACTTTTAATAAAGATATTTTATTCTACAAAAAATATGTTTCCTTTAAAAATGATTTTTATTTTCTTTTATGAGAAAATATTATAATTAATTTATGTAAAATTTTAAAATATAACTTTATAAAATTAAAATAATTTTGGAAATATTCTTATCAATATTAACTTAGGGTGAAATTTTTGGATTTTTCTGAAATGTTTGATTTTTTAGTGAATAGTGAAAATTAAAAAATTTTCAAATGCTGTCATTTTTTCATTAAATAAAGTATTTTAAAAGTTCCATTATATTTTGGATTTTTTAATAAATTTAAATATTAACCATTTTATTTATAATAGTCTAATTAATTTCACATGAATCATCAATTTTCATGATTTTGGTATAAATTTATTTTTATGCGTAAAAATGCGATTTTCTATAAACTATTTTTAATGTATAAAGTTTATCCATCATAATTAATTAAAATAACATCTATTAAGGAAATATTTATATTAAATTAATAGTTTATAAATATATTTATATGAATTTAAATTAATATAATTATTATTTCTTATCATAATGTTAATATAAGATCATCTATTGCTTGAAAAATGCATTTCTTGAAAAACTATTTTTTCAACACGTTTTGCAGGTTTAATTTTAAATTTAATTATTTAAATTACATTATTTGAATTTTATAAAATGGATTCCATATTTATAATGATAATAATTAATATTAGGTAATAATTTAAACTTTATTTTTGTCATAATGAATAGTAAAAATAGTAAAAAAACTTGTTACCATGGTGAAAAACTAAAATGGTAAAAGTGATTAACATTAGAGGTAAATGGAATAAAATGATTAAAAAATATTTATTTTTAAATGGTGGAGGAATTTATCGACCATATAACCCCTTAAATACATTATTTTTCAATTTTTGAGGTACCTATTTTGAGATCATCTTCCCATTGTGGAATAGTTTTGGGTTTGTACAAAAATGCTACTCCACCTCAATTATAAAAGGGAACCCCCTACCCCTATTAATATATATAATTCCATTATTCTTGACCATAACCTACAAAAATATCCAACCAACATAATTATACACATTATTGAGCTTATGGTCTTCCCCAAATACCAACCTTAGGGTCCTTAATAAGAGATCCAAAGGAGGTTCTTTTAAGAGAAGGTAATCATCTTCACCAAGCTTCTTATTTTTACTTATTAGTTTTCCACCTTTAATTATGTATTTAAAATTACATAATAATAACAAAAGAATATAATATACATTTATATTTTATTATTTTTATGAAATAATATTTATCCTTCTTCCCTTTCATCAAATGGGAAATGAAACCATCGTTCATGTGTACGATATTCCACCAACTCACGAAACGATGTAATTCATTTTACATCATCACCTATTATGGAAGTTCATAATGATGAATTTAATGTTTATATAATATATTCATTAAACATTAATAATTGTTTTAAATTAATATATCATGCACCTTCTTACCTACCATCCTTTAAAAAATGATAACATCATTCGTGTGTATGGAAGACTACCACCTTGTGAAGCGATGTGATTCATTTTTTATTACCGCATCATTTAGATGGTATATGTATGAATACTTAATGAAATTATATTATATTTATTATATAATAATAATTATGGAAATATAAAATAACACTTATCTTATTTCTATCATGATCGTTGAAAAATGGAAATGTTACTCATGCGTACGTACAACCTACAGTCTCCATGATTGTAACATAGTTATTTTTTCATAACCATATTTCATGGTTGATTTTAAAAGTATAATTGATGTATAAAAATAATAATTATTTTATTATTATTATTTTGGATATGATGTAATAATAACCCCTTTGACCATGGTCAAAACACCGATGTTGTTTTGAAATTATGCATTGAGCATCCTCAAAACACCAGACGTGGAAATAATTGAATAAGTAATTAAATATTTAATTAAAATAAATGAATTAAATGGTTTAATTATAATGGATTAAACCTTTAAAATTTTCTTAATAAAACAAATAATTTATATAAGTTTACTATATAGGATATAAAGGACATACATGAAAAACGTGGACCCGAGATAAGGGATTTATCATCTCACTTTTACCTCCATGATATATATGAAATATTCACCACTTATTTATTTTATATGGTGTATATAATACCCCTTTGATTTTTATATCATGAATATATTTATCTTCATAGTATTTAAAGTTTCATTTGAAGTTACTTCATTCACAAGGGTTATCATTCAAAAGTTACCAATGTGGCAAGGGTTTATTTCACAATCTTATTATTATTCAGGATGGTTTATGTTTAAGCCTACATTGGAGAATTTTTTTGATATTTCTATCTTAAACATAATATATTTTATTCTAATATTGTTATTTATGAAAATTTCAGCTAATTTTACCATTTTCAACTCTTTGGTACTTAAAATGATTTAGAAAATGTTCTTAAGTTAAGACAACTTTATTTCTATTTTCGGTCAAAAATTAATTTTATCCCATATATATATTTTCATTAAATGTTTTAAATAATAATTTTAATATTATAAAATTATTCATTAAATAAATTTTACCCAATTTTGATTCTTTGATTTTTTTTAAATGGAATACTCTTGTCGCTTTCCGAATAATATAAAATGACTTTTTCTAACATACTTTGCGTGAACATAATATTTACACCATCATAACCAATCAATTATTTAAAGATTTAATTATAATTTTACACGGTAATTTATAAAAGAAATTTTTTTCTATAATATTTTGGAAATTTTTTATATTTTTAAAAAGATATTTCAATGTGAAAAGGGTATTTATCTCAAGAAATATTCCATATAATCTTTTAAATTTTCACTAAAAATGACAACCTTTGATGTTATGGATTGCTTATAAATTATGTATATATGTCTCTAACATATATACATAGATTATTATCCATCCATTTTATGGGGTAATACATTCCATATATTGATTTATCAAATTTATTATTTATGAAATATCTTTTGATTATGATATGAGAGTAGATTATGAGAATAATTTTCCTTCCATGGGTTATTATTATATTATTCATTATGATTAATTTACCACATGTGGGACACATAAATCATGAACATGTTATGATGGGTGTTCTTAAATAGTTCTCTAATTCATTGGGTAAAGATTTAGTCTCATGAAGTGTCATGTATGGGATTATCGAGTAAACCTAATCCATTATGAGACTTTATCCACCATGTGATATTATCAAGGTAGTTATCCTTGACTTGTGTTTATATCATGTTATATGTTTATACACCTTTTCCTATATTACCATAATATTATGATACCATGTTCTTTATTTTATTCTTCAAGGTGATTACTCATGAGACTTATATTTTATGATATCATGTTAAACCTTTGACACATAAGTTATGATTCATTGTCATGTTTATTCCCTAACTAGGTTTTTTAGCTCACCCCTTTTGTCTTTGTATTTCAAAGGATATCCCTTATAGTTTTTGGATATCTAAGGGATTTAGGATCTCATTATGGAGAATAAAATAAAGAAGTTTTATTTTAGCCTCACTTTGATGTGTTATGAACCTAGTATTCTAAAGAAACTAGGCCTCATGATCTTTGGGTTGTAATTATTAGATGTTTATTTCAAAAATCAAGGTATAATATGCATAAAATACTTGGGTCACTATATTTGGTATCAAAGAAAGGACTAATTATTTTTATAAATTAGTACTAGAATAATTTAGTGAGAACCCTATAAACAAGTATAAGGATAAGAATAAGTATATAAAAATATCCTGTAATTTTTGGGAATTAAAGAGCGAGTGGGTTCCAAGAGAATTAATCCACGTATAGATACTAAAAGTGGATATAGATCTCGCACAATTTTACCTAGGGGTAATAACCCTAAAAGGGAACATTGATATGGAATTGATCATCAATAGATACATGAAAACATGCCTTACTGCACACCTGGTTTGACACTCCTAGGGGATAATCTTTTGGAAATTTAAAAAAATATTTACAAACCATTATGAAGGACTTGATAAAATTGTTAGGTTATAAAATATAATAGGAAACATTACCATAGAAAAAGTATATTTAATTAAAGAGACTCATAAGTTTGGATATAATTATCATTTATAAGTTATTCCTTCTAGGTTTATAATCTCCCCTTTTGTATGTCAATTTATTATCATATTTTTTACCTTTTAGTTAATGGATGTAAATAGGATAAATCAATCCAATAACCAATGTAATGAGAAATGTAATGATTTCCCTAAAAAGATGCCTAACCTAATGGGAATGAAAGTTAGAAATATTATGATAATTAAAAATGATCTATCTTGAATTATTATTAACAACTAGAATGTAGTTTAATTTCCAAACGCATCAATGAAGATAAGGATGACATTACATGAAATTTCATGTGTTAAAGATGACGAATAAAAAAGAATCAATTTTCTACAAATAAAAAATATGGGAAGAGGAACCATGGAAAATTCCTTAAAGGAACTAGAAGATTCTTTATGTGTGGAAAAGGAGGAATCAAAGGAGATGATTACTAAAGAAAAATGAAGATTCTGGTAAACAAGATAAAGGGAAATAAAGTTCTACCTAAGGCACCACTAATGTTTTAATGTCATAAATGTAAGGAAACTGATCATTATCTGAGTTAATTCCGTAATCAAAGGATTAATTCCTAAGGTCCAATGTAATTTCAATCATTAAAGTGGAATCATTGAAGTTTTCTAGTGTTGGAACTCAAGAATCGTGTCGTTGAAGTATTTTTATCAATGGTATGCTAGTTATAAGAAATATGAAACTTCTAAATATTGTTATGCAGTAGTTTTTATTTAGGGATTTTCAAGAATATGTTGAATGGTATAAATGAATTAGAAATGATATTTAATGGTAAGGTGATATTTTATTTAAAAACACATTATTGAAGAAAATATAATCTTTGATATGTAATTTATTTTTAGGTAATTATAATCAACTAAGATTATTTGATTTTGTGAAAAAATAAGCCGTATAGAATAATTTAGTGGTTAAAAACTGATTTGGTTATTAATTTTATTTTGATGATTTTAATATTATTTTTGGGAATTTTATATGAATTATATTAATATATTTTTATAAAAAGTAAAACCCATATAATGGGTGATAACTCATCATATCTAAAAAGGATTCATGTCTTGAACCCACAACCAAATAGTGATAAGGGTGAAACACCTACCACTGGTATACGTAATGTACTAGTAAGTACAAAATTGTTTTTACTTAAACGAATTGATGGATAAATATTAAGTTGATTTTGGGAAACCTATTTTTAGGATAAAATATTTTTGAATTTTTAGGATTTGAAGCAATTAATGATATTTTGGGAAATGTTTAATTGGATTTAGGTATATGTAACCCTTAAGCCTAACATTTCTTTTAACATGAAAGATAATTTGGTAGGAACACAATTAAATTTTTTAATGTTGAGGTTATTTAGGATGTATGGTTATGGAATGATTTAAGTTAAACTTTGTATTTAGATATTAATATAAAGTTTATTCATTTTTGGAATTATCTCAACTTGTGTTAACAATTTATGATTTTGGTGAATATTTAAAAATAATATTAATGTCTTGATATCATTTTGTGGAATCATGTGATCCATTAGAAGTTAATTTTAGTGCTCCAGGCATGAAAAATTTATCTTGAATACACATAGTTTAGAGAAAAAAATTATATTGTGGTGAAAAATGATTAAATGATGAAATTATACTATTTAAATAAGTATATTTCTATATTTCCTTAGCCTATATAGTAAACTTATCCCTCAACTTTAGGAAAAGGATCTTAAAATAAAAATGTTATCCATTTTGGATAAACCGATGGTCTATTCTCTCTTAAAAAAGGTACACCATTATCTCCTAAATGAATCTTCTTTCCAAATCTATGTTTTCACTTCCCACCAATGTTGTCATATGTAGAAACCTAGTTATGTGATGACCATCATATTTCCCTTTTCCTCTTATTAATTGGAAGTGTTATTAATCCTTTTCACAATACTGGTTTTCCACAAAGGAATTTTTGAATAACAAACACTTTATTACTAAGCACAAGTTCAAATTGTGAGGATGAAATTAATTTAATGGGATATAATTTAACACCATAATATTTTAAAATAACAATATATTTGATAGTGTATTCAATACACAACACTATGTTTAAATAAACCATAATATAATATTAAAATATAATTATTTAAATGCGACCAATATAACCTAGCCATTAAATTGAAGGGTATGAATAGTATTAAAAACTTTATGAAATATATATAAAGGTTCTACTAAGTATAAATTTATTAATAAATTCTTAATAAATAAGCACACTACTTTTAATAAAGACATTTTATTTATAAAAAATATGTTTCAAACAATAATGATTTTTATTACTTTTTTGAGAACATATTATAATTAATTTATGGAAATTATAGAAATATAATTTTATAAAATTAAAATTAAATTTGAAATCAACATATCAAAATTAACTCAGGGTGATTTTTTTGATTTTTCTAGAATATTTGATTTTTAATGAATAATATAAATTACAGATTTTTCAAATGATTTTATTTATTTTAATTAAATCATGTAATTTAAAAGTTTCATTATATTTTGGATTTGGTATTAAATTGAAATATAAACTATTTAATTTATAATAGTCTAATTAATTTCCTTTGAATCATCATTTTTTATGATTTTTTATAAGTTTATTTTTATGCTTAAAAATGTTACTTTCTACAAATTGTTTTTAATGCATAAAGTTTATCCAAATTAATTAATTAAAATAAAAAATAGTAAGGAAATATTTAAATTAAATTCATATATTATACATATATTTATATTAATTTAAATTAATTTAATAATTATTTCTAGTTATAAAGTTAATATAAGATCATCTTTTGCTTGAAAAATGGATTTCTTGAAAAACATTTTTTGACACATTTTATGGTTTAATTTTAAGTTGAATTATAAAAATTATGTGATTTTAGTTTGATAAAATGGATTAAATATTTTGAATCATAATAATTAATATTATTTAATAATGTCAACTTAATTTTGGTCATAATGAATAGCAAAAATAGTAAAAAACTAGTTACCCTGGTGAAAAACAATAATAGTAAAAGTGAGTAACCTTAGAGATAAATGACATAACGTGATTAAACATCTTTTTTTTGAATTTTTATGGTTTGGGTTGACCATATCAAACATTATATCCATTATTTTAAATTTTTTAGGAACTTGGATTGAGAGTGACTTCCCATTATAGAATAGTTTTGGGTATTTTCAAAAATGCAACACATCCTCGATTATAAAAGGGCACACCTACCATATTATATTAACACATATAAAGACATTTTTATTGAAACAAAACTACAAAAAATCACTAATAAACATAATTAAACACATTTTAGAGCTTATGGTATTCCCAAAAGAACAACCTTAGGGTTCTTAATAAGAGATGCAAAGGAGGTTCTTCTAATCAAAGGTAATCATCTTTACCGAGATCCTTCTTTTTACTTCTTATTTTTCAAAATTAAATTATGTTTAAAAACTTTGAATATAATAAAAAATTATATCATATATAATTATATTTTATTATGCTGATTACATAATATTTATCCATCTCCTCTTGCATCAAATGGGAAACAAAACCATCCTTCGTGTGTACGGTGGACTACCGCCTCATGGAATGACGTAATTGTTTTCCCATAATAACCTATCATGGATGTTCATGATGATGGATTTAATATTTATATATTATATTCATGAAATAGTAATAATTATACAAAAAAAATACATCATATACCTTCTTACCTTACTAACTGTTGAAAAATGATAACATCGTTCGTGTGTATGGCAGACGACCGCCTCACGGAGCGATGTGATTCATTTTTTTACCACATCATATTGATTGTATATGTCAGTGTATTTAATTAAATAATATTATATTTATGATATAAATATTATTTTATAAATATAAATATCACTTACCTTATTTCCATCATGATCGTTTAAAAAAGGAAACGTTACTCATGCGTATGCATGACTTACCGTCTCCATGATAGTAACATAGTTAATTTTTAATAATGATATTTATGGTTGGTTTTAAAAGTATAATTGATTTATAAAAATTATAATTATATCATAATTATTATTTTAGAGATTTTTAAATAATTACCCCTTTGATCATGGTCAACACACCAGCGTCTTTATGAAATTTTGAACTGAGCATCCTCAAAACACCCAATGTGGACATTTCTAAATAAGTAATTAAACATCTCATTAAGATATATGAAGTAAATTTTTAAGTATAAGGTATTAAAAATAAAAAATTTTATTAAGAAAATAAATAATTTATATAAGTTTATTATACAAGATATAAAGGTCATATGTGATAAGTCTGGACTCAAGTTAAGGTATTTATCATCTCACTTTTACCTCCATGAGACATATGAAATATTCACCACTTATTTATTTTGTGTGGTGTATATAATAAAAATTTTAATTTTATATAATGAATATATTTTTATTAATGGTATCTAAATTTTCATTTTAATTTACTTCTTTTATGTGGGTCATGATTCAGAAGTTACCAAAGTGGTAAATGTTTATTTCAAAATCTCATCATTATTTGAGACTATTTTTTAAGCCTCCCTTAGGGGAACTATTTGATATTTATATATTAAAATCAATATATTTTATTATAGTATATTTATTAATTTTTTTTCAGGAAACAATCCCATTTTACACTCTTTGGTACTTAAAATTATATAGATAATGTTTTTAAGAAAATCCAAATTTATTTATCTTTTCAGTCAAAAATGATTTTTCTTATATATCCACATTTTCTTTAAATGTTATAAATAATATTTTTAATATTAATCAATGATTTATAAAATACATTTTTACCCATTTTTATATTTTTAAATAAATTTTTAAAAGGTATCTTCTTATTTCTTTCCAAATAAGGATTTTTTTGACTTTTTACCAAAAATGTGAAAGAATTTTTTTAACATACTCAATATGAATGGAATATTAAATCCTTCATGACCACTAAATTATTTTAATATTAATTTATTAGTTTCAATGATTCTTTATAAATAATTTTTTTCTATAATTTTTTTTATTTTTTTATATATTGAAGAAGTGATCTCAAAGTGAAAAGGGTATTTTTATCAAGAAATATTCCATGTAATCTTCTAAAGAAATTTTGATCAATGATAAAAAACCTTGATGTTATGGATTGATTATAAATTATGTATATATTTCTCTCATATATATACCTATATTAGTATCGCTTACTTTTATAGGCTAATACATGACCTATGTTTTTTATTAAATACCTTATTTATAAAGTCTCCTTTTATTATGATATGAGAAAAGATTATACAACTAATTTTATTTACATGGGTAATTTTATGTTATGAATTATGATTGGCTTCCTTTATTTGGTAGACAAAAATCATGAACATGTTTTGATAGGTTCACCCAGACAGTGCTTCAGTGCATTGGGTAAAGCTTTAGTCTCACGAGTTGTCATGTATGGGATTATAGAGTACACATAATCAATTATGGGTCTTTATACACCATGTAATATTGTCTAGGAAGTTATACTTGACCCATGATTATGTAATGTTATATTTTTCTGCCACATTTCCTATTTTTCCATGATCTTATGATACCATGTTCTTATTTTTATGCTTTAATGTGATTACTCATAAGCCTTCTCTTTTATGATATCATGTTATACTTTTGACTCACAAGTTAAACTTCCTTATCATGTTTATTATCTAACTGATATTTTTAGATCATCATTTTCTCTATGTATTCCATAGGTTTCCCCATGAAGTTTTACGAGCTCAAAAGTATTTAGGATCTCATTATGGAGAATAAAATAAATAATTTTTATTTTAGCCTCACTTTGATGTTTTATGAACCCAGTTTTCTAAAGACACTAGTCCTCATGATATTTGGATTATAATTATTGGATTTTAATAATAAAAATAATAGAACAATAAGTGTAAAAGGATTGGATCACTATAAAATCATTCAAATTATATCACTTTTAATATTTTAAAAATCATTTATTATATTTTTTATTAAATGAAGCAATATTACATCAGTGTTTCATAATAAATTAATGTAACTATATAATTACTAAAAATTATAAATATATTTATATCATGAAAATAATTTCATTAATCTAAAAATAGACACTTATATTCATTTATAACTTTCTTTTTTTCCATATTGTGGATACATAAGAGATATTAAAACCAAAGAGAGTGGCATTTTGTATCTTTATTTGATTTAAATATTATATAGGTAATTTTCATGGAAAAGTGTCCATTAAACTAGTAAATTTAGAGCCTATGGTGATAAGGATAAAATTAAATTCATACAATAATAATTAGGAAGAAAAATTATGGCTTTACCTCATATTTTTAACCTAGATTATCCTAATTTACCTTGTATCTAGGTGATGAATTTTACTATGGTTACTATATATATTGACCAAAAATAAAAGAGGGCTATTTACCAAATTTTAAATTCTTGATTATAAATATTTAATTTATTTTATCTAATTTAATAGCTATAAATTACATAAATTAATTTTTAATTAAGTGTGAAAAATGTGATGAATACCTCTTTTTAGAAAACTATATTTTAAGCATAAAACTATAATTATTATTATCCTATGCATAATAAAAATTTTTTTTGAATGTTAAAAAAAATAATTGAATATATAATATATAAATTTCATTAAAATCATTCACCAATAGCGATCAATTTAATTTATTAGGATAAAAATACATTTTTCACATAAAAATAGTCTTTCAGAAAAACATATCCATTATAATAAAATTATTTTTTATTTTCATTAATTTAAAACTAATAAATTCATTATATAATATCTTAAACCATAAAATTTTATAATTTAGTTAGTTCCACTTCTACCCTCCAATTCAAAGGTAATGTGAAAATAATATTTTAATAGTATATCACAGTTCGTCTAAACTCACTATTGCGTATAACTCAAACTATCAAAAAAATTAAATTTATTTGAATTTTTTTATTAAAATATTAGGGTTTTAAATTATAACCCCATTAAATAATTTCACCCATGAAATTACATTACTTTGATACAAATAATCTAGGATATTTTTGCCTCATCGTATCCTCAGGTTCCCATATAGCTTCATCAAATTGGCGATTTCACAATTTTTTTTAACCTGATGAGTGGTATTGTTTTTTTGGACATTATCTCTATGATATATAATATATACTAGTTATTAATCATAAGAAAGATATTTATACAATGGTATTACCTCTGAGTTTAGTATATGTTAATGATTAGGTATATACTTTATTGGGAGAGATACATGGAACACATCATGAACTTGAGAGAGATTCGATTGGAGAACCAATCAATAAGATACCATCCTGATATGATCAAGAATTAAAAAAAACCAATATACCTAGGGATTATATTTAACTTCTTTTAAAATATCATCACCTACTTCCAAGGAGATATTCATAGGAATACCTTATCACCAACTTCAAATTCTAGATGTTTTTGACCATTGTCATCATAATTTTTTTGTTGAATCTGAGTTACTCTTATATTATACTGAATGGACCTAAAATTATATAAAATTTACTTAGATAGATCAATTACCAATATATTTATTTCTTGGACTTCATTTCATCATTTTGGAGTTATGCACTTCCTACCATATATGGGTTCATAATAATCCATCTAAATGATGGAGTGAAAGTTAATGTTGTAAAAAAATTCTACCAAAGGAAGGTGTTGATCCAAAATAACTTTGAAATAAATAGAGAAATATCTAAACATGTTTTATAGAGTTTTAATGGTCCTCTCAGACTGACCATCTGTCTAAGGATGATAAACAGTTTTGAAACTTAACACTATATACTCATATCCAGATCGGATACAATTGATAACAGAATACCATGAAATATTACCACTTTTTAAATATATAACTAAGAAATTTGATCAGAAGAGAAATTTTATCTAATGTAAATAAAGTGTGTTGAACTTTTAAGGAAATTGACTACAAACCATATAGAATTATTCCCTTTAGATGTTTTTAGGATCCAAAAGACAAAATCCATGGTGATGTTTTCCTATTTATGTTCTGGTATGGGTAATGGTTGTAAAATGCCCTTAGATTTATATCTCTCAGCCTTAACTTTCTTACATAAAAATTAATGAGATATAAAGTTTGAAATTTCTCTATTCATGTCATTACACAAAAAATACTCCTTCAAATATCTATACATATTTGTACTTCTATGATGAATAGAGAACGAAGAACTATGAAATTCCTCTAACAACTCATTCTTAAAATTTTGTATGGATGGGACACATACATGGTTTCTAAACCTTATCATTCCTTAAAAATCAAGGTTAAACTTAGGAACATTTCTCACCTTATTTATAGTTCCATATCTTCCTTTTGTGCCTATTTAATCTCCAGATGGATAGATCGATGAACACTCATTTTAGAAAGATAATATCTTTCCCCTTCCTTCAATATTTCCATATCTATACTTTAAAAATCCATAAATATTAGATTTTCATTATCCGCATCATAGATAAGATAAAACGATACTTTAAACTCAATGCATCATCTACCTTATTTTCTTTCCTAGGGTGGCAATGTATTGAAAAATCACAATATTTAATAAGCTCTAACCATCTTCTTTGGAACATGTTAAGATCTTTTTGATTTAAAATATACTTTAAACTTTTGTGATTAGTATATATGTCACACATTTTTCCATATAGATAATTCCTCTTATTTTTAATACAAAAATTACTATAGCTAACTCCAATAATGATTTGGATAATTTTTCTCATGGAACTTCAATTTTCATGAGGAGTAATCTATAACCATATCATTTTGCATGAGGAAATATCTCAATCCCCTCTTTAATGCATCACTATAGATTAAAAACCCTTATCTTATATAGGGTAGTGAAAGAACAAGTGTACTAACTAGATTTCTCTTTAGTTCCTCAAAATATTCTTCACATTAATCCATACAAAGGAACTTGGATCCTTTTCGAGTTAACATGGTGAGTGAATTTAATAGCCATGAAAAATTCTCCACAAAGTATCGATAATATCCAGCCAAACCAAGAAAAGTATTAATCTTAGTTATAGTGGTTAGTTTGGGCCAATGTTCAACAACTTCTATCTTTTAAGGGTCTAATGATATAACCTCACATGAGATTATATGACAAAATAATGAAACTTTCCAAATCCACAATTCACACATGGTAAATTTTTCATAAATCTTATCCTTCCTCAGGGTCTTCATAAAAATTATTAAGTGATCTCCATGAACTTCCTTGATCTTTATATATATATGATTATAATTTATAAAGACTACCAATAACTGATCAAGGTATTCTCTAAATACATTATTGATTAAATCCATTAATATAGTGGGGGAATTAGTAAGAACAAATGGAGTCACTATAAATTCAAAGTTTTAATACCTTATACAGAATAATTTCTTGGGTATATCCTCTTTCTTGACCCACAATTGATGATATCTAGAATGAAGTTGAACCTTATAAAAGTATTGAGTTCCATGTAGTTGGTAAAAAAAGTCATCAATATGGGGTAGATGATACTTGTTCTTGATAGTTATATTGTTAAGTCCTCTATAATAAATGCAGAGCCCCATTGATCCATATTTAATTATAATAAAAAATAGGTGCACACTAAGGTGATGAAATTGGATGAATTAATCCCTTGTTAAGATTATACTGGAGTTTCTTATTTAATTATTTCAACTCAATCAAGACCATTCTATATAGATTATTTAAAATTAGTGCTACACAGGGTATGATTTCTATTGAAAAATCAACTTCACGATTTAGTGGAAGGCCAAGGAATTATTAAATAAATTCATAAATAAGCTCCCTCAAAATAGGTATATCTTCAATGTTCAGTTCCTCCCCAACCATTTGAGATAAACACCCATTTTAAATAGGAATCATGACCCATATGATGGCTGTAATTTCCATTAAAAGATCATTTTTTATCACACTGAAATATAATCACAGGTTGGTTCAAAATATCAAATGTAACTTCCCTTCTATGTAAATTGATGTGGGATTTATTTTAAAAAAGTTAATCTATTTCCAAAATAACCTCAAATTCAAATAAAAAAAGAATGGAAATATTTTTAAGATACACATTTCCATAAAATTTAACCAGAGAAGGATGATAGACTTAGGATATGGTCATTGTACCATTATGGGTTTTTAATGCCAACTCAACATCTAATTTTTGAGGTGGTACTGTGATACCAATAAAAAAGTATTTAGATATAAAAGAGTAGGTAGATTCAGAATAAAGTAAGACATTAGTAGTTCTAGAGTGGATGGTAAGTGTACCTTTCACCACATAATTATTATACCCTTCACCAGAAATAACAATCACATGATATTTCACTTTGTCTATAGAATTAATAGGTTGTTGATGTTGATCATCATTATTAACCTTTGAATTTGGGAACTGGTAAGAATAATTCCTATAATCCTTTAATTTAAAAAATTAGAGTGTGGATGGTGCATTATATGATGCTTTAGTTCTATTAACATCATTATATTACTTATTCCCATCACATTGGAATTATATTTCCCAATAAAATTACTTTCCAAGATTGAAACATTTAATAATTATCTTAAGAAAATTTACTACATGTTTCCTTCCACATTTTGAGCATAAAGAAAATCTTATCTTATCCTCTACATAGTTTTATATAATTTCCTTTGAATTAAAATTTTATTATCTTTTCAAAACCATAAGATTGATGGGTAAATCTAATATATATCTCTACCTTTATAGAATATCAAAATATTTCTTCATAGTTACTAAATTTCCTTATGGATAACACAATTTTAAGACTTGGTTTTAAGCCATTGAAGAATCAATCAACCTTAATTTCAGGTTGGATGATAATACCAGAAGCATACCTCGCAAAGCATGTCAAACTTTACTCATAGGTATCAATGAATTCATTATATTTATGTTTCAACTCAAGGAATTCATTCTATTTTTTTTAAAAAATAATACAAGGAAAATACTTATTGAGAAATAATCCCTCAAACTCATCATACTCTTTAGAGTCAATTTATTACCATTGGTTCATGTTCTTGATAGGATTCCACCATTGATCTGATTTGACTTCAAAATGATAAATACCTAGAATAAATTTCTTATGTTCTGAAGACTAAAGAATGAAAAATATATTTTCAGTGGTATTAATCCATTTCTTAGTGACTATTGTATTAGTTGACTCACTAAAATAAGGTGTATATTTCCTCATGAAGGACTTAACGGATCATTGTTACCTCATTTTCTTTTTTATAACCTCAACACAATTCATATATAGAGAAATTTTTGGGATAATAGAAATGAAATTTTTCAATCCATCTCCCATAACATTCAGTTTCTCTGGAGGAAAATCATTTCATTATCCGTCACATTCAAAATTAACATGATTCTTTTGGGTTCCATCCATTTACTAAAACCAAAAGCATAGTGTGAGAAATAATAATCATAGTTGGAAACTGCATAATCATGAAAATTAATTTATAGGATGTATAAATCATGAAATATTATTATATTAAAACCTAGGTTTAACATATATTATACATGATCACTACCAAATATTTTTTATTTTATCCTATACTTAGAATTATCCCAAGGGTTCTTCATAGTTTTCTTAACCTAGTTTCCAAAGGATAACTAAAACTTTATCTAATACCAACTATATCAACCCAAATTTTTCATACATAGATATTACATCTAAGAATATGGATATTATTTACATAACATAACAATCCACACCAGAATCATATAGGTCTAGTATCTTTCGAAACTTGGAAACATAAAAAACTGGTTCATAATAGTTATAAATCATCTCCCACTTAGATTTTCATAAATATCACATTTCTTAGACATATAACACATAAAATATTTCTTCATAACATGGTATAGGAAACACAAAAGGGTTATATTTGATTCTCATTAAGGGTAAACAAGGGATATATCAATGATCATATAATCATAAAATGAGAAAAAAAGTATGAGAACCTGAGATTAACATTTTAAAACCATATCCTATATATCATATATCATAATCTTGAGTCATGGAATAAATATTAGTAGTTTATAAGACATGAATCATAATAGAATCAAAGAACATGATCTATGAGAGCATATTATTGGCATAAGGCATGGAAATTTGGAATACACATAAGCATAGAAAATTATTTCCTCAGTAGTCAAGTATATTTTACAATACTATCATTTTGAAATGAGTTCACTTCCTAAACCATCATAGTAGTCAAGGTATACTCCCAAGACTATCATAGTGGAAAAAGTCCCTTACTGAACTGGTCTCACTTCCCATTCTAATCTTATTTATCTCAAGAGATATCAATCTTTACCAAATGAATTGGAGGGAGATATAGGTCCCACCCATCATATAATGAAAATCTTACATATGTGTGCCACAAGATAATAAACCATTAATCATATCAGAACCCATGAAAAGAAATGGGTTTTATAAACATTTCATTATAGAATAACCCATAGAATAGGAATGGGTTTCATAAACATCATGAAATCATTAACATAAAACATTTAGAGAAATAATATGGATGGTATCATTGGATAATATTCCTAGTAAAACATAAGAAAAATTAAAGGTTTTTTTCTTTGATTAATTAAAATATCATTAAAACATTATTGAGGAAAATAACCTTTTGATTTTGAAATCACTTCCTTAAAATTTAAAAATTTCTAAAATATTATGGAAAAAAATTTCTTTGAAAATAACCATGGAAAATTTTAAAGTAATATTAAAAACAATTAGTATCCATGATGGTATGAAAATCTATTCATGATATATAAGTTATAAAAACATTTATTCCATACTTTTGTCATAAAGTTCCTAAAGTACCTTGTTTTAGAAAATGACAAAAAGATTACTTTCAATTTTTTTGTAAAAAGTAAAATTTGAGTAAAAATGACTTTAAAAAATCATAATAGAATAGTAAGAACCTTATTTAAAACATTTTTAGAAAACATGGATATGAAAGAAAAATTTATTTCGACCGAAGATAGAAATCTAGTCGATTTTCCTTAAAAACATATTTTTGGTATATTTAGAAAAAAAGATGATGAAAATAAATGGAAAAAATATATTTCCAAGAAATAAATAGAGTATAAGAAAATTCATGAGTATCTTGATTATTTTATCATATGATATCATCGTCATAACTTAATCATAAACAATCATGATAAACAATGATATTTACCTCAGGCCTGACTTCCTTCATATTTTTTAGAACCTCCTATATAATAAATATTGGTTTATTATAAATATTATTCTTGAACTATAATAATATGTATCAGACTATATAAGATTTATTATTAACCTTTTATCACATATTTATTAACAATTATTTATTAAAATCATTATTATGAGTGATAATTGCTTCATTATTCATGTAAGTTTTGGTTTTGTAGTTTCATTCCTTATACTTTGATCATAGTTCCACTATCTCCAGAATTTTATTCATGGTATAAGTATCATATATTTTCATTATATATATATGTGTGTATATTCATCCATAAAATTTAGGGATATAAAAATTATTTATACCATCCATGGAGACGGTAATACGTACTTATGCATGAACTCTGTTTTCATTTTTCAATAGATAGAATAAAATAAAGATAAATATTAATTCACCTTTCCAATATTATTTTTATATCATATAATTATATATATTCATAAAATTCATCCTCATCCCCATACAAGTAAAATATAAATGAAAAAAATTACATCTCTTTATAGAGGTGGTAGTCCACATGTACAAAATAGCAACATTATCATTTCCTAAAGGATTTGATACTAAGAAGTTAGAAATGATATTATAATTCTAGAAGTATAATTATTTCAAAAATATCATATATAAATATTAAACTTCCATCACCCTAGTTTTTAGGTACATGACTCTTTATTCATGTATTTTGAGGCCATACAATGTTCTAGTTAAGTTTCAAGAGGTTCCGAGTGGTTTCACCTTGAATTGGAGGCTTTTCTAGAGGTGAAAAATTTGTGAAAAATTAGTAGAAACCATGAAGTATATCCAAGAAACCATGTAAGGGAATAAATTTGGAACTGGTCAGGTGCACGATTGGTGCATGGTTTGGCCAAACTGTGGGGATACCCAAGAGAAACTGTTCATATTGAAATAGAGGGAAATGTACGATTGGTTCATGGTTTGTATAACCGTATGAGCCAACCATTATAGGTATGAACTCAAGATAGCAGAACCACACAATTTGAAAATGATTTTCCAAACCATGTGGCCTAATCATGAAATGTACATTGGACCTCCTTAAAATGTGGATCTAATCTGAATTAACCCCTTATGATCTTTTTCCACTAATTCTCCCAAGGTGTGAGAGATGATCCCCTTTGATCTGAGAGCAACTTGTAGGTAAATTAAAGTGCTTTAGAGTCCTAGATTCATTTCTAGGTGCTCATTACTCCTTTTTTTTATTATATCCAAGGTTCTTATCTCTCTTGAAACTATATATCTAGTCCATTATGGATAGATCTATGTTTTATGAATGATTTTATGAGGAAATATTATTGAATATAGTAAAGGGAACATGATTTTTGATCAGATCTGGAAGTTTTATTATGCCATTCTTTATTTTATCTAACCATTATGAGGTCAGTGACTTCTCAATTGAATCCACATGATTTAGAACTTGAAGGATTAGTTTTAATTAAATTACTTTCTTGAAATGGTTGTGAAATACTTGTGTGACTCTTGATGGAAATATTGGTATGATATTGGATTGGAAATTGTGGAAATTTGATTGGTTTTTGGAAAACCCCTTGTTTATAATTTAAAAATGAAAATTTAAAATTATGGTTTGGTTTGAAGTATGTAAAGTATTTGTGAAATGATTTAAATAAAGAAAGGTTTTTATTGTAATGAATTGGAATGGTGTTGGAATAAATGGTTTATAATGAGTTGAATGGGATGGATAATGGTCATGAAATACCACCATTAAATGGGATAGATTTTAGTCTCGAAGAACCACCAACAATGGGATAGAGTATGTAAGTGAAGTTCCATTTTCAATGGTAACACCAATCTTGAGAGTGTGTGTGTGGTTGTGTGTATGAACATGGAAAAGATTATGCCAAATCAAATGGGAAATGGATTAAACAATTTTTTGATGCTTTCCTTGTAAAACTATTTTATGAATTTGATATGAATTTTTTAAATTTATTTTAATCTATTTTAATAAATTTTATAACAAGTATCATTCTATTGGCATGAGTTGGAAGTCATTGGTGGAATCCTACTAATTTTAGACTCACCCCTACTTGGGAGTTATTATTAATTTATAGATGTAATCTATTGATACATAGATAAAGTAAATGTATCTTAGTTCTGTAGTGATGTTTCTTGATACCATGGCTTGGCATGTGGAGTTGGAGCTTGAAGCGGGTGGGGAATCACTGATTATTATCACTGTAGAGTCTTGAGCTTGTGGCCTTTTGGTCCTCTTGTGTATGTATTTTGGTTTCCACTTATACTCTGATATGGTTTCCTGGTTCGGTTATGTTTGGATTTGTATTTTTTACTCATGAATTATATAGATTTTGGTTTGGTTATTGTTTTTGTGGTTCAAATATTTTATCTTTCAAAGGGAAAATCATCCCTGAAATGTTCTTAAATCCCTTGGATTTTATCTTCAACCTTTAGTGTCTTAAGGATGTAACCTAATGCCCAGTATCTCTCCCATCACTCCTAAAGCCAATGAGTATGGGTGGGATGTTACAAATGGTATCAGTATTGGTCAGTCCAAATATATTTTTGAGAAAAATTGTATCAGTTTGTTCGATCCTAAGTATAGAAAATGGTATCAACTTCATCTGATCCATATATCTTTTTGGAACAAATGGTATTTCCAGTGTTCATTCATTGACGTGGGAAATGATGTCGATTTTATTTGATCTTGTAGTTGGAAATAGTATCATTATATCTCTTGGGATGATAGTATGAAGTAGGATTGTCAGAACTTGAAATGTAGAGCATAAAAGGTGTAGATAACCTCTTTATATTGAAATTCAAGTTACCAGGGAGTTTGGGTACATGAGTGTTCTTAGACACTTCAAGGAGAGTTTTCACCTCATCGTCATGGGTTTAGCTGATGATAGTTGCATGAAATGCATTGATAGTAATAATTCCTAATAGTACCACATTTTTCATTCTAATAAAAATAGTTTATGAAATGGGAAAAAGTGTGTTTTTTTGAAAATAGTGGAAATGATTGATTTTTAAAATTATGGTTGTGATATTATAAAAAATGGTGAAAATATTAAAAATATTTGAATTGAGGAAATATATTTTGTAATATGAGTAAATTTGAAAATTGAAATTGACAAGCCTTTAGTTTCTAATTATTGAGAATAAATGGAGTTTTGTTCTAGTTATAGTGAATGACACCAGGTATTTGTCATAGAAACCAACTGGAAGTGGCTGCTAAAAATATGGTTTCATATGAGCCACAAGTGACCAAAATCTAGTTAAAATCATTTTCTAGGATTTCCTGGTCATTTATAAGGGTAATAGGAATGATGAACCATGTCAAATTGACCATTCGATTCAGTTCTAGGGGGTTTCAAGCTGGAAAAAGAAGAAGTATAGTTGAATAGGATGAATCAAATCTTTGATTTACTTGGGACACTAGCAGAGCTGAAAGTGAAGTTGGAAACATATATGCCAGAGTACTTGGAATTATAATGGTGGTAATTAGACGTTCATGATAAATTTGACCAAGGAATGATATGAGAGGACTTTGAATATTTTTTAACAGGAAATCCAATCCTCATAACTTTTAGATTTCTATAACAACAAACTTCTTCAGTTTTAAGTAAGATAATCTCTTAATGAAAATTATGTGGCTAAATTTATGAATTTATTATAATTTTCCCTTGAATTTACTACAAGTTCATCCTTTAAGGAACTCATTTTTGAATTGAGTTTGAGGCTATACATTCGATCAAATATTTTCATGCTTTGTATAATAGATTATACAGAGATAGTCAATAGAGAGACCATAACAGAGAGGGATATTTTTATTCCTAGAGGAAGAAGTGAGAAATATTATCCTTGGAATAAGAAGAATAGGGACACTTACTTTCAAATTAGTGAAACACCTTAGAATTAGTCCATGGGATCAGTAAATATTCCTCATCGATCCAAAAGTAAGACGATATGTTTTCAGTTTGGTTTAATAGATCAAATCAAGTGAGATTTTATAACACAATCTGGATCATGTCAAAACTACAATAATATGGGACATATTTAGTACTATTAGCATAGTAATCCAAGGTTAGGTTCTAGAGAAACATATCAAGCTTCTGAGGAATCATATGATTCTATGGTATGAGTGTAGCTAAATAATTCTTTCCATCAAAATAGAGTGAGTCAAGGTGACTATAGGAACACCATGACTCCTTAACCAGTGAAACCTTAATATGCTAATAACAAGAAAAATATAGTAGGTAATAAATTGTATGAAGCTAAAGAAATCATTATAGATGATAAATCTAGTCCTTTGACGGTGATAGGTATAATTATTTTGAACACTACCCTTATGTAAGATTTGTTTGATACATGAATATCCCACTCATTTATTGCTTCTCTAGTTGTTGATAATATGGTTTTTTTCTGTTGAGATGATGCATTCTATTTTAAAAATACAAACTCCTATTGACAAAAAAGAGTTTTGATCATTTATTTTTAAATCTTGTTTTATAACAATCAGTGGGTCGAGGTTGCTTTAGAATTTCTTTGTTCTTGAGATGGATGTATATGAATTGATTTTTGGGTATGGATTGGTTGATATATTTTAAGTCCCACACCATTTTTATGCCCAAAAGGTTAGTTTCACATCTCTAGATGGAATCAAGAATCTATTTAGAGGATATTGGGTTGTAAAGTCAGGTAAAGTAGGAATTTTGACACCAGTGGTTAGAACCATATCTTATTAGTTGGAAGTTCTTACATTGGAATCTGTGAATGATATTGGGAATGGATACTTTCCAACTATTATTGACCAGTTTCCTGATATTTTCCTAGGAAATTTATTATGGTTTCCACTTAAAAGGGAAGTGGAGTTTATGATTGATCACCTACCAGGGACCAGTCATATCTCACATATATCTTATTGGATGGAACTAATAGAATTGAGGTAATTGAAAGATCAGTTGAAAGAGTTGTAAAGTAAATAGTTCATTTGATCGAGTACATATCCATGGTCAACACCAATTCTATCTATGAATAAGGTGGATGAAACTGTTATACATTATGTAGATTATTGTAAGCTTAACCAAGTTATGATAAAGAATCAGTACCCTCTTCCATGCATTAATGATTTTTTGATCAATTAAGGGGATCCCATTGGTTATAAAAAATTGACTTATGTTTGAGATATCACCAATTGTGAGTTTGAAAGGAGGATATTAAAAATAAAACTTTCATAAGAAGATATGCACATTATGAATATATAGTTATTCATTTGGTCTTATGAATGAACCAACCATATTTATGGCATTAATGAATTATATATTTCATAGATATCTATATTCCTTTGTGGCGGTGATTGTTGATGATATATTGGTGTATTCTAGAAAAAAAGTGGATCATGAGAAACACTTGGAAACAATATTGGGTATCTTGTGGGAATATCTTGTTGTAATCCCTTGGGACATAGTTGACGATGAGTACAACTTATCATCCCCAAACTAATGGAAAATATGAATGGACAATCTAAACATTATAGGCCATTCTTAGGGCTTTTGTGATGGATTTTTGTGGCTAATGGGAGGAGAATTTACCATTAGTGTGGTTATCATTTAATAAAATTCACCAAACATCGATGTATATGGCTCCATTTGAAGAATGTACAAGTTTCCTTGTCATTCTCCACTTTATTGTGTGGAATTATGTGAGACTTTAATAGTTGGACCATGACTTGTGCAAGAGACAATAAAGAAGATTTACTTGATTAGAAAGATAATGGATACAAGTCAAATTCATCATAAATCATATGCAGATCATCATTGATGACCATTTTCATTTGAAGTTAGTGATCACATGTTCTTGAGAATCTATCAAAGGCTGGGAATCATCATTTTGTTAAGAATATCCTGTTATCTTATTGATATATAGGACCTTTTGAGATACTTAAATGAGTTGGTGTGGTGTCTTATTCATTGGTGTTACCACTAAGGTTCAGTTCAATGCACAATGTGTTTTATGTATCTTAGTTGAAGAAGTACCAACTTGATGCTGACCATGTTTTTCGATGGGATTACAATGACCTAGAGATGGATGCTACGTTGATTCATGTGACGATATGGATTTTGGATAGGAAGGAGAAGATCTTTCATTGGAAAATAATTAGTATAGTGAAAGTTTTATGAAAACATGGTCAGATTCAATAATAAATGTGGGAGTATGAAAAGGAAATGATGGAGTAATTTCATGACCTTTTTTAGGAAAATAAATGTTTTATACTTTCTGAGGATGGAATAGAAAATGGTATGGAGAATTTATAACCCCTATTTTAGATATATAATCGTTTATTCATGTATTTTGAGGACAAACAATGTTTGAGTAATGTTTTGGGAGGTTCTGTGGGGTTTTGAAACAATTTAGAGGCTTTTCTAGAGGTACACAGTTTGTTAACAGTTAGTATAAACCATGCAACATCTACAAGAAACCATGAAAGGGAAGATAGTAGGCACTGGGGAGGTGCACGATTTGGCCAAACCATTCGAATGACCAGGATAAATATGCATCCTAAAATAGAGGTAAATGCATAGTTGGAACACAATTAGTCTAATCGTGCGAGCCAATCATGAAGGGTATGACCTTAAGATAGTAACACCTTAAAATTGACACATGATGTGCCAAAATATATAGCTTAACCATGTGGCGTACATTATAACCACCTTAAAAAGTGGATCTAATTTGAATTAAACTTTTAAGAACACGTTTTTCCCTAAACCTCCCATAACTCAAATTTATTTTTCTCCCAAGGTAGTAGATATGACACCCTTCAATTTGGGAGTGATATAAAGGTTAATTAAAGTATTTTGGAGGCCCAAATTCATTAGTAAGTTCCCATTCTTCCTCATTATTCTTATATCCAAGGTTCTTCCCTCTCTTGTAACAATATATCTAGTCCTTTATGTATAAATATTTGTTTTATGAATGATTTTATGATTAAATATTGTTGTATCTAGTGAAGAGAACATGTGTTGTGATTAGATCCTAAATATTTCTTGTACCTTTCTTTGTTTTCTCCAACCGTTATAGGGTAGGTGGATTCTCTCTCGACCCCACTTGATTTAAAATATGAATTTTTATTTTTAATTAAATTATTTTATTAAAAAGGTTTTGAAATAATTATGCGAATCTTGATGGAAATATTGTTTTAATATTAGATTAGAAAATGTAGAAATCTTATATTTTTTTGAAAACC
This sequence comes from Viscum album, assembly GCA_963277665.1. Taxonomy (NCBI): domain Eukaryota; kingdom Viridiplantae; phylum Streptophyta; class Magnoliopsida; order Santalales; family Viscaceae; genus Viscum; species Viscum album. The sequence continues at coordinate 1,720,621,108 of OY728160.1, read as the reverse complement.
CCTTGTTTATAATTTAAAATGATGGTTTAAAATTGTGGTTTGGGTTGAAACATGTAAAGTATTTTTCTAATTTCTTTAAAGAAATAAGTTTTTTGATTGAAATGACTTGAAATGATATTGGAATAAGTGGTTAGGTGTGAGTTTAATTGGATGGATAATGGTCGTGAATTACCACCATAAAATGTGATGGATTTTGGTCATAAAGTACCACCATCAATGGGATAGAGTATGGACATGAAGTGTCACTATCAAAGGTAACACCAATCTTGAGTGAGTGTGTGTGGTTGTGTGTATGGACATGGAAAATATTATAAAAAATCAAATTATAATGGGTTTAAAGTATTTGCGGATTCTTTACATGGAAAACTAGGTTATGAATTTGATATGAATTATGGATACTACTTTAAAACATTTTTAATAAATGTGCTAACATGTTTTTTCCTAGAGGTGCAAGTTAGGAAGTCATTGGGGAAATCCTATTGAGTTGAGACTCACCCCATACTTGGGAACTATTGTATATTTTCAAATTTAATTTATCAGGACATCATTAATGGAAAGGTATCTTTGTTTTTTAGTTATTCTTATTTATATCATGTATTGGGATGTGGATTTGGATCTTGGAGTAGGTGGGGTGTCACTGATTGTTGTCACTTTGGATTTTTGAGTTTGCGGCCTTTTTGGTCCTCTTAAACATTTATTTCAGTTTTTTCTTGTACTTTGATATGGTTTGTTGGTTTGGTTCTATTTTAAGTTATATTTTTTACTCATTAATTATATATAGGTTGGTTTATTTTTTTTTTGTGGCTTGGTTGTTTTATCTTCCAAAGGGAAAATCATTCCCCAAATGTCCTCAAAGCCCTTGGCACTTATTGCCCTCCTTTAGGGTATTGGGAATGTTATATATGTTCTAGTAGCTCCTAAATCACTCCTAAATATAATTATGAGGGTATAGATATTAAAAAACCCATCATAATATCCATCCATAAAATATAGTGATGATAAATGAATTGTATCACTACGTGGAGGCGGTAAGTCATACATATGCACGAATGATATTTTCACTTCACATTTGATGGAAAGAGTGTAAATAAAGGGGTTTTAATAATAATAATAATAAAATTTTAGTATAGTTTGGATACTAAATTTATTATTTTATGAATAATATAACCTATTTAGTGTAGGTAAAATAATACTAAAAAATAAAGTGATCAGTTAAGGTGATTACATTGTCTTTGAAACAACTCCTTTAGATATCCTCTAAAGGGATGTAGGGTTGGTATTTTTGGAAGATAAAAACCTCTATAATGTGGATAAGGAATTGTAGAATATAAATTTTCATACTTTGGTCAAGATATAAGGCTAAAAGTGGTGTGAAGAAGAGAAAGGAGGGTTCTCTTTTATAATTGAGAGGAAGGACACTCTTGGAATTTTTTAAAATACTAAATTAATATAAATTAATTTTGATTCATAAATGGATAAAAATTTATAATATTCAAATATAAAATGAATATTAGTCTATATTATCTCATTCAAATTTTTTACAAGTTTGGATCACATTTTCACCATTATCTTTTAGTTTTAACTCCCCATTAACCCTTTTGATAATTACCATTGTATTAAAGTTTTCGAAACTTTAAGGGTTAATAATTTTACCATAAAATGAAAAAATAACCATAAATATAATTTTTTTATGTTTAAAATTATATACCATTATTTTTTGTGAATATAAGTTTTTTTATTAATTTTATATCATTTAATAAAATATTATTTATTATAAAATATCATTAATGTCATCTTTCACACTATTCATTTAATTTAGCTTTAAACACAACAATAAAAAGGTATAATTATAATATAATTCATTATAAAATCCCTAATATGTCATATAGATCTAGAAAATTCATGGTACACATTAACTCTTTCAAAATTTATCACTTTTAATATTTTTAAAATCATTTGTTATATTTTTTTATTAAATGGAGAAATACTGAATCTATGTTTCATGTTCAATTAATATTTTTATATAATTAATAAAAATTATAAATAATTTTTTATCATGAAAATAGTTACACTAATCTTAAAATAGACACTTATATTCATTCATAACTTGATTTTGTCCCTATATGGACACATAAGAAATTAAAAACAATGAGAGTGACATTTTGTAACTTTCTTTGATTTTAATATTATATTAGTTATTTTCATAGAAAATTGTCCATTAAACTTAAAAATTTAGAGACTAATGTTATAAGTTTTGAATTAACTTTATAAAATATGAATTATTATGAAAAATTATAGTCTTACTACTTAGTTTTAACCTAGATTAATCCAATTTTCCCTTTATTGAGGTGATAAATTTTACTACGGTTACTATTCATATTGACAAAAAATAAAAGGGGAATATTTACCAAATTTGAACCTCCTAATTATAAATATTTATTTAATTTTATCTAATTAAATACCTATAAATGGAAGAAATTAATTTTAAATTATGTGATAAAAATGTGATTAAAATAGATTTTTAGAAAAATATATATTTAAACATAAAATTAGATTTATTATTATCCTATACATAATAAAAAATATTATACTAATGTTAAAACATTTTATTGAATATATAATATATAAATTTCATCAAAATAATTTACTAATAGTGATTAATTTAATTTATTAGGAAAAAAATACATTTCGCACATAAAAACTATTTTTCATAAAAAGATATCCTTTATTTTTAAATGATTTTTATTTTAATTAATTGATAACTAAATAATTCATTTTATACATATGTAAAACATATATTTTCATAATTTATTTAATCTAATTCATATATTCTAATCCAATGGCTAGGTGATAACCATATTTTAAAAGTATATCACAGTTTTTCTAAACTTGTTGTTACGTGCAACACAAACTATCAAAAAAAATTAAATTTATTTGAAAAAAAATATTTCTTAAAATATCAGGGCATTATACATGATAAACTAACCTGATATTTAGAAGTTGAAATCAAACCCTCCTGATAATTAGTGTGTTGTACAACGTCTAATAAACTATGCACACCAAACCATGAACCCAAGCTAGAAACCTCCAAAATCTCATAGAATTTAACCTGATGTTCTTGAGACTCACCCAAGAACTAGTGGCATATCTAGGGAATCAATATATATCCAAAAATAGAATATTGAGATGTTATAAATTTCATATTCTTGATCTGAATCCCATTTCTCAAAAAAAAATCATCTGTTAAGCTCAAAATTTAAATTCCCTTAGAATTTCTCAACTCAAATAGGGATGAGGTTTTACAACATCCTAACCATAAATCTTCTCATCCATGGGAAGTATATTTAACCTTAAAACCAATAACCCTAACCTACATCAGTCATTAGTTCACCATCAACTCATCGTGCTCTAACTTTGAACGTCGAATGAGATCCCATTGTGTACCTCCAATCTCATAGAACCAAACTCAACAAAAGACAAGATAACACCTAACACCATCAATAAAATACTAATACAATGCCCAAATGGAACCATCTCTCTTTAGGTATCACAATAGAACTAAATGATTCATCATCATTATTATGGTGGTCCCCACTATAAAACTCAACTCATAACGGATGATTCCAACCAACGGTACAACCCAACTTCAAAATCACCTAAAAAAACATTATCATATGTCTATAAACTTGATCAATGATATTTTCAACTCAACACAACTAAAAAACCATATTTTTTTTAAAATCCTATACCAAACCTCATTACCAATTTTCAACTGAATTTGACGAGTCTCCATCATCCTTGTAAAAAAATTAAAAAATGAATATTTTTCATTGAAAAACCCCATAAAAGCCCCAAAACACACCTTTTGTGTCTAGAATGATGTAATCGATGAATTTATAGACTAAAAAATCCAATAATATGTGAAAATTATAGCAATACCTCCTCTGGATGACTTTTCCAAAAAACACTCAGCTTCAGCCACTGCCAAGCTATCCATTTACCTGTTCATGATACCTTAATTCATAGAGACATCACATGGTCTTCCAAACACAAACACCAGCATCTGAAATCAAATCCCAATGAAATTCCTTGGTTGAATCATTAACCATAAACCCACTATTTCAATGTACCATGAGCACTGACGCACTAATGATTTGAATCATGCTCAGATCATATAATTTTCATCATTATTCAAATAAAAACACACAAGATCTATAAAATTTATTATTAAAATTCAAAATATGGTACTTACTCTAGAACTAGGTATATTGAATTCATCAACACCCCAAATCTCAATTCCAGATCGACTGTCCACTGACCTGTCCCACTCATCAATGGACCATCCAACACAAGGGTCATATTCTCCAATTTCCAATGGAACACTACCAACTATATGGATTTACATATAGCACTCCTCATGAATAACCTCAATATGTTCTATCATTAAAACATGCATATTACTCCTCCTAAGCCACACCCAAAAAATATATCAATACCTGACCAGGATCAACTCCTGGATCAACTATTCCATTGCACCTAATCCATTTAAAGCCCCCCCTTGACCATAGAGGTACCATTATTATTTCACCATAACTCCTGGGAAACATTCCCACAACACCTCATTAATATTTATACTTGGCCCATATATTACTGAACACTGATTTAATATTCAACAACGCCTCACATATCAAGCGTGTGATACCTCTATGTCATCAAAATGCAGTGGGTGTATGTTCCTATACCACCCTTTAACTTAATCAAACACATGCTGAATGAGTCAAATATCATCAAATCTAGGCTCATACACCTATACCATGGACTATGCTCTATGAAATGTCAATATCATATAACTAGAAGCACCATTGGTTATCCTCTTCAAAATAGGGATCCCATATATTTCGTATCTATCATATGATTTCCTACCAACCAACATGGTTACAAAATCAAAAGCATTTACCCACACAATCACCATGCTTGGAAACATATCTAGAATCACTTTGTCTAGGCACTACATCAGTCTTGGCATTGAAAAATTGACCTTGATAGTAAATCATCTCAAGGTTTTTACATGCCTTACCTTAAACCACTCTAAGAGTATTCACAAATCCAAGCTAACCCCTCTCTAGGGTTATGCTTAACCATAAAAACTCACTGAATCACCACAATATTGATCCACACATAAAGTTCACTAGGAATCTCAACTAACCCATAATTTAGGTCTCACATAGATCACAACCCATAGATCCTCATTCCCATACCCATCTAAAATATCACAAGTAATCTCATTAAAACACACCCATACTGGGTTCTCAAATCCACATAACCATCATTACTTTCCAAAGTCACTTCCCACTCCCAAGGAACCCAATATCTATGAGAATATTCCCATCAGATTAATCCCTAGAGGATCAAGTATCATCCAAAAATACATGGTTATATCATCTTAAGATAAACCATATCAAGTGAATCATAGTCACATAGTTCAATTAAGTATAATTTAATTCCACTCTACATGGGAAAAACCATATAGGTTGTTACTAAAAATTTTAAAAACAAAAATTATTTTGTCTCAAACTAGAATCAATATCACCCCAAATGGGTTGATTATCTAGCATAAAATATTAGTACCAACCTACTAGGGTAACTACACATCCCTTACACTATGGGACTACATAGTCATCATCATCAAGAATCTCACTATAGATCCAAATGAATTTTCATTAGGAGAAATAACAATGTGGTCTGGATGAGTATCATTCCCCCAAGAAATTATATGGGAAATTTTCCTATGAGATATTTTTGAGACATTAAAATACCAAACCCTATCATTAGTAAAATCATAACACACAACACATATATGTTATGTGAATCCCATGTACCATGAAATACGTAAGAGATACCTATTCCACAATGATCGAAGATCCAAAAATCCAATAATAAACCAGAAATACAAAAATAAAGTGTGCCACACTAGGTGAAAACCATAAAACCATAAAACCATAAAACCAGAAGCTGATAACTTCAATACCATGCTCTAGTAATTGGGACTTCCCAATAGAGAAGGTTTTTGTGATGCACCAGTCTAAGGTTTATCACAAGCCCTGACACATTCCTACATCACCAATCTAAAATCTCCCCATATAGTAAAATAAAACAAAACTATAATAATATTTTTGATATCATTCACATAGATGACTTGATACCACCTTTTCAAATCTCAATTCGGTTCACTATGAATAGTAACTGGATCAAGGGTGACTGGACCTCTAGATTTCCTCCCATTATACCAGTGGATGCTGATTAATAGAGATGACCTAATGTGTGATCATGAGAAGAATATACCCTCATATCATAGTTCACAATAATAATTAAAATAACCAAAAATTATTCAAAATGATAAACCATTAGAGTTTATTGGAATAAATAAGCATCCCAATCAATAATAATAAATGACTCAAAGTAATATAGTCATACAATACCTAAACACCCACCAAATTGGCCACATATAAAAATAAAAGGAGTGAAAATACATAGAGGATCTAATGATATACTTGAGACTCACATCATACTAGTCTCAAGACCCATAAAATCAACCCATATAAATGATCTAGTCGTTTTCCTCTTCCCAACATGAACCTACAATAAAGTGAGGGTTTCTTGGGTACCTATGTGTTAGGGATTCCTGAGTAGTGTGTCAGTAAAACTAAGTAGGTAACTACAAATTTGGTATCACACATGATGCGAGATGCTCGAGGTGGACCAATCTTCATAGCATAGGGCGGAGAATGACAATTACAGTTCAAGAAAAAGTGTAAGATAATGGTAATGGATAATAGATGTAGGTAGTCAATCAATTCTATAAGGATTGTGACCTACCACTTAGAAAAAAATCAAGGGAGGGATGTGATAGACAACCCATACAACAACACACTTGGATTAAGGAAAAAAGTTGGGGGATTTTTGATATTGGGTCACTAATATAACATGTAGATTGACAAGGCAATAATGCACAAAATTTAGGTGGGGAAACAAAACAATTATCACAAAATGGAGAGAAACAAAGCATAATCTCTCAATTAAAATCTTGAATTCCATACAATTTCCATGGGGGTGGATATTTATAGCCAAGGGGGTAGTATAATAATCAAGGGTATAATACCCTAAATTAATAAAGGCTAAACTAATTTATTCCATTAAATTTAAAAATATAAATTCTACCAAATAATTTTTGGAAATGTATCACACAACTTTCCAACTATAGCCTACCAAATTTCACTTTGAGTGCATAGTCCACCAGATTTGACTTTGGTGTCCAAAGATTCCATTATTGAAGGCTTCCCAAATTTTTGAAACCATGTAGTCCAAGCATTAAACATCATGTTTTGGATTGAATAAGTGAGATTATAAGACCATTTTCTCTATCCATGCAAGGTAAGATCCATTGGGCTTTTAATGAAGCAGGATGGGTGCCCATTGTAGAATTCAACCTCTTTAATCTCCCTCACATCATTGGGCCTTGCAATTCCAACTCCTCCATCGAGGAAATTGACTTAGTTCCTTTGACATGGTTATGATCATCTTCCCCCTCTGGAAAAGGAGTCATCCTAAAATATTCATCCTCTACACCCAAAAATAGAGAAAGACCAGAAACATTGAAAGTGGCACCAACACCGTACTTACATGGAAAATATATCTTGTAAGAATTGTTTTTAATATTCTTTAGCACTTAGAATGGTCTATCTTCTCATGGAATGAGTTTTGATTTCCACTTGTCAAGAAATCTATCCTTTTTCATGTGAATCCAGACTAAGTCACCAGGCTTAAACAACACTTACTTTCAACCCTTGTTTGCACGATCAATGTATTTCTAGGTCATTCGATTGATATTCTTCCATTACTTTTCATGAAGTTTCTTGATATATTTAGAACACCCTTTCACATCCATATTAGTTGATTTATGCATAGGAAAAGGGACTAGATCAATAGGGGAAATGGGGTTAAAGACATAAAAAATATCAAATGGATAATATTGAGTTATGAAATTCTTGGCCCTATTATATGTGAATTACACATATGGCATACACTCCTCCCAATTCTTGAGATTATTCTTAAAATTTTTCCACAAAAGGTATGATAATGTCTAATTAACCACCTCTATTTTCCCATATGTTTACGAATGAAATTTAGTGGAAAATAGTAACTTCATACCCATTTTCTGTATAAGTTATTCCAAAATTAACTAAGGAATTTTGTGTCTCTATCCGACACAATTGTCCTTGGTATTCCATGGAGTTTGATTACTTCCTGAAATAAAAGTGTTGCAATGTTAGTAGCATCATCTATTTTGTGACAAGGAATGAAGTGTTCCATTTTTGAAAAGCAATCCACCACAACAAAAATGGAATCTCTCCTCCTTTTGTTCCTCGGTAACCCCATAATAAATTCAATTGATATTTCCTCTGAAGGGTTATTGTGTATTGGGAGAGAAAGATATAATCCATGCGGGTTCAGTTTTGATTCAGCTTTATGGTAAACAACACACTTTCCCACAAAATTTTCAATATATCTAGATATCATAGGCTAATAAAAATTATCACTAATAATAGTTAAAGTTCTCGCAACACCAAAATGTCCCATTAACCCACTAGAATGTGACTGCTTCAGTGAAAGTAAACAGATAGATAAATTGGTAATTAAAATTTTATTAATGCATAATAAGAATCTATCATGTAAATAAAACTTTTCCCAACTAAATATAGGTTTAAAATGTTCATAAGGTTCCCTAAAATCACTATAAGTTGCATATAAATCCTCAATGTATTCAAAACTAAGGAGTTTTGAATCCAAAAAGTATAAAAGAGAATATCTACATGAAGGTTCATCATCCAAAATATTTTCTTTACCCTTTTTATGATTGATGAGATATGGAAATGATTCAATTAATTCCAGCCATCTAGAATGTCTCCTATTTAGTTTATGTTGAAACATAAGGTACTTAAGAGCCTCATGATCATAATGGATCACAAATTCTATAGGTCAAAGATGATACTTCCAAATTTCTAGTACTATAAACAATGAATATAACTATTTATCATATGTATCATAGTTTAGAGTTGGTCTATTTAACTTCTCACTAAATAAATTAATAAACTTACCTTCATGCATGAGTACTCCTCCTATGCCAATTCCTCTTGCATCACATTCAATTTAAAAAGTCTTATAAATGTATGGAGGTGCAAGTATAGGGGAATGGGTGAGTCTCTACTTAAGAGCATAGAAGGAATTCTCTTGATCTATCCCCCATTTGAAAGGAAAATACTTATTTTTAAACTCATTCAATAGTGATGCTAGCATACTGAAGTCCTTAAAAAATCTCCTATAAAAACTAGTAAGCCTATGAAAACTTCTTACTTGTCCAACAAAGGTTGGAGTTGGCCATTCTTGTATCACTTTGATCTTCTCAATGTCGACTTCAACTGCATTTCCACTCACAAAAAATCCAAGGTAAACAATCTTATTGAGGAAAAATTCACACTTATTTATGTTTCTAGAAAAATTTTCCTTCCTAAACACCTATAGGACTTTTTTTAAGTGATCTAAATGTTCATATATACACCAAAATTTCATCAATGTAAACTACCAAAAATTTTCCAATATACGCACGCAAGACCTGATTCATTAACCTCATAAATGTGCTTGGTGCATTGGTGAGACCAAAGGGAATGACTAACCATTGATAAAGGCCATTTTTTTTTCTTAAATGCTATTTTCCACTCATCTACTTCTTTAATCCTAATTTGATGGTAGACACTTCTTAAATCAAGTTTTTGGAAAATAGTATAAGCATTTAATTCATCTATCATATCATCTAACATAGGGATATGATGACAATACCTGAACATGATTTTATTAATGTTTCTTCAGTCAATACACATTCTCCATGTTCTTTACTTATTTGGTACTAGAATAACTAGTACAACACAATGACTAAGGTTCTCTCTGACATATCCCACATCCAAAAAATCATAAACTTCCTTTTAATTTCTTTTGTCTCCTATGTGTTGGTGTGATATGCAGGGTGGTTCAGTAGTGATGCTCTAGGTATGAGGTTAATTTGATGCTCAATACATCTAATGGGTGGAAAACATGGTGGCACCTCTTCTGGAAAGACATCATCGTACTCCTACAACAAGGAATCAACAACATTTGGCAAATGGGGCAAGTCATTAGTGTTAAGAAACACCTCCTTATACATGAGTAATATGAGGGTTTGATGTAAAAAAATCTTACTTAACCTCACTCTTTTTTTCCAAAATCACAATTTTCTCTTCTCTCAAAATATTTTTTCCTCTTGATTTTTCTTTTCTCTCCATTTATTTTCTTCTCTCACTTTCTCTCTTTCTCTCATTCTCTTTTTTTTTCATTATTTTTTTCTTCATCACTCATTTTGTTATTTTCTCTCAAAAATTTATCTTCTAAAATTTTCTTGTGAGACATGGGGTTTAGGGTTATAGGTTCACCTTGAAGTATAAAAGAGTGATGATTCAAGAAGCCATCATGAGTAACATGATGATCGTACTACCACTGTATCCCAACAAAAAATGATAATACTCCATAGAAAAAACATCACAAAAAACCTCATATTTATACTTACTGATGGTGAAAAATACCTTCAATTTTGTGGTGACCTTCATATCTCCACAATCATTCAACAACTAAATCCAGTACTAATTTTGGCACCTTAAAGTTGGGAGTCCCAACTTCTCCACCAACTCGTTGCTCTCCACATTGATACAACTTCCCCCATCAACAATAATGCCACATAACTTTCTATTTTTTTTATAAAAGTGAGCCCTGAAGCCCTTGCAATATAAAAGTTTCTCTAACCAATCATTATCTCCAATGGAAATTTGTGAACTTAAAACTCTCCTAGTGATAAGAATATCACAATCTTTCACAAATTCTCCACTATCAATTTATGGAGATTCATATTCCTCCTCTTGAGAGATATCTGCATCAGTCTCCTATTATCCATACTTTTTTATGGTCATGGTGTGATGGTTTGGGAATTACCTAGAAATGTGACCCCTTACTTGACATTTGTAACAAAAAATATTCCGATTCCTTGTCTGGTTAGCCTCAAAAGTTGGTTTCTTTGGTGGAAGAATTACCTTTTCACTTTTGCGATCAACCACCTATTTCCTCTTTAATGATTCTAAAATCTCTTTCCTTGTATTCATTAATGGTGTGAAAGGGGTAGTGGGTTTACTCATGCTCCTCCTCATTTTTATTTGTTTCTCAACCTTGGTGTCTTGGTCGATCATATATTCTATCTCCACATGGTGGTACATCTCTACTTGATCAGAAATATCCCAATTAATCCCATGTAAAAACTTTTCCATGGTTGCCTCCAGATCCTCCTAAATGTTTTCCTAAATCATGGGAATTTTCATCTCCTTGTAGTAATCTTCTATTCTCTTACTCCCATTGGGAGAGTCACTGAAGTTTGTTGTGGAGATCTCTATGGTAGTGTGAGGGAACAAACAGGTTCCGCATGGAAAAATTCATGGATTCCAAAGTATATATAAGACATCCTTTATATTAGGTTATCTCCTTTTGAACTTGATCCCACCGTATTAATGAATAATCAATGAACTCAATGGCTGCAAGCCTTACCTTTTTATCCTCAAAATATGTATGACATGAGAAGAATTTATCGATCCACATATCCCATTCCAATTATGCTTCCGGATCATTTTTCCCTTGAAATGAAGGGACCTTCACATTGATACCTCCAAGGATATCATCCTCATATTGTCTCCTTTGGCCTCCTCTAGGTTGTTGGAACATACTTATCCTTTTTCTGACTTCCTCAAAATCATCATCACAATTCTATATCTCCTCCTCCAGGATGTGGGGGAACCATGGTGCCATATCTCTCCATGGGTTATCATGGATCATCCTCAGGATTGGTTGATTATCTAGGTTGTCAATCCTATCATGTAGCACCTCCAACTTTTGATCAATAAGCATATTAAAATGGATAACCAAAGCTTATATTATGAGTGGTGTAGCTTTGGGTGCGGTATATCTACTTTGACTTCCATCATCACCAGCATAAGAAATTATCTTACCATGATCTTCTTACATAATATGTTACACAAACACAAACACACATAGGAAGAGACACACATAGTGATACACTCACACATGAAAATGCACACACACACATGCAATATATCCACACTCACGCACACAAGGATACACACCAAAACACACAATATTTACACACACATGCACACAAGGATACATAATCACACACACAAGAAATAAACACTCACACACACAAGTATACACACTCATTCACACAATATATATACACTCATGGGTATTTTTTTGATTATTTATCTCTACCCTCAACACTCAATTTAAATCCCAATATCTTATGAAATATAATACCTTTTTTATGGTGATCACGTTCCACTAATCCTTCCCAAATCAAGATTTTTTTGGGGGATGGTTTAACACAACTTGATTGAGTGGTAAAGGGTTTAAAAATGGTAAAGGGTGAAAAGTGGGTAGACAATATGGGTAAAAAGGTGAAAAGATTTAGAAAGTTGTGGTATGTGGGTTTTTCCTGATTGTGAAAGATATAAATAATAATAACAATATGATCCAAATATAATATGCGGATGAATTAAAGTGATGGAGAAAGTAATGTATAGAAATGGAAAGTGATAATAATGTAAAGAACAAAGAAGTAATTGAATCCACTTTTTTGGGTAAAATCTCCCCAAAAGTGTTTTCTTGGAGTTTTAAAGAACAATGTGATTTTATAGAGAGTAAGTCGTTTTTTTAAAATATCTCAAATAAAGGATGTGCTTAATTTTGAAAATCACAAAAATATGAGTTGAGAGAATTTGATTTTTTTGCTAGGTATAAATCACATATAGAGAATTAATTGTGAAAATAAGATGGAGGAATAATTGGATCAATATACCAATATTTTAATCTTACACAACATTGGCCAAATATGGAGGTTTTCAAAGAAAAAGTTTTTTTGAATGGTTGGATAATAAGGAAGTATAAAAAGGGTAATGGATATATGGGATACAAATAGGGTGATAGATTCCTACCGTGTCAACCAGATATCTGATTCCAACTGATGAGAGATGCTTGGGGTGACCCAATATTCACAACGTCGGGTTTTAGATGATGGTTATGGTTCGATACTAGGTTATAGATAATGGGAATGGATATAGGATGCAAGTATTCAATCAATGATATATGGAGCATGACCTACTAATTAGACAACACACTTATGGGAGAGATGTTATATCCAATCCACACAATGATACACTTAGGTTGAGGCAAGAAATTGGGGACTTTGTGATCTTGGATCACCGATCTAACTTGTAGATTGACAATGTAAGAATGCACAAGATCTAGGAGAAAATGGAACAATTCTCACACAACAGATAGAAACAAACCATAATCTCTAAATTAAAATATTGAATTCCATACAAGTTCCATGGGGGTGCTAAAATAGTCAAGGGTATAATACCCTAAATTCACAAATTATAAACTACTTTGTTCCCTTAAATTCAAAAATATAAAGTCTACAAAATAATTTTTGGAAAAGTAGCACACAACTTTCCAACTATAGCCCACCAGATTTGGCTTTGAGTGCATAGCCCACCGGATTCGACTTTGGTGTCCAAAGATGCCATTCTAAAATCCACCACGTGGGCATGGCCTCCCAAATTATTTAAACCATGTGGTACAAGCTTTAAAAATCATGTTTGGGCTTGAATAGGTGAGATTATAGGCCCATTTTCTCCATCCATGTAAGACAAGATCCATTGGCCCTTTAATGAAGTGATATTGGAACCCATTGTATCATTCAACCTCTTTAATCTCCCTTGTGTCATCAGGACTTGCAAATCTAACTCCTCTATCAGGGAAATTGACTTGGTGCCTTTGAAATGGTTCTCTTCAATACATCAATAGTAAATGAAATGTATACATAAGATATGATTGGAATAAATAAATAATTTTAGTGGATAATCATAATTAAATAACCACCGTTAATCCTCGGGTTCTACCATGGAATCCCAATTGAACCAAACCTACTTTTTCCAATTCCATAGTGTCTTTGTGCATGTCATGTAATCATCCCTACTAATGTAATCTCATGAGGTATGACTCACCCTGATATATAGAAGATAAAAACCTGAGGGATTCCCCACATGGATATAGAGGATAAACACTAGGGGATATCCCACCCCGTATACATAGGAAAAACAACCATGGACTGACCCATCCAACATACAAAGGATGAACACCTGGGGATGACCCAACCAATATACATCAGATAAATACCCAGGGATTGACCCACTCTTTATATGTTAGATAACAACTGGGGATATTCCACCTAATATACATGATATAAAATCTCAAGGATAACCCACCTGGTATACAGTCTCAGTGGTCAAATCCCAATTAGGGTAGTCCATTATATCTATATCTGTGTGGGGGATCACATCCCTTACCCGTTGATCTAAGGAGTTTGTCCAAGTCTTCACATGTACATGAATTCATATTGGAGGGTACTACTTCATCATATAACATCTAACTAGGTATAGACATATTCCTGAGCCTGTATCACATAAAAAAGCCAACATACCAAGTGTACGACATATAATCATCATAAAATTAACAGTACCACACATCAATACGAGTTCTAAGTTGACACCCTAATCATCAGTACTTGATTTTCTACATACATCATCTCAATAGGGTTAAAAAATCACGAGAGCACCCACCAGGGTCCCCTAGGTTTCATCATTACTAGGACACCCTTCTAAGGACCTCTTATCTTAACATGAATTTCGATTAAACACCCATCACTCCAAGAGAACCATGCCCATCAACATCACCACAACATCGCAAGGCCACCTTGTCCTCATTGGAAAATCCATACTGAAACCTATCTAAATAGGAGTCTCAAGTCATTTCCCAATACCCAAGTCATCCCAAGGCTGGTCTAAACACTTGGCCTATTGTTAGACATTGGCAATCACGTCTCAGTGGGGGGAAGCACACTCTCCCAAAAAACATCTCTTTAGACAAGTGTCTTTGAGGTATCTCACAATCACATCTTTCCTTAATTGTTACAATGAATCTTAGTCCATAACTCACCTCAACAAAGAGTTATCAAGGGAACCTATCACTAGGTATACTAAATTTTATTTGTTTTATATCATTTAGTGTATGTCCCATAGGGTTGTTATTATTTGAGTTGGTTCCCTAGAACCAAATTTTGTGTACTTTATGATTACTTGTTTTAATAGTTTTGAATATTAGTAAACTACTTATCATATCATGATTGTTCTTCCATGTGACAAAGTATATCATAATATCCTAAGAGTAGTTGTCAAACTAAAAGGTTATAGTAGTCCCCCACTATGATAAGAACCCAAAAGTGCCACAGAAATATTCTTAAATATATGTTCTGTAGATGGGTGAAATAATTTGAGGGACATATCATAAAGGTTTTGGGAAAGACCCTTTATTAAAGAAATAAAATGATAATAAGTACCCTTTTTGAGTTGGGAAAGGGATAACCCATTACAATCCCGTAGGCACAAAAGGATCAAACCCAATACAAAACCAAGTACAAAACCCATTACAACAGCCCAAAAGCCCAAAGGTTTTTTTAGATCAAATGCCTAGAGGCACGAGGCCTAAAATTGAGTGACCCAAACCTTAGGCCCAATACACATGAAAGATACCATCACAACAGTGTGTAGGATCGAAATAACAATGTTGATTCTAAATATACAAGAGGGGGGGGGGGGGGGGTGAATTGTACATTTTAAAATTTTCCTTAAACAAGTAAATATCTAAGTTTAACAAAGTTAAACTAAGAAAATTCACAACACCTATAACACCAATTGAAAGATTGGGACAAAGTATGAAGTTACAAACTTCTAGTTCTATACAATTGCTTAAATCTAGAAAGTGATTTCGAAAAACTGGTTCCAGAAATATGGATCCGGAAATTGAAACTTAATAAAAGTTTACAATATGAGTTTCTACCTTAAAGAGTATAGAATCTAAATTAATCAGAGTACAAGTGTAAGGAAATATAAGAAGATTATACTTTCCTTAAAATACAAAAATGCAGCGGAAAAACAAGTAGTAAAACTACAAGTAACAAACAATAACTCTTTTAACCCAAAGAGAAGGGTATCCAACAACCTTGGATAAAGGTCCATTGATTTATACTTTCAATAAAGTCTGTCTTACCCACATCCGAGTAATCCCTCGATATAAAGATCGAAATCTCTGTCTTGCTATCCCCACAAGACCTCAACTTTAAGGTAGTTGGAACCTCTGTCTTCCTCAGCAAGGAAGACCTCAAGTTCAAGGTGTTGGAACCTCGGTCTTCCTATCCCCGGAAGCCCTCGATTGTAATCACCAAAAATCAGAGTCACACGAAGCAAGTTTGCACAAGGAAAAGTTTGAACAAGTCATTCAAACTTTCTGCACGAAGCTTTGAGAGTTAATAAGAGCCTCTCTCTCTAGAAATCACTTCAACAGAACTTAGTCCAAGATCAGTGTCAAAGTTGTAGCTTATTTTCAAATGAGATCCTATTTATAGGCCAAGCTCCAACGATCAGCTCCCTACTCCAACGGTCATATTTTCCTTAAATTTCGGAGGGACCTGTACACGTGTCACTAAACCAACGGTTAGTTAGAAACTGAATAGACGACATCGTTTTATAACAAAACTTGTGTAATTGAAATCACGACATTGTTTTGTAATGAAAAGAGTTTAATCATAAGAAAAACTAAAGTTTGTAATGTAAGCAAATAAAATTTCAGAGTCTAACCAAAAAGAAATACGAAGTCTATAATAAATAGATATCCGGATTCTGCTTTATTGGAATTCGGAACCTGAATTCTGTAGAAATCCGAATTCTGAATTTCTAAGGAAATTTAGAGTCTGGTTTCATCAGAATTCGGAACTAGAACTTACAAAGTTCAGAGTCAGAGTTAATAGAAATTCAGAGTAAGGAAATATAAGAGTTCAGAGTCGGAATTTAGAGAACTTGGAGTCAGAACTTAGATAAGTTTATAATCATAATTCGGAGTCGAACTATATGAGAATTTGTATCTAGAATTTAGAGTCAAACTATATGAGAGTTCATATCCATAATTCGGAGTGGAACTTCATTACAGTTTATATCCAGAATTCGGAGTGGAACTTTATTATAGTTCGTATCCAGAATTCAGAGTGGAACTTCATTACAGTTCACATCCAGAATTTGGAGTAGAACTTCATTACAGTTCACATCCAGAATTCAGAGTAGAACTTCATTACAGTTCACATCTAGAATTCAGATCCTAAAACAGAATGCTTCATATCAAAGTATTTAGGATTCCAAGGTTACAAATATGAATCCGATTTTTATACTTAGTCAAAATATTGATATGAACAATGAAAACATGGTAGGGGTAAATTCCTTTGAGAATTTTTTTCCTTATATAAGTAAAATGTAGATTTTCTTAAGTATAGGGTGTTTGTGATTTTCAAAACAAGAAGGAATAGAAAAAGTCATAAGGAAAACCTTATTGACTTAACAATATCCCCCTTTTTGGAAAACACAAACATCCTTATGAAAAATAATATAAAAGCTTAGAATAAGTTTCTAGACTTTGAAATTAAAGCTTATCTTTCTTTGTTTATGGATGATAGTGAATACAACTAACTCCCCCTTAGGCTTAGGAACTCTAAGGATTGTATTATGAATTTCTAGAATGGAGTTTCCATTATCATTTGTAATGAAAAACTTCATAATGAGGAACTCCCCCTTAGATAAGCTCCCCCTTACTCAGGGATAGTTCGGGGCTTAGAAATTTTTCCTTCTCCCTCTTTTGAGTAATTATTTTTCCTTCTCCCCCTTTGTGATTTTCAATTTTTTTTAAGGGAATGGAAAAGAAATAAAGTACCTGAAACATTATTACAAAATAACACAAGATACAACCAACCAAAAATTTCATTATAGTTGAAAAAAAATTTACAAGGAAAGACAAATGCAACAAAAGATCGGATTGAATCTATTTGTCTTCCTTTTCTTTCGAGATTAGCTTCTTCAACAAGGTTTTCAGCTTCTTCAAATCTTTCTGATTCTCCTCAGATTGCTTCTCCAAAGCTTTTATCCTTTCATCTTGAGCTTTCATCACATCTTCTTGAGCCTTCATGTCCTCTTCCTGCATCTTCACTAACTCATCTTGGTTTACAAGTTTTTCTTTGAGCTCAATCTAGAGATCTCTATCCCTTTTAAAATTTTGAGCAAGAGAATTAACCTTATCATTAAAGTCATTCACTTGTTGATTCCAATAATTTTGATCAAGTATTATCTTATCCTAAAGATTCTTAATCTTTGAGTCCTCGGTGTCAAAGGAATCTTTAACATCATTATGAAAACGATCAAACTCAGCCATGTCTTCTTCAACTTTCTTAGACCACAAAGTGATTTTGCTGAATGATTTCCTGTGTACATCATAATTGATAATGAAAAATATAACTCTAAGGAAATGATTCCTGAGGATAAGAATTTAGTCATTAGACTGAAATCCTATCCTCAAGAATCATTTCTTTAGAGTTAGATTTTTCCTCAAAATTGTTTATTTTTGAAATTGAATTCTTAAGATCTTTAGAAAGTTCTTCCTCATCCGAATTTTATTTTTCAAGGTCTTTAGAAAGTTTTTCTAAAATATCTTCTTTATCTTTAAGATCTGAAGAAATATATGAAATTTATTTTGTAAGAATTTCTTCCCTAGTATTTGCCTTGTCTAATTTCTTAGAAATTTTACAATTTTTTGCTTCAAGTAACTTAGAAAATCTAGATACTTCTGTTTAATGTATTCAAATCTATCAGAAGGTAAAGATTTTGTGAAAATTTCTGAAAGTTTATCTTGAATTATGATAAAATGAAGAATGATATCTCCTTTTAGAAAAACATTTGAAATCAGGGTTTTTACAAGAAGAACAATATTACCTATACCAACAATTTCTCCCTGAACATTATCTCCAAAAGTTACTTTTCTTTCTTTCATCTTGATAATCTTTTCAAAATAGTTTTTGTTACTAGTCATATGTCGGGAACATCCACTATCCATGTACCATGTATTTTTGTTGGTACTTTCCCTATTTTCCTAAAAATTAGAAACAAGTTAGTTTTTTAGAATCTAGACTTGTTTGGATCCAATTTTTTTAGATAACAAAGTTTTGGGTATCCACATTTTTTTAGAAAAATATGCTTTATGAAACACAATATATTGAACTCTATTCAAAGAACATTTTTTCTTCCAATGCCCACCACTTTGACACTTAGTGCAAAAAGGGGCTCTAGAAGGAACAAAATAGTTGTTTTTGAAAACTGGTTTTTGGTGAGTATAACCTACTCCAGTAGTGTTTCCGTGAGGTTTAATTTTAGAATACATCTTGTCAAAATTTTCCTTCCCAGAGGTAAATTTTGCAAGGATCTTCTTAGGAGAAAATATTTCAGATTTTAGTCTAATGACTAAATTCCTATCCTCAGGAATCATTTCCTTAGAGTTAGATTTATCCTAAAAAATTTTCAACTTTAAAATAGCATTATTAAGATCTTTAGAAAGTTCTTACTTATCAGAATTTTCTTTCTCAAGGTCTTTAGATAGTTTTTCTAAAAGACCTTCTTTATTTCTAAGATCTGAAGAAAGATCTGAAATCTCTTTTGTAAGAATTTCTTCCCTAGTATTTTCCTTGTCTAATTTCTTAGAAATTTTGCAATTTTTTGCTTCAAGTAACTTGGAAAATCTAGATACCTCTTCATATGAAGGTTCTTTATTTTATAAGGATGAAGTATCTCCATTAGAAGTACTATTTTCGGAATAGTAATTCTTATCAAGAGATAAATTTGTTAAAGCCTCAGCAGAGCATACCTTGGCCATAAGACATGTATGTGGAAATGAAGTATTAGCAATGAATACCATATTCTTCTGAAATGATGAGTCATATTCCGAGGATTCACTTTCTGAAGAGTCTCCACATCTATAACTCCAAGTATTATTAGATTTTCGACTTTTATTAGCTTTAGCTTTGTAAAACTTCTTCCCGTTCCTTTCAGAATGCCTCTATTTTCTTTATTTTTTTAATCATAGGGAAATTAGATCGTATGTGTCCACTTCTCTTGCATTCATAGCATGTGACCTCTGAATATTTATTATCTTTCCTTTCCTTATTCTTATACCTAGATTTGAAATTTCTTTGACCAACTATCTTGTTCATTCTTCGAGCAAGATTTTCTAACTCATTCTATGAGACTTCACTCTCACTAGATTCGGATTGGATAGTAACCTTATTAGACTTGGATCTAGTTACTCTCTTAGGAGTCTTAGATTTCATGTGATTTGATGTTGTAGTAAAAGCAATAGTACCATTTCCATTCTTCTTTTTGATGTTGTCAGCATCTCACTTCATTCTTGTTTCATGTTCGAGAAGAGTTCCAAACAGCTCATCTAAGGAAATTTTAGTGACCTTACTGTTCTCATCAATACCCTTTCTCTTTGATTCTCACTCATTGAGCATAATATCAATAATCTTATCCACAAGGGCTTCATCATCCAGACCTTTCTCACCCATAGATTGTAAGCTATTCACGATAGTCATAAACCTTTGTTGTGCTTTGAAAATGGGTTCTCCATAAGGAAAATTAAAACCATGGTATTCTGCTCTCAACATAGCTCTTCTTGTCTCAATCACTTTAGATGTACCAAAATTTGTAACTTCAAGTTTCTTCTATATACAGTTAGCTGTTTCACATGAATAAATTTGGCTATATATGTTCCTAGTCATTGAACATAGTAGAGTATTGCGTACCTTATAGTTTAATTGATAATCATGCTTCTCTTGGTTTGTGAAAGCACTTACTTCCTTATCTGGAATTTGATAACCTCCAGTAAGCATAACAAAGTTATCTACCCCAGTATTGATAACGAAAGTCTTCATTCGATCTATCCAATATTCATAATCATTTCCATAAAAAATTGGTGGTTTTGTAGGATTTAAGTTGTTGATGGAACCAACATTTAAACCTTCCATCCTTAAGAAAATATTTCTACACAAAAACTTGTTAATAACAAAAGTTAGGATTCAAGGAAGTAAGAAAGAAAAATATAGAACAAAGAAAAACTGGGCAAGAAAAACTTATATGTGAGTATAAGTATTTCAGTGACCTCCTCTGATACCAATTGTAGTATCGAAATAATGATGTAGATGCTCAATATACAAGAGGGGGGGTGAATTGTACATTTTAAAAATTTCCTTAAACAAGGAAAGATCTAATTTTAACAAAGTTAAACTAAGAAAATTCACAACAACTCTAACACCAATTGAAAGATTGGTACAAAGTTTGAAGTTACAACCTTCTAGTTCTATACACTTGCTTAAATCTGGAAAGTGATTCCAAAAAACTGGTTCCGGAAATATGGATCCGTAAATTGAAACTTAATAAAAGTTCACAATATGAGATTCTACCTTAAAGCGTATAGAATCTAAATTAATCAGAGTACAAGTGTAAGGAAATATAAGAAGATTATACTTTCCTTACAATAAAAAAATGCAGCGGAAAAACAAGTAGTAAAACTGCAAGTAACAAACAATAACTCTTTTAATCCAAAGATAAGGGTATCCAACAACCTTGGATAAAGGTACCTTGATTTATACTTTCAAGCAAGTCTGTATTACCCACACCTGGCTAAGCCCTCGATACGAAGAACAGAATCTCTGTCTTGTTATCCCCGCAAGCCATCAACTTCAAGGTAGTTGGAACCTCTTTCTTCCTCAACAAGGAAGCCCTCAACTTCAAGGTGTTGAAACCTATGTCTTCCTATCCCCGGAATCCCTCGATTATAATCACCAACAATCGGAGTCGCACGAAAAAATTCTGCACAAGGAAAATTTTGAACAAGTCATTCAAACTTTCTGCACGAAGCTTTGAGAGTTAATAAGAGCCTCTCTCTCTAGAAATCACTTCAACAGAACTTAGTCCAAGATCAGTGTCAAAGTTGTAGCTTCTTTTAAAATGAGCTCCTATTTATAGGCGAAGCTCCAACGGTCGGCTCCCTCCTCCAACGGTCATATTTTCCTTAAATTTCGGAGGGACCTGTACATGTGTCACTAAACCAACCGTTAGTTAGAAACAGAATGGACGACATTGTTTTATAAAAAAACATGTGTAACTGAAAGCATGACATCCTTTTGTAATGAAACGAGTGTAATCATAAGAAAAACTGAAGTTCAGAATGTAAGAAAATAAAAGTTCAGAGTCTAACCAAAAATAAATTTGGAGTATATAATAATGAGATATTCAGATTCTGCTTTATAGGAATTCAGAACCTGAATTCTGTAGAAATCCAGAGTCTGAATTTCTAAGGAAATTAGGAGCCTGGTTTTATCAAAATTCGAAACCAAAACTTACAAATTTCAGAGTCAGAGTTCATATAAATTCGGAGTCAGAACACATAAGAGTTTGGAGTCTGAATTTAGAGAACTCAGAGTCAGAACTTAGATAAGTTCGTAATCAGAATTCAGAGTCAAACTATATGAGAATTCGTATCCATAATTTGGAGTCAAACTATATGAGAGTTCGTATCCATAATTCGGAGTGGAACTTAATTACAGTTTATATCCATAATTCGGAGTGGAACTTCATTACAATTCGTATCCCGAATTTGGAGTAGAACTTCATTATAGTTCACATCCATAATTCAGAGTGGAACTTCATTACAGTTCACATCCAGAATTCAGAGAAGAACTTCATTACAGTTCACATCCAAAATTCGGATCCTAAAACAGAATGCTTCATATCTAAGTATTTAGGATTCCAAGGTTACAAATATGTATCTGAATTTTATACTTAGTCAAAATATTGATATGAACAATGAAAACATGGTAGGGGTAAATTCCTTTGAGAATTTTTTTCCTTATATAAGTAAAATGTAGATTTGCTTAAGTATAGGGTGTTTGTGATTTTCAAAACAAGAAGGAATGGAAAAAGTCATAAGGAAAACCTTATTGACTTAACACAGTGCCCACTGCTCGCCTGCAATGTCGTGAAGAGCTGACCGCCCACTGTTGTTCGATCCCATGTGGTTTGTGGTGCATGTGAATAGGAACTGACCACCGCTATGAGACAACACTATAATTCCCACCACACCAGCTATTCTTATTCCATCACTATGAAATCAAATAGAGAATCATTTCCATACCCCCACCGCACCATTGACCATCCTCTGTCAAGCCACACCACCACCTGACGCCAGGTGCAGAGCCATCCCGACCACCAGACATTGTCGTGCCACCCGCTGTCCAACCTATGACACTGGATCTTCCTCCATGCTCAGTCTCTTACCAACACCACCTTCTAATGTCCACCTCTCCATGCATCGATCCAGCCCAACTTCCAGACACTATCTCACCACCCACCGTCCAACAACAACACCACCCACTCCACCCACAACAACCTTGCAAAAATTCATTGGACAAAACCCATTCCAACGAGATCTAGTATAAAACCAGATATGGACCAGATCTGAAATTGTATGTGCACCCACAACGGTCTGAGACCCATCCAAAATCCATAGCTGAGTTCCCATTCCATCCACAATGCCACTAACTAAGACAAACTCACCAGCTCGACCCGTCGTAACTCCTCACTTCCGAAGCAGACTCCCAACGTGCCATCCGAAAAAACTGAGAATCTATAGGGAACCCCTAATATAGGATATCTAGTGTGGATAATCATACAAATTTGAGTACCTTATCATGGTGTATGCCCTTGGTAATTTCAAGTGCAGGATGTTATGAGAATAATACCCACCAGTAAGAAATCCACATTTTTATGTGTCATTGCATGTTTCTATATGCAGATGTGTGTATTGGTCCTTAGACTTTAAGATTATTATTAATGGACATTATGATTCATGTAATTTTATTTATTGATGAAAATTATGAATATATATGTTTCTGGTAATGTAGGATACATTGGGTGTGTCATGAGTAATACTTCATTAATGAATAAAAAGAAAAATGATTTTTCCTTTAAGTTCTTTAATAGAATTTGATATTTTAGGCCCTTTTATAGAAATGATATAGACTAAATAAATCCATGGGAATGGTATTCTATAGGAAAATTTAATTTTTGAAAAGGAAAATAAAGAGACATTGATCACATAGGTTGATGACACCATCATGAAACCTACTTGATTAAAGATATCATGGTAAAGGGATTATATTACATGGTAAGCATTCATAATAGGTTTTATGTCATTACTACATTAGCTTATTTCTCTATGGGTGTCTTGGAATGTTTCTAGATACTAACCTTATACTTTGGGCTACTTCATCTAATGTCACTAATAAATAATCCTAGTGGGTCACACACTAATTATATCCGTAATCTCAGTTAAATAATAATATTTATTATTTAACAAGTTAAATAATTTTTATTCTTTTATGTGGTTTAATAATATTCATTTTTCTTGATCACATATATCCCATCACTAGTTATCTGAGAGAATATTTTGTGAACATAATATTTAAAAAATATTTATTTTTTATTTAGTGAATATAATATTTATTTATTTATTGGTGAATAATGCAGTGATATTTATTTAATAAATAAATATGAATTATTCAATCTCCAATAAATATTGTGGAGGAATGGAGGACCTATTTTAATGGTATGGTGAGAAATAATTTATATTAAATATTATATAAATTAATAATATTTAATTTAATTTACTAAATTTTCACTTGTCAAGAAATAATAATAATAATATTATTGTTATAGATATGGGTTTATATAGGGATTAAAGAAATAATAAATGGAACTTATTTAATTTTTATTTTCTAAACCTACTGGTATATAATCCCAATTATAATATTTTATTAAGGGTTTATAATTTATTTTTTATGCAAAAAAACACCCAAAAAAATATATCAAGGCCCTAGAGAGATACCTTCTCCAAGAGTTCTCTCAAGACCAGAGAGTGATCCTTCTACACCAACACTCTCAATTCTAGAGATAAAAAAGAATACTTTTTGAAGAAATTATCCAGGTAATCAAAGGTGAACGACACAAGTATTAGGATCCACCATTCTAGCACCCATATATTCCTATAGGGACATTCAAAGGTTTGTGGAGAATGTGTGTATCATCATTGGAGGGAATATATACTTGATTCCAATAATGTAATGATGGTACAACATAGAGAGATCGTCAGATCTATCAAAAAAATAAGAATTCATCAAAATCTAATTATTTAATTGTTTAATTTAATTATAAATAACATGAGATCATCCTATGACTTGGTTTTGGTGTTCAATAATCAATTAATATTTGATTAAATTACATTTATTTGGGCATTTATCATTATGTAAATATCATATTAAACCTCAGTTAAGATAAAAATTCGAGTTGGGCATGTCCCATATGGTGATTTAGTAGCACATGAAACCTTCATGTATGTTACAAGGAAACACATTTACAATTCTGTCCTTGGTCATTGGGGGATAAGGAAATCAATATAGTGCATAAGGGTCCTTCATGTACCTTATAACTTGTCCATTTTAATCATAGGAATTAATTTTTAATTAAAACATTTATTTAAAATGAATAGGAAAACCTCCCTCAGGGTTGAGACCTCATATAACATGCCAACATAACTAAGTAAAATAAATTACTATAGGGTAGATACATAAGGACTACATACCTCAATTCCAATCCATTTCTATTTGATCATCACCCAACCATCCTCATCCAGACCCTTACAAGTCCAGAAACCATGGTCAAACCATTCACATCCCTAACCAATGACAACAAAACCAATAATTAATTATTAACATTTATAATTAATTATTCAATTCATTCCAATAATTAATAATTAATTTAAACAATAATTAAATTAGTCCTAATTTCTAAAATCTCACTGTTCACCCTCATCACAACTAAACCATGACCAATGACATGCCAACACCTCATAGTATACTCTTGGAACATCCTATCTCAACATACCTAACAATCTTCACCCATTCAAAAATTAATTTCATTTAATTTAATCCAAAACACTTAGAAAATTTGATATAATAATGTACCTCCACATAATCGCTGACATATGACTTACAAAATCCATCTCAGGTCATCCTCTAAATGAGTTGGAAAAAATATCGATCAAAATCACATTATATGTTGGAATCAAAACCAAATCCCTAAATTGGGGAAGTAAAAATCATGAACAAGTGAATTTGAGGAATAATGAATGTAAAATTAGATGAAATCATACATCAAAACAATATAAAATTCCCATAAATTAACCCAAAATTGATTGTAGGACAAGACAATCACCACATTGTACTGGACAAGACAATCACCACAATGTGCATTGCATCCCTTATTAGTTTGGTTCATTATTTATCCATTTATTACTTTAGAAGATATTTTAGGGATAATAATACTAAAATTTGTAAATGTATAAAGTAAAAACTATAACCTTAGAAGAAATAATTCATCAATGAAGTGAATAACCTAACTTATGAGTCTTTATCTTCAATATAGGTCATCCATGGTCATTTTACTATTATGTTATGTAATCTCATCAACTTAAATTAAATAATACGTTCAAATACTTTATAATGGTTTGTAAAGAGAATGTGAATTAACCCAAGAATATCCTCTGGGAGTGTCTAGACATGTGCATAGTTAGGTCCCATTCACCATGAACCATAATGATGACTAAGATGTATCTGACCAACTTTTTTGGGGTTAATACCCCTATATACATCTATACCAAATCCATGCCACTTTCCATTATCCAAAAAGGTATGTAATTTCTAGTAAAACCACATAATCTCCAATTTACCAAAATTCTAGGAGGTTCTCTTATACTTATCCGTATACATAGGGTTTTGACTAATGTTCTCTTATCTTAATTCCCACACAACATAAAATATTCAACACTTCCAACCTAAAGGTTTATCTATACCACTGAAACCAAGATTCTTCTTAAGTAATCAACCCTTTATTTCCTTCCAAAATATTAAATCATCCTCAACCAATAACATCCTAACCTATAAATTTATCTAAACACTCTTTTGATACTAATTTTAGAGCCTCCAGACCTACTTTCTCGGATCCAATTACAAAAACACATAACCTAAAACACTGGATTGGATACACATATATGATTATAATATCTTTCACACATTTTCTATTGGATTAACTTTTAGTTTAGAGTGTTATATAATTAAGAAAAATCACTAACTAAAAAATTTCAAGTCTTCTCTCATCAAATTGATACATTTTTTCTACTATATAAGAAGATAATAAATCCAAAATAAATCTTCAATAAGTCCCATAAAGTATCCACATAAGCTACTACTATAAACACACCATAGGTATTACTTTCCTTTATAAACTAGGGAAAGGGAAACATAATAAGGGGTGAGATCAAATGTTCGATAAGGGTAAATATAATAATAATTCATAACATGATATCATAATGAGGATGATCATAATCATATAATCATAGAATAAGGATACGATATCATATGAACATGGATTAAAAAATGATCATAACATAAGATCATGACAACATAGGAAATTTGGAAAATAGATAAACATGACATTAAAAATTCAAGGCTCCCTACCTTGTTAGCATAACATAGTTACTAGGTAAACTGTCCACGCACCATAGTTGGCTCGGCTTACAACCCATACACCATGATATCTCATGAGATAAAACCATTACTCACTTAATTGAAGGTATATATAATTTTGGGCACACCCCTAACATAATTTAAATCATACATTTTTGTTCCACATGGTTTCAATCATCATATCTAGAAACACTAGAAAATAAAATGGGTTTTATATTCTTTTCAAGTGGTTCCCTAAGGAAGCATTCATGATTTCATCAATAAACATTGAAATATGAACCCATGGAAAATAAATGGGAATCAAATGACATTAATAATCATTCAAGGAAAATAACACTCAAAAATTATGATTACACATATAGTACTTAAATCGTATAGAAAATGAATATACACTTTAGATAGTATTTTCCCCAATCAATCGATTTATTTGGAATCTATGTGAACAATATTAAATCATGTAATAGAACATAAAGAATTCAAAGAGTAAAGGAATTAAAATAAAATCATTCCTATCCAAGTGGTTGATTTGGTAATAAAAATTTAGTGATGAATTATCCCATATATTTAAAATATAATTTCATAATCCATCTAGATAAAGAAGGCGGATGGTATCATTTGAAGAATACCCTTTATCAAGAATATGAAATAGATAAAGAACACTCTTATAAGCATTAGTACAATTTCTTTGAGAATATTAATTTACATTTTCCTTCAAAAAAATTTAAAAGGAAGATTTTATTAAACCATATGAATAAGAATATCATTTTTTGAAAACATTAAATCATATAGAGGAAGTCTCTTTTAAATCAAAAAGGTATTAGAAATATACATTAACATAGAGACATGTAAAAGATATTACTTCCATTGAAATAATACCATATAGATAATTTTAACAATATTTTATTTTAAATCATTTTAACGAGTTTTAATGTAGTTTAAAATAACCTTAAAACAATTTGTAAAGTAGTCAATTTAATTTTTTAAAAAAATTACTTTATAAGAAAACATTTTTTTGACAAATAATTACATGGAAAACGTTTAATATCCATTAAAACATTTTAGTGAAACCCACATCATAAAATTATGATAAAACCTTTCATTTATAATAGGTGAAGAGAAATATGGAGGTCACTTTCAATATTATAGAAAATAATTGTGATAGGTAAAACATGGATATGGAATAAAAATATACATAGTAAAGTATAAGAGTTATTATTATCTACATCATGATTTTATTTGAGGAAGAATTTCAAAAATGGTGAGTATATTAATGAATATAAGTAATACCCCCATAGAAAATGGAAATTTACTATTTGAAAATATAATGGAATGAAAAATAGAATTGGAAATTAAAATCAAGAAGATATTTCACGACTTAGGGGAAAAAGACCTAAGTTGAGAAAACAATTAAAACGAGAGTAACATTTTAATAAAAACCCTTGAAGGATAAAGAGCTTGAAAATGAACCTAAAATACCATGAATAAAATTTATTTCATGATATCATATCAATTGGAAAAAATATACACCATATAAGAGTAAATTAGTGTATAAAGTAAGTGTCTCAATGAAGGGAGTTTAAGACAAAAATATATTATGTTTTAAGAAAATTATAATAAAAACCTCTTGAAATAACGAGAGCATGGATTTGAAGTTAAAATACCATGTATAAGGATTATAAAAGATATTAAATTCATAATTTTTAGTATATACACTATTTAGAATAAATTAGGTGCATAAAAGAACATGTTTATCAAAGAAGGAAGATTTGAGATGAAACCCTTACCTGTGTCCAAAAGCATTATATACTTGCACTTAACTTCATGAAAAATAAATATAAGTTTATTAAAAAAAATAATAATAACCTTATTCATATATTATTAATTTTTCATGGTCTACTTATAATCATAATTTTCTCATTTATTAAATCATTTCCACTTGTGTTGGTTGCTCGAGGTGGTTCAGTTGTTTTTTACATGAATATATTAACATGTTGACCATAGTTAAGTTTATTTTAAAAATATATCATCAACCAAAAAAATATCAATAATGTTTTAAATATAATTTTCATACATAAAAATATTTTTTTAAAGTAATCTAATATTGTAAGTAATGAAAAACAAAACACATCACTACATGGAGGTGGTAATATGTATATACACATAATCGACAATTTTATTTTCCATAAAATAGGAGGGAGTTAAAAAGTAAAATTATTTATCTTTTAAGAATCATAATAATGTTATAAAATTAAAATTAGTTAATTAATTGAACTTTTAGTTCCATACATGTTAGGTTTTTAGAAGAAATAATATGCATTGTTCATAGAGGTGGTAGTTATATAGACCCAGACTTTTCATACATAGATATTAGATCTTATTAAATAAATATTCGTTACATAACATATTGATCTAGGAAAAAATCATATAAGTATAGTATCTTTGAAAACATGGATATGTAAACAATTTATTCATAAGTGAATTAAATTATCTCCCACTAAGTTCTTCATTACTATCTCCCTTCTTAGACATACCATACTTAATACCTTTCTTCATAACCTTGGGAAAGGAAACATAAGAAAGGGAGAAATAAAATTCTCAGTAAGGGTAAACAAGGGAGATATCAATGATCACTTAATAATAACATGAGGATAAGGGTATGAGAACATGTTATTAAAATTTGAAAACAATACCTTTCAAATCAAAGATCATAATCTTGAGTCATGGTACAAAATATGGTAGTTCATAAGACATGATTCATAAAGGAATCAAAGAACATGATCTATAAAAACATAACCTTGAAATAAGACATATGTTTGTGGCATACACATAGGAATATAAAATCATTTTCTTAGTTTTCAAGGATTATTTAAAATACTATCATAGTGGACTGGGTTGACTCCCCAAACTATTGTAGTAGTCAAGGTTCACTCGCAAGATAATAATAGTAGATAAAGTCCCTTATTGAACTGGTTTCACTCTCCATTCTAGTCCCATTTATCTCATGAGATATCATTATTTACCCAATTCATTGGGGAATATATAATTCTGATCCCACCCATCACATAATTAAAATCATGAATATGTGTTCCATAAGATCATAAAACATTAACCATATAATAAATTGTGAAAAATAAATGTTTATCATAAACATTTCATCAATTAATCATAACATAACCCATTAAAAAAGTAACGGGTTTCATAAGTATATTTCTATCATAACCATAAACCATTTATAGAAAGGGTAATGAATGTATAATCGGATCATATGCCAAAAAAAAAATTATCATCCAAGGATATCATCTTAGATGAAAATTCCTTTAAAATATAATTTGAAACATTTATTCAGGAAATAAAACTTTTCACTTTGAAATAAGTTATTTAAAATATATTTTTTTACAAATATTAAGGGAAAAATTTTATTTTAAAAGAAACTTGTAAACTTGTAAAGTAATATTTAAATTATTGAGTGGTCATGACATCAGGAAATTCCATTCATGATGTGCATGTTAAAACACAGACTATTTTCATATTTCTATAAGAAAAGTAAAAAAGTACATCATTGAGAATAATAAAGGAAGATTAATTTTAAAACATTCTGTAAAAGTAAAAAATGGGTAAAAATATATTTAATAAATTATTTTATAATATTAAAAATAATCTTTAAAAAATTTAATGAAAATATGAATATGAAAGAAAACGATTTTCGACCGAGTAAAAAAAACAAAGTTGGTTTTCTGTAAAAACATGATTTTGATATCTTTAGTATTTAAAAAGTGTAAAATAATTTTTTTTTAATTTCAATAAGTAACTATAAGGGAAGAAAATTAATGATATTATTGAGAGGTAGATCATGAAATTCATCATTGCAGACTCCTCCAAATCCTTTTTTTTCATTGCAAACTTAATCATAAACAAACCCTATAGATAATGAGATTGTAATATAAAACCCTTAATGGTTTTTAACTTTTAATTCATATTAACCATGAAATAAATAAAATTTTATAGATATGTATATCCAATAATTTTTATGATGATAAACATAAAATACATTCATGTGAAGTATATAAACCATATAAAATATACAAGTGGTGAATATTGTCTTTGTCTCACAAAAATAAAAGTGAGATGAAATCCCTTACCTCAAGTTCCACTTACTTTGAAAGAGATCCGACCTCCTGTATAATAAATTTAATTTATTACAATTCTAAACTATAATCATATAAATACTTTTAATATTATTTATAATCAAATTATAACATTTTAACACCCATTTATTAGTAATTCCTTATTGAAATCATCATTTCCCAGTGTTAACTATTTTGTTTTTCATGAGAATTTCAGTTCAGCAGTTCCAGTCCTTTTACTTTGATCATGGTTCCATAATCTACATAATTTTAATAATGATATAAATATAATATATATTCATTATATATATATATATATTTATATTCATCCATAAAATTTAGAGTTATAAAAATGAATTACACCGTTCATGGGGATAGTAAGCCATATGTACATATAAACGTCATTTTCAATTTTTGATGGATGGAAAGAAATAAATTAAAATAAAAATTAACCTTTATAGAATACTTATTTTATCATATATATCAAATATATTCATGAAATCCATCATTTTTACCATCCATGTAAAATAGAAATTTAAAAAATGACATCACTTCATTGAGGTGGTAGTCCAGACGTGTGTATGAGCGGTGTTATCATTTTCCAAATGATTGGAAGGTAAGAAGTTTAATATGATATTATCATTAAAAAAGAATAATTTTTTCATAAATATAATTTATAAACATTAAATACATAACAATACCCATTCATAGAAGATGATAATAAAAAATGAATTGTATCACAACATGGAGACGGTAAGTCGTATATATGTACACGCGATACTTTCATTTCCCATTTGATGGGAAAGAGGGTTGATAAAGGTGGTTTAATAATTATAATAAAATTTAAATATATTTATTATACTGAATTTATTATTTTATTATAAATACCAATGATTTATAGTAAGTGGAAGAAGAAAGAAATTTAAAGGGGTTGTGTAAGACGATTACCTCTCTTTTGGTTGGCCTCCTTTAGATCCTTTATTAAGGTCCCTTGGAATGTTATATTAATATGAAATATACCTATAATTCATGGATAGGGAAGTTTAAAATAGAAATGAGTGGATTTTTTTCAAGAAAAATGGTTCAATGTGGTGTAAATAAATTAGGTAAGGGGTTCCCTTTTATAAGTGAGGGGAAGGGAACACTTGAAAGTTCTTAAAAGAATAAAATATAAAGTGGTAATTATCTAGAAAAATGATTCAAAATTGAAATATATTAAAATAAAAGGTAGTATGTGGTTTAAATAACATAAAACAATAAAATTTTGTCTGCTTTAAGTGATGTTTTAAACCGTATCTTATGTTTAAACCCCTTAGTTAAGCTATTTTAACCTTGACCGCGGTAACAACTATTTCAATATTAAAGGGTTTAGAATATCATCATAAATGGAAAAGTGACTCATAAATGGAACATGGTTGATATTTTAAACCATATCATATTAAAATTTTCGAAGACAATATTTTTATGAATTTTATATCATTTAATAAAATTTTATTTATTATAAAATATCATTAATGTCAATTTTGGAACTACTCGTTTAATTTGAATCTAAAGACACTAAGAAAAATATGGAATTAAAATATAATTATTTTAAAAATATATAATATCTCATACTTATCTATAAAATTAGTGGAACATAATAATTCCTCAAAATTGTATTACTTTTAATATTTTTAAAATCATTTATTTTATTTTTATATTATTTGATCAAATACTATGTTAGCGTTGCGCAAGAATTTAAGGTAATTATATCATCACTAAGAATAAATTACCATCATAAAAATAAGTAAATTAATTTAAATATAAATATTTATATTCATTAAATATGTATATTCACTCACATATATGTCATGGGATCTTATTTAATAGGTTATTTTAACTTTTCTGGCTTCACGTAACCATTGCATAAGAATTTGGATAATTCAATTTTTATATAACTCAAAAATTAAAAAATATCCATAAAAATAATCAATTATAATTAATATTTATTAAAAAATTCGATCATGGACTTATTATTTCTCAAATATTATCTTTAGGGAACCATATTTTAATTTTCTAGTGTTGTGTAAGCACTGCATCAACATTGTAAATGATTTTCATATTTATTATGAAATAAATTATAATTTAAATGTTTTTGTATTTTTTGTATGAATTTTGTAGTATATTATCATAAAATAGTTTTTATAAAATTCTAATAAATTTTTATATCATTTTTATGTCATGGCTGTATCATAAAAGATACCATATTTCATAAAAATTGTATTTTTTTACTATTCACTACAAAATTTAACTTCTTAGAAAAATATCAAAAATAAATCACTGGGTAAATTTAACTTGATGAATAAAAAAATAAAGGCCATTTAATAAAATTTAATTCATATACGTGACAAAAATTATTTTTAATATAAATGCATAAAAAGCAGCGAGAAACAATTTTTAGGAAAAAAGAATTTTTAATCCCAAAAACGAACTTATACCAAAATTAAGTATAATAAAAATTATTGTGTAAATAATTATATTATTTCTAGATAAAATATAAATATTTTAATTTATGACTAAATTCAAATCATAATGATGCATTTAAATGAAAATAAATGATAGTTTTATAAAAATGTAACAAAAAGATATTTTCACTATTCACTGAAAAATTATTCATTTCTGAAAAATCTCAACATTTTTCCCTAAGTTAATTTCGATATTATGATTTAAAAAGTGAATTTAATTTTTTCAAATAAATTTTAAAAAATTTCCATAAATTAATTATAATATTTTCTCACAAAAATCAATAAAAATCATTTTTGAAGAAAACATATTTTTTATGAATAAAATGAATTTACCAATAATTGACTATTGATTTATTAAGAATTAATCAATTTTTTTGAGTATGATCATTATACATTCATACATATATACATAAATACATACATATACATATATATATATATATATATTTCATAATGTGGTTAATCTTATCCATTACCGCCATTTTATAATATAGGTTATAACTATAATATTTAAATAATAATATTTGATGGTTCCTTAAATCTTGGTGTTGCATGTTTTATACACTATATAACACAATGTTATTTTAAAATCCTAGGGTGAACGACCAAAAAAACATAAATTAGTGACGTTTTTTTATCATTAGTGACATTTATAAACATCGCTAATTCATTTACTAGCATTTTAAAAAACATCAGTAAATGAGGTGTCGATAAATTCGCATCATTTATAAACATCCCCAAATTAGAGATATTTATAAATTTATCTAATTATTGACACCTCAATTACCGATGCTTTTTAAAATATGGGTAAATCACACCTCAGTTAGTGCTATTTCTAGAAATCTTCTGTAATTTTTTTGAGTCATAATTTTTATTGAGGTTTCTAAAAAACGTCAGTAATTTTATATTTGAAAGTCATAACTTTTAGCAATGTTTCTAAAAAATTGTTAGTAATTTTTTTAAATTCATATATTTTGGCGATGTTTCAAAGAAAACAACGGTATTTTTTTTTGAAATTCATATTTTTTATGGTTTTTTACAATAAAATATAAAAAAATCACAAGGTATGCAATGCCCCCAACCCTCTCCTCTGACCCAACCCATCCCGCCTACAAATCACCCCTACCCCAATCTTTCCCACCTACCCAACGTCCCCACCACATAATTTTTAGTGACATTTTTAAGAAACCATCATTAATTTTTTTTTG
Organism: Viscum album; assembly: GCA_963277665.1. Taxonomy (NCBI): domain Eukaryota; kingdom Viridiplantae; phylum Streptophyta; class Magnoliopsida; order Santalales; family Viscaceae; genus Viscum; species Viscum album. Next base: position 1,720,585,503 of record OY728160.1, on the reverse strand, counting down.
AAATTCATATTTTTAGTGATGTTTCTAAGAAAAATTTGGTATTTTTTTTTGAAATTCATATTTTGTATGGGTTTTTTACATTAAAATATAAAAAAATCACAAGGGATCCAACATCCCCCCGACCCTTCCTGCCTAACCAACTTCTCACCCCCTACCCTCTCTCGTACTTCATTCCACTGTACTCCCCCCATGCCTGTATCCCCCTCCTGTATGCCTAAGAAAACACGTGAAATCTAGTCCATTGTATCCCCCTCTTATATGCCCAAGAACACATGCACACTACCATCCACCATATCCCCCTCTTGTATGCCCAAGTACACACGTGAAATGAGAATTATGACTCCACTAAAAGTGGATCCCTACACCTTCGGGGTCACCACCAAGTATCAGACCAACTCACCTATTGAAATATTTAAATAAATGATTACATTATGTAATATATATATATATAATTAGATTTCATTAATTAAAAAATTAATATTATATATATATATATATATTTGTATATTAATATATATTTTTATATTTTTATATGTTTATATTATATTATATATATGTGTGTGTGTGTTTGTATTTTAAATATATGTTTATATATTATAATATATATATATATATATTTATATATATGTTTATATTATATATATATATGTTTATATATGTATATATTATATATATGTGTGTGTTTATATTAATATATATATGTTTATATATATATATGTGTGTGTGTATAAATATATATGTGTTTGTGTATATATATATATATATATAATTATAAATTTATAGACACACACACAAACATATATAATTAGTCACGTTTTAAAAACTGGTAAAAATGTCACTAAAATAGACACGTTTTCTTAAAAACATGACTAAATTTAAAATATTTAATTATATTACGCTATATATATAAATAGATATCACTATTTAAAAATTAATATTATATATATTTTGTTTATGTTTTATATTAATATACATATATTAATATATATGTGTATGTGTGTTTATATTTTATATTTTATGTTTATATAAATATATGTTTATATTATATTATATATATGTTTATATTATATATATATGTTTATATTTTATATTATATATATATATATTTATATTCTCAATATATATATATATATATATATATATCTGTTTATAATTTATGTTTATAAATATAAATATGTTTATATTAAATATATATTTTTATGTTTTATATTATATATATATGTTTATATATTATATATATATATATATATTTTATGTTTATTTATATGTTTATATCATATTATATATATATGTGTGTTTATATTATATATATATGTTTCTCTATATATGTATATATTTTATATATATTATATGTTTATGTTAATATATATATGTTTATATATATATATATGTTTATATATGTGTGTGTGTGTGTAAATATATATATATATACATATATATATATATATATATATATATATAATTTTCCATGTTTTAAAACACTGATAAAAATATAACTAAAATAAAAACATTTTCTAAAAAATGTGACCAAATTTAAAATATATGTGTGTTTTTATATATATATATATGTGTGTGTGTGTGTGTGTGCATGTTTATATATATATTTATATATATATGTTTATATATTTGTGTTTGTGTTTATTTATATTAATATATATATTTATATCTAAATATATATTTATATCGATGTAGGGAAATGAGATATATAAATATAAATAAATAAATAAATAAATAAATATACATATATATTTAATAACTTTTCCTGAAAAATGTCGATAATTTAGCCATATTTCCTAAAAAGTTTTCTAATTTAGCCATGTTTTTTTGGAAACATCGCTAATTTAGTCACATTTTTGCGGAAATGTCATTAATTTAGTGATGTTTTTTAGAAAACATCACTAATTTAGCTATGTTTTGTAGGAAACTTAGCTAAATCAGCATTGCTAAATTCCAATTTTTTGTAGTGGTATTACATTCTCCCCCTTTAATAAATTGCACCTTCACAATATTATCTTGGTCATAAATGGTCAAATATTTTAAAATACCCTTGTTGAAACCCATACAATACAAAGGATTAATAAAATTTTCTTTAAAAAGAGAAAGTGGGTACCATAAATATTACCGGAAATATCACATAATCGAGTTCATAGATAAGGAGAACATTGATTGGAAGTTAAAATATAGACATAGAGGAGAAAAATATCACCCAAGTATTAATAGATAGTGATATATAAAATGATCATGATAAAGTTGAAGGTAAAAAAACCATACATATATAAGGGGTGAAAGGACTATCAATTCATCATAAATAAAGGTAAAAGTATAATTTTTTGTTTCAAGATCCTTTTACTAATGTTAAGAGATAATTATACTGTCATGATAGAGATCATGAGAAAATTTACTTACTTGATTTATTTCCATTTCATGAGAACAATTTCATCATTTGGTTGTGTTTTGATTAATTTACACTTTATCTATTACACAAAATATAGAATATTCATAATGATTTTTTCATACCTGAAGTGATAAAATTAACAATTAATAGAATATAAGATCTATAAAGGAATGAACATCTATTCCTTAAGATTTTATATATTTTAAAATACTAGAATTATTATCACAATTTATTTAATATAGATAAATCATGCATTAATATCTAATACTTAACAATAATACCCACAATTCAACTTAAATCATTCCATAAATAGTTGGACTTAAAACCCTTCTAAAATATGTCTGGCCAAAATAAAAATCAAAAAATATAGAAATACAGTCACTAAATCAACTAACATTAATCACCCAAACAATATAAAATAGATTTTAATTTTAATACCAAATTTGTGAATACCTTGATCATATATTCTCCCCAAACATGGTAATAACATAAATTACCATAATACCTTAATGAAAATAAGAGTCCTTCCTAAAATTAACTCTCTCCTTAGTCCTTAAAAAACCAACAATAATTGAATATATTCCATAAATATAATTTTTTTTAAGCCCCATCATAGATAACATAAACCACTTTTTCATCAAATCAGTAATCATTTCCAAGGTCATTAATACTATCCCATTTACTTTATCAAAATTAAACATCTATTTTTCTTAATTAAACATTATTATCTCAACATTAGGAATATATTAATGGTTATCTTTCCCTTAATCATATGTTCTCTAAAAATATCATCTTACCACTAAATCACTTTTCTTGGTTATCAGTACCATTCAATATATACTTAAATAAAAACTGCTGTGGAATAATCTTTATTTGTTTAATGATTCATATTACTGAAATATCATTGATAAAAATAATTCTAATACATAATTATTGAATTCAAATTCATAAAAACTTCAATCATTCAACTTCAACGATCGACATAACATATGCCCTTCCTTAGTTTAGAAGTTTTTTCTTAGATTAGGGAATTGAATCAAATAATTCCCATGTTCTCCACACAAAATTCATTGAACTATAAATGGTACCTTAGGATAAGATACATATTACTTAATTGAAATATCATTTTCATTGGAAATTAATTTCTTTATTACCTTATATTTCACACATAAATCATCTTCTCATTCCCCTGAGTCATTTCCCCTAGTTCTTATTCCCACATACTGACATATAGGAAACTGAATCATCTTCACTCCATGGTCTTCAAGAAACTCCATGTTTCTCTTATTAGGTATTTAAATAAACTCACCCATGTTGAGATTGTTAATCATATAATGAGATAAATGATTAAGAATAATCATAATGTTTTACTTTCTATCTCACATTTCACTTGGTTGATCCTGAGAAAGTCCATTATCTATCACATTCAACAGCAACACAATTACTCCTAGTTCCATCCATTGAATTAAACCAAAAGGTATAGTGTCATAAACAAGAATCATAGTGAAAAACCACATAATTATGAAAAATCATTGATAGGATGTCCAAATAGTGACACATTCTTTTCCCTATATGACACTTTAGGTTGAACCTACTCCATCCATGATCATCATATATTCAAATCATTTATGATGGTTCATAAAGAAAATGTGAATTAACCCAAGAATATTCTCTATGAGAGTCAAACCAGGTGTGAAATAAAGGAACACTAACCATGCACTAGAATAATGGATGAGATATACTCAACTAACTCTTTTTAGGGTTATTACCCCTAGATACATTGGTACCAGAACCATAACCACTTGTAGTATCCTGATAGTGATTTAATACTTGGATACCACATAATCTCTTCCTTACCAAAAAATTTGGATGTATCATATAATTAGACTTATCCATAGTCCTCTTAGTAAAGTTTTATCATACTAGTTTCTAAATATTAACTAAAGCCTACTATAATACCAACTATTGTGACCCATACTCTACATTCATAGATATTAAATCTTATAAGATGAATATTCATTACATAACAAAATGATCCATATCAGAATTGTATAGATCTAGTATCTTTGGGAACTTGTATACATAAAAAACTATTTCATAAGTGAACTACATCATCTCTCACTAATTTCATAAAAACTATCTAACTATTTAGAAATATAATACTTAATACCTTTCCTCATAACCTGAGGAAAGGAAATATAAGAAAGGGTGAGATCAGATCTCATTAAGGGTAAACAAGGGAGATATCAATGATCAATTAAGTAAAACATGAGCATAAGGGTATGAGAACATGAGGTTAAAATTTAAAAACTATACTATTCATATCAAATGTCATCATTTTGGGCCATGGTATAAATCTTGAAAGTCCATAAGACATCAATCATAATGAAATTAAAGAACATGATCCATTAAAACATAACCTTGACACAATTCATAAGCTTGTGGAATACACATAAGAATATAAAATCATTTCATTAATAGTCAAGGATCATTTATAATACCATAATAGTGGTTTTTTTCACTCCTAAAACCATTTTAGTAGTCAAGGTTCACTCCCATGACCATTATAGTGGATAAAATCCCTTACTGAATAAGGTTCACTCCACATTTCGGTCCTGTTTATCTTATAAGATATCCATTTTTTACCCAATGTATTATGGGTTTATATAATTATAGACCCACACATCACATAATTAAAATCATACCTATGTGTTCTAAAATATTAAAAATTTTTTATCATATCAAACCTGTGAAAAATAAATGGGTTTCATAAAAATTTCTTCAATTCATCATAACATAATCCATGAAAAAGGAACAAATTTCATAAAAATCTTGTTATCATAATCATAAACCATCCAAATAAAGTATAAGAATGTTATCATTGGATCCTATCCCTATTAAAACTTAAGAAACATCCAAATATAGAATTTTAGATAAAAAATTCCTTTAAAAGATCAATTGGAATTTTTTTGGGGGAAATAAACTTTTCACATTAAAATCACTTATTCGAAATATAAAAATTTCCCAAATATTAAGGTAAAAATTTTCTTGGAAAATAACCTTGGAAAAATGTAAATAAATATTTAAATTATTTGGTAGTCATAACATTGGGAAATTATATTCATGTCATGTAATGTAAAACAAAGACTCCTATTTTTTTGTAAGAATGGTGAAAAAGTACCTTATTTGGAAAACAATAGGAATAATCCTTTTATTTTTTTTTTGTAAAAATAAAAATGGGGAAAAATTTTCTTTAATAAATCATTGGAGAATATTAAAAAAATTCTTTAAAATATTTTAATGAAAATATTGATATGGAAGAAAAATATTCTCTATCGAGTATAAAAACAAATTCGGTTTTCCTTAAAAACATGAATTCAGTATCTTAAGTACTTAAAGAGTTAAAAATGACAGGAAAACTTGTAATTTATATAAATAAATTTATAATAATAAAATCCATGAGATTATTGAGTGGTTTATCATGTAATACTTTATTGGAAACTGAATCATAAAAAATTCCAGTAAAAAATGAGATTGTGGGATAAAACAATTACTACTTTGGTAACTTTCATATCATAATCCCCATGAAAGAAAGAAAATTATATGGATATTAATATCCCATAATTTTTAGGATAATCATCATAAAATACATTCATGTTTAGAATATACACCACATAAATGATACAAGTGGTGAATATGTTATGTGTCTCACAAAGATAAAAGAAACACAAAATCTCTTACCTCAAGTTCCACTAACTTTGATGGAGTTATAATTTACTGTATAATTAATTTAAATTTATTATAATTATATAAAAGAATAATATTCATTCTTATAATATCATATAATATCCACTTATAACATTTTAACATCCATTTATTAATAATCTCTTATTAAAATCATCGTTTCCCAGTGTTAACTTTTCCATTTTTCATGAGAATTTTAGTCTGGTAGTTCCTATACTTGTACTTTTATCATGATCCCATAATCTAAAAAAATTTAATCATTATATATATATATATATATCATATATATTAATAATATATATATATATATATATTTATATTCATCCCTAAAAGTTATAGATAGAAAAATGAATTACATCGTTTATAGAGACAATGTAAGTACGTATTCATGAATGATATTTTCATTTTTCGATGAATGAAAAAAGAAATTTAAATAATAATTAACATTTATATAATAATAATTATATCATATAAAAAATATATATTCATTAAATTCATCCTTATTTTCATCTATATAAAATGGAAATGAAAAACGAATCACATCACTTTGTAGAAGTGGTAGTCCACATGTACACACAAGAGAATTTATTATTTTCCAACAGATTGAAAGGTAAGAAGGTTTATATGATATTATCATTCAAAAGGATAATTATTTAATAAATAAAATATATAAAAATTAAACCTATCATAATACCGATCCATAAATTATGTTGATGAAAAACTAATTGTATCGCTATGTATAGATGGTAAGTCGTATGCACACACGATAAATAATTTCACTTCCTATTTGATGGGAAAGAGGGTGTAAAAGGTGGTTTCATAATCATAATATCATTTTAGTATATTTAGGATATATAATATATTATTTTTTATAAATACCACATATTTATAGTAATTGGAAGAGGAAATAAATTGAAAGAGGTCGGGTAAGACGATTACCTCTCTTTTAGTTGGCCTCCTTTAGATCCTTTCTTAAGGTCCCTTGAAATGGTAATTTAATAGTAAAAATTACTCTAATTAATTTATATAAAATTTTATGAGATTAATGGGTAGGGTTTTATAATTATATAAGGCTCAATGTGGTGTAAATAAATGAGATAAGGGATGACCTTTTATAAGTGAGGGGAATGACACTCTTGAAATTTCTTAAATGATTAAAATATAAAAAGGTCATTCTATATCCAAATGCATCAAAATGGATAGATATTCGAAGATAAGTAATTATTTTATTTAAATAATAGAAAATAATAAAAATTTTAAAGTTTTAATTTGTGTTTTAAACCTTATATTTTTGTTGAACCCTTTAGTTTACCTATTTTAACCTTAACCGTTAGAATAACTATTTTAATCTAAAAGGGTTAATAATTTTACCATAAATGGAAAATTTACTCATAAATGGACCATGGTTGATATGTTGAACCATATTATTTTCACTTGTCTGAAGATAATATCTTTATGAATTTTAAATCATTTAATAAAATATTATTTATTATAAAATATCATTAATGTCAATTTGGGAACTATTCATTTAATTTGACTTTAAAGACTCCAAGAAAAATATGGAGTTAGAATACAATCCCTTAAAACATAAATAATATGTAATACTTATATATAAAATTCATGAAACATAATAATTAATCCAAATTGTATTATTTTTAATATTTTTACAATCATTCATTTAATTTTTCTATTATTTGAACAAATACTATGTTAATGTTGCAAAAGAATTTAATGTAATTATATCATCACAAAAAAAAAATTAATATCATAAAAATTTATTAATTAATTTTAGTATAAATATTAATATTCATTAAATATTTATAGTTACTCACATCTATGTCATGAAATCTTATTTAATATATAATTTTGACTTTTATTGACTTACACAAGAATTATAAAAGCATTTGGATTAGTAATTTATTATATAGATAAAAAATTCATATATATCTATAAAACCATAAATAAAACTTTATATTTATTAACTAAGTTGATCAAGTACTTATTATTTATAAAATGTTTCCTTTCGGACATCAAATTTGACTTGTCCAGTGTTGTGCAAGCACTACATCAATACTGAAAATGATTTTCATATTTATCGTAAAAGAAATTATAATTTATATTTTTTTTGGATTTTTACATGATGTTTTTAGTATATGATCATAAATGAGCCGTTAAAGAAGTTTAAAAAATGTTTATATCATGTAAATATCATAAAATATATCGTATTTCATAAATATATTTTTTTACTATTCACAAAAAATAACTTCTTTAGAAAATTTCAAAAATTCATCCTAAGTAAAATTTGAATCTATGAATCCAAAAATAAATTCCACTGGATAAAATTTAATTCCTATAAGTTTTATAAAATAGTTTTAATATAAATTTTTAAAATGAAATAAAAATTTTTTTTAGGGAAAATTCATTTTTAAGCCAAAAAATGAACTTATAGGAAAATCAAGTATAATACAGATTACTATGTAATTAATTAGATTGTTTCTAACCAAAGTTTACCTATATTAATTTAAGATCAAGTTAAAATAATAGTGAGAAATTTAAATGAAAATAAATGACATTTTTACAAAAACATTAAATTACGTTATTATCACTATTTAATGAAAACCAATTATTTTGAAAAAATCTCAAAATTTCATCCTAAGTTAATTTTGATATGTTTATTTCAAAAAAGAATTTAAAATTTTAAAATAAATTTTCAAAAATTTTAAAAAATTAAATATATATTTTTCTCACAAAAATAAATAATTTGTTTTGAAGAAAATGTATTTTTGAAGAATAAAATGAGTTTAATAAAAATCAAGTGCTTATTTATTAAGAATTAATAAGTAAATTTTTATTGAGTAGGACCTTTATATATATATATTTCATTATGTGGTTAATACTATTCATTAGGACCTTTTATTATAATATTTAAATAATAAAATTTCATTGTTCTTTTAAGATCAGTTTTTCATGTTGTATATGCTATCAGAAATAGTGTTCTCTTAAAATCATAGGGTGTTACAATAGTCTCCACATATGCAAGACTAATGATATCATTCCTTAATGACTGGATTGAATAAAATTAAATGAAAAATGTGTACATTTAATAATTTTATAAGAGATATAAAAATGGTAATTATTTATCAATCCCATCCTTTATACCTGACCCAAGTGGAAGTGATGAAAAATGAACCGTATCACGTTGTGGTGGCTGTAGTCCACACAATGCACGATCAATGCTTATGTTTTTTCTTAGTGGATGCATGAAGATGTATAATTTTTATTAAATAAATATAATTAAACTTCAGTGTATAAATGATTCCAAATCCATTATATTAATGGTTTTAGGGAAGATAAGGGTAAGAAATTTTAAAAAAAAAGAAAGTCTATGAAGGAAAAATACTTACATCGAATAATTATATTTTCCTTGAAAATATCATTGAAAATGAAGGGATTAGACTAATTAAGGGAAACAAGGATATGGTTCATGGGATATGGTTATAGGATGATAAAAAGGGCAGTGTTTCCCCAAGTAATTTTAATTGGAGGTGAGGTATGGAAGGGGTGGAAGTGGTATCCTTTTATAAGCGAAGAAAAGGGGATTTTCCATGGAAAAGAATGGTAAGTAAGGTGTAAGAATGGAAATACATGAAGGTTAGATGAGTTAGGTGAGGGAATATTGATAAGACTTATGGTTGATACTTTATAACCTGAAAAAGGGGTTATAGAAGGTCTAAAGGTCAATTTAACTTAGGAAAATTCGGTCCATGTTAGATTGCTATCTTAGACACTAATTTTAATTAAATATTAATTATGGTAATTAATTTATCAATAAAAATATTATCGGATCATTCCCACTAAATTTTGATGTTCTAAATCCAAATTTATCCTCCATTTAATCTAATTAAATATTTAAATAAGAAAAAAATTACTTTAAAATTGAAATATATAATATATTGAAAAATTACTTTTTTAATATAATACCACTCATGTTAAAAAATGATAATCATGGGTTTTTAAACAAGATATATTAAATATACTAAATAGATATATATAATTGTAGATAAATATGGTTTCATATATATTTAGTTCATTTTTACTTTATGATAAAATTGTAATTAGTGAACAAATTAGCCATAACAGGTATTTTTACTATTAACATAAAATTAACTAATTTAGAAAAATCAAAAAAATGATTATACTAAAATAATTTTTCATTATAAATTCAAATATAAAGATAATTTTATATAATTCTATTTCTAAAAATTATATATTTTACTTTTAATTGAAAATGAACAGTATACAGATAATAAAATTTTATTAAACAAAGGTGTTTTTAATCATAAGTTTTTTATAACTATTTTATAAAAACATATAAGTTGAAATAATTTCAATATATTTTATCATAAATTGATACATAACAGTATTTTAATGGTGTTGAACATAATTTATTCATGTATCATAATTTTCGTTTTAGGTTTTGTGAAGAAAGTTAGCAAATATATGAAATAATTTCTTTGAGGAAGTTATATAGGATATATTTTATAGAACCAATTGATTCATCTTATGAATCCTTAGAGTTGTGATATCCCCCAATAATACATGGTTATTTAGTATGATATTTTTCACAAAATTGTTTTTGGTACCCCTTCTTCTATAGAGATAATAAACTATATGAGTTAGGACTATTGTTCAATTATTTAGTAATAAATTGAACTACACAATCTCTTTCAATTATAGATCTATATTTTTTATAATTATAGCATTTAGGAACTAATTTGTCTCACTCCTTAGATACGTGGATTCCCTTATTTACACCATAATCCTCAAGTGATAACTTATTATTAGTTATAATATAAATATTATTACTTTTATTACTTTAAATTATTGAAGAGTTCTCTATATCTGATGATATTTTTCTCAAATTATTTTCTACTATTTTATTCCTATTCCTTAGTGTCCTAGAATACATATCTTCCAAGGTTTATTTGATAGGTAATTCAAGGGATTCATAAAATATGCACTTCATATTACCTTTGAAAATGGAAACTTAATTTTTTACGTAAAACTTCAAAAAATAGAATCTTATAGAGGTTTTACCTTTCCTTAATACCAATTGGTTTGATAACATAAGAATGTGTCCAACATTGAAAATGTGTGAATATATGTTGGTATTATTTAATCCAATTTTACATTTATACCTTAATCGCCTCTTCCCTTATTTAATGGGAGAATATTTTTTTTATTTTTTTCTCCTTTGGTCAGTGTGTAGATATAAAAATATAAAGCAAAAGAGAATGCCAATGTTTGTTAATGAGGTTCAACTACATAAGGATAATTATGTCATCAATAAATAGTGTTTATTATCCCATGTGCACATCTTCCTTCTTATTATCAAAGAAATACCAAATAGGGGTATGATTTTGAACCTGTTGTCTTGGAATCAACTGAGTATAAAGCAAGTAATTTCATGCAGTACCTTTTTAAAAGAGAATGGTCTTGTACTTTCTTGAAGAAAGATCTCCCATATTTAATCAAGTCTCTCCTGGACTATATAAATGTTCTTCTTCCCTCACTCACAACAATCAGATGAGCTACCTCAATATTCTTCTAAATTCTATGATAAGATGTTGTATGCTATAATTCTCACTTTCATAACTAGGGTGTTGTCTGAAGAATCATATCCTAACACACTTATATATCTTCTTATTCTTCAATACATAAGGAAAATTATCTTCTTGCATCACTATAATTCTTAGTATCATCATCCCATGAATAATCAGTAGTATATTTTTGGGTTTCTCTTTCATTATACATATTCTTATTCAGTTTGTAATGGACTATAGCACTTGAACACTATCTTTATTACTTCGATACACCAGATTTGCAATGGGTATTTGTATCAGCTCTTCTCTTTCCCTATTTTATTCTTCTTTGAACTTGAAAAATATCTTTACTGCTCACATAGTTGATAATATGATATATTATTATATTCAACCTACACACACACACACACACACATATATATATATAATAGTTGCAGTATTTTTCCCATATTAAAACATCCTAAAATATCAGTCTTCAAAAACTTATGATCCTTGATATTCAAATTTAGAACATATTTCTTCTTTTATCTATTATAAACTCAGAACTTAGTATCTATTTTTATCTTCAAAACCTATAGAATAGAAATTTTAAATTCCTACAATATGGAAACACCTCAGCCATATTTTCATTCAAACACTCCTAAAAACTCAAATGAAGACCCGTAACTCTTTCTAATTCTCTTCTTATTATATATAAAAACATAATATATTAAACCCTCTATTTTAATCCATTCCATACAATCAGATTATCTGATAATATTTTGATCTACATGAATATACATTAATACCATGTGTTCATGGATCCTTTATTCTCAGTGAAGTGTTATCCTCACAATATTATTTGATTCTTATTTACTCTCATCCATGAAATATTCTTCATAATAAAACCACATAAGCATGTAAATAATATATATACAATTGCACCTACATCTCTTTACTTTGTGTTTTTGAATTCTATTTCCTTACACATGAAGTGTTGTGAGTATCTTATCTTCATTCTCACCCATTTTTATTATCAAAGCTTATGGTTTTTTCCTCCTCGTAATAATCCTAAATCTTCCATAGTACCTAAAATTCCTAGAGATTATTCACCACAATATATCCAGTGTATTTACATGAATCATGATGCACTCATAAAGGCATCATGATTATTATTCATTAAATAACAACACAATATCATCAAGAAAATATATTCATTTTTTATTTACTGTGTTTTCTCCTTATATGGATGATGAATGTTATAGTCAATTTAATTTCACACATTTAGTTGACTTACCATGGTGTCATTCATAGTTTATCAACCTTCATGTGTTATATCATCATACTATGGTTTTCCACACAATCGATCACCCTTCATGTAGTAGATTATCTACCATAGAGGTTCTCATGGACCATCATTTTCATTTTAAGTTATAAAATATCTATTCTTACTCTATCATTATGTTTCAAATATATATTTTCAAGTTCATGAAAAAGTTCATAGGGGATTTTATTTATTTAATCTACTAACTTCCTCTTATGTAATTTTTTTTGGTATGCATGATTCTCAGTGAAGTATGAACAAGCATGGAGAAATACATATGCATGAGGAATAAGAAAAATTACAATATCCTCTTTTATAGTAGATTACATGAGTGTATGTATATTTTAATTATGGATGAATAGTTATCACATAAAACAAAATCTCAAATCAATTTTAACTTTAGGATAATGATACTTTATAAGCCACCAAGCTTCTTATGTCAAGCAGTATAGCCCACATAGGTGTTCATATTCACCCTCAACCTTCTTTTATACCCCACACATGAGAGGAAAATCACTATTTTGTCCTCCTGAATGATAATTCGTACTCTTGTATGCATTCAAAAATTTTATATAACTTACTAATATCCTTCATATCTGCTTGTGAAAGCTATAATAGAGATTCATCCTATGGATACTCTGTGGATGTGGTTGAGTGGTTCATATGGCATGGAATTGTGGACCAATTTTTTAGATTCTCATATACATATTACTTTGATAAACGATAATTAAATAGCTAAATAGACCTAAAAATTATCTTATATATATGTTTAATAGATCTTCTTAATATAATTATGGAACTCTTAAAACAGTTTCACTATAGGAATAACATCAACCACATCTTGAACACTTCAAACATCATTTCTATCAAGTGAAAGAATCTTTGAGAATCAAATGGAATAAACCTCTAACCCTTCCAATAATTTTCATCAATATATTGAAATATTGTTTACAATTCATATCCATTGATAAAAAGTACAACATAATCCATAATGTAGGTTCAACATCTATCAACCCTAAGGGTTATTCCAAAATTTTAGTAAAAATTATCCTTTATTGTACTTAGTTTACTTGGAGTAAAACCAACTCCCAACGAATATTATCAAACAAAAAATGTTTACATTATCCTCCAGTGATTGTGATGTGTTCTTGAGGTGTTTTGGTGACTCAAACCAGCGTTGTTTGAATTATTGGGTTATGATCGTTATAGTTATTTTCATAATAGCTCTTTTATTTTACAACAATATGTTATATTTTCAATGTGATAGTATTTGTTCTATTTTTTTATATTTTTTAACACTAACTCATATTTTTAAAATGAACTAAACCATATAAAAAGATTACTTGTAGTCTATTTTACCATTTATATTAATTTTTAGATGTATAGTTAAATGTTAATTTTTTTGTATTATTTTTTTAAATGTATTCATAAAATATTTTTTGCATGATACTTTATATACAATATATTGTTTTCTTTAATGGTCTCTTTGGATTGTTTTAATCTAGAATGGGGGTATGTTTATGTTTTAACCCTTGTTTTAATGATCAAAAAATCATGTTATTATGTTATTAATGATTTTTATGTTATATGGTAGCATTTTATTATAAAAGGAAGATTGTTGGAAATTTGGATAAGTGTTGAAAAAACTCACCGTCAGACATGACTCACCATTAAAGATGATTCACTGAAAGGCATGACTCACCATTGAAGAAAAGTCACCACTAGACATGAATTACCATTTGGGACGAGAAAATTGGATAAGTGTTGAGAACACCCATCGCCAGGATGAGAATTTAGAAAATTATGGAAAAGACTCACTGCAAGAGGACAACTCACCATCATAATTTAGTCACATCTAAATTTGGAAAAGTGTTGAGATGACTTAATTTCAGAGGATAAATTACCATCATAATTTACCCAACATCAGAATAGAAATTTGGAAATTTTTTGGAATGAAATTACACTAAGATGAGTAACCATTGAGTATGACCTAACATCATCCTGAATCGAGATTAGCATGACTCACCGCCAAATAAAGTCATTTCTAGAGTTTTCTCACCATTTAGAGGAGTCAACATTTATGTTTCTATTAATTTGAATTAATTTATTATAATGACTACATTATCAAATTTAATGATGAGATTTTTTTTAATTAGTATTCTTAAACTATTTTAGAGATTCATTAAAGTTTGTGTCAGTCATCCACCATAAGGAGCAGAGGATCCAGATGATTCTTCTTGCATGATGCTGATATATTGGGAAGAAGACTCCCTCATGTGGATATAAATTGATACAAAAAATATACACAAAGATATTTACATACAAATGAAGTGAGACAAAACCATATTTAAAGTACCTAAAGTGTGCCACTTAGTGAGAGATTACACACTTCATCTTGACTACACAATACTTTGACAAAATGGAGCAAAAAAACATACAGATCCATCCTTACAGTAAAAAGAGAGAGATTACAATGCTCTATTTTAATTCAATTTTTAGAAACATGACTCAAGGTCCAGTTCAAACTATATCCAAGGAGACTCAAGCTTTAGATCACATAAGATAGAGAAACTTTATCTTTTCTTCATATTTACTTGCTCTCTTTGTCTGCTGTCTTTACTTTTTGAGCAATGTTTGATTTACTATATATATTAAACATACATAATATCTCCTATACATTAACTAGAATATATTTGATATTTTATCAACTCTATTTATCTTTTTTTTCCACAATGTTAGGTAATAGGTCCCTATGTGGCCTCTGTTTATTTTATTCCCATGGGTATTGTGGAAGAGAACCCTATGTAGCATGGATAACTTATCTATTGTATTTACTTGATCTAGGTTGTGGATCAATATTATTTAATATAACATTCTTAGTAGTAGGTGATTTTTAATTGTAGAGTATTATGTCTCATCTTGAGACTGAACGTCTTGTATTTATTCTATGGTGTTTTTTTGTTTTGTTTTGTTTTATTTCAATTCTTTAAACTGAATTTTTTTAAACTATAAAAAAAACCACTACTTTGATAGTTAGTCTTAATTAGTGTTTATATAAGGTTTTTATCAATTTAATTGATTTAAAAGTTTAAGTATTATTCATATATTATTTTAATTGATATCTAATCACTCCTTTAGAAATATCTTAAAAGATTAGAACTTATATCAATCTACTATTTTTATTAACTAGGATATTTTAATAATTTGGGAGATTTTATTTAAACTTGTTTTGAATAGAAATTTTTATTGGGTATTCAATTCACCCCCTCTTGAGATACTCACTTCTACCAATATTTGGTTTCAAAGGATTTTCAAAAACTTTTCAACGGTGATTTTAGTTGTTCTTTAAAGATATTAAATTCTATCAATTCAAAATTTGTTTATTTAAATGAATAACATATAATAAGGTTCTTATACCAATATACATCCTTTATTTAATGGAAATAACTATTCTTAATGGAAAATAGAGAGGAAAATTCATATTGAAATCATGGGTTTTGAAATTTGGTCTGCTATAGAGGAAAAATATGAATTACCCAAGTCTATTAAGAATAGCTGAGATGATTATACTAAAATTTCTTATAATAACAATTGAAAAGTCATGAATTCTATTTACTATGACTTATGAGATAATGAAATTAATTGGATATCTAAAAGTAAAACTACTTATAAAATTTGGGATACATGAGCTATTTCTCATGAAGGAATAACTAATGTGAAAGATATGAAATTAAATACATATACAATTAAATATGATAAATTTAAGGTGAAACCTGATGAGGTGATTTTCTATATGTATCTCAGGTTCAATGATATAATGAACATAATGAGATCATTGGGGAATCTAGTTTTAGAAAAAGATCAAATCATTTGACTACTGTGATGTCTTCAAAAGAGATGGAGATGGACATCTATTTCAATAAGAGAATCCCGTGACATCAGTAAGATACCTGTCAAAGAGTTGTTTGAGAAGTTTATGTTTTTTGAGGAATATTTTAAGGTTAATCATGAAGAGGATGATGAACCAAAGAGTAAATATGTTACCTTTAATACTACTACATCAAAATAGAAAAATAGGAAAATTTCAAGATGAAATTTATAGTGATGGGGAATCACCCGCTAATAGTGATGAGAAAATATAACATCTAGCCAGAATGTATAATAAATTATACAAGAAGAATAAATTATTCAGAAAATTGTGCTACAAGTGAAAATATGATAATAGAGGAAATTAAAAAAGGACAAGAAAAGAGATGACAATTCAAATAATATTACCTGTTATGAGTGTAAAAGAAAAGAACATGTTAAGGCTGACTATCCTAAGTTGAAGTACAAAAAGAAGTTTTAGGGTAAGGATAAAAAGTACAATTAATCCATGAAATACACATGGTGTTCCTCTGAGGACAAATCCAGTGACTTAGAGTCAACTCATAAAGAAGATCTTGACAAAGAAAACATGTGCTATATGAAAAACATATATGAGGTACCTACTGTATCTTCTGTAATCAATTCTGATCATTTTGAAGATGAAGAAAATGATGATGATATGTCAAAATAGGAAATTATTAATTATTTAAAAAATTATTGAAGATACTTTTAATGATCTCTATGAAAAATAAAAAATTATCAATAAAGAAAAAGTTTTATCTGCTAGTGTTATAAGTGATATAACTATAGAAAAAGAGAAGAATTCCCAATTATTAAAAGAAAATAAAAAACTAAAATTGTTAAATAAGAAATTAAAGAAATAATTAGAGATATTTAAAATGGAAGAGAAAATCTCACTCAAATTCTAGGTAAAAAATTTATCCTAAATATATTATTGGTCTAGGTTACCAACCTAGGCAGAGAAGAATTGTTAAGAGAAAATTTGTTCCCAAGTCTACTTCTGTAAATTCTTCTGCTAGTTTTTATTCTAGTGGACCTAATAATGTTTTTATTTAAAAAAGATTAAAATCTTTTTATAGGAAATATATCAAGAAAATATGAGTTCCTAAAGCCCTAATTACTGACATATCTAGACCTAAGAAAATTTGGGTTCCAAAATCATTATTTTTATAAACGTTTTTTGTAGGAAAAAACCTTAATGAGATCCATTAGAAATCTATGGTACTTGGAAACCAATTATTCAAAAAATATGATAGGATATTAATCAATATTCATGAAACTAATAAAGGTTTATAGTGGTCATGTCACCTTTAGTGACAATTTTAAAGGAAAGATCACTGTACTTGTCCAAATCTGTTATACTAACTCAATTTTAATTTCTAAAGTTCTTTTTTATTGATGGTTTAAAATACAATCTACTTAGCATCTCACAACTATGTGATGATTATTTTCATATAAAATCTGAAAATAATTATTATAATGTTTTTAATTATAAAAATTATTTTGTATTTACTGCTTTGAGAAATGAGAATGTGTATGCTTTTAATCATGATTCTTTAATTTCACTAAAATGTATATTGGTTAAGTGCCTTTAATAGAAAATATTGGTTTCTACATAGGATACTAGGCCACTGTAACATTCACTAATATAGAAATCTTACTAGGAATGGGTTAGTGAGTGACCTACCCAAACTTGAATTGCCTTAATTTAAAATATATTTTGTGATGTCTCCCAAATAACAAAGTTTGTAAAACTTGTCAAAAAGGGAAACATCACAAAATATATTTTAAATTAAATAAATAAGTTCTAACTTCTTAACCTCTTGATTTGGTTCACATGGTATTTTTTTGGACCATCAAAAGTTTCTAGTTTAAATAGAAAGAACAATGTCTATGTAATTATTGATGAATTTTCTAGGTATACTTGGGTATTCTTTTTTATCTAAAAAAATAAATATTTCTCTTATTTTACCAAGTATTCTAAATTTGTAGAAAACCTAAGTGGATATATAATTAAGCCCTTAATAAGTGACCATGATCGTAAGTTTGAAAATCAAAACCTTGAATTCTTTTGATTACAAAATAGATATAAATATAAATTCTATGCTCCTAGGACCCCTCAACAGAATAAAGATATATAAAGAGTAAATATAACACTTCAAGAGATATTCCATAAAATGATTAATTAATATGACTTAACTATCTACTTTTGGGAAGAGTCTATGAATACAAAATGCTATATAATCAATAGATTTTTAATTAGACCTATCTTGAAGAAAACCCCTTATGAACATTAGAATAATAGGAATCCTAAGGTTAATTAGTTTAAAGTTTTTGGTTTCAAATTCTTTATTATAAACACTAAGGATAATCTTGAAATTTTTTCCTCCAAAAGCGATAAAGTTATTTTCCTTGGTTATTCAACTTCAAGTAAATCCTATAAAGTTTTTATCAAAATAACCAAGCCTTTGGAAGAGTTTTTCCATGTCAAGTTTGATGAGACATATACATATAAACCCAAAACCCCTTTATAAAATCCTAAGTATGATTGATCTAATTTGAAATTAAATTCAAAAACATTCTGATTCTACTATAAAATAGGGAGAAAAATCATCTAGTTTAGAGGAACTTCCAAAACCTGAACCTATAGAGGATCCTGAGGTGACCAACCCTTCATTTTCTAGATATTTTAGGCCTCTTATATACCATCCTTTAGATGTTGTTATTTGATACTTAGATAGTGGTACAAAAAATAGAGCTTCTCTAAAGATTTGGTCGAATATCAAGCATTATTGTCACAAATTGAACTAAAGAACTTCAATGATGTAGTTAATGATGAATTCTGGGTAATGGATATGAAATAAAGATCTTAATAAATTTTAAAGATATAATTTTTGGGAACTTATTGATAGACCCAAAGACACCTTAACTGTAGGCACTAAACAGGTGTTTAGAAACATTGTTGATTAATAATGCACAATAGTAAGAAATTAGGCTAGACTAGTTGCATAAGGGTATAGTCAAGAATAGGGTATAGACTATAAAGAAACCTTTTCACTTGTATCCATACTTGAATCAATTAGAATACTACTTGCCTATCCATCCCATCTAGATTTAAAACTATATCAAATGGTTAACAAAAAGTACATTCTTGAATGGGTATATAATTGAGGATGTTTTTGTTGAACAACCCCTATATTTCAAGATCTTCATTTTCTAAATCATGATTTCAAGTTAAAAAAATATTTATATGGTTTAAAACAAGCTCTTAGAGCTTAGTATGATAGGATCAGATATTTTATTATTTTAAAATTATTTTCAAAAGGTACGATGATCCTACCTTATTAATAAAAATAATTTGAAAATATGATTTAGTTATTCAAATCTATGTATATGGTATTATTTTTGGGTATTATAAAAATTCTTCATGTACTGAATTTTAAAAAATGATGCTTAATAAATTTTAAATGAGTTTAATGGGCGAACTAAAATTATTTCTTGGTTTTCATATTTATCAAGATAAAAATGGAATTATATTAAATCAACATAAATATACTAAATACATTTTTTTTGGTTTGGATATAACTAAGAGTATTGAAACTCTTATGAGTACCACCTGTAATTTGGATCTTGATGAAGCTTGGAAATTAGTGGATCAAACCAGTTATATAGGTATGATTGGAAGTATTCTATACTTAACTACTGGCTGACATGAAATTATTTTTAATGTGTGTATATGTGTTCATTTTCAAGAAAATCCAAAATATTCACACTTATTTACTATAAAAAGGATTTTCAAATACCTCAAATATACTAATAATTTATAATTTTTCTATCCATCATGAAAAGAATTTGACTTTTTTAGTTATTCAGATGTTGATTTTAGTGGTTTCAAATTAGATAAAAAAGAACCTCTAGAACATGTCACATTATGGGAAAGTATCTAGTATCTTGGTGTAGTTAGAAAAAAAATTCTATTGCACTATCTACTACTGAAGTTGAATACATAGCTACAAGTAGTTATTGTGATCAAATTTTGTGGATAAAACACACATTTATAGACTATGGATATCAATTCCGACATGTACCTATAAATCATGACAACACAAGTGATACAAAAATTTATAAAAACCTTGCATCTCACTCTATAAAAAAAACACATTTATGAAAGACATCACTTTTTGAGAAATCTTTTTCAAAAGGTTGATATAACTCTTGAATACATTGGTACTAAACATCAACTTGCTGATATTTTCTCTAATACATTGAATTCTAAGAGAATAAATTATATGAAACGTGAATTAGGCATGATTAATTTTAGTGATGCTTAATTTTTGGGGACCCACCCTTGGAGTTTACCCACCTTTGGAGCTTACCCACCGTTAGAGTTTTACTAACCATTGGTGTTTTACCCAGCATTGAGTTTTATCCACCATTGGTGTATTACCCACTGTTTAGTTTTACCCACTATTGGAGTTTTACTCACTATTAGAGTTTTACCCACCGTTGGAGTTTTACCCATCGTTGGAGTTTTAACCACCATTAGAGTTTACCCACCATCGGAGTTTTACCCACTGTTGGAGTTTTACACACCATTGGAGTTTTACCCACCGTTGTGTTTTACCCACCGTTGATGTTTTAACCACTATTGGGTTTTAAGCCGCAATTGCTAATTTATCTTTATGAGTTATTTACTTAATTAATTTTTAATTTTATTAAAATGTTATTTTGATTTTAATTTTACAAATACCTAAATCCATTAATGATATGAATTAGAAATTTGTTTAATTTCACCACTCACCCAATCCTGCCTTTCTCTTGATCCTTTTTATGACCCTTTATCTCCCAACCATTAGTGTTACCTTGACTTTGCCTAAACCTTTTGATATGATATACATGGTTAGAGTGAATAGAGGCATAGTTTCTTCTCTAGATGAGTAGTTTCCTTCAAATTAAAAAAGGAGAGTCGAGCCTTTTAGTTTCTGTTGATCTAGTGAACTCAAACCTTGCTAAGGATACAATGGTACTTGAAAAAGATGTTCATGTTGAATGGTTAATATCAATAATTTCTTTGGTTATTATATTTCTTCAAGACCAGGGATGGGTAGAATGTTTTTATTCTAACGAGAGTCCTTTATATCCTCATTTGGTGCACCATTTCTATGAGTTTTTCAAGTTCACTTTTAAGGAAAATGAATACTGGTTACAAAGCATAATAAAGGGATGAAAAATTTTCTTCTATTCAATAAAATGAGTTAGATGTTTGAGAGTAACTCATGAATGAGTTCCAAAATACTATCAAGGAACTGTTCTAAGTGATACTGATACCTTTGTTTATGAAGATTCCTTGGAAGAGTTGACTGGAGATGGGATACTAAGGATTCCAGTTGCTACTGATCTTAATGGTGAATGTCGATTTCTTTTCAAGTTTATCCAACATATTCTATGTCTAAGAAAAGGTGGTTTCTTTATTATGAGGTATCAAGATTCTTATTTTTTATATATTATGAAAATATGAGATAATATCAATATGTATAGATACCTGATGGTTTACATGATGAATATGTGTAATTCAACTTCCAGATAAAACTCCCTAATTAATCCTAAGTTTATTTCAGCCATGCTATAGGCCAAGGTATTGGTTGATGAAGGAGAAGAAATAATGGTAAAGTGTGGAGTTTTTTTTCATTACAAGGGTTGTTTGAAAATGATTGAAGATGAGTCAGAACCCATGGAAGAGAAAATAGATTGATAATGGTGATATGATCTATGAAGATTTTAATCCTATTGATCATTTATCTAGATCGATGAAACTTGTGTAACCTGGATTGGATCCAAATTAGGTAGTTGAATATTCAGATGAAGAAGAAGAGGATGCTGCCTCTGATGATGAGGAACAAGAGTTCCCAATGGATGAAGGTAGTGACCCAAACCTTCCTAAGATTCCTCTAACCATTTTTATGGTGATCCTAGTGCACCTAGGTATCTCCATGTCTGAGAGACTATATTAAAAGAGGTAAGTGATGAAAAAGAAGCATAATTTTTTGGTGAAGAACCTTTTTAAGGCACTTAAAATTCCTCTGAATAAATTACAACTGGTGAGAATAGTGATGAATATGAAGAAGAAGAAGGAGGAAAAGATGAGGAAAATGGAGTTGGGGATGGATATGAAAGTAATGTAGGTTCTGACCATGATGGTACCAGTGGCCACATTAGTGATGAGGATGATGAGATACCTTATGAACTTATCTCTTCTCCAGAATTTTCAGTTGTCTCTAGGACTGAAGATAGATCAAGACTAGTTGAAGATATTGATATAACAGCTAGAAAAGAGAAGGAATAATTTATTGAGGGGTAGGAATCCCCAAGTATGGAAAATCACCATGTTGATCTTATTGTTGATGGAGACCATAGTGTTCCTATAGCTGATGTGTAGAAGGTCACTGAGTAGGCAATTACTGATCAGTAAGTTGATGAGTAGATAGATGTTGAGCCTAATATTGTTGATATTTCATTTATTGAGTAAACAACTGATGTAAAAATATATGATGAGAAGTTGGGTGTTTTACCTACCATTGTTGAGTCTATATTTGTTGACACTAAAATGTTTAAATCTCATGTTAAGTATTTTTTCAGTTTAGGGAATCCAACTCTTGAGGAGTGGGATAAGTTTCCAAGGTATATTAGACTTGGTCTATACTACTCTGATTCAGATGAGGATATAATTTTAAAAAATCACGATGAACCTACTATTTAAGAAAAAAGGGATCCCAAGGAATCATTAGTAGACTAGATATATTTTTTAAGAGAGTTGTAGATATTTGATTTTGATGTGCCTATCAGATCTGAACCTATAGAGCCACCTTCGGTTGAGAGAGTTATGAAATCCTTACCTGCACCTAATGTTACACCAGTTTCAGTCAATGTTATTACCATAGGTGACTTAAAATCATTCTGAGATAGTATGATCTCTAATTTTTGTTTGTTATTGAAATATTAACCCCCCCTTGTTAGTAAGATTAGTGATAAATGTGCAATACATTTGTTAGGGATTGTGATTCTGCACATTTAGCCCAAAATGTTGCTTCATATTTGAGAAGTGGAGGTAGAATATAGGAGGTTAGAAAATGAGATGGAGATATTGAGTTATAAAGTGGATGATGCGAGGTATTCCTTTTAATATTCCATGCATTATTTTCTAGAGAGGATATTGAATGCTTCTTCCATGGATTATACATCCAGTGATCCTACTCCCCCTATTGATGTTGATTTGATTTGATCTATGGTTAGGGAAGAGATTCATGGTGTTTTAGGTGATGTACCTAACATCCATCAGGAGAGTTTTTGGAAAATTTGGTATTACAGTGATAATTTTCATATGATGGTTAAAGAATATATGAAGGATATGAAGGATGATAGAGAGACACTAACAAAGGTTATAAAGTATTATCTGTCTCAGATTTATACTAAGAATGATCTTAACTCTCACCTTAAATTATTTATTGAGAACCTAAGGATGAATCTGGTGACTCAATATTTTAAAGAAAAATTAAATAAGTTTAAGGTGATGACCTCAGTGCTCAAGCTATTTATGGAAGAGAAAAAAGACTTTTCTAGTGGTATGGAAAGGGAAGGAAATATTATTATGGATTCCATAAATACGATGAAGTCATTTATTCATGTTTCTAGAACTATTTTGGTGGATCAGGATGCAAATCTAGTTACTATGTATCTCAACCCTCCATCTTATGATGCATAGTTTTTTAGATAATGTGTTACTAGAGATCTAAATACACCCTTACCTACTCATTTCACTATATTTAGTCTGACCCCTAGAGAGGTAGTCTAACATCTTAGACCTATAATTATTATAGAGACTCCTTATCTAACTAATGTTCCTACATACATCACTACCATTTACTAAGGAGAAAATTATGAACCTTTTTATTCTAGAAAATGGAATGGAAAATCACATATTTTTCCTTTTACCCAGCCTACAATGTAATGACATTAGACTGTTTGTATTTGATGGAGATATTTATCTAATTTTTTTAACCCTTTTAGATGTACTTCAAATGAATTTCTTAATGGGAATTCTATTATTCATATTCTATTCTATTTCATTTCCTATTTTATTTTCATGTTTTGATAATACCAAAAGGGTGAGAAGACTCTATGGAAATTATTTTTTTGTCATAATGGTTTTTATTTGATACCTTTATTAATGATATTCCTTGTGATTATATATATGCTTAATTATTTATCTAATACCATATTCTTTTTTATATTGTTAACTGTCTAGTTAACTTTGATACCATATATATATATATATTTTATGATCAAACTGTCACTATATCTATTTAAAGGGATAAGTAGATCTCTTTTAAATCCACATTTTATTCAATACATGGTTTATAAAATGCCTTGGTTTGTGATCATAAGAAATGGAGAGATTGTTTGAGCTATTTTTTAATGATCAAAAAATCATGTTATTATGTTATTAATGAGTTTTATGTTTTATGGTATCATTTTATTATTAAAGGAATATCATTTCAAATTTTTCTAAGTGTTGAAATCACTCACTGTCAGACTTTACTCATCGTTGAAGATGAGTCACCGCAAAACACAAGTCACCATTGAAGACGAGTCATATCTAGACATGAATAATAGTTATGGATGAGAAATTTGGATAAGTGTTGAGAACACCCACCATCATAGATGAGTCACCGTCAGGATGAGAATTTGGAAAAGTATAGCAAAGATTCACTGCTAGAGAATGAATCACCATAAAAAATTAGTCACCACCAAATTTAAAAAAGTGTTGAGATGACCTACCGTCAAAGGATGAACTACCATCATACTTTAACCATAATCAGAATTGAAATTTAAAAAAGTGTTGGAATGATCTACCACTAAGATTAGTCATCTTTGAGCATGACATTCCATCATCCTGACTCACTGTTGGCCTGACTCACTACCAGATAAAGTCACCACCAGAGTTGTCTCACCATTCAAAAGAGTCACCTTAACTATTTATATTAATTTTAATTAATTTATTCTAACAACTATATTAAGGAATTTAATGATTAGAATTATTTTAATAATTATCTATAAAATATTGTAGGGATACATTAATGTTCGTGTTAGTTTTCTAGTACGAGGAGCAGATGATCCAAATGATTCTTCTTACATGATGCTGATATATTGAGAAAAAGACTCCCTCATGAAGATATACATTGAGAAACACATATACATAGAGATATTCATTTACACATTATGTAATAAAAAAACATATTGCGAGAACCTAAATAGTTACACTTATTGATAGCTTACATGTTGCATCTTTCCTAAACACGATTGAGATAAAGTGTAGAATAATTAACATATAGATCCTTCCCTACAATAAAAACAAAGAGATATTATAATGATCTGTTTTAATTTTATTTTTTAAAACATGACTCCATATTCTATTCAAGATATATATAAGGAGACTTGGGCTTCATAGCATATCTGACATAATAACTCTATCTTTTCTTTTTATTTAATTCCCATCTCTGTCTATTATCTTTCATTTTTGAGAAGTGTGTGATTTACTCTATATATTAAACATGCACACTATCTCCTATAATTTTACTAGAATATATTTGATATCTTCTCAACAATCTTTACTATTTTTTCCCATATTGTTGTGGAAGATGTCCATATGTGGCCTATGTTTATTCTATTCCCATAGGTATTGTGGAAGAGGTTCCTATGTGGAATGGATATATTGTATATTTTACTTATCTAATATATGTTGTGGATCAATATTATTCAATATAATATAATTGGAAGTATGTGATTTCTAAGTGGAGATGATTAAGTCTTTTCTTGATACTGGACCTCTTATATTTATTCAACTATTTATTTTATTTTATTTTGTTTTATTTTAATGATTTAAACCATTTTTTAAACTATAAACAAAACCAATACATTGATAGTTAGTATTAATTAGTGTTTATATAATATTTTGATCAAGTAAATTGATTTCAAAAGGTTAAGTATAATTCATATTTTGTTTTAACTAAGATCTAATCACACTTTGAGAAATCACTTAAAAAATCAGAACCTATATCGATATAACATTTTCATTAACAGGGCCATTTTAATTATTTGGGGGATTTTATTTAAATCGGTTTTGAACAAAAAAATTTATTGGGTACTTAATTCTCCCCCACTATTGAGATAATCACTCAAAACAACATTTTATGTAAAATTTTAATAAAAAATATCCATTTTCCATGTAGGTAATTATGAAAACTAACATTGAATCTTCATATAAATCAATTATCATAACAACTAATGTTAAGAGATGTTTTTAAAATAAATTATTAAAATGTGTTTCATCATAATTACTTCTTATACTAGTCTAGAGTGTACCTTCATTGTTGGTTATAATGATTATTGATGTTGAAATTATTTTATAATTCCAGTTTATATAACTGACATTAAAACCTTATTTACAATGTTTTTTGTATTAACATCAAATTTTAACTAATTCTCAATGACAAAAAATAACCAACATTGAATACATATTTTTTCTATAGTGAGGTTTATATAGATGATTCCAAACATGTTACCATGGAAGATTATTCACATAATTACTTCAGATAATTGTTGTGATAGGGATAAATAATGGAGGACCCTGTGGAGAGGTCCAATATTGGGTAATGGATTGAATGACTTTATGTGGTCTTGGACACTAGTGTGAAATGATTCTTAGTGAGTAGTTAGATATATGTGGCTTAAGTAATATTTTTTATTAAGATCTCATATAGGATTAAGTTATGTAATATCTTGGCCTCTATTATCTTTATTATTTTATTTAATTATTAATTTTTGGTCTTGAACTTAAATTTTAGGTTGAACCCGTTTTAAATTTTTAAAAAATTAAGTTCTAGTGTAGGGAGCATAGATAGAGAATGATTCAAGATTATTACTAACCATGTAGAAAACCATGCATTGGATTTTTGGTTTTTAGTAGGCCCATTTCACATGGTTAGCACATAATTTAACTAACTGTGCATCCAAACCATGAATGTGAATAGGTGTGTCAAATGTGGGGTGCATAGTTGATACATGGTTTGATAAAATATTTATCCAAACCATGTGTTTTACCTAGGTTTAATTTTTTATGAAATTAATATTCCACCATCAATTATGTTAATCCCAAAAAATTCCTTCTCCATGTAACATACTACATTTTGGACCAGGTTGGGAATTTCATATTTGACTTCTTTAACTCTTATTAATCCTTATGATTTCATCACTAATATTATGGAATCTACTCAAATATCCTAATTTCTTCAAGTTTAAAAAAATTTCTTCGGTTCTATTCTTAATTATAATTCTTCATTATGATGAACATTATCGACGTCATTATGATGAGTCTTCACCTCTTCTTGAGAAATAATCAATACTTTTTTTATTTTTCTATTATCATAATTATAAGAGAACAAATTATGACTTCTTGTTTTCTTGAATCAAATGAAATATGTTTCATCCTAATGACTACGATTGAATAAATTATTGATCATAATTTGGTTTGTCATTCCATTGAATCCTTCTTATTTCTACCTTTAATAAATATCTGATCTTATATAAAAAGGATACCATGAATATGAATCGATGTTAGAATCCATTACAATGGATCAGTGGCATATCATGTCTGATGGACTGGTGGCATTAGTGACTTCATTTAATGAAAAAAGATAAATCTTCCAGCCTTTTAATATTGTCATGATAATTTTCTCATACCAATGGTATTCATACTTCTATGTTTGGTGTTCCTCACACTGATGAGAATTAAATAGAATACTTCACATCATATTCTCTTCTCTTCCACAAAATTCTTTCTTTACAGCCAAGATTTAATACAATTAGTAGTACTAGTTCTTCCCATTTCCTCCACAAGGATTACATTATAAGTTTTTTAGATAATTTATGATATTCGTGAAATAAAAAATAGAAAATCTTCATTAAATTTAATACTTAGAAGTTATATTACTTCCCAACCTTTTGGTCTCACTCAACATATTCTGAGGACGATTCATCCTAAGACCAATTCCCAAAAGTCTCTGACTTCTCATTATGATCAAGGATTTCATTCCAAACTCAATAAAATTTTCATAAGCTCTTGAATTTTTATCAAAATCCCAATCCGATGAACTATATTGACTCATGAAGATGTGTAGGATCTGATTCTCATGCCAATAGTCTGGATCTGATTCTCATGCCCATGATTCTAGATTTTATTGAAAACTTCACACATACCTTTTTCAATCTATATTACCTTGTCAACATAATTTCTTTCTTCAACATAATTAACATATTGATCTATTGACAAATAATACAACCCAAACATAACTTGGTATTAAAAATCACCCCCTTTGTGTTTTTTTTCAATACCCACTTCAATCACTTCAAAACAATACCACTTGTTAGACACTTTTTATTATCTCTATTTATTTCTTGATCTACCTATTTCTTATCATTCCACTATTCCCTTTATCTACCCCATATTGATAATCAAATTCCAAGGGTCCATCATGATAATTTTCTCTCTTATTAACAAATGATCTCATTTTCAAGGGTTGGAACTTTTCATCTTAAAATATAGAAACTCTTATTCATGAGAACATAAGTATCACATGAGTTTATTAACCAAGTGAATTTAACTAAACAACTCTAAGTTTACGTGGGATAACCCGATGTAAAAAAAAAGAGTTTATAATCAAGGTTATCAATGTTGTCCATAACACAACCTTAAGGTAATATATTTTCATATTTCTTTTAAAATTATCATTTATGAAGAAATATTTAAAGGATTTGTTTCAGATAAAAATAACTTTAACCTATCTCAACAAACATATCATAATGTTCAGTTGTATAAACATAAATTTCAAAAAAAAAATTATAACCTAATTTATTTATTTTTCAAGTAAAGTAAGGGAATCAATTAAATAGATTCCTTATTTCAACTCCTTAAATTCTATAAATGTCAGTAAAAATAAAAGTATTTTTGGAATAAGGAGGAACCTCAGTTGTTGATAAGAATAATCTTTCGGACTGAGAGTCCCCTCTCATCCTTGCATTCTTCTTCTTCTTCTTTTATTTTTCATTGGATATATTTCCTTCCTTATATTCATCCTTATCATATTTTTAACAATTTTATTTTCATTTATAAAATCCTCTGATAAGGATGTCAATTTATTTTCCCCTTTTGGAACCTTTCTGTTATAGTGACTTTTTAACAACTCTTTCATGCCTTCCTCTTATTCTGGTAGTATAGTCAAAAAACTTTTAGTAAAATTCCCTTCTTTCTCACATCTCTTGAATATTTTCTAAATTTTCAAATCAAAATCTGTTGAAATATTTTTATCAAATTTACCCACATCTTCAGAAACCTTTTTATTATAATTTTATTCAACTAATTCTGTGATTCTTCTAACTTTCTAGCGATGTCAACTTGTTTTGAAAAAAATAACTAAGCACTCTTTATTTTCAGACTCAGCATATTTATTTTTCTCCAATTTTTTAACATAATCAGTTTTCTTCATCTTCTATGTTTAATTTTTTGGTTCCACATAAATTTTAGTATCATTTGATGTTATTTTCTCACGATAGACCCCCCTTGATTCATACCTGTTTCTTGGTAGAGACATGTTAAGAAAACATGAATAATCTATGTGTCTGAAAACTTCTCAACATCAGTAGTAACCTATAAATCTTGTTTTTTTGGATGGATAGTGAACTTGTTAAAAACTTTTTTTTCTGTTGTTTATTCACAAATCGTGGACCAATTTTATTAAGAGGATACTTTCTGGAATAATTCCTATCTTTCTTCGTGAAATATGTTCTCTCACAAACTTACTTTTTTAAAACTTTCTTTTCACCTTCTTTTGAAGTTTCACCTTTAACATCAATTTACTTGGTAAAATTTTCTATCATATTTATTGTCTCACTTTTTATTGTAACAATCATTGATTGTGTTTCTAACAAATACTATTCTTTTTTGTCAAAATATCTTTCAAAACATCTATCATATTTTTAGATTCAACTATATTTAACTTATTCTACTTTCTTTCTTGAATGAGTGTTGATTCTTTCATATTTAGGTTCTCATTTCCAGAATATATTTATTTATAAATTTTCAGTTCCTTTTAAGCTCAACAATATCCATATTATAAGATCTGATAACATTGAGATTTTTTGCTTCTTTCTTCATCCAATCATTTTTCTCAAAAGTTATTTTTTCAACATCTTTCTTTAGCTTCTTTCTTTCTTTCTTGAGTTGAGTATTCTAATGAATTTATTTTTCCAAATTATATTTTAGAATCCATTACATTTCTATAATTTATTCATCATCATCAACACTTTATGAAGAATTACTTCCCTTTATAACTTGATAAATAATGTTGATTTGATGTTCATGTTCATCACTAGAAGAGGAATCATCTTTATTTTTATGCTCATATACATTTTCTTCTTGTTGTTATAAGGAACACTTTACTTATGTTTCATCCAATTTTGTTTTTTATATTTATTATCATCTTCATTATACTCATACTATTAAACATTCTTACTAGGAAAATTCTGTGCAAAATGGTATTTCCCTTTACAATTTCAACATTTGAGGGTTTTAATTTTCCATTTCCCTTATTGCATTTCTTATAAAAGAGGGAATCAATTGTAATGCAATTTTAGATTATTCCTATGATTCTGAATAACTTGATTCTTATTTAATTTATTTATCTTTGTTTTTTTCTTTTAACGAATATTTTAAGGACATTTCTTAATCTAAGTTTTCTTTACTTTTCATAACCTTCTCTATTCCTATATCATAAGTTACAAGAGTACTGTGTATATCATCAAAGATAGATTTTCAAGATCTCTATCATCCAAAGATGAATCTTTGGTATCAAACTTATTTGGAAAAATTATTTATATATTTTTAACAATATTCAAGTCTTCCAATTTCCCACCAATACATCTTATGAGGCTAAAAATATCATTCACCCATGTAGATAAGTCACCAACAGATTCATACTCAACCATTTTCAGATCTTCATACTTCAGCCTCCAGATTTGTAACTTTTCTTTATTCACCTTTGTATTTCCTTCATAAATGTTTTATAAGTTATACCAGTTACCTTTGGTAGTTCCAACACCCTTTACTCTAAGAAACTCACTTTTAGTTAATGATGATAGTAAATCATCTTTACCTCTTCAATCATTCTTAGGTTTTTTACTATCATCAATAGTAAGAGAAGAATTATCAATATGAGGAGGGAACCCATATTTAGTAGCTTCCAAAACATCATACCCAAGATATATAAGAGATAGAAACATTATCTTTCTAAATATGATAGTTATTACTGTTGAAAACTGGAATCCCCTTATAGTTCACTGAATTTCATTTCTCCATTCGAAGATATGGATATTTTAGAGGTAACTTAGGATATAATACCAATTTTTGTTCCTAATTATGTTCAGAACCATTGAGAGGGTTGAGGGTGAATTAGCTGCTAATTTTTCTTTTATAAGAATGTTTCTTAAATTCTTTAGTAAACTTTCTTAACCTATGAAACATGTTAAAGTCACAATCCACTCAAATTAATCATCTCAACCTCACATTTCGTATGAAAAAAATATAAGGAGAAGGTATCAAATGATATTTATAGGGTTCATTAAAAATAAATACTACTTGATATGTTGGATAGTACCACCAACATGGATTCTTTCACTATCTTATTTCTATAATATAAAGGCATAATCAGTGAAAAATTCTATAATCCTAGTAGAACTTTCCTGATATAGTTGGTTATACCCCCCAAATATCATTTTTAGTTTCCACTTTCCCACATATGGTTATATACCCTATAAAAAAAATCAATCCTTTTCAACAACTAGTAAGTATCCACAATTAGAGGACTCACTTTTCTTATTCTTTTCTATTCCACTTCCAAAAGTCTTTACTTCCTTTACAAGTAATCTAAATCAAAATTTACCTGTGTAAAATCTTCCCGAACATCAAAAATTCTATAAGGAACTTGTTAGTAATGAATATTTCTCTAGAAAATCTGTTCAGAAAACTTCCTCAATAAATTCAATCCTATCTACTTGAGTCTGATAACCTCTATCTGATGGGCTTCATATGATTGGCATTGGTATGATTCTCTTTTTTCTCATTCATCT
This sequence comes from Viscum album, assembly GCA_963277665.1. Taxonomy (NCBI): domain Eukaryota; kingdom Viridiplantae; phylum Streptophyta; class Magnoliopsida; order Santalales; family Viscaceae; genus Viscum; species Viscum album. The sequence goes on along the minus strand of OY728160.1, from coordinate 1,720,552,334 downwards.
TCAACTGATTAGATACTCCATTATTAGTTCAAAATTCCTCTATCTGATGGAATTAGTTCTAGTGAACCTTGCTTCGATAGAAGTATCTCTAATGGGATCACTCTGATGGAATTGATCGAATGATTCATCATCCATTGGTACTTTATCTGATGACCAGGTTGAACCATACTCTGATGGAATCAATCCAATGGAAATTCCTCACCATCAACCTAAAATAAAAACTTTTTTTGGAAACTCAATACATGAAAAAAAATCAGAGATCTCATCACATGATAATAGTTCAAGTTTTGTGCTTGTACAAATGTACCATGATCTCATTTTATAGGAACCATAAAATGGTAAAGAAAAGAAAACCAATTTCACTTCCCACTCAATAAAATTCATAAATACCTAATTTTTCATTCATTTATGTCTTCATATTTAACTTCTTAAACTCTTATTAATGCTTCTAGGAGATTCTCAAATCTTCTCAAATATACTAAAATCTTCATACTTCTTCAAGTTTACATACATTGCTTCAGTCTGATTATTCATTACGATTCTTCGTTATGATGAACATTGTCAGTGCCAGTCTGATGAGTCTACACCTCTTCTTAAGAAACAATCAATACTTTTATTCTTTTTCTCTTAATTTTTTTAATAAAACAATGTATGAATTATTATTTTCTTGAATCAATTGAAATATGATTCATCCTGATGAAAATGGTTGAATACATTGTTGATCATTATTCGGATGGTCAGACTTTGAATCCTTCTTCATTATTCCTTTGATAAAACTCTATTCTGATATACAAAGGATACCATGAATATTAATCTTTATCAGAATCCATTATGATGGATCGGTGGCATACCATGTTCTATGGACTGGTGGAGGAAGGGATGTATTTTACTTTAGTAAGATCAATATTTTGGCCTTATGATATTGGCACACTAATGATTCTCATACTAATGATCTTCATACTTCTGTATTTGGTGCTCCTCACACCGATGAGTAGTAACTAGAATACTTCACATCATATTATCATCTCTTCCAAAAAAAAATTTATTTATAAACAAGATTCAATTCGATTGGCATTACTAGTTATCCCCATTTCCTTCATATGGTTTCAATCATAAGTTTTCCAAATAGATTATGATATTTGTGATATAAAAAAAATCATCATCATATTTAAGACTTAGAAGTTATATTACTTCCCAACCATTCAGTATCAATTAACATATTTTGAGGCTGAATCTTCTTGAGACTGATTACCATCAGTCTTTTTCTTATCATTATGACCAATGATTTTATTCTAGACTCAATATGATTTCCAACAGTTTCTAAATTTTTATCAACATCCCAATATGATGAATCATATTTACTCATACCAATGTACTGGATTAGATTCTCATACCAATAGTTTGGATCCAATTCTCATGCTGATGGATCTGGATTTGATTGAAAACTTCACACGTACCCTTTTTTAGTCCTGATTACCTTCTCAACATACCTTTTTTTCTTCAAAATAGTCAACATATTGATCTATTGAAAACAAATAAAACCAAAACAAAACTTGGGAATAAAAGTTATGACCTCAAACTGAACCATCCCTTTAGGGTGGGTTATCTAAATTACATATTAATCATTGTTAGAATTATAACTAGACCACCCTTGGGGGTAAATTACTTAAAATGGTTGTGCTTATAGTAACTTCCCATGTTTGTATTGTATTACAACTTCCCCAGTATTGGTGTATTAAATTACTCCACTTCAATGAGATTCTTAAATTGAATCAAGAAAATTATTTTATGGAAATGTAATGTTTTATAATAAAACCACCTTTGAGGTGTGCTGTCTTATAAATCAAAAAGCGAGTTGATTTTTGATGTGCATAGTAAATTGTATTGTTGGAATTTTTTCTTCCCATGACCCTCATTGTTATTGTTAAATTTAATGGACCTCTGGTGACTTATAAATAAAATTTACTTGTAATATAAACTGAACTGATTATTGAATGGATGGTCTTAAGTACTTTTTTTAAAATGTTAAAGTGGATTATACTAAAAATAATCCACCATCCCTTGAGATATGCTGATTTCCACTTTATAAAACATCGTGATAAGGGATCATTGGGAAAGTGGGATTACCTTAAATTTTATTATGACTGGAGGAAACTTGGTTAGAGTCATTGAGAATGATGCCTCACACCCCCATGATGAGGATGATGGGAATTTTATCTCACATCTCTTAGGTTGTTGGGAATGGCGTCTCATTCCACATCAATTAGGATGTTGAGCATGACGGTCACATCCATGTGTGGATGATGGACATGACTTCCATATCCCATTAAAAATGACTAGGCTTATGACCTATTTATATAAGAACCTTTTTCTCATTATTATTCCACCCCATAGACTTTTGGATAGGACATCCTTATTCATTCAATAAGTTGTTATGGTTATGGTGTCCCTTATAGAGTATGACACTCTTATGATTATATAAGGATGTCTGAGTTATGACTCAGGTCCTAATTAGAACTACGTATTTATATATATGGAAATATATTATTGTATGTATATATTAAATATATATAAATAAAAAATTCTATATATATAGGGTGACATTTATAGAGACATACTGACTTAGGACAAAGGAGGTATATTCATCCGGGTGTCCTTGAGGAACCCGATCCCAACTTGTTTACACTGATTATTAAAAAATTTATTTACTTATGATATAACTACATGGATTTATTTTATATTAATAGACTGGATTTTTCATTATAAACCATTGGTGGTGTACTACTAAGTATATCTCACACCCTGTTTGGGCCTCCATTGCACTGGGGTACCCAAACAATTCTCCTGATTTATGATCAGGTTTATAGATTATGCGTGCTTGTTGTTACCCTTTTTAGCCAGGATGGAGTACAAGAGTAGAGGACTGAGATAGTTCTCTAAATTCTATTAGATATAGATAATTATTATTTTATTATTTACTTCTTTTTTTAGCTTTGTTATATATTTTATATACCTATCAGTATTCACATTGTAGCATGTTCATGCATTGAGATTCTTTATTCATTATTATCGATGATAAAATGCTTATTATATTATTACAACTTTATTTTTATTGATTATAATATATTTATTACTGATCTAGAGGATATTTTATCCCCACTTTACCACCATTATAACCTCACTACTAGTCATAAGCCTCTGGTGTACAGGGAGGTGCGCTTGAGGCCTAATGGACAACTAACTTGGGGAACTATTTTAGTGCCTCTTATGTCAGGATGCTACAAATAGTATCAAAGGTTTTATTTTTCTATTTGGTTTTATTATTTTGGGATGGTATAAAAGAGATTAATAATGGGTCATCACTTAGTAAATATCATGTATCTTGGTACGACTAACCCATACATGGGGGAAAGATCAAGTGGCTAAGGAATATGACTATTGTTAATGATGTTATTATTACATTTGGTTATTATTTCACCTTCCGTGAATTATGTACCTCTGATGGTTATTTATTTATGGATTTTATGGATTATACACTTAGCCCAGTATGGCAAGGATGTGTGTTATGTTCATCATCTTATGAATATAGAGATCCACATGCCATGTATATTCCATGCCATGTAGACTGCATTATTGTTTTCCTAATGAATGATGATTTGTTTTCCCTACTTAGTGATTATTTTCCATGTTTAGTTGTAAACCATTTTAGGTACTTTATTGGAATACCTATCTATATATTCCATGCTTGGGTGTTCCCTTCTTATGTAATGAATTTACCTGTTTTTTTCCATGATTACTTTTATTTGTTGCTTATGATGGCATGCCGTTGTATTTATCACATATGGTTGATTAAATAAAATATATTCATCAACATAAATGGTGTTTTAATGCATATATTTATGGTGTAATTATAATTAATAAACTAATTATTTTATGTTTGAGCCATGTACCATTGGTTTCATGGTCTGAAATATTGACGATTGTGATTAAATGGATGCCAAATTTTCAATTTACAAGGAGTATGAGACATTATAAATTGGGAATGGTAGCTTATATAATCAAACCATCATATATGGGTTGTTATATTTTGAGATTAAATGTGATATTTTGGTTATAATTACATGAACTTAAATTTTAAATTATACAGGTATGAACCTCTATAATTTGGGAATGGTGATTCATCTAATGGGATCATTATATGGAATAAGAAATTTTGGATCTTGAATTATAATGAATGGTTAATGAATTAACCTTGTTAGGATATTTAATTATGAAGAAGTTAAATTATCCTGAAAATTTTAAACTGATACTTATTAATATAGATTAAACATGTTATAAATTGAAATTTATAAATTCTTACCCTTCTAAATTTGGTCATGAAGACTCTTATGACTAAATTATTGAAATACACAACTGGACCCAAGTAGTAGTTATGTTATTTTACTTATGAGATAACTGGAATCAAACAAAGTAGGTTAGAATTGATATGATATGATTATTTTATAAACCCATTAATAGTGTTTTAGAAATATTGAATGAAATAGTGGGACCCTCATAGGTCACCTTTTTATTTTATATTACTTGGTACTTAACCCCATGGGGGTATAGTTGTGTTAATGGGATGGTTATTTAAAGTGTCCAAATATTATTAGAGGGTGTTACATATAAATTTATGGTGTAATATTACTTCACCATCCCTTTAATTAAAAAAATCCTTATTATGTACTTATGATATTTATTATTATGAGACATCAGTTAATTAAAATACTAATTACAAACTAAAGAGTGTTTTCCCCTCAATATTGGAAATTTAAATTTTCTTTAACCGAACTAATTGTGAATATCCTTGAATCAAATAAATGGTTAAAAAGGAAGTTATAGTATTATTTTCCAAAATTTCTATATGATATAAACTAAATAAAGTTCTTGGTATAGTTTTTTTTAAAACTAGTACTTGACATTACTTATATTCTATCTATTTAAATGTTTAATAAATGAGCATCATTAAATTTCTTAAAAGTGAAACCTTGTATAGGTGTTTACAGAGGGAACCCTAATATAAGGTTTAGTTTTTTTGTGGTGATCATAAACCCCAGTTTACTTTTCCTAGGCTGTGTTGGACCTAGATGTTAGGTGGTAAGGCCTAGTGATGTTTTCAATAGTGACATTGTTTTAGGATTCACAACTTGTGTATGTAAGAATATAACCCCATTATGGTAGTTCCTTCCTACTATAAATCATTTATGAATGATTATTTTATGTTCTTCAATGTTAGATGTTGTTGAGGTGGTATCTTTCATGAGCAGTACTCCTATAAATGAATCAAAACCCCTGAGTAAATGGGTGATCAATCGACAGGTTAAGCATTGTTAATGGTGTGAGCATCACATAATGCTCTAGTTTAGCAGTTTAGACATTCCTCAAGCATGTTTGACCACTTTCTAGGTCATGCGACCTTTTATATTGTATATGTTATATTGTGTTCTAAAAAGTTATAGCATTAGTTATGCTATTTTCCTATTATGGTGGCATGTGTTGTTATGTGTGGTGCCTGTCAAGTTAAACTGATACGTTAAATCATATGTTGTTCGAGTGATAGGTTCATGTAATAACTTAAAAAAATATGGTTACCCAAACATTTTGATGAAGGTTCATGGGTTCTTAAATTATATGTTTAAGGGTCATCTCTGGAGTAGAGTGACTTGGGCATTTTGATCTTATTATGAGGGTTGTACCCTTGAGATTGAAATAATCAGTTTAATTTTCCTAGTGATTTAGGAAGATGTTATAAAAAGTATGGTACATTATGACATGGACAATCCAAATTAGTTTTGGTTTCTACACTTGATGTTGATGATGGATGATGACTTGAACTGGTGCGATCATCCGATATATTTCTAAAGGTGAATTCGACCGAGTGCGCTTATGAGTGGCTGATTTTCTCCTATCATTGTCATCCACTTTCTAAAAGTGTTTTATCCACATCTAGGAACTAGGTTTGATGGTGATGGAACATGTTCGATCGAATTTTTTGTGTTATCTGTAATTCAATGAATAGGGAACTCATAAGGTGGGGATTGTTACATCAGTCATAAGAAATGTTTCCTTCTGTGTTGAAGGAACACGATCATACAAGACCATTTAAAAATAGTCAGAATGAACTTAACTACTTAATGGATTGTGGATACCTATCCTTAAGGTGATTTCCAAGGGATATCCTGCCTTAACAAGATTTAAATTCCAAGTAGCATGGTTATCTTGTACTTGATGATAAAAGGCCACATGAGTGTGATTTGTATTTGGAACTTGGTGGTATGGGAGTATACACCCATTTTGTAAAGTAAGTTTGGTACAAGCTAGTTACTTGGGGTACTATTTATATAACCAGTCAGTGAGTAACTGCGTTCAAGCCAAGGATTGATGGTTTCCTCTTGAATCTTTTGGTAATAGAGACTTTGAGTTTGAGTAAATTCAAGAGAGTGTTGTACCCCACACTCTTTGATTTTCATGATCACAATCACTTTAATATGTGTTTAACATTGTGTTTAAGTGTTGTGGATGATAGGCACAAGGTTCCCAAGAAGTTGGCCCAAGAATGGACTTCAAGTGGACTGAAATTCAGTCCACCGGTCAGCCGGTGGCTTGACCACCGGCCAGCCGGTGGCACCCTGACTCAAGGCTGAGCCACTGCCTCCCCACCGGTCGACCGGTGGATCTGCCACCGGTCGACCTGTGGCATCCAGCCCAAATAGTGCAATCTACTGTCTTTCCACCGGCCAGCCGGTGGCTCCTCACCGGTCGACCGGTGGAGCCTGGATCAAGACTCTTCTTCTCTACCAAGGCACCGGCCAGCCGGTGGAGATGTACCGGTCGACCGGTGGCCCCTGGACCAGACTTCTCCTCCACTGCCAAGGCACCGGCCAGCCGGTGGAGCTGTACCGGCCAGCCGGTAGCACTGGTCAAACTAGCCGTTGGCTTTGACCAGTCAACTCCAAAAGCCTCCCAACGGCTCCGAGGCCTTTTCCAACGGCTCCAAAGCCCTCCAACGGATACTTGAAGGTTCCTAGCCTATAAATAAAGGCCTAGGAAGCCCCGGAACAAAATACAAGCCACCGGACACATTTTTACATCTTTGGCGAAGCTCCGACGGATTGTTCCAAGGGAACCCAAAGTGCTCCAACAACTTCCACATCCAAGAGCACCTCCATAGAAGCTTGGAAGCGGCCCTCAAACATCATCAATCAATCAAAGGCGCCCAAGGCTTCTCCATTATGGGTTTTATTGTTTATCTCTTTTTGAGCTTTAAAATTGGGTTTGTGCCTACAAACCCCAACTCTTTTCTCATCTCCCCTTCTTTGGGTTCTCACACCACCACTAAGGTGTGAAGAGGTTTTCTCAAGCTTTTCCTTTAAAAGGCTTGTGTCTCGGTGAGCTAGTCTTCACCCGTAAAAAGACTAGTGGGTTCTTGCTAAACCATTAAAAGCAAGTGGGTTCTTGCTAAACCAATAAAAGCAAGCTGTAATAGGTCCTAGTGCTACCTTAAAGCCTAGTGGGTTTCTTGCTATAACCATTGAAAAGCAAGCGGTAGGAATCTCTCAATGGTTGAGTTGGGAGCGGAGACGTAGGCCGGGTTTTGGCCGAACTCCGTTATCAAGTTCTTGTGTCTTGCCTCTTTACTTTCCGCTGCATTTATACTTTGATTTAAATTTCTTAATCAATTTTTTAAAAAGGCAATTCACCCCCCTCTTGCCATCATTCCCTTGTTTTTTCCGACCCAATAATTGGTATCAGAGGGACCTTTGAGTAATTCCTTAACCCGGTTTCAAAGTTAAGATCTTTTTTTGATGGCATCAACTTCTTTCGCCCCCGAGGGCTACTCATTGGGTCGGGCTCCATTTTTTGATGGGACCGACTATAATTATTGGAAAACCCGCATGACCACCTTTTTGAGAAGTATAGGATATCCCATTTTTAAAATAGTCATGCAAGGTTACACTCTCTCTTCCCCCGACGAATCCAAATGGACCCCCGCCGATATTAAAAATTTTGAGCTTGATGGCAAAGCCATGAATGCTCTTCATTGCGGGTTAGATAGAAATGAATTTAATCGTGTATCCACTTGCACCTCCGCACATGAAATTTGGAAGCTTTTAGAAGTGACCCATGAAGGCACTAATAAAGTCAAGGATACTAGATTAGATATGTATAGACAGGATTTTGAATCTTTTTCAATGCATCCAAATGAGTCTATTTCTGAAATGTTTACACGATTTACTGACGTGTGCAATGGGAGAAAGTCCCTTGGTGATGATGTTTCAGCTGAAACTATGGTGAAGAAGATCCTATGGATCCTACCAAGCAAATGGGCACCGAAGGTCACGGCGATTCAAGAAGCAAAAGACATCAAAAATATGCCGGTAGAGGAGCTCATCGGATCTCTCATGACTTATGAGATCACGATGAGGAGGCAAGCTCAAAAGGAGGGCACACCAATCAAGACCCCAAAGAACATCGCCCTCAAGGTACAAAAGGAAGTAAGCTCCTCCTCATCTTCTTCCTCATCTCCTTCCTCATCATCAAGCGGCGACTCAGAAATGGAGAATCTCGCCCGCCAAATGCAAAAATTCATGAAGATGCACAAGAAGAAGAAGAAATCCCGCAAGCATCGAAAGCAAGAACCCACCGCAAGACCCGAGCCCAAGGTGAAATGCTACGGGTGCGGCGAAAAGGGCCATTACAAGCCCGATTGCCCACTCAACAAGAAACGGGCCACGCCAAAGGAGAAAGGAAAGAAAAAGGTCCTCAAGGCGACATGGAGTGACACCTCCTCATCCTCCTCCTCCTCCTCCTCAAGCGACAACGGTACAAAATGCCTAATGGCATTCCATGAGGTAACATCTTCCGACTCCTCCTCTTGTTCTTCAAATTCCAATTATTTAAATCATCTTTCTTATGAAGAACTCTCATTTGCTAGAGATCAATTGGAAAAAGGTTTTCATGAACTCTCTTCTAAATTTGTCGCGTTGAAAAAGAATTTCAAAAAACTCTCCTCCGAAAAATAACAACTTCTCAAAGAGAAGGAGGAGATGTCCCTTAAAATCCAAAATTTTCCAAATGTTGATTCCATGGAATCAACCATCAAAGACCTTAGGGAGACCCTTGCTAAGTTCACCCAAGGGGAACAAAATTTGAACAATTTGCTTGGTTCCCAACGTATATCTAGAACCACCCAAGGGTTAGGATATACCAACCGAGCTTCCTCCTCCCATGCTCAAACTGTTTTTGTAAGGGGGAGCTCCGATTATAAATTTTGTAATTATTGCAAGAAAACCGGGCACCTAATTTATGAATGTAATTGTAAAAACGCCCGGTATGGTCAACCCAAAAGTATTTTCTTTTCCGATGAGTTTTATAGGAGAAGACCCGCCATGAAACAAATTTGGATTGAAAAATCCCTTTTGGCGAGTCTCACGGGACCAAAATTTGTCACGGTTTCAAAAACCGCTCCCCGGTGATTAGTTGTTTTTATTTAGGGGGAGTTAGGTTCTTTTAAGCCTTTTTGTGAATTAAAAATTTTCTTTCAAAATTAAGCTTTTAAATTTCAATTTTTTTTTTTTTTTCAATCTTTAAATTTCAACACTTGGTATCAAATTTTTCATTTCAAAATATTCAATTCGAATTTTTAATTCAAAAATCTCTTTCAATTGGTTTTTGATTCAAAACTTTCAATTCAAACTGATATTCAAATTTTCATTTCAATTTCAAAAATCTCAATTGATTTTCAAATCTCTTTTTGTTTTTCAAAGTGTTCCCTCAATCAAGTTTTATGCCCCGTGCTATTTTGATAATCACAAAGGGGGAGAAATTTCTTGATTGATTGGAGGAGAATCTTTTTTATCACGCTTAGTATTTATTTTCAATTTATCATTTAGGCATGCATTTCATTTAAGTTTTTACATTGCTTGATAAGTGATTGTGATCATCAAAATAGGGGGAGATTGTTGTACCCCACACTCTTTGATTTTCATGATCACAATCACTTTAATATGTGTTTAACATTGTGTTTAAGTGTTGTGGATGATAGGCACAAGGTTGCCAAGAAGTTGGCCCAAGAATGGACTTCAAGTGGACTGAAATTCAGTCCACCGGTCAGCCGGTGGCTTGACCACCGGCCAGCCGGTGGCACCCTGACTCAAGGCTGAGCCACTGCCTCCCCACCGGTCGACCGGTGGATCTGCCACCGGTCGACCTGTGGCATCCAGCCCAAATAGTGCAATCTACTGTCTTTCCACCGGCCAGCCGGTGGCTCCTCACCGGTCGACCGGTGGAGCCTGGATCAAGACTCTTCTTCTCTACCAAGGCACCGGCCAGCCGGTGGAGATGTACCGGTCGACCGGTGGCCCCTGGACCAGACTTCTCCTCCACTGCCAAGGCACCGGCCAGCCGGTGGAGCTGTACCGGCCAGCCGGTAGCACTGGTCAAACTAGCCGTTGGCTTTGACCAGTCAACTCCAAAAGCCTCCCAACGGCTCCGAGGCCTTTTCCAACGGCTCCAAAGCCCTCCAACGGATACTTGAAGGTTCCTAGCCTATAAATAAAGGCCTAGGAAGCCCCGGAACAAAATACAAGCCACCGGACACATTTTTACATCTTTGGCGAAGCTCCGACGGATTGTTCCAAGGGAACCCAAAGTGCTCCAACAACTTCCACATCCAAGAGCACCTCCATAGAAGCTTGGAAGCGGCCCTCAAACATCATCAATCAATCAAAGGCGCCCAAGGCTTCTCCATTACGGGTTTTATTGTTTATCTCTTTTTGAGCTTTAAAATTGGGTTTGTGCCTACAAACCCCAACTCTTTTCTCATCTCCCCTTCTTTGGGTTCTCACACCACCACTAAGGTGTGAAGAGGTTTTCTCAAGCTTTTCCTTTAAAAGGCTTGTGTCTCGGTGAGCTAGTCTTCACCCGTAAAAAGACTAGTGGGTTCTTGCTAAACCATTAAAAGCAAGTGGGTTCTTGCTAAACCAATAAAAGCAAGCTGTAATAGGTCCTAGTGCTACCTTAAAGCCTAGTGGGTTTCTTGCTATAACCATTGAAAAGCAAGCGGTAGGAATCTCTCAACGGTTGAGTTGGGAGCGGAGATGTAGGCCGGGTTTTGGCCGAACTCCGTTATCAAGTTCTTGTGTCTTGCCTCTTTACTTTCCGCTGCATTTATACTTTGATTTAAATTTCTTAATCAATTTTTTAAAAAGGCAATTCACCCCCCTCTTGCCATCATTCCCTTGTTTTTTCCGACCCAATAGAGAGCACCCATAGTAGTTAGACTATAATTTTGAAACTTGAATCCCATTTAACAAAAAAGAATAAGAAATTGTTTGATTATGAGACATCATCAGAAGTCGCTAGCAGCGTTCATTGAATGTGTTTGATGTGATCTCATTATGCCTCTATTTAAAGGAATTGGGACATATTATTTGAAATGAACCAACCATATATTATGAGCATTTTTAAGAATCATCATCCAAAGGTGGTCCAACTAGATCTCTTTAAAAAGTAGTTATATGGTTTTTTGGAACCATTTTGTACATGCTGTGGGTTTAGGCAGGTGCTAAAAAAGGGCCATGTAGGATTCTTAATGAAATCCTAAGAGACCAATTTTGAACTAGTCAACCAAAATTGACTATTGAGATCAGAGTGAGGTCCAGGAGTAGTTTCCTCACTTATAGTTAGGTGTGATACTTTGAGAAACATTCTGACAACATCGCTATAATTCTATGGACATGATTCAATAGGAAATTCTGATGGATCAAGTGATATGATTCATAATTATCCATTTAAAAAGGGTTAAGGCATAATGTGTGGAGTGCCTTAGGATAGTTTTTAAAAGAGAAAATGATGAAATTGTTTATCAATTTATATAGGATTAGGTAAACTCCATATGGAAGTTTTGAACTTACTTATAGTCATTGGTTGAGTTTAAGTGGTTAAAGTATTGTTTTCTTAAAGGGTTCATGGAAGTGAGTTGGGTGTTTAGAAACACAATGCGACCACTTGAGTGAAATTTCATAACCTTGTTAGTTCATATGTTGTTTTCATTATTTCCCAAGGCTTATTAGGGAATATAATTTTTAAGGTGGGGATATTGTAAAATTCTATGTTTTGGATTAGGTTATATATTCCAAGAGTTTTTAATTTTTTTTGGTGGAAAATGTAGATCCTAAATTTGACCTTGGAAAAAACTTATGATAGATGGATCAATTAAATGTGTTGTTTTTGTTTTTGGTTTAAGTCTTAAGAGGTGAATCAGGTGTTTCATTGAGTTTTTGGGTGTTTTGATCCCTATAAACTCAATCTCAGAAGGAGATGGTAAGGGTGCATGGTTTTTCTGAAACCATGTTGCCCTTATAAAAACTATGTGTCCTGGTAAAGTGGAGTAGGAAATGTCACACAATTTGTTTTAACTATTAAAGAGGAGGTGCATTGACATGTGAATGGTCTGTAGTTTATTAAAAAGGCAGAGCATGAGCTACACATGTTTTGGAAAATCATGGTCCTATCCCATACCATTAGTTTTTCTTAACCTATAGCTATGAATGGTTGGTTCATGGTTTGATTAAAACATGAAACATTACCATGTGGGGTGTGGGTTCTAGACATAGGAGGTTGTATGGTTGGTGTATAGTTTTATAAACCATGAAAAAAACCATGAATCTCTTTTAAAGATATGTAAAAGACTGTTTGTCCCCTTCTACCTATTTATTTTCCTCTACCTCTTTCCCCCTATTTCACATGCAGTAGAGAGGCCGCTCGAGCTCCCTTCTTCCTCTTATAGGCTTCATAAGACCTTCCTTATACAAACTTTGAATCAAGGGATCGAGGGTGATTTGGAACCATATTTTTATGCTCTTGACTCCTCATGCTTCTCTTATTTTTTACCTCCCCATATAGAATACTAAATCTATTCCTACTCTTTTTCCCTATTTTCAGGGAATTTGAAGATTCTTCTTATTTCTCTCATCCTGGTTCGAATCAAATCTTGATATTGAATGGGTGGACCATCCTAAGCATAAGGTAGGTGTTCTATATGATTTTCCCTAAAAGTTTCATAATTTATATAATATTTAAATTATTCCACATGCTGAAATTTTCAGGTATCACTTCTAAATTATGAAATTCCTTAAATTAAATTCCTAGACCAACTTGTATTGTGTTTTAGACAACACTTTAACATGGTCAGAGGTTATGAACTCAACCAAAATGACCCATTTAGGGTGGGTTTAATAGATAACATATCAATAATATTTCATATTATAACTAACACACCCTTGGGGTGCATTAATTAAAAACTTATTTTTATAGTAACTGCTCATGTTTTTCTTGCATTCCAACTTCCCCTATTTTAGTGTATTAAATTGTTCCACTTCAATGAGGTGATTAAATTTAATTAAGTGATTTTTTATGGGAATTTCTTGTTTTCTAATAAAACCACATTTGAGGTTCACTATCTTATAAATAAAAAAGTCATTTGTTTGTTGATGTGAATAGTGATTTGTATCTTTGGCATGGTTGACTCCCATGGACCTCATAGTTATTGTTAAAAATAATGTCCCTCTTTTGAATTATAAATAAAATGGAATAGTGTTATAAATTAAACTGATTATGTAATGGATGTTTTTAAGGATTTAAAAAAAAAATGTAAAAGTGGATTATGCTAAAAAAGATCCACTATTCCTTGAGCGATGCAAGTTTCCTCATTAAGGAATGCGAGGCTAAGGGCTCATAAGGAAAGTGGGATTAACTTACATTTTATTATAATTGGAGGAACCTTGGTTAGGGTTTTTGAGCATGAAATATCACACCCCCAGGTTGAGGATTATAATAATGGTGTCTCACATCACTTGGGTTGTTAGGAATGACATCTTAAACCCCCTAGATTATGATGTTGATCATGATGGCCACATCCATGAGAAGGATGACATACAAGACTTTCATATCTTGTTCCAAAAAATTGGGCTTATAAACTATTTATATAAATTTTTTTATCACTATTATTTTCCCCATGAAACTATTGGACAAGATGTTCTTATTTATTCATTGAGTTTTCATGGGCATGAAGTCCCTTATAGAGTATGACTCTTTTATTATGATTTTATAAAGATGACTGATTTATGCCTCCAGTCCTGACTAGTCTAAAGTATTTATATATATGGATATATATACTTTTACGTATAGAGTACATATATATAAATACACACACATATATAGATATATATACTGGGTGACATTTTTTGAGAAATCCTGACATAGGGAGAAGCAGGTATAGTCGGCCAGGTTTCCTTGATGAACCTAAGCTTGACTTGTTTAAATTTATTATTACAACACTTATTTACTTTTAATATACACATAAGGATTTATTTTATATCCATGTAATGTATTATGCATTATACACTATTTTTGGTGGACTATTGAGTATATATCATACCTCGTTCAAGCTTCCATTTCACTAAGATACCCAAACATATTTCATGATTACAGGATCATATTCATGGATTGTTCTTGCTAGATGTCACCCTTCTTGGATAGGATGGATTACGAGATCATAATACCAAGAAGTTTATCATGATGATATTAGAGATATCTATTGTGTCTTTTATTATTTATTTATTTTTTCATACTTTTTATACATTGTATATACCTGTCAATATCCAAATTGTAGCATGTTCATGCATTGCGATTATTTATTCATTATTATCGATTAAAAGATGTTTATTATATTATACAGACTCTATTTTTATTACTAATTATATATTTATTAATGATTTATAGGATATATACTCCCTATTATACCACCATTAAACCCTCACTGGCAGTCAACAACCACTAGCATATGGGGAGGTGCACTTGAGGCCTAGTGGCCAACTGAATTGGGGCACTATTTTAGTGTCTCTCTAGTTGGGATGCTACACTCCCCTCCTTCCCTCTCACATGTGATGCACACAACAAAGTATTCCCCTATGAGTGAATCAATCTTTTAACTACTATTACCCTTAGATGATTCTTGGGAAGTTTCTTTAAGATTTTTTGTTAGATATATAAGGTTAGTATTCCCTTTTCTCTTTTATCCTTTCTCATTATTTTTCCAACTCACTCTTTCTATGGTACGCGGATGGACAAACCCTGAGGTGTCAGACTTGAACAATTTTTGTGATTTTTTTTCTAGGGTGTTTGATGTCTCTTTTGGGTATCCTTTATTCCATATTCAATGATTCATACCTTCTTCCCTCAATTCAAGGTAGGTTTTGTTGACCCCACATTGTGTGAGTTTTATTTGTTGTTAAGTAATAATTTTCATAGCATGTCAATTTTTTTATGAAGAAGAAGTATAATGGATGAGGAGGAGTCTAATATTGTTAAAGAATAAGTTTCCAGTATTTTTGTGACATGATATTAAGTGATTATCTTTATAACACATATCATAAGATTTTTTAGTGTTTTTCATCATATTTTAATATGAATGATTTTTTTATTTCCTTTGAAATTAATGGAGGAATATTAATTATTGAAGGTAAAATATTATTTGAAGATATTTTTAGTTCCATGGAGATTGATATTTATAATAAATCCATTTATATATATCAACGATGGAGGAGTTTTGGTGTTCTACCCATTTATTGGATGAAGGTTAGAAAGGAAAGTTGGGTAGCTACCATAAAATATTTTGATGTAAAGTGTGGTATTCTTATAAAGATCAAATATCATGATATTGGATATCATGATTCTTGCAATAAGTTTGTGGGAGTAGAGTGAAGTAAGAAATATGTGCCAAATATAGAAGAATATGATGTTTATAAAGCTATTTAAAGAAGTGAAGAACCATGTATGTGAATCTGCATACGCGCTCCACATAAGGAAATATTTTCATATATCATTTCCTATATAGATTAATCTATATACCCAAATATAATACTTCATAAGGGATTATCCATTTTTGGGTTTTCAAATATAAGGTAATCTTCATAACTAAATATCATGTTGTGTATACTAATTGGCCACATAGGAAATTGAAAAATTCATGTGAATGGACTACTTATGTGAATAAATATGGATAGGTGAATAGTTCACATAGGATAATTTGGATATGTGATAGATCAGTGTATTAAAATGGGTTATGTATAAATTTTTTCTACATATTATAATTAGAAATGCCAGAGAATATTCATGTGGAGCACAACATGTGATAATTAACCACATACAAAAATTGAATAATACAGGTGAAGAGGTTCTTTATATAGTATGAAGAGGAAACAAAAGATATGTTTATTGAAAATACCTATGTAATGATGATAAAACTTTAGATGATTCTTGGTATTATTATCTTACTAATTTCCATATATCAAAATATTGGTGATCTTGATTGTCATGAACTAGCTCAGATACCCTAGTACACCGATACCCAATCTAGCCCTCACATGGACCGAAGGCATTCCTAATTCCCACGGCCTAACAATAAGAACCTGAAAAAAAATAATAATTATAAGGAAATTATTTTTCTACAAAATAGTGGAAGATAAATGATACATTTCGATATTTCAACACTCTTGAAGGATAAAGTTCCAAAATCAAATAGGTAAAGAAATTCTCAAATGATATACATCAAAATAAATTACATTAGTCAAGATAAATCTCAAAGACAAACTCATGTAATAGGTGGATCACATCTCCACTGGTCACCTCTATAACTCCAAGTCCCATGAATCAAGTACACCCACATCCTCTAAGAGGTTCTTTCCCTTTTCTTGGACCCAACAAAAGATAATCTATAAAATCCCAAGGTAAAAAGTAGGGTTTGAGATAAAAATCCTAGTAGGGTATTTCCAAGTGTTAAATAATCAATTCCATAATAATAAACCAACTATCTGCCCACTTTAAATAAAATGATTCATGCCATAAAATTTACATTTTTAAAGCAAAACACACTTTCAAATTAATAGATGGTTAATGTATCAAAACTGGCTTAGATGAACATTTTATATAAAAAAAATTATATAAATTAACATTTGACATGACTAAAATATTTCTATAAGTAATGGAATGTATAATCATGTCAAAACTAAGAATATCATTCATGAAGTGATAGATTGATTTTCCTCTCCATTCAAGAGTGGTGAATCAATCAATCATGGTAACATGAGGATTCACCGCTCTCGAATGGAGAGGGAAGACAAAATAAAATAATTCTTACTAAATGGAATGTAACCAACAAAACTGGAGATAAAATTATAGATGTATAAGTCAAAAGGGGAAGGATTCACTAAAAAATCACCTGGGAATCCTTAGGGGTTATAGGGATGGGACTACAGTTTAAATAATAATTGTTTAGGTGTCTATTGAAAAAATAAAAAATGACGAGTACTAGGGATTCACATCCTGAATCCATGATTCTTGTAGTGAATACTTCAAGTTTCTTGTATGATGAAAAAGTTAGCACCTAAGGTTTATTAATCACGATCAACCAATTTTTAACTTTAAATTTATTCAAGTCCCATAATATTTTCACATCATGAATCTGATTCATGGATTCTTCCTAGTGAAAGATTCATATCATGAATATCATTCATGAAGTGAATGTGTCTTGCTAGAAGCACACATCACATGTTCAAAAAAAACCCCAAAAAAATTTGACAACCTCCAAACCCAAGAAAGACACCCTTAAGATTAAAAAGGGTGCACCTTTCACTAGTATGTTACAAACTCCCAACCATAAATAAAATATATCCCCAAAAATCCCATTAAGAAGAATAAATGTCAAATAGATGAGGCCAATTCTCCCTCATTAGTTCCTCACACTTCCAAGTCTCATGATATTTTGAACCATACATCCATAACCCACAAACATAGGATATGGTTCATCTGTGAAGGAAATTTGTCTCGGAATCAACAATATTGATTAGATGATTATTCATGGATAAATTAGGATCAACATCAGGATATTCCCAAATCAAGTTATGATAAGAGTTAGAAATATAAAACCTAAGATGAGATACATGAACCATATTGTGGATCAAAACCAGCTATGGTGAAAAGGATAAATTATAATCCACATTTCCAACTCACTCAACAATCTCAAAAGGACCCACAAACCTCAGCACAAGCTTTCCATATTTCCCAATACATCAATGACCCAATTGAGGTGAAACTCTAAAAAAAACCTAGTAAATAACATAAAACTACAATGGTAATTTAATATGATCAGAATAAGACTTATACATCTCTACACCATCACTATTATCTGACAAATCAACTGAATATTCACTATCATCTCTTAGACCAAACTCAATCCAACCAAAGAGGATTCATGAATATCTGACCAACACAAAAAATATTTACACGAAATACTATAAAATGAATAAAATTGATCCATTTAAATCATATACTGGTAACTATTATTATTGGAAAACTAAACTTTTCCCAAATGACTATCCCAATCTCTATCAAAGCCAAGAATGTTGGCACAAATCATTTCCTCAAGAATCTGCATAGCTTATTCTATCTATCCATCCATATAGGGATGATATACCTTTTTAAATGTACCTAGGATCCCATTTCCACATAGAGGAATCTCCAAAAGAGATATGTAAAATGTGTATCCCTGTTAGAGACTATATTAGAAGGCACTCCATACAACTGAATAATCTATTTCACATAGATATTTCTAAAATCCTTAACTTCAGATATATCTTGAATGGATTTAATGTGAGCCTATTTGGTTATCCGATAAATCAAAACCCATGTCACATTATTCCCTTTAGGGGTATGCAGAAACCCAACCATGAAATCTAGATAAATCTCATCCCACTTCCAAGTCGACATATGAAGGGGCTAAAGAAACCCTAAAGATTTCTAGTGATTGACATTGACATGTTGGAATGTATAATAATGAGAAATGATATCAGCACTATATCAACTCATACCAAACAACTTGAATCATCACCACATATAATAGAACATTCTTTTGGATCCCAAGTTCCCCACCCAGTAGGAATTGTGACAATCCATTATCACAGATTTTCTCATGAGTGAGGGAAAAACATATTAGTTCCAAAAACATAGGATACCCTCATAAGAGATCAAACACTCATTGATGGTATCCCCACCATATAGAGAGTACCTAGTTAAATATAAATAACCATAAAGATTCTAATCCTGAATAATCATCTTGATAAGAGAGGAGGTCAATTTCATGCTATCCAGAACAATCTTGATGTCATCCTATCGAACTCCCTAATGAAACTGAGAAAATAGATCCATCAAGTTACACTATTTTGATGATTTGTTCATGGAATGGGTTATAAGTTTCACAATGAAAGCATTAGTGATGAAATTCTACCTTCCAGGTGTTTATGAGATTTCAAAATAAAATATTGTAGATACCCCACCCAATGCCTTTATCAGAGGTTCAAATAGTTTTGAGAGAAGATATAACTCAAGATTTTGTGTTATGAATAAATGGTAAAACATTAATAGAAATTTTAATATCACCAAATCTTAATATAATTAATCATGTTTGTGAGTTCAAGATCATGGGTTAGATAATTTTTCTTATGTGTCTTAAGCTACTAGTAATCGTATGCCATTATGTGATCACCCTGTATGTGAATTCAGTCCAAACACCAACTTGATGTGTAAAAAAAGACAACATATCCATAACATACCTTTGGAAGAGTAAACAGTGGAGATGAAGTCAAAATACATTTTATATCATTGAAATAATTCTAACATTTATAATCCCAAATGAACTTTAACCCATTCCAGGTAAGAGCGGTCATCAGAGAATCCAAATTCGAGAAATATTTTATAAATAATAGGTTATACCCTACTAAACCCAAGAAGATCAGTATCTTGAAAACATTACGTGGTTAATCCCATGAATCATAACTTTAACCTTTTTAGGATATACTAAAATACCATGTTCTGAGACCATGTATCCCAATAATGTCACTTCCCAAATCCATAAGTCACATTTTCATAACTTGACATAAATTTGGTGAATTTTAAACATTTATAGAACTATCCATAGATGAAGTACATGATCCTCATTAGTTTTAGAGTAAACCAAGATGTAATACATAAATATGAAAACAAATGAGTCGACGTACTTGTGAAATATCTTTTTTATCAATACTATAAAAAATACAGGAGTATTGGTTAGACTGAAAGTCATCACAAGATACTTATAATTTCCACACCTAGTCCTAAATGTGGTATTTGGAATGTCAAAAACTTTTATTCTCAATTCGTGATAACTAGATCAATGATTTGTCTTTGAGAACTAATTTTATTCTTTCAACTAGTCAAACAAATCACCAATTCATGGAAACATATACTTTCTCTTTACTTCATATTGATTTATTTTTTTGATAATCAACATAGAGGTGAAGTGTTCTGTCAACATTGTTCTCAATAAGAATATACATCGCCGAAGGGGACACACTCAGGAATATAAATTCTTTCTCTATCATATCATCAAATTGAGCCTTAAAATATTTCATTTCATTTGTTTCTATATGTTAAAATGGAATCAAGATCGGATGTGTTCTAGGTACTAAATCAATGAAGATGTACACCTATCTTACCAGTGGGACACCAGAAAAGTTGTCTGGAAACACATTGGGAAATTGATAATAACTAGAGGGAGATAACTACTCAAAGATTCCTACACCAAATAAAAATAAAACAAAAACACCACCCTAACTAAATCTGAAAAAGAAGGTATGGCCCTGCTCAATCTTGGGTTCCATTATCCCTGAAAAACATGGAACACCTCTTCAGGTGTTGTAATGGAGACCCAACAAAGATAAAAGGATATCTAGGCCTTATGAGTAATTAGTTATTCCATATAAAAAATGGAATCAAGAGGTTTCATGTTGAGAACCAAAATATTCTAGGTAATCTCAATCTCAGATAGAGAGAAAACAAAAGCAGGACATCGAATACCTTGATCTCTCTTTATTTTTAGGGGAATATTTATATCCATCATATAAGTAAAAAATTATAGAATGATTTAGAAAATTCAGAAAAGAAATTTATATGAATGAATAGTATGCATTGGTATCAAATAATGTAGCCACTAAAGATAAATCTATAGTTATGGTACCTCTCATAGTCACTAATCCCACATCAGCTTCCTCTGGAGACTCTTCCAATATATAAAAATGATTCATTGAGATTTACTATGGCTATAAACCCGTAGTTCATGAAACATCTGATTGTACCAAAGTACTCATAGGTTCTGATGATCCCATTCCACTATGTAGATATGAAAATATATGACGTAACTTATGAAATTGAACTGAGTGTCCACATGAACCACAAATCTTGGGTGCCTTCGTGCAAACCCATTTTGAATGCCCAACCTTACCACACTAGAAGAAAATAAAAGGTTTCCATCATAAAAATTTAAGAGTTATGGATGATTCATACTACTCAGATCCACCATGAGACTCATCCCACTTCCTCTTCCCTTTAGAGGGATCAATATAACTTCTACTAGGAGTAGAAGGGACTCCCGTCAACCCTGACCTACCAACTAGGTCAAGCTAAACCATCAATACTCTATCCAATACCTCAGTATAAGAAGTGAGATTTATCAAGAAAAACAATGATTTGATATCAAGACTGATTCCCATCTGGAAAATTCTATCCCTCAAATTCTCCTTGGATATAACCTCAAATGAGAAATAAACAAGATCAAAAAATAGTTTTCATACCATGTCATGGTCCTCTCACCTTACTGGAGAATGAGAAACACCATATACATTTCCAAAACCATAAAATGTGGATATAAATTCTCTATAAAGAGGGATCTGATGTCCTTATACTCCAACGCTTATTATTTCCTCATTTAAACCATCAAATCCCACCATATTCTTCTAGGACCTTCTCTATTGAAGGTATCACATTTCATGTTAATCGAATCAGGTATTTCCAAGAACTCAAAAAAAAAACAAGATTAATATTATTAAACCAATAATTGTACTATTGAGGATCATTTTATCCTTAAAAGTTAGTGGTTTTGGTGAATAAACCCTTAAGAAAGATATATTGATTTTTTATTTTGAGGTTCCACAACTAGTGCCTGAATTGGAATGAGAACGACTACCTATCCCAGAGCTTGGATAGAACACACCACTATCTCAACAAGATTCTAATCAAATGAATTATTTTCATATTATCGTTCTCCAATAGATTTATTATAGTGACCTAGGATTATCATACATAGATATTACATCATTTTTGATGAATTTTTATTAAATTATTCAAAAACACACTTGAGGACCATTATAGTTTATTGTATTTGGAAACTTGGAAATAAAAAACTGGTCCATAGGTAAACTATATCATATTATACTATTATATTCCTATATATAAAACTTCTTATAAATATCATAAACAATAGATTTATTCATAACCTAGGGAAATTAAACATAATAAATAGTGAACTCAGGTGCTCAATAAGTGATATATTTAAGTATAACATGAACATAAGGGTATGAGAACATGAGAATAACATTTGAAAACTATTACCTATACACCAAATATCACAATCTTGAGTCATGGAATAAATATTGGTAGTTTATAAGACATGAATCATAAGGGAATCAAATAACATGCTCTATGAGAGTAAAACATTGGAATAAGACATATATTTATGAAATACACATATGAATAAAAATAATTTTCATTTTAAACAAGTCCCATTTCAAAGGCTATAATAGTGGAATGTGTTAACTCCCAAAACCATCATAGTAGTCAATGTTCACTTCCAAGATAATCATAGTGGAAAAACTCCCTTAGTGAACTAGGTTCACTCCCCATTATAGACCTATTTATCTCATGAGATATAAATATTTACCGAATGCATTGGAGGGAGATGTAGTTCCCACCTAACTCATAATGAAAACCATATTTATGTGTGCCACAAAATCAAAAATATTTCATCACATAATAACCCATAAAATCAAATGGGTTTCATAAAAATTAAATCATATCATAACCTATAGAAAAGAAACAAGTTTCATAATAATTTTAAACATTTCATCATTGAATAACCCGTGGAAAAAGAAGTGAGTTTAATATGAATTTTATCATGGTATAACCCATGTAAGAAAAATGGGTTTCCTAAAAATCATTCCATTATAAACATAAACTATTTAGATAAAGAATAAGAATTTTATCATTAGACCATATCCCATGTAAGGCATATGTAACATCAATGGATTTTATCTTAGATGTGAAATGATTTTGTTTGATCATTTAAAACATTTATTAAGGAAAATATCATTTAAATTATTTTTTTTAAAAAAAATTAAACATTTTGAATATATTTTTATTTATAAATAACATTGAAAAATTATAAATTAATTCTTAAAGAATATAATGATCATGATTATGGGTAGTTTCTTTCACACCGTACAATTTAAAATAAATATTCCTTTCACGTGTTCTGTAAAATCTAAATGAGTATTTTTTTGGAAAACAAAATGGATATTCCTTTCAAAACATATTTATAAAAATGAAAAACATGGGTAAAAATTCATTTAAAAATCATAAGAGAATAATAATACATTTTTTTGAATTTTTATTAGAAAACATGGCTTTAGAAGAAAATGTATTTCGGACCGAAGAGAGAAATAAATTCAGATTTTCTTTAAAACTTTTTCACAATTATTTTAAGTATCAAATAGTGGAAAATGGTACTATTTCTTGAAAATATCATGAATAAATATAGTAGAATAAAATTAATGAGTTTATTGAGATATTCATCATAATATTTTATCATTATAAACCTAATTATAAACAACCCCAATAAATGATGAGATTGTAACATAAAATCATTATCAATTTAGTAACTTTGAATCACAATCCCCATGAAAGAATAACATAAAATAGAACTTAAAATATCATGAAGATAAATAAATTAATGATATTAAATGTTAAAGGGGATGTATATACACCTCATAAAGGAATATAGGCGCATAACATAACATACGTCTCAATGAAGGAAACATGAGACAAAAATCCCTTCTCTTAAGTCTCAACATCCATCAGACACATTAAAACCTCCTATAAAATAAATATAATTTTATTATAAATTTATTAAAGAAAAATATCCATATATATTATACCATATATTATTTTCTTATAACCTTTTATTACTCTTTTATTAACAATTCCATGTTAAAGTTACATTTTGGGTAATAACTTCTTTGTTTTTTACATATGATTTGTTTTTTTATTTATGATCCTCTTACATTGATCACAATTTAGTCATCTAAATAATGATAAATATAATATAAATAACACACACACACACACAAATATATATAGTATATTTTTATTTTGATTAATTTATAAAATTTAGTGATATAAAATGAAATGCACCAATCTTGGAGATGGTGGGGTGTACGTATGCATGAACACTATTTCCATTTTCTTATTGAATTAAATAAAATTTAGGTAAATGATATATCATAATTCAAGAATAATTTTTATGTCATATATATCATATATTTTCATTAAATACATCTATATTTCCTTCTATGTAAATCATGAATGAACCACATCGCTTCGTGAGACAGTAGTCCGCTGTACACATGAGCAACATTATCACATTCCAAAAAAGTAGAGAGTATGGAGGTATGTGTGATATAATAATTATTTAAGTATAATAATATCATAAATATAATATCTAAATAAAAAATCCATTATTATTTCCATCCTAAAGAGGTGGTATTGGAAAAATTAATGACATCAGTTTGCAAGACGGTAGTCCACCATACACATGAACAATGATTTCATAACCCATTTGATGGAAGTAGAGAAAGTTGTAGGTAAAGACTTAACACAAGAACATATGAGTATATTTAAGATATTGAGGTTTTTAAATCATCATGGTATAATAATAAATAAAGTATATAGAGTGTAAAATAAAACAAAAACACTCATTGAAGAATGTTAACTCTTCTTTGGGTATCCTCCTTAGGTTTGCACCAAAATTCTTGGTTGTATTTATGTCCAAAATAAGGATTTTATGATGCTAGGAGAGAATTTTTTAGGTTATTTGGGATGATATTTTTCTATAAAATGGGTTTTAATGTGTGAATAGGAGAGGAGAAAGGGTGGCCTTTTATAATTGATGTGAGTGGCACATTTGTAATGTTTGAAAGAAAGAATTCCACCCACATTTTTTCATTTCAAAAGGATTTAATAATGGAAAATTATATATAATAGAAGATATAAGGTCTAAATATTTCCATAAAATGAGTTTTTTGAATATTTTTTTTGTTATTTTTAACCCTTATATTCTAAGTTTAACCCCCCCAGTAAACTCATTTTTACCTTAATCGCAGTAAATAATTTTTATTGTTTTTACTATTCATTTTGGTAAAAAAATTAACTTTAACTTATTAGATCATATAAAATATGTTGATTAAAATTATGGAACATATTTTTATAAATTTAATTCATATAGGTGGAAAAATTAAATTTAAATTTAATCCCAGAGATATGATGAGATATTGGGTTTTTAAAGAGAAAATGTTCAAAAGCTTAAAAAGTTCTTATATATAAATTTAATATAAAATTGATTAAATAATATAAATTCGATTAATAGATGTATAATTTAACTTATTTTATTTTAAAAACAATTTAAAATATATTTTATCATTATCAGTAAATTAAATGAAAAGGAAATTTTTAATTAAAGTTCAGTATTTTTCACTATTCATAAAATAATGAAACTAATCAAAAAAATACCAAAAATTCACCCTAAGATAATTTTGAAATGATGATTTAAAAAATTAAATCTATTTTATAAAATTAATTTTATAAAAGTTTAAAAAATTAATTTTATTATCTTAATAAAAAGGAATAACAATTTTTTTTTAGAAAAAAGTATTTTCAAAACATATAAGGATTTAAAAAAAATTGATTTCTTATTTTTATCAATATGTTTTATTTATATAAAACTATTATACATAATATTTAAGAATTATTTATTAATATTAATCTCTCTAGGTTTAATATCTATTTTATAATGGTCTTGTTTGAATAAATATATTAATAATATTTCATGGTTTTGTTAAAACCCAGTGTCGTGTGTAACAAAAGCTATGCTAGTGTTGTGAATAGAGAAAAATTAACTTACTGTAGCATGTAATGAAATCTATCAAAAAAATTAATTTATTTTAAAAAAATCCCATAAAAACATGAGGTGTTATATTCTCACCCCCTTAAAATAAATTTCACTCTCATAATTTGTCACTCTAAAACAAAAAAATGAGGACACTTCTACCTCATCATATCCTCAAGTTCCCACATAGATTCCTCAAACTGGTTGTTTCATCACAAAACCTTGATCAAGTGAGTGGTCTTGTTTTGTAGAAGTTTCTTTGTATTATCCAAAATCTCTACTGGTTTTTTTTCATAAGAAATATCATACTCTAAGGGAACGACCTCTAAGTTCAGTACATGTGAAGGGTTATATATGCACTTCCTCAGTAGAGATACATAGAACAAATCATGGACTTGGGAGAGGTTTTTCGAAAGCACCAACCATTATGATACCATCCCAATATGATTAATAATTTAAAATGGACTAATATACTTAGGGATAAGTTTCATTTTCTTCCTGAATCTCATAACATTCTTCCATAGAGAAATTATTAGAAACACCTTATCAGAAACATCAAATTCTAGATCACGCTGATGATTATCATCATAGATCTGCTACCAAATCTGAGCTGTATTGACATATTGCTAAATGGATTTAACATTATCTACAATTTTTTAGCTATCTGAGGCCCCAATATCTTTCTTTCTCTAACTTTATTACAGCACGTTGGATCTATACACTTCGTTCCAAAGAGGGATTTATAAGGATCCATCTTAATGCTCAAGTAAAATATATTGTTGTATGAAAACTAAAATAGTGGAAAGTGTTGATCCTAAAAACCTATTAAATCCAAAGAAAAATATCTCAACATATCCTATAGGGTATGAATTTTTTATTAAACTGACCATCTATATGAGGATTATACATAATGATAAAAATCAATTCTATTTCCAGAGCTTATTAAATACTCTTCCAGAACTTTTTGGTAAACCTCGAATCTCGATCAGACATAATAGAATGTGTTATTCCATGAAACCATACCACTTCTTTAATGTATATCCTAGAAATATGATCTAGAGAGAAGTATTCTCTAATAGCGATGAAGTGTGTTGACTTTGTAAGGTGATCGACTACAACCCATATATAATTACACCCTTTAGATGTTTTGGGGAGTCCAACAACAAAATCCATGGTTATGTTTTCTCATTTCCATTCTGGTATGGGTAATGGTTGTAACACCCCCTTATAATTTTATCTTCCATCCTTAATATCCTAACATACTAAGCACTAATATACAAAGTCTATGATATCTTTTTTCATGTCATGACATAAAAAATAATCTTTCAAATATCAATACATCTTCATACTTCCCAGGGGAATAGAGAATAAAGAACTATGAGCTTCCTATAATAAATCCTTAATCAAATATGGTATGGATTGAACACATACATGGTTCCTAAACATTTTAATTTCATCATGATCAAGGTTAGACTCATGAAAATTTATAACCTTATTTTGTAGCATTAAATCTTCCTTTTGAACCTATTTAAACTTCACTTGGATAGATGGTTTAATATTAAATTGAGAAAGATATTATTTTCCCCTTAATTAAAGATTTCTATATCCATATTTTATAAATCTAGAAATATTGTATCTTTTATAATCCTTATTATGGATAAGAAAGAATGATCTTTTCAACTAAAAACACCAACTAGCTTGTTCTCTTTTCTAGGGTGGTAAGGAATTGATATTCCATAATATTTAATCATCTCTTTCCATCATCATTGGTGCATATCCATCTCTTCCTGTGTAAATATATACTTTAAAATATTATGATCAGTATATATATCAAAATTTTCTCCATAAATACAATGCATTCATATCTTTAATGAAAAAATTAACAAAACTAACTCTAAATCAATATTTGGTTAAATTTTATGAGTAATCTTCAATTTTCATGAGGCATAAGTTATAACCATGTCATTCTTCATAAGAACACATCCCAATCCCTAGTTGGATATGTTACTATAGATTACAAACCCTTCTCCACAACAAGGTAATTTAAGCACAGGTGTGCTGAATAATGTTCTCTTATGTTCTTTGAAATTTTCCTCACATTCATCTATATTTAGGAACTTGACTCCCTTACAAGTTAACTTGGTCATATGATTATATAGTTTTGATAAATTCTCATGAAACTATCATTATTTTATAGATAAACCAAGAAGACTACGGATCTCTATCATCGTGGTTAGTCTGGGCTAACTTTCAATAGCCTCATTCTTTGATAAATATACTGATATAAATTCTATTGATATTATATGATCCAAAATGAAATATGTTTCATCTAATATTCACACTTTGTAAATTTTTCATATAGTTTCTCCTTCTTTAGGGTCTTTAGTATCATTATCAAGTTGTAACTCCCTGAGATTTTATGAAATATATATATTTTAAAATTAATTTAATATTTTTATTGAAATGGAAAATTAATTTTATATTAATTTACATGCAACACTGAGTATGGAATTCATTTCATGCAATACTTATCTTAACCTTCATTACACGCAGTACCGAGTTTAAATGAAACATGACATATTATTAAAATATTATTATTTAATATGATGGTTGTAACCTAGCTATTATAATTAAGGTTAAGAATAAGATTAAATAAATTATGAAAATATGGTTTACATATTTATATAAATTTAATTATTTGGTGACAAATTAATTATAAATGAAAATAATATCCTTTTGAAAATAAAATGAAATCTTTCTCTAAAAAACTATTTTTATGCACATAAGTGTGTTTTATATAAATAAATTAACCAAATAACAATTTTCAATAATTTTAATGAAATTTCTATATTATATATTCAATAAAATATTTAACATTAATTTTATATGTTTTTAGGAAATAAATAAGAATAAATATGATTTTACGCTTAAAAACTGTATCTTTCTAAACGACAGTTTTGTCACCTTTTTACGCATTTATAATAAAATATTTTTTTGAAACTTTTAGAAAATAAATTTTATAAAAAAATTCATTATTGAAATCATAATGTAAAAATTATATTAGGATTATTTTTTGGGATTTTTCTAAAAATTCTTAATTTTTGATGAATAGTGAAAAATACTGAATTTTAATTGAAAATTTATTTTTAGATTAAATTATTTATAAAGATAAATTATATTTTAAATTTATTTTAAAGTTTAATTAGTTAAATTATTAATCCATTAATCCAATTTATATCATTATAATCAATTTCACATTATATTTTGACATAAAAATGTTGTACACATTTAAACCTTTTCTCTTTAAAAACTCGCCTTCTCATCATGTCTACTTGATTAATTTAAAATTGAACTTTACCACTTATGTGAAAGGAATTTAGAAAAATGAATTCCAAATTTTTAATCATAATAATTTATATTATATATTAAGTCCAGCTTAATTTTTGACCAAAATGAATAGTTAATGCAGTAAAAATTAATTATAGTAGTTAAGGTAAAAATGGGTTTATTGTGGAATTAAAATAAAAGGATAAGGGTAAAAATGACCATTAAAATTTTATAAAAACTAATTCATAGAAATATTTATAACAATAAATATATAAGGTTTTATAATGGCCTAATTTTGACCCATTTTACATATTAAAAAATTGGGAGTACTTATTTCTTTTAAAAAAATACCAAGTGTGTCATGTCCATCACTTATAAAAGGTAACCCTCTCCCATATTATTCAAAACTTTAAACCTATTTTTTTCAGCCAATAACTTCAAAAATAAATTCATATCTACCCTCAAGTAATCTTATTATCTTTATTTTTTGTATAAAACCATTCTAGGAAGGCTTTTAGTGCAAGCCTTTGGAGGATACCTGAAGAAGACGTGACATTCATCAATGAGCATTTTTGTTTTATTTCTTCCTACACCCCTTAATTTTATATTATACCATGCTTATATAAAAACATTATTATCATAAATATACTAATATGTTGTTATTTTAAGGTAATTTCCTATATCCATATCAACTTACATCAAATGGGTTATGAAATCATCATTTATGTGCACGACTAACTACCACCTCACGAATCGATGTCGTTCATTTTTCCATTACCACTTATAATGATTTTACTTAAAGAAGAATTTATTGTTTATATATTATATTTAATATAATATTATTATTATGGAATTTTTATATCACATATACATTCTTGATTTATATTTTTTGGGAATACAAAAACGCCGCTCTTGTGTATGGTGGACTACCACCACATGAAGTGATGCGATTCATTCAGGATTTACATGTGAAGTATTAAGGACAGTTTAAATGAAAATATATGATATATATTAAATACAAATTATTCTATAATGATAATATATATCATTTACTTTTCTTTTTTTGAAATCGATAAGAAAATGAATAAACAACGTTCATGCGTATGTACAACCTACCATCTCCATGAACGATGTATTTAATTTTCTGTCACTATATTTTTATGGACTAATATAAATAAATATATATTGAATATATAGGATATTTATATCATGGTTATAATTTTTTATACTATGTAATTGTGATCAAATTTAGAGGACCAAAAATATAAAATATCAAAACATATATGAAAAACAAAGCGGTTATTACCCAAAAGGTAACTTTAAAATAGAATTATACATAAATGGGTAATAAAAGGTCAAAATAAAATTATATATGGTATTATATATATAAATATGGTTCTTTAATATATTTATAATAAACTTATATTTATTATACAATAGTTTTGAATGGGTACAAAAGAAGTCAAGACTAAAGGTAAGAGATTTCTGTCTCACTTTTTTACTTCTGTGAGACACATGAAATATTCACCAAATATTTATTTTATGTGGTGTATATAATTACCATGAATTTATTTTATGATTTTTGTCCTTAAAATTATTTTTATTTACATATCCATTTTATAATCTCTCTTTTTTAGGGTTTATGGTTCAAAAGTTACCAAATCAATAAGACATTTTTTTCTCAATTTTCCTTCTTTAAGATATATGGTTATGTTATGAACCTATTATCTTTTAAGAGGTGTATATATAGCCCATTTTACATGTAATATAATTTATTTATTTATATTCATGATATTTTTAGTTTCTTTTAATTATATTCTTTCACATGGACTACATTTAAAAGTTACAAAAGTGGTAAATATTTTATGTTACAATCTCATAATTTATTGAGATTGTTTATGACTATGTTTCCAATGATAAAATAATATAATAATCTCTCAATAAATTCATGAATTTTATTATCCTCTTGTTATTTCATGATAATACATTTTTTCATTCATTTTTATCTCTTTATGTACTTGAAAGTTCAGAATAATATTTTTTATAAAAAGTTGTCTTTTCAATCGAAACCTCTTTTTCTTCCAAAAACTTTTTTTATAAAAATGTTTTAATTTTTTTTAAAAAGTGTTTTTTTCAAATATGAAAGGATATTTTCGTCAATAAATTCTTTAAATAATTTTTAAAATACCCCTTTATAATCTTTCATGGTTATTTTCAAATAAAATGATTTTCATAATGTTTTTTTTGTTTTAGAAATTGATTTTCTAAGAACATCTATTTTCCTCAAGAAATTTTACAATTTGTATTTAAAAATTATTTTCCATTTAGGATGACAATATTTTTGGTTAATTATGCTTTACTGGTGATATTTTCCAAGGACACCGTTTTTATTATTTTTCTTAATGGTTAATGTTTATGATGAAAATATGTTTATGAAATCCATTTCTCTTCAACATGTTATATCATGATAAAATGCTTATAAAACCCTCTTCAATTTCCATAGGAATGAATTGATTAAATGATGAAATTATTATGAACCATCTTTATTTTCCATAGGTTTCTTTATAATGAAGTTTTTATAAAACCCATTTCATTTCATGGATTCAGATATGATGAATGTTTTATGATCTTGTGGAACTCATATGTATGATTTTCATTATGTGAAGGTGGTTATGTTATAAATAAGGATGATAATAATGTTATAAAAAATGATATTGGTTATTTTATATAAAATATGGGTGGGACATATATATACCTCTAATGAATTGGGTAAATATTTATATCTCATGTGATAGACAAGACTGGAATGGTGAGTGAACCTAGTTTAGTAAGGGACTTTGTATGCTATAATAGTCTTGGGAGTGAACCTTTACTACTATGATGTTATTAATGGAACATTATTTCATGTTTATAATGTTATTAATGATCTTAATTACATGTTCACAATGTTATGTGTGAACCTGATTACATGTTTAAGATACAATTCATGGACCTGTCTTTCATTTCCATAATGTTATATAGGGACTTTATTAAATGTCCATAAGTTTATGAAGGGGCCTGATTTTATGTCCTTAACATATAGAGTAAACCTGTTTCTATTTATAAATTTTAACAATGTTATAATATTATGTGTATGCTAAAAATCTCTTTTTTATTCTAATTCTATGATCTCATGACCCATGTTCTTTGATTCCCTTAGAATTTATGTCTTATAAAATTCCAATATTTATGCCATGGAAAATGTTTATGATCTATAAAAGGTTGTGTATTCACTTAATAAGTTATGTTCATTATCAAATACCCTTATTCTAATCTTATGATTTCATATGATCATAGATTTATATCTATTATTTCTACCCTTACTAAGCATATTACCTCACCATTTCTTATATTTCTTTTCCCCAGGTTATGAAGAATGTTTTATATAGGGTATGCCTATGAATAGTAATAAATGAGAATATATTTTTGGAAAAAATTAATGATATTTCACTATAATAGAATATTGTGTTCCAAGTTTCCAATTGAACTAAACTATTATGGTCCTTAGGTGTGTTTCTGTGCAATATTATGAATATTCATCTAAAAAGATGTAATATCCATGTATGAGAAGTATGGTTTGTTATAGTTGTTATTAGATAAAATGTTTAGTTAAACCTTGGAAACTAGAATGTTAAAAATTTATCAAGAAATAGAGGGATATTTCTAAGGATATGTCTAGGGATATCACTAAGGATATGTCTAAGGATGAGTAAAAGTATAGGAAAATGATCTGTAATTTTAGTAAAGGATAAAATGAGTGATTTCCAAAAAATTTAAATCCCTATTTGTACACTATAAGTTTATATAGACTTGTAATATATGTACCTAGGGGTTATAACCTCAAAAAAACCTTATTGATATAGAATCAATTGGGAACTGGTGCATGAAAATGGGCCTTTCCGCACACCTAGGTTGACACTCCTCGGGGATATGCTTTGAAAATTCACAAAATATTTTGAACAACCATGAAGGATTTAAATAAATTATGACTACAAAAGACATAGTATAATCCTAAGGTGTTATTAATTAAAAAGAATGTGCCATGATTTAGACCTCCTAAATGCCTTTTCAGACTATGTGATTTTCCATTGTGATGAATGTTGATCACACTATGATTTTTGGTTTTATTCAATGGATGGAACCAGAAGGAACCATGTTAATGATGAATGAAATGGAAAATATAATTATTTTCCTCCTAAGAAACCAAATTTTATGGGATATGTAATGAAAAAACTCATTTCTACGAATACAAAAAACTCTTAATCTATGAATAATAGTGAACATCCAAATGAGAAAGGGAGGGAACAACATTATGTCGAGTCCATCATGAGGAAACTCCCACATTATAGTTACTAGGTAATGGATCCATACCACTAAAAAGATATTTTCCATTCTCTAGTGTTAATAGCATGAAAATTTTACTCTAGATATCTACCATCTAGAAATTTAGGTGGATCAATGGTGGAATTTTATTTAGAATATGAGGCAATGAGAAGAAATTGAATCTATGAAGTGGGATTAGTTTAAATTCTTAATTTTCAATACATAATTTCTTTGTATTATTCATAAAAAAGGGATAAGGAATTCTTAGTGCTTAAAATAAAGGATTTTGAGTATGTTGGTGCCTATAAATAAAATTTTACAAGACATTCAAGGTACACTTCAGGTATTATAATTCAGCCTGAAAGTAAAGACGATTGATTATTTAGTGGATAAAAACCAAATATCAAAAAGGCATTATCCATAAGGGAATTTGTATTCTATGAATAAATAATTATATGTGTACTAAATGTGTAAAATGGAAGCTATAAACCCTCTCGGTTTTGGTGATAATTAAAGAGAACCGGGATACCATGGAAAATCCAATGATATGTCATATGGATAGAAGAAAAGTTTCAAACTGCTAATTTCCAAAACATTAGGAAGAAGAACTTAGGTTAGTGCCTAAAATTAAAAATAATGTGTTTCAAGTCTGGGAAGAATATCCATTGAGAAAAAGAATGTATAATTGATGTGAATAGGACAATAAATTAATTAACTAAAGATAGAGATCAACAGAATATGATACCCAAAATTCAGTGTTACAAGTGCAAGGATTTTAGGAATTTTTTGAATCAATGCCTTAATACAAGGGATAATATAGATTATAATCCAAAAAAACCTCTAAAGAAAAAGGATAAATGGAAAGATTATGATATCACAATGGATGAAGTGAATCATGATAATTTAGTCACAGTTATCCTACCCACCTTAGTTGGTAATTTCATGTTTTATTTTGTATGAATGAGCCCTATGAAAATCTTATTTCTCATCCTTTAGTGAATTTTCATTTGATTATCCCTCTCTAATTGGATTCTGGAATATAAAATCAAATTTGATATTATATCGGTACTAGGATGAAACCAAGATTCCCATGAAAATGTCTTTTTATAATATAAGAGATTTTTTAAAGAATAAATGTTGAATTATATTTTTGAAGCATATACATATCCAGGTATGGTTAACTCAAGAGTTATAGATACCATCATGGGTTAATGAGTTTAAGGTTGATCATATGTTAAGAGTTATTGGGACTCCCTTTTGAGTTTTTATGTGATGAGATTTTATCAAGATTAATGATATTTTGAGATACATTTATGGAAATTAAACTCTTTAGTATTATATGTAGTGATAATTTTATTTTAGGAGGAATTAATTTAAAACTTATGAAAATATGATTAATGGATACTATAAGATTCAGTAATCTAGATTTAAAAGGTGGTTGGGATAAAAAACTTCCACAAGTTGAGTTTTCTTACAATGATAAATTTCACTTGAGCATTCAGATGGCTCTTATGAATCCATTTAGAGAAGGAAGTGTATAACACCAATGTAGTAGAATGAAGTTATAGAAAAAAAGCTATTGATACCTTAGAAGTTCGATGAGAAGGTGGAGAAGGTTAAATCCATTTAGAAATATATAAGTTCTGAACAATTTTGATAGAGATATTATGTTGATAATCATTGATTTGATTTAGAATTTGATGTTTGTGAGAAGGTCTTTCAATGAATATCTCCATGGATGAAAGTAGGGAAAACTAAGCCCTAGGTATATGAGTCTTGTTAAAATACTTGATCGTATAAGGACTATAGCTTATCAATTTGTGCTTACACTAAACCTCTCTTAGGTTCATGATGTGTTCCATGTACCAATTCTGAGGAAGTACATAATTGATCCATAACATGTACTAAACTCAAAGGTTGTACAACCAGATAATGATATTTATTATGAGGAATGACCGGTAGAGATTATGGATTGAATAGAGAAGGTTATAAACAACAAGATTATTCACTTGGTTAATTTTTTGTGGAAGAAACTCTATCTTGAGGAAGCTTTGTGGGAACATGAGGATGTAATGAGATAGAAGTATTCTCAGTTTTTGATACTAAAGTGACAAATTTTTAGGGTGAAATTCATTTTACGGGGGTAGAATGTAACATGCAGATTTTTTATGATTTTTTAAAAATTAATTTAATATTTTTGATATTTTTATTTATATGGAACACTAAGTTTATCTTAATTTAAAAAAAACACTATGTTTGGCTTGGATTACATGCAACACTGAGCTTATCTTGCATTACATGCAACACCAATCTTAGCTTACATTACACACAATACTGAGTTTTAATGATACGTGAAATATTATTAAAATATTATTATTTAATATGATAGTTGGAACCTAGCCATTATAATGGTGTATATGAATAATATTAACTAAATTAAAAAAAAATATGGTTTATACTTTTATATAAAATGGTTTCTTTTGTGACCAATTAATTAGAAATGAAAATAAAACCCGTTTGAAAATAAAAGGAAATCTTTCTCTAGAAAACTCTTTTTATATGCACAAGTGTGTATTATATCAATAAATTAACCAAATAAATTTTTAATGATTTTAATTCAATTTATATATTAAATATTTAATAAAATTTTTAATATTAATATTATATATTTTCTATATATTAAATAAGAATAAATCCAATTTTACTCTTAACAACTATATTTTTTCTAAAAAGAAATTTCATCAATTTTTACACACTAATATTAAATTTTTTTTTGAAAATTTTATAAATATTGATAAAATAAACTTCATTTTTGAAATAATTATGATTAAATTATATTTGGGTGAATTTTTTGGATTTTTTTTGAAAAGTTTCTTTTTTTGATGATTAGAGAAAAATACTGAATTTTAATTGAAAATTTTATTTTATTTTAAATTATTTATAAAGTTAAATTATATTTTAAATTGGTTTTAAAGTTAAATAATTTAACTTATAAATAAATTAATCTAATTTATGTCATTTCAATTAAATACAAATTAAATTTTGATATAAAAACATTGGAAACTTTTGATCATTTTCTCTTAAAAAACCCACATTCTCATCCTGTTTACGTGATTAATTTTAAATTGAATTTTTATAATTGTGTAAATTTAATTTGGAAAAAATAATTCCATAATTAGAATCTTAATAATTTATATTATATAATAAGTTAAAATTAAATTTTTACCAAAAATTAATAGTGAATACAATAAAAATTGATTACTGTAGTTAAGGTAAAAATGGGTTTATCGGGGGGGGGGGGGGGGTTAACTAAAAAGATAATCATAAAAATGACCTATACACTTGTATAAAAACTATTTTATGGATATATTTCGACATTAAACCTCTATAGTTCAATAATGGCCTAATTTGGACCCTTTTGAGATATGAAGAAAGTGGGATCACTTATTTCATTTTAAAAATACCATGTGTGTCCTCTCCCCCAGTTATGAAAGGACACCCCCTGTCTTCTCTTCTTCAAACCTTCAAACTTTAAAACCTATTTTTTGGCCAAGAAATTCCAAAATAACTTTCCAAATTATGTCCCTTGATCATAGAATCCCTATTTTTGGCATAAATACATCTTAAGAAGGATTTTTGAGCAAACCTAAGGAGGATACTGAAAGAATAGGTAATGTTCATCAATGGGTATTTTTGCATTATTTCTTCTTCAAAACCATTATATTTTTATTATAAAATTATTATAAAATAACCTAATTATATTAAATATACTTATAGGTTATTATGTTAAGGGAATTACCTAAAAAATCTCCACTTCCATAAAATGTGTTATGAAACCATCATCTGTGTGTAGACAGACTACTGCCTCATGAACCGATGTCATTAATTATTCCATTACCATATATCACAGTTAGACTTAATGATGAATTTATTATTTTTATATGATATTTATGATTTTATTATGATTAGATAATTTTTATATCACTCATACCTTCATGCTTTCCATTTTTTGGGAATATGATAGTGTCGCTCGTGTGAACAACATTCTACCACCTCACAAAGCTATTTGACTCATTCACACTTTACAAGGTATTTATTAAGGATAAGTTTAATTAAAATATGTGATATATATGTAATAAAAATTATTATGTAATAATAATATATTTAATATACTTTTTTTCTTTAAAACTGATAGGAAAATAAAAAAATAGTGTTCATGCATATGTATGACCTACCCTCTCTATGAATGATGTATTTAATTTTCTATCACTAAATTATATAGATTAATATAAATAAATATATAATGAATATATATTATATTTATATCATTTTTATCATTCTTGATATTATGGAACCATGATCAAAGTTAGAGGACCAAAAATATAACAAATTAAAATGTATATGAAAAACAAAGCGATAATTACCCAAAACAATAAATTAACATGGAATTGTTAATAAAAGATTAATAAAAGGTAAAAATAAAATAACATATGGTATTATATATATTAATATGGTTATTTAATGTATTTATAATAAAATTTTATTTATTATACATGAGTTTTTAATGAGTACGTTAGAATTCAAGACTTAAAGTAAGGGATTTCCATTTCACTTTTTTACTTTTATGAGACACACGCTATATTCAGCACCTATTTATTTTATGTGGTGTATATAATTCCCATGAATGTATTTTAACATGGTTATAATTAAAATTATTTGTATTTACATATCCATTTCATAATATCTATTTCATAGGGTTTATGGTTAAAAAGTTACCAAATCGGTAAGGGATCTTTGTCTCAATTTGTCTTATTTGATACATATGGTTATGTTATGCACCTATTTTATTTTAAAATGTGTATATACAAACCATTTTAAATTTAATATTATGGATTTATTTATCCTCATGATATTTTTAGTTTCTTTTAATTATATTCCTTCATGTGGATTATGTTTCAAAGTTACAAAAGTGGTAAAGATTTTATGTTACGATCTCATTGTTTATCGAGATTATTTATGAATATGATTAGGATAATAAAATATGATGATCCACTAATCCAGAAAAATATTAATTTTATTATCCTTTGGTTATGTCTTGAGAATACATGTTTTCCATTCATTTTTCTCTCTTTATAAACTCAAAATTTAAAAATAATATTTTTATGAAAAATCATCTTTTGGTTCAAAAAATCTTTTCTTCTAACAGCATGTTTTCTTAAAAATATTTTAAAAATTATTTTTTCAAAGTAGAGAGGATTTTATCCTCAATAATGTTTTAAATTATTTTTAAAAGATTCCTTTATATTTTTTCAAGGTTATTTTTAAAATAAAAATATTTTCATTATGTTTTACATTTTTAAAATTGAATTTAATAGAAAAGTTTTTTTCCTTAGGAAATGTCCCATGTATTCTTTGAAAGTTATTTTCCATATAATATGAAATTATTTGAGGTTAATTATGATCTACTGGGGATGAGATACAAGGATACAATTCTTATTCTTTCCCTGAATGGTTTATGTTTATGATGATAATATTTTTATGAAACCCATTTATTTTCCATGGGTTATACCATGGTAAAATGATTATGAAACCTACTTCTTTTTCCATGGATTATTAT
The DNA here is from genome assembly GCA_963277665.1 of Viscum album. Classification (NCBI taxonomy): domain Eukaryota; kingdom Viridiplantae; phylum Streptophyta; class Magnoliopsida; order Santalales; family Viscaceae; genus Viscum; species Viscum album. The sequence continues at coordinate 1,720,512,840 of OY728160.1, read as the reverse complement.
TTGATGAAATATTTAAATTATTATGGGACCTACTTATTTTCCATAGGTTATGCTATGATGAATTTTTTTTGAAATCCATCTCAGTTTATGGGTTCTAACATGATGGATGTTTTATGATCATATGACACACATATGTATGATTTTTATTATGTGATGGTGGTTACATTATAACCAAGGATAGTGGTTTTATTATAACTAAGGACTATGGTTACATTATAACCAAATATGGGTGGGATATATATCTCCCTCTAATTAATTGGATTAATATTTATATCTTCATAGATATATAGGATTGGAATAGAGAGTGAACCTACATTAGTAAGGGACTTTGTCCACTATGGTGGTCTTTGGAGTGAACCTTAACTACTATGATGCTATGTGTGGACCTGTATTTCATGTCCATAGTGTAATGTGTGAACCTGATTACATGTTCACATTGTTATTTGTAAAACTAATTACATGTTCAAGATGATATGTGTGGACCTGTATTTTATATACATAATTTTATACGTGGGCCTAGTTGTATGTCCTTAAGTTTATGTAAGGGTATGATTTCATATACTTAACTTAATGAGTGTACTTGTTTCAAGTTATACATTTTGACAATGTTATAAAATGATGTTTATACTAAAAATCTATGTGTTATACCAATATTATTCTTTCATTTCTCATGTTATTTAATTTCCTTATGATTAATGTCTTATGAACAACTAATCCTTATTGCATGAATCAAGTTTATGATATATGACATGTCAGGTATAAACTCCGTAAGTTATTTTCATTATAACAAACCCGTATGATTATCTTAATCTTTCATATGATCATAAATTTATATATATTTTGTTCACCATTATTGAGAATATAATATAAATATTTCTTATATTTATTTTCCCCATATTATTAAGTAAGGTTTTACATAGGATATGTATGTTAAGAGAACTAAATGGGAAGATATTTTTGGAAAAAATTGAAGATATTTCCCCAAATTAGAAGATTGTGTTCTATGTTTCGAATGGAACTAAAATATTATATTCCTCCAGTATTTTTTTGTTCAATGAAATGAATCTTCATCTAAAAATATGTAATATTCATATATGAGAAGCCTGGGTTGCAACACAAGTGGTCTTCCTACTCTTCATTTCTCTTTGAATAGATAATTATATCATTTATAAAGACAACCATAAAATGATCAAGGTAATATATAAATACTATATTCAATAAATATATGAAGATAATGGGGGAATTAGTAACACTTAATGACATCACTATATATTCATAGTGTTTATAACTTGTATGGAATTCTATATTAGGTATATCCTCCTTCTTGACCCTCCAATGATGATATCCAGAATGAAGGTAAATATTGGAAAAGTATTTCCCTCAACACACTTGATCAAACACATCATAAATATAGGGGAAAGGATACTTGTTCTTAGTTTTGATATTTTTAAGCTCCCTATAATCAATTTACAATTTCATCAATCCATATTTATATTTAATAAAAATAATAAGTGCACCCTAAGGAGACACACTTGTTTGGATGAATCACTTGTCATGGTTTTCTTGTAATTTATTCTTTAATTCCCACAAATTAATCAAGGATATTCTATAGGGAGTCTTTGAAATTGGTGTGGAACTAGTTATGAGTTATATTGAGAACTAAATTTCATGTTTTGGTGTAAGGCTAGGAAACTCTTCCAAAAATAAATCAAAAAATTCTCAAAAAATAGGAATATCATTGATTTTGAGTTTCTTCCCAACCATCTGAAATAAACACCCTTTCTGAATGGGAATTAAGTCATATACAATAGATGTGATTTCCATCATAATTTAGTAATTTTCATCACATTGATATATGATCATAGGTTTTTTAGAGAATCAAACTTGAATTCTCATCATTAATAATTAATGTGGGATTAATGTAGAGAAATACAATCCATTCCCAAGATAACATGAAATTAAACCAGAGTAAAAATGACATGATAGTTGGAAGAACATTCCCGCCAACAACAATTTGAGAGGAATCATATAATTAAGATGTGATCGTTGTACCATTATGAGGTTTCACTTCTAATTATACATAAAATAGTTTGGATTGAATCTTGAAACCCTTATAAAAATATATAGATATTAAATAATGGTTAGATCAGGATACAAATAATACATTTGAAATTCTACAGTGGATAGTAAGTGTACCTTTCACCACGTCATTATCGCACCCCTCATCAGAAATAATGATCTCATGAGAATTAACTTTTTTCCCTTGGATTAATAGGTTTTTTATGTCGATCATCATCATTAACCTTTGAATATGGTAATTGGTTGGAATAATGATCTTACTCCATGCATTTGAAACATTGCAGTGTGGTTGGTGCATTCTATGATGATTTCTCTTTATTCACATCATCAGCTGACTTCTTCCCATCACTTCAACAATCAACTATCTAATGACCTTACCTTCCACAAATAAAAAATTTACTAGTACCCCTAATAAAATATCCTCCATGCTTTTTCCTACACTTTTATCATAAATGAAATCTCATATTATTCTCTCCATGGTTCATGGATTTCCTTTAGAATTCCATTTTTCTTTCTTATCAAAAATAGTAGATTGATATGTAACTCCAACCTCTATTTCCACCATGATAGAAAATTGAAAAATATCTTTAGAGATACTGAAGTCTCTTATGGATAATTCCCTTAAAAGAACTGATTTTAAGCCACTAAATAATATGTCAACCTTAATGTTAAGTTAGATGATAATAACATAAGTGCACCTCGCAAGTCTTGCAAAATTTTCCTCATATGTTCCAACAGATTCATCACCCTTTTGATTTATCTCAAGGAAATCCTTCTCCATATTTTTATAAAGAATATGAGGAAATTAAGTAATGAGAAATATGTTATTGAACTCATCCTAATCCATGGAGTCAATTTCATTTTGTTTCCAAATATTATTGATAAGATCCCACTATTAATACACTTCACCTTACAAATGGTAGATGGAACAAATTATGTTTTCATGTTATGAAAAATGGATAATGGAATATATCTTTTCAGTGGTTCTAATCCATTTTCCAGAAACTAATTGATCCAAACATTCACTAAAAGAGTGTGTATATTTCTTCATGAATGACTTAAAAGAATGTTTTTCCTTCATTTTTTTGGAATTTCACTATTATTTACAGCTTGAGAAAGTTGTATGAGTATAGAAACATGATTTTTAATTCTATCTCCAATAAATTTTGGATGTTCTGTAGGATAATCACTTAATTATCTATCACACTCAGCAATAACATGGTTCCTTCTGGTTCAAACTATTTACTAAAACAGAAAAACATAGACTAAGAAATAATAATCAAAATGGGGAACCACATAATAATTAAAAAACACTTATAGGATGTATAAATAATGACACCATATTAAATATATGACACCATAGTTTTGTCTTCATCCATTCATGGTCATCATCTATTTAAATACTTTATGATGGTTTGTAAAGAGTTTGTGAATTTAAAAAGCATATCACTTAGGCATGTCAAACTAGCTGTGCAGTAAGGCCCGTTGTCATGCACCAGAAAATAATTGAGTCTAGCTCAATGTGACATTTTTAGATTAATTTACCCTAAGAACCTCTATTATAAAGACTCAGAAATTAAGTATATATTTTTAATTATATAGAATTATTATGAGACTGTGAAAATTGACGACACGTGATTCTGAGGCCCGGAGAGCCCAGAATGAAAATTTGATATTTTTTAGGTAGGTTCAGTAAACATGTGGGTGAGAATTTCTATCTTTTGAATCAGTGATCAGATTAAAAATCTAAGGGCATCATTTAATTTAAAACACTAGGATTCTCTTAGGCAAAGCTTAACTTTGTTCAAAAAAAGTCGAGCGAAAAAGTTATTTTTCAGACTTTCGGAAAAAATAATAAAATAACTAAAGAAGTTATTTTATTATTTTTGCAACCACTAAGAGACAGTGTCGGGACCACATCGTAATGAAAGGCTTTAATTGAGATCCATTTATTGACATGATCCTTTGGTTTTGTATCCGAGATGCTTGTAGGATTAATGGAACATTAATTGTTGTTTATAATACACCACATTAATGAACACATCATAAGTGGTTCCCTTTTATTTTATTTAATCAAACCTTTGGAATGGGTTTTGGGAGAGATTTTAGGGGAAGATCAGACAAAACACTGGTGACACCATCCTTCAACGAAGAATGGAAATTCGATGATTCCATTGAAGATTCGAACCAGACATCGACGAGCGACAACGAACATCGATGAACATCTTCGAACAATGGATTCTCCTCCTTCGTCTACAGCGAATGTAACATGTTCAAGAAGGGGTTTAGTTTATTCAAAGTGAATTATTGATTCAAATTACCTCATTCTTGAATTACATGAAGATCATGGATCAACCATCTAACGGGTTGATCCACAGACCGTTTGAATCTATGAGTGGTTATTGCGGGGAAATTAATCTGGGCATTGTATTGATTAATTTTCTTTGTTAAAACTCTAATGTAGAGGGAATGGGATAATCTAAACAAGGCCCGAAACCTCCACCACTCTTGATTTTGATGTGTTTTTTGTGATAGAATGTTCAACTTGATGACAATGTGGAACCTAGGGCAGCACAATAAAGGTGGTATCCTGGGAGGCCCATAGGCGCAGATGAGAAGAAAATCAGACCCCTGAAGCTTCACCGGTGGACCGCAGAAGTGCTGATGGTACAACGGCTATGAGGAGGTGGCGGTGCCTGCAGGTGCCGCAGCAGACAGGGTCCGGCTGGATGACATCGACCGCGTCGAGGGTGGATAGGGAACTGCGGAGGAAACTACGTGGTTACGACCGTGGTAGTGGCAGACCTGCATCTGCGAGTCCTAACTTAGATCGGTCCACCAGACTAGTCAACCAAAGGGGTGATGCCAGGCTGGCGCCACTGGTTGAAGAGAGAACAGACATAGTCCATTCAGTTGGGAGCTAGAACCGCGCCCAGCTGGCAGTCATGCCCAGTCAGCGGACCAGACCGGGTCCAGTCAGTCTGGGTTTTCTCGGGTTGGGTTAAACCTAGGTCAGACCCAAGTTGCGTCGGGTTTCCTTGGACCAAGTTGGGCCGTGTCAGTCTAACTGGGTTGGACCGGACCCAAACCCAGTTTGACCTAGTTACACTTAAAGGGCCATAACTCCTAAACCAGACATTTGTTTGACAAACCGTCTATGGTAATGGATCCCTTAGGATGGGGAAACCCTTTAGAGATACTCCACCTAGGTTTTGGAGAAAGTTGGAGTATGGCTAGGTTGGATCAGACTTGAATCCTAACAGGCCCTCGACACTAAAATGACTATAACTTACAGACTAGGCATCCGATTGATGCGCCTTTTATTGCGTTAGAACCCTTATAACATTGAGGTTATTTGAGTTATTTCTTCTTGGGACTTCATGGTAGTTGAGGTATGACCAATGGATTAAGTATAAGAATCTATGGAACTCAAGCGCAATAAGTGCAGGAATCCTGTGGCTAGCTGTCAAGCGACTTACCACCCTATGTGGATAGATGACTTATGAACCTGTCTGGATCGATGAATTATGACCCTATGTGGATTGATGACTTATGAACCTATGTAGATCAACAGTAGGGAAACCTGATGAGGACCATCCTTAGAGCATCCCGTTGTGGATTAACGACTTACGACCCTGTGTGGATCAACGACTTACGACCCTATGTGGATCGACGACTTATGACCATGTGTGGATCAATGACTTACGACCCTGTGTGGATCAACAATAGTATGACCCAATGAGGAATAGCCTTAGAGAATCACGTCATGGATCAGCGACTTACTACCTTGCATGGATCAGTGACTTACGACCCAGTGTGGATCAACATTGGAAGGACTTCTTCGTGGTACAATAGTGTAACTTCTTAACTGAATAAAATGATTTATCTTCATGAATAATAGTTATTATTCATGTTATTTAAGTTATATACCTTGTGTGAGCTGTATTTTACCTTGTGATTTGTGATTGAGATCATACATTGTGGTTTTTCTTTAGTGTAATTCTGGGAGACCTTCTGGGGTCTCGGGGTCCCTACAGGGTATTTTTATATTCAACCCTACACAGGCTTCGCCCGCTCCTTATTGTGTCTTGTGTAGATGACATAAAAATTTGACCGATATTTTGGAGCTACGACTAGACGGTGCACGGAGTTGACCAGTTGACATGGAGAGCCGCAGTGATGAGATGTACCCACCCTTCAGGTAGGATCCTTGGTGGATGACCTCAGGATCTATTTTTCCTTTATGCTATATTTTCTTTTAGTTGAGTTTTTATTCTGGTCCATTCTGCTTCAGTTCACACTTTTACTTTTAGAAGTTATACTATGTGGTTGTTCTTATTGTGTACCTGGTCTGTGTGTTTGCAGGATTAAAGGAAACACCTTCTCAATTTTAGGGATATGTCTTTCTGGTGATAGTCTCCAACCCCTGTACTGTGGAAGGCGGGCTTGGGGTAGTCACAACATGGGCCTTGGGGGATGGGTCATGAGAAAGTGGCATCAAAGGCGGTCGGTTCTACCAAAGAACTAAGAGTACGTGTTTTCAATAGAGAAATAGTGTTAAGTGTCTTGAGTTTGGATTACAGTTTGAGGAGTCTAGTTTTGGTGTAGTGGCCGATGTATCCATACACTAGGACCCTGAGTTCTGATTTCCAACTCAATGCAAGAAAAACACTTTCTGCTTGTGTTTTTGAAATGTTTTTCTTTTGATATATTTTGTGTGAACTCACCAGGTATGACTTATTGATCGTGGAAAATATGTTTCTTTACAGGATTCCACCACGCAGATAGCCAGATAGGATTCCAGAGAGAGTTTATGAAGATGGCCCACCGAGCGATTAGGCTTCGGTGTAGGGCCCTCTTATAGTGATGGTACCTTTGGGTGGTGTATCAGAAGCACCAATACTTGTAGGGAAGTAGTTGCCACCAACCCCACCATCGGATAGTGCATGAAAACCTAGTATGCTTCACATGTTCTGGTAGCATAGGCCTCAGAGGTTTCGAGGCAAGATAGATCTTCTGGCGGTTGAGGATTGGCTGGAGGCTGTGGCTAGAGTTTTTTGCCTAGTGGAGTCACCAGTAGACCAGATGGTGATCTAAGCTACTAGCCTCTTTCGGGGCACAACAGGGAGATGGTGGAGCCTGATGCTCTAGTTTCATGATGAGGAAACCCTCACCTAGTTGGACTTCAAGATCCTCTTCAGGGCATAGTTTTTTCCAGTGACACTACACTCTGTGTGTATTCAGGAGCTCATGCACTTACAACATGGAATCCTAACAATATCCCAACACTCTGCGAGATTAACTGACCTCTCCCACTACTCCACTGAAATTATACAGGACCCTTTCTTCAGGGCCTGAACCATTGAGAAGGGTCTTTGACAAGATATTAGAGTGTTGATGATATCGCTCAACATACTGATGCCAGATGGAGTGCAAGAGCAAGAACTTCAGGTGGAGAGCTTCCAAGATGAATAGACACCGACAGTGAGAGCCACCACCGAACTAAAGGTAGTTGAGAAATCTGTAGTAGGAAGTAGGTAGATGAGGAAAAGGTAAAAGAGGGCAATACCTTCTGGTGGATGAACTCAGGATGTAGGGTTAGAGGTGTGGAGCTCACGAGATAGAAGAGGTCAGCAGAGGAGAAAATTGTGCTACTCTTGTGGCAGGTAGGGTCACATGGCCCACGACTACTAGACCCACCACACCGATGATTAGAAGAAAATCGAGGGACCATCGAGGTAGAGGTAGACATTAAAGTGGGGAGGTCCGTAGGGTGGCATATGCGACAGAGGTGCTAGCTGTGCAGCAGGCGGTGGGCGACGATTTGAGGTTCTACCGCCACCTCCTACAGGTGGTCTGCCCTGACCTCAGGGAGCCGGTGGAAAGGGATGAGCTCTGCATCTGGTAGCTGAGGCCTATGACCACGATGCTCTAGATATTATACAAGTTATGATCTATGTCTACTATACCCTATCTTCTATTCTTATGGACACATGTGACAGTCACTCTTTCATTGCCAAGACTCTCGTTTGGATCTCGAATATTCCTATGGAGATGTTGGCTAGATAATTATGTTTAGAAACATTTATGGAAGAGCATTATATGATTACACACTGGTGGAGGTAGTGTGAGATTACTCTAGGAGGTGATATCTTCGATTGAGATCTCCTAGTAGCAGCATCGAGGCCTTACAACGTCATCTTGGGTATGGACTGGTTATCCATGATCCATGCTCAAATTAACTATTTTAGGGGAAATGTGCAGTGTGTCCATGATGATGGGACCAGGTTTTCATTCATCGGAGAGAAGGGAACCTTTTCAGCTCTGGATAGAATTTCTCGGAGTAGGGTGCATCCAATCACTCATTAGTTAGCTAGCCTTATCCTCGGAGTAGTTGACAAGAGGATTTTGAGAAATCATGTAGTGGTGGACCAGCATGATGATGACTTTTCTGAGGATGTTCCAGGACTAACTCCACGCAAAGAGGTAGAATTCTACATCAACCTATACCCTTAGATGACACTGATATCTACACCAGCTTATTGGATAGCTCCCACAGAGATTCGTGAGTTGAGGGTATAGTTGGAGGACTTGTAGGGGAAGGGGTTCATAAGACCCAGTGTTTCTCCATGGGTTGCCCCGATTTTGTTCTCCAAGAAGGCAGACGGGAGTTCGAGGATTTACATGGACTATTGGTGCCTGAACTAGGTGATCGTGAAGAACAAGTATCCACTCCCAAGGATTGATGATCTCTTCGATCAGCTGAAGGGAGCTCAGTGGTTTTCGAATATAGACCTCAGATCAGGCTATCATCATCTCAGGGTACGAGATGAGGATATACCAAAGGTGACCTTCAGATGCCGATATGGCCACTATGAGTTCATGGTGATGCCCTTAGGCAATACCAATGCTCCGGAAGTGTTCATGGGACTCATGAACATGATCTTCCAACCTTACCTCAATCTCTTTGTGGTGGTATTCATTGAAGACATCTTGAAATACTCAACGTTGAAGGAGGAGCATTCCACTCATCCGTAGATACTTCTAGATACACTCTAAGAGCACCAGATTTGTGTTAAGATCTTGGAAGTTCCATTTCTGGATACTGAAGGTCCACTTTCTAGGACATGTTATCTCAGAGGTCGGAGTTGCAGTGGTCGTAGAAAAGATAGAGGCAGTTCTTTCTTGGGAGCCACCAAAGAGTGTGACTGAGGTGCAGAGCTTCTTGGGGTTGGCTAGGTACTACCAGATATTTGTACCTGCATTTTTCTAGAGTATAAACAACCTTTACATCTTTGAAAAATAAGGGATATACTTTCTTGTGGATAGATATATTCCTGCAGAGTTTCCCAGAAATGAAGCAAAGACTGATGAGTGCCCCCATCTTGAGGCTACCTGAAGAGGGTCTTGAGTATGTAGTCTACTAAGACACATCAGGGACTGGACTACGATGTTTCCTCATGAAGGAGTGAGTTGTGATCACCTATGGATCATGATAGTTGAAACAACACGAGCATAACTACGTGACCCATGACATGGAGTTAGAAGTAGTGGTCTTTGCATTGAAAATATGGTGGCACTACTTGACGGGAGAATGATTTACTGTCTACTCTTACCACAAAATTCTCAGGTATATCTTCTAACAAAAGGACCAGAACCACAGACAACAACTATGGATGGAGTTCCTCCAGGACTATGACTTTGAGATAGTCTACACTCATAGTAAGGGAAATGTGGTGGCAGATGCACTTAGTAGGAGGTCTGGTTTACAATTGCTGAATGAGATGACAAAGAAGCTAGCTGTGTTGTAGTTATCATTCATGGATAGTGATGCAGTAGCTTACCTTCAGTCTATGAAGATCACTCCCCCACTCCTTTAATGAGTCATGGAGGCTCATCTTGAGGACATTGACTGCAAGACCTGACGTGCTCAAATTATCCTTAGGACAGGCTCCTGAAGGGCTTTACAAAGGTGGTGAGCACATAATCCTTTTCATAGGATGCACCATGGTGCTAGTTAATCTACGAGAGGAGGTGTTAAGGGAGTTCCACACACCCCCTTTGGCAGTACATCCTGGTGTATCAAATATGTACCAGGACCCTGGGCATCAGTACTGGTAGCTAGGGATGAAGAAAGAAGTGGCAGAGTTTGTTTCACGATGCCTCACTTTTCAAGAATTGAATATCGAGCACCAGGTTCTAGCAGGCTTGACTCATACACTTGAGGTGCTGAAATGAAAGTGGGATGGAATCTACATGGACTTAGTTACAGGGATACTGCATACGTCTAGGGTCCATGATTCCATCTGGGTGATCATTGACTAACTCACTAAGCCGACCCACTTCCTACCCATCTGAGAGCAGGGATAAGTAGAGGGCTTGTATAAGGCCCCAGCCTTAAACCTTACTTAATATTGAATTAAATGAGTAATTCACATTGAGGATCTTTTCAGGTTTATAGTTTTAGAGAATTAGGACATAACTATTACATCTCAAAAGATTACAGAGTAGTCGCTTCTACTAAATTTCCATAAAATAAAAACTCTTTAAAAGAAACATGTATAGTTCCATGTTTTAGGTAGCATGACTTTCCCTTGATCCCATCCTTGACCCTATCCCACGCTATGTCCTGTGAAAAACATTTCAAAAACTTGGGATGAGCATAAGAAGCTCAGTAAGGGATACACAAAGAATGAAAACTGTTAGTTTTTCAAAACAACAAGTAAACCATGAATACTTTATCAATGTAATACTTTTCACCTTCATGAAGTAGTAAAAACTTTTCACTGAAAAAAAAGTATCATTACTTACCTTTTTGTAACCAAAGGATTACCATAAAACCCATATAAAGAACACATAACATATATAAAGGTAACTTGGGACATAAACATACTTAAGTGGAATAACCATACGGTTGACTTCCACACATATCACTTAATGGAATAGCCATACGGCCAATTTCCATACAAACTTAATGGAATAGCCATACGGCCGAATTCCATACCCAATGCATTGGAGGTTATAACGTAACCACCCGTCCTGGTATTCACGGCACCACCCATCATAATGTCCAAGTACCATTATTACACATAAAATATAGAAAATATAAACATTTCAATAACAATATTTCATTTGCAATCACAATATATAATTCCCAGATATTGAATTAATCAATCCATTTTCAAAAACCATTTAAAAGAGATTTTTGAATCAAAGTGTCCCATACCACTTTGAAGCTTTTAATGGAATTATAATTTTAAAACATTAATGTCCATATAAATAAATACTGAAAACCATTTTTAAAACATGGACATTAAAGATAAAGATTTAGAATAATAAATCATTAAAACATTTAAAATGATATTTTTGTTAAAGAGATTTTAACAAAATGAGAGACTCTTGAATACAAATAATAGCGGAATAATATTTAATACGAACTTTATAATATCATGAGAATAAAAGGATTCATGATATAATATGTCAAAGGACAGTATACACACCATATAAGAGTGAATTGGTGCATAACAACAATGAACTTTCAATAGAAATGTCAAATGTGATGAAATCCCTTATAAAGAAGGTATCCTTTAATTAAGGACAAATCATCTCAAAAATATGTGTGAAAAATATAAATACACCCAATATAAGTGGATATTAAGTGTAAAACAATAAAATGTCATTCACACATATTCAATGGATGACATATTCAATGACTACATGTTGAACCCAAAGAAATCGAAATTGGGTTAAAAAGTTCCCTTGACAGCCTAACGGCATCACATCAAAAAGAGTTGATGAGAGATAAAAAGTGTATCTCATCACTTGGACATAAAATTTACATCAATAAGGATATATGAGAACGTATCCCAACATAACAATATGTCAACAAAAGAAGTCTTTTAAAAAAGAGGAGGGTGAAAGGTTCCCTTACCGACTTGGGTATCTTTCAAAACATACACCCCATGAAAGAAGGACAATAGATCATTGATGTAAATACTCATAAACTAAAGTATATTACATAAAGAGTAGAATAATGGGCAGTACATACACCACTCAATGGAAATTGTGGAAAATGTAGCATAAATCTCACGGGAATAAAAGTGAGATGAAATATCCCTTACGAAAAATTCGGCAGCCTAACGGCGCCACTCAAAACTTCCGAATATGGATTGATGAGATCAAATAGAGTATCCCATCATATTAAAATAGAATTTACAGCAAGTGGAATATAAAAGAAAATCCCCCAACATTGCAAGGAGGAGTTTAAAGGAAGTGACATAAAGGAGAGTACTTAAAAAGAAAGAGAGAGGTTAGATCTCTTACGAAAGTTCGGCAGCCTAACGGCGCCACTCAAAACTTCCAAAATGGATTAATGAGAGGAAGTAGGGTCTCTCATAATATGAAAAAAATAAGTACAGTAGGAGTAATATAAAAGAACATCCCAATCATAAGAAATATGAGCTTTAAAAGGAATGACATGAAAGAGTGTACTTAAAAAGAAAGAGAGGTGTAGGATCCCTTACCTCGGGTCCGACTTGACTCGATCGTTCTTTAATCTCCTGAATAATAAACTTGAGTTAATTTTTACTTCCTTAAGAACCTTTTTAAATTTCATTATTACTTTTATACCACTTATTACCATGTCATAAACATTATGTAATCATTTAAGTTAATAATATTTGTTTTGCCGATATTTGGTTCTTAAGTCGAAAGTGGACTTCTTACAATTACATGTTGTTCGTGTGGCAAAATGTTTATTATATCTAGAACTGTATTCATGATGTAGATATCATATATGTCATATATATACAGTACATTCATGCATTTATAACATTACATAATCATTTAGAGGTAAGAAATGAAATGCACCGTTCATGGAGACGGTAAGCCGTACGTACGCATGAACGCTACTTTCATTTCTATTTCGTATTTTATAGAATGGAATAATGATATAAAGGTATATTATAATTCCAGTATAATGTCATATATAATATCATAGTTCCATCCTTTATACGTCCCACATATGGTATTTAACGAATCAAATCACTTTGAGGGGGCGGTAGTCCGCACTTCCTTAAATGAAGATATCGCGTATACCCATAATGGAAGCCATAAAGTTAAGACACAAATGAAAAAATACAGAAGCATAAGTAAAACATAAACATATTATATACCATATATAAAAATAGTGACATCATAATGGCCACCTTTGAAGGTGTAAAATGAGTATTGAACAATCATCGTTCCGGGAGGCAGAATTTCGCAATCCACGGAAACCGTATGTTCTTTAACCATTTGATGTAGTTGTGTGAGAGTGTAGCTAGAATAAATCTTATAACAACATCCTAGTATATTTAAGATACTGGTGTTGTTACAAAAGAAATAAATAAAAAGAGTTTAGAGGGTTGGAGAAGCAAAATAAAACAAATGAACAAGAGAGAATGAATTACCTTTAAAAGTGTAACTCCTTTTGATTTGAGCCTAAAGGCTTCCTTTGAAAGGATTCTGCCCAAAGGGAATCCTCTAGGATGAGGAGAGGGATGTGGAGAGAGTAAATGGGAAGGGTTTGGCCGAGCCAAAGGCTTGAGGAGTGTGTGAAATGAGGTAGAGGTGGGGGCCTTTTATAAGAGGAGAGGAGGGGCACTTTTGGAAAGAAATGAAATATTACTTTATTTGAAAATGTGTTTCGGTTTTACAAGGTCCCACATTGATATAATTAGTGGATAAGGTTATAAGTGTTCGAAATCAACCCATCCAATAAGTTTTGGACATGTGTAGTTCATAGATATTACATTATATTTCCATTTTATTTTAATCGTTAAATAATGATGTCATCACTGCATCATTATTATGTCATAAATAATTTAATTTATTTAATGTCTAAAAATTATAAAAAAAATACTATGATGTAGGAAATCTTTTTAGCTTTCCAATTAATATTTATAATAAAAAATATGACTTGTATAAACCCTCTTAAAAATTGTTTTAGTAAAACATATCATGTTTGTGTCAATTTTACTTTTACATTAAATAAAATGTTATTTATGTCATTTCCCAACCAAAGTGGATCCATGGGGTCCCCAAGTTGACCCATGGATTGTCTTGGTCGGCCATGACACAAACAATTAGGGTAGGACATGTGTCAAGCTCAAATTATTCCATTAAAGCATTATTTTTACCTTAAACTACACTAATTACCACTAATCGCGATTAAAAACTTAATAAGTTACTATTCACCAAAAAATTATTTTAATCTCATTGAACCACATTTTACTTCTTAATGACAACCATGTGTGTCGGATTTTTAAAAATCAAAACACAATGATGTCAAAATTTTATTTAAACGGAAAATCAGTTTTTATAAGTACCACTTAGTGGTTTCACTATTCATCAAAAATTGAAGTTTTTCAGAAAAATCCCAAAAATTCACCCTAAGATATATTTGATATTCTGAATTCAAAAATGAAGTCCGTTTTAAAAAATTCAAAACATATAAGTCACATTAATTAATTTAATAATTAATTCCCGCTGTCATGACAAATAGCGTGTTTTATGAAACAATAAGTATCAAAAGATTGACACTAGTTTAAGTCTGATTTCAAAGTGAAATTGATTCCAACGACCACTATTGGATTTAATGGTAAAAATATTTTCTAATTTCACTTTAAAACCAATTCAAAATATGATCTAATCATATCAATAAATTAGATTAAAAAGTGGTTTTGAATTAAAATACAACATTTTACACTATTCATTAAAAAAATGAACTTTATCGGAAAGATACCAAAAAATTACACAAAGTAAATTTGGATGTCCCGATTCTTAAGAAGAGTTTTATTTGGTCCAAAAGAATGTTTAAGAGTGAACAAAACAATATTTAATGATGGTTCAACATCAAAAGGTGATAAGTGAACCTTTAGTGAAAACTTGGGCATATACGCCTAAAATTGAATTCTTTCCGTATTTTAAGCCTCTATCCTCTATTGGATAAATGTAAAAACATTTAAAAACATATATAATAATATTTTAGTTATTTCTATCCATTCCCGCCAATACAACGGCTACATGTTAACTACCATTTAAAATAATATTATTTTATTATTAGAGTGCAACGTAAGATTCCCAAGAAACTCGTTGTTGCGTGTTGGGTACGCCATCGAGCATAGCATCCCCTTTAAAGTAATATTAATATTTGATTCACAAATATGGATAAATATAAAGATGACATATTCTTTATTTACCTGGGGTGTTACATCCTTCCCCCCTTTTGGGAATTGCGTCCTCGCAATTTTAAAATTGGGCTTGGAAACATCCTTGAAAGTCCCACATCGGAACAAAAGTCGGTAAAACAAACACTTTAAAATAAAGAAAGATAAGCACAGAGGTCACCCGAGTTAACCCATACTAGGATTACAAGTATGAAAATATGGACATGGAGGAGAAAACATAGGTTTATGTTCTCATGGAGAGTGATAGAAAACATGTTTAGGAGAAAGTTAACAATGATAAAATCACAAACTTGTGATGGGTTAAACGGTATTCGATTCCCCAGTAGGAAAAGTTAATAGACAACATTTTTGTTTTAAGTTACTTTTTATTGAGGAATTTATTCATAAGGAAACATAATCACTTATCATGTTGACTTTCAACTTTTACTAGATTCCTTAGTCAAACTCATATTTTTTCCAAAAGACGAGTATTTAGGGAGACTTGTTCTTATTAAGAGTACTATAATCAACTTCTAGAGAATCACCTAATCCCCAAAACAGAACTATATACATCCCATGTATTTAGGCTTTAACCAAAACCAAAAAGGTTAGTACAAGATCAGATAATCCAGAAAAGGATAACCCCTTATAAAAAGAAAATCTATTCTTAATCTCCAAAATTTGTCCAACAAAACCCAAAGTTCAACGAGGACCATTCTATAATCAATTTGTCCATAAAATTCTTCAAAGTAAACCAATATAAGATTGAAACCCAAATATTTTAAGGATTTAGTCACATAGTCTTCCAAGTTAAATCGTAACATTTATCTCCAAACAACATCAGTTGCTCCTAAAGTCTCACATTGAATAGTAATTATCCTAATCACATATCCTCCAAAATCAACTTACTCTTAATTCATAAAATCACATAACTAGAATGAATCAGTCAAACTAACTAGGGATTCACGTAGTCCAGTGGTAGGCGATAAATACCAGTCGCACTTTGGTTGTGGGTTCGATTCCCGCAGCTTTGTCCGACGCGACGGGATGTCACACGGTCTACGTGTTGTCCTTTTTCCAAAACTATATAATTCTTAAAACATTCCCCAAAATGAGAAAAAATCTTCAAGAATAATCATAACATATTTTAACCTCAACTTTATCTCATGCCCTTCATTTTACATCATATCATATAATAACCCATAATTACCTCAAAAGTAAGGATCATATAAACCCTAATGGTTACCTTAATAATTATTACCTGAATTTCCACATCGAGTTGGCCATCTCGTACATGATGCATTAGAGAACTCACCAAGGTTGAAGTGATTGATCATGACTCCTTGATAGTTGGTTTAGAACAACTATGAGATTCCTCATTGAATCCCCATCTCATCCAGTATCTTAATCAGAGAACCACCACAGTTTCCTTCAAACCCATTGTCACTTTGGTGCCTGCTAGATCCAGCCATTTACTAAAACCAAAAAGTTCAGTGTGAGTATATCAACAAAACCATCATGTACTAATGAGGAAGGTAAATACTAAGATATACTTACTCATTCAATTTATATAAAATTAGGACTCTTTCTGAAATCCTAACCATTATGGTAATGTCACTTATGCTTAAAGAATACCCTAACCTCTAAAGTTATCTAAACCGACCTATGATACCAACTATAAGGCCCCAGCCTTAAACCTTACTTAATATTGAATTAAATGAGTAATTCACATTGAGGATCTTTTCAGGTTTAGAGTTTTAGAGAATTAGGATATAACTATTACATCTCAAAAGATTACAGAGTAGTCGCTTCTACTAAATTTCCATAAAATAAAAACTCTTTAAAAGAAACATGTATAGTTCCATGTTTTAGGTAGCATGACTTTCCCTTGATCCCATCCTTGACCCTATCCCACGCTATGTCCTGTGAAAAAATTTTCAAAAACTTGGGATGAGCATAAGAAGCTCAGTAAGGGATACACAAAGAATGAAAACTGTTAGTTTTTCAAAACAACAAGTAAACCATGAATACTTTATCAATGTAATACTTTTCACCTTCATGAATTAGTAAAAACTTTTCACTGAAAAAAAAGTATCATTACTTACCTTTTTGTAACCAAAGGATTAACATAAAACCCATATAAAGAACACATAACATATATAAAGGTAACTTGGGACATAAACATACTTAAGTGGAATAACCATACGGTTGACTTCCACACATATAACTTAATGGAATAGCCATACGGCCAATTTCCATACATACTTAATGGAATAGCCATATGGCCGACTTCCATATCCAATGCATTGGAGGTTATAACGTAACCACACGTCCTGGTATTCACGGCACCACCCGTCATAATGTCCAAGTACCATTATTACACATAAAATATAGAAAATATAAACATTTCAATAACAATATTTCATTTGCAATCACAATATATAATTCCCAGATATTGAATTAATCAATCCATTTTCAAAAACCATTTAAAAGAGATTTTTGAATCAAAGTGTCCCATACCACTTTGAAGCTTTTAATGGAATTATAATTTTAAAACATTAATGTCCATATAAATAAATACTGAAAACCATTTTGAAAACATGGACATTAAAGATAAAGATTTAGAATAATAAATCTTTAAAACATTTAAAATGATATTTTTGTTAAAGAGATTTTAACAAAATGAGAGACTCTTGAATACAAATAATAGCGGAATAATATTTAATAAGAACTTTATAATATCATGAGAATAAAAGGATTCATGATATAATATGTCAAAGGACAGTATACACACCATATAAGAGTGAATTGGTGCATAACAACAATGAACTTTCAATAGAAATGTCAAATGTGATGAAATCCCTTATAAAGAAGGTATCCTTGAATTAAGGAAAAATCATCTCAAAAATATGTGTGAAAAATATAAATACACCCAATATAAGTGGATATTAAGTGTAAAACAATAAAATGTCATTCACACATATTCAATGGATGACATATTCAATGACTACATGTTGAACCCAAAGAAATCGAAATTGGGTTAAAAAGTTCCCTTGACAGCCTAACGACATCACATCAAAAAGAGTTGATGAGAGATAAAAAGTGTATCTCATCACTTGGAAATAAAATTTACATCAATAAGGATATATGAGAACGTATCCCAACATAACAATATGTCAACAAAAGAAGTCTTTTAAAAAAGAGGAGGGTGAAAGGTTCCCTTACCGACTTGGGTATCTTTCAAAACATACACCCCATGAAAGAAGGACAATAGATCATTGATGTAAATACTCATAAACGAAAGTATATTATACAAAGAGTAGAATAATGGGCAGTACATACACCACTCAAAGGAAATTGTGGAAAATGTAGCATAAATCTCACGGGAATAAAAGTGAGATGAAAAATCCCTTACGAAAAATTCGGCAGCCTAACGGCGCCACTCAAAACTTCCGAATATGGATTGATGAGATCAAATAGAGTATCCCATAATATTACAATAGAATTTACATCAAGTGGAATATAAAAGAAAATCCCCCAACATTGCAAGGAGGAGTTTAAAGGAAGTGACATAAAGGAGAGTACTTAAAAAGAAAGAGAGAGGTTAGATCTCTTACGAAAGTTCGGCTGCCTAACGGCGCCACTCAAAACTTCCAAAATGGATTAATGAGAGGAAGTAGGGTCTCTCATCATATGAAAATAATAAGTACAGTAGGATTAATATAAAATAACATCCCAATCATAAGAAATATGTGCTTTAAAAGGAATGACATGAAAGAGTGTACTTAAAAAGAAAGAGAGGTGTAGGATCCCTTCCCTCGGGTCCGACTTGACTCGATCGTTCTTTAATCTCCTGAATAATAAACTTGAGTTAATTTTTACTTCCTTAAGAACCTTTTTCAAGTTCATTATTACTTTTATACCACTTATTACCATGTCCTAAACATTATGTAATCATTTAAGTTAATAATATTTGTTTTGTCGATATTTGGTTCTTAAGTCGAAAGTGGACTTCTTACAATTACATGTTGTTCGTGTGGAAAAATGTTTATTATATCCAGAATTGTATTCATGATTTAGATATCATATATTTCATATATATCCAGTACATTCATGCATTTATAACATTACATAATCATTTAGAGGTAAGAAATGAAATGCACCGTTCATGGAGACGGTAAGCCGTACGTACGCATGAACGCTACTTTCATTTCTATTTCGTATTTTATAGAATGGAATAATGATATAAAGGTATATTATAATTCCAGTATAATGTCATAAATAATATCATAGTTCCATCCTTTATACGTCCCACATATGGTATTTAACGAATCAAATCACTTTGAGGGGGCGGTAGTCCGCACTTCCTTAAATGAAGATATCACATATACCCATAATGGAAGCCATAAAGGTAAGACACAAATGAAAAAATACAGAAGCATAAGTAAAACATAAACATATTATATACCATATATAAAAATATTGAAATCATAATGGCCACCTTTGAAGGTGTAAAATGAGTATTGAACAATCATCGTTTCGGGAGGCAGAATTTCGCCATCCACGGAAACCGTATGTTCTTTAACCATTTGATGTAGTTGTGTGAGAGTGTAGCTAGAATAAATCTTATAACAACATCATAGTATATTGAAGATACTGGTGTTGTTACAAAAGAAATAAATAAAAAGAGTTTAGAGGTTTGGAGAAGCAAAATAAAACAAATGAACAAGAGAGAATGAATTACCTTTAAAAGTGTAACTCCTTTTGATTTGAGCCTAAAGGCTTCCTTTGAAAGGATTATGCCCAAAGGGAATCCTCTAGGATGAGGAGAGGGATGTGGAGAGAGTAAATGGGCAGGTTTTGACCGAGCAAAAGGCTTGAGGAGTGTGTGAAATGAGGTAGAGGTGGGGGCCTTTTATAAGAGGAGAGGAGGGGCACTTTTGGAAAGTAATGAAATATTACTTTATTTGAAAATGTGTTTCGGTTTTACAAGGTCCCAAATTGATATAATTAGTGGATAAGGTTATAAGGGTTCGAAATAAACCCATCCAATAAGTTTTGGACATGTGTAGTTCATAGATATTACATTATATTTCCATTTTATTTTAATCGTTAAATAATGATGTCATCACTGCATCATTATGATGTCATAAATAATTTAATTTATTTAATGTCTAAAAATTATAAAAAAATACTATGATGTAGTAAATCTTTTTATCTTTCCAAGGAATATTTATAATAAAAAATATGACTTGTATAACCCCTCTTAAAAATTGTTTTAGTAAAACATATCATGTTTGTGTCAATTTTACTTTTACATTAAATAAAATGTTATTTATGTCATTTCCCAACCAAAGTGGATCCATGGGGTCCCCAAGTTGACCCATGGCTTGTCTTGGTCGTCCATGACACAAAAAATTAGGGTAGGACATGTGTCAAGCTCATCTTATTCCATTAAAGCATTATTTTTACCTTAAACTACACTAATTACCACTAATCGCGATTAAAAACTTAATAAGTTACTATTCACCAAAAATTTATTTTAATCTCATTGAACCACATTTTACTTCTTAATGACAACCATGTATGTCGGATTTTTGAAAATCAAAACACAATGATGTCAAAATTTAATTTAAATGGAAAATCAGTTTTTATAAGTACCACTTAGTGGTTTCACTATTCATCAAAAATTGAAGTTTTTCAGAAAAATCCCAAAAATTCACCCTAAGCTATATTTGATATTATGAATTCAAAAATTAAGTCCGTTTTACAAAATTCAAAACATATAAGTCACATTAATTAATTTAATAATTAATTCCTGCTGTCATGACAAATAGCGTGTTTTATGAAATAATAAGTATCAAAAGATTGACACTAGTTTAAGTCTGATTTCAAAGTGAAATTGATTCCAACGACCACTATTGGATTTAATGGTAAAAATATTTTCTAATTTCACTTTAAAACCAATTCAAAATATGATCTAATCATATCAATAAATTAGATTAAAAAGTGGTTTTGAATTAAAATACAACATTTTACACTGTTCATTAAAAAAATGAACTTTATCGGAAAGATACCAAAAAATTACACAAAGTAAATTTGGATGTCCCGATTCTTAAGAAGAGTTTTATTTGGTCCAAAATAATGTTTAAGAGTGAACAAAACAATATTTAATGATGGTTCAACATCCAAAGGTGATAAGTGAACCTTTAGTGAAAACTAGGGCATATACGCCTAAAATTGAATTCTTTCCGTATTTTAAGCCTCTATCCTCTATTGGATAAATGTAAAAACATTTAAAAACATATATAATCATATTTTAGTTATTTCTATCCATTACCGCCAATACAACGGCTACATGTTAACTACCATTTAAAATAATATTATTTTATTATTAGAGTGCAACGTAAGATTCCCAAGAAACTCGTTGTTGCGTGTTGGGTACGCCATCGAGCATAGCATCCCCTTTAAAGTAATATTAATATTTGATTCACAAATATGGATAAATATAAAGATGACATATTCTTTATTTACCTGGGGTGTTACAGCTTGGGATGCATCTACGTAGAGGAGATAATACGACTTTATGGGGTGCCATAAAAAATCATTTCAAATTGTGATGCTCATTTTGCATCCTGGTTGTGGAATGGATTACATGAGGCATTCAAGACTTTGTTATGATTGAGCACTGCCTTTCACCCTTAGACAGATGGTCAGACGGAGCAGACCATACAGAATCTTGAGGAAATGCTCTATGATTGCGTCCTTGATTTTGGCCGTAGTTGGGAGTATCACTTACCCTTGGTGGAGTTCTCATGCAATAAAAAATATCAATCCACCATCGGCATGGCACCATTTGAGGTTTTGTATGAGCGACCATGCAAATTACCACTTTGCTAGACAGACCCATGGGAGTCATCACTTATGGGTTCAGAGTTGGTACGAGCTACCACTAAAAAGGAGAAGATCATCTAAGAGCAGACGAAAAATGCAAAAATCAAGAATAAGTCTTATTATTAGAGAATATGGAGACCCTTGGAGTTCAAGGAGGGAGACCATGTCTTCATACAGATCTCACCTCGACGAGGTTTGCAGAGATTTGGCGGGGGCGGAAAGATATCTCTGAGGTTTATCGGACCTTTCCAGATTCTCAGTAGATTTTTCGAGGTGGAATACTGGCTAGATATTCCCCCACAGATGTATTGGGTGTATAATGTTTTCCATGTGTCATAACTGAGGAGATATGTGCATGATCCATCACACGTCATCGACTAGGGAAAGCTATACATTAATGATGGGATGATGTTTGTGGAGTTCCTAGTGAAGATAAAGGATCGATAGGACTGGGTCCTTCATGGACGGTCGATTACTCTAGTGCCAGTTTAGTGGCGGCACAGGAACCTCCAGGAGATTACATGGGAGCGGGAGGCTCAGATTTGTGCTCAGTACCCCCATTTGTTTTCTTATCCTTTTTATGGATTTCATGGACGTAAAGCTCTTAGGTGGGGAGAATGTAAAGAATCGTAAATTCCATATAATTTTTTTAATTATATGGAATTATTACGAGACTAAAAAAATTTGAGGCACATGATTCTGAGGCCCAGAGATCCTAGAACATAAATTTGAACTTTTTTCAGGTACGTTCCACAAACATGCTAGTGATAATTTCTATCTTTTGAACCGGTTCTCGAATTAAAAAACCAAGGGCACCGTTTAATTCTTAGCACCAAGATTTTCTTAGGTGAATCTTAACATTGTTCAGAAAAAGTCAAATGGAAATGTTATTTTTCAGAATTTTAGAAAATAATATTAAAATATCTAAAGAAGTTATTTTATTCTTTTTGCAACTATTGAGTGACGGTGGCAGGACCACAGTATAATGTCAGGATTTGATTGAGAGTGATTTATTGGCATGATCCGTTGGTTACATAACTACGATGATCCTAGGATTAATGGAACATTAATTATGGTTCATTAATGAACCACATTAATGAACGCATCATAGGTGGTTACCTTTTATTTTATTTAATCAAACCTTTGGAATGAGTTTTGGGAGAGCTATGAGGGGAAGCTATGACAAGATTCTGGTGACATCTTCCTCCAATTAAGAACTGAATTTAGATTAAGGCATTGAGGATTTGAACCGGAAAACAACAGGAGAAGACAAATGCTGAAAAAAATCTTCAAACGATGGATTCTAATCCTTATTCTTCAGCGAATCCAATGTGTATAGGTAGGGATTTTTTTATTTAAAGTGAATTATTGATTCAACCAACCTCATTCATGAATTACATAATGAACATGGATCAACCAACTAATGGGTTAATCTTCAAACTGTTTGAATCTACAAGTGGTTATTGTGGGGAAATTAATCTAGGCATTGTATTAATTACATTTCCCTGTTAAAATAGTAATGAAAAGGGCACAGGACAATCCGAACAAGGCCCAAACCCTCCGTCTCTCTTGGTTTTGATGTATTATTCATGGTAGAATGTTCAACTTGACGACAACAAGAAACTAAGGGTCATGTAGTAATGGTGACATCTGCAGAGGCCTATAGGTGCAGATGGGAAAAAAATCGGACCACCGAAGCTTCACCGATGACTCGTGGAAGTGCCGCCAGCGCGGCACGACTGACGCAATAGTGATGGAAAGCTCTTGACAGCCATGAGGAGGTGGTGACACTCACAGGCACTACAGTGGAAAAGAGGCAGCCAACTGACACCGGCCATGTCGAGGGAGGATGATGTGCAATGGAGGAGACATCGCTGCTCCGGTCGTGGCAGTGGCGGACCCGCGTCCGCGGTACCTACCCTAGACCGGTCCATCGGACCGGTAAACTTAAGGGGGGGGGGCAGCCTGGTATTGACAGTTGAAGAAAAAATTGATAGATTCCATTTGGTGGGGACCTGGGACCGTGCCCTGCTGGCGGCCGCCCCCAGTCGGAGGATCAGATGGGGTCCAGCCAGTCCAGGCCGGGCCCAGCAGGCTGGGTCTTCCTAGGTCGGGTCCGACCCGGGTTGAACCTGGGTCGGGTCGGGTTGACCCAGACCGAGTTGGGTCGGTCCGACTGGGTTATACTAGACCTGGACCTAGTTTGACCTGGTTACGCTTAAAGGGCCATAACTCCTATACCAGACATCCATTTGACAAATCGTCTACAACAATGGAACCCTTAAGACAAGGAAGTTCTTTTGAGATACTTCACTTGGGTTTTGGAGAAAGTTTGAGTAAGGCTAGGTTGGATTGGACTCGAATACAAAAAATCCATCGACACTAAAATACCTATAACTTACAGACCGAGCATCCGATTGATGCGCTATATGTTGCGATATAAACCTTATGAAATGGAGGTTCTTCAGGTTACTTCTTCGCGTGACTTCTTGAAATTTGAGGTACGACTAAGGGATTAATGAGCAGAATCTATGGAACTCAAGTGCACCAAGTGTGGGAATCCTGTGGGTGGCTCAAGAAACTCACAAACCTGTGTGGATTGATGACATACAACCCTGCGTGGATCAACGACTTACGACACTATGTATATCTACATAAGAGTAACCAGATGAGGACCAACCTTAGAGTGACCCATCGTGGATCAATGAATTATGACCCTGTGTGGATCGACGACTTACGACCCTGTGTTGATCAGCAATACCGTGACCCAATGAGGACCTGCCTTAGAGAGGCCTGTCATGGATTAGAGACTTACAAACCTATGTGGTTCGGTGAATTATGACCCTATGTGGATCAACATAGGAATGAATTTTTTGTGGTATAGTAGTGGAAATTATTAATAGAATAAGATTATTTAGATTCATGACTAATCATTATTATTCATGTTCTTTAAGTTATATACCTGGTGTGAAATGTCTTTTACTCTATGCTTTGTGATTGGGATCATGCTTTGTGGTTTTTTATTTGTGTAATTCTAGGATACCTTCTGGGGTCTCGGGGTGACTATTGGGTATTGTTATACTCACCCCTGCATGGGCTTCGCCCGAACCTTGTTGTGTCTTGTACAGAGTGTGAACAACTTTGACTGAGATTAGGGATCCAAGACTAGAAGATGCATGGAGGTGACCAGTTGACGTGGAGAGCCGCAGGGACAAGCTATACCTACCCATCAGGTAGGATCCTTGGCGGACAACCTTAGGAGTTGTTTTTCCTTTCTTCTGTATTTTCTTTTAGTTGGGTTTTTATTCTGGCCCATTCTTCTTCAGTTCACACTTTTACATTCAGCAGTTATACTATGTGGCTGTTCTTGTTTTCTACCTCGTTGGTGTGTTTGCAGGATTAAAGACAATGCCTTCCCAATTTTAGGGATATGCCTTTCTGGTGCTAGTCACCAACCCCTGGCCTATGGAAGGTGGGCTTGGGGTAGTCACGACAGGGGCCCCAGGGGACAGGTCATGACATCTATGCTATATCCACATCCACTTTTAGTATCCATACAAGGATCTAATTTCTTTAATACCACTCACTATATCCTTTAACAAAAATCTAGGAAATTTTCCTATACTTTGAATCATCCTTAGACTTATCCTTAAACATGTCCTTTGGGATCTCACTATGGTTTTCTCAGCATAGTTTCCAAAGGTTATCAAAACCTATCCTATGATACTAACTATTTCAACCCAGGATTATCATTCATAGATATTACACCATTTTTTATGAATATTCATTACATTAAACAAATGAAAACATTTGGACCATAATAGTTTAGTGTATTTTGAAACTTGGAAACACAAACAACTGGTCCATAAGTAAACTAAATCATCTACCACTATGATATTCATAAATATCCCTCTTCTTATATGTATCATACGTAATAAATTTATTTAAAACTTTCAAAAAGGAAACATAAGAAAGTGTGAGATCAGATTCTCAGTAAGGGTAAACAAGGGAGATAAATAATCATAACATGAACATAAGGGTTTGAGAACATCATCTTAACATTTGAAAACCAAACCCTTCATATCAAATATCACAATATTGAGTCATTAAATAAAGAATCCCAGTTCATAAGACATGAATCATAAGGGAATCAAAGAAAAAAATTCACAAGAGAACAACATTGGCCTAAGACATAGATCTGTTGCATACACATAACATAGAAAATAATTTCCATATTAACCCAAGCTCATTTCCAAGTCTAGCATAGTGGAATGTGTTAACTCCCCAAAACATGATAGTAGTCAAGGTATACTCCCAAGACCATCATATAAAACAAATTACCTTACTGAATGGGGTTTACTCCCTATCCTAGTCATAATTATCTCATGATATATAAATCATTACCCAATGCATTGGAGGGAGATATAGGTCCCATATATCACATAATGAAAACAATATTTATGCGTACCATAAGATTATAAAACATTAATCATATCCTAACCCATGAAATGAAATGGGTTCCATAAAAATTTCTTCATATCATAACTTGTATAAAAGAAATAGGTTTCATAATCATTTAATCATTTAATCATAACATAACCCATGGAAAAAGATGTGTGTTTCATAATAATTTTATCATGGTATAACATGTGGAAGTGAAATGGGTTTTATAAACATCATTCCGTTATAAATATAAACCATTAAGATAAAGACTAAGAATGGTATCCTTGAACCATATCCCCAGTAAGGAATAAGTAACATCAATGTATGTTATCTTATATGGAAAATGATTTTTATCGGACATTTAAAACATTTCATGAGGAAAATATACTGTATACTATAAAAAAACATTGTTTAAAAACATTTATAATTTTGAAAATATTTCTCATTAGAAATAAATTTGAAAAAATATAAAGGAAGATTAAAGTAAAATAATATTCATGTCAATGGGAAGTTTTTTTATACCATACATTTTAAATAAAAGATTCCTTTTATATTTTCTGCAAAATCCAAGTGGGTATTTTTTGGAAAATGACATGAATATTCCTTTCAATTTTTTTTAAAATTAAAAAACGTGTAAAAATTTCTTTTAAAAATAATTGGACAATAATAAAACTTTTTTTAAAACATTTTTTTTGAAAACATGGTTTTGGAAGAAAATGAATTTCTGACCGAAGAGAGAAATAAAGTCAGATTTTAAAAAAATAATAATTTATTAGTTATTTTAAGTATCAAAGAGTGATAAAATGGTACTATTATAAGAAAATATAATGAGTAACCATAAAAGAAGAAAATTCATGTGTTTTTTGAGATAGGTTTCATAATATTTTATCATAAAAAACATAATCATAAATAATCTTGATAAATGATGAGATTGTAACATAAAATCAGTATCACCTTCGTAACATTGAATCGTAAGACCCATGAATCAATAACATAAAATAGAACTTAAAAAATCACAAGAATTAATTAATTCATTATATTAAATTTAAAACAGGCAACATATAAACCTTGTGAAATAATATAGGTGCATGACATAATTTATGTCTCTAAGTAGAAAAATTAAGGCAAAAATCTTTTACCTTAAGTCTTGATTTCCTTCATACACATTTAAAACTCATGAATAATAAATATAATTTTATTATACATCTATTAAATAATAATATTTATATATATCATAACATATATGATTTTCTTATGACCTTTTATTACCCGTTTATTAACAATTCCATGTTAAAGTTACATTTCTGGTAATAACCGCTATGTTTTTCATATATGCTTTGATTTTTTATTTTTATTCCTCTTAATTTGATCGTTATTTATTCATATAAATAATTTTAAAAATTATATAAATATTATATATATTCATTATATATATATATTTAGAGTAATTCATAAAATTTAGAGACAGAAAATAAAATACATCATTTATGGAGACGGTAGGCCTTACATATGCATGAACGTTGTTTCTATTTTATTTTTGGAATGAAATAAAAAAGGGAAATAATATATTATAATAAAATAATATTTTTTATATTATATATAACACATATTTTCATTTAACCCATCTTTATTACCTTTCATATAAAACATTAATGAATCACATCGCTTTACGAGGCTGTAGTTCTCTGTACACACGAGTGATGTTATCATATTCACACAAAATAAAGAGTATGAAGGTATGATTCATATAATAATTCAGGAAGTATAATGATATAATATATATCATATATAAATAATAAATCCATAATTATGTATATCCTCGAGAGGTGGAATTGGAAAAACGAATGACATTGGTTCGTGAGGCTGTAGTCCACCGTACACACAAACGATGATTTATTAACCCTTGTGATATAAGTGGAGATGGTTCAAGGTAATTCACATAACATAAAAACATGTTTGTATATGGAATATAATAATGTTATTATATCATCATGGTATAATTATACTTTAATGAGGAGGAGGAAGAAATAAAAAAATGGTTGTTGATTAATATTACCTCTTCTTTAGATATCGTCCTTAGGTTTTCACTAGAATCCTTCCTTGGTTGGATTTATCTATAAAATAAGGATTATATTATGAGAATAAAGAATTTTGGTATTTATTTTTTTAGGAAAAAACCTGAAAAAATGGTTTGAATGTGTTAATATGATTGGATAAGGGGTGGCCTTTTATAAGTGAGGTGAGCTGTACACTTGTAATTTTTTTAAATAAAGAATTCCAGACAAGTTTTTTTCATGTAAAAATGCTCCTATAGTGGATCATTATCAAGAATAAAAGATATAAGGTTGAAATATGTCTAGAAAATGGGTCTTTTACTAGTTTTGGGTTATTTTTAACCCTTGTATTTTTAGTTTAACCATCAGTAAACCCGTTTTTACCTTAACCACAGTAAATATTTTTTTACTATTTTTACTATTAATTTTGGTCTAAATTTAACTTGAAATATTTTGATAATATAAATTATTATTATATAAAATTTTTAATCCATTTTTACAAAATTAATTCATATAATTGTAAAATTTTAATTTAAAATTAATCTCAAGGACGCGACGAGAAAGGATGGGTTTAAAGAGAAATGTTCAAAAGTTTACAAAGTTTTTATATCAAAATTACATATAAAATTGATTAAAATAACCTAAATTAGATTAATGTTTGTATAATTGAACTGATATCACTTTAAAGAAATTTAAAATAAATTATAAGTTTTTATATAAATTTAAAAAGGGAGTTTTCAATTAAAATTCAGTATTTTTCACTATTAATCAAAAAATAAAACTTTTCATAAAAATAACAAAAAATCAAACTAAGATAATTTTGACTTGATGATTTCAAAAATTAAGTTTATTTTATCAAATTAATTTTCAAAAAATTTTAAAAATTAATTTTATTATTGTTCATGAAATGAATTAATAATGAAATATTTTTTGAGAAAAAGTATTTTTGAAACATATAATGATTTTAATGAAAATTAAGAAATTTTTTTATCAATATTTATTATTTATATAAACAAATTATACATAATATTTTAAAAGTTGTTATTACTATTCAACTCACTAAGTTTAATTTCTAAGTTATAACAATTGTGTTTGAATAAATATATTAATAATATATCATGGTTTTGTTAAAACCCAGTGTCATGTGTAATGCAAACTAATCTAGTGTTGTGTACATCATAATCTTAACTTGATTTTTCTTTTAATGAAGTATATCAATGAAATTTAATTTATTCAAAAAAAATTCTCAAAAACCAAGGGTGTTACATTATACCCCATTAAAATGATTCTTCCCTCGAAAATCTTCACTCTGATGCAAAAAAATATGGATACTTCTGCCTCATGATATCCTCAAGTTCCCAATTAGCTTTCTCAAACTAGTTGTTTATCACAAATAATTTAACCAAGTGAGTTGTATTGTTATGTAGAAGTTTCTCTATATGATCAAGAATCTCCACCAATTTTTCTTCATAAGAAATATCACGCTTCAGGTGCATAACCTCTACATTTTGGACATGTAAATGGTTCGGTATGTACTTACTTATGAGAGATGAATGGAAAAAATTGTGTACTTGGGAGAGGTTTGGTGGAAGTTATATATGATAGGATACTATCCCAATAAGATCAAGAATTTCAAAGGGACCGATATACCTAGGTCTTAGTTTTCCTTTCTTTCTGAATCTCATAACCTTCTTCCATGAAGAAATTCATAGAAAAAACATGTCACCAACTTCAAATTCAAGATCATTACAATGATTATCAACATAAGTTTTATATCAACTCTGAGCTACCTTGATGTGTTATTGAATGTTTTTAACCTTATTTTTCTTTCTTCAGCTATCTCAGGTCCTAATTGATTTCTTTCTCCATTTCATTCTAGCACATTGGAGATCTAAACTTCTTTCCATTGAGGGATTCATAAGGAGCCATCTAAATGATCGAGTGAAAGCTATTATTGTATGAAAAATCAACTAGAGGAAGGTATTTATCCCAAGACACTTTTAAATCCAAAGAAAAATATCTTAAAATATCCTCTAGGGTTTGAATTATTCTCTCAGACTAACCATCAGTCTAAGGATGATACCCAGTGTAGAAACTCAACTCTGTATCAAGAGCTTGCTAAATAATTTTCCAGAACATTGAGGTAAACCTCAGATCCTGATCAAACATAACAGAATATGGTACTACATGAAACCTTACCACTTACTTAATGTATATACTATCAATATGATCCATAGTGAAGTCTTTCATAATAGTGATAAAGTATGTTGACTTAGTAAGGTGGTCAACTACAACCCATATATCATTATTCCCTTTAGACATTTTGAGGCATCCAATGAAAAAATCAATTGTGATGTTTTCCCATTTTCATTACGATATGGGTAATGGATTTAACATCCCCTTATAATTTGGTCTTTTAGCCTTAAATTTCCGACATAATAAGAACTGAGATAAAAACTTTTCAATATATCTCTTTAGGCCATCCCACTAAAAATACTCTTTCAAATATCTATACATCTTCATTATTCTTGGTTGAATAGAGAATAAAAAACTATGGAATTTCTCTAATAACTCCTTAAAATATATTATGGATAGAAAGCATGAATGATTCATGAAACTTATTATTCTATCTTGATGAAGGTTAAACTTTGGAACATTTATTACCTTCCTTTTCATCTCTACATCTTCTTTATTTTTGTATTTAATCTTCACTTGGATAGATGGTTAAACATTCAATTGAGCAAGATAATATTTTCCCCCTTACTTTTGGATTTCCAAATCCATATTTTTTGAATCTAGAAATATTAAATATTTTATAATCCTTATCATGGATAAACTAACATGATCCTTTCAAATCAAAGCATTGATCAGCTTATTCATTTTACCACAGTGGAAATGTATTGAGAAATAATAATATTTAATAATCTATAACCATATTATTTAGTTCCTATTCAACTCCTTCTATGTGAATATATACTTTAAATTTTTTGATCAGTATGTATAACACACTTTTCTCTATAAAGATAATTCATCCATATCTTTAATGTAAAAATTACCATATCTAACTCCATATCATGAGTTGAGTAATTGTTCACATGAATATTCAACTATCTTGAGGCATAAGATATACACATTTAATTATGTATAAGAACACATCCTAATCCCTTCTTAGATTCATCACTATAGATTAAAACCCATTTCCCACTATAGGGTAATGTAAGCATAGGTTCTCTGACTAATATTCTATTCATTTCATTGAAATTTTCCTCACATTCATCTGTTTAGAGGAACTTGGATCCATTTAGAGTTAACTTGGTCATATAATTAGATAGTCATGTGAAATTCTCCACAAAATTTCAATAATATCCAACTAAAATAATAAAACTATAGATCTCAGTTACTATGGTTGGACTAGGACAACATTCAATAGCCTCTGTCTTTGATGGATCTACCGATATACCCTCTCCTGAGATTATATGACCCAAAAATGAAACCCTTTTCCTCAAAAATTCACAATTTTTAAAATTTTAATATATTTTCTCCTTCCTTAGTGTCTTTAGTACAGTTACAAAGTTATATTTATTCTATTACATTCTATTTAAATAGATAATAATATCTTCTATAAGGATTACCACAAACTGATCAATACAGTCTCAAATGACTCTATTCATTAAATCCATAAAGATAGTTAGGGAATTATAACATCTAATTATATCAATATATATTCATAGTGTCCATACCTTTTATGGAATGTTTTCTTGGTTATATCCTCCTTCTTAACCCTCAATTGATGATATCCATAATGAAGGTAAATATTAGAAAAGTTTTGATAT
This sequence comes from Viscum album, assembly GCA_963277665.1. Lineage (NCBI taxonomy): Eukaryota > Viridiplantae > Streptophyta > Magnoliopsida > Santalales > Viscaceae > Viscum > Viscum album. The sequence goes on along the minus strand of OY728160.1, from coordinate 1,720,480,329 downwards.
CTATACAGTTGATCAAACAAGTCCTAAATATAAGGAAGTGGATACTTGTTCTTAATTTTTATATTTTTAAACTCCTAATAATCAATTTATAGTTACATCAATCCATCTTTTTTTAACAAAAAGAATAAGTGAACAGGTGACACACTTGGCTAAATGAATCCCTTATCAAGGTTTTTATGGAGCTTCTTATTTAATTCCTATAACTCAATCAGGGTCAATCTATATGAAGTCTTAGAAATTGGTGTTTCACAAGGTATGAGTTATTTTAAGAAATAAACATCATTTTTTAGTGGAAGGATAGAAAATTCTTTTAGAAATACATCAACAAATTCCCACAAAATAGGAATATCAACATAGTTTAATTTCTCCCAAACTATCTAAGATAAACACCACTTTTATAAAGGAATAAAATTGAATAAAATCGATCTGATCACCATCATAGGTTCTTACTTATCATTACTTTTTTTAATGATCATAGTTTTTTAACATAAAACATGACTTCAATTCCTTGAAATTTAATGTGGGATTTATGTATAGAAATCTAATCCATGCCCAATATAACATCAAATTAAACTGTAGGAAGAATGATAAGATTTATATGAATCATATTCCCAATAACATCAACCAGAGATGAATCATATAATTGAGATGTGTCATCATACATTAGGGGTTTTAACTAAAAATTGTACATATAATCATTTTTTAGTATCTATATACCCTTAGAAAAATCTTTAGATATGAAAGAATGGATAGATCTATAGTCAAATAAGACATTATCCATTATATATTAGATGGTAAGTGTATCTCTCACCATGTCATTATCACACCCCTCATCAAAAACCATGTTCACATGATATTTCCCTTTTTCACTCAACTTAAGAGGTTTCTAAAATTCATCATCATTATTAACCTTCATATTTGGGAATTTGTTTTCATAATGCCCATACTCCTTTCATTTGAAATAATGGAGTGTGGGTGGTGCATTCTATGTAGATTTCTCTTTATTTTAAGAGTTAGATAATTCTTCCCATCACTTCGACATTCAATTTCCTAATGAAATTCTCTTCCACAATTAAAACATTTACTGGACCCATTAGAAAAAATTTCCTCCATGCTTATTCCAACACATTTAGCATAAAGGAAATATCATATTCTTCTATCCATGGTTCTTAGATTTTCCTTTGAATTCCATTTTTATCTTCTTATAAAAAACTTGATATTGGTATGTAACTCAAACATTAATTTACACCTTGATATCATATAGAACAATATATTCATAGATACTTAAGTCTCTTATGGATAACACCTTTTAGAGACCCAGTTTTAGGACCCTGATGAATCGATCAACCTTACTTTTTGGTTGGATGATAATACCAGAAGCGTACCTCACAAGTCTTGTGAAATTTGGATCATAGGTACCAATGGATTCATCATCATATTACTTTAGCTCATGGAACTCGGTCTCTATATTTGTATGAATAATATGAGAAAAATACTTATTAAAAAAATAAGTTATTGTATGTGTCCCAATCAATGGAGTCAATTTTATCCCATTTCCTTGTATTCTTGATAAGAGTTCACCATTGATCCAATTCAACTTCCAAACGGTAGAAAACCCAAATTACATTTTCATGTTTTAAACCATGGAGAATGAAAAATATATTTTTAGTGTTGCTAATCCATTATTTAGAAACTAGTGTATTAGAAGACCCACTGAAAGAATTTAGATGTTTCTTTATGAAGGACTCAACAGAATGTTGTTCCCTCATTTTTTCATTTGAAATTCCACCAAAATTCATATATTAAAAAAGTTATGTGATCATATCAATGATATTTTACATTCCAAATCCCATAACTTTTGGATTACCAAGAGGAAAACAATTTCATTGTTCATATCACTCAATATTAACCTTGTTTCTCTGGGTTCTAGCCATGGAATAAAACTAAAAATCATATTATAAGAAACAATAATCATGATGGGGAACCAAATAATCATAAAAAATAACATATAGGATGTCTAAATCATGAAACATTCTAAAATAAATGACACTATAGGTTTATCCTAGGTCATTTGTGGTTATCATATATTTAACTCCTATATGATGGTTTATAAAGATCATGTGAATTTCCAAAGCATATCCCATAGGAGAGTCAATCTAGATATTCCGCAAGGCCCATTTTCATGCACAAGGTAATGATTGAGTCTATCTCAATGCACTGTTTTTAGATTAATTACCCCCAGGTACCTCTATTCTAGAGGAAAATCCACTTGTAGTATCTAAAAAATGAATTAAATTTCATGGAAACCACTCTCTCCATCCTTTACCAAATGTTTAAGACATTTTCCTATACTTTGAATCATCCTTAAACATATCCTTAGATATGTAACCAAGGATCTCACTAAATTTTTCTCATCCTAGTTTCCAAAATTTAACTAAACATTTCCTATGATACCAACTATAGTTACCTATGATTATCATACATATATTACATAATTTTTGAGGAAAATTCATTACATTACACAAACACACGCTTGAGTACCATAATAGTTTAGTGTCTTTAGAAGCATGGAAACACAAAAAACTAGCCCATAGGTAAACTAAATCAACTCCCACTATGATATTTGTAACTAAAAACCTACTTAGATATATCATACATAATAAATTTATTCATAACTTGGGGAACTTAAACATAAGAATGGGTGATCTGAGATGCTCAGCAATGGTAAACAAGGAAGATATGTATTCATAGAATGAACATAAGGGCATGAGAACATGAGAATAAAATTTTAAAACCCTACCGTACATATAAAATACCACAATATTGAGTCAAAAAATAAATATTAGCAGTTCATAAGACATGAATCATAAGGTAATCAAATAACATGATCCATGAGAGCACAACATTAGAAAAAGACATAAATTTTTGTTATACACATAATCATAGAAAATCATTTCAATATTAGTAAAGGATTACTTCCAAGGAGATAATAATGGAATGGATTCACTCTCCAAACCAACAAAGTAGTTAGGCTTCACTCCAAATACCATTATATAGGAAAAATTACCTTACAGAACTAGGTTCAATCCCCATTCAAGTGTTGTCTATCTGATGAGATATAAATATTTACCCAATACATTGAAGGGAGATATAAGTCTCACCTGTATTATAAGGAAAATAATATTCATGCATGCCACAAGATCATAAAACATTCACTATATCATAACCCATGAAATGAAATGGGTTTTATAAAAATTTCATCATATCCTAACATGTAGAAAATATATAGGTTTCATAATCATTTCATCATAGCAAAACCCATTGAAATGGAAGTATGTTTCATAAGAAGTTTATCATGGTATAACCTATGGAAGAGAATTGGGTTTCATAAAAATAATTCCATAATAAATATAAACCATCCAGAGAAAGAATAAGAATGGTATCCTTGGACTATATCCCTAGTAAGTAATAGGTAACATCAACATATGTCATCTTAGATGGAAAATGATTTTGATCATTTATTTAAAACATTTCTTGAGGAAAATATCCCTTCTTATTTGAAAAAAACTTTTTAAAACAGAAAATATTTTGAAAATATTTTTATTTTCAAATAAACTTGATATATTATAAATGAATCTTCAAATCAAATAATTGTTATGAAAATGGAAAGTTTTATTTATGTCGAAAAAATTAAAACAAATATTTATTTCACATTCTAGGTAAAATCCAAATGGGAATTTTTTAGAAAATGACATGAATATTCCTTTGAATTTTTTTTGTAAAAAATTAAAACATGGGTAAAAAAATGTTTTAAAAATAATACGAGAATAATAATTTTTTTGAAAACATTTTTAGAAATCATGGTTTTGCAAGAAAAAAGATTTCTGATTGAAGATAGAAACAAAGTCATGTTTTCTTAAAAACATTTTCTCAATTATTTTAAGTAAAAAAGAGTTGGAAAATGGTACTATTACTTTAAAATATCATTAATAACCATAGGAGAATAAAATTCACGAGTTTATTGAGATATGTATCATTATATTTTATTATTTTAAACATAATGATAAAAAATCCTATTAAATGATGAGATTCTAACACAAAATAATTACCACTTTGGTAACTTTAAATCATATCCACCCTGAAGTAATATAATAAAATGGAACTTAAAATATCATTGGGATAAATATATTCATGATATAAAATTTTAAATTGGAAGTATATACACCACATGAAATAATATAGGTGCATAACTTAACATACATCTCAAAGAAGGAAAATTATGACAAAAACTCCCTTACCTTAAGTCTTGACTTACTTCGTACACTTTAAAACCACTTGTATAATAAATATATTTTTTTTATAAATATATTACAGAATAATATTTATATATATCATACAAAATATTATTTTATTATAACCATTTATTAGAATTTTATTAATAATTCCATGTTAAAGTTATGTTTAGGGTAATAACTGATTTGTTTTTCGTATATGTTTAGATTTTTTATTTTTAGTTCTATTAATTTGATCATGATTTAAAAATATCCATAATTATAAAAATGATATAAATATCACATATATTCATTATAAATGTTTTTATATTAATCCTTAAAATTTAGTTATAGAAATTGAAATATACCGTTCATAGAGACGGTAGGCCGTATGTACGCATTAACATTGTTTCCATTTTATTTTTAGTTGGAAAAAATAAAGTTAAATGACATATTATCATTTAAAAAATAATTTTTATTCCAAATATATAAAATATTTTCATTAAATACATCCTTATTACCTTCTATTTAAATTATTAAAGAATCACAATGCTTCGTGAGGTGGTAGTCCTCCATGCATATGAGTGACATTATCGTATTCCCAAAAAAAGGAGAGTATGAAGGTATGTGTGATATAATTGTTCCATAAGTATAATAATATCATAAATATAGTATATAAATAATAAATACATTATTATATCTAGCCTTGGGAGGTGTAAATGAAAAAATGAATGACATCAGTTCACAAGGTGGTAGTCCACCGTACACATGAACAATTATTTTGTAACCCATTTGATGGAAGTGGATATAGTTTTAGGACTTTCAATTTACATAATAAAATCCAAGTATATTTTAGATACTAATGTTATTATATCATCATGGAATAATAATTATTTAATGATGTGGAAGAAGAAATAAAACAAAAACTCTCATTGATGAATGTTACCTCTTCTCCAGGTATCCTCCTTAGGTTTGCACCAAAATAATTCCTTGGTTGAATTTATATCCAAAATAAGGATTATAAGATGATATTATTGAATTTTTTAAGTTATTTGGTAATTTATTTTCTAAACCAATATGTTTTGAATGTGTGAAGAGGAGAGTAGAAGGGGAGGCCTTTTATAAGTGAGGTGAGTGGAACACTTGTTATTTTTTGAAAGAAAGAATTACACCCATATTTTTTTCATGCCACAAGGATTAAATAATGACCCTTATAAATAATATAATATATAATTTCTAAATATTTCCATCAAATTAGTGTTGGTAATTTTTTTTTATTTTTAACCCTTAAATTTTTATTTTAGCCCCTAGTAAACCCATTTTACCTTAACCATAATAAATAATTTTTACTGTTTTTACTATTCATTTTGATCAAAAATTAATTTGAACTTATTATAAAATAAAAAAAAATATGTTTATTAAAAATTTGGAATCCATTTTTCTAAATTTTATTCACATAATAGGTAAAATACAATTTAAAAGTAATCTTGTAGACGCAATGAGAACGAGGGGTTTTAAAGAGAAATTGTTCAAAAGTTTACCACGTTTTTATATCAAAATTCATTATGAAATTGATTAAAATAACATAAATTGGATGAAATAACATATAATTGAAATAAATTTTCTTTAATTTTTTTAAAAAATATAATTTAACTTTATAAAAAATTTAAAATAAAAGGCTGTTTTCAATTAAAATTTAGTATTTTTTACTATTCATCAAAAAATGAAATATTTTAAAAAAGTTAAAAAAATTCACCCGAAGATAATTTTGAAATGATGAATTAAAAAATGAAGTTTATTTTATCAAATTAATTTATTAAAAGTGTCAAAAAATAATTTTATTGTTGTTCACAAAAATGAATAATAAAAAATATTTTTTTGAGAAAAAAGTATGTTCGAGACATATAAAGATTTAAATGAAAATTAAGTATATCTTTATCAATATATTTTATTTATATTAAACCATTATATAAAATATTTAAATAGTATTTATTTCTATTCATATTGATAAGTTTAATTAATAGGTTACAATGGTCACTTTTGAATGACTGTATTAATAATATATCACGGTTTTGTTAAAACCTAGTATCAGGTGTAACGCAAGCTAACCCAGTGTTGCGTGTAGTGAAATATTAACATGGTATTTCATGTAATTAAATATATCAAAGAAATTTAATTTATTCAAAACAAATTCACAAAAATATATAGGTGTTACATTCCTCCAGTTGACCGACCACACGTCTTCCTTGGGGAATGGTTCTACACAACATCAACAGACAACACTAAAACATCAGTAAGGATACTCAGATAATCAAATAAAACAAGGGATAAAAGAATTATCAAATGAATAATAGAGAACCCAAGCATCTGAGTTTTTGAAAATACTCATATCAAATTAGGGAAAGACTAGAATCATATCAATTTTACCCCTCAAGGAAGCTTTTCCCAAACACCCATGGTGATATAAGGCCCACTATAGTGAGATTTGGATAGGAAATCACACATAACTACCTCCTAAGTCTCATAAAATACAACCACCAATATACCAAGATAACCCAAAACTACATACCAATATTCATGTAAATTATATCAACCTCCATTAATAACAAATTTTCATGAAATTTCAAAGATACCTTGGTACACTAACACCCAAGCCAGCCTTAACATGGATAAAAGGGTGTTCTCGATCCCCATGTGTTGGATACAAGAACCTAGAATCATAATTTTTAATAATGTTAACATAATTGTCTACCTTAATTATTATTGAAAATAGTTAAAATTATTTATAGTGATTAAGTGAAAAATGAGTTTACCAAGGGACTAAACATTAACATAAGTGGCCAAATTACCTATAAAAATATAAAAAACCCATTTTATATCATGATTTCTACCATATTACCTATTTAATAAGAAATGTTTCTTATTTAAGGCATATGATTCAATGGATACCTCCCAATAGTGTTGACATTTTTGGTATTTACAAGAATTCCACTCCTCATCTGTTATAAAAGAGAATTCAATCTCCCCACTTATTCAAACCTATAAATAAATCTGTCTTAAAAAATACCTATCAAAATATATTAAAAAAATTGCTTCATATAATCCTAGAATTGTCAATTTTAGAAATAATTCAATGAAGGAATTACTTTGGAGAAAACCAAAAGGAATTACCTTAAAAAGAGGTAATGTTCATCATTGTGCATTTTTGTTTTATTTCCTTCACCACCCACTTAAATTATTCTAATATTAGGATTATATAATTAAATAAATATCCTAAATATACTGATATTTTTTTATGTTAATTTTATTGCCTTAAAATTCAAAAATTTCCCTCAAATGGGATACAAAATCATCATTTGTGTGTACGGTGGGCTATCAGCTCGCGAACCGATGTCGTTCGTTCTTCCATTACCACCATTCAAGTTTGAGAATAATGATTTATTTTTAGTTTATAATATATATATATATATATTATATTAATGATTTAATTATGAATATTGAATTTTTATATAACATATATCTTCATGCTTTCCATTTTGTGAGAATATGTTAACGTCATTCATGTTCACGACGGACTACTTCCCCGTGAAGTGATGTGATTCATTCAAGATTTACATGTATCATATTAAGTATGGGTTTAGTAGAAATTTTTGATATATATGAAATAAAATTTCTACTATAATTATTATATATATATTTATATATAATTTATTTTTCTTTCTTTCAATACAAAAAGAAATTGGAAACAACTTTCTTGCGTACATATGGACTACTGTCTCCATGAATGATGTATTTCATTTCCCATTTATATATTTTATAAATGATTATACATACATATAAACTGAATATATATGATATTTATATAATATTTTACATTTTTTAAATGAGTATATATGTTCAAAGTAAGAGGACAAAAAAAAAATTAATGTTAAAACATATAATAAAAACAATGCAGTTATTACCTGAAACGTAACTTTAACAAGAAATTGTTAATAAAAAGGTAATATAAAGTCATAATAAAATATTATATGGTATTATATATATTAATATTGTTATATAGTAGGTTTATAATAAAATTATATTTATTATACAGGAGGTTTGAATGTGTATTAGGGAAGTTAAGAGTTAAGGTAAAGGAATTTATAGTCTCACTTTTATTTCTGTGAGACTTATGCCATTTTCACTACTCATTTATTTTATGTGATGTGTATACCACAATATGAAATGTTATATAATTAATTTATTTAATTATATTCAAAGCTTAAATTTATTCTATTCTTTCATAGATCTTAGGATTCAAATGTTACTCAAGTAAAAAGAGATTTTCACCTCACTTTTTACTTCTGTGAGACACATGTCAAATTCAATGCCTATTTATTTTATGTGGTGTATATATTACCCATCAAATTTTTATGATTAGTATAATTAAAATTAATGGTATATACATATAAATTTTAGTATCTCTCTTTCACAATGTTTTCAGTTCAAAAGTTACGAAATTGATAAAGGGAATTTTTTCTCAATTTTCTTTCTTTAAGACACATGTTCTGTTATGCACCTATATTATTTTAAAAAGTTCACATACTTCCCCTTTTAAATGTTATATAATTAATATAATTATTTTAGTGTTATTTTAACCTTCATTTAATGTTATTATTTCATGGGTATTATGATTCAAATTTACCAAATTGGTAAGTGTTTATTACTACAATCTCATCGTTTATCATGATTATTTATGATCATGCTTAAATTGATGAAGTATTATGATTCATATCTCAAGAATTAAAACTAATTTTATTATCATATGTTTATTATTGATATATTTATTTAATTTTTCCATTTTTTCACTCATTGATATTTAATATAATTATTAAAGTGTTTTAAGAAAATATATCCTTATTCCTCACTTCGGTCAGAAATCAGTTTTATTAAACAAAATTGTTTTGTAAAAATGTTTTAAATTTTTTGTAAATGATATTTAAGCTCATTTTAAAGGGATTTTATTTAATTTTTTATGTTTTAAACTACTTTGCGAATAGTTTCAAAAAATTATTTTATATTTTTTCAAGGTTATTTTAAAAGAAAAGGTTTCCCAAATGTTTTATGTTTTAAAAAATAATTTTCAAAGTAAAAAAGGATATTTTAATGAATATATGATTTAAAAGGTCTTTCAAAATTATTTTCTATCTAATATGACATTCTTTAATGTTACCAATTCTTTAATAGGTTTATAATCCAATGATACTATTCATATTATTTCTCTGAATAATTTATGTTTTGATGGAATAATGTTTATGAAAAACCATTTCTCATCCATAGGTTACACAAAGAATAAATTCTTATCAAAACCAATTATTTTAATGGGTTATTATATGATGTTTATTAATCCCATATATATTTATGTGTTATGATATGATGGATTTTTATAATCATGTGGAACACATATTTTTGATTTCGGTATGTGATGTATGGGACCTATATCTCACTATAATTCATTAGTAAAGATTTATATCTCATGATATACATATAGTATTATAAAATAGAGGGAGATTGGTTCAGAAAGAACAGGGTTAAATAGGATGTGAACCTGGTTCAATAATATAGGGCTACCACTAGGGATTGGGTGTGTCCCACCCAAGTCATGTTGCTGCCTATGTCTTTACTTGATTCTATGTTCACAATGTTATCTATAAACCAGAATAAATGTTCACAATGTTATGTATAGATATGTATTTCATGTACATAATGATATATTTAGACCTAGTTGCATGTCCATAAGTTTATTCTAGGGAATGATTTTATGCTCTCAAATTAATGAGTAAATTTTTATTTTTTATAAATGTTTACAATGTTATAAGATGATGTGTATGCCAAAAATCTATGTCTTATACCAATGTTATGCTCTCATGAAACATTTTATTTGATTTAATTATGACTCATGTCTTATGAACATCCAATATTTATTCCATGAATCTTGATTATGATCTTTGATATGCAAGGTATGATATTAAAATGTTATTATCATGTTTTATTACCCTTATGTTCATGTTAGGATTATGTATCTCCTTTATTTACTCTTAATGATCATCCAAGACCACCCTTTTTTATGTTTCCTTTTCCCCATGTTATGAAGAAAGGTTTTAAATTGGACTAAAAAATGGGAAGATCTTTGTGGGAAACTTTTAATATCTTTCCCCATGTTAGAATATTGTGTTCCAAATTTCCAAATACACTAAAATATTATGGTCCTTGGGTATGTAATTTTTTAATGCGCTAAATCTTCATCTGAAATGTTGTAATATCAATGTTTTAGGCCTAGGTCACTATAGTAGGTGTAAAAGGAAAGGTTTAGTCAATAATTATAAAATAATATGAGAAAACATTGGTGAGATACCTAGGGATATTTCTAAGAATATATCTAGGTATGTCTCTAATGAAAAGTCTAAGGATGAGTGAAAGTATAGGAAATTATAATGGAATTTTAGGAAAGGATAGAGCGAGTTATTTCCTAGAAATGCATCCCTTTCTGGATACTAAAAGTGGATGTGGCACTAGCACATATGTACATAGGGATAAAACCCCCAAAAACACTGTATTGAGAAAGACTTAATCGAGAACTCATGCATGAAAATAGGCCTTACTGCACACCTAGTTTGACACTCCTAATGGATATTATTTAGAAATTCAAAAACCTTTTACAAACCGTCTTTAAGGATTTAAATATATGATGATCATGTATAACCTAGGTTAATCCTATGGTGTCACATATTTAAGATAATATGTCATGATTTATACATACTAAAATTAATTATGTGTTTTTATGCTATGATAAGTGTTTCTCACACTATGTTTTCTCATTTTAGTCAATGGTGGGAACTAAAAGAAATTTGGTTGACATTCAATGGAGATGAATTTTTTTTTGATGAGTAGTATAATTACATGATCAATAGAGTGAAGGAATTTGTGATCATACCTACTTAGTTTTCATGGAACATGATTAACAATATGTGTATTAATCAACTCTTAAATAGACCAAAGAAGATAAGGAAGGAGTTCCCATAAAATTTAGGCAATGAAGACCAAGGAGGAAAGAATATTAGGTTTCCATTGTGTTGAAAATATGGGTAGAAACACCCAAGTGGATGTATTAGATGAACATGAAGATGTTTTGACTATGGGAAATAAGGACACCAAGCAAGTAACTACCATTGGAAAATTAAAATTTTAATTAATGAAATGGATGAGAATAATGGCATCCCTAAAGTATAATTGACTGTTTCATTCTTTAAATGTGAAAGGTATGAGCATTATAAAAATAAATTTCCTATGTGGAATGATCATGAAGAGAATCAGTAAGGTTTTGAGATTAATGATTATATCACTACTGATGAAGAATCTATTAATGAATTATGAGATAGAAGTAGTATTAAGGAATAAAATTAAGAATCCGAAGTAATGACTTAAGAATGAGGTGGAATAATTTAAGTGTTTATGTATAGGAATTCCATAATTATATTGTATATATATAGGGATTTATTGTAGAAGTTTTTCATTATGAATTTTCAATAATATGTTAAATGGTACTGATGTACAAGAAAAGTAAATAGAAATTTTATATTAAGGGTAGATAACCCTTAATATGTTCCTCTTGTTGAGAAAATAGTGTTCAGTTTGGATAAAGAGATGTTGGTTATAAATAAATTAAATTGGATAGTACTGATTAACTTGGAAATAGATTAATGATTCGAGGAAAATGTGGTTTATGATATCATGGATATATTTTATAGAATTTTTTGATTTAAGAAATATATTCAATAATTTTTTGAATAAGGAAGAATTCATGTTTTGGATAAGGATTTATAGAAATTCAGATTTTTCCATGTTTTAATATAATAAATGATGAAGATATTCACATGTTTTGTATGTGAAAATAAAGATATACTTTATAATATATTGGGGGTCAAATTTTTTGATAAATTTAGTGGAATTCTATCTAATGTTTTGGATTTCCATATTTCAAAAGGGTAAAAAGGGTGAACTATTTATGAAATGGTTTTTGTTGATATTTGAATGAGGTTTTAGAGATTAATGTACTATTTATCCATATGAAGATTTATGCCAATTGGATAACCTGTTCTAACCACTATTTTTTGATGATAACTAAAGATAAATGTAAAAACATATCATTCTACCTATGGATATTATGATCTGTCAGTGCTTTATGCATAAAAAATTCACCTTTATTTCATGGAGTAAGAGATGAAGTGGAAATTGATAAAGTAACAAATAAATAGTGATATTATGTTTATGAAATGTAATGAAATTAAGTATGAATATCATATTGTGATAATTCATCAACTTTATGAAAGGATCTCAAAATAAATGGTTGTCTGGTTATCATCATTTTTGATGATATGAATAACCCTTTCACACATCTTTGGTCTACGGTGTTATGATCACCAAACTTCTATGAATCACCCAAATTATTAAGATTAGTGATCTACATCACTAACTATATTTATTGATGTTTTTCTTCAATTTCTACATATTCACTTTCTACCTACATTCTCCTATGTGGAAAACTAGCTATGAGTTACTATGGGGAACCGTTATGTTTCCAAATTTCCATTTTAATGGAAGTTTTATTATTCATTTTTATGATGCCGAATTATATGAAAGTAAGTTTAAATTATTAATTCTTTGATGACCCAGATTAATTTTTATGGTGAAGTTAATTTAATGTTGGATAGAATGTAATACCCTAAGTTTTTGTGAATTATTATTTTTTGAATAAATTAAAATTATTTGATGGAATGGATTGTATGATACAACAAGTTAATATTACTCTAAAAAAACACTTATATTATCTTATGGTATATTAAACTATATTTTTTTATTTTTTACACACAATGATGAGTACCTTTTATAGCTTGCGTTATATTCAAGACCATGTTTTATCGAACTACAATTTATTATTAATAATATTATTAAAAAATTATTATAGTTGTCACTTAACTGTTGGAATGGATGGTATGAAATGTATTAACTAAATTATGAAAATATATTTCATTATTTTATATAAAATTAATTATTTTGTAAAAAATTATCCATAAATAAAACTAAAAACTATTTAAAAATAAAGAAATTCGTTTTTTGAAAAATAATTTTTCTATGCACAAACACGTTTTATCTCAATAAATTAAACAAACTAATTTTTATGAATTATTTTAATAAAATAAATATATTATATATTAGATAAAATATTTAATATTTATATTATATTTTATATAGAAAAGTGTTAATAATAAATCCATTTTTATGCATAAAAGATGTATTGTTCTAAAAGGCAGTTTTACTTCCTTTTAGTAGCGCACCTATTTTAAAAACAATTTTTGAAAATTTAATAAATTATACTTGAAAAAATAAAATTAATTTTTTAAAGAATAAATTCATAATTATATTAGGGTGATTTTTTGGTATTTTTCTGAGAAGTCTCATTTCTTGATGAATAGTAAAAAATACTGAATTTTAACTGAAAACTAACTTTTCAACTAATTTATTTATATAAATAAATTATATTTTAATTTTTTTAAAGTATAATTAGTTAAATTATAAATCAATTACTCTATTTTTTTTTCATTTTAATAAATTTAACATTGAAATTGGACATAAAAACATTTCTTACTTTTGAATATCTTCACTTTAAAAACCCGTTGTTTCATCCCATTTGAGTGATTAATTTTAAATTAATTTCTGCCACTTATGTGATTTGAATTTAGAAAATTTGATTCTGTATTTATAATACATACAATATATAATTTATAATAACGTTAAATTATTTTTTTAACAAAATTATTAGTGAACCAATGAAAATTAATTACAGCGAGTAAGAGAAAAACAAGTTTACCAAGGGACTGAACTTTCACTAAAGGGTCCAAATGACCAAGAACTATTTACAAAACCCATTTTATATCCATATCTAGACCTTATAACCCTTTTAATAATTTTTATATCATTATGTTAGGAAAATTATTTAAGGTATCCCTCCCTATACTCTTTACCTTGCCGGTATTTAAAATAATTCCACTCCTCCTTCATTATAAAATGAAATTCACTCCCCCAAATTATTCACACCTATAAGGACCTTTGTATCAGACAATAAATATCAAAATTTATTCTTATATTACCTAATATCATCCTAGAAACATCACTTTGAGAATAAATCATCCAAGGAAGTCCTTTGGTGAAAACTAAAACGAGTTACCCGAAGAAGAGGTAACGTTAATCAACATACATTTTTATTTTGTTTCATTATCCACCCCTTCGATTAATCTTATACCATAATTATATAATAACATAAGTATCATAAATAAAATTATATTTTTTTATGTTAAGGGTATGACCTACAGATTCACACACTTTCATCAAATGGGATACACAATCATAATTTGTTTGTACGATGGACTACCCCCTCACAGACTGATGTCATTCATTCTTTGATTACCACCTTTAGAGGTTGAGAATAATGATGTATTTATATTATATATATATATATATATATATATTATTAATTATTTTATTATAATTATGTAATTTTATCTAACACATACCTTCACTGTTTCCATTTTGTGAGAATATGATAACGTCATTTGTGTGTACGGAGGACTCCCACCTTGTGAAGCGATGTGATTCGTTCTTGCTTTACATAGAAAGTATTAAGGATGGGTTAATTAAAATATGTAGTATATATGGCATAAAAATTATAATTTAATGATAATATATATATATATATATATATGTTTTTTATTTTTCTTTATTTCAATATAATAATAAAATGGAAATTATGTTCATGCATTCGTACGACCCACCATCTCCATTAGTGTTGTATTTAATTTTTTATTTATATATTTTATATATTATTATAAATACATATTTAATTAATATATATGATTTTTATATCATTGTTTACATTCTTTAAATGATGATATCATGATCAAAGTAGGAGGGAAAAAATAACAAGTTAAAAAGTATACGAAAAACAAAGCGGTTATTACCCGAAACGTAACTTTCACATAAAATTATTAATAAACCAGCAATATAAATTCATAATAGAATCATATATGGTATTATATATATTAATATGGTTATATGGTATATTTATAATAAACTTATATATATTATAAAATATTTTTGAATATATATGAAGGAAGTCAAGACTTAAGGTAAAGATATTTCTTGTCTCACTTTTATTTCTGTGAGACATACACCATATTCACCACTCATTTATTTTGTGTGTTGAATATAATTCCCTATGAAATGTTATATCATGAATTTAATTTATTTAATTATATTAAAATTTTCAATTTATTATATTATTTCATATATCTCCTGATTCAAATTTTACCCAAGTAGTAAGGGATTTCGGTCCACTTTTTTAATTCAGTGAGACACATATAATATTAAACACTAATTTATTTTATGTGGTGTATATAATACACATAAATTTATTTTATTATAATTATAATTAAAATTATTAGTATTTTTTTATCTATTTGAGGATCTCTATTTCATGGGGTTTAAGGTTCAAAAGTTACCAAATCGGTAAGGGAATTCTGTCTCAATTTTCCTTCTTCAAGACACTTGTTATATTATGCACCTATATTCTTTTACAAGGTTTATATACATAAAATTTGATTTTTTATATAATTAATATCTTTATTTTTAGGATATTATAATATTCATATAATTTTATTCTTTCTTGGGGATTATAACTCAAAGTTACTAAAGTGGGAAGTATTTATTAATACAACCTCCTAATTTATTAGGATTTTTATAATTATGCTTACATTGATGAGATATTATAATCCTTATCTCAATAATTCTCATTAATTTTATTATCCTATGGTAATTCATGATATATTCAGGCAATGGTACCATTTTCCACTCTTTTTTACTTAAGATAATTAAGAAATCATTTTTAAGAAAATCCTAACTGATTTCTCTCTTCGGTCTAAAATATATTTTATTCAAAGACAATATCTTATAAAATTGTTTTAAAAAATTTGTTTAAATTATATTTTAAGATAATTTTAAATGAAAAAGGAATTTAAAAATGTTTTATATTTTAAAAAGTGTTGAAAATGGTTTTCAAATCTTCCTTTATATTTCTCAAGGTTATTTTCAAAGAAAAAGGTTTTCAAAATGTTTTATGATTTAAAAAGATTTTTTCAAAGTGAAAAGGATATTTTACTCAAGAAATGTTTTAAATGATCTTTCAAATTTATTTTTTATCATATGTGATATTCATTTATGTTACCTATTCTTTACTGGGGTTATGATCCATGGTTACCATTCATATTCTTTCTCTGAACGGTTAATTTTTTTATGGAATAATGTTTATGTAAAACGATTTATCATCCATGAGTTATAATAAGAACAAACTCATATGAAACCCACTTATTTTTTATGGATTATTCTATAATGTATATGAAACCCATCTATTTTTATGTTTCATTATATGATGCATGTTTAATGATCTTGCATAACACATATGTATGATTTCGTTATGTGATGAGTGGGACATATATCTCCATCCAATAAATTGGGTAATGATTTATATCTCATGTGAAAGAAAATACTAGAATGGGGAGTGAAGTTAGTTCAGTAACATGGGGCTGGAACGGATATTGAACTCAGTTCCATAATATGGGGATTCCACTAGGGATGGGGGTGTGTCCCACCCAAGAGGTGTAACCGCCTATGCATGAACCTTATTATATATTCATAATGTTATGCATAAAAATTCTTAAATGTTTGAAATGTTATGCATCAACCTTATTACATGTTCACAATACTGTTTATAAAAATTCCTTTCATGTCCATAATGATTTTCCTAGACCAAGTTACATATACCTAAGTTTATGAAAGGGCCTTATTTCATGTCCACAACTTAATGAGTGAACCTATTTATATTTATAAATTATCACAATGTTATATGATGATGTGTATTCCAAAAAAACATGTATTATGATAATTTTATGCCCTCATTAATCATATTATTTTATTTCTTTATGATTCATGACTTATGAACTTCCAATATTTATGAAATTACTCATGATTATGATCTTCGATATGTAGGGTATGACATTGAAATGTTATTCTCATGTTCCCATACACTTATGTTCATATTATACTTACACATCTCCTTTATTTACTCTTATTGAGAATCTTATCTCACTCTTTCTTATGTTTCCTTTCCATAGGTTATGAATACAGGTTTTAAGTAGGAGTACTAAATCATAATATCTTTGTGGAAAACTTTGAAGATCTATCATCATGTTAGAATATTGTGTTATATGTTTCCAAAGACACAAAAAAATTATGGTCCATAGTCATGTAGTTTTGTAATGTGATGAATATTCATCTAAAATGATGTAATATCCCTGTATGTTAATCTTGGGTCTCTATACAGTTAAAGGATTCCAAGGACATAGGAACTTTTCTTTATAGCAATGGAAATTATAACTAATGGAATAAGACATAGGATAGTTCTAAGCTAGGTTTTCTCTATAAAATAGAGGTTATTCTAGATGACTTAGATTCTTGGATGACCCCCACGAGTGGTATGATGTTTATTTAATCTTCCATGGCATCAATTTTACTTGGAAATTTCTTATCCCACTCTTTCATTTTTTCTTAAACTGATTAATATGATATGTATGTGAGCAGATTTGATTCTATATGTCATGGATTTTCTAACCATGTTGGTGAGGAACAAGGAGTGGGGATTTATGTGTCCTTAGTGTAGTGTTCTGGTAGCTAGTTTATAAGTCATATGAGGCTTTCTTGTTTTGGACTTGGATGTTTTTGAACTTATCAACATCATGAATTGGTTTATCAGATTCATGATGCTAGTTGACTTCTATCGCTACATGGTCCTATTTATTATGCATTACAGGACAGCTCACGCCTTTCAGGGTGATTAATATCCATATTCAAGTATGGAACAACTAGTTTAGTTTGAATTGGGGTTGATATTATGCCATATTTCTAGGTTGTTTCGTGGTTCTTCTAAGTAGGGATTAGTGCGTTTACTTCCCGTGGTCATGGATCGTCACCCTGATGTGTTTCCAAAGGTCTTTTCAAGATTTCTACCTCAATGGGAGATTGATTTCACTATCAATATTCTCTTTAAGAATGACCCAAATTTACTTTTCATCTTATCAGATGGATCTCTCTGAGTTGAAACAGATGAAGGTTTAACTATAGGATCTTAAGGGTAAGGGACTTTTCTATCCTAGCATGTCACCATGGGCTTTATCAGTACTACTTCCAAAGAAAGTGGATAGAGGCCTCCAAATTGTCTTATAACATCATAACCCTAACCAGGTGACCATAAAGAATAAATAACCATTTCTCATAATTAATGATTACTTTGAATAGTTTTGAGGGTTTTCAAAGATCGACCTAGGAACTGGATACCATCTATTGAGGGTCAGTCGATGAGAGAAGGCATGTTCTACACATTAGAAAAGAAAACATACCCTTCACCCCCCCCTGCACCACCATACTCAGATCAATAGGCAGACTCATCAATTAAAATCTTCATATATTGTGAAATATCTTCAACATATTTCAAAAATACCTTCCCATTTAGTTCTCTTCATAGACAAACCATACTCAAAACATTTCCTCATAAATTAGGGAAATAAAACATAATAATGGGTGACATATGATTCTTATTAAGGTTAAACATGTGTGATATCAATCAATGATCATATGAAAGCCTAAGATAAGAAAAATGGTAAGATATCAGGAATAAAAACTAAAAAATTCATGGTCAATCTATCAAATATCATAACCATGTTTCATGGAATAAATAATTAACATTTTAAAAGGCAAGATTCATAAGAGTGAGAAAACATTATAAATCAATCATGATCCATGAGTTTATTTCATATAAATGTTTCATAATTATAGGTATAGAAACAATTTCATATCTCAAATTTAACTACCAAGACCATCAAATCACAATAGATTATGCCTCACAACTTGTTTACCATAGTGGATCAATCACATCAACTTGTTTCTAATGATGAATCAATAACATAAACTTGTTTCTTGTGATAGATCAAACACATTGACTTGTTTCCTGTAATGGATTAACCATAAAAACTTGTTTCCTATAATGGATCAATCACATCAACTTGTTTCATATAATTATCACATGATATATAAAACATTATATAATGCATTAAAGGTATATATAGTTACAGTTCCACCTATCACATAATGGAAATCATAGATAAGTGTTCCACAAGATCATAAAACATACACAACATTAGAACACATGAAAATAAATTGGTTTCATAAGCATTTCATCATAGCCTAAACTATGGAAAAGAAACAAGTTTCATAAAAATATTTTCATCATAATCATAAACCATCTAGAGAAAGAATAATGATAGTATCATTAGATAATATCCCTAGTAAATACTTAATTAAAATCCAATAATTCCATAATATATATAAAAATGTATTTAAAGATCACATGGAATATTTCTTGAGGAAAATAACCTTTTAACTTTGAAATAATTTTTTAAATATCTTAAAATTTTCCAAATATTAAAGAATAATTTTTCTTTTAAAATCTACTTGGAAACTTCTAAGAGAAGTTTAAAAATATTGAATGGTCATGATGGAAAAAAAAATCCATTCATTTCATATAATTTAATAAAATACCTTCCTTTACCTTTTTGTAAATAGTGAAAATGTAACATATGCAAAAAAGACAATATGATTCCTTTTGAACATTTTTTTAAAAATTAAAACATGGTTAAAAATAACTTTAAAAAGTAAAAGATAATAATAAAACTCTCCTTTAAAACATTTTTAGAAAATATGGATATGGAAGAGAAAGGTATTTCGACCTAAGAGAGACATAAAGATGATTTTTCTTAAAAATATATTTTTGGTCTCTTGAGTACTTATATTAAGGAAAATTAAATGAAAACATGTATTTTCTAGAAATTACTAGAGGAGAAGAAAATTCATGAATTTCTTGAGAGGTAGATTGTCATATATCATCACTGAAAACTTAATCATAAATAATCATGATAATCAATGATATTGTAACATAAAAAAGTTACCACTTTGGTAACTTTTGAATCACAACCCAAATGAAGGAAAGAGCCTTATATGGATATTTAAAACACCATAACATTCTTCAAAATCATAATAAAAGGAATTAATGGGTAAAATATACACCAAAAAAATGAAATTTTTTTGAATATGGTATGTGTCTCATAGAAATAAAAGTGAGATGAAAATCCTTTACCTCAAGATCAACTTGATTTTAAAGTTCTTTAACCTCATATTATTTGAGACAAGTGCATTAGATTTTCTCTTAGGGACCCTAGGGTTGATCTTTTGGGAGGATTAAAAACTCTAAAATTTTTCTAATTAATTTTAGAAGGGATTTTGTTAGGGGATGGTTGATCTATAAGGATCAAAGTGGTGTGAAGAAGCAAAAGGTAGGGTGTCCTTTATTAATTGAGGGGATGAGAATATTTGAAATTTATTAAAAGATTAAAATATAATAAAGTTATTATATAGAAATAATTCCTCCAAAATGCTAGTTATTTGAGGATACAATAAGATGGGTTTGAAATACCATAAAAAAATAAAATTTGGAGGGGGTATAAGTGGGGTTTTAAACCTTATCTTTTGGTTTAACCTCTTAATCTCTTTTAACCTTAGCCATGACAACATCTTTGTCACTCATAAAGGGTTATAAATTTTTTATATGGTGAAAATTGACTCATAAATGGATAAGGTATGACATATTTTACAATATATTATATAATTAATCCTCTTTAAATATTCTTATGATTTTAGAATAATTTAATAAAAAATTATTATGATAATATATCATTAGTATCAATTTTGACACTATTCATTTTTTGGCTGAAAATAAATAAATAGAAAGTTGGAATTAGAATATAATACCTTAACACTTCAATAATATGTTATATTTATCCGTAAAATTCTTTTAATAATATAAATACATCTAATTATATTACTTATAAAAATTTTAAAATCATTTATTTTAATTTTCTATTAATTTAGTAAATAATATATTTTTGTTACACAAGTATTAAGGTAATTATTTAATTTTTAAAAAATATAAATAGGATACCATAATGAAGATAATTTAATTATTCACAAAATTATCCTTAATATTAATTTACCACTTTCTTTTTTACCCTATGTGAACACATAATAGATATTTAAAATTAAGAGAGTGGCATTTTTTATTTTTCTTTTCTTAGATATTATATATGTCATTTTCCTGGAAAAGTTACCATTAAAAAAATTAATATAAACCCTATGGTTATATGGTCCAAATTAAATTCATATAATAAGAATTATGACGAATTTTTATTGCCATATCACATAGTTTTAACCTAGATCATTCGGATTTACAATTTACCGAAGTGATAAATTTTACCACCGTTGCTATTCATATTGACAAAAAATAAAAGGGGAATATTTACCAAATTTAATCCATTAAATTAAAAATATGGACACATTTTTCAATATTCAATTTATTGAAGTGGTATAAATTAATTTTAAATTAATTTCTTAAAACATAATGAAGACTAATTTTTAGAAAAATACATTTTAAGCATAAAACTTGGATTATTCTTATACAATGCTTAAAAAAATGAATTTTAAAACATTATTTGGAATATATAATATAAAAATTTCATTAAAATAAATCACCAACAGTTATTAATTTAATTTTTTAAGATAAAAATACATTGTTCACATTAAAATAGTTGTTCAGAAAAACTTCTTTTTATTATTTTCAAATGATTTTTAATTTTATTTATAATTAATTGATAAATAATGAATTTATTTTATACATATGTCACCATAAATGTTTTATAATTTAGTTATTCTTATTCATACCTTCTAATCCAATGGATAGGCAAAAAATTTTATACTAAATAATTGTTTTTAAATTGTATATAAAAGTTCATTTAAACTTAGTGTTGCATGTAATACAAGTTATAAAAGAAATAAAATTTATTTATAAAGAACTATTTCATAAAATCTTTGGGTGTTACATTCTAATATATTAAAAAAGAAATTTTCCATTTAAATTCATCACTCTGATATAAATATATGTGGATACATTTTCCTCATCATATCTTTAGGTTTCCACGCACCTTACTCAAATTTTTTTGTTTCACCACAAAACTATGATAAGGTGAGTGGTATTATTTCGTATAACATTATATACGTGATATAAAATCTCTACTTATTATTTTTCATAGAATAAATCTTGTTCTACTAGAATTAACTATGAGTTTATTACATGTGAATGATCTTGTATGTACTTCCTTAACAGAGATACATAAAAGTAATTATGAACTTGAGAGAGATTCAATGGTAGTTCCAAATGATAATTACCATCCCAATATGATAAAAAATTTAAAAGGGTCCAATATATCTAGGGTTCAACTTTCATTTATTTCCAAACCTCATAAATCTCTTCTAAGGAGGTATTCTTAGAAATACCTTACCACCAACTATGAACTCTATATCTCACCAATGATTTTCAAATTTTTTTTTGTCAAAATCATGCTGCCCTTATGTAATGCTGAATGCCTCCATCAATCCCTACCATTTCTTCAACTAGCTCAGGTCCCAATAGATTTCATTATCTAACTTCACTCCAAAAGATTGGAGTTATATAATAATTTTTATATAATAAGGACAATCTCATCCTTTGGTTGTGATTTTATCAATTTACACTTCTTCTCTTACTCCATGAAATAAATATCCAAGTTTATTTTTGTCATTCCTGAGGCACTAAAATTAAATTTTAACAGATCTTAATATCCATAAAAGAATGACATTCCCTTCCTCCTATCTCAATATATTTATAAAAACCAAAAATATTATCATAGGTTATCCAATATGATAAATAATATTTTAACCTCAAACAATAATAACCAAATTTTAACTATTCTATAAGTAGTAAACCTTAAAAACCATCAAAAACATGTTAGGTCAAAATTAAAATCCAAACAATTGAAATTAATGTCACTTAATTTAAAAAATCAACATAACATTAATCCCCAAGTGATATTAGATATATATTTAGGTCACATTCTAAATATGTGAATACCTTGATCATATATTCTCATGAAACATGTTAATAACCTAAATTACCATAAAAAGTCATAAAAAAAAAGAATAATTATAAAAGTTAACTCTATCATCATTCATTATATAAAATCATAGATTTTAGAATATATTATATAAATTAAAAAATTCATTAAACTCCATAAATTATAACATAATCCACTTTGACAATAATACAATCCCATTCACCTTATCAATAATCTTTTTATTTAAACTGAAAAATATTATTTCAATATGAGGAATATATTAAGTTTTATCTTTCTCTTAATCATGTGTTCACTAAAAATATCATATTAACATTAAATATCTTTTCCTTTTTATCAGTTTCATTTAACATATGTTTTAAATCCTTAAATAAAATCTAATGTAGAAAAATCCTTAGATGTTTCATGAATCTTATAACAAGAATATGATTTATATAACACTTCTATAATATAATTCTCAAATACCATTACATAAACAATTCAATCCTTTAATTTCAAAAATTTTTATAACATAGTTCCTTCCTTGATTTTAGGAGTTAACTCTTGTATTAGGGAATTGACACAGATAATGCCCATGTTCCCCACAAATAAGACATTATAGTCCTTGTAAATTCATTTCTCTATAACTTTCATTTCCACAGAGAAAATATATTATCCTCCCTTTGAGACATTATCTTAAGTTATTCTTCCCACATTCTAGATATATGGGAAATATAATCCTCTTCCTTCCATCATCTTTATAAGAATATATTTTTCTCTAATTAGGTGTTTCAATAAACTCACCCAAGTTGAGATTTTTAATCATATATCGAGATAGATTGTTAGGGATAATCATAAGGTTTCACCTTACATCTCCTGTTTTATTTGGTTTCTCATAAAAATTCATTTTATTTTCCATAGAATTCAGAATTATCTCAATTCATAATAGTTCTATACACTTAATAAAACCCAAAAGTATAGTGTGTGAAACAATAATCATAGTGGAAAACCACATAATCATGAAAAATCATTTATATGATGTATAAATTTTGTCACGAACCGAATCTGATCGCCACCAAAACTGACACCAAACCCGGACCGTGACAAGGCCCGAAGGGAGTTCCAGATCCCCATGGGCTGGCACAAGTGACTTGGTATCATAAAATGAGAATTGGGAACGATTTACCCATGTTTATAAACATAAAACAACAAATTAATCCAATAAAATGAATCTGGATTTTTCAAACCAAACAATGTTTTACAAAAATTCAGAACTGAATTACATAGTCTAAAACAACTCAACAAGACTATAAAAAAGGTACAAAACCAAAAATGAACAGCCCAAGAACCTCAAAATTTCAAGATGCATCACCCTCAAGCCATCTCCACAACACCGCACCATGAATGACCAGTGAAAACCTGAACTGTTGGCACAAAAGTTATACCCAAACCTATGACAAAAAAAACCAAGTCTACTTACACCCAAGGGTGTAAGTAGGGTGTGAGACAATTCCCAGTAGGATAACACCACTAATAGATTCCATGTGATAAAAATTCAAAGACGAAAAGCATGCTAGTTTTCAAAAACATGTAATTTCTAGTTACAATTTCTAAAAAAATGAAACTTAAAAAATCAGTTTTCAAGTGGTCTAATTTAAAGAATCAAAATTTTTAAAAAAATTCAAAATCTACTTAATTTTTTCCATCAAAATATACATTATGCCGATGGTAAGAATAAAGGATCTAATGAGCACAAGCAATAGGAAATAACCCCTAGGCACTAGCTAGCTGTGGGTCCCAGGTACCTCGTATCTCGGTGAGCATAACCACAAAAAAATATTCGTTCTCATGCACGAGCCACTATTAGGGAACATACCCATAACCTAGTGGTCCCCAATAATCATCATCATAGTTTAGTTAGAGTTTTAAGCTTCAATCATGATAAGTGAAACTGAGGCCAAACCCTACGGATTCACTAGCATACTAGTACACGTCCACCCACCTAGATACCTGGGTTTTCCCTTTGTGCTCAAACAAGTTCAACAAGCCAAGAAATATAGTTTTCACATGAAAATATCACTTCCACATCACACATTAACCAAACAGACCCATGTACATCACACAAGTCACAAATTCCAATTTTCATTCAAATGCATTTTGAAATCAAACTCACACCAAAATAGCCCACAACACTTTTTTGCATAACTTTCACAATCCAACACATCCTTTAACAATTTTATAAAGTCCCTCCAAATATGATAAACATCAAATAACATACCTCTAACATGTTTCATTAAACCCTTTTTATAAATAAAATCCATTTTTCACATCGCACTCACACAAATAGCCCACATCACGTTCACACCTCTTTCACATTTCAGTAAATCCATTAGACATTTTTATAAAACATTTCAAAGAGGATACACACCACATGACAGACCTATTCACATTTAAAATGGTCCATTTGAAAGTATAAACAATCCAAAATAGTTTTCCAATATGGTTTCACCTCTTACATAAATAATTAAACCATTTAAAACTTTCATAAAACAATTTTAAAGAGTACCAAAGATTTTCACATAAAACCCATTTCAAACCCATATTTCAAGGACATAATCACACCAATAAAAATTCAAAAAAGAATTGGAAGCCTCAAAAACATTTATTAAACTACCCCAAGTGTTATACAAACACCTCAAACAATACCAAAAAAGATCCACATGAAAAGCACACGTTTTCAAAATCACTTTCAAGAAGTACAATAAGGTTTTAAATCTTAAACCCCTTAAAAAAACCTCATTAAAACCTAATGTCACACCAATAATCTACCAAATCAGAATTTTCAGCCCAAAACAGATTTATTAAACCAATTTCATATGTTATAAAACACACCCAAACAATACCCAAAGAGTTACACATGAAAAACACCCAATTTAAAGCTAAAATGAAACTATAAAAATAAATGCTTCACCAAATCCAACATAAAATTTTTTTTACCACAAAAATCATATTATGAAGATGCATAAAAATCAATTCAAGAAAACTAACTCATCTAGAAATGATTACAGATGGAATCACCTACCTTTTATGTCGAAACCCTCAAAACATGGTTCGAAACATCAACCGCACCATCGCCACACCAAAAGGAAGATAAATCAAGACCTAGGCCACAATATTTGACCAAAAATACCCCAAATAAAACCCTAGGTTATAACCTCAACTTCTTGACATGAAGAACTTCAAGAAAGGGTGAAAGAAACCCTAAGGAGGGGAAGAAATCAAGGAAAGAAACACTTACTTGAAACATATTTTAACAAACGCACAAAATACACCAGAATTTGAATGTCCAAGAAACCAAACCTGATATGGAGGCTCTAATGGGGATTATAAGGTCATGTTGGGACTGAAATTAGGGAAAAAGAGTAGAAATTTAAGGATTTATGAAATAAACAATTTACCTTTTCAAATCTAGAGGATTTGAGAAATCCATAGAAGTTTCGCTCCAATTCGAGAAACACATGAGCTTAAAAGTGTATAAATAGATAATGGGGGTGCTCCTTAGGTTTTTGGGTTTTTGTGGGAGGTTGAATCACCGAAAAAGATTAATAATTGAATGAGATATTAAAATATTAAAAATAACAATTAAAGCAGGAAATGGGCTTTCGGGCTGGCCCAAAACCTTAATAAAAAAACCCAAATCCATCATGATTATGGATTTTTATGAGACCAAAATGGATATGGTAGTTTTTATATATTAGGGTATGACAATTGAGAAGTGTAATTGTTATACAATCTCGAAAAATTAATGAGTTATAAAATATACAGAATTGGTTTTTAAATATTGAAATGGGCTCACGGTTTGGCCCAAATTTTGAAAACCCATCATTTCCTCCAAAATGCATGTGAAACTCACCCAAAAAAAAACATAATGTAAATTAAATGACAAAATAACTTTAAAATAAGTCATGTATGTGACAATTCTCCCCACCATAAAACTTTACGCCCTCAGAAATCCACAGTTAGGCCAAATACAAAAAACCAAACCCAACTGATAAACTAAGAAGTAATTCTTTGCCAAGATTCACCCCCAAAGGCCAAAACACCTCCAGTGATCATATAAGGAAGTATTACTCTCACAAAGAAAACTTAAACCACTTTCTTGAAACAATAAATCACATTAAAGCTTCATACCAAATGAAAACTCCTCAAACACAATATGAACAATACTCAATAAATTTACCTAAACAAACAACAACATCGAACAATGTTACACTTACCCTACTATAAATAAATCATCAGGAACTCTCCAATATCAATGTTTACCTAAGGAAGATTTATGTATTTAGATATATAAGAATGAAAATACCTTCTTCTAAGACAAGACCAAGGGAAAAAAATCTGAGTTACTCATATGAAGAGACACAAATGGGATCCCCACTATAAGAGACAAGTTAATTTTTTTCCCGAGACAGAATCAGGACACTAACAGGGGATTCCCAAATAGACTCCCTATTACAGGGGATATAAATACATTAGAAATATCCAAAATAATATGCATGGTACCCATGGTGGGTCTACCCACCACAAGAACCAACCATCTTAACCGACCGACATAGGCCGACACGAAAAGACCCAATTTTTTTTATTGATTTGGGAAGGCTTCACAATTAGTCCACACGGTTTGGGAAATCATGCACTAACTTTACAGATCATTCTTTTCGCATGACTTCCTATCACATGGTCACTACTAATCATTCACAAACCACGTGCTCTGCCTATCTAGCCATATTTCAATCCATTCTCTAAAGACTCAATGGAAACCAAAAGGGGGGGATATTGGGTGATGACATGGGTATAAGGCCCTCCACCTATTTCCAATGAACGAGAACAACAGAAGAATGATGATGAAACCATAGGTTTAAACTCTTCCTATCTTTCATACTGAGGATAAGACTTTGTACAAGGTTTTAAATGACACTGGGGTTTCCCCTGACTACGCGCCAGCTTCTCTCCAAGACCTATGGCTGGGCTCAAAATATTGAAGCATCTTCGGCCTCGCAGTTAGGCTGTGGAAACCCCTATGTGGAACTTCTTCTTTCGGTGCCACAAACAACTACACCACATACCTCTATGGGTTCACCAAGACATAACACACTCTATAACTCACTTTACCGAAACCTGACATTACATTGAAACATGGTATTAGAAGATGCACAAACATCGCACCTTGTTTCTTTGGGAGAGAAACAATTGAAGGGAAGGACAAGCATAAACACCTTCCTCTAAGATAAAGGATTTGATGTTTTTCCCAATGGAGACATACTCCCAACATAATAGATAACCTCATAGGATTGTGCGACCTTCACCTTTACAGTCAAATGAGAACACAACATTACAATGCATCACCGAACATGACCTTTGGGATTGATAGAAACAATACATGGAACGAGACCTTATGATAAGTCCCTAAACAACAGAAAATTCCAAAAAGTGGACACAATAGCCTCTCATGACAAAAATACCAAAATTTGTGGTTTAACAACAACTCTTTCTTCAAATAAACTATGAAGAACCCAAAGGTCCTCTTAGACACCATCGAGACACTCATCCACACTAAAAACCTCAGAACACTTCCACCTTCGATGAATCAAAAAAATTAAGAAACTAAGGAATATTTCAACTTTCCACAAGCACTATCCCACTACAAGTGGATCCAAAAATCAACTAAATGAATGGTTGTAGACTCAATAAACAAAGATCGATAAAATATTCCTTATATTGATCAACTGGATGATTTTCCAATGGCGAAACAATACGGGTTTCACTTCAGTTGTTCATTAACCCTTAATGGGGGCGTACCTTATCCAATGAGAGAACCCAAAGACCCAACCAAGCTGGTCTATTGGTCAAAACATTCCACAAACAAGATCCAAACCCATGAAGGTAACCACCATAAAGGTGTCCTAAAACATATCTCAGAAGAGACTACTAACGGATCCTTCTACCCAACTTGCCGTCCAAACACAAACCCAAAACATGGTTCAAGAAATAGGGGTTCTTGAACTCAAAACATCCCAAAAAATCGACATTAAAAAAAACATAATTCAAACCATCCCAAACTAGTCATCAAGACATCATGTTTTCCTTTAAAAACATTTCTTTGAAAATAAACGGTTCATCGACTAGCGTATCCACCAATGGTACCCCATGGGCCTTACACATGGATGTTTTTGTACCACACCGGGCACCCTCCTCATATCCATCCATAAAATCATCCAGTAATTCCATTAACCATCCATCATCCCCTATAACCCCATGCATGTGGTCGCTCATGGAAATACCAATGGTTAAAACAAAAAAAATCCTTTCCACTTTTCAAAACCAAAATAATCAACCAATACTTCCTTTTTCTAAAGACCGATAATCATGGAATAAAAATACCAATAATTAAAATTAATACTCACTTTCAATTCCTATACATCAATTTCAAAACATCTCATTCCATTAAAACACCCTTTGATTGTTTAGAAAACCTTACTGGAAACACTTTTTCAAAACCATATTCTATATAGTTCCTTCTTTCAAAAGAGGTGTAAGAACATCATTTTCCATTTCAAAATAATTTTGAAAATTCAGTTCCACCATTTCATAAATCAATCCATTCCTTCTTTATTTTAAAATCCTTTCTCAAAAACTTTATGCTTCTTAAAACCAAGTCACTTTAAAACCAAAGTTCCAAGATTGAAAAACTAAAGCACAAAACAATGCGAGAGGAAACTAGTTTTCGTGGGTGACTTGGACATATGGTTGGCGGCCATATCCCAATCACTTCACCATCACAGAGAGTGTTCTAGGGAATATCCCCAACTCTACATGGCTTTCTAGGCCCTGCGAGCTCACTAATACAATTAACCCAACTCTCTTTTCATTTCCCCTAATCATCATCAAACCCAGAAAACAAAAGGACTTAGATAAATTCCAACTTCCCCTAGAAAATTGAATCCCATCATGAGGTGTGGTGATTAGGCACACTACCCATAACTGGAATATCAAGTCCCAACAATTCTAACTCCAGACTATCCCAACGCTTCCCCATATAACATGACCCAAAGAGTTAACCAGAACCTACCTCTGATACCATTTTGTCACGAACTGAATCTGATCGCCACCGAAACTGGCACCAAACCCAGCCCGTGACAAGGCCCGAAGGGCGTTCCTGATCCCCACAGGCAGGCAAAATTGCTTGGGTATCATAAAATGATAATTGGGAACGATTTACCCAAGTTTATAAACATAAAACAACAAATGAATCCAATAAAATGAATCTGGATTTTTCAAACCAAACAATGTTTTACAAAAATTCATAACTGAATTACATAGTCTAAAACAACTAAACAAGACTATAACCAATGTACAAAACCAAAAATGAACAGCCCAAGAACCTCAACATGGCAAGAGGCATCACCCTCAAGCCATCTCCACAACACCGCACCATGAATGACCAGTGAAAACCTGAACAGTTGGCACAAAAGTTATACCCAATCCTACGACAAAAAAAAACCAAGTCTACTTACACCCAAGGGTGTAAGTAGGGTGTGAGACAATGCCAAGTAGGATACCACCACTAATATATTCCACTTGATAAACATTCAAAGACGAAAAGAATGCATGTTTTCAAAAACTTGTAATTTCTAGTTACAATTTCTAAAAAAATGCAACTTAAGAAAAACCAGTTTTCAAGTGGGCTAATTTAAAGAATCAACACTTTTAAAATAAATTCAAAATATACTGAATTTTTTCCACCCAAATATACCGTATTCCAATGGTAAGTATAAAGGATCTAATGAGCACAAGCAATAGGAAATAACCCCTAGGCACTAGCTAGCTGTGGGTCCCAGGTACCTCGTATCTTGGTGAGAGTAACCACAAAAAAATATTTGTTCTCGTGCACGAGACACTAGTAGGGAACATATACATAACCTAGTGGTCCCCAATCATCATCATCATAGTTTATTTAGATTTTTAAGCTTCAATTTTTCTAAGTGAAATTGAGGCTAAACCCCACGGATTCACTAGCATACTAGTACACGTCCACCCACCTAGATACCCGGGTTTTCCCTTTGTGCTCAAACAAGTTCAACAATCCAAGAAATATAGTTTTCACATGAAAATATCACTTCCACATCACACATTAACCAAAAATCCCCATGTACATCACACAATTCACAAATTCCACTTTTCATTCAAATGCATTTTGAAATCAAACTCACACCAAAATATCCCACAACAATTTTTGCATAACTTTCACAATCCAACACATCCTTTAACAATTTTATAAAGTACCTCCAAATATGATAAACATCACATAACATCCCACTCACATGTTTCATAAAACCCTTTTTATAAACAAAATCTATTTTTCACATCGCACTCACACAAATAGCCCACATCATGTTCACACCTCTTTCACATTTCAGAAAATACATTAGACATTTTTATAAAACATTTACAAGAGGATACACATCACATGACAGACCTATTCACATTTAAAATGGTCCATTTGAAAGTATAAACAATCCAAAATAGTTTTCCAATATGGTTTCACCTCTTACATAAATAATTAAACCATTCAAAAATTTCATAAAAAATTCTAAAGAGTACCAAAGATTTTCACATAAAACCCATTTCAAAACCGTATTTCAAGGACACAATCACACCAATACAAATTCAAAACAGAATTGAAAGCCTCAAAAACATTAATTAAACTACCCCAAGTGTTATACAAACACCTCAAACAATACCACAAAAGATCCACATGAAAAGCACACGTTTTCAAAATCACTTTCAAGAAGTACAATAAGGTTTTACACCTTAAACCCATTAAAAAAACCTCTTTAAAACCTAATGGCACACCAATACTCTAACAAATAATAATTTTCAGCCCAAAAAATATTTATTAAACCAATTTAATATGTTATAAAACACACCCAAACAATACCCAAAGGGTTACACATGAAAAACACCCAATTTTAAGCTAAAATGAAACTATAAAAATAAATGCTTCACCAAATCCAACATTAACAATTTTCGCACCACACATATCATATTAGGAATATTCATAATAAGTAATTCAATAAAACCAACTCATCTAGAAATGATTACACCTGGAATCACCTACCTTTTATGCTGAAACCATCAAAACATGGTGCAAAACATCAACCGCACCATTGCCGCACCTAACAGAATATAAATCTATACCTAGGACACAATATTTGACCTAAAATACCCCAAATAAAACCCTAGGTTCAAAACTCAACTTCTAGAAATGAATAACTTCAAGAAAGGGTGAAAGAAACCCTAAAGAAGGGGAAGAAATCACGGAAAGAACCACTTACTTGAAACATCTTGAATCAAACGAACCAAATACACCAGAATTTGAATCTCCAAGCAACCAAACCTGATATTGAGGCTCTAATAGGCATGATAAGGTCATTTGGGTACTGAAATGGGGGAAAAAGAGCATAAATTGAAGGATTTATGAAATAAAAAATTTACCTCTTTAAATCTGGATGATTTGAGAAATTCAGAGAAGTTTCTCCCAAATTCGTGAAACACATGAGCTCAAAAGCGGATAAATAGTTAATGGAGGTTCTCCCTAGTTGTTTAGATTCGGGTGGGAGGTGGAATCACCTAAAAAGAGTAAATATTAAATGATATATTAAAATATTAAAAATAAAACTTAAAGTAGGAAATGGGCTTTCGGGATGGGCCAAAACCTTAATAAAAAAACCCAAATCCATCATGATTATGGATTTTTATGAGACCCAAATGGATATGGTAGTTTTTATATATTAGGGTATGAAAATTGAGAAGTGGAATTGTTGTAAAATCTTGAAAAATGAATGAGTTATAAAATAAAAAAATTGGTTTTTAAATCTTGAAATGGGCTCACGGTTTGGCCCCAATTTTGAAAACCCACCATTTCCTCCAAAATGCATGTGAAACCCCCCCAAACAAAGAAATAATGTAAATTAAATGACAAAATAACTTTAAAATATGTCATGTATGTGAAAACTTTTGACATCATCCCTTTAATATATGACACCTTATGTTTTACTAGGATAATTTATGATCATTATTCAAATCTTCCAGGATGTTTTCAAAAGATTTAACGAATTTAAAAAACATATAACCTAGGAGTGTCAAACTGGGTGTGTAGTAAGAAACATTTTTATGCACTAGGTGATGATTGAGTAAAATTCCAATACACCCTTTTCTATGTTATTACCCCTAGGTACAACTATTCTAGAGCCATATCCACTTGTAGTATCTAGATTGGTATGTAATTTCATGGAAACCACTTTATCTATACTTCACCTAAAGTATAAGATATTTTACTTTACTTAGACTTATCCTTAGGGTTTTCAAAATTTGTTTTTACCCTAATCTCCAATGATTTAATAAACCCTACTGTGATACCAACTATAATGACCCAAAATTTTTATACATAAATATTACATCATTTTATATTAATATTAAAATAATGTCACCAATAAATGATAGATTGCTGTAAAGGTTTGGTGTATTTTGAGACTAGACACACAATCTTATTTTTGTACAAAATTTATTCAAAAAATCCCATAAATACCTTCCCATATAGCACTATTTTTAAAAAAAACCCTACTTAAAACTTTTATTTATAAGCCGAGGAAAGGAAACATAAGAAAGTGAAATCTTAGATTCCTAGTAAGGGTAAACATGGGAGATATCAATCGACGATCATATGAAATCATAAGATACGAATAATGGTGTGAGATCAGGACCATAAAATAAAAATTTATACTCAATATCTAAAAGATCATACACATGAGTCATGGAATAAATATTCATCATTTAAAAAGACAAGATTCATAAGAGTGAGAAAAAAATAATAAATCTCTATTGAACCATAATCTCATTTCATAGAACTGTGGTACCATCAGAGTCATATAAACTATTTCATATGTCATGGTTAATAACCAAGAACATAAAATAACAATGGATAATGACTAAACACCTATTTCCTATAGTTGGTCAAGAACATTGAATTTTTTCCTTTAATAGATCAATAAAATCTACTTGTTTCCCATAATGGATCAACCACATCGAATTTTATCCCATGATGGATCAAGAACATCAACTTGTTTCCCATAGTTATGTTATGAGATTTAAATATTTAACCAATAAATTAGTGGAATATATAATTTTAGGCACACCCATCACAAAATAAAAAATCACATATATGAGTGCCACATGACTATAAAATATTCTTCATATAGAAACCTTGAAAAGAAATGGGTTTCATAAAAATTTCATCATATAATAACCAATAGAAAATAAATGGGTTTCATAAACATCTTGTCATCATAATCATAAGACATCCAAAAAAATAATAAGTTTTTTCCATTGGATCATATCCTTATTAAAATATTAAGTAACATGCAAGTATGTAATCATATATGTAAAAGTATCTTTAAAGATCACTTGGAATATTTCATGAAGAAAATCACCTTTTAACTTTGATATCACTTATTTAATATCTAAAATGTTTCCATAAATTAAGGGAAAATTTTTATTTTAAAATAACATTTTAAATTTGTAAAGGAATAATCAAAACATTGAATGGTCTTGATGGAAGGAAATTTCATTCAATACATTTAAGTTAAAAAAATCATTCCTTTCACATTTTTTTAAAAATTCAAAAAGTACCACGTTCAAAAAATGAAAAGAATATTTCTTTTAAAACATTTTTTAAAAAATAAAACTTGGGTAAAAGGGAATATAAAATATCATAGTATAATAATAAAAAAAGTATTTGAATTTTTTTAGAAAACATGGATATAGAAGAGAATGTTTTTTGTACAAATAGATAAATAGAGATGATTTTCCGTAAAAAAATATTTTTGGTCTTCTGGGTACTTAAGGTGAGTAAAATGAAAGGAAAACATGTAT
Organism: Viscum album; assembly: GCA_963277665.1. Taxonomy (NCBI): domain Eukaryota; kingdom Viridiplantae; phylum Streptophyta; class Magnoliopsida; order Santalales; family Viscaceae; genus Viscum; species Viscum album. The sequence goes on along the minus strand of OY728160.1, from coordinate 1,720,444,889 downwards.
TTTAAGTAAATAACCATAGGATAAGAAAATTTATGAGTTTATTGAGAGGTATATCAGAATATTAAGTCATAAAAAACTTAATCATATACAACCTTAACAATCAATGAGATTATAACATAAAACCCTTAACACTTTGGTAACTTTTGAATCATAATTCTCATAAAGAAAATTACCTTAGATGGATATTTAAATACAAATTATTTTCATAATAATAATTATAAAATAAATTCATGGGTAGTATATTCACAACATAAAAGAAGCAAGTGATAAATTTGTCACGTGTGTTACAAAAATTAAAGTGAGACAAAATCCCTTACCTCGAGATTAACTTGCTTTGAAAATTCTTTAACCTCGTATTCTTTGGAAAAACTCTTTTAGATATCCTCTTAAGGATCATAGGGTTAGTCTTTTGGGAGGACCAACACATCTATATTTTTTCTAAGTAATTTTAAAATTGATTTTGGTAGGATATGGTTGATATAGAAAGCTCAAAGTGGTGTGAATAAGACAAAGGAGGGTGCCCTTTTATAATTGAGGAGAGTGGAACTCTTGGAATTTCCTAAAATAAAAAAATATAATATAGTAATTATTTTTCTCAAATGAATTTAGAAATATATTAATTAAAATATAAGATGGTATGGGGTAGAAATACCATCAAAAAAATAAAATTTGGATATGTTTAATTAGTGTCTTAAAACTAATCTTCTGGTTTAATCCCTTAGTTAATCTATTTTAACCATAACCATGGTAATGTATTTTTTACTATTAAGGAGTTATAATTTTACTAATAAGGTTACAATTGACTCATAAATGTCCAAGATATTACATTTTTGATCATATATTACTCACCCTGTCCCCTTTTAATATTTTAATGATTTTTAAACAATTTAAAAAATATTATTTTGATAAAATATAATTAATATGAATTTTGAAAATATTCATTTAATTTGAGTTAAAATATATAAATGAAAAGTTTGAATTAAAATAAAATAATTTTAAACATCACTAATATGTAATAATTATTTACAAAATTAATGGAACACTAAAACTCTTGAAAAGTATAATACTTTTAATATTTTTAAAATAAGTTATTTTATTTTTTTGTTAATTAAATAAATATTGTATTATTGTTGCAAAATATTTTTAGGTAATTATTTAATTACCAAAAATTATAAATATATTAACATAATGTATATTATTTCATTATATATTGAATTACCATTTATATTTTTCCACCACTTTCTTTTGTCCCCATGAGAACACATAAGAGATATTTAAAAGTTAGAGAGTGAAATTCTGTATTTTTCTTTGATTTAAAAATTATATATTTCATTTTAAAATTAAATTCATCTAATAATAATTAGGATGATTTTTTTGGCCTTATCTCATATTTTTAACCTAGATTAACCCGATTTACCCTTTATCGAGGTGATAAAATTTACCGACTTTTTTTTTGCAGAAAACGGTTAGGGAATTTTTTTTTCAAAATGTGGCACAAAGGCGGCATCCACGATGTCGCCTTTGCATTTCGGGTTCAAGGCAACATCCGTGATGCCGCATTTCCCCTATTTTTTCTGATTTTTTTGATTTGATTTGATTATGTATATATATATATATAAACGAAACAAAAAATTTCAGCAGAATTTATGCGCTATTTAAAATCCAGAAGTACCGTCATTACAGCGGTCGAGATTCTGACAGAACCTCTCACCCAGATCTCCCTTTTATAAGAGAGCTTACCCTGAAAATCATTCTGCATTTCCGATGTGGGATTCTGGTCCTCCATTTCCCGGGCAGAACATTCTGCATTTCCGATGTGGGATTCTATTTCAAGTACTCGACTTTAAAAGACTATAAAATATAAACTATAAGACCAATATAAATGAATCTTAAAACATGGATTAAACATATAAAAAATAGTTGAAAAAAATCATAAAAATTGATGATAAAAAATAATTTATAATCTTTCAAAACCACCTATTTGAAACCTAAATTTTTTTAAGTATGTGAATTTAGAAGCCTATAAAATATAAATTACAAGACCAATATAAATGATACTTAATACATGGATTAAAAATATAACAAATAGTTGAGAATAAAAAGAATTTCGTAAAAAATGTTGATAGAAAATAATTTATAAGCTTTCAAATCCTCTTACTTGAAACAAAAAAATGTTTCAAGTACGTGACTTTGAAATACAATAAAATATAAACTATAAGACTGATATAAATGAAACACAAAACATGGATTAAACATATAACAAATAGTTGAAAATAAAAATAATTTCGTAAAAAATGTTAATGAAAAATAATTTATAAGCTTTCAAAACTGCCTACTTGAAACTTAAAAATGATTCAAGTATGTCACTTTGAAATACTATAAAATATAAACTATAAAACTAATATAATTTAAAGTTAACACATGTATTAGATATATAATAAATAGTTGAAAAAAAATAATTTCCAAAAAAATGTTGATGAAAAGTTTTTATAAGCTTTCAAAACCGCTTACTTGAAACTAAAATATGTTTCAAGTACGTGACTTTGAAATACAATAAAATAAAAACTATAATACCGATATAAATGAAATTTTAAACCTTGATTAAACATATAAAAAATAGTTGAAAACAAAAATAATTTCCTCAGAAATATTGATGAAAAATAATCTATAACCTTTCAAAACCGCCTACTTGAAACTTAAAAATGTTTCAAATATGTGAATTTGAAAGACTATAAAATATAAACTATAAAACGAATATAATTGAAACTTTAAAAGTTGGTTAAAAATATAATAAATAATTGAAAACAAAAGGAATTTACTAAAAAATGTTGATGGAAGGAAATTTATAATCTTTCAAAACCGTTTACTTGAAACTAAAAAATGTTTCAAGTACGTAATTTTGAAATACAATAAAATATAAACTATAAGACCAATATAAATGAAATTTTAAAGATTGATTAAAAATAAAATAAATATTTGAAAAAAAAATAGTTTCCAAATTTGTTTTGATGAAAACTAATTTATAAGCTTTCAAAACCGCTTACTTGAAACTAAAAAATGTTTCAAGTACATGAATTCAAAAGACTATAAAATATAAAATATAACACCAATATAAATGAAACATAAAAAAAATTGATTAAAAATATAATAAATAATTGAAAACAAAAGTAATTTCCTAAAAAATGTTGATGAAAAATAATTTATAAGATTTCAAAACCGCTTACTTGAAACTAAATAATGTTTCATGTACGTGACTTTGAAAGACCATAAAACATAAAATAGAAGACCAATATAATTGAAACATAAAAAACATTGATTAAATCCATTATAGAAATATTATAAATTATTTTTCATCAACATTTTTTAGGAAATTAATTTTGTTTTCAATTATTTATTATATGTTTAATCAATGTTTTTTATGTTTCATTTATATTGGTGTTATATTTTATATTTTATAGTCTTTCGAATTCACGTACTTGAAACATTTTTTAGTTTCAAGTAAGAGGTTTTGAAAGCGTATAAATTACTTTTCATCAACATTTTTTTGGAAATTATTTTTGTTTTCAACTATTTATTATATGTTTAATCAATTTTTAAAGTTTTAATTATATTCGTTTTATAGTTTATATTTTATAGTCTTTCAAATTCACGTACTTGAAACATTTTTAAGTTTCAAGTAGGATGTTTTGAAAGGTTATAGATTATTTTTTATCAAAACTTTTGAGGAAATTCATTTTGTTTTCAACTATTTATTATATGTTTAATCAATTTTTAAATTTTCAATTATATTCGTTTAATAGTTTATATTTTATAGTCTTTCAAATTCACGTACTTGAAGGTGTATGCGTTCTTAAAAGACTTAATTTGTGTATTGATTTAGATTTTTAAATAATAGCGGTCGTTTATTTATTTACACATGAGAATAATTAATGATTTATTTTATTTAGATAGAAAATCATTATTTTTCATTACTCAAATACTTTAGAGTTTGTCACCACCCTTTAAAAATATGAGAGTATGTCCAGAGTTATCATTAAATATATCATGTTAAAAAATATGTTATATATATATATATAATGATAAAATTACTTACATATGTTCTCTTAATATTTATAACACATGTTTATAAAATATTTGTGTTTTTATCGATGTAAACACATAACATATATTTAATAAAGTACAAATAGAACATACTATATGATATAAACACATGTGTCAAGCCTAAAAAAAACTCAAATAATATGACAAAAATATATATCATATAACTAGAATAAAACATGATTTATAGAGTTAGATTTTCGGATAGATAAAAAAATTCAATCACGTCAAAAATCTGAGTTCATTATTAACAGTCCTATCAAAACCATATTTTATCTATATATCAGAGTTAAGAATATATACAAACATTATGAAAATGTCAATTATATAACTATTAATTGTATAATAATTAGTTAGTTAATTAGTAATTATTAATAATTAACTATATTATAACTAATTAGTTAACTAGTAATATAATTAGTTAATTAGTAATATAATTAGTTAATTAGTAATATAATTATTAATTATTTAATAATTAATAAGTTTCTTAGTAATATAATTATTAATTATATAAAAATTAATTAGTTAATTAGTAATATAATTATTAATTGTATAATTTTTAGTCATTTAATCAGTAATTATTAATCATTAATTATATAATAATTAATTAGTTAATTAGTAATATAATTATTAAATATATAAATAGGTAATTAGTTAATTTTTTGAGAAAGATAGAGCTGATGATCTTTTTATAAATATTTAATTAGTAATATAATTATAAATTGTAATTATTCATAATAATTATTAATTAGTATTTATTAAAAATTATTATATATTAATTAATTAGTTAATTGGAAATATAATTATTAAATATATAATAGTTAATTATTTAATTAGTAATATAGTTATAAATTATAATTTTTCATTATAATTGTTAAATTTTAATTATTAAAAGTCATTATATTACTAATTAATTGGTTAATTATTATATAATTATTATTAATAATTACTAATTAACTAATTAATAATTACTAATTAACTAATTAATTATTAACTAATTAATTATTAATAATATTAATATAATACTTTAATTATTTATTATATGTTTAATACATGTGTTAACTTTAAATTATATTGGTTTTATAGTTTATATTTTATAGTATTTCAATGAAACATACTTGAATCATTTTTAAGTTTCATGTAGGCAGTTTTGAAAGCTTATAAATTATTTTTCATGAACATTTTTTACAAAATTCTTTTTATTTTCAACTATTTGTTATATGTTTAATCTATGTTTTATGTTTTATTTATATCGATCTTATAGTTTATATTTTATTATATTTCAAAGTCACGCACTTGAAACATTTTTTAGTATCAAGTAAGAATATTTGAAAGCTTATAAATTATTTTATATCAACATTTTTTACGAAATTATATTTATTTTCAATTATTTGTTATATGTTTAATCCATTTATTAATTTTCATTTATTTTAATTTTATAGTTTATATTTTATCGTCTTTCAAATTCACATACTTGAAACATTTTTAAGTTTCAAGTAGCCGGTTTTGAAATGTTATAGATTATTTTTCATCAACATTTTTCAGGAAATTCTTTTTTTTTCAACTATTTTTTTATATGTTTAATCCATGTTTTATGTTTTATTTATATTGGTCTTATAGTTTATATTATATAGTTTCTAAAGTCGAGTACTTGAAACAGAATCCTACATCAGAAATGCAGAATGTTCTGTGCAGGAAATGGAGAACCAGAATCCCACATCGGAAATGGAGAATGATTTTCAGAGTAAGATCTCTTATAAAAGGGTGCTCTGGGTAAGAGGTTCTGTCAGAATCCAGATTGTTGTAATGGCAGTACTACTGTATTTTAAATAGCGGATAAATTCTGTTGACTTTTTTTGTTTTGTTTATATATATATAAACAAAACAAAACAAAATAAAAAATAAAAAAAAAATCAATTTTTTTTTAGGGGAAAGGCGGCATCGCGGATGCCCCATTTCACCCATGGTGCAAAGGCGGCATCGTGGATGCCGCCTTGTACCCGAAATGCAAAGGCAGCATAGAGGATGCTTCCTTTGTGCCGCATTTTGATTTTTTCCCTAACCTTTTTCTGCAATTTGTTTTAAAAACTTAAATAAAAACTCAAATTTACCACAGTTACTATTCATAATTCCAAAAAAATAAAAGTGGAATATTTACCAAATTTAAACCTATTAATTCCAAATATGGAATTAAATTTTCAAGATTCATTTTCTAAAGGGGGAAAAATTAATTTTAAAGTATGTGTACAAAATGTGATGAAAACTGTTTTTTAGAATAAATATATTTTAAAGCATAAAAAAAGTTTATTCTTATCCAATGCTTATAAAAAATAAAATAGACATTAAAAAATATTATTTAATCTATAATATATAAATATTATTAATTTTTTTTTCTAATAGTGATCAATTTAATTTATTAATATAAAAATACAATGTTGGAATACAAATATTTTTTCAAAAAAAAAATTGTTTTATTTTTAAATGACTATCATTTTTATTGATAATTAATTTATAACTAATGAATTTATTTTATACATATGAAACCATATTTTTTTTCATAATTTAGTTAGTTCTATTCATACCTTCTTATCCAATGCACATGCTATAACTATCGCACTAAACAATAAATTTATAATAGTATATCAGGGTTTGTTTAAAATCAATGTTTCGTGTAACACAAGTTATCAAGGAAATATTTTTTTTTACAAAAATATTTCATAAAATCTCAGAGAGTTACAATATTGGTGATTTTAGATTGTCTAAAAAATCATTCCTCTTTCTTCCCCATTAGGGATTCGATGAAGGTAGAGGACCTATAACACTTGAAAATTCAAGAGGTTGTTCAGCTTCCTGGAGTTCCTTCAGTGATTGTTTTAGAACAAGATACTTGATTTTCTTCATAGTTTTGTAAGGTACTATATAAAACTTAGGAAACCCAACTGAAGTTGAGAACCATATATCATCCATAGATAGATAGTCAGTCTGAGCAAACCATCAATACTATCGAGGATATTTTCGAGTGTGTATGATTTATTTCATAGGTTCGTGGGAAGGGATCCTTCTATTGGTTAATTTATCTTATAATAAAATTATTTGAAATCAATAATGATTTCCATATTTTAAGTGGTTTGTGGGAATCCATGCCAATACCTATTGTGTTTTCCTAAGGTGGGTGAGCATTACTTAGTTAGCCCGATTCATATCCAAGGGATGATTGAGATAGTTCAAATAATTCATAAAATGTTAGAAACAACTTGTATTTTATAGAAGTCATATATTGACCATATTCATCATTTGTTGGAGTTGTAGGTTTGTGACCAGTTTTTTCTTTGGGTATCTGTTCGACTAGGTCATCATCACTTGGAAAAGAAGGGGAAGTTGGAATCGTGCTATAGTCTGACGTTCCATGTTGTGGGTTGTCTTGGAAAGGTATCCTATTAGTTGGAGTTTCTATCATGAATGACACTAATTCATGACACATTTCATATTTCTTAGTTAAGGAGATACCATCCAGACCCCTATCATGTGTTAGAGTGGGAATATGTAGGGCTTGAGCCTGATACCAGTGTTGTAGAGTAGCCTATTCATATCTTGGATTATTAGAACAAGGTGCTCCGTGGTATTTCAATCATGTTGGTCCATGTTATCTAGTAACATTGATTTGATAGTAATAAGACATGGGAGCATGAAGCTTTGGTGATGGAGGATTCAATACAAAAAAAACTGGGTTTAGCGGCGGTTTTGTGGCGGCGGTTCACAAAACCGCCGCTAAACATTTTCGGTGAAGGTTTCGCGGCAGTTTTTAATAAACTGCCGCGAAACCCAAATTTTTTTAGAAACACCACGACCCTTTCCCCCTCCCCGACCGCGTTCCCCAAACCCTCCCCGATCCCCCCCGGCCTTGGCGACCACTGCGCCCCCCGCACCCTCCGGCGACCCCCGCACCCCCCGCACTCCCCGCGCCCTCCGGCGAAACCCGCACCCCCCGGTGCCCCCCTCAACCACCGGCGACCCCCGCGCCCCCCACGCCCCCTGTGCCATCCGGTGACCCCGACACCCCCCACGCCCCCCGTGGCCTCCGGCGACCCCCGCACCCCCTGGCTCCCCCCGTGACCCCTTTTGACTTTGGTAATTTTTAGTTATTCCTTGATTCTTAGATAGATAAATATTTAGTTGGGAGATCTTTAATCTAATGGATTTATTAATCTGAGTGTGTCTACATAGGGTTATCCATTTCTTTTTACCAATATTGTAAGATTGAGTTATTGATTTTATATTATCTATTATAAATTAAATCATGTTACTCTTAATAATTGGTATCCTTTTCTATGAATTTATGATTTATTCAATCAGTTTGGAGGTTCTTTATGGATTTTGAAGATTGTTCATCGATTAGGTTATCAGCGGTTAAAGGTTTGAGCTAAAGGTGTGTCTAAGATATAATTTCAAACACTATATAGTAATTTTGTGTTTTTGGTAATTCTATTTAGGGTAATGGAGAAACCATATTTATTTATAACTTTGATAAACCATTTTTTATCCATTTTTTTCATTCAGGACTATATTTATCAATGATATATCGGTATGATCATGATCCTATGAGGAGCATGAAGAATAGTTGGTTATGTTCTTAGACACATTGAGATATCATCATTTATATGACAATATATTGAAATGTTATTTCTATAATCAATAGGTGACATTTTTTGGTCGTGAGTTCACTAAATCTAGGATATTAGGGGATATTGAGAAAGTAGAATCTATAATTTCTTAATAGATTCATACTAATATTGTTGAGATTCATATTTTCATTGGTCATGTGGTTTCTTATTCTTGAATTATCTTGGAGTTTTCTCACATATTCATTAAAAATATAGTATTGACTTGGAATGGAGTGAATTTTTAGTGGGATGATAAATAAAAAGATTCATTTTATGAGCTAAAAAATATATTGACATCTACACCTATTCTTATTTGACCAAAGCCAAGGATGCATTATAAGGTCAATAATGAGGCCTCCAATGTGATGTTAAGATTTATGTTGATATGAAGGAATGGGTTTTAGTAAATGGGTCTTGAAACTTATAATAAATGATAACAATTATCCAACTCATGATATTGAGTTAGTCATGGTTATGCATGCCCTCCAATGTTTATGAAATTAGTTATTCAATGAGAATTTTGTGGCATTTACAAATAAAAAAACATGTAGTAAATATTTTATCACAGGGATAGAAATTTATGATAGAGGATATGGGATGAATATATTTAGTCATTTTATTTGGATTTTAATTATACTCCACGAAAGTGAAATTTCATTATTGATGCTCTATGTATAAATTATCAAGTGCATGTAGTTTGTACGTTGAAAGATGAATGTAAATTTATATTACTTTTCTCAGAGATTCATCATGATTTAGTTAATTATAAAGGTCATGTCATTATATAAACCTTGACCATCACTTTATCTTTATTTTTTTTATTTAAAGAAGGTATGATTTCATATTATGTGTATTGAGTTTTCCATGAATGGTTTTATAGTATGGATTTCATACCTAGGTATATGCTTAGTGAGAATTATCTATTGTATTTTCATGGGTGTAATTTTTTTATTGACCCCGACACCCCCCACGCCCCCGTGGCCTCCGGCGACCCCCGCACCCCCCGGCGCCCCCCGCGACCCCTTTCGACTTTGGTAATTTTTAGTTCTTCCTTGATTCTTTGATTGCTTCTCATAAACGACGGATATGTAATGCATAGTAATTGTGGATTATTTATTTTTGTGGTTTATATATTTCTCCTACATTTATTCATGTATTCATTACTAAAAGTGAGAATATCTATCCACAATTTGAGTAATTTCTTGGAATTTATATTGAGCAGTTGGTTCCTTTGGGATATCACTTAATATTATTTACACCTCAAATATTTCCAAGAATATAGATATGTTCAATAGATTAAATCCCATCCTATAGACCAATTTCAATTCCAATGGTTTATTTTACAAAAATTCATGTGAATTATCTCCCTTGTAAATTTGGTCCATAACGACATGTCTTATCATGGATAATGAATTAATTAGGTGCTTCATGTTCTGTAAACATATCCCATTGGAAACCATAAATATTAGTTGGGTAGATAGTGTTATGATAAGTGTGTAACCTGATATTCTTATTTCTCCTCAATGAGGTGTTGACGCTGTCTCTTATGGACCAGACTTGTTCGGTTGGTCTGAAGTGGTAAATGTGATCAATGAACCATATTTATTATATTATGCATACTTTATGATCAATGGTTCATCTTTATTATATTATGTTTCTGTAATCTTACACTATCGTATATTTTGGGTAGGCACATTGTGATATACATGGATAAAAGCTGGATCACATTACCGAGGAACACACCTCAATATGTTAAGGGTTTGAATAAGTTTTTAGATTTTGCAATTTCTAATCGATCCGTTGAAGGGAGAATAAAATGTACATGTCCTAAATGTAAATTTAGGACATGGTTGAAGAGAGATGAAGTTTATGAACATTTAATAATAAAGAAATTCCCTGATCAATATTTGTGTTGGATTTGGCATGGAGAATCAAACAATACAGAAAGATTGAGGACTGATGTTAATCCACAGAATGAGGTCCCAAGTTTGTCGCCGATGGAAAATGAAATGCAAAACCTCATAAATGATTCATTCGGCACTGCAAGACACCACTATGAGCATCAAAACATATCAGAACAACCAGAATAGGGTGCTACAAATTACAACGTGACAAGTGATGTTTTTGAGACTGTAACACAAGCAGATCAAGATTGTAACATATCATTGGATCCTCCTCTTGATTCTGTGGAGCCAAATGTAAGGGAAAACTTCAGTGAGGAAAATGCATTTCATTATTTATTTGACGATGGAAATCAAGAGTTGTATAGTGGGTGTTTGAAATATTCAAAGCTTTCATTTCTTCTGAAGTTGTACCATATCAAATGTCTATGTGGAATTACAAATAAGGCAATGTCCATGTTATTGGAATTGATTCGTGATGCATTTCATGAAGCAAAAATCCCAGAATCGTTTTATGAGATGAAAAAAGTTGTAAACAAGCTTGGTCTGAATTATACAAAAATACATGCATGTCCCAATGATTGTATGCTTTACTGGGGAGAGGATTCAAGTAGACAGAATTGTAAGAAATGTTCTTCTTCTAGATGGCAGTCAAAAGGTGATGTTGGAAGTATGACTGAACATAATTTCATGGAGAAGAAGAAAAGGAACACACCTGCAAAAGTTTTGCGTTACTTTCCTTTGAAGCCTCGATTGCAAAGATTATTCAGGTAATCAAAAACCGCTGAACACATGAAGTGGAATTCTTTATATAATAACAATGATGGGTTAATGAGATATCCACGAGATTCCCAATCGTGGAAGACATTTGATTCACTACATCCAGATTTCTCAGCTGATCCTAGGAACGTTCGATTGGGATTGGCTGCCGATGGATTCAACCCATTTGGGACTTTGAGTACGAGTTATAGAAATTGAATACATTACTGTTAAATTGAATTTTATTTATTTCAGGATCTCTCAAGATAGAATACATCAAACCGGGCAAAACAATTCATCCCGCACACTGCGGGCTCAAAAAGCTTTTCTAGAAGCCGGATGTCATTGGTAATCTTTTAATTAGTTTAAATATTTATAAGACAGTATTATCTATTTAACATATTTAATTTTTGATTTATCTTTGTTTAATGCAGTCACAGAGTTTAGGGTATGAAGCATCCCGAACAGAACTGTGGCTGGATGTTCATAAAAAAACAGATGGAAGTTTTGTTAATGAACCTGCCAGAGAAGTTGGGGTATGAAGTCAATTATTTATTATAATAACTTATTATCAGTTTTTACTGTGTTAATATATATTGATATTTTATTTATAGGTAAAAATTAAAGAAATATGGGATGTCAATCCTGAGCAATCCTACTCAGTCTCCCAGGATGACCCGGTTGGTAAAGTCCTTGGGAAGGAGCATCCTGGTAGAGTGCGCGGGATGGGTTTTGGACCCGTACTATCTGAGGTCTTTGGCAGGCCATCGGGGATTTCAGCTACATCTACTCCTGGTTATAGTCATTTCATACCTGAAGATACTCAGAGGGGGATGTCTTCTCTACGAAACACAGTTCACCAGCAGGGGGATCAGATATCTGCTTTGCAGAAAGAGTTGCTTGAAATACGTCAGCATATGAGCAGATATTCCCCCGGTGGTAGTGCATCGGCTAGTGGTGAGCAGGTAAATCACAAAAAATCAAAATCATTTAGTTTTCACACTTTTATTAGTTTTAAGTTTAATTATAAATATGCAACAATATTTAATTTTCAATATAATGTTCTTATAGGTGGCAGCAGGTAGTGGAGATGAAGGTGGAGAGGGTGACGATGCAGCATCAGATGATGAGTAGTAGTGTTGTTGATGTGTTGAACAAGTATGAGAACGATTGGTTTGTATATGTAACATGTATATGGCACATAGTTTCCACCAAACATTTCCATGTCCTAACATTTTTTTGATTTCTCATGTTTACTTCTATGCATTTTATTTATTTATGATGTTTTATTTTATGTCTTGATTTCTCGAGTGTGGTATACATCATTCCATTTAGGCCTGTGTTTGAATTGGTACCACATCCAATGAGAATACCATATATGTAACACATATTCATACCATTTCTACTATATAGCAGCATTCGGGTGGCCCCATTGTGTAAGCTCGATTCATACCATAACTGATTCATAGAAGTACCTAGGCAGTCCAACTGTGTAAGTCCCATTCATATCATTGTTTCTCCATAGCAGCACCTGGGTATCATAGCTGTGTAAGCCCAATTCATACCATCACCATCAAGGCCCAATGAGCCACAACACATTACACAGGCATGGAGAAATTCCCACATGACAGGATAATCTTAGACTATACAACCAACATACCAATTATACTGATAAAGAACTCATGCTCTTACTGACATGGAAAGAGTGTATCTTGGAAGCCTCCCACAATACCTAAATTTAACCGTTATCAGTATAACATGAATCTAAGCATGTATACACTCTATTAAAACACCTAATATGCATCATTACAATAACATACAAATAATCATAGTTTAACTTAACTTATCCCCCAAATAACCATGTCAATTATTCATGTTAGACTTAACAAAACACAAGCACTACCCATGCTTTTACATTCACAATACCAAATACAATGATATTACTAACTGAATACCAAACCACAATCCACCTATATACCATCACTATAGAAAAAAGTGTCTAAACTTACGTTCATTTTTTTAATGAACTCATAGACCTAGGATAAGTCCTCTCTTGGATTACATACATACAAGAAAACCCTCATCAGGTGGAAATGAGAATCGCTATTTCACTTGATTAGAACACTACAATCACCAATATCCCAAGATACATCTCAATATTACTAGTCTATCTCAACCCTAGTTCACATGTCACATCCTATATAGGATACAACTCATGGAGACGCATCTATGAACCCATCTCAAATCTCACGAGGAAAATCATAGGCCAATATACCCACTCGAGGGTTCTCATGCATATCACAAATCCCATACCCAATCCAACTATGAAATCTAGGTTACTAATCCTAACTAGAAATTGACACACCATACTTCCCCTGACGGATAAAGATCACATACATGCACATATATATTAATGACATTATCTTATGATAATAACTATTGTGAAAAATCAATATCATTTGGTTTGGTTAAGTATAATTCCACCAATAAGGTATTTAACAAAACATTAGATAAGTTGTTGAAATTTTAAAAAACTCAAACCTATTTTCTTTAACGAATTCAATAACAACTATATCATGATGCATCCCATCCAACCTGCAACATGATGACCATCTTGGGATGTATAAATGAAACTCTTATCTCATATCCAATGACATAACTCAAATCCTCAATAGGAATCATGTATAACCTACAAGATCATAAACCATACTCTCTCAAGCACCATGCACGGTTAGCGTGTTGTCTAACCTAAAACACACGCAAATTCACAAGTTACCCATTTTCTATAGTAGGCATTAACAACCAACCCAAAACACACAACAAACCATACCATAACATACATTCTATAACTACTCAAACATCCATCTTTGGAACAAATTCTATACCCATATAAACATAATTTGTTCTATCCCATAACACAAATCCATTGTTAAAAAAACCCAACCCATATCACAATCCACCCATGGATGTTATATCGGCCAACTTAGAGCATAACCAATTACATATCATTACACATCACCATGGTTAGCATGATCACATAAATTGTATCAAAATTCATAACCATTTATTATATAGAGTATTAGTATCCATATAATATAAATCAACCCTTCTTAAAACACATAAGAAATTAAAGAAGCTAAAAACACATATACATCTTGGGGGTCACATGGATTGGTTACTCACCAAATTGTGATACATACCTTTCCTTAGGTTGGACTCCATAACATACAACATTTTCTCATATCCTATTTTTCAATTAATACTACCATGTTATTTGTTTGTATGGTGTCTCCTATTCAATATTCTGGTTTGATTTGTTTTCCAAGACAGTGGTGTGGTAGGAGCAGAATTTTTTTTCCAGGTCAACATTTCGCGGCGGTTTTAACCACCGCTAATTCCTTACTGGTCAGCACTTAGCAGTGGTTATAACCGCCGCTAATGCCTTATTGGTCAGTATTTAGCGGCGGTTATAACCACCGCTAAATGTATTATGTTTAAATTTAGCAGCGGTTTTCACCGCCATGACATAGGCGCATCAAAGGCCAGAATATAGCAGCGGTTAAAACCGCCGTGAAAAAAAGTATCATCTATGCATAAAACCGCCGCGAAATGGTCAAAAACCATCACGAAAATAGGCATCTACGACGCTTTTCTTAAACCGCCGCGAAATAGTAAAAACCGCCGCTAATAGATTGTCGACGCCCAATTTCGCAGCGGTTTTTGTAAACCGTCGCCAAACCCTATAGCGGCGGTTTAAACCGCCGCCAAATGAAAAAAAACCGCCGCTAGGGGCCGGTTTTGTTGTAGTGATTGGACTCACATGTTTTCTTATAAGGGTGATTAATGACTTTATGGGGGAAGAATGTGGTATGGATGAGAGTTTGTGAAACCCACTTGGTCACTTGTATGTCAAATTTTGATCTATGTTTCATTTTTGGTTTATTTTTGGGGTTGTTGAGTGCTAGGGGGTTAGAAATAGGTTTTTTGGGGAAATAGACTAGGCTCACAATCAGTGTATGGTTTGTTTAACAGTGTGGATAACCATAAAAGGGTTTTGTAGGGAAGTACAAAGGTCTTTTTCACATTTTGAGCATGCGTTTTTAAATCATGCAGGCCAAAAGGGTAACCTTGTCGACTATTTTTTAGAGATAGTGGCTCCTGACTAATTGGTGCATGGTTTTCTTAACCATTAAATCAAACCATGTGGCCTATCTAGGCTACCTAAAATCTTCCTTTTCCTATTTTACCCCAACTTATTTTATACCCCTTTGGATTTCATTTTATCTCCCATCATGCAAAGATCCTCTCCTTGGTGTGAAAGTTTAATCCCTTCTATTTTGGTAGTTCTCTTCTTGGATTCAAGGTATGTTTGATTATGTTAAGCCCCTTTCTTCATGGGTTCTTCTCATTTTCCCCCTCCTATTTCTTGTTTCTCAATTTTAGTGGAGATGTGTGACCCCGGAAGGGGTGTTGTACGAATCTAGGGTATGTGATGGTGATTTTAGTTTATTTATTATGGATTAGGTGTGCGAGTCCTTGATCTTCCTATTCTGGATGGTTTTCACTGAAGGCAATGAAGTTGGAACCATTTCCAGGGTAGATGTCTCTATTTAAGGGGTTTTCCATGGATTACCTCTAAATTATGAATCACCTTTGTTTTTTTGTTTAAATTTACATTTAAGTAATTTATGATTGATTTATATTCCATGATTTATGTGATTAAAGGATTGGTTTGGAAATTTAGGTGTTTAGAGAAGGTTTTTCAAAATGGGTGTGTCTTGTATGCACACCAAGTGTTTGATGAAATGGATCAAAAAGTCTTTATGGTTTTTAATGGATTTATAAAATTGTTGTATAAATTGTTTTACTGTGGAAAATTTTCTTTGATAATAATTTTATGTTTTTTTATTAAATTTTTTGGTGAAATAGATCTTCTAGGATTCGAAATTTCCTATGATTATGTTGGCATCGAGTAACACATGGGTTAAACGAGGTGTGAGTGAGGGGTGTTCTAAGGGACTATGAGAGCCTTTAGAGAGGAATACTATGAGAACTTCCATTTTTTTTTCTAAGAGACCATGTGAGACTTTTGGTAGGAATACCATGAGAGATTCCATTTGGTTTTTGAGTGACCATATGAGCTCTTGTATTCATGCCTAAGGGAAGACCAGTCCGAATTTCACCTTTCTTAGCCAACTAGCATATTGTTTTAGACTCACTCACATTAGACCCTTATGGTTAGAGCCATAGGCACACATACTCATTCCATATTAATTTATATGATTATGAATTTTCTTAGTTCCATGTCTGATATGATGATATATGTTAGGCCCATATTATATTTATTTGTTTATATGATGATGATGTTTATGATCACCCTTATTATTAATTTTTGGATATGTTGATAATGTTGTTCCTTTGGATTTTATTTATTTATTTGAACCATGTTAAGAATAGTTTTGGAAAACATGTTTTTTTTGGTAATTGAAAACAAAAGGTTTTTAAATGGTTTATTTGAAGAAGTAATGTTTTTATATTGGTTAGTTTTGAAAAGTTTTTTTAAAGTAGTTTATTGGTTGGCATGGGTAAAATCCATAAATAGATTCATTTTGGTATCCTTATGGTCTTTGTTCCTCCTACCCTACATATGAATTTGGGAGTATGTTGATTTTTTTGGCTATATATATGTAAATACAGGGAACCATATACCTAGGTGGAATTTCTTGATTACTATCGTTAGTGTTTTGTGGAGGTGATGTGGTGTCACGGAGTTGACACATGTCGAGTCAAATTTTTTTGGGAATTATGAATCCACTGGGATATTTATATTGGATTTTTCGTAATTGGTTCCACTTATTTGAGTTTTAATTTATGATTTGAGAAACCATGTATATGAATTTTTATGTCATGGATGCATCTGAAGTTTATTTTGGTTTATGGTATCTGATTTTCATATACTGAATTTCTTTGAATGTACATTTATTATTAGTGTTGACTATAATGTTATTTGTGTGTCAATATAATTTTATTGATGGGTTATGATGTTTTACCATTTGAGAAACCATTCACAATAGATATTTGGTTATGCATGGTTCATTTCCCCATCCCATGGTAATTTAGAATGCAATTTGAGTCGTGTGATGGGATGACTCAGGTGATGGGTCAAGATGATATGGGTCGATTCATTATAGTTTTTCTAATCATAGGCCAATAGTGTGAAAGGAAAATCTTTGGAAAAAACCACCCCACAAGGATTCCCTAGACATTGAATGGTTATAGAAACCATGATCCAACCATGCTAATTGGAACCACCACACCATAGATCCAATCTACACACTTATTGCATAGTTTAACAAATAGGTTTTAAGTTGTGCGCCTTAGGCTAGACTCACTGAGAACCCTCATGATCACTTTGAAGAATCTCATGATTTGGACTTAACTATGTGCATTATGTGCAACCACAACCATGTGATTTCAATATAAACCTCATTAAATGTGGCCACCTGGGTTTCCTTTAAACCGTTCACTTTACCTGTTCATAAATGAAAAACCTCAAAATTTTCTAGGTTTCTGTCCAAAACTCCATAGAAACTTAAAACAAACCCTTAACTTAAAAAATAGTTTAAAATGATAACCATAGTGACAAGATGGGTGTCAAAAACACCCACTATATGAATTTATTCCCCTAGAAAGTTTTAGGTCTCCATAGAGGTCAAATGAGAATGAAATATATGGAAACTTCTAATAAAATAATAATCTTCATGTAATCGAGTAAATACTCGAACAAAACAGATCATCATGAGACCAAAACAATTTTAATGAGAATATATAAAGAGATAGCTACTAAGAATCAGTCTCCCCGCCATTTATAAATAGACTAAGATAGTGAAAAAACCAATAAACATTTATCAAATAAATAGATAATGTCACCAAGAAACAAAATTTCTATAATCTCAAAAGGGAATCGCCAAACTACATAGGCCAAGGACAACCCAAAACAACTCATTAAAAACCATAAGGGGATCATGCTCCAAGAAACCTAAAAAATGATAAAAAACTAGTTCACCTAAACACAAGGCACCCAAACAAAGATCCCAAAAAAATAAAATATGCTTTGAAAAGATATTATTGGGTTCACACATAATGGTTAAAAAATATTAAAAAGGGGGTTTAAATAAAAATCCATGAAATACTATCCTATAGTAATTATAATTTAAAGAACCATTTGGTGACATCCACATCCCATCTAGAAACAAAACTACACCCCAAGTATCCAAGAATTCACCCTAGGTATATTGACCTAGAATTTACATAAAAATATATCACATCTTTTTAGATGAATATTTATTACATAACATAATGATCTATGATGGAACCATTTTGTTTTAGTGCTTTTGGAAATTAGGATACATAAAAAACTGGTATATAAGTGAACTATATCATCTCCAATAAAATTTCTTAATAACTAGCAACCTTTATAGAAATTTCATACATAATACCTTTCTTCATAACCTGGGGAAAGGAAATATAAGAAAGGGTGAGATCAAATGATCAGTAAGGTTAAACAATGGACTTATCAACATTACATGAGTATAAGAGCATGAGAACATGATAATAACATTTTCAAACCATAACCTACATACCATATATCATAAACTTGAGTTACAACAAAAATCATGGTAGTTCATATGACATAAATCATAAAGGAATCAAAGAAAACAATCCATGAGAACATAACATTGTCATAAGACATAGATTAATGGATGACACATAAGTATAGAATATAATTTACTTTGTAGTTAAGGATTAATTATAAGGATATCATAGTGTATTTCACTACCCAAGACATATTAGTAGTCAATGTTGAATCCCAAGACTATCATAGTAGATAGAGTCCCTTACTGAACTAAGTTAATTCCCCATTTTAGTCCTGTTTGCCTCATGAAATATCAATATTTACCCAATGGATTGGAGGGAGCTATAGGTCACAACTATTATATAATTCAAATATTACATTCATATTCCACAAGATCATAAAATATTCATCATATCATAAACCTTGAAAATAAACGAGTTTCATAAATATTTCATCACTTAATCATAGCATAAAACATGTAAAAGGAATGAGATTCATAAATATTTCATCATATCATAATCCATAGAAAAGGAATGGGTTTCATATAGATATTTTAATCACACACATTAATCATCTAGAAAAAGAACAAGGATATTATCTTTGGATCATATCCCCATTAAATCTTAGTTTATATCAAAGGTTATCAACTGATATAGAAAATGATTTTGAATTACCACTTAGAATATTTCTTGAGGAAAATATCCTTTCCACATTGAAATCACTTCATTACAATCTAAAAATTTACCAAATATTAAATTAAAATTTTTATTTTAAAATAATCTTGGAAAATTATAAGGTAATATTTAAATCATTGAGTTCCTATGATGGAGGAAAATACTATTCATGTCATACACAAAAATACAAATATTCCTATTACATTTTTTATAAACATAAAAATCAACTCATTCATAAAACAACATGAATATTACATTTAAAAAATTTGTAAAAAATTAAAAAAAGTGTAAAAATAAATTTAAAAAATAATATTATAATATTTAAAAAATTATTTATAATATTTTTATAAAATATGGATATGGAAGAAGATGAAATTTTTGACTGAAGAGAGAAATGGTGTTAGTTTTCCTTAAAATTATTTTTTGGAATATTGAGTTTATAAAGAGAGGTAAATGAATGGAAAGCATTTAATTTATAGAAATCACATTAGGAGAATAAAATTCATGGGTTTCTTGAGTGTCATATCATAATATCTAATCATTAGAAAGATAATCATAAACAATCCCAATAATAAAAGAGATTGTAACACAAAGCTGTTACCACTTTGGTATCTTTTGAATTGTAAGATACATGAATAAAATAACATTATAAGGATTTTTATATCTTAAAATTTCATGATAATAATAATAAAATACATCAATATATACTAAATACACCACAAAAAGAAGCAAGTGGTGTATAAGGCATGTGTCCCAAGAAATAAAAGTGAGATGAAAATTCTTACCTTAAGTCTCAACTTCCATCTTAAACATTTGAAACTTATTTATAGTAAATATAGGTTTATTATAAAAATATTATATAACCATAATCATATTTAATATACCATATATGATTTACCTATAACATTTTATTACTTGTTTATTAATAATTCTATGTTAAAATCGCAGTTCTGGTAATAATTTCTTTGTTTTTCTTGTATGTTTTGATTTTTTATTTTTGATAATTTTTCATTGATAATGGTTAAATCATATGTATAATTTTATACATGATATAAATATCATGTATATTAATTATATATTAATTTATATTAATCTATTAAAGTTAGAGATAGAAAATTAATGATTTTGTTTATGGAGATTGTAGTCCGTATATACGCACGAATGTTGTTTTCATTTTATCGAAGGATGGAATATAACTAATATAACTAATATATAAAATTTATAGTTTTATTTTTATTTCATAAATATAAAATATTTTCCTTAAATTCACCATTATTACATTTCATTTAAATTTTAAGTGAAAAGTGTATCACATCGCTTTATGTGGTTGTAGCCCACTGTACATAGAAGTAGCATTATCTTATTCCCAGGGAATAGAAAGAAAAAATTTCTATAGTATATTATAATTATAGAAGAATAATTATTTTATTAATATCAAATATATAATTTAAATAAATCATTATATGCACCTGTGAGTGGCAGTGATTGAAAACAAATTATATCAGTTTGCGAGGCGGTAGTCTGCCATACACATGATCAATAGTTTCATTTCTCATTTGATAAAAGAGGAGATAAATGAATTTTATGAAATTAACATAATAAAATATTATTATATGGTAGTTTATTAAGTTATTAAACCTGAATATTTTTATATTATTTGAAGGATGCAGATAAAAAAGTAAAATAAAAAACTCTCAATTAAGAACATTACCGCTTCTTCGGATAACCTTCTTAGGTTGGCACCAAAAGCCTTATTAGTAGAGTTTAATTAGAAAAATAAGGCCTATAAGATGTGGTTAGGTAATTAATTAATATATTTGGTCAGATAATTTCCAACAAATAGGTATTTTTATTTTTTAAGAAGAGATAATAGGGTGTTCACTTTTATAATTGCGTGATACGACACCCTTAGAATTGTTGAATAGAAAAAAGTGTACCCATGTGTTAAACATGAAAAAGTCTCTAAAATGGTTTATTATATAACCTTATATGATATAAGGTCTAAATATATGAAATAAATAGGAATTTTACAGGTTTTATGCTATTTTAACCCATATTTTTTTAGTTTAAACCCCCAGTAAACCTGTTTTAACCTTAATCTCAGTAATTAATTTTTACAATTTTTACAATTTATTTTGATAAAAAATTAAGCTGATATTATTATATAATATTATTTATAATTTTTTTTAAAATAAAATCCATTTTTACAAATTCCATTCAGATAATTTGAAAATGTTAATTTAAAATTAAACTCGCAGATGCGATGAAAAAGGTGTTTTCAAAAGAGAAACTTTTCATGAGTACAAAATATTTTAATATAGAAATTCAATATTAATTTGATTAAAATAACCTAAATTGGTTTAATAATAATATAAATGAACTAATTTTACTTTTAAAACTTTTGTATAAAATATGTATCTTTTTAAATTGTTTAAATGAAAATGTATTTTTGTATAAAAATTAGTATTTTTCACTATTCACTAAGAAAATTTATCTTCGAAAATTATGAAGAATTAACCCCAATATAATATTTACATATTTATTAAAAAAATGAAATAAAATTTTTAAATTAATTTTTATTATAGTTTCAAAAATCAATTTTATTATTTGTTCTCAGAAATAAATAAAAATCATTTTTAGAGAAAAAAAGTATTTTTGAAGTATATAAATACTTTACTAAAAATTAAGCACCTATTTATAAATACCATTTATTTAAGTAAAACCTATATAATTATTTTTCAAAATCATGATATTACTATTTACATATCCATGTTTAATGGATAGGCTATAATGGTCATATTAATGTGAATATTATATCATAATTTGTTAAAACTTGGTATTGCATGTAACACTAGCTATCAAAGAAATTAAATTTATTTGAAAAAAATAATTCATAAAATTATAAAGGCGTTATAATTTATCATAACCACCTCCAAAGAAACAAGAAAAATCGAGAACAAGGTCTGCACCACCCAAGGATAATGAAAACATCAAGAAATGATGGACAAAAAAACTCCCAAAGGAAAATACGGCCCAGAACGAGAAATCAAGGAAGAACCAAAGAAACATTTGGCCATAATTTTCTCATGAAAATGATTCTCTAAACTAAATGATCATAAATAGAAATATATATTATCATTCATAAGAGAATCAACTAACACCCTAAGGGTACTTCAAATCATGATCACTCATCTATCTGACCTCAAACATCCCAAAAAAGAACTAAGAAAATATACCAAACCAAAGCTCACACAAGAGTCTCTAGGAAAATATGCTCCTCACTGATCCAACCATAAAGTAATGGATCATGAGTCTAAAACAGAATACCCAAAAATATTTAATGGGGCCACTAAAAATCACTACTATAAATGAACTCAAAGAACATCTCTTTGAAAAGGAAATTACACCTGCCACTCTAATTAGAAAATGGAATGTTCTAAACAAAATAAAGAAATACCACTAAAATGAACACTATACATTCACACTAAAACATTCTAGGAGGGAGGGGGCACATCAAACTATTATAGAAATACTCCCTTTCACATCCATGTCCCAAAACCACACCAAAATATCCCAAAACAAACAAAGGGGAAAAAAACATAAGCTTTCTAAAAAAATAGAACTTTCCTAAAATCACATTTTAAAACCCAAGGAAAAATTTATATTGGGCCTTATTACATTTAAAACAAAAAACCCATTTTAAAAATTTAAACGCCAAGACCTAACACAACTTGGTAAAATTTAAAACATTTCCAAAACTGATTTCAAAATGAACATAAATTTATTTAAAACTAAAAAACCATTATGAGTTTCAAAACAAATCAAACACTTTACCTTTTGAAATAATTTTAATATAACTTACCATTTTAAAATAAACATTACAAGGGTAAAATCCCAATAATTCCAAAAAAATTAAATATTAAACTACCAATTTCTCTTAAAATAAGAAACCCATATTTAAAAAACTATGTTAACTTGATTAGAAAAATTAATCACATGTAAAAAATTTCACAAATTTAAAATAAAATAAACTATTTCAAAACATTTTATGAAACCAAACCCATTTCACAAACAAGTCGTAAAGCCTTATGCACCCTAGGAAATCAAAGCTTCAAGTGATCTAAATAGAAACAAAATGAGAATTCAAAACTGTACCCAACTTGGAAACACGGTTTATGACCACATGCCAATCATGAAATGGTTCCTAGAGTGTGTCCCAAATCAAGAATTTAGTTATCGCATGGTTTGTCATGACCTATGAATCAACACCATTTCGTGACTTACTTCTTCATTACCATCCAAACAAATTACATATGAACCCAAATAAAACCCATCTCTACCAATTAGGATCAACACACCACTATCAAATACATCAAACTAAAATCCAACAAAATATTTAACTCAAAATTCAAACCCACTTCCCTTGGAGACTCAAGGCTCAAGGAAAGAAATTAGTAAATAGAATCTCCTTTCCCTAAAATATTGAGTTCCAAAAACATTATTTTCAAACTACCAACACCACAAACAATAGAGGGAATTCCAAAGTCTTAAGATCCCATGGGAAATAAAAACCCAAATCTCCGATACCATTTTGTAATGAACTAGTCTAGATACTCAATCTTAGAGACACCTGAACCATCCCATCAAATTCTCAAAGGGAATTATCGATTCCAATATGCTAGAAACTAGTGATTGAGAATCACATGAACACAATTGGGAATGTTTTCACCCAATAAGAAGAATAAATGAAATAATATATATATAATAAAAATCCATCATGTCCCATCCATATTTTAGATGTACACACTAAAAAAATAGAAACAACAACCTAATAACAAACTAGGAAAGTATTAAATAGTAAGATAGAACAAAAAAAACCACATTTACCACATCGGTCTCCCTCCCTAGTAAGGAAAAGTTTCCAACCAATTAATTTTCTTCACCCTCCAATGGATATTTCTACCATTTATCCATAGAAAGTAATAAATTCCTAAATGGAAAAGGTAAATAATTTAAAGGGAAACTTTCTAGACATTATATGAAAGGTAATGGTAATTCCTTCAAAAAAGTCAAAAGGAAAATTTGTAAAATGAAATAAAATAAAAACTAACCTCAATAAATAAATGATCTCAAAAGACACCAATAAACTAAACTAGGAACCTATAACTGAGATGATAATATTGGTTTGAGCACATAAGGACTTAGTATTCAACCACAACCCACTAAAATAATCATGAAAATTTCATATTACTTCTTAAGTATTATAGTTTTAAATACAATAGAAGAAGATTCATTTTTCTATAAGGCTATAAAAGAAACAACAATACATCACATGTGAGTTAAAACTCATTTTACAAGATTCTTATTAAATGAAAATAATGTCTTGAAAAACACCTTTTTTCATTTCCCAAACCACTTGTATAAAACAACACATTAATTTCACACTTTAGTACTATTTTCATAAAAAAATATCTTAGAAATATTAATTTTAAAACTTAATTGATTTAAAGTTTTAACACGGTTTTCTAAAAAATGTTTTAAAAACAATCATTTCAATCAAGAAAGTAGCAGAGGCCTAAAAAGTAGTTTTGAATACTCACACAGAGTAGATGTTTGAAAAAAACCATTTTCCATTTTTCTCTCAATATAAAAAACTTTCAAACAAATTTCTATTTTTTTCAAAACACTATAAAAACGATGCTTCCCATTTACTTATTTAAAAACATTCAACATACTCTTTTAAAACATTTTAAAAGTAAACTAATCAAAGAATGAACAAATAACACAATTAAACACTTTTATGTCAAGTCATACAATAAAAATAAACAAATTAAAAGTATATATATGGCATGTAATAATCCAAGAAGTAGGGTATATAATCGAAACATAGGGTGAATCCTCTAAATGATCATAAGAATGATCACAGTGTCACTGGGTCTTCCCTAGGTCTTAATGTGAGGCTGTTGTAGACCTTACTCAATTGAGGCCAACCTATTAGCATATGTTTCATCCTATAATAACCACATAAGAAGCCTACACCCATCCTTATCATAATGACACACCCCATCAAGCCCAATTATTAACTAGAGGGGACACTAGTAGTGTGTGAATACCTAGTAAAACAAAATTCATTACTCCCAATTAGCAACTCAAGTTTCCATGAACAATTACAACAGAGGTGAGAATAATAAATAATTCCTTTACTAAAGGATAATTTTAAAAAAACTCAGGCATCAACTCCTACCATCATAAAATAATTCCCACAATCAACAAACATATATAGAATAAACAATACAATAAAACAAACATCTTTATAAGGGGTTACATGCCAATAAGGGCCACATGAATAAAAATGTGCTCAATAAGACGCCATAATATTTATAAAAACTTATTTATATAAAATTAAAAATGGGACATAACTTTAAAAAAATATTGGAATGCCAATATATTTTAACAATTTTTTTTGAAACTCAAATGGGAACTATCTCTTCCCCATTTTAATAACACATTTGAAAACATTAAAATCCATAATGAATTTAAAATATGTAGACCATAAGGTTAAATCACACCCTTAGATTCCAATAACCCCTGTTTAAAATTTAAAAAATTTAAAATACCAAAAAACATGGTTTGAAATAAAATTTATTTAAATAATAATTTTTAAAGAAACAATTTGATCCTCACTACCACTTTGAAAACTAAACGTGTTCTTTAAAAATCTAAGAAGACATTTTAACAACCACTTGGATTGGTCTCATATCCCATGCGTAGGTTTAAAAACCAATTTTATATCAAAATAGACCCATGGGTCATATATATAGAAATAAATTAAAAGATAAATTATTTACAAAAATTAATAAATAAAAATAATTTAATAAAAATAGATATAAAAGATACACTAACCACACACAAGGGGAATTGATTTAGAAGCATGTTTTGGAAAGAAAAATCATGTTGACTTCAAAGGAGATGGATCACATATGAAAGAACACATCCATAAAAACCCTAAATAACCAATACCTAAATTTTAAAACCATCCATAACCATAATTTTAAGTAAATAAGTTGTTAGGGTTCATAGGAGGAATAATATAAGGTAAGGTAAAAGGAAGGATGATGGGAGAGGAGGGAAGGAAAGGCTTAACATAGAGCGTCACAAGAGAAACCACCTAAAAAAGGAGGAAGAAGGAGGATGACATGAGGCAGGGTGTCACCAAATGAGGGAGAGGATGGAGTGACCTAGTGGGATGGGGGTGTCACATGATATGGAGAGGGATTAGGGGAGGGTATTTTAGTTTTGGGTCTAAAAAATTAAATTTTTTTAAAAATAAAATATAGAATTTGAAAAAATCTGGGTAAACCACATTGTTAGGAAACACATTTTTTATAACCATGATCCAACTTGTGCAAGGAAATACCTAGAAAATAAATGAACCACAAAATTCCCCCCAGGAGCTACATAGTTGGAAAAACTATGCTCTAACTATGCCAATTGTCATTGCCACACCACAGAGCTAATCAGCACACCTACCACATGATTTACCTAACCGTGTGCAAGATGTGAACCTTAGTCCATAATTACCAAGAATATACATGGTCACTATTAGGAATCACATGGTTTGGAATTAACGATGCACATATCATGCAAACCCAGCTATGAAAGTTCACAATGAACTACACGTAAGGTGCCCATATGATTTTCCTTTAAACTATGCCCCTTAACCGTGCATAGAAGAAAAACTTCAAAATTTTATAGGTTTTAGGTCAAAAATCCATGGAAACGTAAGAAAAAACACTATAATAATAAATTAATTTATAATAAAAAATAGTAACATAGTGGGTTTCACAATATACATGTTTTTAGTTCCCTTCAAAATTCCCACATCAAGGTAAACCTGATTTAAGGGAACTTTCCTATTTTTTGCTTCACATCAATAATCACCTCCCTAAAATATTTTTTAACAATAGATTAATTATAAACATATATTTTTATTTTATATAGAACTATCTAATTTAAATTCTATATTTTATAGAAAAATATTCCTTTTTTTCCTTCCTTAAAAAGATCCTTTAATTACTTAATAAATAATTTCCCAAGTAGCTGAATTTTTTTCTTTATTCTCTAGATCCTTATAATGAATTTTATACATTGGAGTTCCATGTTTGACACTTATATAATTTTTAATTATAAATATCCCAAAAAATTAATTCCTCATTCTTTTAGTAATCACTATTATTGATCTTGCATTTAATACTTGAATTAGAATTATGAAACCCACTTCCATATCATGGGTTTCATCATTATTATGATTTATGTATATTTTTCTCCATGTGAAAAAAATATTTATGATTTTAATTATTTTATGGGTGGTCCTTGAATTATATATCCCACCAATGCATTAGTTAAATATTTATATCTCATGAGACTCCATGTAAGGGATTATGCAGTAAACCTAATACACCATTGAAAATTTTCCACTTTATAATTATTGTCTTGGGAGTAACCCTTGATTTATGTTTATAATTTAATCTCCTATGATATGTCATCATATTCCTTAAATGTAGATATTATTTTTTCATTCACTTCTTGCATGTTTCCATGCTTATGATCATTCTCTTTATGGTTTCAAGTTATGCCTCTTGACTCTCATGTTTTACTTCATTTCCATGTTTATTCCATTATTTGGATTTCTAGATCACCCTTTTCCGTATTAATTTTCCCCAGATCATCCTATTTAGTTTTATATGATTTATAGGAATTAGGAAAAATATGTGATTTTTTAAATTATGATGATTTTATTACATTTAATATTATGTATTTACGTGTATAATATTCTAAAGATGATAGACCTTTAAAATATTTTTTTACTTATTGGAAATATATGTGAAAAATTATGAAATAAAGTATGTTTAATGCTTGGGATCCTATAGTCTTATGTGAATAAAATTCATGTATTTCATTTCGCATTCACTGTTCACCACATAAATACTTTCACAGACCAATTCTATAAACTCCCTTACATGTTTTTTATTCACCACAATACAATTTACAACTTAGTAGAAATTCAACTAAAGTAAATACTCATTTTAATCAGTTGTTAGCAAAAATTTAGTGATTAATAGGTCCTTATATAGGCATGGACCTAGAAAACTCTTCTAATAAAAATAATATTATTCACTCTTTAACAAAAAAACATATCCTTGTAATGACTTCTGCCTTATGACTATGATCAATAAACTCCTCACATTGTACTAAGTGATCATACTACACATAATATACACCCAAGTAATCTTCTATGAGTTTATAAAAAACATCATCACTCCCACAAAAATTATGGGATTCTTATATAGCTACATGATTCTCTTACATGACTGCTTTATTCTTAAACGAACAGTGTAATATATATTAAAAAACCACCATTTCCATGGTTTTTTCATGCCAATAATTGGAAAACACTGGAAATGTTTCCAATATTAAATACTACTTTTGGGAAACCACCATAAATTTTTCAATCACATTTTTCAGATAAAAGAACAATAAAAAATATCAGAAAAATGCTGATGTGGGGGATTTTCCCCCATTAATACCCCCTTTGGTATTATTGAAAATTATTCACAACTATTCAGAACAAATTGATTCTATCTTGTTGATAATTTCTACATAATTCCTATGTATACCACTAATTATAAAAAGAGACACCAAATAATGATTAAAGGCTCAATCACCATATACTCTAAGCCAACATGAGTTATGATCAGTGTGGGAACCCATAGTAGCATGTGAGGTTCATCAATGAATTAATTCATTATAGATTCCACTTATTGATAATTTATTGATTCCAAATATTGAATCGATATTAATTGATTTTATAATATAATAGTAAAAGACATTGGTGATCGATACTAAACTATTTCAAATTACTACACATAGTTATCTCAATTAAACCATTTCACCAACCATAATTGGAAAATGATTTCATCATGAACCAAGAGTCATAATTCCATGATATGTATTCATTGATATAATATATTCAACATCTTCATTATTAAAATTTCAATGTTTCATCAATACTCCTAATTCTTAATGAAATAACTCTCCCCTTCAAAAACATTTCCCATTCATTAACACGATTTCTACCCCTTTTCAAAAAACACAAAGTTAATTCCTTTGTGATCTATAATAGGATTAAGAAAATAGATTTTCTTATCGAAAAAAACATACCTCAAGGAGTGGGGTTTAAACATACAAAATTATCAAGTGTGAGGAGTAGGATGGGATTCAAGAGGTAATATATGTCATTCAAATTATTCATTAGGTGATTCATTTTTCATGATGTCTATACCTTTTATTTTAGTAAAAACATTCTCTCGATTCACTTGAACATGTTCCACTTTATCCTTGATAAAGTGATATTTCATTTCAATATGATTTTTCATTGAGTGATATACTAGATTTTTTCTATAAATTGTTTCACTTTAATTATCATAATGTATTTTGTTTAGGGACTTAACTTCAACTCCCATATCTTTAAGCTTCTACTTCATCCATGGTAACTACCCGAAGGATTAAAAAGTTGAAATATATGCAGCTTCTATGATGATCAGATAAAACAATATTGTTTATTTATTATCCATAAAGACATATACAACTATTATATAATGCACCACTTGATGTTGATTTTTTATTATCAACCGAACTAGGATAATCTTTGTTTTCATAACCTAATAACTTTGGCTGATATTTATTTCTACACCACACTAAAGTCCACTATGACTTTAATATACCACAATATTATTTTCACTCTAATTTAGTAGATTTCTTTTGTGAAGATCCATTTTATTTTTTGATTATATTTTAATGTTTTTTGAACAATAAGTGTGAGGTTGCAACTAAAATAACTCTAGTGGGGAAGTTCAAGACATTGTGGAAAATTTAGTTGTGATTATTGGTGAATATATATTAAGTTCCAAGTCATGTGAAAGTGATTTATAAGAATAGACATATTGTTTTAAATAATAAAAATAGTAACAAATATGACCATAAAATATCCTTTTTATTTCACGAGGAGACCTGAATAATTGTTTGAGGAATTTTAATATGGAAGAAAATGAAAAATATATTCCTATTTTCATGAGGAATATTTGGTGAATAAATCTAAGTGGTTTGGTATTTTTTGATTAGAAATGTATTGAAATTATATTCTATACTTAGGACTAATATAAGTGAATTTGTGATGGGACTTTACAAAAAATTGGGACAACCCTTGGACAACCAAGGGATAACTCTACCACATATGAGACCTAATTGCTCAACCACATTGGAGGTAGCCAACCTGGACATCCATGATCAGCAAGTGAGGATGAATAGTGTTTAAAAGAGTTGGTGGGTGTGTGCATAGATATTCAAGGGGAGTATAGTGGATTCATATCATACACATGGGTGTTCATAGTGGCACATAAGGGGGAGAGTGGGTCAGCATACCCCATATGTGTGTGTGATAGTGTATCCAGGTGTCAACCGTATGGCCGAATAAAATGATCAATGAGGGAATAATTGTTTATATAGAAGAAGTAACTCGATTGGAGGACTTAATTGGGACTAAAAAAGAGACACTATAGTGCCATATTAAAAATATATATACATTTCCTCCACCATCCTATGTGATTTATCTGGGCCATTATATATTGCAGTATCATCTTCTATCTCTGGACATTTGAGGGTATCACTTTCACCATATTGTTTTGGAAAGATACTGATATAAGAACTAGATCACTATTATTATGAATATGAATGAATGTGATCGAGGTATGATTCAAATTATAAAACTGAAGTCTATGATGCATTATGTTATGAAAAATAGAGAAGAACTCAAATCCCACAAAATTTTTGTTGGGTTTTTCCTAACATGACATTCGATTAACGAACATTATGTTATGGTGAAATATTGAGGTAAAAAGGAAACAATCTCTTTCATGTAATCTCTATTTAAGTGACTTTTCAAGAGATAGATCTTCTTCCAAGATGAAATCAAAGAAACAGTTAGGTGTTCACATATCTGGGTGCATGAGATGATACATGTGATATTATCTCATGCACATGAGTGTTTTGTTAAAAGGAATAATAAATATCATGAGAATTAAGCTATAAGAATATTCCATGGTTTTTAGAATCATGTTATGTAAAGCAACATGATGTTTTAAAATAAAAAACATCAATAATATTAAAATTATTCTATGACATGGAATGAAACTAAAAAAGTTATACTTGTCCTTGAATGTTTTTATTAGATAAGACATGGTGAAATATTTTCTATAAATAGTGAACTTCCCACATCAGAAATATTGTTACCGATTGAGACTGTTAGAACTCTCTTTTTGTGAAATATAGAATCCCATGAACCATAGTTTCAAGACTGATAGTTGATCCCATGAGTATCCTTGGTCATGAAGAAATGGTCTAATTTTATTTTATAATTCTCTATTTCATGAAGAAGATTAAGATATTATGTGATGGTCTCGTCATGCATGAAGAAGTTTTCCATGACACTCTTTCATGAAGTATAATTTCACTCATCTAGTTAATAAAAAATATTCAGCACACTTGAGATGTTCTTATGCTTCATCATTTGTGTGTTATACTTGCACATAAGAGAACCCTGAAAGTAATAATTGTTTCAGTTCTACATGAGTTAAGTGAAGTTGTTACACCATTTTTCACTTGTGATAATGAGATATAAATTGTGAGGATATGACAGGATTTTTTACTTATGAAAAAATGATGGAAAATATTCACATGAATACATGCCATCATGCAATTGAAGAATATTTTAAAATATTGACAAATAAGCCATTATTATTCATACTACACTAATATCATTCATGAAATTGAAATATTATTTGAATAAGTTATATTTATTTATTGTTGGGACAATCACAAAGACAAATATATATTTTTTATCATCAAGATAAAGGATATTTTTTAAGAACATATGGATTCTTTATAAATAATTCTATAAATATTTTATTGAATTGTATGATTACTATCTGAAACATTATGTGAAAATTGTGCGACACTTGTCATAAATACAATTTATAGTAATTTTTAAATATGAAAAATAACCATTTGTTTTTCAAAATTTGTAATAGTTTCTCAAATTACAAATAAACCTTGTAAAATTATCTCATATTTTTCTTATATTACTTTTCTTTCACATGAGATAGAGAGATTGATTAAAGAGTGGATCTGTATTATAATTACTTATAGGGGTTTTATTCAAATGTAATAGTTTTTAAAAATAAAAGAAATAGGTACTATTAACTCACCCCTCCTAGCTGTACCCTCACTAACTAGGTATCTCATGTGGTATTAGAGTAAACTAGGTTCCGATGAGTTTATACTATTTTTAATCCTACTATAGAAATTTAGAGTTTTAGGAATAATAAAGGAGTTCCTTTTTTATGGAAATTATTTTTATGGGTGGAAGATTTGAATGATACCATATCTGCTATGACAAGGTCAAAATGTAAGTGACGTTGTAAGTGTTGGATATTCACTAATTTTAGGATATGGTTCGATGAATTTTAATGATAAGATAATTCTTGATGTTGATATAAAAGAATGAAATTCTATAGTAACATATCTATATGGAAAAGTGTAAAAAAGGTGATGGTGGAATAGTGAAACACCAAGATATATTTATGAAATATTTATCATTACATAATTTTATTTATTGGATAGTTTTCACAATATGTAACACTGATTATAAACGAACTATGATATACTTTTAAAATATTATTATTTTAACATGACCGTTATAACCCAGCTTTTGAATTGAAAGAAATGAATAGGAATAACCATATTATGAATTATATGTGAAGGTTATATTAAATATAAATTTATTAATTAATTATTTGTAAATAAATAGTTATTTTTTAGTAAATTCATTTCATTCTTCAAAAAATATGTTTTCTTCAAAATATGATATTACTATTTTCTAGGGGAAAATAAATATAATTTTTTTTTATTTTAAAAAAATTATTTGATAAAATTAAATTTATTTTTTGAATCATAATATCAAAATCAACTCAGTGTGAATTTTTGGTATTTTTCAAAAAAATTAATTTTCAATGGAACAATGAAAAATACTATTTTTTGTTGAAAACTATATTTTCATTTCAAGAATTTTCAAAGTAACATTATGTTTGAAAATAGTATAAAACTAAAAAAATTTCTATTTTATTTTTAATAATCTAATTTAGTTCATGGAATTTATTTTATGGTATAATTTGGTATAAAAACATTTTTATACATAAAAAGACATTTTTATGAAAAAATGTTTTTCATTGAATTTTTTCACTTTATATTTTAGTTTAGTTATGAAAATATTGTGTTATGAATTTTGAAAAATTAATTAAATATTTATAATCATGTGTTTTAAATTTATTAATAAATTCATTTTTATTTTTGGTCAATATGAAGAGTAATGTTGGTAATTTTTGTTGCCACGGTAAATGGAAAATTGAGTAATTTAGGTTAAACATAATATGATAATAACTATTAAATGAACCCAAAACTTACATAAGTCTTATTGGATGATTCTATATTGACCATAATATTAAAATTTTCAAGTTTATGACCTTTTGGGACACTTTGATGAGATTATAAACTTTATAATATTTTATTGAAAGAAAATTAAAACATGTCACACTCTTATTCTTATGTGTAATATTTTTAATATGGTGTTATCCAGAGGATATGTTTGACTATAAGTATTATTTTCAAATATAAAATATTTATCAACATCATGGTAATTTTTTTTATTGAAGGAATAATTATCTTAAATTATTACACAATGCCGACGCATCAATTATTCAATTGATGGAAAATAAAAAATAGATTTTTAAAATATTATAAGTAATATAATTTTACATATTTAAGGAAATAAATTAATTATATATTTTACGATAACATATTTAGGATATAATAAAATAGTTTTTTCGAATTGGACTTGTTTTCTTGTTTTTTTTAAAGTCTCAGAAATGAATAGTTTTAAAATTGACAATAATGATATTTTATCAAAATAATATTTTATTAAATTATTTAAAAAACATAAAAAATATTTTAAATTATAAAATTATTATGATATGATCTAAAATGTCATAAATTGGTTATTTATGGTCTAATTTTCAACATATTAATAAAAATTATAACCTTTTGTGTTGAAATATTTGTTACCATAGTTAAAATTATAATAGGTTAACTAAGGGTTAATCAAAATGTTAAGGTTTAAAATTACACCAATAAATGTATAAAATATTTTTTTATGGTATTAAAACCATATAAAAACTTATATAAGAATACATTGAAATTTTTAGGTATTTGTATTGAGATTAAATTTATTGTAATTTAATATTTTGATAAATACCAAGAGTGCCCCTCACCTCAATTATAAAAGGACCCCACTACATCACTTATTTACACCAATTAGTGCCTTTTAGATCAACCATAATCTACCAAATTCTCTTATAAAATTCACTATAACCATTCTATAGGTTCTGGTATTCTCAAAAGATCATCCCTAGAGCCCTTTAGAGGAGATCTAAAGGAGTCGTTACAAAGAAGATGTAATCACTCGAACCTATAAATTTATTTTTCTACTCTTCTTTACCTTCTATAAATCTGTTAAACTTATCATATAATAATAAATTAATTATCTTAAATATGAATAAATTTAATTATGATTATGAAAATACCATAATGAACCCTCTATCTCATCAAAAAACAAGTAAATGTATCGCTTGTGCCTACATACAACTTACCACCTCCATATTGTGATACAATTCATTTTCATAAGAATATTTTATGGATGGGAATTATGGGGGGATAAAAGTTTATATATGATATTTATAACAGTATTATACTTTTTTAATGATAATCTCATGTCTACATCCATATCATTTAATATTTTTATAAACGATAACGTCGTTCTTGCCTATGTATGGACTACCATCTCCACGATGCGATGCGATTTATTTTCATTTATATTTCAGATGGATGACAATAAGGATTAATTTTTTGAATATATATGATATATATGAAATAATTATGATTTTTAAGGTGTATTATTATTTTTACCTTTCTTTCATTCCTTTAGTCAAAAAAAGAAAACATCATTCATGTGTACATACGACCAACTGTCCCCATGAACAGTGCACATCATTTTTCTACCTCTACTTTTTATGAATGATTATAAATATGTATATAATGAATATATATTATTTTTATAACATTATTAAACTTCTATAAATTATGAAACCATGATAAAATAATAATTCATGGGAAACATGCATGGAAAACGAAGTAGTTATTACCCAGAATAGTGATTTTAATAACAAATTATTAATAAAATGGTGATGAGATGTTATAAATAAATAATTAGTGGTATGGTATATATATTTTTATGGAATAAATTTATAATAAATCCATATTTATTATAAATGATATTTGAACGTAAAGGAGGAAATTCGATACTTGATATAAGGGTTTATTTCACAATCTTATCATTATCCAGGATTGTTTAGGATTGAGTCTTAACCAGGGAATATTTATATTACATATTCATGTTTTCATAAAATGTTTTCAAAAATTTATTCAGAATTATTATATTATCTTTTTAAATACAGTTTTACCCATGTTTTAATTTTTATACAATGGTTTGAAAGGATTTTTTTTTGATTTTTTAAATGAGGATCTTTGTGACTTTTTTACCAAAAATCTAAAAGGAATGTTTTTTTAACTTATATTAAATGAGAGGATTTTCCCACCATCCTGATCAATCAATTAATTAAATCTTCCTTTACAATTTTACATGGTTATTTTCAAAGAAATTATTTTCATTTATAAGTGAACAACTTTTTAAAAGATAAGTGATTTTAAATGGAAAAGTTTTCTTCCTCAAGAATTATTCCAAGTAATCTTTAAAAATAATTTTACATCTAAGATATCATTATTTCAAGTTACATATGATTTAATAGGGATATAATCTAAGGATACCATCCTTATTTTCTCTTTTTATGGTTTATTTTTTTGATGACATGATGTTTAAGAACCCTATTTTTTTCCATGAGTTATGTTATGATGAAATGTTTATAAAGACCATTTTTATGGGTTTTGATATGAAAAATGATTCATGATCAAGTGGCACACATATGTTTGATTTTAATTATATGAAAGGTGGGACCTATATATCCCCCAATTCATTGGGTAAAGATTTATATCACATGAGAAAAAAATTGGAATGAAATTGATGATTTTGATCCATTATGGGAAACATGTATGTCCTGATCCACAATGGGAAATAGGTACATCCTAATCCATTTTTGGAAACAGGTGCATTCTGATCCTCTATGGGAAATAGGTATGTTTAGATCTACTATGTTGATGGTCTTGGTAGTTAACCTTCACATATGAAATGATTTTATGTAATTATAATGGTTCCACACTTTTATGACATGAGATTATATTTCATGATTGATTTATGATGATTTATTACTTTTATGGACCATGTTTTATAAAATGATAATGATTTATTCCATGAATCAAGTTTATGATCTATAATAGGTTGTGTATGAACTTTTAAAGTTTTTTTATAATAACATACCCTTACTCATATCTTATTATTTTATATGATCATGGATTGATATCTCATATGTTTACCATTATTGAGTATCTGAGCTCACCCTTTCTTATGTTTCCTTCCCTAGGTTAAGAAAAATGGTTTAGGTAGGATATACCTAATAGGAGTTCTTTGTGAGAAGATCTTTCATTAAATAAGAATATTTTATAACTAATATATAAAGGCTCTAAACCTTTATAATTCTGGCATGGATTATACAATTTTTCATTGAATTTTTATTTAAATAGTTTTGATATTTGAATATAATAACTTCAAGATATTATAGTTTGTATCAAATAAGTGTTTAGTCAGTATTTGGAGATTAGGGTTTGAAATATTTTATAAAATACCTAGGGATATGACCAATTGTAGGATAAAATCCTAATTTATTGGTAATTATCATGAATGATCTAGGTTAAAACTAAGTTGTCATAGAGGAAGGTATTGTTATTTAGACATTATATAAATAATTTTTCAAAATTATGTGTTCTTTCACCATGATTACTTTTTCCCATGATATGTTTTTTTTAGTTAATGGTTGGAACCTGAAGGAATTGTGTTAATGATGAGTGTGATAGACAATGAAATTATTGTTCTCATGAGATACCAACCATTATGAGTGTTGGAATGAGAAATATTGTTTCTTTGTTCACAAAACATTCCCAATCCATGAATCATGTTGAACTTACAAACTAGAAAAGGAGGGAACAATGTGATATTAAATCTTTCATTTGGAAACATACAACTTATTTTAGTGGGTATTTTATTCACCATTGGTTGAGAAATGGATCAACCATCAAGAAAATATATTATGTTCTTATGTGATTAGGACATGAAAAGTTTTTCATAGTTATTTATAGTCTTTAAAGAGAAGAAGATCAACGATGGAATCTTGTCCAGAATACCAGGGAAGAGGAATAAATTTACTCCCTGGATTTTGATGAGTTCAAGAACCTATTTTTCAATAAATAATTTTTTTTATTATTTATATGAAGATGGGGAAGGAGTTACATGAGATTAAGAAAAGGGATGATGATTATATTGCTAAATATAAATATAATTTTACCAGACTTTCAAGGCATACTTATGGTTTAATTATCATCCCTTAAATAATAATTGATCGATTCTTTGGTGTACTAAAACAGAGTTTTAAAAAGGCCATGGATACATGATAAATTATTAGCTATGAATAATTTTTTCGATGTGCACTAAAGGTATACATGTAAATAAGATAATCCCACCATTCCTATGGTTTTGATAAGAAAAGGAAGATATAGTCTTATGAAAACACAATTGGTAGAAACAAATTTCATCCATTTTCATGCTGGAAATATTTGAATAAGCATTAAGTGAATTGATTGAATGAAACTTGGAGGTGATTTCAATATGGAAAGGATGGTCATAAATACAATAAATATCAAAATGATATTAATGGTCCAATTAATAAAATGGATGAGAAGTGGATTCAAACCAATTCACCACCCACACTATTGTGTTTTAAGTGGAAGGAGTTTCAAAATTATGCAAATCAATGCCCCAATCGAAAGGCTAATGTGAATGATAAGCCAAAAAACCTTTAAAGATAAAGGATAAAGGAAAATCTTATACAATCATAATGGAAAAAGTTAATCATGATAATTAGGTCACACTTATTCTCCACTCATTATTTTTAAATTTCATGCTTTCTTTTTTATGAATAATTCATATGAAAATCTTATTGTTCATCCTTTAGTGAAATTTCACAAAATTATCTTCATATACATTGATTCTAGATTAATTTGATATTCTATTAGTACAAGGATAAACTCAAACCCACTAATTAAAATGTTATAATATAACATAAGATCATATATAAGGAATAAAGGGTCAGTTAACTCTTGAAAGTGTATTTATCTCCATGTGAAATTAAATTAAGAGGTATGGATACTATAATGGTCTTATTAGTTTAATATTGATCATAGGTTCAAAGTCATTGACACATGATTTTATGTTTTACATGATGGGTGTTTATCAAGATTAAGTATATTTTAAGGGACATTTATGAAATACAACCCTTTAGTTTTTTATATGTTTTAGTAGGCAATTTATTTAAGGAGGAATGACTTTATACTTTGTGGACATATGATTAAACTTACTAGTAACATTTATGATTTATATTATCTATGATGTTGAGGTAATTATTGGTTTTAGAAAATCACCTTAGAAAGTTATTACATTTTGTTTCTATTAGAAAATATTTATCCCTAGATCCTATTTATATAATATACATTAAGGGAGTGGTAAGGCGTTTTGGAGTACTACATTCAATTGTAACTGATTGGGATCTAAAGTTTACCTAAATGTTTTGGTGAAGTCATTAGAAATCCCTTGATATTGAGTTGAGTTTCATCACTACATATCAACCTCTGATTGATGGTTAATATAATAGAATAATTAAAACCCTATAGTATATGATAGTATCATGTTCTATGGATTTCAATGGTGGTTGGGATAAATACCATCCTCTACTGTAATTTACTTGCAACTATACCTTTCAATCTAGTATTCAGATGGCTCCTTTTGAAGTCATTTTAAAAATAAGTTTATTAATCCAATACACTAGAAAGAATTTACCAAATGAAAGCTATTGGGACCTGAAAAATCCAAGGAAATGGAAGATATTGTTTTATCTATTCAATAAAACTGAAAAACATCACAAAGTTGAAAGAAATGCTACACTACTAATCGTTGATGTGATCTATAATTTGAAGTTCATGAGAAGGTCTTTCTATGAATTTCTCATAGAAGAAAGAAGTGAAGACTAAAATCTGGGTATATTTTCCATTTGGAAATTCCTGATCATATTGGGATGATATCATATCAATTGGATATTCCAAAGAATCCCTCTCAAGTTTATAATGTGTTCCATGTATCTCTCTTGAAGAAGTACATACTTGATCCTTAACATGTACTAAACTCAGAGGATGTATCGCTGGAGTAAGATCATTCTTAAAAAGAATAATTGGTAGATATTATAGATATTAGAGATAATATTTTACAAAATAAGAATACTCACATGGTTAAATATTTACGACAAAATCACCAATTTGAGGAAGCTATGTGGGAACCTAAGGATGTGATGAGGCAGAGGTATCCTAATTTTTTGGTATATGAGTGATGAATTTTGAGGTTGAAATTCATTTTATGTGGGTTAGAATTTAAAACCCCAATATATTTATGAAATATTTATCTTTAAATAATTTTTCTTTCATAGTGTGCACAACACGCAGCAATATGTTTAAACAAACTGCGATATAATTTTAAAATATTACTATTTTAAATTGATTATTATAACCTAGACATTTAATTGGAGGGTATGAATAGGAATATAAATATGATGAAATATATGTGAATATTATATTCAATAAAAATTTATTTATTTATTCTTAGGAAATATACGTTCAATTTTTAGTAAAGTCATTTCATTCTTTAAGAAATATGTTTTCCTCAAAATATGATTTTTTATTTCTCTCACTGAGAAAATGAATATAATTAATTTTGAAACTTTTAGAAAATTTATTTGATAAAAA
Organism: Viscum album; assembly: GCA_963277665.1. Lineage (NCBI taxonomy): Eukaryota > Viridiplantae > Streptophyta > Magnoliopsida > Santalales > Viscaceae > Viscum > Viscum album. The sequence goes on along the minus strand of OY728160.1, from coordinate 1,720,403,917 downwards.
TATATTTATTTATTATATCATCATATCAAAAATAACTTATTTTTAATTTTTTAGATTATTCTAAAAAGATTAATTTTCTAGTGAATAGTGAAAAATTATGCTCTTTGTTGAAAATTGTATTTTTATTTTAAGAATTTTTAAAGTAACATTGAATTTTAAAATAGTTTCAAAGTAAAATTAGTTATATCATATTTTTAATAATCTATTTAAGTTCATTTAAATAAATTTTATGGTTGAATTTGGTATGAAAACATTTTGATACATAAAAATGCATTTTTCTGAAAAACTGTTTTTCATTGCATTTTACTAGTTTAATTTTACATTAATTTATGAAACTTGTGTGTTTCGAATTTGGAAAAGTTAATTAAATATTTATAATCATGATTCTAAAATTTATTAATTATTCCCATTTTATTTTTGGTTAATATGAATAATTATATTAGTAAATGTTGTTACAACGGTAAAGGGTAAATCAGGCAATTTACGGTAAAAATAAAACAATAAGAACTATTAAATGACCCATAAATTTGCCTAAATATCATTGGATATGTATATGGAGAACATAATAATACAAGGGTCTATGTTATAACATTTTGGGTCCACTTGAATGAGATTGTGACCTTTATAATATTTTATTTAATGAAAATCCAAACACGTCACACACTCGTTTTTATATGTGTAATATTTTTTTTCTAGAGGATATGTTTCACTATAAGTATTATTTTGAATTATAAAAGTTTTTACTACATCGTGATAAATTATTTTTAATATTTAGTGAAGAAATAATTACATTTAATGAGTACACAATGATAGCATAATAATATTTCAATTAATTGAAAAAAATAAATGATAATAAAAGTATTATAAGTAACATAATATGAGATATTTAGGTGATAGAAAACTTCCATAGATGAAAAATAAAATTTTAGGATATAATAATTTTTTCTTCTTCTAATTTTATTTGTTTTATTCATGTTTTTAATGTCAATGTAACAAATTGTTTTAAAATTGACAATAATGATATTTTATCAATATAAAATTTTATTAAATTATTTAAAAATCATAAAAAATATTTAAAAATACAAAGTTATTATTATATGGTATAAAATTTCAATAATTAACCATTTATGGTTTAATTTACACAATATAATTAAAAAAATCAGCCTTTTAACACTAAAAAAGTTGTTATTGTAGTAAACATTAAAATAGCTTAACTAAGGGTTTATCAAAATGATAAGGTTTAATATTGCACCAATACTTGTATAAAATATTTATTAATGAGATTAAAAACCTATCACACATTATCGTATAATTCATTAACATTTTGAGGTATTTTTACTGACATGGAATTTATTACAATTTAATCTTTTGACAAGTTACAAGAGTTCCCCTCACCTCAATTATAAAAGGACACACCCTCTATCACTAATTTACACCAATTTGATCCTTATATATTGAAAATACTCTAAAAAAATATCTTATAAATTTCCCTATCTAAATTCTAGAGGTTCTGATATACAAAAAATGATCAACCCTAGATCCCTTTAGATGAGATCTAAAGGATTCATTATGAAGAAGAGGTAATCACTCTAACCAATCACTTTCTTTTTATAGTATTATTTAAATCTTCTAAATAGAAGATAAATATCATAAATTAATGAATTAATAATCCTAAATATTATGAAATTTTATTATAATTATGAAAACACCATTATATACCCTCTTTTCCATCAAATAAGAAGTTAAAGTATCACTCATGCGTACGCACAACTCACTGTCTCCACGTAGTGTTAAAATTAATTTACTATCAAAATATTTTATGGATGGAAATTATAATGTTTTAAATTTTTATATATGATATTTATGACAATATTATACATATTTAAGCCTAATATCATATCTACCTTCTTATCATCCAATATTTTTGGAAACAATTGTGTTGCTCAGGTGTATGTATAGAGTACCATCTCTACGATCTAATGTGATTTTTTTTCATTTATATTTCACATGGATGGAAATAAGGATATATTTTATCAATATATATTATATATATTACATAATTATTATTCTATAAAGGTTTATTATTATTTAATTATCTTTCATTCTATCAATAAAAAAATAAAAAAACCTTTCAGGCGTACATTCAACCTACCATCTCCATGAATGATGTAATTCATTTTTATGTCCATAATTTTTATGGAATATTATAAATATATATATGATGAATATATATTATTTATATAACATTATTAAAATTCTATAAATTATTATACCATGAACAATGTATAAGAAATGGGACCGGCGAAATGAAACGTGCGTGGAAAGAGAAGTAGTTATCACCCAACACATTTATTTTAATAACAAATTATTAATAAATGGGTGATAAGATGTTATAAATAAATCATAAATGGTAATATATAAATATCATTAGAGAATAAATTCATAATAAATCTCTATTTATTTTACAAGTTATTTGAACATGAATATAGAAAGGTAAGACTTGAGTTAAGGTGTTATTTCACAATCTCATTATTATTCAGGACTGTTTATGTTTAAGTCTTCATCAGGGAATATTTATATTCCATATTCATTTTTTATAATTTTTTAAAAATATTATTACCATTTTTAAAGGTTTTTAATAAAATTTATACCCTTATTTAATTTTTTACAATTTTTTTTGAAATGAATATTTTTATCACTTTCTTAATGAGGTTCTTTGTAACTTTTCTGGCAAAAATATCGAAGGAAGGTTTTCTTATATTATACGAAATGAGTGTATTTTCCTGCTAACATGAAGCCTAATTGAATTAAATATTCTTTTATAACATTACAAGTTTATTTTAAATGAAAAATATTTCATTTATAAGTGATGAACTTTTTAAAAGAGAAGGGATTCAAATGTGAAAGTTATTTTCCTCAAGAATTATTCCAAGTAATATTTAAAAATCATTTTCCATCTATGATAAAATTATTTTATACAACTTATTTTTTATAGGTGATATGATCCAAGGATACCGCCATTATTATTTCTCTATATGGTTTATGATTTTGATGGTATGATTTTGATGAACCCTGTTTCTTTTCCACGAGCTATGTTGTAATGAAATTTTTATGAAAGATATTGTATATTTATGGGATCTAATATGATGAATTATTTATCATATTGTGGAACAAATATTTATTATTCTCATTATCTAATGGGTGGGACCTATATAACCCTCTAAATAATTGGGTAAAGATTTATATCTCGTGAGATAACAATGAGAAATATGTCGATGGGATTGATCCACTATGGGAAATAGGCGTGTCATGATCCAAAATGAGAAAGAGGTGCATCCTAATCCACTATGGGAAACATCTGAATCCTAATCCACTATGGGAAAAGGTGTGTCCCGGTCCACTATGTTGATGGAATTGGTAGTTAACCTTGAAAAAATGACATGGTTTGGTATATTTATGATTGTTCTATACTTTTAATACATGATCTTATGTTTCATGATTTATTTATCAGGATTTGTTACTTTTATGGTCCATGTTGGCTGAAATGATAATGTTTTAGGCCATGACTCATGTTTATGATCTTTTAAGGGTAGGGTATGAAATTATGAAGTTTTTATAATTATCACATACCATGATTGTTATCTTATTCATTCATATGATTATGGATTTATGTCTCATATGTTTACCCTTAATGAGAATCTAATCTCACTCTTTATTTTGTTTCCTTACCCAGGTTATGAAGAATAGTTTAGGAGGGGTATTTCTAAAAGGAGTTTTATGTGAGAAGATATTTATGGGAGATGATGAATATCTTTCATAAAACAATAATATTATATATCTAATCTCTAAAGAATCTAAAAATTTATAGTTTTGGAATGGATATTATTGTTATGTATTGAATATTCATCTAAATAGATGTTATATTTTGGTATAATAAGTTTAGGCCTCTATATATAGATAACTAAGTTAATGTACAACAAAATATAGAATATGAATGAAGAAAACATCAAAATCAAAGATGAAAAATTTAATGTCTTAAGGGACAAATTTGAAGATATAAGAATAATTTAAGATAAAAATATTGTTGAATATTTAACAAGGGTAAATGATATTTGCATCCATATCAGAGGATTTTTTGAAAAAATTGATGATTAAACTATGTTAAAAAATTAATAAGAAACTTTATTGATGGATTTGATCTAAATATTTTGTATTTAGATGAAAGATAAGGAATATATTTTGATTAATTTTACAATAATCACATAAATTATTAAATAATAAAAGATATAGTCTTTAGGAATAATGAGAAAGAAGAAATGGATTTAAAATATTTGAATTTTCTAAAGATCAAGGAGGAGGAAATTATTTACCCCATAATAAATTTAAATGAAGATGATGAGAGCAGTGAGAATCATAATAATTTCATGGATCTCATATCTAAAAATAATAAAAGGGGTAAAGGTAGGTACAAATAAAAGATACCACTTAAATATTGTAAATGTGGAGGTATTGTAAATTTTGATATAAATTTTCTAAAGAATAAGAAATCTATTAAATCATATAAAAAAGAAGATGAAAAGTCATAATGGAATTCAAAATTAAAATCTACTAAAAGATACAATTAATTTTATAAAATAAAAAAGAATACATTTGAGAATAAAAAGTGAAGCATAACGAGAAAATAAGTATAATATAGTTCTTCTAGAAGTTATGTTTCAAAGATTGAATATTTTAGAAAATACACTAAAACTATAGAAACTATTTAAAGAAAAGTTGATAGTTCCAGTCATGATGAAGAAGAAAGAAATGAAGCTTATACATTTCATATATTGAAAACAGAACTTGATCTCTATCTTGAATGAAACACTAGCCTCAAGAATAATGTTAAATAATCTAATAGGGAATTATAGACTAAAGAAGGATAAAGATTAGTTTCAAAACAATGAAAATTATTACATTGAGAATATCAAACCTATCGAAGTAAAAGTGGCTGAAAAAAAAATAATTATAAGGGAATTGGTCTATGCCAAATTTACTGTAAGGTAGAAGTGGTTGCTTGTAGCACAAAAGAGGATGTTGAATTCTCAATGACTTAATAAAAACGTACATACACTAAAATAATCAAGTGAAATAAATAAATGGGAGTGGGTTTATCCAAAGATTTTATAAGGAGATGATTAAATGAATTTATTTTTAGATTAGTTCAATTTCATAAATTTGAGATTGTTTCATTTAATGGATTCATAAAAACCTCATGAATTACTGGTTTAAATCCTACCCAACCTAATACTAATCACCTATACACTTGGAGGATCATTTTCTTGGGGACTTTAAGGCAAAGGGTCATATTTCCACTAATAAAAAGTGGCATTAAAATTCAATATGTACATAGAAGTAAGTAATCATAAATTGGAATTCCCAATTAATCACTTATACTAATCACCTATACACTTGGAGGATCATTTTCTTGGGAACTTTAAGGTAAAGGGTCGTATTTCTACTAAGAACAGGTGTCATTAAAATTCAATATGTACATATAAGTAAGTAATCATATAATGGAATTCCCAATTAAAAGAAATTATTTTAAGTTTATAGAAAATAAAATAACATCCAAACCAACCCATTAAAACTTTCCTTGGATAAACTTATTATAGGTTTAACCATATATTGATGAAATTAATTCAATGGAAGATGAAAGTTAACTCATAAAGGAATAATTTAAGATGAGAAAACAATAAAATAATGAACACTCCATCATTGTGTAAAAAAATTCATAGGTTTTGTGTGAATGAATTAACACATTGAATCAATGGTATCAAAATTTTATGAATGTAAAAATATAATAATAATAATAAGAATTTTTATTATGAAACTAATGTGAATTAGAACAATTTATAAGAGCAGAAAGTTTATTACAATTGGAAACTAAAAGAATAAGATTAAAATAAAAATATACATCACCTCCTCCAAAATCCTTTAAAACCACTAAAATAAATAATAATTTCATAATATTGGGGTAGATACCCCAACATCCCCATTCATCCTAATTAATTATTGTAGGGATTTGTGGGAGGAAAGTTAATAGAGAGTGGACTTTTACACCCTTGAAAAAAATCAAATCCAACTACCATCCACCCAACAAAAACACCAAAAAAAGATTTTAGATAGAAAAATTATTGTGGTACATAGAATAATAAATTAAAGATAAAGATTTACTATAGCATATTAAAAAAATTTATACCATTTTTCCTCACATCAGAGGTGTTAGCAAGCAAATGGTGGGTAGTTAGTTCAGGACATTGATTCTATCCAAGAATTTTAACTTTCAATTGGGCCACATAGATCACCCCTTAATCCTCATAACTAGACCTAGATAATATTGAATGAAATGTTCCCCATGATTTAATATATTTTTAGTTAAAACATAATGTTAATTAAGCTTTTATAATGGTTGATACCATAATTTTAATGGACTGAAGTCTAGTTCACTTCGGTCATAATTTTCTAGGTTCACGCCAAATATGACTGCCTTCGAATGTAAATTCTCAATTTATATATAATTAAGAAATGAACCCAATTGAATGGTAAAACATATTATTTAATAATAAATTCAAATCAATACTAGGTGGAGGTTTACAACGTGTCTCAAAATGCACCAAGTAACAGTGCACTTTAAGAAAGAATTCCAATCATGATGTGAAATAATGCTCAAATTGTAAAATACACTAAAAATGGTGTTTATTAATAATGAATAAAATTAATATTATAATATATAAAAATGATTATTATCCACTTTTAGTGGAAAATCACACCCCCATAATGTTTTTTTCTATTACCTAACAATAATTATCTCAAAAATATTAAATTTGAATTCCCTTTTACAAGAACATTTCAACATACAATTCTTACCATTATGACCTCACATAAACAAATCATGAAACCTATAAAAATAATTTAATCCAATCTAGGTCAAAAATAATAACCTAAGCCCAATCCCATTCATTTTTTTAAATTTATTGTCACATTTTATCAAGTTTAAATTAAGCATAATGATGTGTTGTGCATCAAAATAGGCACGGGGTTCATTTTTATTCAAGGGGAAAAGAAGAAAGTTCTAGGTGGAATCATATATTAATATTAATTTGAGTATTATTTTTTTTCTCTTTTTTTTACATTGTAAATAAAATTTCACTCAATCAATTCAACCCCTATATCAAGACCCTTCCAATGACTCCCACGATCAAAGAACATAGGGAACTAAGTAAATATCACTAAATAAGGCATAATATCAAGTTAACTCAATAAATAATAGAAACAAAACAACCACAAATAGAGCAGAACGACCAAATATAAGCATGAAAACTCTGGAATAAAAATCCCCAAGTTTTGAAATCCACATAATGGGTTAATCCATTTCTCTACACACAAATTTATTATTTTTTTTATTTACATTTTTTTATTTTATTTTCTTTTTAGAATACTCATGTTAAACTTAAGAAGATCACCACACTTATGAAATTTATTTAGGGACTTTAAAAACCTAAACTAATACCCCCACAATCCAAAGGACGTGCGTTGTGATATTTTGATTAAATATGATAAAAATTTTAATGGTTAAAAATCACATCATACAATCGAAAATTACAAAAATATATGCTCATGAAATTAAAATTTATTTAATATCATAATCAAGGAATGTACAATTATTTGATATTTAATTTTAATATTCATAAAATACATTATCATTTCAATGCTTAATGAAATTTTATTTTTCATTACTACAAAAAAATTGTTTTTAATTATTTTCATTTTTATAGTTTTTTATGTATTTTTTTTATTATTATTAGTTAACACCCATAATAGAATAACACTAACCATAGTGTTTAAAATAATTAAAATTCATATGGGTGTAGGGGAATACTGGGGATTTATTAATTAATGTGGAAAAGAAATATGGAACAAAGTCACATGGGGATTGAAGTTGATGTCTATTCTACCCTCGATTTCTCGTTTAATCTCCATCTCACTCGATGATTCCATATCAATAATGACATATTGTGTTTGTATGATTGTAAGAAATGTGATTTACCTGAAAATACATTAACCTCAAAACCCCTAAATCTTACACACCAACACTACTAGAATCAAAATGGAACCCCATGAGGTTCCCTAAAAAACAATAAAAATTGGGGGAAAAATATTCCTATTTATTAAAAAAACAAAACATAGATTCATGGTATAGGTATAAGTTATGTTTCCACTCAAAATGTGATTTATTTATTTCCATTAAAACAACTTGGTCATTAAATATATCATCTTTTTTCTAGTTCATTGCTTGGTTCAGTTAAATCCTCTTCTGTTTCATGTTTATAGAATTATTTAATGATTGTTTTTAACTTATGACCATTGAATATGAATATATGACCTTTATTAGGGTCCTAAATCTCTACTTCCCCATGGGGGTACACATTATGGACTGTGTAAGGCCCTAACCATAACATCCTTTACTTTACTATGTGTAAGTGAAGTTTGGAACTATAAAGGAGCATATATTTTATTGATTCAAAGTGTTTGAGTTTAATAGTACTAAATTGGTTTTCTTGAAATCTTTATTTTTTTATCATGCATTTTTATAAGCCTACATCCTAAGTTCATCAAGTTTATTAATATATAATTTACTTTTTTTTTCAGAAAAAGAAATGTCAAATTTCACTTTTTTAATTATCCAATATGCCTTATGTTAAATTTTAATCAGTAAATTACATGATTTTCCATAAACCAACCTAAATGGTGACATTATTAGGATGGTTTTTAATGTAGTACGATATGACCACAATGAATATAAGAGTTTCTCAAACCCATATTTCATAGAGGGACTACTGGTTTTTTCAATAATTTTCTTAATTTACTTATTATCTAACTCAGCTTAACCATTGGTTTGAGGATGGTATGTGGTGGAAACTTTTTGAGAAATACCATAGTTGACACGAAGTTTGAGAATAGACAGTTGTAGATATGGGTTCCATGATCACTGATGATAGCCCTAGGAATTCCATATCAATAAAAGATGTTTTATTTCATGAATTTTATCAGAACATGATGGTCATTGGACTTAGTGGGAATAACCTCAACCAATTTTGGGACATAATAAATATCTAAGAGGATGAAGATGTACTACCTATATTTTGGGAAGGGTCTCATGAAATTAGTTCCCCAACAATAAAATATTATTATATACAGAATAGGAGTAAGGGGAATTTTATTTCTTTTGGTTATGGATCCTAATTGTTGATATCACAGACAAATTTGGTAGAATTTGAATAAAGCTTTAGTGAGGGTATGCCAAAATATGAAACTTTGAAGGAACTTTTTAGTTGTTTTCTTATTGGGAAAATATATTCTACATTCCTCTCCATGATAGGATTTAAGAATGTAATCTTGATCAAACTCTAGAAAAAATCTCTTAATGACTGGATTAGGACATAACTTAAAGATTTATTCATCATCAAACACATAGTGTTTGACATCATAAAGAAATTCAATTTTATCGTGAGTCACAAATAACTTTAGAATAATATCAATATCCAAGTATTTTTTTTATGTTAGCGTACTATGAGAAATCACTCACGAAATATAGACAATCATTAGGGAATGAATCATACATAGAAAGATGGTATGATTTATTATTGAATTATAACGTAGAAAGTTTACACACTAAAAAATTTTAATTACCCTTTTTTTTCCTTAATGGTTTTATTAAATTATTATAGGAGAAAGAACCTTCTAATCGATATAGCCTTGGAATGTTGTTTTTGGAAAGGTATTTTAGATATGAATTATTTGTAAATACAATAATGGGGGACCGTAAGAGATAAGACCTGAATTTTTCTTAGTCAAAGAAAAAAAAAGTATCTATTTCTCAATAGTGGTGTAGTTAATTTTATCATCATTCTATTTTGTTCTTTCATAAGAAATGGAAAATATTTTTTTAATAGATCAATTTCTTAATATAGATCCTATTATAAAGTCACACACATCATACATGATTTCAAAAGGAAGATTCTAATTGTGACCATCCATGATGGGTGGATATACAAGATATGAATTGAGTGTAGAGAATGAGTCCTCAAAACTATCTATTCAAAAAAATGGATCATTTTCACAATCAAATCATAAAGGTGTTGGGGAATGGAGCTAATGTTTATAATGAACATTTTATATAAACGAAAATTTCCTAAAATTTCCTAACTTATTTTATATTTTTTGGATATAGAAGTTGAAAAATCATATATTATTTTTCTTTATTAACTTCAACCCCCCTAACAGAGACCAGATGTCCCAGAACAAGTCCTCCCTTTACCATGAAATATTATTTTTCACATTTTAGGATGATATTATTATCCTAACATCTAAAAAATACACTTTCAATATTTCTAAATAATCCCTCTATTGTATCCCCTAATATGGAGAATTCATCCATAAAGACCTTTAAAAAATCCCTCAAAATGTCAATAAAAATTCTCATCATGCACCAATGGAAGGTACTAGGGACATTAAATAACCTAAAGGGAATTAATTTGAAGGAAAAAGTGTCAAATGGATAGGTGAAATTTGTTCTTCCTTGATCTTAAAATGAGACCTCAACTTGATTTTTCCCTAAGTATCCATTTAGGAAATAATTGAAATGATGACCTGATACTCACTTGAAGAATTGATCAATAGAGGGAAATGGGAAATGGCCATCATTTGTACATGCGTTTAGATTCTAATAATCAATGTACACTCTCCATCCACTAATCACCCTTGAAGGGGAAAGATCACCATCCTAATTGGTAATCATAGAAATTCTATAATTCCTTGGAACCACTTGAATTGGGCTTACCCACTAACTCTTAAAAATGGTGTAGACGATACCCATTTTTAAAACATTTATAAGTTATTTCCTTACAACATCTATTAGAATGGGATTGAGTCTTCACTGAGGCTTGTGAAATCGTTTGAAAAAATATTCTAGAATAGTCCTATGAGTTACAATGATTGGGATAATCTTAGGAATATCAAACAGGGTCCATAAAATTTATTTCTTGTTCTTTCTTAGGACATACATAAGTATACTCTCATGATTCTATTTAAGAGAAACAGAAATTAAAATAGAGAATGTTTGAGTGTCCCCTAAGAATTCATACTTGAGTGATAAAGGAAGGAAATTTAATTATAGCTAAGTTTGGTTAACACATTCAAAATAAGGATTTTAATTGAATAAAAATCAATTTCTTTTTCAAAATATCTAAAAAATTGGTTCCTTTTGAGCATAAGTTTCTGGCACCACAATGTCTTGGACATTTTTAGGAATGGGTATGAATATAATGTTTTTTATTTTCAAAAAGGTTTCATTGATTTTTTATCCTGAAAAATCATCAAATTATATTTATAAAATATATTCAAGCTAATGAGATAAATTTTTCTTAGGTGAGAAAAGGAAATAAAGTCTATTTTGGAGTGGAAAATCCTTCAACAATTCACCAATATTCCTCTAGTTTACTTTCAACACTACCCTTCTAATTTACCTTATTAATTTCCACATCATCCCCAATTTGAGATTTTTAATTGTATATTTTTAGGGTGAGACTCATGTTTTCAAAGGTTATGGTTATGTTCCCATTCCTTAATTGGATGACTGGGTTTATTATTAAGAGAAAGGGATGACCAAAGATGCATGGAATGTATTCCCTAGTGCGTAGGTTTTGGTTATTTTCAAGGATAATGAAGATATAAGAGTAGATGGTGTTTTCAAGTTTCACAAGAAATGACCCTTAAGATACCCTTACAAACCTTAATTCTACGATCATCAAGTTACAGTGTGATAGAAGTTGGTTAGATATCTTCATTCCTAAATTGGAAATACACTATATATGGAATGAGGTTAACACTGGATCCTAGATCACAATGAGCTTTGAAACATTTCTTTTCTACAAGTTCTAAATAGATTTATAGATAACCCAAGTCTTTAAACTTAGGAGGAATATTTCCTTGAATGGTGGTACTCTCATAAGTATGCAAAAGAACTTGGTTTTATATGAAATTTTCTTTTAAAACCGAAAAATTCCTTAAGGTACATGGAGTAGGAAATTATGGTTTAAATTTAATCAAGAAGGGGTATGTTTAACATAACCCGAGAGATGATTTCCATCAATGTTTCATTCAATTTTGGCTTATATTTTCTTCTCATACATTGATGAAAGGGAGAAAGTGGTTTTATTATTTTTGGAGTTTACGGTTATTTCACACTCTCCATGTATTTTTTAGAATTAGAGGGTGGTTATACATCATTTTCATGTGATATTAAATCTTTTGATGGCTCTATAACAGTTTTTAGGGGTTTTAATGGATTTAACACTTCTTAAGGAAATTGGAGATTTTGGTTGTTTGAAAGATGATTTTGCACAACTATATTACATCCTTATGGTATAGGGTGGTTGAACCAGAGTTGGTATGGATTTCATGCTAGTTTTAATGGTTTTAAGCTCATGTTAATGTTTTGAAACTTCAAAATTCATCTTTTAAATTTGTTTATATAATTTTCCAATTTGTGAAAGTAGAAACATTTGTGTTTGGGGTTGAGTTTGTTTATCAATCCTAGGTGAATAGTTAGGTTGTTATATGGGGTTTTAATGGGTTGTTGGTATTAGACATGTTGTGGTTGAAAATAGTTACGTTTTTGAAAATTTAGTTGATGGTAGGGGTTAATAAATTGTTTCTATATTGTTTATTGATTTTATTTCTAATGGAATACTAGATGGTCATTGTTCCTTAGATGAAAAGTGTTTTGGTTTTTGGGATTTTAAAATTTCCAAGCATTGACCTCAGTTGCTGGGCCTCCTAAAATAACATCCTTTATAGAATAGATGGTTGGGTAGTTTTCAATCTTGTGGTTTTTTCCGCAAATTATGCAAATTGGGTCCAAATTTTAGATTTCTTGGAGTTTCCAAAGATATATATCCTCATCCGTCCTTGTGAGGGAGTATATTTTTTCCCTAAGTCTTTACTCTTCTCTATGTTTCTATATTCCACTAGTTTTTGGTGGTTTCTAATTGAAAGGTTATGTTCCCCATGTATGGTTTTTATATTTCTTGGAGTTTCCAAAGATATATATCCTCATCCGTCCTTGTGAGGGAGTATATTTTTTCCCTAAGTCTTTATTCTTCTCTATGTTTCTATATTCCACTAGTTTTTGGTGGTTTCTAATTGAAAGGTTATGTTCCCCATGTATGGTTTTTTTCATTATTTTATGGATACTCATATGAATCATTTGGGGATTTGTTTTTGAAAGTTCCATTACACATCATGTTAATGAGTTGTTTGGATCCTGAACCCAAAACTTCAAAAAAATATTTTAATTTGTTTTGGGATTAAAAATACATTTTAAGATACCATGTTGAGTGTTACATTGAACATTTCCCAGGTTTCATAAAATGACTCCCCTACATTTTCCAAAATGTTTCTGATACTCTTTCTAAGTGAAATATTTTTGGGATGAGGGAATTAGTTTTTATATAATTATCTTTTCAATTGGTTACATGAATATATTGATGTTGTAATCATATTGTATTATGAATGATTGGTTTGTTCCTTCAATGTAAAAGTAAATATCCTCATCTTATCTGATTTATGTTGATGTGGTGGGAACATGGTTTTAACAATTCCATGGAACTCCTTTGCATGAAGGTATGCCATCTTAGAATCCATCCCATTAAAGGTTGGAAGATGGTTTTAGAATGTGAGGTTTTAACACATAGTGGGAATCTACTAGAGTATCATTGCTAATGCATGAAGGTGAATTGTTCTATACAGGTGTGAGGTATTCATTTATAGATTTACCTACTATATTCCTCAAGTTAAGGGATTCCTCATTTGGATTTCCATTTTGATTGCTTCATGAGTTTATGAGTTGGTTTTTTTGAAGAAACTTCATTATAATAGGGAAAATTTTAGATTTTGTATTTTTATAAATATTTAGATCTAATGGTAAGATAAACTTAGGTGTGATTGACCCCCTAACCCCAGAACTATCCACCCAAACTAGATAGTTTGATTGGTCATCGGTATGGGTGTACATGTGCTATGAAAAGTTATGAAAAATATAGGGAAATGATAATATAAATGGGTTGTAAATTTAGAAATTGGGGAGAAAATAATGAGTTTCTAATATTATTTACTTGGTTCCTTATAAATGGTATTAAAATTTGTTCTTTCCCAAATTTATCGTAAGTTAAAAGCGGTCACTTTTAGTATAAAATTGTTTTTTGAATCCAGAGAGACCTAAGAAAAACCTACATTCAGTCATTATACATATATTTTTATCTATAAAGTTTGAAACTTTGATTTTGTTTTAGTGGTTTAAAAAATCTTTAAAATATTTAAGTGAAATTATTAAATGGTAATGGGTTGATCCAATGTTTTTGTTTGGGGTGGATTGAATGAATTTCTTTTTAGATTATTTCAATTTCTTAAATTTGATAAGGGTGCATTCAATGAATTTATACCAACCTGATCAAATACTATTTTAATACCGACAAAACATGATACTAATAACTAATAAACTTAGAGGATCATTTTCATGGGAACTCCGATGTAAAGGGTTTTATTTTCACTAAGAAGATGTGGCGTTAAAATCCAATAAGGATGAAGATGTAAGTAATCATATAATGGAATTTCCAATTTAAAATTATTATAAGTTAATATAACATGAAATAAAATCCAACCCAACCCCTTGAAACTTTCTTTATATCCACCCATAAGAGGGTTATCCCTCCTTTGATTCAACACTTTTAATAGAATATGAAATTTGACTCTTAAGGATGAAATTGAAGAGAGGAAAACAATAAAATAATGAACACTTCACCATTGTGTGAATAATTTCATAGGTTTTGGTGTGAATTAATTTACACCTTGAATAAAAACTATAAAAATTTTATGAATGGAATAATATAATAACAAAATAAAGAATTTTTATTATGAAATTAGTGTGAATTAGAACAACATATAAGAGAAGAAAATTGATTACAATGGAAAGTTGGCTATATAATGTATAAAGAAAACACATAAACTGATCCCAAATCCATCAAAACCACTAAAATAGATATAAATTTTTAATCCATGTTTTTATCCCCCATCATCCCTAGTAATCCAAATTAATTATGGTAGGAATAGGTTGGTGGAAAGTTAGTGAAGAGTGGACTTTTAAACCCTTGAAAAAAAATCAGATCTAGATAGAATCCTCCCAATAAATACAATTAAAATGGATTATATATATATATATTTTTGTGGTATAGAATAAGAAATATAATATACTAATTTAATATGAAAAAATTCAAAAATTCATAACATTTTTCTTTATATGTAAGGAGTTATGATCAAAATGCTAGGATGTTATTCTAGGCCATCGAATCTGGCCTAGAATTTCATCTTCCACTTAGATCAGTTATAATACCACATAAAACTCATAATTTGATCATGTAATAGTTTAATGAAATTTTCCCCATGATATTATCTTTGTATGGTTCAAATATTAGGTTCATTGGGATTTTATAATGGTCGATACCATCATTTTAGTGGGTTGTTTTCCAATTCACTTCCCAAATAATTTTCTAGGTTTAACACCAAAGAAGAGGGCATACCAATTTGAATATTAAAGTGATCCAGAAGAAAGAAATATTCAAAATTTAACGGGAAGCATGATAATTTAATATTAAATTCATTTAAATATCCTTGTATGGTTTACAATGTGTCTCAAAACATACCAAGTAATAGTTCACTTTAAATAATAATTATAGTCATGATGTTAAATAATGTTCAATTTGTAAAATGAATTAAAAATAGGGTTTATATATAATGAATAACAGGAATATTATAATATATAAAAATTAATATTATCATATTTTAGGGGATAATTAAGAATCAAATAAGAATATGACCCCTCATAAGGAATAACATAAGAATTTTTAGTCAATAAGCCTCAAGGAAGAGAATAATATTTAAAAGATAAATGTTGATTATAATAAAGATTTTGAAGAAAATTTTTCTTCATATTAGAATTATTAGAAAATAATTATCAATTATCAGGTAAACTCTAAACCTTTTAAAGTTGAAAATATTAAATAATATATTGGCTAATAGTGTTGGTTTAATGATCAATTTTTAGGAAAACGTGAGTTGAGAAAACCCCTTAGAGGAAGTTTACCAAAGTTACGGGGGTAGAGAATGACCTGAAGAAGAATGGTTCCTTAAAACCTATGAAAAATAAGTTTGGTATTATTTCAAAATGGAAAGTTGACTTTCAATAATAGAGTCAATAGTTTTATGGAAGATCCAAATTCGGGGGCTACTATAGGTGTTGTGGAACTTATGGGCACATAGATTTTGTATACTCGTACAAGATGTCTCTCCCCAAGAATCATATATGACCAAAATTTAGTGGGAGATTCTCATATAGAAGAAGAAGCAAACTCTCGAGAAGAAAATTGATGAATGAAAACTCATATGTTGTGTATGACCAAAATATATTTGAAATAGTAGAGGAAAATTATAGAAGATATGACCAGAATAGTCACTATGTTGAATAGTGATTGAACATAATTCTGGATTTACAACAAAAATTAACAAATATGATAAGATTATATAAAAAATCAAGATAAAAAAATAAATGATTGTTAAACTTTATATAAAATATAACAAATGTGGTGTGCCCTTGATTCTTGACAGTGGCTGATTTTCATATATGATTGGAGATACCAAGATCCTAAAAAATATTGTGGAACATAATGGAGGTGAAATGAACATTAGAAATTTGAGCTTATTAAAAATAAATGGGAATGGTTTCAGCTAAAATTAAACAATCTAGACTAAAAAAATTGGAGGTTTTATTTTTCGATGGGATCAAACATAATCATTCAGTTTTGGTCAATTATTCCATCAAGAATATATGGTAATATTCAATAAAAATATTTTTTTATTAAGATAATTATTAATGGAAGGATTATTATATGTGCATAATGAACTAGTGGAAATATATTTCAGATTAGAGACCCCAGTAATACCTATTATCTTAGGGATATATAAGAAAATAATTTGTTACATTGAATACTTGGCCATATTAGTTAAAAAATTGACTAAGATACCTAAAGAAAATATGGTTCGATATTTTTCTCAATTAATATGAGATAAAGATTAGTTTTTTACAACTTTTTATAAATTGAATATTATTAATGTGAAGTATACAAGAGTGGAAACACAATCAACAAGACCTCTAGAATTTATTGAAATAGATTTGTGTGAGCCTATAATACATCATTATACAAAATGTGACTTGTGTTTTATTACATTTATTGATGATTTCACAATAATAATAAGAGTGTTTTTTATGAATAAGTTATATAAAGTTGATATGTTCAATGTATATAGAAGATAAGTTGAATGAGAGCATGATATTCACATCAAGAAATTTAGATTTGATATTTGGAAGGAATACAATGGATCTGCCTTTTAATAACAACCTAAAAATTATGGGATAATATATGAATAAAGAACCCCTTACACACCACAACAAAAAGGTGTTTCTAAAAGAATTAATATAAGTATTGTGGAAATGGGGTGAATAATGCTTGCTGAGTTTGGAAGATTAAATTTCTTTTAGAGGGAAGTAGTGTGTACTACTATGCACATTAAAAAATATTATGTTCTTTAAATAAATTTAAATCATACAACATATGAAATGTGATATGATAATAATATTATAGTTAGATAATTTTTATTCTTTAGGATACCATGCATCATCAAAATCAAAGAAACAAATATGGGATACTTTGATGATAAAGATGAGAAAGATGAATTTCTTGGATATTTATGTATTGGGAAAGGATACAAATACTGGAATAACAGAATTCAAAAAATGGTGGGCTATTATTATGTCAAAATCATTGATAACCAACCCATAAATCAAGGATAATAGGAAATAATTTTGGGACAAGTTGATGAAAATAGTAGGAAGCTTTCAGAGAAAGTTAGTGAAAAATGACATAAAGTTAAACCCTATATAGGAAGTATTTATTAAGATTAGATTGATGATGAAAAAGATATTTACAAAAGTAATTAAAAAAATTACCGATATTTGAAAAAATATATATAAAGAGATAATATAATTGGAGAACAGCCTAGTCCTTTTTTGAGTATAATAAATATAAGATAAGATGATCACATAGTAGATCCTACTCGAAGAAGGTTGATGTTTGAAAATCAAACATCTATTATCTATCAAGTTGATCCTATATTATTAATATAATATTTTGAACATGACGAGTGTATTGAGGTATGAATTATGAGTTGAGTTAAATTGAAACTTGTTCAAATACCTAATGATAAAAATGTCATTAGAACCATGTGGATCACCAGAAACAAGATAAATGACCCGAGAAATGTTTTATAAGAATAAATCTAGACGTGTAAATAGGAGATAATGTCAAGTATAAGATGATTATTTTTACAAGAAATTACCTCCAATTTCAAGACTGAAAGATATTAAACTTTTTATTATAGTTGTATCCTATAAGAAATATAACATTTATCAAATGGATTCCAAATATTCCTTTTTAAAGAATGTGCTTTTAAAGGAGGTTCATACTAAACAAACTGATGTGTTTTTCCTTGAAAACGATGATGCAAGAGTATGAAAATTGAAGAAGGATCTTTATGGATTAAAATAATCCCCAAGGTCCTTGTATTTAAATATAGAAAAATTCTTAAATAAGATAATATTTTTAAATACAAGGTGAATAAAAACATGTATATCAAATAAATTATGACATGAACTCTTATTGTAATTTTATAGGTTGATTGTATCATTTTTGTAGGTGATCATGAAAATAGTTTTCAATATCTTTCAAATAAAATGAAACAACAGTTTGGGATGTCCATTATTGGCAGCTAAGATACTTATTGGGATTCCAAGTCATTCAAAAATAAAACCATACTTTCTTATCCCAAGATATGTAATCCATAGAATTATTGAAAAAAATATGAAATGAAACAATGAAAGACAATTCCTACACCTATTCTGGTAGGATTAAATTTTCTAAGCTTGAAAATGGAGATAGTTTTAATCAAAGAGAATTCCGAAGACTAATTGGGTGTTGAAATTATCTCATAGAATCCAGAAAATATATTGTATATATAATGATTCTTTGTGATAGATATCAATGTGACCCAAAGGAGGAACATATTAAGGAGGCCAGAAATATTCTCAGATATATCAAAGTGACTTTTATTTATGGGAAACATTACAAGAAAGGAAATAGTTTGAATCTCTCTAGTTTTATATATGCTGATTGGGAACGTGACTATGATGATAAAAGGTCTAACTCAGGTGGAATTTTCCTCTTAGGAGATAGTTGGGTGGGTTTTCAATTCAAAAAATAGAATTCATTCAAATTTATTACTATTGAGGAAGAATATATTGGTAAAAAATGTTCTTACATTCAAATGATTTGGATGAAAGAAAAATTGGTTGAATTAAGGGTGAAAATTGAAAATCCTCTCTGAATTCACAGTGATAATCAAAGTGCTATAGATATTTTTAAAAGACCTTCTCAACATTCAATATCCATTCATATTCATATCTTATTTCATTTCATTAAGTAGGAAGTGTAAAATTGATACATAAAATTGGAATCCATTCTAACTCGAGATCAATTGGTAGATATATTAACCAAGGATGTCCTTGAGGATATATTTGACTCACTAAGGTTGAACAAGGATGTTAATCACTTTCTGAGAAATTAAAAACAACTGTTTGAGACCCCATAAGACTTTGGATCTTTTTTTCAAAGGGGTGTAATTTTTGTTCTCTTATTTCTTTAAGAGAAGTGATTTTTGAATATAATGTTATGGTTATTATAATAAGGGAGTGAAATGGGAGTAAGAATTTAGGGTGATCATCTAAGTCACTTGTCCAAAAAATACTTTTCATCGAGTGATTGAATTCTATAGAAAATTTACCTTATTAATTTTTGTGGTATCATGACATTTATCTTTGAAGAATTTAATGATTTGATGAGTCTTTATGAGTATTTTTAAAGTGTCAGTATTTTTTAAAAACAAATCCAAAGGGGTATATTAAATATCCATTTGTTTTTTATATTATAATTGTTGTTAATTAATATGTTTGAGGATATCACTTCAAAAACCCTAGTGGAGAAATTCAACAGATTATGGAAAATTTAATTGTGATTATTTTTTTAATTTGTATTAATTTTAAATAAATGTGGTTTCTAATGGGCCATTACAAAAAAATGCATCCATTCCATGGGAAAATAGGGACCACATCAATGAAATATTGGACCTAGGTGGACAACCACATGGGAGGTAATCAACCTAGATATCTGTGTGGTGGAAAGTGAGGATTCATAACTCCTGGAGGAGAAAGATTGTCCGTATATAGAGACACAAGGTGAGTATAGTATATTCATAGAACACACAAGGTTGTTCACAATGGCATGTAAGGGGGAGAGTAGGTCATCCCACCCTAGATGTGTGTGTGGAAGTGTATCTAAATTTCAATGATGGTGCTATCTCGAATGATCAACATGAACAAAATTGTTTATATATAAGTTCCATCATGATTGGAGAATTGATTTGGGACTCCCAAATCAGGAAACTATAACTCCATCATAAAAATATATGAACATTTCATCCACTATCCAATGTGATTTATCTTGTACATTGGATCAATCATGGAGTGCTTTATTCTATATATAGACATTTGGGGGCCTCATATGTAGTATACTATGTTTGAAAGCTATTTAGATTAGGCTCAGCTCGACATTAAAATGAAAAGAATCTAATTTCATTTATAGATAATTAAGATTATTATAGAAAAATATATAATGAATTATATTATTAAAATAGTGAATAACTCAAATCCTATATATATTTTTTGGGTTTTTTCATGCTACGATGTCCTATGATCAATCTAGTGTTTATGATGAAACATTGAGATAAAAGCGATACAATCAATTTCATACAATATCCATAAAAGTGAATTTTTAAAAGATGGATCTTCTTCTATGATGAAAATGAAGAAACAACGAGGATTTATTATATCCTGATCCATGTGATGACACATGTGATATTATCAAATTCACGGAGTGTTTCATTACAAAATATGAATGAAGATCATGAGAAGTAATATATGAGAAGATATCATAATCTTTGGCTTTAGGCAATGAAAACCCATGTGATGTTTTAAAATACTAAAAGATTAGTTAATATTAATATCAATATATGAAATGGCATGAAAATAGGGAAGTTATATTGGTTCTTGACATTACATTTTTATTGGATAATGCATGGTGAAATCTTATATATAAATACCGAGCATCCAACGTGAGTAATTTTGCTTCTGATTAATATTGAGAGAGATTTCATTTTATGAAATGTGTCTTCAATAAAACTAAAATTTCATGAAGGTTAGTCAATACCATTAGCCTCATTGGTTGTAAATAAAATATTTTAGTTTCCACAAACACTCTATGTTACATGAAGAATATTAAGATATCTAATAAAGCTATTAGTTTGTGAAAATAAGTTTTCCATGATACTGTTTCATGAATGAGAAGTGAACTAATTTAGTTTATAAGAAGGATTCAATGCATCTGATATGTTCTTATGTTCATCATTTGTGTGTTATACTTTCACATATGGTAATGGTCACACAAAGCACTATTTCAAGTTTGTTAAAGGTAAGTGAAGTTTTTACGCTCTTTTTTCACTTGGGTGAATGAGAAAACAACTATGTGAAGATCATGAACTTATTTACTTGTGAAAAGAGGAATGAACTATTCACACTAATGCATGATCACATTGATATGAAGACTATATATAAATATTGAGAAATAATCCAATGCAATTGATACTAAACTAATATCATTCAAGATATTGATATATTATTTGAAGAAGATCTATCAATTTATTGTTAGGGAATTATTCAAAGACATATAGATATTTTTCATCATTAAAGAAACAATATTTTTGAATAAATGAAGGATTTAGTATAAATGATTTTATAAATATTTTATAGGATGTGCATGATATGTGTATGAAACATTGTGTCAAAATTATGCTATAATTTTCATCACTACAATCAATAGTGATAATAAAATTCAGGAAACAACCACAGGTTGACCATGGTAGAGAGTATGTTCTCACATAGAGACTAAACCTTGTAAAAACCTCTTGTGTTTTTCTTATATTTATTTTCTTTCATATGAGATAGTAAGAGATATTAATGATTGGGTTATGAATTTAATCAGTCATAGGGGTTTTATTAAAAAGGGATAATTTATAAAAAGAAAAGTGATAAGTACTATTGATTCACCCCCAATAGTACACCCACTAACATAATAATCATACATGGGATTGATTTAATACATTTATAAATAACATTTGAAATAAATTTTTTTGGGGAAAGTCAATGTTAATTACAAAAATCTCCCAATCTTCTGCATGTATTTTATGACATCAAGCATTTTTCCATTATCGTGCCTTGACAGTTCAATTCAAGTAGATTTTGGAGTTTTTATCTCATTGAAATACTCCATTTTAATCTTATTATAAACTATTTGCCATATTTGGATTGAGAAATGAATATTTCATACCTTATTTATTTCACCTGAAGACCAAGGGAAAACTTTAGTTCACCAATCATTGACATTTCGAACTCACATTTCATGTACTATGAGAAATGTTTCAATTAAACATCACTCAATCCCCAAAAAACTATTCCATTGAAATACACTAACATTATCATCATTTTATTACTCCCATTTTTAAATATAGATTGTAATCAACTCCACCATATTGGAAACTAATATCCTTTAAGAATTAATAAAGTCGTAAATACCATGCTCTTAGGGTATGCTTCATTCCCTACAGTTCTTTATTCAACTGAAAAACTTTATTCTCAATATCATCGAAAAAAATTATCCAGCTATTCAATGTACATATATTCCTCTATAAATACATTTAGAATTACATTTTTGATATCCATATGTAAAACAATGGATTTATTTTTCCCTAATATGGATATGTATAGTCAAATATTATCTAGCCTTGAAACTTGTGAAAATGTCTCATCTATATCGATTCCCCTGATCTAGGAGTATCCTATGAAAACCAATTGTTATTTTCTTCCAATAACCACATCATCTTCATTATATTTATTCTTGAAGACCCATTTGGTCTAGATAATGTTCTTATTTATCAGCCTTGAAATAATATCTTGTGTATAATTATTTTTGATTGGTCAAGATCTTCATTCATTTCTATATCAAATTATCATAATTTACAACTTATTCAAAATATTTTGGCCCTACTTATGATAATAAGTATATTGGTTATAGAGAATATATTATAATTATTTATGCTGGTCATGTTAGACCGTAGATTATATTTTTCCTATTGATTTCAGCTCGAATATTTGACTTATATATAGATAGAAGTCTAATATCATCCCGGTCATAATTAGTATTATCTTTTAAATCAAAATTTTCCACTTTTCTTCCCTTGATTTTCTTACCTCATAATTATCATTAGGGAGCTTTTCACTGTGTTTTTGGAGATTATATTCATCTTTCATAATAGTGACATCATTTCTTTAGAACACTTTCCCTAACAACATATTAATGCATTTATAAGCTTTTATTCTAATTGACTTACCAAGAAATATCCTTTAATATCAATGGGATTTAATATTTCTATTTATATTCTTATTTTGAATGTAACACTTACTTTTAAAGACCAAAAAGTACTTAAGTGTTATATTCTTTCTATACCACCACTTGTATGTAGTTTTCTATTCCCTTGAACACAAATAATCCATTTTTGTTTTTTAGAACAATGTTAATACTATTTCTTTCTGAACTATATCAAGTAAGGTTTTGTCAATATGCTTCATTATGTCCATGTTTTTTATGAACCAATTTCTTCTCTTAATGACCTTATTTTTATAAGGTGTTCTCACTAAAATGTCTTGGATCCTTATCCCATTCTTCTCAAGATAACCCTAAACTTGGATATTTGTGAACTATATCAAATTTTTGATTTAGAACATTAATTTTTTTATCCAAGAATCCTCTTATATTCCCTATAATATTGAAAATCCAACTAAAAACCTTGAAATTGTGGGTAATGAACAATATTCATGCCATTATATAATAATATTCAATAAAAATAACATAGTACCTCTTCCTATCAATGTATCTTCAAGAGAAAATTCCACAAAAATCAATATATACCAATTCTCACACTCTTTTATACTTTCATTCTTTTTTCATTATATATTTTCTAGTAATATTACCTTATTTGAGAGAATAGTATGTGGGTGTGTGATCACATAATAGATTTAAGAGATATTAAAATCCATCAATTTTCACCCAATATTCCAAGGAAGGTTGAATCAAATGAAAAAGGTGTTTATACCACAAACTGTTCACTTATTCCTTTGATAGAAATAAGATATCTTCTTATCTACACACAAAGTAGAGATTCCATTTCATGTGATTCCCCTATATCACCACTACACTATCTTTTCCATTAACGATAAACATATTATTAGTAAAGATTATTGAATTCCTTGATTCACACTATTAATTGACAATAATAATATTGTAAATAAGTCTTTCAAAAACCAATAAATCTATGCATGTCATATACTTTCCCCCTAATTAAGCATTAATAGAACCAATAATACTTTAGACATCATCATATCTGAATTGGACAACTCCTTCCTTGTAATTATTGATGTTTGTGACAATATCCTTATTTCCCATCATACGATAGGTGCATCCACTATCAATTATCCATGCATTAGTATGATATGATGCTTTTATGGAAATATCTATAAAAAATGTATGCTTATATCTTCCCTTAATAGTATATTTATTTGGTTTCACACCCAGTGTTTAGTGACATGATTCTTATTCATTAGAGTAAAATGTATGAACTTTATCTTAAAAATATGAAAATTGATTTTGTGTTCTAAAATCACTTGATGGTTTATTGACCAATTATTTGTGAAAGCATTAGGTTTACTTTGAAACATTATTCTACATTTTTTATGATAAATATTATATAATGTGTTAAAATACTATACACAATAAATAGTGACTAAAAAATGAATAACTGAAGTATTGCACTCTTCTCGGCTACCTTTGATTCTCTTATGACATTTTTAACCTCTTGGACATGGAAAAAATATTTTAGGAATGTATCATCTATCTACAATAACAGAACCTTATATGGGGTGCACTTCTTTATTTCATTGTTGTAGAATTAGTTATCCCTAAGGTACATTGAATATTTGAAGTCATACCCAAATCAACCTTGAACTTTAGAGTGGGTATTTATAGTCTTGAAATAACCATCACTGGCTTCTGTTTATGATTAAGACCTATACCACTATTATAATTTGAATATGAATGTTTCTACTATAGATAATCCATTTCCTATTCTGTTAAAAAGTTATGATCCACATTTCTTTTTCTCAAGCCTGTATGATAAACTATACTCATATCATATCATTTCTCAAAAACTCTTTATTTATCTTTAAATTTTATTCATTTTATGAAAAATTCTTCCTATATATCTTGGATTCATTCAAAAACCTTCTTTGAGTTTTCTAGCTTTGCATATTTGAGCATCTCAATTTCTACCTTTAGTTATGACTTCTCCTTTTTTTACAATTGTGTATAGTGTTTTGAAGCATGAACCACTCTAGGACTTATTAATTTTTTATCCACAAGAATCTATTTCTTCCAAAGTAGAATCAATCTCATCTTCGAGATAAACTCTTGATTAATATTATCCTCCATTGGCGTCGCTCTCTTCCCTTGTTTTGGAAATACTCATAGATTCCACTATATCATTTTCTTTGGGGTCTTTATAGTATTTAATTTTTACAACCCTAATCACTTCTGAATTTTCATTTTTATGAAATTATGTTCTTATTCTTTAGGTAAATGTTCTTAGTTCATTTATTACCTCTCACATTGGTTGAAAACTTATTTAAAAGAGTTTTGTCATACTCATTATCTTCTTGAAACTTCTTAGTAAACTTTTTTCAAGGTTCCCAACCTTTACACATTAAAAACATGTGAGTTGAAGTTTCCCATTAGACTTTTATTTTTTCCTTTAATGAATTAAGGATAAGAATGACATGACTTCATCCAATTTATCTTCTATCATCCATCCTCTAATGTGATCGTCTTTATTGCCATAAATTCCACCTCCTTAAACTTCTCCCTTTTCACACCTTCCTTATTATCATTACTCATCTCATATGTAATAAGATAATTATAGAAACTATCCAATTTAAAATCCTTCACATATATATCCTCAATCATAGACATTTTTATAATGAATTGGGTTGGATATCTTCTAAGGATGTGTTTTAAAATCACCACATCACCAAGGTTTTCTCCAAGACCATACATGTCCTCTACAATCACATTCACCCAATCAAATAATGCATCAATAGATTCCTTAGGGTGCATCCTCATGTCTTCATAATTGTTCAATAAACATGAAACATAGATTTTATTACTTTTAAATCACTTTTGAAATTTTTATCAAATTTTACCATATTAAAATAGTGGATATACCTGTAATTAATTTGGAATAGATTGTGTTGGATATGGACCCCCCTAAAGCATTGATTCCTCTAGAATATATAATTAGTTATCTTCCTTCATATTTTTATAATTCTTCTTTATCTTTAATGACTAGGATACTATGCATCACAACTATATACAGATCCATACCTAAAGGTTAGAAGTTCTGTTACATCATATTCTTCCATAGTTGGAAATTGTTTTCATTAAAATCGGAAACCCATTGTGATTGAAGATACTATTGGTGAAACTTATATAGAATTACTTAATTTAACCTTTATATTGGATACTAATTATTATACTCACTAGATTAAATATCCACGATAGGTGAGATGAATTAGAGTGTGATAAATTTATATAGTTTCCATTTTTTATCATGTCTAATCATTAAACAAAACTATTTTCTCTCTTCCTCTCATAGAAAGGTGTAAACTGAAATTAAATCATGAATGAGACAACTCAGTTTTACTTAGTTCATGTAATGGCCCCGTGTTTATTAGTAATATTTGTTTCCTAAATAAATGTGTGTTGTATTATAATATGTAATATTATATACAAAAAAATATAGAGAAACCAACAATGAATTTATTTAATTACTAAATACGGTTACATTAATCAATAATGGAACCAATTAAAATTAAAAACATTAAAAATAGAAAAAAATATAAAATAGAAAAGCTAAGATGGTAAAATATAGATCATCCGAATCTAATAGAATAATCTCCCCCATTGAAAACAAAATAAAAAAAAATAAAAAAAATATTTACAAACCAATCAATATTGTCAAAAATGGAAATATATAAACATGAGAGGAATTGAGTGGGACATTAAGTGAAATAATGAATTGGTATTTATAGGAGGTAATGTTATTGTTGGAAAAGTAATGTTACCATTGGAATAGTAACTTTTCCATTGAGAATACTAACCTAATCGTTGGGAATAGTATCCTGACTATTGGAGTCATAATTTTACCTCAAAATAATAAATTTTAATATAAATAATATCTATCATGATTAATTTATGTAAATAAAAATTTTATAATGCCAAAAAATAAATATCATTATTAAAAAACTGAAAGAAAATATAAGCACATTTTTAATAAAACATATTTTAATGTATTTTATAAAAACATTATATTAAAAATTAAAAGTACCTATTTTAAAAATTTATTTTGATAAAATTTAAATTGTTTTTGAATTTATCATGTTGAAATTATCCATAGTTTATTTTTTGGTAATTTTATGATATAATTCTAATTCCATCTGAATAATAAAAATATAGTTTTCATATAACTGATGCATCTTAAATTCCATAATTCTTGAGGTAATAATGACTCAATCCATTATAGAACTTGAGATTCAGACATGCTATATTTTATTTCATAAATGATTCATTAAGATACCAAAACCTTAATTTATAAATCTAAAAAGAACTTTCCAAAACTTAAAGTCAAAGGTGATTCCTTAAAATTACAATTTGTCTTTCGTTCCACTTTTCTTTTTAATAAACTATTGAATTCGAATTATAAATGGATTTTAATTCTTAAAACCATTATATAATATTTATATATGATTTATATTGTCAAGAAATCACTATTACTTGTTTTACCTTTGATATATTATTTTATCCATTTTTTATTCTAAAAATACCTCTCTCCTCAAGTATAAATAACCCCTCTCCCATTCCTTGAAAAAACATTCCAAATCCAAATATCTAAAAAAATACTACTTATCATGTAACAACCTGAGATTTTATGAGAATTATTCTTTTTATCTTTGATTTCTTTTGTTGTACACCACACCAAGATTATCTTGCACTATACGCAACACCGTATTAGCTTTCAGTATACGCAACACTATTCTTGGATCGTGTCACACACAATTTCAAGTTCGTTTGATAGTAGTTATTCTACGTAACATTTAGTATATATATATATATATATTCAATGTATAAATGAAATATGGTTGGATTCTATTATACGTAACAACAAAGGAGACTTGCACTACACGCAACCCTGGCTTGGCTTACATTACACGCAATCACGACCTTCCTTGATAGTGTGTGTAACACGCAATACCGAGTTTCACTAAACGAGATATTATTATAATAATATTATGAACTAACCGTTGTGAATAGTAATACCCAATTTTTGAAATTATATAAATTTTATCTTTCAAAATGGAATTCATTTTTGGATTCAGAATATCGAAATTAGTCTAGGGTGAATTTTTGGTATTTTTCTGAAAACTTTCAATTTATGATGAATAGTGAAAACACTAGGTTACTATTTAAAAACCGAATTTTTATTTAAATAATTATTTATTTTATTTAAATTTATTTTAGTTAAAAATTGATACATAATACCTATATAAGTTCAATTTAATTCAATGGAGTCATTTTATAATAATTTTATATATATAAAAATTTTATTGAACTTTTCACCGTCTTTTACCCACCTCCTAGGAGAATTTGGAAATTCACATAAAACATAATTTTACCTCTTCTGTGAGTGGAATATATAAAATCCGAGAGACACAGTTAATATCAAGGACTAAAATGTGGTTAAATGAAATGAAAATAATTTTTGGTCAATAGTAACTTTTAACTTTTATTTACCACAGTTAAAAGTAAATAGGGTAATTAAGGGTAAAAATGATATTATTATTACCTTAAAACATGTCCTAACTCTATTGGATAAGTTTAATTCGACCAAAAACAACCTTGGGAATAAAATATTACGATTTAGGTCCACATGGATTAGATTAGGACATTTATTATTAATTTATTTAAAGAAGGGTTAAAATAGTTAAAATAGAAGTTTAATAACTAAATAATTTATAATATAGGGTTATACATAAGATAAATTCAACTATAAATATTAATTAGAAAGATAAAAATATTTCATACATAATGGTATTTTATTTATAATTTTTAGAGATTAGATAATTTAGTTTATTTATGACACAATGACGATGAAGTAATTACCTTATTAATGGAATATTAACATAATTGATGTTATAAATACCAAAATAAATGTAATTTTAGACTTTTTATGAATTAAACTAATTTTATAGGTTAATATGACATGTTATAATTGATTTAATTAACTTTTTTAGAACTAAAAATTCTGTTATGATTTTTAAAAAAATCAAGTACCAAATAGTGTCAAAATTGACATAAAATAGTTTTTAAAACAAATATTATGTTATTAATTGTTATTTTATTCCTAAAAATCTAATGTTCGACTAAATGACTAAGATAAGGATATATATATTAATAATGAACCACTTTGGGTTCTTTTGTCTGGTTATAGTATGTTTATTAACCATATAGTGTAAGAAAACAAGAAGACACGATAAAAGTTAAAGTTTTTAACTTAGTGTTAAATCTAAAATATAAGGTTAAAATAGTAACCTAAAATTGTCTAAAACCTATTGGTTAAGTTTATTTAGACCCTTAACCACCAGATATTTTAAATAAATCAATTTGGAGCTATTAAAAACCGAAAATGAATTTATTATAAAATAATATTTTATGGTTTTCCAAAGGTGCCCCTCTCCTCCCTTATAAAAAGGGAACACATTCTCTGTTCTCTTCACACCTTTTTTATCCTTGAAGCTCGGACAAAAACTACCCATTTATCTTCTACACTTCCCTAAAAACATTCTTGAGGTTCTGGTTTTCTCAAAATACCAACTCTACTTCCTTAAGGGAAGGCTTAAAGGAGGTGCGTTGAAGAAGAGGTAATCTCTTCTTCCGTTTCTCTCAAGTTTCTTTCTTCTTATACTTCGTCTTATTTAGTTGTCTAATTATAAAGTAATAACATCAGTATTACATATATAATGATATGTTATTATAAATATGAAGCAACCCTATTTCACCTTCTATCCATCATACGGAAAACAAAATCACCACGCGTGCGTAAATACGGAATACCGTCTCCACGTCGTGGTGTAATCTGTTTTCGACCACCACCTTACTTGGATGGGTATATTGGTGTAAATAAATAACTATATATGATTATAGTAAAATGATATTGATTCTAAAATATTATACATACACTTCAATACAATTCCACGATCATGGGAATGATATCATCGCTCGTGCGTACATACGGACTACCGTCTCCACGATGCGATGAGATTCATTCTCCATGTTAACCATTCATGAATGATTATAAAATATATTTAATGAATAATAATTAAATATATGAAATAATAATTATACTGGATTTATTTATATATATATTTATGACATCTACTTAATTCCATTCAATTCAATAAGCAAAATGAAAACAACGTTCATGCATACGTACGAACTACTGTCTCCATGAATGATGTATTTCATTCCATTTATCGATCTATCATATATATATATATGTATATTATGAATATATATTATATATATATATATCATGTTTTAAATTCTGGAATTAAGTAAATCAGTATATAAGTAATAATATCAAGAAAAACATGTCGAAACACGTACGATAAATGAGACGATTTTACCCAAAATGTTGTTTTAACATGGAATTTACAAAAGAACGGGTAATATAAAGTCATAAGTGAACCATATATGATATCATAACAATCAATATGATTCTGTAATAAGTCAATGACATTATTTAAATCATTATAGAGTAGTTTCAGATACTTACAAATCATATCAGACCTAAGGTAAGGGTAATTATTCCAATCTCATTCTTATCTGAGATTGTTTATTCGTAAGTATTTACTGGGGTTATGTTTGTCATCCATGTCCATATAATCTCAAAATGTTTTCATAATTTTTTTACTACTCTTCCATGTATGTTTAAATCCATTTTTACCCATTTTTGACTTTTACCACATTGTATGGAAGGAATCTTTCTTTTGTTCACCAAATGAGGTAATTTTTGACTTTTCTGACAAAAGTAAGAGAAGAATGTTATTTTTAACTTATACAGCGTGAACAAAATTTTATGGTTTCATAATGCCTCATTTTACTGAAGCTTACTCTACAATATTTTTTGACTACTTTCAACATTATTATTTTCTTTTATAATTGCATGGCATTTTGTGAAAAGAAAATGATTTTGAAGAAGAAAGGATATTTTCTTCAAGAATTCATTTCAAGTGTTTTATCAAAATCATTTTCCATATAAGATGAAATTATTTCATATGTCTATGTTTCAAGTATAATGTCTCTATGATTTAAATGGTTTCACTTTTCTTATGATGAAATATCCATTTGTTTTATATGGATTATGTGATGATGGGATGATGTTTATGAAACCCATTTTAATCTTTGGGTTCGGATGAATGTTTTAAGTTTATTTTGTGGCACAAGTAAGAATGATTTCATTATGAGATGGGTGGGAACTATATCTCCCTATAATTCATTGGGTAAAGATTTATATCTTATGAGATAGACATGGCTGGAATGGTAAGATAATCTGTTTCAGTGTTACAGGACTGAAACGAGGAGTGAACTCGATTCAGAAAGGGACTTTGTCCACTAAGATGGTCTTGGCAGCAATTCCTTGGCTACTATGGAAATCATACCATGTGATTAATGTTTTTACACAATTACAAGTTTTATTTCCAAGATATTTTATCATGATTGATATTCCTTAATGATATATTCCTTACATACTTCCACGATTTATGTCTTTACTCAAGATTTTGATGTTTAGATTTTATGTTCAAGTTCTTGCATTCAAATGTTTATGGATTGTTTTATGTTCTCTATGTTTACCCTTACTGAGCATTTGAGCTCACCCTTTTTATGATTTCTTTTCTCCCGTATATAAATAATGGTTTTAGGTAAGAAAAAAAAGGGGAAGATCTTTATGGGAGATGTTGAGTATCTTTCACCATGATTAGAAGATTTCGTTCCGAGTTTCCAAAGACACTAAACTAATACAGTATTTGGGCGTCTGTTTTTGTCATATATTAATTATTCCACAAAAGTAATGTAATGTCCATGTACGTCAAGCTTTGGGTCTCTACAGTTGGTATCAGAACGAAGTTTTAGTTTAACTTTGGAAACTGGGATGTGAAAAATTTAGTGAAATCCCTATAGATATTTCTAAGGTATGTCTAGGGATGTCCCTAAGGATAAGTATACATATGGGTTATAGTCCTTGAATTATGGTAAAGATCTTATAATTTAACCTAAGATGTTATATATTGATGGTACTCCCCCTTGATTATGATTTTTTCCTCTCATACTATTATTTTTGGGTTTTAGAAAATGGCTGGAAACAGGAAGATTCACGATAATGGAGGATATAATGGACAATGGAATGATATTATTCATGAGAAACCAAATGAAACGGTATTTGGAAGTCCAAACATTATTCTTATAACTAATCAGCAATCTCATAATATGAATAATATTATCAACTTTTGTAAGTTTCCCAACTCAGTTAATAAGAGAAAGATGGAGTTTCATGGTGATCATAGAGGAAAGAAAGTTCAATTTCTCTCATGTAAATCATGTGGGAAGAGACATCAAGGAGAATGTTTCAAAGGAACTGGAAGATGCTTTGGGTGCGGAAAAGAAGGACACAAATCTAGTAAGTGAAAAAAAGGTTCAGTTAACACCATTGAGAAGGATAATGGTATTGCTATGACATCAACAATTATTAGATGTTTTAAATGTGGAATGTATAGACATTATGCAAACCAATGACCTAAGGGAAAATCTCATGAAGAGAATCAGCATGGTCATATGGGTAGTATTTATGTGGATGATGATGAGGAGAATACAAATGATTTATGAGATGAAATAAGTTTTGAATCTTTGTCAATGTTTTAAGAAGGTACTGGAATGATTTATGTTATGTTTTTATAGTTAATGGTACTATGGAATAAAGAATCATCTAAGGATTGTTACACTATTTTTTTCCTAAAGTATTTGAAAGTATATGTTGAATGGTATTGGTAAACATGAAAGGTTATTCAGATATTTTTGGAAAGAATAGGATATGCGCATAATGAATGGATAAGGAGAACATAATATGTTTGATAGTATCCATGAGCTCATGACTGATATAAGGATAAGGTTATATCATGGTTTGAGTATATAGAATTTTTGGATTTTGGTATGATGAAAGAGTTAAATTTTGACAGCATTCATGTTTTCACTAAGGTTCAATGGGTATTCATATTTCAAGAGAATACATGATTAAGTTATTCACATGATTGGAATGTGACCAACAATATATATGAGGGATAAATGATGGTATTCATGTGCTTGTTATGTGACCTTTTTAGTAATCGTTCTCTTTATACATTGAGTTTGGAAAGAAGTATTTTGGATAAGACTAAAGATTGGAATGGATTATGTTGAATATAAGTTAGTATTGTTTAAGGCTAGAAATGTTTTCGATATTATTGATAGAATGTTATAATAGTGTAGTTTAAGAAAAGGGACAACCTGCAGAATGGGCGACAACCCGTCGCGTCAGATAGGGTTGCGGGAAACGAACCCACAACCGAAGTACGACATGCCTTTATCACCCACCACTGGCCTACAGGAAGTCCTTGGTTAGTAGAAACTAGTTTTATTTATTAAGAGGTATGATATATGAAGTATAAGTCCAATTTTGGAACCATATCCGATTAATCTCACCATAGATGGACTTATGTATATAACTTTTGCTAATCATATGGAATAACCTATCATTCTATCGCATGATATTCTTACACTTTGCAAAAGACAAATTCAACTTCATTTCTTTAAGAGATGAAGTGGAAATTGTTCAAGGCACAAACAACGGTGAGATTATACCAAAATAAAGTAAGTATTTTTTCTAATTCAAATTCTTCAACTTTAGGGACATGATCTTGAAAACCAAAAAATGTTTTCCTAATGCCCTTATATCTGATGAATTAGATGGTATCGTAGATCATCACAAATTTATGGCTTTGTGATTGTTGGATTTTTCATAGCCATGTTCTCTACCACTCACCATCAGAACATGATGGTTAGATTTCTCTTCCATATCCATATTTTCACCTATGTTCTCCTATGTGGAAACCCAATAATTAGTTAATTTGGGTAACCATTACGTTTTATACTTTATTTTTTAATGTTAAGTTTTGTTATTCCATTTTACGATGTGGGTTTCAATTAAAGAAACTTTCAAGTAGAAAACCATTTATAACCCTGATGAATTTCGAGGGAGAAATTCATTTTAAGGGGGGTAGAATGTAACAACCCAAGATTTTATGAGAATTATTCTTTTTATATTTGATGTCTTTCTTCGTACGCTACACCAAGATTATCTTGCGCTATACGCAACACCGTATTAGCTTGCAGTATATGCAACACTATTCTTGGATCATGTTACACACAACTTCAAGTTTATTTGATAGTAGTTATTCTACACAAAATTGAGTATATATATATATATATTCAATGTATAAATGAAATATGGTTGGATTATGTTATACGTAACAAAAAAGGAGTCTTGCACTACACTCAAACCTGACTTGGCTTACATTACATGCAATCACGACCTTCCTCGATAGCGTGTGTAGTACGCAATACAAAGTTTCACTAAACGAGATATTATTATAATATTATTATGAACTAGCCATTATGAATAGTAATACCCATTTTTTGAAATTTTATAAATTTTATCTTTCAAAATGGACTTCATTTTCGGATTCAGAATATTGAAATTAGCCTAGGGTGAATTTTTGGTATTTTTTTGAAAACGGTCATTTTTTTGATGAATAGTGAATACACTGGGTTACTATTTAAAAACCGACTTTTTATTTAAATAATTATTTATTTTATTTAAATTTATTTTAGGTCAAAATTGATAAATAATACCTATATAAGTTCAATGTAATTCATTGGAGTCATTTTATAATAATTTTCGATATATAGAAATTTTATTGAACTTTTCACCATCTTTTACCCACCTCCTAGGAGAATTTGGAAATTCACATAAAACATAATTTTACTGCTTCTGCGAGTGGAATTTCGAAAATATAAGAGTCACAGTTAATATCAAGGACTAAAATGTGGTTCAATGAGATGAAAATAATTTTTGGTGAATAGTAACTTTTTAATTTTATTTACAACAGTTAAAAGTAAGTAGGGTAATTAAGGGTAAAAATGATATTATTATTACGCTAAAACATGTCTTAATTCTATTGGATTAGTGTAATTAGACCAAAAACAACCTTAGGAATAAAATATTACCATTTAGGTCCACTTGGATTAGATTAGGACATTTATTATTAATTTATTTAACGGAGGGTTAAAATAGTTAAAATCGATGTTTAATAACTAAATCATTTTTAATATAGGGTTACACATAAGATAAATTCGACTATAGATATTAATTAGAAGGCTAAAAATATTTCATAAATAATTGTATTTTATTTATAATTTTTAAAAATTAGATAATTTAATTTATTTATGACACAATGATAATGCAGTAATTACCTTATTAATGAAATATTAACATAATTGATGTTATAAATACCCAAATAAATGTAATTTTAGACTTTTTATGAATTAAACTAATTTTATAGGTTAATATAACATGTTATAATTGTTTTAATTAACTTTTTCTGAACTAATCATGCTGTTATGATTTTCACAAAAATCAAGTACCAAATAGTGTCCAAATTGACATAAAATAGTTTTTAAAACAAATATTATATTATTAATTGTTATTTTATTTATAAAAATATAAGGTTCGTCCAAATGACTTAGATAAGGATATATATATTAATAATGAACCACTTGGGGTTCTTTTGGCTTGTTATAGTATGTTTATTACCCATATAGTATAAGAAAACAAGAAGACACGGTAAACGTTAAATTATTTAACTGAGAGTTAAATATAAACGATAAGGTTAAAATAGTAACCTAAACTTGTCTAAAACCTATTGGTTGAGATACTTTAGACACTTACACACCTTAGATTCGAAATAAATCAATTTGGAGCTATTAAAAACCTAATATGAATTTATTATAAAATAATATTTTATGTTTTTCCAAAGGTGCCCCTCTCCTCCCTTATAAAAAAGGAACCCCTTCCCTCTTCTTGAGCCTTGAATATCATCCAAGCCCTGACCATTTATCTTATACACATCACTAGAAACATTATGGAGGTTCTGGTCTTCTCAAAAGACCAACTCTACTTCCTTAAGGGAAGGCTTAAATGAGGTGCATCGAAGAAGAGGTAATCTCTTCTTCCGATTCTCTCAAGTTTCTTTCTTCTTATACTTCTTCTTCTTTAGTTGTATCATTATAAAGTAATAACATCAGTATTAAATATATACTGATATGTTATTATAAATATGAAAAAGCCCTATTTCACCTTCTATCCATCCTACGGAAAATGAAATCACTACGCGTGCGTACGTACGGAATACCGTCTCCACACCGTGGTGTAATCTGTTTTCGACCACCACCTTACTTGGATGGGTATAATGGTGTAAATAAATTACTATATATTATTATAGTAAATTTATATGGATTCTTAAATATTATACATACACTTAAATACAATTCCACGGTCATGGGAATGATATCATCACTCGTGTGTACGTACGGACTACCGTCTCCACGACGCGATGAGATTTATTCTCCATGTTAACCATTAATGAATGATTATAAAGTATATATAATGAATAATAATTAAATATATGACATAATAATGATACTGGATTTATGTATATATATATGTATGACATCTACTTAATTCCATTCAATTCAATAAGGAAATGAAAACAACGTTCATGAGTACGTACGGCCTACCGTCTCCATGAACGGTGTATTTCATCCCATTTATAGATATTTCATATATATATATGTATATGCTGAATATATATATAATATATATAAATCATGTTTTACATTCTGGAATTAATTAAATCAGGATATAAGTAATAATATCAAGAACAACATGTAATTTACAAAAGAACGGGTAATATAAAGTCATAAGTGAACCATATATGATATCATAACAATGAATATGATTCATTAATAAGTCAATGAAATTATTTAAATCATTATACAGGAGGTTCAGATACATATGAATCATATCGGACCTAAGGTAAGGGATAATTATTCCAATATCATTCTTATCCGATATTGTTTATTCGTAAGTATTTACTGGGGTTATGTTTATCATCCATGTCCATAAGATCTCAAAATGATTTCATAAATTTTATAATTTTCTTCCATGTATGTTTAAAGCCATTTTTACCCTTTTCTATCTTTTTCCACATCGTATGGAAGGAATCTTTCTTTTTTTACCAAACGAGGTATTTTTTGACTTTTCTTACAAAAGTACGAGAAGAATGTTATTTTTAACTTATACCACGTGAACAGTTTTTTATGGTTTTATAACGCCTCATTTTCATGA
Organism: Viscum album; assembly: GCA_963277665.1. Taxonomy (NCBI): domain Eukaryota; kingdom Viridiplantae; phylum Streptophyta; class Magnoliopsida; order Santalales; family Viscaceae; genus Viscum; species Viscum album. Next base: position 1,720,365,820 of record OY728160.1, on the reverse strand, counting down.
AGCTTACTCTACAATATTTTATGACTATTTTCAACAAAATTATTTTCTTTTAAAATTGCATGGAATTTTGTGAAAAGAAAATTATTTTGAAGAAGAAATGATATTTTCCTCAAGATTTCATTTCATGTGTTTTATCAAAATCATTTTCCATCTAAGATGAAATTATTTCATATGTGTATGTTTCAAGTATAATGTCTATATGATTTACATGATTTTAATTTTCTTATGATGAAAGATCCATTTGTTTTATATGGATTATGTGATGATGGGATGATGTTTATGAAACCTATTTTATTCTTTGGGTTAGGATGAATGTTTTAAGTTTATTTGGTGGCACAAGTAAGAATGATTTCATTATGATATGGGTGGGACCTATATCTCCCTCCAATTCATTGGGTAAAGATTTATATCTCATGAGATAGACATTACTGGAATGGTAAGTTAATCCGGTTCAGTGTTACAGGACTGAAACGAGGATTAAAATCGATTCAAAAAGGGACTTTGTCCACTAAGATGGTCTTGGCTGCAATGCCTTGGCTACTATGGAAATCATATGATGTGCTTAATGTTTTTCCACAATTAAAAGTTTTATTTTCAATCTATTTTATCATAATTGATGTTACTTAATGATATATTCCATATGTAATACCAAGATTTATGTCTTTACTCAAGATTTTGATGTTTAGATTTTATGTTCAAGTTCTTGCATTCAAATGTTTATGGACTGTTTTATGTTCTCTATGTTTACCCTTACTGAGCATTTGAGCTCACCCGTTTTATGTTTTCTTTTCCCCAGGATATAAATAAACGTTTTAGGTAAGAAAACCAAAAGGGTAAGATCTTTATGGGAAATGTTGAAGATCTTTCACCATGATTAGAAGATTTCGTTTTGAGTTTCCAAAGACACTAAACTAATACAGTCTTTGGGCATCTGTTTTTTATCATATATTAAGTATTTCGAAAAAGTAATGTAATGTCCATGTAAATCAAGCTTTGGGTCTCTAAATATCAAGACCCTTATAATACTTAGGGACATTATAGATTAATCTAAAATATAATCCCTAAGAGATTTATAGTGTTTGTACAAGAGAAGCTACATTACTGAGAGAGTAAGTCTCTATTAAATCCTCCCTCTTTTATTCGTATCATTCTTATTTTTCACAATTAATTACAAATAAATATACCAAAAAATTAATTATGAATTAATTTAACATTATATTAATTATTTAAACTTAAAATAATTATCATATTTAGGAAACAAAATAAAATTTATACCTCTCCTTCCCGCTCTTTCAACTACATCCCGTTAAAGGCGGATTAACCATCTAAAGATACATTTCCATGTAAACAAATGAAACCATCATAATTAATGGATATTATAAACTATATAAAATATATAAACATGTAAATATATGAATTATAAGTTCGTGGAATTAATTATACTAGTGTATAATTTACTTTGAATGAAAATAGAGAAATAAAAGAGAAACAAGAAATTTTTAATAAAATCATGTTATCAAACCTCTTCAAATTCAGCAATGAAAATTAAAAAATATAATCCAATTTTTATAGTTGATAAATAGTTTTATAAATTTCTATAATTAACTTATGGATAATTTTTTTAATAAATATATGTTGATTATTCAGGAGGCATAATAGAGACAAAATTAAGTAGGAATTGAGGTAAGGGGATTCTCGAACCCAACTCTTTTCAATTGGTTTATTCTTCTTTCATGCAATATTGGGTATTAATAATCCTATAATGATACTTAAATATCATTTTGATATTCTTCCCTATTCTTTTCATAGATATGCATGTTTCCTACTTGATTTAATGAAAAATTTAATGATTTTACATAAGAAATCTTCTTTGTATAACACATCTTTGCCTCCTCTTGAGTTGTTTCTTCTCACTCAAGAATTATGATTCTTATAAACAATATGTTTTTCTATTTTTCATTTGGGAATCCCAATTTTATTCACGAAATAATTATTTATGAGAACATTATGAAACCCATTATTTTCCATGGGTTAATTCATGAATATGATTGTAATATGTTCTTCATGGCATGTATGATTATGTAAATATTATGATGTGATAGGTGGCCTCAGAACTATATCCCTCCAATTCATTCGGTAATGTGATGTATATCAAGAGATAATGTATATTATGTCTGAACGTGATTCCATCATTGTTCAAAAATATAATTTTTTGATTATACACATATTTTATGTGTTATCATGATGAAATATTTGCTGAAACTATGTGTAGTATTTGAAAAATATGACTTGATATTTCATTTTTAGTCATTTACACATTCTATTTCATTCCATTATCACATTTAACCATCATGATGTTGATTTTGACAGTATTCTTATGATATGATGATGATTATTATGCTCACCCATGTTATATTGATTCATGTTATTTGTTCATCTTTATGGGCTTTTATCTCACCCCTTTCATTGATGTATATCCTCAGGTAATTATATGTACTAAAGAGAGGAATATATTTTATAATGATAAAGAAGAAGGATTTAAATAAATCTTTATGTTTTATTTTGTAAATGTTAAGTATAATCCTAATTTTCCTAAGGCACTAAACCTTTGGATCCTTGTTTTTTTATTTTTATTATATTTTTTATATTTAAAATGATATAATAGTCAATTAAAAAAAAGTTTGGTTTACATATTTTGTATCATAGCACAATTTAGTTAATTATGGAATTATTATTAGTGAAGACCCTTAGGATATGTATAATGATATGTATACATCCAAAACGATTTATTTTATAAAATGATAAATATAGGGATTCCATAATATATTTCTTTAGTGTTAATTAAGAAAAGAATAAATTATTTATTTATACATGTTGACTTACAATTTGTTCAAACCATTTATATTTTATAAAATGTTGGGAACCAGGAGAAACTAGACCAATAAACCATGTGAGGGAAACTGAAATTATTTTTCCAATGACATCCCCAATGCTATGGGAGGTGGAGTTCAAAACATCATGGAAATGGTTACCCAACTATCTCAGGCTATGAAATATATCCCAAACCACATGTAATTTCTTTCCTAACCAATGAAGTAGAAAAAAACGATTGAGTCCTTTATATGGAAACGACCAGTGATGTTTAGTGTAACTTTTGATCCACTTGTCATAGAATAGTGGGTTAAATCAATGGATAATATCTTTCTAGGACCCATTGTTCTATGAAAGAGAATGTGAATCTGACCATTTTTTATTTAGATGAAGAATCAGATCAATGGTGGGTGTTGACAAATAACACCAAGACAATTTATGAAATAGAAGAGATAGAGTGGGAAGTATTTAAGAAAATATTTCGTACCAAGTATTTCCCTTAAAATCATAAAAAAATTAGAGGGAGAATTCATAGAGCTAGAGAAAAATAAAGGTGAATCTGTCACAACTTATGAGGAAAATATCAAAGGGATTATGAGATACACCTTGGTTTTTATTAATAATTAAAGAAAAATAGTTTGATTCTTTAGTTGTTCAAAACCATACCTTCAAAAGGCTCTATCTATCTAAGACTTTGGGAGTTTTGAGGACATTTTTTAATGGTATCTCAAAGTGGAGATGGAATTTAGAGACTTGTCCCTTGGTTATAGAGATAATAAGAAGATAACAGATATTCAAGATGGTTGTTCAAATGAAAAAGGAGGAAAGAGGATGCAATTACCCACATTTCAAAAATGTGGGAAGAAACATCATTTGAATTTTCTCAAAAGGATGGGAAAATTCTTCAAGTTTAGGAGAGAAGGCCATCAAGATCATGAATCTCAAAGAGACATAAAGAAGCTGACTAACATGATGTAAGAAAGGGGGTATCTCCTAGTACACCACCTATGGTTCAATGGTTCAATAGTATAGAGAAATGGAATTATAAAATCTAGTTCACTAAACCACTTGTCCTTGAGGTCAATCGAAATTATCAACCACCAAATCCAAAGGAGCAAGGGAAATCTTATTCCACCACTTTTCTGATGTGGAGTGTGAAAATGAATACATACAAGGTACACTTTCTATTCACTAAATAATGGAAAATGTTTTATTTGATTATGTTTCTACACATTTCTTTAATATATTATATGATTTCTAGGGATGTTGAATCTAAAACTCGATAAATTAAAGTATATATATCTCTAAAAATACCTTGTGGTGAAATCATTGAAACCCAAGTGTTTGGCTCTTCTCCTATAAGAATATACATGAATATTCTTCTAGATAATATCATAATACTTACCTTGGTGGAATTCAATGCAATTATTGGCATATATTGTCCTTCATTATATAAAGAACACATTAACTACCAGGAATATGAAATATATCTTCATATTATGATCCATACAATTCTCCTCTAAAAATGTAAGTAAGATCATGAATATTTTCTGTAAAATCCATCAGTGGTGTGGGTGTCAATACCTTGGGAAGAATAATATATTTTTTAAATGTTCAAATCAAAGGAAGGTATTAAAATGGAGGAGATTTCCATTATTATGGAACATACTGATGTATTTTCCAAATATTTAGCCAAAATTCCCCAAGATTGTGAGGTAGATTTCTTAATAGAGCTCATACCGAGAGCTAATCCTATCTCAAAATTTCTTTATAGGATGGCCCTAGTCTAATTGGAGGAGTTAAAGAAGATACCGCAAGAGCATTTTGAAAAAGTGTTCATACACTCTAGTGAATCACCTTGTTGTGTTTCCAGTGCTATTTACAATGAAAAAGGAAAGATCAATGTGGTTGTGTATCAATTACCAGGAGGTCAACTAGACCATAATAAAGAAGAAGTATCCTCTTCCATGGATTACTGAGTTGTTCAATCAATTATGATGAGATCAATAATTTTCAAAGGTGGATCTTGGTTTTGAATATAATCAACTGATAGTGAATAAGGAAGATATTCAAAATACTAATTTCTATACAAGGTATGGGAACTATGAGTTCACAGTGGTTCCCTTTGGACTTACTAATTCCCTTGTAATGTTTATGGATTTGATAAATAGAGTTTTTAGAGACTACCTAAAAAGGTTTCTGGAAGTGTTTATCAATAATATTATAATTTACTCTAATATACAGGAGGAATGTGAAGAGCACCTAAGGATTGTGCTGGAAACATTGAGGAAGAATAAAATGTATTCTAAGTTCATAAAGGGTGACTTTTGGAAGTATTAAGTTGAATTCTTGGGGCACATGATCACAAGTTAGGGAATTTTTGGGGACCCTTCAAAGAAAATGGAAATTGAGGAATGTCCAAGACCCACAAATTTCATGTAAACCAGTATTTTTATTTAACTTAGTTGGGTACTACCAACATTTTCTTTAGAATTTATCACAATGTTCTAACTCTCTAAATAAGTCAACATAGGAAGGGGTAATGTATGAATGGATGAAATAATACAAGAAATGACTCAAGGAGATTAAGTAGAGGCGATTCAGTACACTTGTACTCACACGACCAACAAGTGGAGAAGGTTTTTCAATATGAAATGATGATTCAAATAAAGAAATGGGTTGTGTACTCATGTAGAATGATAAAGTTAAACCTTCACCTCATGAAAGTTAAAGATACATGAGTAGAACTACCTGACGCATGATCTATAGTTATCAATTGTGATATTTTTTCTAAATATTTGGCAGAACTACCTCTATGGTGAAAAGTGAAAAATATATACCTATCATAAGAATCTAAAGTATATATTCACACATAAAGAGCTCAAAATGCATCAAAGAATACGGTCAGAGTTAATCAAGGACTACGATTGTTCTATTCACTACTATCTGGGAAAGGTGAAAAAGGTACATGATCCACTTATAAAAAAATAACCTACCACCCTATCGATGTGGTGGATTAAGAAAGAACCTATCTTCATGGATATGAAAAGGATATATCAAAAAATCCAAATTTTAGGGAATACATCCTATCATCCCCAAATTATTTCCCAGCCATCCATGCAAGAGAGGATCACAGAGGCACAAAGAATGATCTAGAGCTATAAAAAGGTGAGTGTAGTAAAGGAAGGGAAGCATCATGGATCCCACATTAATGAGGATGATGTAATTCAATTTGGAACTAGGATTTGTGTGCCTTCATCATCTGAGATAAATAAGGAACTGCTGGATAATGTAGATAGATCATATTTCCCTATCCATCCAAGAGGTACCAAGATGTTATGTGATTTTTAAGATCACTTTTGGTGGGACAAAATGAATATGGAGAATATGGATTATATCTCAAGGATCTTGGTATGTAATCAAGTTAATTAAGAGAGATATAATTCCAAAGGGATGATGCAACCATTTCTTATACCCACATGGAAATAAAAGAATATCATTATGGACTTCATCAATAGACTCCTAAAGACATCCAAAGGAAACAATGTGATATTGGTTGGGGTGGATCAACTCACCAAGATTTAACACTTCATTCCTATTTAGGAATATTTCTCTCTTTGAAAATTTTCCAAGATATGTATGAAGGTAGTGGTGAGGCTACATGGGGTTCCATTTTCAATAATCTTTAATCATAATCTAATGTTCACCTCTAAATTTTGGATAAGTATTAAACATTCTTTGAGTAATGAATTGAATTTTAGCATTACATACATCCCCAAAATTTAGTTCATATCTGAAAGGACTATTTAGGAGCTTGAAGAAATGATAAGAGCCTCTTAAATGGAATTTAATGGAAGATGATATCAGAATCACCCATTGGTTGAGTTCTTATTTAATAACAGCTTCCACTCAAGAATTCAAATGGATCCATATGATGATCTGTATAGGAAGAGATGTAGAACTCCAGCCTTTTGGGATGTAGTTAGGGAATGAAAGCCTCTTGGACCTGATCTTATGTCTGAAATGATATAGAATGTTCAAGACATCCAACAACATATGAAAGAATCTAAGTGTTATAAAAATAGATATGATAACAACCATCAAAGGGATATTGCTTTTGAAGTTGGAGACAAATTCTTCCATTGAATATCACTATATAAGATAGTCATGTGGTTTTGAAGGAAAGGGATGCCTTTACCAAGGTACATTATCCCCTTCGATATCCTTGAGCATATTGGGGGACTGGTCAATTAGCTTTCACTTCCACCAAGTATGGATCATGTACATTATATGTCCCACATATCACTCCTAATAAAGTATATACCTGATCCATGAAATGTACTAAATCCAGAGGTGGTACAACTAAAGAATGACCTCTCATATAATGAGTAGCCAGTGAAAATAATAAACCGTAAAGATAAAGTTTTATGAAACAAGAAAACTTACCTTGTAAAAAGTGTTGTGTAGGAATCATAAGTATGAATATGCGACATTGTAACTTGTGGAAAAAAATAAAGAGAAGTACCCTCATCTATTCTCAAATAAGAGTATGAGTAGAAATATCAGGGATAAAATTTCTAAAGGGGGAATAATGTAATGACCTATTTTTTATTAGTAATATTTGTTTCTTGAATAAATGTATGTTGTATTATAATATAAAATGTTATACACATACAAAATATAGGGAAACCAATAAGGAATTTATTTCACAACTATATACTATCAAATTAATCAATAATGAAACCAATAAAAATTCAAAACATTAAAACTAGATAAAAAATAAAATTGAAAAGATAAAATGGGAAAATGTGGACCATCTTAATATACTAGAATCATCACCCCACTGTAGACACTATAGAAAAAAATATATTAGTAAACTGATCAATATTATAGAAAATTAAAATATATAACCTTCAATATAATTGAGAAGAATATTAAGCGAAAAAATTAAGTGGTATTTATAAGCGGTAATGTGACTGTGGGAATAGTAACGTGACTATTGCAATAGTAACTTTACCATTTGGAATAGTAACCTGACCATTGGGAATAATAACATGATCGTTGTAATTTTAATTTTACCTCAAAAAAATAAATTTTAATATAAATAATATTTATCATGATAAATTTAGGTAAATAAAAATTTTATAACTCCAAAAAAATAAATATCAGTATTAAAAACTCAAAAAAATATAAGAACATTTTTAATAAATTTTATTTTAAAGCATTTTATAAAAAATATTATTTTTATATAAAAAATTAAAATTACCTATTTTAGAAATTTATTTTGATAAAATGTATATACTTATTGAAAACAGAACATTGAAATTATACATGGGTTATTTTTTGGTTATTTTCTGAAATACTTCAAATTTCAGGTGAATAATAAAAATATTGTTTTTCACATAACTAATGTATATTAAATAACATCATTCATATTGTAATAATTATATAATCTTTTCTACAACTTTAGGTCTATCCCTGATATATTTTATTTCATAAATGGTTCATTAAAATACAATAAACTTAATTTCCAAACTAAAAAAGAACTTTCCAAAATCTATAGTCAAAAGTAATTCTTTAAAATATTTTTTTATTTATTTCCAATTTCCTTTTTAATAAAATAATGAACTCAAATTATAAAGGGGATTTAATCTCTTAAATCCATTATATTATATTTATATATTATTTATATTGTAAAAAACCACCATTACAAGTTTCACCATTGACAAATTATTTTATTCAATTTTTTATTATTAAAATACCCCTCTCCTCATGTATAAATCTCCCCTCTTTCTTACCTTAAAAAACCTATCCCCCACCCATTCCAAATCGCAATATCCTCCAAAATCCTCCCTTTCAATCCCCTTAGAATAATTATGTAAATTATGGATCTATTTAACTCCAATCATTAAGTGAGTTATAGTGTTGTATAAGAGAAGCTACACCGGGGATAAAGTAAGTCTCTATTAACTCATCCCTCTTTCCTTTTTCTCTTTCTTAATTTAAAAGTTCCCAATCAAGATATTTGTATCACCGAGAGGGGGAGGGATAAATTAGTAGTACTTTTTATTTTCTGTTTCCTTATAATTGATACAACATTCGCCTCTTGTTAAAGATTTCTTTCCCTGCTGAAAACAATTCAAATAAATATCCACAGGAACATAAATATTTACAAGGTTCACTATTCAATAAGAATAAATATGTCCTTGGTTTGGTTTGGATATGATCTAATACCACAAAATACTTTAGAAACAATACTTTTATGTGGAATACAAGGAGTATTATATAACCTTTCACTCTTGTAGAACTTTGAATACAATCTAATAGTACATGTGAATCCTCTAGCACAATTTTTGAAATAAAATTATTGTGTAAAAAAACATGTTATCTATGCTTCTCAATCAACTTCCACAAATGTATTCCATAAAAAAATCTCCAATTTTATACCCAGAAGTTGGTAAGAAATTCTTGGATGTTTTTAAGGAAAACTCAATCTATTTTTCCTAGTATGTTTTTCCTAGTCTGATTCTTCATTGTATAATTCTCCTAATACGATTATTCCCAGTACTATTTTCCCAGTCTGATTATTTCTAGTGCAAAAAGATTATAACTCTTTTTTAATAAAGTAGATAAAAATTAACACCACTTCTATTCTGAGTATGAAAAAATTAGTCTGATTCTTCCTAGTATGATTATCCTAGTACAATGTTCTAAATACGATTATTCCAAGTACAATTCTTGCAAGTACGATTATCCAACCTGATATGATGATCATATGAGTACAATGAAAATAAGAATATGATAATTATCTATGTTTAATGATCACTGAATATGATGATCAACTAAATAATGTTGCGATCTTTTTTCTTATCCTTTCACTTTAATCCATTGAAACTCCTATAAATTATCAGAATATGGAAAAATTATTTTTCTCCCTATAAAGTATGATCTTATCTCTCTTCCCATGAACATTACATCCACAAGATAAAGTACACAATACATTTCACCTTTTATAGGTTCCCTTCAAATATTTGGGTAGGATTCGTAAAAAGGTTTCCTTCTCGTCCATATTTCCCTGGAATTCAAACTTCCTCTAACTTTAGATGGATTTATGACTTCGTCAAAGATTCCCAAGTAATCTTGAACTTTCATGAAACTTATTACAACTTCTTATCACTTATGAGTTCTTTAAAAAATGTCAGTTCAATTATAATTTTCCATTATGATTTCCTAGTATGATTTTTTTATTAAGAAATCCTTTTACGATTTGTTAAGTATGGTTTCTTCAAAAAAATTCTTCAGTATGAACTTTTTCTTCCTCTTCCTCACCAACAAATTTTTCTTCTTGAGCCTCATCAACATTTTTCTTTCACAAACTTCATCTTGTATCATGAATTTATTCATAATATTCAATACATTGAAGATCATTTTTTTCATCATCTTATTCACAATGGAAAGTATTTTAACTTACCAAATCTCAAGAAACTAGATTTCTTTACAACATATCTTGAATACAATTTTCTGGAATTCATTTGGTTTGAATACAATACACATAGTTATGATCAGAACAATTACAATTGGGATGAATACAATCTCTAACACCATTTTCTCTTTCCATCCAGATCCGATCAATATGAATATGATTGGAAGCATTTATTTCACTCCACCTTTATTTCATCAAGTTTTCAACACAAGTTTTCCAAATACCTAAGATTTACGAGAGCTCAAATATGATAAAAGCATCAAGACATTTTTATGGAACCATGATGAATCCAATTATAATCTCTACATCATTAAAATCTTCTCCCATACTAGACCTGAGGTGAGTTTGATTAGAACCAAATATATTATTATCATTTTGATGAAATTTTCTAAAAAATGAGTTTTAAGTTTTATGAAAACAAATTGTGAGTTTGATTTTCAAATTTTACAAAGTTAGTTGATATATCTTCTTTGAAAAAAAGATAACAACCTTTTAAAAACTTCTTTAAATTTCCTGAAACCTTCCCCATCCAACTTGGTCCCAAAAATCTCCCCTTTGGATTTTTTTGTCAACCAAGATTCATAAATCACTGAAATTAGTAACCTTAATATATGGATTACTTTTTAATAATTATAAGCCTATGTGAGTTAACTCATTGTAGTAAACAATAATTATTGACAATAAAACCATACTATCATAAATTAGTGATTATGAAACTTCTTCATATTTAATTAGAACCTTTTATTCATCACTTTTCTCATCCTTAACCTTTTCTTCCATGGAATAATTTTTTTCCTACAACCACTCCAAAAAATTGTTATAATAGTTTACACACAATAAAATTATAGATTCACAGCTTACCCACAACTCCCCTTTTTTACATGCCTTTTAAGGATAAATTTATGAAACAATTAAATTCCCCCATTGAAAACACTATCAAAAGGTAAGATGATATAGGGGTTAAAAACATATACATCAACCTTGACGATAAAGAGGTTTGATTCCCACGGTTAACCTCAATTTAGAAAAATATTCATTTAGTAAAGGTTTTCTGAAAATGTTAGCAACTTGTCCCGATGTTGGAACATATTCCAGCTTCAATTCATTATTCTCTCCATGTTCATTGATGAAATGATATTTTATATCAATTTGTTTTGATCGAGGGTGATGAACCGGAATTCGTGTGATATTGATTGTACTTTGATTATCAAAACCCAAGAGAAAGGGTAAATTTACTTCAACAAGTAAGTCTTCTAATTTATTTTTCATCCACATAAGTTGAGTAGTATATTTAGTGGAATAAAAATATTTATCTTTAGCCTTACTAAGAGTTACTGAATTAAATTTCTTTTAATGTATTATTTCATTATTATTCCCTAGAAAGAATACTCCACCAGATGTGGATCTCCTATCATCAACATTTCCTACCCAATCTACATCTGAATACCCAAACATATCAATAACTTTTGAGATGTCATACCTAATTCCAAATTTTTTTATTCCTTTGATGTATCTAAGAATTCATTTTACTGTAATTAAATATTATTCTTTAAGAGGACTTTGAAATCTGGTACCCAAAGTAACAACATAAACAATGTCTGGTCTCGAGGTACTAAAATAAAAAAAACTTCTAATCGGCTTCCAAAATCATTTCTAATCAACTTATTTTCTTTCTCCATCTTTTTTCAAAAAACTTCCCACTAAAATTAGTGTGGAAATAGGTTTTGAGTTTTCCATGTTGAACATTTTAATAAGTTCCTTATCATAATTTTCATAGGAAAAATTTATTTCATCTTATGTAAAATTTGTAACCCAAGAAATTATTTCATTTCCACTGACATGGAAATTTCAAATAACATTTTCATCTCTTCAAAAAATCTTCCAAAACTTCTTTCATCATTCCCAAAAAGGATAATATCATCGACATAAAAAATTACAATGAGGGAATACTCTTGACTTTATTTGATATAAATATTACGATCAACACTTACTTTATTTAAACTCATCTTCTTTAAGAAAAAAATCCAATTTTGAATACCATTCTCTCTGAGATTATTCTATCCCATACAAATCCTCTTTCAATATGAATACATAGATTTCATCTTTTCAAAAAAAAAATCCACAAGGTTGTTCAATGTAAATTTCCTCATCGAGATCACCATTCAAGAATGCAGATTTAACATCCATTTGGAAGATCTTGTATCCTCATTGTGCAGTAATATCAAGAAAAAGTCTAGTTGTTTAAAGTCTTGCCTCCAGAGAAAATGTTTCATCAAAATCAATACCTTCAATTTGTGAATACCATTTCACACTAATCATACTTTGTTTCTTATCACTTCCCCTTCTTCATTCATCTTGTTCTAAAAAATACACTCTGTGAAATAATGTTTTTATTGGTTGGATAGGGTACGAGTTCCCATGTATCATTATTTTCAATCTGATACAAATCTTAATTCATGGCCTAAACCCTTTCTAGATACTCAAAGCTTCTTTTATGTCATTCATCTTGACTTTTGAATACAAATAAGTATGGACAATAAAATCTATTTTTATTCTTCTTTAAACCTTCTAATGTTGATCAACAATAATATTCTGAGCTTACAGTTGTTTCCTCAGCCTAGGATGTGATTTTTGAGTACCTTAATTATCAATAGAAATAGATGAGTCTGATTCTTCTTCTTGAGTAGGATTACAATTATCTATATCATTGTCAATTTTTTTTCTTTATCCTAATCGACCTCCTCATATACCTGAGTATGTTGGTCTTCTTTATCACTTTCAATAACTTTTTCATCAATAGAATCAACAATTCTTCCAGTTTCATTTTTGAAACATCTATGTCCTCTTCCTTTCATAGCATAATTAAGAAAAATTTCATGTTCACCATTCAGTTTAAATTTTCCATAGATTCCACCATTTTTTTATAATACATGGACTCCCGATACTCTTAAGTGTTTAAAACTTTGAGTTTTTCAATAGAAAATTCATATAGAGTCATACCTAATCTTGGTCTGTAGAAAAATTGGTTTTGAATATAAAATGTAGTACTCATGGATTTCTTCCAAAAGTAATGAGAACAGTCATGTTCTCGTAACATAGTTCTTCCCATTTCAACTAAACTTCTATTATTTCTTTTAGAAACCCCATTTTATTAAGGAGTTTATGGGGAACTATAATCAATCGAAATTCCTTTATTATACCATCAATTTTTAAAATATTCAATTTTGTATTCACCACCATTATTTATTCTCAATTTCTTCACAGAATACTCACATTTTTATCTTTCCTTCAAAAACTTTTAAACATTTTCAAAGAATATGATTTATTTTTTTATATACATACCACAAGTAATGTGATTAAAAGAATAGATGAATGTGATTAAGTACTTGTATATATTATTTATTGTTTAATCATTGTCTCTCAAACATCATAATGAATCAAATCCAGGGTTTTTTTTAACAATTATCAAATTTCTTATGCACCGAATTTCTAATATTTCGTTTTTGGAAAATAGTACAACACCAATATCTTCTTCACAAAAAATAAAAAGTGTCTCAAACACTATCCCTGTTTTATAACTTTTTCATGTTTCTTTGCACGTTTTTCCCAACCTTTTATGAAAAAATTGATTCTTTTCCACCATACTCAAGTAACAAGAGTTTTGTATTTTTCCAACCTCAAACAAGTTTCCTTTTGTGCATTGGTCTCTTGTAACTGTCTTTCCATATTTTTCACTTTTCAAAAAAAATCATCTTTTCTGAAGATAAAATTGTTACCCTCATAACAAAATTTAGAAAAACTTATCAAATTTTGTTTCATCACATCAACATACAAAACTTTCTTGGATTTCATCTTTTTCTTCCCAATGATGGTTGATACAATACCTTTGATTTTCAAGGATTAATCATTTCCATATTTAACTGTTCATTTTTAAAAATCATTAACATTATTGAAAGACTTAAAATATCTTATTATTTGTGAAGAAAACACACTATTAATATTCCACAATCATTCTATTTTTGAAGATTTCAAAGCGATTTCAACAACAAAAGATTTTTCTTCTTCTTTTTCTTTCATCAATTTTGTCATATGAGAATTGTTTAGAAACATTTGTTATGCCAGTAACAAAATAAGACCTAATTTTGCAAGGTGTCCAGTTTTTTCACATCTTTAACAAATAGTTTGTAGTAGTTGGAACCTATTTTCAAAATTTACTCCAACCTTTCCAGGTTTCTTCAAAACAGTACTTTCTGACTTCTTTCTATGCAGTGGTTGAATCCCCATAAAACTTTTCCTTTCAAAACATGTGTAATAATAATGTTTCTGGTTGAACAAAAACATACTTTCCATATGTTCAAATCCACCAAAATACCAATAGTATCCATAGAAAGGGTATTTTACTCTAAAACTTCCATACTGATCAGAATTGAGAATATGTTTCTTAACCACCTTCTTATATTTCTTTTTTGAGCCACCAAACACTCTATTATCAATCAGAATCTTCAATTTATTATCATATTTTGGAGAACTATAAGTATTGAAATCCTTTCCAAATTCAGAATTTTTCAAAAAAAATTTGAACTCAAGATTCTTTGAGACTTATGAATTCCCAACAATGTTAGTCTTGGCCACATACATGACTTTTCTAGCTTTATTCTTTTAAAAAAAATTCCATAATTCTTCTCAACCTTTGAAGGAATATTTTTTTATCCTTCTCTAGTTTCTCTTTTTGAGTAATTTAAAAACTTTGGAAATAGAGTCTTTGAGACCTAAATTTATCTACTCAGCTTTGGAAAGATTTTATTAGACATGTTCTAACTCTTCTTCTACCTTCTACTTCACCTCCAGATGATTAGTACGACTCTTTTCTTAATCAAGAGTTTTATTCAAATCATCAATCAATTTCAACAGCCTTTATTTCACATCAAAAATATATTCTTGATTATTTCTCAAAGAATATTGATCTTCTAACTTCTTTTTTTCTCATGTCTTATAATGTTTCAAAAAAATTCTTTCAATTATTCTTTCAAATAAAATTCATGTTTAGTTTTTTTTCTTCAGAACTACAGCTTCTGAATTATTCATCCTTCACTATTACAATAAAAGTCTTTTTTAGACCATACTTAATATATTTTTCAAATTCATAATCCCCACGTTCTTCTTATTCTTCTCCATATAAGAAGCTTATTCTTTTGGAATTAAATAATTTTATATATTTCCTTATGGAATATGATTTTACTTCATCCCCCTGTTTCTTCCTTGACCTTGTTGGTATTCTTTCTTCTTCATCACTATCCTCTTATATCTTTTTTTGAGGACAATTAGCCACAAAATTTCTAATGTCTCCACATTGAAACATTTCAATGGAAGTCTCCCTCTAAATTTCTCTATATCTATTTCCATATTTTTAGAAAACTGGGATAAAACATTATCAAAAATTTTACATAACTCATTTTCATAATCAGATTCACCAACTTCATATTCAATAAGAATATTATTTGACTTCTATTTCTTAACATCCACTAAAGAAATTTCACATTTAACTTTTGATTTGAATTTCATAGCTTTCTTCCTTATAATTTCATAAGTAATGAGAGTGATATGAAAATCATATACATATAATGTTTCAGGATCTCTATATTCTATTGAAGAAAATTTTTCATCAGAATAATTCCAAATATATTTTCTATGATTTCAGAATCGGTTAACTTTTCAAAATGATATCTGATAGTGCTGACAATTTCATTCACCATGGTAAAGAATTCTCTAATAGATTCATATTCAACCATCTTCAAATCTTCATAATTCAATCTCCAGATTTGTAATTTTTCCTTCTTCACTTTTTTTTATTTCATTCTTATATGTTTTTCAATTTATCCTATATAACTTTGTCTATGGAAACACTTTTCACCCTTAAGAAATCACATTCATAAAGTGTTGATAATAAACCATTCTTTTCCCTTTCAAACTTCTAAAGATTATTATTATCAATAGTTGTAAGAGGTGATTTATCATCAATTGGGGGAAAACCATATGTTTCAGCTTTAAGAACATCATATCAAATACACATAAGATAATTCATCATTCTAACTTTCAAGATATACTAATTCTTTCCATAGAAAACTAAAATACCTTTATTGTTTAAAAAATTTAAATTCTCCACCAACAAATAATAACAAAAGGTAACATGCCTTTGATATTAATTGAAAGTTTCAATTTAGGATATTTGTATCACTAAGAGCGGGAGGGGTGAATTACTGATAATTTTTCTTTTATGTTTTCTTAAATTGAAAAAACATTCACCTCATATTAAATATTTCTTTCTCTATTAAAAACAATTCAAATACACATCCACAAGAACACAAGTATTTACAAGGTTCACTATTAAATAAGATTAACTACATCCTTGGTATGTTTTGGAAATGATTTAATACCACAAAATCCACTAGAAACGATCATTTTATGAGGAATACAATGTGTACGATATACCCTTTCACTTGAGTAGATCTTTGAAGAAAATCTGATAGTTCATATGCACCATCAAGAAAAATTGAGGTAATACAATGATTATGTAAGGAAACATGTTACCTTTGATTCTCAATCAACTTCCCCAAATGTATTCCATGAAAAAAAATCATCAATTTCTTACCTAGAAGCTGGTAATAACTTCCTAGACGTTGTTAAGGAAAACCAAGTCTGATTTTCCCAGTATGTTTTTCCAATTCTGGTTATTTCATGTATGATTCTCCCAATACAGTTCGTCCCATTATGATTTTCCATGTCCGATTATTCCTAGTACATAAAATTTATGCCTTTTTTGGAATATGGTAGAGAAAAATCGACACCACTTCTATTATAAGTATGAAAAAATCAGTTCGATTCTTCCAATTACAATTCCCCCAGTACGAGTTTCCCAATATTATTCTTCTAAGTAATATTCCTTCGAGTAATATTTTCTCAATGTAATTATTCCTAGTATGGAAATCCCAATACAATTATCCAGACCAATTTTATGACCATACAAATACAATTAAAAGAAGAATAAGATAGTTAGATGAGTATGATGATCACTGAATATGATTATTAGTTGAATAACTTTGAGATATTGTCTCTCATCCTTTCACTTCAATCCATAGAAACTTATATAACATTTCACAATACAAAAATTTTCATTCCCTCTATTAAAAGTTAGAGATTCTCTCTCTTCCAATGAATAGTAAATCTTTCATATAAAGTACACAATTTTTTTCCTTTTATAGTTTCCTTAAAAATATTTGGGAGGGATTCTTAAATAGGATTCCTGCTCAAACAAATTTCCTAGAAATTCAATCTTCCTTCAATTTCAGATGGGGATATGACTTCATCAATTCTTATAAACAAAATCTCAAACCTTCTTGAAACATATAATAACTTCATCTCACTTCTCAATTCATTAAAAAACTTCAGTTCAATTATAATTTTCCATTATGATTTCTCAATTTGATTATTTCATTATGAAATCTAAGGACAATTTGTTCAGTATGATTTATTTAGTCCGAATTATTTCATATAGAATTTTTCTTCCTATACCTCAACAACATATTTTTATTCCCAAGCCTCATCAATAACTTTTTCTTCTGGATCCTCATCAAAATATTTTCTTTCTTGAGCCTCATCCACATATTTTCCTTCAAGAACTCCAGCTTGTATCATGACATCCTTTAAGATTTTGAATACATTGAAGATCAATTTTATCATTGTATGATTTATATTGGAAAGTATTGAAACTTCCCAAAACTCCAACGCCCATCTTTCTTACCAACTCATCCTAAATACGATTTTCAAGAATTCATTTGGTTTTAATACAATAAACTTGATTACAATTAGCATGATTATGATCAAAATGAATAAAATATCTGACAACCTTTTATCTTTACATCTAGATCTGACCATTCTGAATATGATTGGCAGAATTTCTTTTACTCTCCGTTTATTTCATCAAGATTTAACGACAAGTTTTCCAAATAATTTTGATTTTTTAGAACTACAAGATGAAAAAAGAATAATTACATTTTTATTAGATCCATGCTGAATCTTATTACAATGTGTACCTCTTTACAATCTTCACCCATTATAGACCTGAGGTGAGTCTGATCAGAACCAAATTGATTCTTCTCAATATGATGGAATTTCATAAGCTAATTGAGTCTGATGTTTTCTAAAAAAATATTGTGATTCTGATTTTGAAATTTTACAAAGTTAACTGATTTATCTTCTTTGAAAACAAATGATAACAACCTTGTAAAACAATTTTCCTTAAACAACGAAAAACCTTCTCCATCCAACTTGGTCCCATCATATTTTTCCTTATTACTTTCATAAGAATATACTATAAAATTAATTATGTAGTAACTTAACATTATATTAATGTTGTCATCATAATGTAATTATAATATTTATTACATATATAAATGTAATACCTCCCTTTCCCTCTGTTTCAACAACGACCTGTTAAAGGCGGTCAACCACCTACAGAGAAATTTCCACGTCAACACATTTAACCATCATCAGGTATGAATATTATAAACTATATATAATATATAAAAATTTAATTATATATATTATAAGCTTCTAGAATTAATATACTATTGAATAAATTACTTTTAATGGAAATAAAGAAATCATAGAAAAACAGGAAATTTTAATTAAAAAAATGATATCGAAACGCTTAAAATTCGTCAATTGAAATTAAAAAAATATAACCGGATGATTATCGTTAATAAATAGTAGTAAAAATGAATATAATTAAATTTTCTATCAAAATTAAAAAAATATACTTTTATTATTCAGGAGGAATAAAACCGATGAAAAAAGAAGGAATTACGTTAATGTGTTTCTCAAATCCAACTCCTTTTATTTAGTATATCCTTCTTCCATGATATATTTTGTATGAATACTACTATAATAATCCTTAAATATAATTTCAATATTATTTCCTTTTATTTTTAGGGATATACATTTTTCTACTTAATTTTATGAAAAATACCATTATTTTACAAAATAAATCCTCTTTCAGAAATATATCATTGAATACCATAGAGTTGTTTCTTCTTCGTTCAAGAGTGATGATTATTATACAAAATATGTTTCTCCTTTTTTTATTTTGGAAACCATGTTTATTCATTAAATTATGATTGATTAAATCCTTATGAAACACATTCCTTTCCATGGGTTAATTCTTGACTCTAATTTTAATACACTCTATGTGTCATGCATGATAATGTAAATATCATGATGTGATGGGTGGACACAAAATTATATATACCTAAAATTCATTTAATAAAGTGATGTATCTCATGATATAATTTGTATTATTTGTGTACATAATCTGATCTTTGTTCACAAATTTAATTTTTTGATTATGCACATATGTTATGCGTGAACATGATGCCAGCTTTGTGCACAACTATGTGTTGTATTTGAAAACTAGGACATGATGTTTCATTTTTATGCATTTCCACATTCCATTACATGATTGCATTTTACCTTTATTAAGTTTATGTTGATCATATTCTTATGATATGATGATGATCATTATACTCACCCATGTTATGTTGATTTATGTTCCTTATTCATCCTCTTAATAGGCTTTTATATCACCCCTTAATAAGTGTATATCCATAGGTGATTAAGTGCATTAAGGAGAATAAGAAATTTTAAAAGGATAAAGAAGAAGGATTTAAATAAATGTTTGTGTTTTTTCATTTAAAATTTCTGAATGAGACTAATTTTTTCAGGACACTAAACCTTTTGATCTTGGATTTTTAATGTTATTATATTGTATATCTTTAAAAGTATTTAATAGTCATTTAAGAAAATGTAGGGTCTCTATAGTTCACCCTTAACTATGATATTCCAAATAGTATACAATAGAAATATTCCAATGTACCAAATCTACGATAGTGTACGATTGTTACAATGTTTTGGGAGAACTCATTATCCCCCCTGGTTCACTACCAATCACACTTTGAAGTCTCATAGCTCTCTGAACTGAAGTGTGCACACTGATCCTATAGAACATTCTTCTATTATTCTGAATCAAATTCTATTTGGTTTACACAAATGCGTGTCTATCATGAATCTTTTTTTATCAATGAGGTTAAATCTTCCTTTCCATGTAATATCTATTCCACGGGAAAATCCACTAAGAAAGTTTCCTCTTATAACACTGTTTATGGATCACCTTTTGATGCCACCACATGATGCATTATGTGATTTTCCTCACATATTATTCTTTCACAAACTCCCTTACATAGTCACTATTCACCACATTATTCCTTATGTAGACTGGTTCTATGTACTGTACACTTCTCTAACATTATTACGCGGTCGACCTTCATGTATTTTCTCACATGGTCACTATTTTAAACATAAAACCTTTTATGGTATGATTCTAGAAACTCCCTTACATAGCTTCTATTCACTACATAAAACCTTATAACTTAGTATAAATTGAATAAAAGTAAATCCTATCATTAATTTGTGCTCAATAGAAATTAAGTGATTGTAAGGTTCTTATATAGGCAATGGATTGGAAAAATATGATAATTTAAAAATTATTCTTCCCTTATTTACCAAAAAAAAGTTATCCTCAGAATGCATTTCCCCTTCTAACTATGAATGAGGACCACCATTTTCCCTAGATTATTTATACCAAAAAAGTATCAAACACTAAGAAACATTTCCACCATTAAAAACTTCTTCCAGGAAACCACTGTATATTTCCAACTATAATTTGATAAAAATACCAATTATCCAAAAACTCTAAAATACATATGGGGGGGGGGGTAATGTTTCACAATAATAGGAAGCTAAGAGTGATTAATAAAATTTTCTTTGAGTATATACTAAAATATATCATTATTCTACTCTAACTAGTGGACCTTAGTATGGAATTAACTCTTCTTTAGGATTCTGACCCTCTGTTTGGCATGGTAGGGTAAAAAAGTGTTATGACTATTATATTGTATCTTTTTTGAATGTTTATATGGATATTGTTAACTAATGTCCAATATTTTCCATTTAGATCAAGGTATTCCCATGATATTATAATCATTATAATACTATGATGATTATACTATTTTTTCCATGGTAGTCACTTGTGATTTTATTTCACTGATTTATTTTTTATTTAGTTATTATTATTATTATTATTAACTCTTTATTTTAGATGATCTTTTTTATTAAAAAAATGAAAGGAACTAATTTTAATAATAAAATGGCTTTTGATACCTATTATATTTTTTAGAGCATAATTTAAATTCTCTTCCTTTCACTTAAAATTTTTAAATAATATTTTCCATTTAAATTTATAACTCCAAAATTTAAGGTAAACATTTTATAGGAACACTTATACATGTATTTTCAAACCAAATTCAAAATAGATCATTACATAAAGGTTAATAATGGTTCATAGTTGGAAGTGACCTACTAGAAATTTTTATTCTCACACTTATATAATATTTTAGTTTTAGGTCTCAGACTAATTAGGATCAGATAGGGAGGATTTATTGTTTTGGGAATGAATGGTTAGTCATCGACTCACATAGAGATTATTTTATTGTTTTATTTTAGTTTTTTTCATATCACATTATCCAAATAATCTAGTCTTATTTTTTTTCCATAATGGGTTGTGTTTATCCATATAGAGTTATGGTTGTTGAATGATGTGTGGTTGTTTCTTGTGGGGGATTCAGTGGTGATTGTGAGTTTTTTGTTCATTATTTTCTTTTATATCTACTGAATTGATTTTTCTTGGGCATCCAATATATGGGTGCATCATGATGGAATTTTGATAAAATTCACTCTTCTAATTTAATTTATTTCATGGGTGTAATCATTTCTACTATGTTGTTTCTGATTCCCTAGTGATTATTTCCAATTTTTGGGAATTAAAATGGCCCATGAGCCTTTTCACTAGCTAGATAATGTGTCTAATGGATTGAAAATTTATTATGTTCTGGTAAAAAAATGGTATCAGAGAACCCATTTTTCATTAAGAAATAACAATAGGCTAGAGATAGGGTTTTCATGACTCAAGAGGTAAGTGCATAAAGGTTCTGAACAACTCTTCTCCTCTTAGAGCCTCTTTTTACTAGGGGATGTTGGGTTGTGTGTCTTGTATTTTGATATCTATTTTTTATTTATCAATTTAATTTGATTATGATTGGTGGTCATGATGATTCCTGAGTGGAAAGGACAGTTTTTACATTTTTGGGTTGAAAATAGAAATGAAACTAGAGTAAAAAATTGGATAAAAGGCATAAAAACCATATGTATCCTATGTTAATGGCTCCCTAAAGCTCTTAGTGGTTCTATATTTCTTTTCATTGGCCTTCCAACCTATACAATCAAGTGATGTATGAATACTATACCATTGAAACATTAATAGTGGATTTATTAATAGATTTTAAATTCCTTTGAGTTGTTTGTAAATGTTTTTTTGATTAAATAATGAGGAGTTCCATGGGGTACTTTTTCTTTGGATTTAATTTTTATAGGGATTTAAAATAGAAATTTGGTCTCAAAATAATAGAAGTTAATTTTAAATTTTATAACATGGATTTCAAAGAGGAGTTTTTAACAAACATGATGTTTGTAAATATAATTATTCTAAATAATATATATATATATATATATTTAAATGTTTTATAAGTGGTATTTATTAAGTTTTTAAATTAAAATATGTAAATATGAAATGATTCAAAAGTAGATATTTTCAAACACCTATTTTCTGTTTAATAGATGATGATATTTTGAAAATTCGAATGTGATATTCATAAATGTTTGTTATTTTTTTGAAGAATCATGAGAGTTTTGATAAATTGGGGTGTGTAGTTTTGAAATGATTTATAAATAAATTCTTTATTTTCAAATACATGTGATTTATCCTCTGATTTTTTTATTTTATTTGGGTTGTGCAATGATTATATGTGATTTGAGATAGAAAATATTAACAGGTATTACTCTTTAATTGTTTGAGCTGTGCATCTTACTAAAGTATCAGTACTTTGGAGTTTCCTTTTGGATTGTGTCCCTAATGATGTGAGTTAAAAATTTACATTTTTTGGTCATGTAAATACTATAGGTGGAGTGGTATTTCAACCTTATTATTTCATATTGAGTGATTAGGCGTCTTAATTTTCCTTTAAAAAAATTTCTATCTATTTTGTGCATCTAATGACTTATTATTTAAAATTTTGGCTGATTTCACTTTGATTTAAAGATCAATCCCCAATATGGGTTTAGAGAGGGACAATCATTTTCTTTATTTTATAAAAACCAGTTTAAGGGTGTCCGGTGCCCAACTTACAATGCCAATCAAGGTCAAGAGAACCAAAACAACAAACAACACAAAACAACACAGATTTAATCATCATAATAACTGTAGTCATCCCCGTATCCTATACAGGATTCTTCTTCTCCAGTAGCCGATTCCCATTCTAGATTTGTCCAAAAATTTTCACTTTGAACCCTATTGCTATGCAATTCTAGATTATTCATAACTGATGATGCCTTCTTAACCCCACTGCCCTTTTTGATAAAAACAACCACCTGACTATTCCTTTTGGAAGTAAACCTTATCCGCCTTAGACATAGGAGAAATGAGGTGTCTTTACTTGGACTCATGGTAGAGGTTGCAGATAAAGTTCTATCACCTGGAGACCCCTTCTGATTCCCATTTTGAACAATATCACTAAATGAACAACCGTTAGGGGTACTCCAGTTCTCTTTTCCTCCCATAGAGCTCTCCTTTCCCACTTTAGACTGTCCCTTCAACCCATCCCCATGACATCCAGCAAAGTCTCCCAACCTCTGATCTGAGGGGTTACTTTCCATCAAGGGTTGTCGCCCCTCCTACAGGGGAAATTCCACCCCAGCCATCAAATCTGCCTCCTTACCTTTACCCTCAAACAGAAGGGCCTTAGAAGTCTTATCCCCCCCAACAAAATTCACAGAAAAAACCTGCTTAGCATTCTCTTACATAGGTCCTGCAAACAGTTCCTGCCCCATGCGATCCACCAGCCTATCCTCCACAATCACAACATCACCCTCACCCCTTGTAAAGACAAACTCCTCAAGAACCTCATCCAAATACTCTCTGTAAGGACTTAAAACAGGTTATTCAAAGCCATAAATGGTTTAGCCAGAGGGTCCAGTCCTTTATCCTCCTTCGGTCTGGCTGTGTTAACCACCTCTACAAAACTGTAGATCTGATCCTTTTCAACCTATTCTAGACCTGCAACATTAGAAGGCCGAACAACCCTCTCCTTATCCAGATCCATTTAATAGCTAGTTTTTACAACTGTTTGACCTTACTAAAAAACAATATCATGAGATCCAGAGGTGAGATCCTCCCCTGCTGAAGCATTCAAGTGAGAACCCCTCCCTCCTACAGCAAACCCCTTCATCGACAAATCCAATACCACCCTCATATCTTTTCCCAGTTCATTCTGTTTTATCCTTCATGATTGTAAGTCATTTTTTTATCATGTAGATTATTTAGAATGATTTTATTCTTTTTATCGAGCAACAAATACCTTGGATTTGGGTAGTATTGTGATTGGAACTTGTGAAAATATATGAATATAGATATGTGACTAGAGTTGGTCCATTGAGTTCTAGTTCTAGACTTGATGCTATCACTTTTCATTCTCTATGCTTGGTTCATATTTGTTAAATCTCAGTCGGAGAGAAATTCTAAATCTAATCATAGTAATGTTTTCTTATAGGGAACTTTAAACAATGGTGTCTATGGTTTGGATATTTCGTTTTTAGTTAATGGACTATTTTGGTGTGAGAAGTTTGTGGTGGAAATCTTTCTATTTTTACTTTACTTGGTTTGTAGTAATGATGGGGAATTTCTAGAGAATTTATATCCAAGAGAAACTATAAATATAATGGAGAGACCACCTAGGTTGATACCATGTTATTGAATGCATTGTTTCTATATTTCATTCTATGACCCAACCCATTTATTGATTTTTTTTTGTTTAATAGACTTTGAAACTTCTAAAGACTAAATCATAACCTTTTATTATTATCTTTTGTCATGGGTTTGGGTACTTGGGGTATACCTAACATTTGTATTAATTATATGATGTTTTATTAATGGGTGATATTTTTAGGGTTCTTTGAGATATTACTTGATTTCATAGTACATATCATGGTAATTAGCATTGTGGACTATGTCGTTCTGGTTATTGTGGTGTTCCATGGTTTTTGGAAATCACTTCATACCTAGAAATGTTTAACCTCATCCATCAATTTTCTCTACATATCTGAATGGGAGCTTTTAGGGGAATAGAATTTTATGTTAGGGATAATTAGAACACCCCTAGGGTGCATCTTAGTAGTAGCATCCCCTATAGGGTCTTGACGAGGTCTCAGGTTCAATTATCATAGAGTTATTTATTATTGGTAGCGTAGAAATATTAGCTCAATAGTATTCATTTTTTAAATTCCAACGAAGGGAACATGGTTAGTGCATGGTTATCACTAACCAAGGGACTATTCATGTATAGACTTGTGATTTTTAGTAAACTCATTTCACAAGGTTGGAACATGATTTTTCTAACTGTGAAACCAAACTGTGTGGGTTTTTAGGTTTTTTGAGTTCAGGGTGTATTGTTGGGCCATGGTTTGGTAAACTGCATGGCCAAAACATGTGATTTACACACTACTAGATTTTTATAAAATTAACAATCTCACCTTAATTAATATAATTCCTAAAACCCATCCACCCCTTATTCCCTTTCTATCATTATGTGAAAAATCATGAATCCCATGAATTCGTCCCTCCTCCAACTCCTCTTCTAATTAGATGATCTAAGAAATTTTCTTAATGATTTGAGGTCATATCTCTAAGATTAGGACTCCTATTATCCTTTTTATATTTTATATTTATTTTTCCTCCCCCTCGTATTGTATCACATGGTTGGAAAAATCATAGGGTGACATCCTTGGCTATTTTTTTGAATTATTTATAGTGTGTCTGATGTCTCTTTCAGATCTCTTTCATTCCATATTAAAGGTTTTTAACCATGCACCTTTCATTTATGGTAGGTTTTCCCCATGCAGATGCTTTAATTTTAGAACCATTTATTTCCTGGATTCGAAATTTAAATTTTTTATTCCTTATGATAGAATTATGTGTTTATTAATTATCTAAAGAGAAAATTAGATATTATTTTGGTTTCTATAAAAAGTGATGACTTTTTGTATTTTAGTTATTATTTCAAATTATATTTTTTATAACCGTACACACCAATAGTTTATGAAATTTCTAGAAGGATATTTTCATGGTAAATAAAAATGAAAAAACGTGTCCTAGGTTTTAAAATTTATTTCAAAAGGGTTTATTTTATCCTTAATGATAGTTTTTGTTTTTTAAAGTAGTAATTTAAAACTATTTATTTTTTTAATATATTTTATAATTATAAATGTCTTTCTCTTTCGACCCATGAAAAAAATATTTTATATTATCCTTAATAGTTATAGGAATATACATTGAAATATATATATACATATAAACACATTTAAATATATATGAACAAAACTTTGTGTGAATATATTCACTGAGATAAAATGTATTTAGATACATCTATGTGTCAAGATAGATGAATAATTGGAAACTTAAATTTTATTTACTAAACCTAGTCTTAAAGTGGTATGTTAAAAAGGGGTTCTCTAAGTTGTATTTTGACGGATAAATACTATTTTATAAATAGATGGTCTAGTTAGATATTTAGAAAGAGTATTTTCTTAATAAGAATTCACTCTTAGAACTGGATCCATTTATTTTTTGTTGTTAAATTGGTAGAGTTGTTTATGTCGAAGGGAATATCCATAATATATTTCTTTTCAAGGTAGTAAGGATGTTGGATTCCATGAGGGGTGTCCAGAGGTGAGGTTTTCTTATGGTTACTATTTAAATGACTGGACTCATCAATTTAATTTATCTATATATATAAATATACATGTTTTCTATACATGTATATATATATAATAATTTACTTATATATATATATATTATATACTATATTTCTATGTGTGTACTATCATTTATTAACTTTTAATTAGCCTCACTCCTTTTTGACATACATACAACATAAGAAACTGAGATAATTTAATGGAATTTATATAATCATATGATGCACTAGTTTAGCATTAAAATATAGGTAGTGGCCCTTACTATGGAATTTTCTATGATTTGGGATTGTTCCCCTCAATTAGGCCTTGTAGGGTAGTATGAATCATAGGGATATCAAATTTCATTTGGAATGACAATTTATATCAATCATATTGAGTAATGTTCTAGATTTTAACTGGAAAACTAGGTATTCCCATGATATTAGAATCTTAGTTATTAATTATAAATGGTTATACAGTCAATTACCATAAAAGGTTAGAGAATACATGTTCAAGCATCTTGGCATCATGGTAAGTACATTATTACTTGACACATTAATGTATGATTAATTTCATCACTTAAATTTTATATTATATATGAATTCACATATATGGTAGTTTATATAAAGTCCCCTACAAGTACTAAACTACCGAGTCTTTTTCTCATACCTTGTAGATTCACCTAGATGAACTAAAAACATTATTTTAGCATGAAATTTAAGGAATGGGATTTTTCTCAAGTGAGTGAGCTAGAATTGCTCAATAGTGATATGGAGATAATTATAATGCAAGATTGAGGACATGTAGAGGGGCCAAATTTTATTTCTACCATCCTATAAATACACCTTGTATACTACCAGGAAATTAGGTGATCATTCTATTTATGTATGACTATTATGGCATGAAATTGGTTCATATATTATTGCATGGTTTTTTATTTACTATGGTTTCTCACTACTGTGATTCAATATATATATATATATTTATATATATTCATGAATGTTTTTTTATTTCATATTTTTTTGTTATATAATTATAAAAAGGGTATAATATCCTCATGAGATCTTATCAGACCCTTTCCACTAGTTGAAAACTTCTAGAATATAGAGTTTGGGTCGGGCTGATGTATTTTGGTCCAAAAAAATTACAAAGTGGTGTCACAATTATTTATTTTTGGTATCATCCAATATATACACCATGTACACAATTTCTCCATTAAGAGATGATTTCATTGATGTGTGAGTATTAATTCATGGAATGTGATTATTTATTATTACATGGTTATGTTATTTTGTATAGTTAGTTCAATATTGTCATCCTATATTTATTGTATTTATATCTACACATATATTTTTCTATTTTATATATTATTCTTACTTGATAATACTGAGGATATGGTCTTTACATGAGATATTATCTGACTCTAAACATTAGTCTATAGCCTATGGCATACGGGGCTCAATTCATACAGATGTTTTCTTGGACAAAGATATTAAAAAATAGTATTAAAGTGTTGTTTTTTACAATTTTAAAGTTGGTAGATACATCTAGAAATGATCATAGACTGGGATGGAATCTATATTTATACTAGTCTAACAAAATTTTAAAATGAAATCCAAGTTATAAGGGAGTTGGTATTGTGGTTGTTATTTTTTTCTATTATTTTCGATCTATTTTAATAAATTGTTATGTTATTTATTTTAAATTTATGGTTCTACTCTTGGGATGGGTTGATAAAATACATATGAACATGATGCATAATTTTTAAATAAGTTCACTTGAATTTTTCATGCTTTTGTGTAATTGATAAAAAGGGTTTAAAAATAGTATTTGGTTTTTTATATTTTAATAATAACTTATTCCATATTCCAAAAAATATATTACTAGTGGTACTTTACTTGAGAGAACCAGATGGAATCGATTTCCTAGATATTCACCACTTGATAGGGACATAATTGATTATCACATGGATGTGATAATGAAACTAAATTAGATAGTGTGGTTATATGGATACCTTGTAGATATAGACCAAGAATGGGTGTGTTAGAAACACATTCCTCAAATTGGATGAGGTAAAAGCTTAATAATTTATTCAAGAGTTGTGACCTATATAGGATATGGTCCACAGATTTAGTGGGGATCATAGATATGATGAGATATGACTTATGAAAATGTAATTCAAGTGTATTAATAGATACATGGGGTGTTTCTCCTATTTTTTCATGATATGGATTAAAATATCAAGTATTATAATGATACAATGGTATGTTGGTATGAGTGATGATATTGTATGAGAGGGGTTAGTCTATATATACATTTTCCCTTGGGTATGTATGGGAATGATATCATATATCGTTATTTATGTGGAATATTCCTAACATCCTTGGGATGAATGATTATTTAATTAAGTGTGTGAGACTAGGATCATTGGGATACTACTCATGATTTCTTTGTTTTATTTGTATAGAAGGGTAGTACAATAGTGTGATCGCACTTGTGAGTAGGTTTTAGTTTACCATGTTGGTGGTTATACACCATAGTGGGATAAATAATTAAACTCTCTCTTACCACAGAGGAAGAGAGTGGGGTTTCATAGTTTTTTTCCCTAAAGTCAGTCAAGTGTTGTTGAAATATAGATATTTTTTATCATTAAATTTATTTTAATATGAAATTTTTTCCCATTACTAAAAAAAATAGAATTCAAATTTGGGTTTAAACATTGGTTATATAATAACCAATGTCAGAAATTATTTAACATTATTTATTTACATATCCAAGATTAAAACCACTATTATAGCATGTTTAAACATTCATTAATATATTAACCAATGATAAAACAATTTTAACATCAGTTAATATATAAATTATGTTAAAAAACATCACGATATGTGTTTTAACATTAGTTAAATAAATAAATAACACCAAAGCATAGGGTTTTAAGATTGGTTGTCATATAATTGATGTTAAAACCCACCACGACATGGGGTTTAACATCATTTATATAAACAAATAATGTCATAACCTATAGTTTTTACTTAGTTTATAAGGATAATCAGTATTAAAAACCCTATCATGTTGGGGTTTAACAATGATTATAAATAAACTTATATTAAAATTAAAATTTTACATCATGTGTTAGTGATGTTTCAATTTTTACAAAGCGAGCCCTTTTGATTTTTAACTTCTCACCAAAAATATGTTTCATTTTTGGAACACTTCTTCATGTACCATATATAACTTTTAATTACCACTCTTTCTATATTTTTGATATATTAATCCTGGAATCCAAATATTTTTTATGCCACTACTTCTTCATTTTATATTTTTTCCATGGTATTTATAATTCATATAAATATTTTTAATTTTTTTAGGATGATGACTTATTTTTATCTCATATAAAGGATAAGTATTTCAAATTATATTTATTAACTAGAGTTTAAAAGGACTGAATATTTAGAGATTAAAATGTCACATGAGTTATTTATTATAAAGAAAATAAATATCAATAGAAAATATTTAGATTTAAAGGATAGGTCCACAAGAAAGAAAAATAAGTTGAATAATTAAGTCTGATATTTTTTTCATTTTTTTCTTTGATTTTAAACTTCTTTAATGTTGTATGTTTTTCATTTGGAGTTATGTGTATTGAAATATATTTTTTTAAAAAATTAACACATTTGACTTTAGTTATCAAAATAATCAATGGTGAAATTAACATATTACAGAATTTAATTTTATAACTAATATTATAAGTGAAATTAGATGTATGTTATCCAAATAAGTGATGTTAAAAGTATTAACTATTAAGATTTAAATATTAGGTATCACCATATCATACATTAATGACTTAACTTCCAAGATTTTGGATGTCTGTTATTTTAATAACCAACATTGAAAGTCATTTATATCATAAGTTATAAAATTAACCCAAAATATAAGTTAATTTCAACATTGTTTATTTAGATAACTGATGCTGAATTTCATGAAATTTTAATAATTTCATCTCAATTTTTGTAACCATCATTAAAAAAATACTTAAAATATTGGTTGTATTTACATAAGCTATAAATCGATGTTAAAACCTAAAAGACGATATTGAAAGGTGTTTTTCAACTCTTGATAATTAATTTTTGTTTATTGATAAGATAATAAAACCTTGGAATATATGTATTACTATGTAATTCTTGACTGATAATCACCAGGTTGGGTTATGATGATATTTTATGATCGATATGAGCAAGATCACTTATATAAAGATACAACTCAT
The DNA here is from genome assembly GCA_963277665.1 of Viscum album. Classification (NCBI taxonomy): domain Eukaryota; kingdom Viridiplantae; phylum Streptophyta; class Magnoliopsida; order Santalales; family Viscaceae; genus Viscum; species Viscum album. Next base: position 1,720,334,249 of record OY728160.1, on the reverse strand, counting down.
CACTAATGAGATACAAGTTGTTGAAATTTTATCCGAATTGACCCACTTAGAGTAAACCACATAGAATTTTCATATATATTTCATGGTATTAATAAAGTAAAAGGTGATTATATATCCTTTAACTTAATGTTATTAAAAAGGATCACTGCTCATGAGGTTTAATACATTAATAACTATCAAAATTCAGTTGATAGTTTGTATTAACAAAAATCTATTGGATATGATTCTTTTCAAGAAAAGGGATTTAATTAACCAAGAGTGGATACATACATCCATATGAAGAGTTTTAAAATCACAACTTTCAATTGAATTATGATGATGTAAGTACATGTTCAATCCAAGAAAATTATATATTATGTAATTATATGAAGTTTTTTCTATCTAATAAATTGATAAAAAATAAATAGGCTATACATTATTAATATTTTCCATATCTCATGATTTTCTTTATGTTAAGGGTAAATGAAGTTTTCTAGGGGAAATTTGGTGGATTAGATCACACTAAACTCTTTTTCAGTTTGGTTAGTTGTGATGTGTTTCAAGGTATTGATCTAATTTTATGATTATAAACAAGATTCATAATATTTTCCAGCATTAGAAAGGGCCATTGGGGTCATGTATAAGATATTTCTAATTGACATAATTTAGACTAATCCAATTATTCCATGTATTAAAATGTTTATATTTATAATAAACACATATGATTTTTGTTTTTAAACTTTAATTTTTTTTACTAAATAATAGTTTTTTAATTAAAAAAATAACGTGTAATTATAATTTAAATAATGTGTTATTTATATTATTAATACATAAACATATGTAAGTAAGAAACACAAATGTTATTTTTTTCTCTTGATGTAATGGGAATTCAATCCCCATTATAAGAAGATATTTAATTTTACTACCTAATGAGATAATTTAGACAAATAATTTGATAATTTAAACCCATTTAGTGGCTCATTAATTCACCTTCCAATGTAATTTAACACTTTAGTCACTTTTAGTGGTTATTTAATGCTTTAAATAGTCTTTATAGACTTTTTATTAGGATTCCTAGAGTCTTATACTATTATTACATACATAGAGGATATGGAATTCCCCTATTACTATAAATAAAAAGGAGGAGGGTGTAGTCTCTATTCCAATGTGAGAATGAAAATTTGGTTCTTAGAGTTCTCTATAATTCCACATTTGAGATATTTCTCTAGTTTTCCTCATATGAGAGGTTCTCTAGTGTTTTTATCATTCCATTTTCTATCCTTTTAATTTGTAGTGACTACCATAACTTGTATAGAAATATGATACCACTAAGTTATTAGTGATTTTCATTATTAGTGGATATCAAAGGAGGATTGGATTTGAAAATTCATGTTTGATCTAAATATTTTCATACTTTTTAAAAATGTATTTTTTATTTTTTTATTATATTATTTTATTATTATGTTTTTAATTTATCTCTAAATATTTTGGGAATGTTTTATTAATACTTACACTTAATTTTGATTATTATTATTATTTATAAAACCCTTCATTGTATCACATAAATTGTTAAGGATCAACTGATACATGGGAACTCTCACACATGAATGTGTGAAAAAATAAGCCTCTCCACCCAGGTACTCCATTTATACGCAATGAGTTTCATATCCCAATGATTTAAAGAATTTGGGTCTTTAATATATTTATATCGATGTAACGTTGAACATGATAATGTGAGGGTTATGATACTATCACTCCAATTGTAGAATTAGAGCCACATGTAATTAAGGATAAATATATACATTGAAGGTTAAAATATTTTATAATTTTAATAATATTCACGTTATATCAAATTCAATTATTAATCAAAAGAACCAATGATAAAATGTCTAATGTTTTGACCACTCTAATTAAGGATAATTTTGAGTAATGGGTATCATCTCATCCACTTTGTGAAGTACACACGCCTTGTTCTCAAGTCAATTAGACCTCTTAAGAATGATAGATTTTAATATTACTAAAATAAATAAAGATACATATAATTGTTCTATGTAATGTGACTAAAGTCTTAAATATTGTATAATGTACACAAGTAAATGAGTTATTTCCATCAATAACTAATATACCTGATATGAATCCAATATGTATAACATATATATTTTCAATTATAATTAATATAATCATATAGGGTATATATAAGACATATATAATGTTAATGGTGTGAATAAGTATAAAATACTTTATTAAATATCTAAGTGTTAAATTCCTTTCAATAATAATTACATTCATCATGACCTTTATCGATCATATAGATGGGTCAATCTTAGACTAGTATTAATGATCTATCTTGTGCGAGTAAAAAGGGTAATAATTATCCTATTATGAATATTGGGTGAAACATTATGAGGTAAACCAATATGATCAGTCCTTAGTGTCATGGTGTTGATCATATTCATGAGATGTATTATTCATGATTTTATTCACTCAACAATCCAACAATTACATTTGATACAATTAACACAGGTTGTTTACCTAAATATACAAGGATTAAGATAATAACTTATCTAAGTTAAGTCATGTTTAAATATGGATCTTATCCCATTATAGTTATAATTTATAACCATGATGATTATTTTTAGTGGGTTTATATTCAATAAAATATCTTATTAAATAAAGAAAAACTCATGGACTAAAAAAAACTCAATCTTATCAATGAGATCAATACTTGAAAAGGAAGAATTTAACTACAATAATTTCATTGGTTGGTATCATAATTTTAGAATTATTCCTAAATATGAATAAAAATTATAAGTTCTACAGTAACCCAAACCATATGAGATACCTATTTCTACCCCACAATAGTGAAAATATTACTACTATATATCAAGGCTATACCCAATTTTAAAAACAATGTTTATATGGGTTTAAATAATCACTACAGATATAGTTATAGTTCATCCATACATGGATTTAAGAATCATCTTGTTAAATATATAATTTGAGTTTTTTTTTAAAATCATGAGTATATCTTGACTAGATTATTTTTTTATTATAAATAAAAACACTTGTAATCTATAATCATGATTAAAAAAAATAATTACTAGATATTGGATAAAATTATGATATTTAATTAATCATAACTATATATAACTAATATTTATGGTTTTTTTGAATAGTTTTTAGTGGTAAATGAATTTTTTAAAGAACAACAGTCCATTAAATTAACATTTGGATGTATTTGGATTGATATTAAATTTATTATAATTTAATCTTTTGACAAATTTCTATATTTCCCCTCACCTCAATTATAAATGAACACACCCTCCATTAATAATTTATAGAAATTTGAGCCCCATATATAGAAAATACTTTTAAAATTATCTTATAAAATTATCTATCTACATTCTAGAGGTTCTAATATTCCAAAAAGATCAATCCGAGATCCCCTTATAAGAGATATAACAAATTCATTATGAAAAAGAGGTAATCACTCTAACCAATAACATTATTTTTCTAGTATTCATTAAATCCTCTAAATCTAATATAATTTACATAAATTAATGACTTAATAATCTAAATATCTTCCAATTTTATTATAATTATGAAAAAACCATTATATACCCTCTTTCCCATCAAATAAGAAGTGAAAGTATCACTCATGCGTACATATGACTCATCGTCTCTATGTAGAGTTACAAATCATTTATTATCAAAATATTCTATAGATGGGAATCATAATGGGATTAATGTTTTTATATGATATTTATAAAAATATTATACATTTATGATGATAATATCATGTCTACCTCCTTATCATTCAATATTTTTGGAAACAATGGTGTCTCTTGTGTGTACATATAAACTACCATCTCCACGATCGGATGTGATTTTTTTATTTATATTTTACATGGATGGTAATAAAGATGGATTTTATGAATATATCGTATATATATGACATAATTATTATTATGGAATTTTTTTTTATTTAACAATTTTTCATTCCATCAATCAAAAAATGAATATACCTTTCATGCGTATATACGACCTACCATCTCCATGAATTATGCAATTCATTTTTCTATCCCAACTTGTTATGAATGATTATAAATATATATAAAATGAATATATATTATTTTTATAACATGATTAAAATTCTATAAATTATGGTACCATGTCCAAAGTATAAGAATTAGGACCGCCAAAACGAAACGTGTGTGGAAAGAGAAGTAGTTATCACCCAACACATTGATTTTAATAACAAATTTTTAATAAATGGGTGATAAGATGTTATAAATAAACCATAAATGATATGATATATTTTGGTTTATGGAATAAATTAATAAAAAAATATATATTTATTATATAGGATATTTGAACATTAATTAAGAAAGGCAAGACTTGAGGTAAGGGGTTATTTCACAATCTCATTATTATTTGGGACTCTTTATATTTAAGTCTTCACTGAGGAATATTTATATTCCATATTAATTTTTTATATTTTATTTTCAAAAATTATCTTACCATTATTCAATGGGTTTTTAATAACATTTTTACAATTGTTTAAAGTTTTAAAAAATGTTTTGAATGGAATATTTTTATCACTTTCTAAAAGAGGTTCTTTGTAACTTGTCCAAAAAAATATCAAAGGAATGTTTTATTATATTATACGACATGGGTGTATTTTCCTACCAACAAAAATCATAAATGAATTGAATATTCTTTTATAAAATTTCAAGTTTCTTTTCAAAGAAAAATACTTCATTTATAAGTGCACAACTTTTTAAAAGAGAAGGTATTCAAATGTAAAAGTTATTTTCCTCAAGAATTACTCCAAGTAATATTTCAACATCATTTTCCATACATGACAAAAATATTTGATGATACTTATTCTTTTTAGGAGATATGATCCACGGATACCATCTTTATTCTTTCTCTCGATGGTTTATGATTTTGATGGTATGATTTGGATGAACCCTGTTTCCTTCCAATGTGTTATGTTATGATGAAAGTTTTATGAATTCTATTGTATTTTTATGGGTTTCGATATGATGAATTATTTATGATATTATGGATAAAATATTTATTTTTCTCATTATATGATGGTTGGGACCGATATAGTCTTCTAATTCATTAGTTAAAACTTTATATCTTACGAGATAACAATCAAAAACATATTGGTGGGCTTGATCCACTATGGAAAAAAGGTGTGTCCTGATCTACTATGTTGATGGAATTGGTTGTTAACCTCAAAAAATGACATGGTTTTCTATATTTAGGATTTTCCTCAATTTTATAACATGATATTATGGTTCATGATTTATTTATGATGATTTATTTATGATGATTTATTACATTTATGGTCCATGTTTGCTGAAATGATAATGTTTAATGCCATAAATCATGTTTATGATCATTGACGGGTTGGGTATAAACTTATTAAGTTTTGGTAATGATCACATAACCTAATGGTTATCTTATTATTTCATATTATTATGGATTTATTTCTCTTATGTTTACCCTTAATGAGAATCTGACCTCACTCTTTCTTATGTTTCCTTACATGGGTTAGGAAGAATGGTTTGGGTAGGGTATGTCTAAGAGGATTTCTATGTGAGAAGATATTTATAGGAGATGATGGATATCTTTCATAAAATAATAATATTATATATCTATTCTCCTAAGACTGTAAACAATTATATTTTTGGAATGGATCATATTGTTATGTATTGAATATTCATCTAAATAGATGTGATATTTGTGTATAATAAGTTTAGGTTTCTATATATAGATAACTCAGTTAATGCACAACAAACTGTAGGATATGAATGAAAAACACATAAAAATCAAAGAATAAAAATTAAAAATATCAAGGAAAAAAATTTAATATGTATGAATAATTGAATATAAAAATATTGATGACTATTTAACAAGGTTAAATGATATTTTCAACCATATTAGAAGATTTTTTGAAAAACCTAATGATTAAACTATGTTTAATAAATTAATGAGAAACTTTATTGATAGATTTGACCTGAAGATTTCTGCTTTAGAATAAATCCAAGGAATATATTTTTATTAATTTTACAATACTCTCTTAAATTATAAAATAATAAAAGGCCATGTCTTTAAAAAAAGTGAAAAATAATAATTGGATTTAAAATATTTGAATAAGCTAAAGATCAAGGGGGTAGAAATGATTTACCCCCTAAAAAATTTAAATGATACTAGTGAGATCATCAAGAATCATAATAATTTCATGGCTCTCATATCTAAAAATAATAAAAAGGCATAACGGTAGGTACAAATAAAAGATACCACTTAAATGTTGTAACTGTGGAGGTATTGGAAATTTTGATATACATTTTCTAATGAATAAAAAAGGTACAAAATCATATGAAAAATAAGATGAAAAATATTAGTGGAATTAAAAATTAAAATCTACTAAAAGATATAATAAATTTGATAAAATATAAAAGAATACACATGAGAATAAAAATATAATAATAATGAGAAAAGAAGAAGAAGATAGTTCTTCTAGAAGTGATGTTTAAAAGTTTTAATGTGATAGAAAATACACTAAAACTATAAAAGATATTTAAATAAAAGTTTATAGTTCCATTCAAGATTAAGAAGAAGGGAATGAATCTTATACGTTTCATATAATGAAAATAGAACTTGAGCTCTCTCTTGAATGAAACACTAGCCTCAAGATGGATATTAAATAATCTAAGAGGGAAGTTGATCGACTGAAGTATGGTAAATATGAGTTTCACAAAAAGGAAAATGAGTACATTGAGAATATCAAACTTATCAAGGTAAAAGTGGCTAAATGAGAAAGAATTATTATAGAATTCCTCTTGTCCAAATTTATCGTAAGGTATAAGTTGTTTCTTGTTGCAAAAAAGTGGATGTGAATCCTTAATAACATAAGAACAACATAGAGACACTAATTATATAGTTTTTTTGGCAATGAAGTGGTCAAAATTTATTTTGTTTTATTAGTTTAATAAAACAATAAAATAATCAAGGTAAATAAATAAATGGGAATGGATTGATCCATGGTTATTATCTGGAGAGGATTGGATGAATTTCTTTTTATATTATTTCAATTTCATAAATTTGAGATGGTTTCATTCAATGAATTCATTAAAACCTCATCAATTACTAGTTTAATTCCTACACAACATAATAATAATAACCTACACACTTGGAGGATCATTTTCTTAGGAACTCCAAGGTAAAAGTTTATATTTCCACTAAGAATGTGTGGAATTAACATTCAATAAGTACGTGGAAGTAAGAAATCTAAAAATAGAAATCCCAATTAAAATAAATTATTTGAGGTTTACAGAAAATGAAATAACATCTAAACTTTCCCATTGAAACTTTACTTAGATAAACTTATTATATATTTAACCCTCTATTTATGCAATTATTTCATTGGAATATAAAAGATAACTCATAAAGGTAGAATTGAAGATAGGAAACTAATTTAATAACAAACCCCCATCATTATGTAAAAAAATTAATAGGTTTTTGTGTGAATGAATTAATACCTTGAATCAATGGTGTCAAAATGTTATGAATGAAAAAATATAAAAAGAATAATAATAATTTTTATTATGAAAATAATGTTAATTAGAACAATTTACAAGAGAATAAATTTTATTACAATGGGAAACTAAAATAATAACATTAAAATAAAAAAACACATCACCTCCTCTAAAATCATTCAAAACCACTACTATAAATAGAGTTTCAGAATCCTTGGGTTGATCTCCCAACATTCAAATTTATCCTAATTAATTAGTGTAATAATTGGTGGGAGGAATGTTAATGGGAAGTGGACTTTTCCACCCTTGAAAAAAAATCAAATCCAGCTAGCATCCACCCCACAAACACACCAAAAAAAGATTCTAGATGGATTAATTATTATGGTACATAGAATAATAAACTAAAGAAACATATTTCATATGACATATTAAAAAAGTTTATCCCAGTTTTCCTAATATCAAAGGAGTTACGAACAAAATGGTGGGAAGTTAGTCCAGGATACTGATTCTAGCCATGAATTTTAATTTTCACTTGGGCCACCTGGGTCACCCCTTAAACCTAATAATTATAACTAGATAATATTGAATAAAATGTTCCCCATAATATAATATATTTCTAGTTATAACATAAGGTTTATTGGGAATTTATAATGGATGATAAAATAATTTTAATGGACTAAAGTTTAGTTCACTTTGATCACAATTTTCCTACTTTAAAGACAAAGATGAGTTCCTTCGAATGTAAATTGTCAAGTTATCAATAAGGAAGAAATAAACCCAATGGAATGGAAAACCATATAATTTAATTATTAATTCAAATCAATACTTGGTAGTGGTTTAAAATGTATCTCAAAATGTGCCAAGTAATAGTGCACTTTAAGAAATAGTTCCAATCATGATGTGAAATATTGTTCAAATTGTAAAATACACTAAAAATGGTGTTTATGAATAATTAATAACATTATTATTATAATATATAAAAATTATTATTATCAAATTTTAGTGGAAAATCACACCCCCATATTGAGTTATTATATTACTGAGAAATAAGTATCATAAAAATATAAAAATTTAATTCCCTTTTCCAAGAACATTTCAATATACAATGCTTACCATTCTAACCTCACATCAACAAATCATGAAACCTATAAAAATAATTTAAACTAATCTAGGTAAAAAAATCATATCCCAATCCCAAGACCATTCATTTTTTTAAATTTATCATCACATTTTATCAAGTTTAAATTTTTCATAATGATGTCTACTGAATCAAAATAGGCATGGGGTTTCATTTTTATTAAATGGGAAAAAGAAGGAAGTGTTAGGTGGAATCATATATTACTATTTATATGAGTACTATTTTTTTTCTCAATTTTTAAATGGTAAATAAAATTTCGCTCAATAAATCCAACCCTTGTATCAAGACCCTGCTGATGAATCCTAGGCTCAAAGAACATAGGGAACTAAGTGAAGCTCACTAACTCAAACATAATCTCATGTTAACTCAATCAATAATAGAATAAAACTGCCACAAATAGAGACATAAATACCAAATATAGGCTTGAAAACTCTGGAATTAGAATCCATATGTTCTGAAATCCACACATTAGGTTAATCCATGTTTCTACACGAAAATTTATGATTTTTTATTTACATTTTTTTATTTTATTTTCTTTTTAGAATACTCGCGTTAAAATTAAAATGATCACCAAAACCTATGAAATTTATTTAGGGACTCAAAAAACTCATACTAATTACCCCAAAATCCAAAGAACTAGTATTATGATATTTTGATTAAATATGAAGAAAATTATAGGGGTTAAATACCACTTTGTATAATAAAAAATTCCAAAATATATGCTCATGACCTTAAACATGCTTTAATATCATAATCAAGTCATGTAAAATTATTTGATATTTAGTTTTAATATTTATAAATATATTATCTTATAAATTCTTAATGAAATTTTATTTTTCATTATTTAAAAAAATTCATTTTTTTTATTTTGATAGCTTTTTTGTGTATAAATTATTATTATTATTATTTCACCCCATCATAGAATAACGCTAACCCCAATGTTTAATATAAATAAAATTTAGATGGGTGTTGGGGCATATGGGGGGTTTCTAAATTAATGTGAAAAAAGAAACATGGAAGAAAGTCACATGGTGGTTGAAGTTGATGTTTATTCTACCCTATATTACTCCCTTAATCTCTATCCCAATCGAAGATTCGATATAAATAATGAAATATTGTGTTTGTGCACATGGATGGAATGTGATTTTCTTAAAAATAAATTAACCTTAGAAACCCCTGAATCTTACACACCAATACAACTAGAATCAAAATGGAAACCTCATGGGGTTCCCTAAAAAAATAATAAAAAATGGGGAAAAATATTCCTGTTTATTAAAAAAACCAAACACAGATTCATGGTACAGGTAGAATTTATGCTGCCTCTCGAAAATTGCATTATTTATTTTCATTAAAACAACTTGGACCCTACATATTTCAACTTTTTTCTAGTTCCTTTTTTGGTTCAGTTAAATACTCTTCTATTTATTGTTTATTGAATTATTTATTGAATGATTTTAACCTATGACCATTGAATATGAGGGTATGACCTATAGTGGGATCCCAAATCTCTACTTTCCCATGGGGGTGCACATTATGGACTGTGTAAGTACCTAACTATATCAACCTTAACATTCCTATTTTAAGTGAAGTTTAGAACTATATAGGAGAACATATTTTCTTCTTTCAAAGTGTTTGACTTTAATATTCCTTAATTGGTTTTCTTGAAATTTGTCTTTATTGATCATGAATTTATATAAGCCTCCACCCAAAGGTTGCTAGGTTTATTAAGGTCTAATTTAATCTTTGTTTCAAATAAAGAAATTTCAAATTTCACTTTTCTAATTTCCCAAATTTCCTTATGTTAAATTTCAATTGGAAAATTATATGCTTTTCCATAAACCAACTTAAATGGTGACATTATTAAGATGTTTGTGAATGTAGTACAATATGACCAATGGGAATCCAAGAGTTTCTAAAACCCATCTTTCATAGAGGGACTACCATTTTTTCAATAATTTTCTTAATTTAACTATTATTAAAATCATATTAACCATTGGTTTTAGGATGGTATGTGGTGTAAACTTTTGGAGAAATACCATACATATAAATGATGGATGGGAATGGATAGCTATAGATATGGGCTCCATGATCACTGATGATAGCCCTATGAATTCCAAATCAATAAAATATGTTTTCTTTTAGGAATCGTATCAGAACTTGACTGTCATTGTACTTTGTGGGAAAAACCTCAACCAATTTTAGGACATAACAAACATCTAAGAGAATGAAAAGATGTTAAATATATTTTGGGAATGTTCCCATGAAATTAGTTCCCTGAAAATCAAATATTCTGATAATAAGAATAGGAGTAAGTGGAATTTTATTTCTTTTGGTTTTGGATCCTAATTTTTGATAACACAAACAAATTTGGTATAACTTGATTGAATAATTAGTGAGGGTAGGACAAAATATAACACTTTGTATGACCTTTTTTATGTTTTCTTAGTGGAAAATTATATTCTATATGCCTCTCCATGATAGAATTTAAGAATGTACTCTTGATAAAACATAAGAACAAATCTATTAATGACTTGATTAGGACATAACTTAACGAGGTATTGATCATGAAACATATAATGTTTTAAATCATAAAAGAATTTCATTTTATCTTGAGCCTAAAATAACTTTTGAATAATGTCATCATCCAAGTAATTTTCTATGTCAGCGTAATATGGGAAATCACTCATGGAATAGATATAATCATCATGGAATGAATCATACATAGAAATATGGGATGATTTATAATTGAATTATAACATAGATAGGTTATCCACTAAAACGTTTTAAAACCCATTTTTTTCCTTAATGTTTTTGTTATATTCTTATAGGAGAAACAAACACCTAATCAATATATCCTTGGAATATTATTTTTGAAAAATGTATCTTAGAAACATATGATTTATGAAGAAAATAATTGGGGATCGTAAGAGATAGGCCCGAAATTTTTCTAAGTCAAAGACAAAAAAAGTAACTCTATCTCAACAGTAGTGTAGTTGATTTTATCATCATTAATTTTTTATTTCTTTCATAAGAAATAGAAAATAGGGTTTTAATAGATCTTTTTTCTAAGATGGATCCTATTGTAAATTCACACACATCACACATGATTTCAAAAAGAAGATTCTAATCGTGACATTTCATTATGGTTGGAGATACAAGATATGACTTGAGTGTAGAGAATGATACATAATATTTCTCTATCCAAAAAATGGATCATTTTAACAATCATAAAATAAAGTTGATGGTTAATAGAGATAAAGTTTATAGTAAACATTCTATATAAAAAACAATTTCATAAAATGAACTAAATTCTTTGATATTTTTTGGATATGGAAGGTGAAAAATCATATTTAATTTTTCTTTATTAAATTAACATTCATTAACAGAGACCAGATGTACGAGAACAAGTCCTTCCTTTACCATGAAATTTAATTTTTCATAGTTTAGGATGATAATATTTTATCCTCACATCTAAAAAATACACTTTCAATATTTATAAGGAATCCTTATATTGTATCCTATAATATGTAGAATTCATCCATAAAGACCTTTAAAAAAACCCACACTATGTCAATGAAGATTCCCATCATGCACCAATGGAAGGTACTAGGAAAATTAAATAACCCAAATGGAATTCATTTTAAGGAAAAAGTGTTAAATGGATAGGAGAAATTTGTTTTTCCTTTATCTTAAGAGGAGACCTCAACTAAATTGCACCCTGAGTATCCATTTAGGAAATAATAGAAATGATGACATAACACTTGATTAAGGGCTTGATTAATGAAGGTAAATGGGAAGTGTTCATTATTGGTACACGAGTTTAGATTCGTATAATCATTGTACACTCTCCATCCACTAATCAACCTTGAATGGGGAAGATCACCATCCTAATTGGTAATCTTAGTGATTCTATCATTCCTTGGAACCACTTGAATTAGGATTACCCAATAACTCTCAACAATGGAGTAGATGATACCCATTTTCAACAACATTAGAAGTTCTTTCCTTACAATATATGTTAGAATGGGATTGAGTCTTCACTGAGGTTTGTGACATGGTTTGGAATATGATTCTAGAATATTCTTATGGGTTCCAATGAATGGGATAATATCAGGAATATCAAACATGGTCTATAAATTTTTTTTCTCTCCCAGGACATACAGAAGCATACTCTCATTATTGTATTTAAGAAAAAATGAAATTAAAATAGGGATGGTTTGATTGTCCCTTAAAAATTTATACTTGAGTGATAAAGGAAGGACCTTGAATTCTAGTTAAGTTTTGTTAACACTTTCAAAATAAGGATCATACTTTGAATCAAATTTGGGTCATTTTTCTAAATTTATAAACAAAATTGGTTGCTTTTGAACATATGTTTCAGGCACCACAATGTCAAGACCAATGTTAGGAAAGGGTATGAACGTGATGTTTTTTATTTTCCCAAAGGTTTCATTTATTTTTTATCTTAAAAAACCATCAAAGTATATTTATAAATTATATTCAAGTTAATGAGTCAAATTTCTCTCATGTGAACAAAGGAAATGAAATATAATTTTGAGTAAAAAATACTTTAACAAGACATCAATTTTCCTCTAGTTTACATTCAATACTATCCTTCGAATTTAATTCATTAATTTCCCCATCATCCCCAATTTTTGAGTTTTCATTGTAGATTTTTAGGTTGAGAATCATGTTCCTAAAGGTTATGGTAATATTCCCATTCCTTACATGGATGACTAATTTGTCACGACCTGTCCTTGGGGCCCGTGCCGTGACTACCCCAAGCCCGCCTTCCATAGGACAGGGGCTGGCGTCTAGCACCAAAGGCGTAAATCCCGATAACTGGGAAGGTATTGCCTTTATAAAAGTAAACAAAACACCACAGAGTACAAGTGGAAGTAATACACTAAGTACAAAAGAAAGTGATGAAAAGTAAATGGTCCAGAATACAAACACAACTGAAAGTATATCTACAACTGAACGAAAGTACAATAGAAAAGACAAGCAGCTCGAAGAATAGAAGCAGCTCCTAGGTTGTCCACCTCGGATCCTACCTGAAGGGTAGGTACAGATAGCGCAACTCCTTGATCATCCACCACGGATCCTACCTGAAGGGTAAGTACAGATTACCTCCACAACGCTCTCGCCCGTCAACCTCCTCCGAGTATTGTCTTGTCGTGAAGTCCACCTCCGGATACTGAATCGTTGTGAGGTCCACCTCCGAGTACCATCCAGTCCTCGAACACTCAGCCTCTGTTAGTGCTTCCCATCGTCTGCATCCAACACAACGAGGTGCATGCATAGCCCGTGCATGGGTGAGTATACGATACTCAGTAGGGACCCCGAGACCCTCAAGGTCTCACTAAATCCAACAAGGATAACCACAAAGAAGGATCTCAAAAGATAACCCTTACATAGGTATAAGCCCATACTTATACCTAAGTTATCAAGTAACCCATCTCAATCATGAGGAAACACAAAGGATATGAAATCAACGGACAAACACTATCTTGGTATATGCACATACATATACCTAAGCTATCAAGTGACCCATCTCAATCACGAGGTAAACACAAAGGTCATAGAATCAGATCAAACCAGGATTTTCATTATCGAAACTGTAACTGCTGAAGAGATCCGTCTCTGACGAGTACATTGATCCTGTCACGACTCCGAGGTACTGCTCACTAACCTAAGACTGCTGAGGTACTCCTCCTATTGGGTACCGCGGGTCAGCCACCCAAACACAGTAGTGCTCCCCGCCGGGGTCTGCAACCGAAACACAGTAGTGCACCCCCCCTAATAGCCTGCAGAGGTAATCCTCTTATCGAGTACCGTGGGTCTGCCACCCAAACACAGTAGTTCTCCCCACCGTGGGTCTACCACCCAAACACAGTAGTGCTCCCCACTGGGTTATACAAGTCTCTCCGACTCGAATCGGACAAGCAGTGTTCAGGTCTCATCCAGCTACACGGTCTCCGTACTCCATATTCTCGTCTCCAGGAGGGTCCGATACACGAGCTACAGTTTGATACTCCAAGTATCACAAAGTCCCATGAAGAAGTATGTCAAAGTACTGCCTCGTCATAGGGGTCTCAACGCAACAGACGACGCGTCAATCGGGCGCCCGGTCTGTGAGTTATTAGCCTTTTTGTCCCAGGGGCCCGGTTGGTTTCGTGTACGAACCAACCCGGCCGCATCTCAACTATACCCCGGACTCTCATAGGGTATAATCATAGGGACTTTTTCTCAACGTGATTACCAATTCCGTTGACGGTTCGTCAAACGGTCGTCCGGTCTGAAAGTTATTGGCTTTTCCGTTCCAGGGGCCCGGTTGGATTTCAGGTACAATCCAACCCGGCCTTACTCCAACCGCATAAAAACCTCTAGTTAAGTATGCAAAAAGTTCCGTCTCATCAAGAGGAATCCAACAAAGTCGACGGAACGTCAATCAGACGTCCAGAGCTCATGTTATAAGCGTTTCCACTCCGAGGGCCCGGTTGGTTTCGTGTTCGAACCTATCTGTATGTACTCAAAGTTCTCCAAAACCTTGAGTGTAATATACTGAAATGACCATCTCGATCCAAGGATCTCTACGCAACTGATGGTGCATCGATCGGAGGTCCGTAACCCAAGATATGGGCAAAATACCGGAAGTGATCCGAAAATGGGGGGTCTGGGCCCGGTCCGACCCGGGTCTGGGTCTGACCCAGCGGGGCACGGCTCGGCCGGGTGGCATGCTGGCTCGGCCAGCGAGCCGAGCGGGGGACGGGGTCCCCCGCGGACTTTGCACTCCGCGGACGCGGCGAGCGCCACATCCTGCTCCCCCGGATCCCGCGCGACTGCCTGCCGCCGCGGCGGTTCCTCTTGGCGGCACGCTGGGGCGCTGCCGCCTCCGGGTAGCTGGCCGGTCCCCGCCGCCGGCGCCTCTAGTGATGTCCACGGGCCACCGGAGTTTCTCCGGTGGTTCGTTTTCAATTACTCCTGTGCCGGTGTTCAACTCGGGTCCCTTACTTTACTACGAAGGCCTCAAATCACTATTGCGGTCCCATTCCATCATCGCCGTCAATCCGCGCACCAAAAACAATCTGCAGAGGTTTGTTGGGCTGTGTTTGTTCAGTCCGCGCCCTCCGCATTAGGCGTTATCAAATATCCAAGATTAGACAGGGTTTTACGAAGAACGAATAATAAATTTTATTTAAATATAATTGAAGCAAACCATTCCATGATCCCTCAAATAAAATTGAAGCATACCAAAATTCCCAACCCGTAATTAAAACATTCATGGATCAACATGAAAACAAGTTCATCCGCGTTCTTTTTCTTCTTTTTGAACGAAAGAAACAAAATAATTAAATTATAAATAAATAAAAACCCTACCTCGATGAAGTCGTCAAATGAGGATCGTTGCAGGAAAAGGTCTTCGCGGAAGACGACGTCGCGGAACGAGGCTCCATAAGCGTCATCAGCGTCGCGGTACACGGCGCCATAGAGAAGAGGATCGTCGGCATCGCGGTACACGGCGTCGCGTCGTCGATCTCTGAGGAACTAGCGTTATTCGTCCTCTTTCGTTCAAGACCGGCGTTCTTCGTCATTCTTCGCGTTCTTCAACGAGGAAGAACATTCTTCAAGACTAGAGTTCTCCTCTTCCAAAACTTCTCTCACAACAAAACAAAAATAATAAAATATGGTTTCCCTTATTTTATTAATTATGCCACCCCTTTCAAAATTCAAAATATCACAATCAATTAACGTGCTTTGACTAATTAATTGCGAGAGTTTACTTGGCATTTAAAAGGGGTGCAGGTGTGTTACTCAATTAAGATGAGTTACAAAATTTAAGAGGGAGGTGAGGAGTTATGGAAAAAGTGAAGGGGTGGGGCTCGTGTGGGCCCCACCTCTCCTTTATTCTCCCAAGTGAAGTTAGCAACCCAACGAGTCCCACTCCAACTCCCAAACCTAGAATTTAAACCAGATAAGAGAGGGAAAAAAGTGTTGTGACACAACACTTAAACCACATAGCAAGAAATAAAAATAAAATTGTAAAAAAATTATATTTTTATTCCTCACTCTTTTTTTAACAACTCCTCCCGAGCAAACGAAACTCTAGAAAGGGTCTTCTTAAGAAATTACCGGCGCTGCGAGTTCATCGGTGCCCTCAGATTTCAATTCTGAGCACCGGTTCAAAAGTTAGAAAAACCTGCTCGTTCTTCCACTGAATGTACCCGAGCTAAACTTAGGAAATTGATTCTGGGCACACCGGGCCTCGGAATCAGGTTCCGTTAGAAACCGCACACTCGTAAAATTCCAAAGAAAATAAGAAAAAAAAATTACTTGAAAATTATGGGTCTTTACATAATTTGATTGTTGAGGGAACGAGATGACCAAGGATGTGTGGAATTTGTTCCCTAGTGCCTAGGTTTGGATTATTTTAAAGGATAATGAAGTTGTAAGGGTTGATGATGTTTTCAAGTTTCACAAGAAACAACCCTTAATACCCCCTTAGGAACTCTAACACTATGATCATCAAGTTATAGTGTGATAGAAGTTGGTTATATCTCTTAATTCCCTAATTAGAAATAAACTGTATATGAAATGAGGTTAACAATGGATCCTATATCATAGCAGGATTTGAAACCTTTCTTTTATCCTAGTTCAACATATATGTATAGATAACCCAAGTATTTCAACTTATGAGTAATGATTCCTTGAATGGTGGTACTCACACAAGTATCCAAAAGGTCTTGGTTTTATACGAAAATTTACTTTAATAATGAATAATGCCTTATGGTACTCAGAGTAGGAAATTATGGTTTAAATTGAATCAAGAAGGGGTATGTTTAACCTAACCTAAGAGATGATCTCACTCAAAATTTATTTCAATTACGGTTTATATTTTCCTTTCATACATTGAGGGAAGGGAGCATGTTGTTTGATTATTTTGGGAGGTTATGGTTCATTCACATTCTCTATGTATTTTTCAGACTACGAGGGTGGTTATACAACATTTTCATGTGATTTTAAATATTTTATTGGATCTCTAATAGGGTTCTCAAGGTTTTTAATGGATTTACCACTTATTAAGACAATTAATACTTTTATTTGTTTAAATGATAATTACACACAACTAGATTCTCTCTTTATAATATAGGGTGGTATACCTGGGTTGGCATGGATTCATTTCATGTTTTACTGGTTTTATGTCCATGTTCATGTTTTGAAACCTCAAAACTCATCCTTTACATTTGTTTATTTATTTTTTCAAGTAGTGGAAGTGGAACAATTTGTGTGTGGGTTTGAGTTGTTTCTATTTATACTAGGAGAATATTTTGGCTATTAGATTGGTTTTTGAAAGGGTTGTGGTGTTAGACATGTTTTGATTGAAACAAGTTACGTTTTTGAAAATTTTGTTAATGGTAGGGGTTGAGACACTATTCCTGTATTTATTATTGATTTTATTTCCAACGGAGTACTGAATGGTCACTGTACCTTGGATGAAAAGTGTTTTGGTATTTTGGATTTTAAAATTTCAAAGAATTGACCTTAGTTGTTGGAACTCCTCAGAGAAAATAATTTATAGAAGAGATGGTTTGGTAGTTTTCAATCTTGTGGTTATTGTTTTCCCAAATTCTTCAAATTGGGTCCAAAGTTTGGATTTCTTAGAGTTTCCTATGATATATATCCTCAACCTTCATAGTGAGTGAGGATATTTTTTCCCCAAATTATTTCTTCTTCTTTAAGTTTTTTTATGACACTAGTTTTTGGTGGTTTATATTTGTAAGGTTATATTCTTTGTGTTTAGTTTTTTTTGTCTAGATTTTCAAGATACTCATAAGCATCATTTGGGTATTTGTTTTTTAATGTTCCATTACACATCATGTTAATGATTTGTTTGGTCCACGAACCCAAACCTTCATAAAATATTTTTATTTGTTATGGGATTAAAAATAAATGGTGAGGTACAATGTTGAGTATTACTTTGAACCTTTCCCAGGTTTCATAAAATGACTCCCCTTCTTTTTTAATTTTTTGATACTATTTTTAAGTTCAATAGTTTTATTATGGGAGATGATGTTTTATAGAATTATATTTTCAATTGTTTTCATGAATGGATTGATGTAGTTGTCATATTATATAACCAATTACTGGTTCTATCCTTAAATGTAAAAGGAAACATCATCCTCTTATCTGATTCAAGATGATGTGGTGGGAACATGGTTTTAACAATGTCATGGAACTGCTCAGCATGAAGGTATGGAAAATCAGACACCATCCCCTTAAAGTTTGGAATATGGTTTAAAATTTGAGGTTTTAACACATAGTGGTAATCTCCTAGAGTATTATTCCTAATTCATATAGGTGTGAGGAAGTCATTTATTGTTTTATTAACTACATTCGTCAAGTTAGGGGATGCCTCATTTAGATTTCCAATTTGATTCCTTCCTAGTTTTATGAGTTGGTTTTGTTAATGAACCTCAATTATAATGGGTTAAATTAGAGAGTTTTTATTTTTATAAATATTAGGATATATTGGTAAGATAACCTTAGGTGTGATTGACCTATAAACCCCAAAACTATCTACCCTAACTAGATGGTTTGAATATAGGTGGACATGTACCAAGAAAAGTTAAGAAAAATATAGGGGAATAATAAGATAAGTGGGGTGAGAATTTAGAAATGGGGAAGAAAATAATTAGTTTCTAAGGGTAATTACTTGGGTCCTCGGTGGTGGTATAAAAATTTGTTCTTGCCCAAATTTATCCTAAGCTAGAAGCAGTCTCTTTCAGTATAAAATAGTTTTTTTGAATCCTTAGAGACCTTAGAAAAACCTTCAGTCACTAATTATATAAATTATTTTATCTATAAAGTTTCTAAATTTGATTTTACTTTTGTTGTTTTAAAATACAATAAAATATTTAATCAAAATCAATAAATGAGTAAGGGTTGATCCAAATATTTTTAGGGGTTGATTGAATGAATTTCTTTTCAGATTATTTCAATTTATTAAATTTGATAAGGGTATATTAAATGAATACATACCACCCTCATCACATACTATTTTAATACCCACAAAACATGATACTAATAATTAATAAACTTGGAGGATCATTTTCATGGGCACTCCAATTTCAAGGGTCAAATTTTCGGTAAGAAGATGTGGAATTAAAATTCAATAAGGATTATGATTTAAGTAATTATATAATGGAATTACCAATTTCAAATTATTATAAGTTAATAGAACATGAAATAAAATCCAACACAACCCCTTGGAAACATTCTTTTGATCCACCCATAAGAGGGTTATCTCTCCTTTGATTCATGGTTTTCAATGGAATATGAAAGTTGACTCATTAGGATAGAATTGGAAAGAGGAAAATAATAAAATAATTAAGACTTCACCATTGTGTGAACAATTTCATAGGTTTTTGTGTGAATCAATTAAACCCTTGAATAAAAAAGATAAAAATATTCTGAATGACATAATATAATAATAAAAATAAGAATTTTTATTATGAATTAATTTGAATTAATATAGTATATAAGAGAAGAAATGTGATAGGAATGGGAAGCTGGCTACATAATGTTACAACAAAAAAGACATAACCTCATTCAAAATACATCAAAACCAATGAATTATATATTAATTTTTAAGATTTTTTATCCCCCATAATCCCTAGTCATCCCAATTAATTCTAGTAGGCATAGGTTTATGGAAAGTTAATGAAGAGTCGAATTTTACACCCTTGAACAAAATCAGAGCCAGCTAGCATCCTCCCAATAGATACACTAAAAATAGTTTTTATATTGATTTTTTTTGTGATATAGAATAATAAATATAATATACTAATGTACTCTAACAAATTTCAAAATTTCATACCAATTTTATGTTTATGTAAAGAGTTATGATCAAAATGGTGAGATGTTATTCTAGGCCATCAAATCTGGCATAGAATTTCATCTTCCACTTGGACCACATGGATTACCCAATAAAACTCATAATTTAATCTTGTAATAGTTTAATTAAATTTTCAACATGATTTTATCTTTTTATGGTTCAAATTTTAGGTCCATTGGGATTTTATAACGGTTGAAACCGTCATTTTAATGGGCTATTTTCCAATTCACTTCGCCCAAAATTTTCTGGGTTCAACACCAAAGATGAGACCCTTCCAATGTGAATCTTCAAGTGATCCAGGCGGATGAAATGTTCAAAATTTAATGGAAAACATGATAATGTAATATAAAATTCAAATAAATATACTATCATGGTTTAAAATGTGTATCAAAACATACCAAGTAATAGTGCACTTTAAATATTAATTACAATCATGATGTGAAATAATGTTCAATTTGTAAAATGAACTAAAAATAGGGTTTATAAATAATCGAGAAAATGAATATTATAATATATAAAAATTAATATTAACCTATTTTAGTGTATAATCAAGAATAAAATAATAATATGACCAATCAGAAGAAAGGGCTTAAGAATTTGTAGTCGAGGAGCCTCAAGAAAGAGAATAATCTTGAAAAGATAAATGTTGATTATATTAAAGTTGTTAAAGAAAATGTAGATTATTATCAGAATTGTTAGAAAATACTTATTGATTATAAAGTAAACTATGAACCTTTTAAAGTTGAAATTATTAAATAATGTATAGGCTAATAGTGTAGTTTTCATGATAAATTTTTAGGAAAACATGAGTTAATAATAACCCTTAGATGAGTTTACCAAAGTTATGGTGGTAGATAATGTCCTAAAGAAGAATTTTTCCTAAAAGCCTATGAAAAATACGTTTGGACTTATTTCAAATTCTCAAGTTTACTTTCAATAATAGACTCAATATTTTTATGGAAGATCCAAATTCAGGGGCTACTGCAGGTGCTGTGGAAATTATGGGCACATAGATTTTGTGTGCTGTTACAAGATGCCTCTCCCCAAGAATCCTATATTACCAAAATTTAATGGGGGATTCTTATATGGTATAATAAACAGACTCTTGAGAATAAAAATGACGAATGAAAACTCATATTTAGTGTATAACCAAAATGTATTTGAAATACATGATGATAATTATAGAAGATGTGACCAGAATAGTCACTGTATTGAAGAGTTCTTGGCCCTCCTTTTGGATTTACAACAAAAAATTCAGAAATTTGATAATATTCAATAAAAAATCAAGAAATAAATAAATTTTTATTGATGTTTCTTTAAAATATAACAAAAGTGGTGTACCCTTGATTCTAGATAGTGGCATATTTTCATATATGACTGGAGATACCAGGATCCTAAAATATATTGGGGAACACGATGGAGGTGAAATGACCATTAGAAATTTGAGCTCATTAAAAATAAAGGGAATTGATTCAGCTAAAATTGAACTATCTATACTAAACTCACAAGAGTTATTATTTTTTGATGGGTCCAAACATAAATCATTGAGTCTCAGTCAATTATTCCATAAAGGGAATGAGGTAATATTCAGTAAATTGTTTTAAGAGAATTATTAATGGAAGGATTCTTATAAGTAGATAATGAAGTAGTGGAAATATATTTTAGATTGGAGATCCAAGTAATACCTAATATATTAGTGATATAAAAGAAAATAATTTTTTTCATTGAAGACATGGCTATATTAGCTAAAAATAATTTATTTAGATACCTTTATAAAATATGGTTCAATATTTTTTCAATTAATATAAGATAATGATCCATTTTGGGAAGATTTTCAGTAATGAAATATGGTTCATGTATAGTACATGAGAGTGGAAACACAATCAACAAGACCTCTATAATTAATTCAAATGGATTTTTGTGATCCTATAAGACATCAATATACAAAATGTGACTTGTGTTTTATTATATTTATTTATGATTTCACAATAATGATAAGAGTGATTTTTAAGAAAAAGTTATATAAAGTTGATATGTTCAATGTATATAGAAGAAAAGTTGAAATAGAGCATTATATTCACATCAAGAAATTCATATTTGATAATGGGAAGGAATAAAATGGATCTTATTTTGAATAATAACTTGGAAAGTATGGGATAATAGATCAATAAATAAGCCCTTACAGACCATAAAAAATGGTTTTTCCAAAATAATGAATATAATTATTGTGGAAATGTGGAGAAAAATGTTTACTGGGTTTTGAAGATCAAATTTCTTTTTGAGATAAGTAGTGTGTAGTGATGTGCACATTAAAAAATAGAATTTTCTTCAAATTTATTAAAATTAGACTTCATATTAAATGTGATATGAGATGAATCCTATAGTTAGATACTTTTGATTCTTTATGATACCAAGAATAATCAAAATCAAAGACACAAATATGGGGAAATTTGATGTAAAAGATGAGGAAGGTTCCTTTCATGGATATTTATGTACAAGGAGAGGATATATATTCTGGAATAAGAGAAATCAAAAAATAGTTGGAAATAATGGTGTCAAAATCATTGATAACCAACCCAAAAATCATGGTTGAGAGGAAATATTTTTGGGACACGTTGACGCAAATATTAGGAAGATTTCAGATCAAGTTAGTGAAAAAAACATGAAGTTAAACACTATATAAAAAGTATTTATTCAGATTAGATTAATGATGAAAATGGTATTTTGAAAAATAATTAACAAAATTACCGATAGTTGAAGAAACATATAAAAAATAGATAATATAATTAGAGAACAGTCTGAACCTTTGTAGAGTAGAATAAATCTGAGATAAGATGATCACACATTAGATCCTACTAGAAGAAGTTTGATGTTTAAAATATAAACATCTATTATCTCTCAAATTTATCCTAAATTATTAAGATAATATTTTGAACATGATGAGGGTATTAAGGTATGAATGATGAGCTGAGTCAAATTGAAAATAATTCCACATGGGATCTTGTTCAGAGAACTAATGATAAAAATGTCATTGGAACCATGTGGGTCATCATAAACAAGCTAAATGACCAGGGAATTGTTGTTAAGAATAAATCTAGACTTTTATATAGGATATAATATCAAGTATAAGATGTTTATTTTTAAGATAAATTATCTCCAATTTCAAGACTAAAGGATATTAAAATGTTCATTACTATTGTATCCCCCAAGAAATATAACATTTATCAAATGGATTTCATACTTTCTTTTTAAATGAAAATCTTTTAAAAGAGGTCCATACTGAACAACCTAATGGAGTTTTCCTTGAAAAATATGATACAATAGTATGAAAATTGAAAAAAGATATTTATGGATTAAAATAATCCCCAAGGGCCTTGTATTTAAATCTAGAAAAATTCTTAAAGAAGATAATATTTTTTAAAGACATGGTGGATAGGAACATGTATATCAATTAAATGAAGAAATGAAATTTTATTGTAATTGTATATATTGATGGTATCATTTTTTCAGGTGATCATGAAAATAATTATCAATATTTTCCAAATAAAATTAAAAAATAGTTTGGGATGTTCGTTCTTAGTAGCTGAGATACTTATTGGTATTACAAGTCTTTCAAAAAGAAAACCATAATTTGTTATCCCAAGATACGTACTGCATAAAATTATTGAAAAAAATTCGAAATTAAATAATGAAAGACAATTCCGACACCCATTAAAGTAGGCTTAAATTTTCTAAGGATGAAAATAGAGATAGTTTTAATCAACGAGAATTTATAAGACTAAATTTGTGTTGAATTTACCACATAGCATCCAGACAAGATATTGTAAATGTTACGAGTCTTTGTTATAGATATCAAAGTGACCCAAAGAAGTCACAAGTTATAGAGGCCAATAGTATTCTCATATATATCAAAGGGAATTTGATTTATGGGAAACTTTAAAAGAAATTAAATAGTTTGAATCTCTCTAGGTGTATATATTCTGATTGTGATGGTGATTATGATGATAAAATGTCTACATCTGGTGGAGTTTTCTTATTTGGAGAGAGTTGGGTGAGATTTCAATTCAAAAATATAAATCATTCAAATTTATTAATATTGAGGAAGAATATGTTACTAAAAAATGTTCTTTCATTAAAATGATTTTGATGAAATAAAAATTGGTTAAAGTAAGGGTGAAAATTGAAAATTCTCTTTGAATTAAATGTGATTATAAAAGTTCTATAAATATTTTTAAAAAACCTTCTCAACATTCAAAATTAAATCATAATCATATTTGATTTCATTTCATTAATAAGGAAGTGTAAAATTGATACATAAACATGGAATTTATTCTAGCTTGAGATAAATTGGTAGATATATATACCAAGGATGTCTCAAAGGATATATTTGAGACACTAAGGTTGAACACGTGTGTTCATCACTTTTTGAGACACTAAAAACCCTTGTTTGAGACCCCCATAAGACATTGTATCTTGTTTTCAATGGGGGATAAGATTTTTACTCATATTTCTCTAAGAGTAGGGGTTTTTGAATTTGATGTTATGGTTACTGTAAAAATGGGGTACAATGGGAGTGTGAATTAAGGGGGAGAATCAAAGTCACTTGTTTAAAAAATACTTGTCATAGAGAGATGGAATTCTATAAAATAAGTTACCTAATTCATTTTTTCAGTGTCAAGACATTTTTCTTTGATGAATTCGATGATTTTATGACTCTTTATTAGTATTTTTAAAGATTCATTATTGTTTAAAATAAAATCCAAATGGGTATATTGAAGATCCATTTGATTTTTTGATTATATTATAGTTGTTTTCAATTAATATGTGTGAGGATATCAATTCAAAATCCCTAGTGGAGAAATTCAAGAAATTATGGAAAAGTTAATTGTGATTATTTTTTAATTGGTATTAAGTTCAAATAAATGTCTGGATGATTTTTAATAATGGACACACTGTTTTCAAAAAAGAATACGAGTAAAAAAGACGACCATAAGATATCTCAATTATTATAGTAGGAGACTTGATGAATTAAATGAGGAATTTTAATGGGGGAGACCATGAAAAATACATTCTTATTTTTAATGAGTAATATTTGGTGAAGATATATATGTGGTTTGACATTTGTTTATAAAAAATGTCTTTAAATTCCATTCTGTATTTATAATTATTCTAAGTATATTTTTGAAGGGAATTTACAAAAAAATCAGGCCATTCCATGTGAAAACAAGGACCACATAAATTATATATAGGGCCTAGGTGGACAACCACGTGGGAGGTAGTCAACCTGGGTAGCCTTAGGGTGGAAAGTGGGGATACCTAACACCTAGAGGAGCAGGAAAGTGTGTGCATAGAGACACATGGTGAGTAGAGTATATTCATAGGACACATAGGGGTGTTCGTAGTGGTCTGTAAGGGGGAGATCTGGTCATCCCACCCCAAATGTGTGTGTGATAGTGTATTTGGGTTCTAATTCTAGTGCTAGCTTGAATGACCAACAATTTGTTTTGTTTATTTAGAAGTTCTATCACGATTAGAGAATTTATTTGGGACTCACATAGTAAGATATTGTAGCTCTATCGTAAAAATAATAGGACATTTCATCTACTATCCAATGTGATTTATCTTGTCCATTGGATGAATGATGGAGTGTTTTCTTCTTTCTCTAGAAATTTGAGGGCCTCACATGTTGCAGATTATGTTCGAAATCTATTTAGACCAGGCTGAGATCACTATTATGATGTAAATAATGTAATGTAATTTAGAGATAATTAATATTTGTATACATAATTATATACTGCATTATATTATAAAAATAGTGAATAAATATAATCCTATAATTGTTTTTGGGTTTTTCATGCTATGATTTATTATAATAAATCTTGATTTTATGATGAAATATTGAGATAAAAACTATACAATCTATTCCATGAAATCTCCATGAAAGTGACTTTACAAAACATGGATCTTCTTCCATGATAATAATGAATAAACAAAAAGGATTTAAAATATCCTGATGCATGTGATGACACATGTGATATTATCTAATTCACGAGAGTGTTTCATCAAAAAAATAATAATGAAGATCATGATAAATAATATATGAGAGGATATCATAATCTTTAGCTTTATGCAATGGAAACCCATGTGATGTTTTAAAATACTAAAAGATTAGTTAATATTAATATCGATCTTTGAAAAGACATGAAACTAGAGAAGTTATATTGGATCTTGACACAACATTTTTATTGGAGAAGGCATGGTGAAATATTATATATAAATACAAAACTTCATACCAGAGTAATTTTTTTGTTGATTGAGATTGAGAGAGCTCTAATTTTATGAAATTTATAATAAAAAAACAATAATTTCTTGAAGGGTAGTCGATCCCATGATCGTAATTGGTTTTGAGTAAAAAAACTAGTTTCCACAAACACTCTTGGTTTCATAAAGAAGATTAAGATATTCTATAAAGCTATAAGTTTGTGAGAAGAAGTTTTCCATGATACTCTTTCCTGAAAGAGAAGTGAACTCATTTAGTTTATAATAAGGATTCAGCACAGTTGATTTGTTCCTACTATCATCATTTTTGAGTTATACTTTCACATATGACAACAGTGACACAAATCAGTATTTAAAGTTTATGAAAGGTAAGTAAAGTTTTTACACACATTTTCACTTGCACGAATGGGATAACAACTGTGAGAAGATCATACACTTATTTACTTGAAAAAAGTGAAAAAAAATATTCACATTAATGCATGATCTCATTGATATGATGACTATCTAGAAATATTGAGAAAAAATCCAATGTGCTTGACACTAAAATAATATCATACAAGCTATTGAAATATTATTTGAAGAAGATCTATCTTTTTGTTGTTAGGGAATTCTTAAAATCCAAATAAATCTTTTTTATCATTATAATAATGGTGATTTTTAAATAAATTATGGATTTAGTATAAATAATTCTATAAATATTTTAAACGAAGTTCATGATACATGTATGAAATATTTTGTGAAAATTATGCTATAATTTTCATCACTACAATCAATAGTGATAATAAAACCCATGAAACAACATCAGGTTGACCATGGCAGGGAGTATGTTCTCACATAGAGACTAAACATTTTAAAAACTTCCTACGTTTTTATGATATTTATTTTATTTCATATGATAAAGTGAGAGAAATTAACGAGTGGATTAGGGATTTTATTAATCATAGGGGTTTTATTCAAAAGGGAGAATTTATAAAAAGAAAAGTGATAAGTACTATTGATTCACCCCCCAACAGTACTTCCACTGACCTCAGAATCACACTTGGGATTGATTTAATACCTTTATAAATAGAATGTGAAAGAAATAATTTTGGGTCACGTTGATTTTAATTATATAAATCTCCCAATGTTCTACCCGTATTCTATGACATTGACTATTTTTCTGTTATTATGACTTGATAGTTCCATTCAGGTAGAAATATGAGTTTTCCTCTCCTTGAAATACTCCATTTTTAAACTTATTAGAATCTATTTGTCATATTTGGTTTGGAAAAGAATATTCCATACCTTCCATGTATCTCCCACTGACCAAGGAAAACATCAGTTCACCAATCATCAAAATTTCAAACTCACATTTCATGTACTATGATAAATGTTTCAATTAGAAATCACTCAATCCCCAAAAAATTATTCCATTGTAATACACAAAAACTATCATCATTTTATTACTATCATTTTTGACATATAGATTGTAATCAACTCCACCATGTTGGAAATTAATATCCTTTAAGTATTAATAAAGTCGTAAATACCATGATCTTAGGGTATACTTCAACCCATACAATTATTTATTCAAATGAAAAATATTATTGTCAATATCATGGGAAAAATCATCCAACTTTTCAATGTACTCATCTTCCTTTATAAATACATTCATAATTAAATATTTTATTTCTATATAGAAAACATTGAATTTATTTTCCACTAATATGGATAAGTATAGTAAAAAATTCTCAAGCCTTGAAGCATTCGAAAAGGTATCATCTACAATGATTACCATGATCAAGGAGTATCCCTTGAAAACTAGTTGTTATTTTTGTCCAATAATCCTGTCATCTTTATTCAATTTGTTCTAGAAAACTCATTTTTTCTAGATAATGTTCTCATTTATCAACCTTGAAATAATATATTTTGTCAAGTTATTTTATTTGTTCAAGATCTTCATTCATTTATATATCAAATTATCATAATTTACAACTTCTTAAAAAGATTTTGGCTCTACTTATTAAAGTAAGCATATTGGTTATAGAGACTATATTCTCCTTATTTATACAGGTGATGTTAGACCATCAATTATATTCTACCTATCGATTTCAGCTCGAATATTTGACTTATATATAGATATAAGTCTAATATCATCCTAGTCATCATTAGAATCTTATTTTAAATCAACATTTTCCACTTTTTCTCCCCTTGAGTTTCTTACCTCATCATTATCATTAGGGGACTCTCACCATATTTTTAGATATTATTTTTATCTTCCATAATAGTGAAATAATTTATTTAGACAAAATTATTTAACAATGTATTAAATCATTTATATACATCTATTTTACTTAAATTACCATGAAATATCCCTTAATATCTATGGGATTTAAAATTCATATGTTTCTTATTATTTTGAATGTAAAACTTACTTCTAAAGACCTTAAAGTACTTAATTTTCATATTTTTTCTATACCACAACTTTTATATAGTTTTCTCTTTCATTTGACGTAACAAATACATTTTAGATATGTAGAAGATGTTAATACTACTTATATCTAAATTGTATATATCTAGGTTTTCTCAATATGCTTTATTCTGGCCATGTTTTTTATGATACAGTTTCTTATATCAATGACCTTATTTTTATAAGGTCTTCTCATGAATAAAGATTAGATCCTTATCCCATTATTCTCACGATAACCCTCCACTTGCATATTTGTGAACTCTATCCAATTTATGGTTTAGAAAATTTATTTTTTTAGGCATGAATACTTTAATCCTCCTTCAAATACTGAAAATCTAACTAAACAGCTTGAAATTTTTGGTAATGATCAATATTCATTCCATTCTATAATAATATTCAATGAAAATAACATATTATCTATTCTCATCAATGGATCTTCAAGAGGTAATTCCACACACATCAATATACACCTATTCCAACACTCTTTTATACTTTCATTATTTTTTCATTTTATGTTTTTCTGTTAAAGTTCCCTTTTTGGAAAGAATCGTATGTGTGTGTGTTATCACATAATAACTTAGGGAGATATTGTTATCCATAAATGTACACCAGATCTTCCAAGGAAGGTTGAATCAAATGAAAAAGGTGATTATACCACAAACTATTCACATATTACTTTGATATAAATAAGATATCTTCTAATCTACACACAAAGTCGAGATTCCATTTCATGTGATTCCCATATATCACCACTACACTATCTTTTCCCTTGATGATAAACATATTCTTAGTAAATCTTATTGAGTTTCTTTATACACATATTAGAATAACACTAATAATACTGTGAATGAGACCTTCAAAAACCAATACATCTACATATATCATATCCTTTCCTCTTAATTATACTTTACAAAAAACAATAATCCTTTAGAAATCATCATTTTTTGAATTTGACAACACCTTACATGTAATTATTAATGTCTGTGACAAGATCCTTTTTCCCATAATATGGAAGGTACATCCACTATAAATTATCCATACACTAGTATGATATAATTCTTTTATGGAAATATCTATAACAAATGTCTGGATATATTTTCTCTTCCCATTCTATTTATTTGGTTTGACACCCAGTGTTTAGTGACATGATTTTTATTCTGTCATGTAAAATAGACCAACTTCATCTTACAAAGTTGAAATTTTATTTTGTGCTCTCATCTCACTTTATGGTTCCTTGAACATTTATATGCACAAACATTATGTTTACTTTTACACATTATTATACATTATTTATGAGAAATATTTTTTATATGTTTAAATCCTTTATACTATAAATAGTAACCAATAAAAGAATTACTGGAGTATTAAACTATGCTCAACTACTTTTGCTTCTCTTATGACATTTTTAACCAATTGGATAGGGAACAAAAATTATATGAATGTATCATTTTTCCACAATAATATAACCTAATATGGGATTCACTTCTATGTGTCATTGTTATAGAATTAGTTGTCCATTAGGTACTTTGAATATTTTCAGTCACACCCAAATCAAACATGAACATTGTAGTGGGTGTTTATGGTCTTGAAATAAACATCACTAGTTTCTATTTATGATTAAGACCCATACCATTATTATCTTTCAAATATGAATTTTTCTTCTAATAAAAATCCATTTCCTATTCTGTTCAAAATTTGTGCTCCACATTGTTTTTTTTCAAGCCTATATAATCTACTTTCCCAATATCATATCTGGACTAAAAAATTCATTATTGATATTTAACTTTTCATCATAGTATGAAAAAATCAGCTTATAGATCTTGGATACATTCAAAAACCTTCTCTGAGTTTTCTATATTTGAATATTCGAGATTCTCAATTTCTGCCTTTAGTTTTGAATTCTCCTTTTCTTATTATTGTATATAGAGTTTGGAATCATGAACCACTCTACAAGATTTCATTGTTTTTTCTCCCCAAGAATCAATTTCTTTAAAATTAGAACTAATCTCATCTTCGAGATCAAATCTTGATTAATATTATCCTTCTTTGGCGTCACTCTCTTCCCTTGTTTGGGAAATACTCATAGCTTCCACTTTATCATTTTATTTTTCATCTTCATAGTATTTAATTTTTATTTCCCTAATTACTTATGAATTGTCATTTTTTATGAAATTATGTTCTTATTCTTGAAGTAAATGTTCCTAGTGCCTTTATTAACTCTAACATTTGTTAAAAACTTATTCACAAGAGTTTTATCATCCTCATTATCTTATTGAAACTTATTAGGAATTTATTTTAGGTTCCCAACCTTTCAACATCAAAAACATGCGAGTTGAAGTTTCCCATAAAACATTTATTTTTATATTCAATGATTTAAGGATAGCAATTATATAACTTCATCCATTTTTTCTTCTATCATCCATCCTATAATGTTATCATATTTATTTCCATAAATTTCACCTCCTTAGACTTCCCCTTTTACACAAATTCATTATCATCTTTACTCATCTCTTATGTAATATGATTATTATAAAAACTATAAAGTTTAAAATACTTATAATATTTATCCTCAAGAATAGAGAGTTTTAGGTTGAATTAGTATAGAAATATTCTTGATATTTGTTTTGAAATAATCACATCATCAAGGATTTCTCCAATACCATAAATTTCCCTCACAATCACATTCACCCAATAAAATAATGCATCAATAGATTCATTAGGGTGTATCCCCATGTCCTCATAATATTTCCATAATAATGAAACATAGATTGTATAAATTTTAAATCACCTTTTTAATTTTTATCAAATTTTCCCTTATTAAAATAGAGGATAAACTTTTAATTAATTTTTAATAGATTACGTTGGATATAGACCCCCTAAAGCATTGATTCCTCTAGAATTTGTCCTTAGTTATCTTATTTAATCTTTTTAGAATTTCTATTTATATATAATTACAAAGATCTTATGTATCACAACTATATACACATCTATAAATAAAGGTCAGAAGTAGCGATACATATTATTCATCCAGAGTTGTAAATTGTTTCCCACAAAAGTGGAAGCCCATTTTTATTAATGATACCATTGGTGAAAATTAGATAGAATTACATAATTTAACCTTTATATTGGATACTAATTATTATACTCACTAGGTTAAATACCTTAAGAGGTGAGGAGAATCAAGGTATGATAGATTTAAATAATTTCCATTTTGTATCTTGTATGACCATTGAACAATACTCTTTTATCTCCCTCTCTTGGAAATGTATAAACTGAAATTAAATCATTAATGAGACATCTCAGTTTTAATTGGTTCATTTAATGGCATAGTGTTTATTATTAATATTTTTTTTATGAATAAATGTGTGTTATATTATAATATATAATATTATATACATACAAAATATAGAGAAACCAACAATGACATTATTTGATTACTAAATACTATTAAATTAATAAGTAATGAAACCAATTAAAATTCAAAACATTAAAATTGGGGAAAAAATATAACATTGAAAAGCTAAAATGGTAAAACAAGGATCATCCCAAACTACTTGAATAATCACTCCTACTGAAAACACAATAAAAAAAGAAACAAAATATTTATAATCCAATCAACATTATAAAAAATGGAAATATGTAACCTTGAGAGTAATTGAGTTGAACATTAATTGACATAATGAAGTGGTATTTATAGAAGGTAACATAACTATTGGAATAGTAATGTAACCATTGGAATAGTACCAGACCATTAAGAATAGTATCCTGATCATTAGGAATAGTAACATGACCATTGGAGTCATAATTTTACCTCAAAATAATAAATTTTTATATAAATAATATTTATCATGATTAATTTATGTAAATTAAAATTTTATAATGCCTTAAAATAGATATCATGATTAAAAATTTCAATGAAAATATAAGCACATTTTTAAAAAACAGTATTTTAAGGAAATTTATAAAATTATTATTTTTACATTAAAAATTAAAATTAACTATTTTATAATTTTATTTTGATAAAAATTATATCATTTTGAAAATTATCATGTTGAAATTATCAAAGGTTTATTTTTTAGGTAATTTTTTTAAATACTTCAAATTCTAAGTGAATAATAAAAATACATATTTTCACATAACCACTGTATATTAAATTACATAATTCATGATGTAATAATGAATTATTCCATTATAGAACATGATATTCGGACATGGTATATTTTATTTCATAAACTAGTAATTAAGATACAATAAAATTAATTTCTAAACCTAAAAAGAATTTTCTAAAACCTAAATTCAAAAGTGATTACTTAAAATTAAAATTTGTCCTACTGTCCACTATCCTTTTTAATAAACTAATGAATTCAAATTATAAATAGTATTTTAATTCTTAAACCCATTATATAATATTTATATATGATTTATATTCTCAAAAGTTCAATATTACATGTTTTACCTTTGATATATTATTTTATTCATTTTTTATTCGAAAAATACCCCTCTCCTCAAGTATAAATAACCCCTCTACCTTTCCCTATAAAACCATTACAAATAAAAATATTTAAAAAAAATACTCCTTATCATTATCCTTATAATACATAGGGACATTATGGAGAAATCCAACAATAATACTCAAGGGATTTATAGTGTCATACAAGAGAAGCCACATTGTTGAGAGAGTATGTCTCTATTAAATCCTCCCTCTTTTCTTCTTATCATTCTTATTTTTCACAATTAATTTCAAAAAAATATACTATAAAATTAATTATGTAGTATTTTAACATTATATTAATGATTTAAACCTGCCATAATTATCATATTTATGAAAAAAATAAATTTCATACCTCCCTTTCCTGCTCTTTCGACAACATCCCGTTAAAGGTCGATTAACCATCTATAATACATTTCCATGTGAAAAAATGACACAATTATAATTAATTGATATTATAGACTATATATTAGATATAAACATGTAATTATATTTATTATAATCATGTGGAATTATTTATACTAATTTATAAATTAATTTTAATGAAAATAGAGAAATGAAAGAGAAATGATAAATTTTTAATAAAAACATGATATCAAAATGATTCAAATTATTCAATGAAAATTAAAAAATATAATCCAATGATTATAGTTGAT
Organism: Viscum album; assembly: GCA_963277665.1. Taxonomy (NCBI): domain Eukaryota; kingdom Viridiplantae; phylum Streptophyta; class Magnoliopsida; order Santalales; family Viscaceae; genus Viscum; species Viscum album. The sequence continues at coordinate 1,720,299,810 of OY728160.1, read as the reverse complement.
TAATAGTTTTATAAATGGATATAATTAACTTATGGATATTTTTTTTAAGAAATATTAGTTGATTATTTAGGAGGCGTAAAAGTGACGAAATTGGGGAGGAATTGAGGTAAGGGGATTCTTGAACCCAACTCTTTTCAACTGGGTTATTAATCTTTCATGAAATTGTGGGTATTAATACTCCTATAATGTTCCTTAAATATCATTTTGAAATGAATCCCTTTTCTTTTCATGGATATACCTGTTTCCTACTTGATTTAATGAAAAATATAATGATTTTCCAAAATAACTCTTCTTTTTAAAACACATCTTAGCCTCATCTTGAATTGTTTCTTCTCGCTCAAGAATGATGATTCTTATTCCAAATATGTTTTTCCATTTTTCATTTGGGAAAACCAATTTTATTCATAAAATCATGATTTATAATAAATTTATGAAACCCATTCTTTTCCATAGGTTAATTCCTGAATATGATTGTAATATATTCTACATGGCATGTATGATTATGTAAATATTATGATGTGATAGGTGGCCTCGGTATTATATCCCTCCAATTCACTGGGTAATGTGATGTATATCATGAGACAATGAGTATTATGTGTGAATATTATTCCATCTTTATTCACAAATATAATGTTATTATTATGCACATATGTTATGAGTGATGATGATGACATATTTACTAAAAACTATGTGTGGTATTTGACAAATTTGACTCTATGTTTTAGTTTTATGCATTTCCACATTCCATTTCATTACATTATCACATTTCACCATCATGATGTTGATTTTGATACTATGCTTATGATATGATGATGTTGATTATGCTCACCCATGTTATATTGATTAATGTTCCTTATTAATCTTTCTAGGATTTTATCTCAGCCATTTCATTAATGTTTATCCTCAGCTGATTACATGTACTAAGGAGAATAATAGATTTTAGAATTATAAACAAGAAGGATTTAAATAAATGTTTATGTTTTATTATGTAAATTTTATGTATGATCTATATTTTCCCAAGGCCCTAAACCTTTGTATCCTTGATTTTTATTTTTATTATGCTGTTTATATTTAAAATGCTATAATAGTCATGCAAAAAAAGTTGGGTCACCGTAGTTTGTTTTAGAGAACATTTTAGTTAATTATGGAATTAAGATTAGTGAAGATTATTTAAGACCCTTAGGATAAGTACAATGATATTTATACATCCAAAAAGATTTATTTTAGAAAAGGATAAAGATAATGATTCCATAAGATATTCCTTTAGTGTTAATTTCCAAAGAAAGAATAAATTATTTATTCATGCTTTGTTTACTTATGATTTGTTTAGACCATTTATATTTTAGAAAATTGTGGGAACCAAGAGAAACCCAACCAATAAACCATGTTATGGAACATGAAATTATTTTTATAATGACATACCCAATGATATGGGATATGGAGTTCAAAAATTCATGGAAATTCTTACCCAACTATCTCAGGCTATGAAAAATATCTCGAACCACATAGAATTTCTATCCTCACCCAAGAAGGAGAAACAAACAATTGAGTCCTTTATATGTCAATGACGACCAATTTTTAGTGGAAATATCGATCCGATTATCAAATAATAGTGGGTTAAATCAATGGGTAAGATCTTTCTATGGCCCATTATTCTATGAAGGAGAATGTGAATTTTACTACTTGTCATTTAGATGGAGAATCCGATCAATGGTGGGTGTTGACAGAGAACACCAATCCAATGGATGAAATGGAAGAGATAAAGTGGGAAGTAATTAAGAAAATATTAAGTACCAAGTTTTTCCCTTTAAATCTTCAAAAAAATTAGAGAGAGAATTCATAGAGCTAGAACAAATAAAGGTGAATCTGTCACAACTTATGAAGAAAGCATCACAAGGATTATGAGATACAACTTGTGTTTTTTATTAACAATTAATGAAAAATAGTTAGATTATTTATTTGTTCAAAACAAAAACTTCAAAAGGATCTATCTATCTAATACTTTGGGAGTTATGAAGAAGTTTTTCAATGTTCTATCAAAGTAGAGATGGATTTTATAGACTGGTCCCTTGGTTATGGAGATAATAAGAGCATAATGGAGCTTCAAGATGGTGGTTCAAATGAAAAAGGAGGAAACCAGATGCAATTACCCACATGTCAATAATGTGGGAAAAAACATCATAGGAATTTCCTCAAAGGGATGGGAAAATTCATCCAGTTCAAGATAGAATTCCACCAAGGACATGAATCTTAAAGACGCATCAAGAAGATGGCGAACATGATGGAGGAAAGGGGGTATCTCCTAATGCTCCACCAATAGTTCAATGCTTCAACTTTAGGGAGAAATTAAATTATACAAGATAGTTCACTAACCCACGGGTCTTTGAGGGCAATCAACATCATCAACCACTAAAGTCAAAGGAGCAAGGAAAGTATTATTCCACCACTTTGTTGATGTGGAGTGTGAAAATGAATTAATATAAGGTATACATTCTATTCACTAAAAATTGGAAAATGTTTTATTTGATTATGTTTCTACACATTCCTTAATATATTATATTATTTCTAGAGCTGTTGAATCAAAACCTCGATACCTTGAAGTATATATATCTGTAAAAATACCTTGTGGTGAAATCATTAGAACCATAGTGTTCAAATATTTCACTATAAGAATATGTAGGATTATTCTTCTAGGGAATATCATAATAATTCCTTTATTGGAATTCTATGCAATAATTGGCATGGATTATCCCTCATTATGTAGATAACACACTAACTATCATAAATATGAAATATATTTTCATATTCTGATCCATACAATGCGCTTATAAAAATGTAAGGAAGATCATGAATATCCTTCAGAAAATCCAAAAATAGTGTGGGTGTTGATACATTATAAAAAATAATACATTGGATAAATTTTCAAATTGAAGGAAGGTATTAACATGGAGGAGATTACAATTTTTAGGGAAAAAATAGTTGTACTTCCCAAATAGTTACCTATACTTCCCCTAGACTGTGAGGTTGAGTTTTCAAAAGAGATCATACCCAGAGCTATTCCTATCTCAAAATTCCCTTACAGGATGGCCCTAGTCAAACTGGAGGAGTTAAAGAATCTACTAAAAGAGAATTTTGAAAAAGTGTTCATACACTTCAGTGCATCACCTTGTGGTGTGCCAGTGTGATTTACAATGAAAAAGGAAGGATCAATGTGGTTGTGTATCAATTACCATGAGCTCAACTAAATCACAATAAAAAACAAGTATCATATTCCATGGATTACTGAGTTGTTCAATCAATTTTAGAAAGATCAATAATTCTCAAAGGTGGATCTTTGATTTTAATATAATCAATGGAAGGCAACTAAGGAAGATATTCAAAATACTACTTTCCATACATTTTATGGGAACTATGAGTTCATAGTGATTCCCTTCATACATACCAATTCCCTTGTAATGATCATGTATTTGATGAATGGGGTTTTTAGAGACTACCTGGAAATATTTATGGAAGTGTTCATCTAAGATATTATAATTTACAAAAAATATAAAGGAGGGATGTGAAGAAAATATATAGATTGTGCTGGAAACATTGAGGAAGAAGAAAATGTATTCTATGATCATAAAGGGTGAATTTTGGATGAATGAAGTTGCATTCACGGGGAACATGATCACAAGTAAGGGATTTCTGTGGACCCTTCAAAGAAAAAGGAAATTGAGGAATGTATGCGATCCAATAGTGTCATGTAATCCAGTATTATTATTTATCTTAGTTGGGTACTAATAATTTTTATTAGAAATTTATCACAATGTTCTGACCCTCTAAATAATTCAACACGAAAAGGGGTAAAGTATGTATAGATGAATGAATATGAGGAATGATTCATGGAGCTTAAGAAAAGGTTATTCACTAAACTTGTAATCACACTACCAACAATTAGAGAAGGTTTTTTGATATTAAAATATGCTTCAAATAAAGGTCTGGGTTGTGTACTCATGCAGAATTATAAAGTGATACCTTCACCTCATGAAAGTTAAAGATCCTTGAGAAGAATTGCATGATATCGATTTATCAATTGTGATATTTTATCTAAAGATTTTGAAGAACTACCTCTATGGTGAAAAGTGTTAAATATATACTGATCATAATATTATAATGTATATATTCACACATAAAGATCTCAACATGCATCAAAGAAGATGGTTAGAGTTAATCAAGGACTACGATTGTTCAATTCACTACCATCTGGAAAAGGTGAACAAGGTACTTGATGCACTTATAAAAAGAATAATCTACTACTCTATTGATGATGGGGATTGAGACAGAACTTATCTTCATGGATATGAAAAGAATAGATCTTGAAATCAGAATGGTATGGGATACATCCTACCATGCCCAAACAATTTCCCAACCATCCATGCAAGAGAGGATCACATAGGCACAAAGGATGATCTAGATCTACACAAAAGAGAAAGTAGTAAAGGAAGGGATGCAACATGAGTCCCAAATTGATGAGTATGGTGTTATTTAATTTGGAACTAGGATTTGTGTTCCTTAATTACCTGAGATAAAGAAGAAACTACTAGATAATATTGATAGATCATATTTCTGTATCCATCCCAGAGGTACCAAGATGTATTGTGATCTTTATGATCACTTTTGGTGGGAAAACATGAAGAAATAGAATATGGATTATATCTCAAGTTTCTTGGTATGTAATCAAGTTAAAAAAGAGAGATATAATTCCAAAGGGCTGATGAACCCATTGCCTATACCCACATGGAAATATGATAATATCACTATGGGATTTATCATTAGTCTCTTAAATACATCCAAAGGAAAAAATGTGATATAGGTTATGGTGGATCCAATCACCAAGACATCCCACTTCATTCTTATTCAGGAATATTTCTCTCTTGAAAAAATTTCCAAGATATATATGAAGGAATTGGTGAGACTACATTGGGTTATACTTTCAATCATCTTTGATCTTGATCTAATGTTCACCTCTAAATAATGGAGAAGTCTTAAACATTATTTGAGTAATGAATTGAATTTTAGCATGACCTATCACCCCCAAATTTATTACATATCTAAAAGGACTATATAGGTTCTTGAAGAAATTCTAAGAGCCTCCTAAATGAAATTTAAAGGAGGATGATATTAGAATCACCCATTGGTTGTGTTCTCATTTAATAACAGCTTCCACTAAAGAATTCAAATGGATCCATTTGAAGATCTATATAGGAAGAGATGTATAACTCCATCTTGTTGGGATGAAGTTGGGGAATAAAAGCTTCTTCGACCTGATCTGGTGTATGAAATGATAAAGAATGTTCAAGCCATACAACAATATATAAAATCATATCAGAGTTATAAAAAGATCTATAATGAAAACATTAAAGGGATGTTGAGTTTGAAGTTATAGAAAAAAATTTCCTTTGAATATCACCATGTAAGAGAGGCATGTGGTTTGTAAGGAAATGGATTCCTTTAACAAGTTACATTGTCCGATTTTATATTCTAGAGAATATAGAAGTAGTGGACTACCAAACTTCACTTCCACCAAGTATGGATCAAGTTCATGATGTGTTTCACATATCACTCCTAAGGAAGTATATAACTGATCCATAAAATATACTAAATCTAGAGGTGGTACAACTGAAGAATGACCTCTCATATAAAGTGTAGGCAGTGAAAATCATGGACCGTAGAGATAATGTTTTATGCAATAAGAAAAATTACCCTGTAAAAAGTGTTGTCTAGGAACTACAAGTATGAAGAGGAAACATGGTAATTAGAGGAAAAAAATGAAAAATAAGCACCCTCATCTATTATCAACTAAGAATATGAGTAGAGACATATGGGATTAAATTTCTAAAGGGGGAATAATGAAATAACCTATTTTTATTAGTAATATTTTTTTCCTAAAAAAATATGTGTTGTATTATAATATATAATGTTATACACATACAAAATATAGAGAAACCAACATGGAATTTATTTCACCACTAAATACTATTAAGTTAATCAATAATGAAACCAATTAAAATTCCAAACATTAAAACTAGATAAAAAATAAAATAGAAAAGTTAAAATGGGAAAATATGGGTCATCTTAATATACTAGAATCATCACCCACTACAGACACTATAGAAAAGGAAAAAAACCTTAGTAAACCAATCAATATTATAGAAAATGGAAATATAGAACTTTCAATGTAATTGAGATAAATATCAAGTGAAAAAATTAAGTGGTATTTATAAGAAATAATGTGACTATTGGAATAGTAACTTTTCCATTTGGAATAGTTACCTAACCATTGGGAATAGTTACCTGATGGTTGGAATTGTAATTTTACCTCAAGATGATAAATTGTAATATAAATAATATTTATGATGATCTATTTATGTAAATAAAAATTTTATAATTCCAAAAAAATAAATATCATTTTTAAAAACCTCAAAAAATATTAGTACATTTTTAATAAACAGTATTTTAAAGTATTTTATAAAAAAATTAATTTTATATTAAAAATTAAAATTACATATTTTAGAAATTTATTTTGATAAAATGAATATAGTTTTGGAAATCATAACATTGAAATTATTTGAGGGTTGTTTTTTGTTTATTTTTTAAATACGTCAAATTTCAGGTGAAAAATAAAAATACAGTTTTTTACATAACCGATTTATCTTAAATAACATCATTCTTGATGTAATAGGGATATAATACTTTCAAGAACTTTATGTTCAGGAATTATATATTTTATTTCATAAATGGGTCATTAAAATAAAATAAATTTAATTTCCAAACTAAAAAGAACTTTCCAAAAACTAAAGTGAAAAGTGATTCCTTAAAATATTTTTTTTTCATTATTTCCAATTTCCTTTTTAATAAACTAATTAATTTTAATTATAAAGGGGATTTAAAGTTTTATACCCATTATATTATATTTATATATGATTTATATTGTAAAAATTACTATTATATTTTTTACCATTGAAATATTATTTTATTCAATTTTTTATTCTTAAAATACCCCTCTCCTCATGTATGATTAACCCCTCTCCCTTACCTTGAAAACCCTATCCTCCCACCCATTAAAAAGCCCAAGATCCTCCCAAATCTTCCATTTCAAGTCCCTTAGAATACCTAGGGAGATTTTGGATCAATTTAACTCCAATCATCAAGTGTGTTATAGTGTCGTACAAGATAAGCTACACCAGAGATAGAGTAAGTATCTATTAACACTTCCCTCTTTTCTTTTTCTCTTTATTAATTTAAAAGTTACCAATTAAGATATTTGTATAATTTATAGGGAGAGGGGTGAACTAGTGAAACTTTTTCTTTTTTGTTTTCTTACAATTGAAACAACCTTATCCTCTTGTTAAATATTTCATTCCCTATAGAAAAAAATTCAAATACATATCGACAGGAAAAAAAATATTTACAAGGTTCATTATTAAATAATAATATCTACATACTTGGAATGGTTTGGATATTATCTAATATGAAAAAAATCCTCTAGAAAAAATCCTTTTTTTTGGATTAAAATGATTAGGATATACCCTTTCACTCATGCAGCACTTTGAGGATAATATAATTGTGCATGTGGAACATCTAGCACAATTGTGGAAAAATAGTTATTTTGTAACAAAAAATATTACCTGTGCTTCTCAATAAACTTCCACAAATGTATTCCATGAAAAACAATCTTCAGTTTATTACCCATAAGCTGGTACGAACTTCCTAGATGTTTTTAAGGAAAACATAGTCCAGTTTTCCTAGTATGTTTTTCCGAGTCTAATTATTCCAAGTATGATTCTCTCAATAAAATTCTTCCTAGTATGATTTTACTTGTATGATTCTTTCATGTACGAAATGAATATAACTTTGTTCAAATATAGTAGAGAAAAATTGACACCACTTTTATTCTAAGCATGGAAAAATCAGTCTGATTCTTCCCAATATGATTCTAAAAGTACGATCTTCCCAATATGATTATTCCATATACGAATCTTAACGATACGATTTTCCCAATATGATTATTTGGCTCATTATGATGATCGTATAAATACATTGAAAAGAATAATATGATGGTTATTTGAGTATGATGATCACTAAATATGATGATCAGCTGAATAATGTTGTGATATTGTCTCTTCTCCTTTCACTTTAATCCATTGAAACTTATACCACTTATCACAATAAGGAAAACTTCTTTATCCCTTATAAAGTAGGATATTCTATCTCTTATCATGAACAAAACATATGTCAGATAAATTACACTGTAATTTTTACCTTTTATAGGTGCCCTGAAAAGATTTGGGCGGGATTCTTAAAAATGTTTCCTACTCATCCAAATTTCCGTGAAATTCAAACTTCCTTCAATTTCAAACGGATTTATGACTTCATCCAAGATTCTAAACTATTCTCTAACTTTATTGAAACTTATTACAACTTCATATCACTTATGATTTCTTTTGAAAACTTTAGTTCAATTATAATTTTCCATTATGATTTCCCAATATTATTTTTCTCATTAAGAAATCCTAGTACGATTTGTTCAATATGATTTCTTCAAAATAAATTCATTAGTAAGAACTTTTTTTCCTCTTCCTCACCAACATATTTTTATCCCTGATCCTCATCAACATCTTTTTTTTCTTAATCCTCATCAATATGTTTAACTTCCTGTGCCTCATAAACATTTTTTCCTTCATAAAATTTAGCTTGTACCATGACTTCTTTAATTATTTTCAATAAATTAAAGATCATTTTTAGCATCATCTAATTCATAATGGAAAGTGTTTTAACTTACCAAAACTCTAGAGACCATATTTATTTCCCACTTATCTTGAATATAATTTTCTAGAATCCATTTGGTTTGAATACGATAAACATATTTATGATCATAATGATTAAGATTAGGATGAATACAATCTTGGACACCCTTTTCTATTTCTGTCCAGATTTGATCAATAGAAATATGATTGGAAGAATTTTTTTCAGTCCCCCTTTCTTTCATCATGTTTGCAACACAAGATTTACAAATACCTATGATTTATAAGAACTCCAATATTTGAAAATCATCAACACATTTTTATGGATCCAAGTTGAATCAAATTATAATATATACCTCATTATAATCTCCCCCCATACTACACTAGAGGTGAGTACAATCATAACCATATAACTTATTCTCATTATAATGAACATTCTTAAAAAACGAGTTCAATATTTTTAAAAAATAATTTGGGAGTCTGATTTTCAACTTTTACAAAATTAGTTGATTTATATTCTTGGAAAACAAAAGACTATAAACTTGTAAAAAAGCTTCATTAAACTTCCAGAAACCTTCTCCATCCAACATATCCCCAGAAATTTACCCAATTTGATTTTTTTGTCAACCTAGATTCATAAATCACCGAACTATATAACCTTAAGATATGGATTACTTATTAATAATTATAAGCCTACCTGGGCTAATTAATTTTATGAAATTAGAATTATTGACAAAATAACAATACTGTCTAAAAGTAGTGATTATGAAACTTCCTCTACTTTCTTCATAACTTTTTCTTCCTCACTTTTATCATCCTTAAATTTTTCTTCCATGGAATAATTTTTTCCCTAAAACCACTCCAAAAAATAGTTAGAATATTTTAAACACAATAATATGCTAGATTCATAGCTTACCCATAACTTCCCCTTTTTTACATGCCTTTTAGGGATAGATTTATGAAACAATTCAATTCTCCCCCTTGAAAACACTATCTAAAGGGATGATGAGAGAGGGGATAGAAACATATACCTCAACCTTGATGAGAAATAATTTTTATTCCCATGGTCAACATCAAATAAGAAAAATATTCTTTTAGTAAAGGTTTTGTGAAAATGTCAGCATCTTGTTCTGATGTTGGAAAATATTCCAGATTCAATTCATTTTTCTCCTTATGTTCTTTGATGAAATGATATTTTATATCAATATGTTTTAATCGAGAGTGCTGAACCAGATTCCAGGTGGGATTGATTTTACCCTGATTATCACAACCCTAGAGCAAGGATAACTTCACTTCAAAAATTAAGTCTTCTAATTGAGTTTTCATCCACATACGTTGAGTAGTGGATTTAGTGGAAGTAGCATTTTTAGCATCAGCCATACTAAGCATTTCTGAATTCAATTTCTTTGAATTTTTACTAACACAATTCATCCCCAAAAAGAATACTCCCCCGGATGTGGATCTTCTATAATCAACATTTCCTACCCCATCAACATCTTAATACCCAAAAAAATCAATACCTTTTGAGATGTCATACCTAATTCCAAAATTTATTATTCCTTTAATGTAACTAAGAATTCATTTTACTATAACTAAATGAGATTATTTAGGAGGACTTTGAAATCTAGCACATAAAGTTACAACATAAAAATGTTGGGTCTTGAGTTAGTCAAGTACAACAAACTTCCTATCAGATTCTAAAATTCTTTGTGATCATCTTCTTTTCCTTATCCATCATTTGTAAACTTTTTTCACACTGCAATTAGTGTAGAAACATGTTTTTAGTTTTCCAGGATGAACCTATTAAGAAGTTCCTTAACATAAGTTTATTATGAAAAATATATTTCATCTTCTGTAAAATTTGTAACCCAAGAATGAATTTCATTTCTTCCATCATGGACATTTCAAATAACATTTTTACCTCTTCAAAAAATCATTCACAACTTCTTTAATCATTAGTAAAAAAGATAATATCATCGACATAAAAAATTACGATGAGGGAATTATCTTAACTTTATCTTATATAATGATTACTATAAAAAATTCCTTTATTAAAGCTCATATTCCTTAAAAAAGCATCCGATTTGGAATACCATGCTCTCAGATCTTTTTTAAGCCCGTAAAAATCCTCTTTCAATATGAATACATAGCTTTCATCTTTTCCCAAAAAAAATCCACAAGGTTGTTCAATGTAAATTTCCTTATCAAGATCACTATTCAAGAATGTGGATTTAACATCCTTTTGGAAGCTCTTGTAGCCTCATTGTACAGTAATATCAAAAAAATTATGATTTTTTAAATTATTTCCAATAGTGAAAAGGTTTCATAAAAATCAATACCTTCAATTTGTGAATACCCTTTTCACACTAATCGTGATTTGTTTCTTATCACTTCACTTTATTCATTCATCTATTTATGGAAAACCCACTTTGTGGAAATAATGTTTTACAAGTTCATAGATATAATTCTTTTCAATCTAATAAAACTCTACATTCATGGCCTGAACCCATTCCAGATACTCAAATCTTCTTTTACACCATTATTCTCAACTTTTGTATAAAAATAAGTATAGGTAATAGAATATTTCTTATTCTTATTTTAACCTTCTAATATTGATCACTAATAATATTCTGAGCTTCCACTTGTTTGCTCAGCCTAGGATGTTATATTTGAGTATCTTCCTCCTCCCTAGAAATTGATGAGTCTGATTCTTCTTCTTGAGTTGGATTATAATTGTCTATATCCTTATGAAAATTGTTTTCTTTATCATGCTCAACCTCCTGATTTTCCTGATTATGTTTGTCTTCTTCATCACTTTCAATAAATTTAACCTAAATAGATTCAACAATTCTTCCAGTTTCATTTTTGACACATCTATATCCTCTTACTTTCATTGCATAATTAATAAAAATTTCAGCTTTACCTTTATGTTCAAATGTTCCACAATTTCCCCATTTCTTTTTTATAATACATAGAATCGCAAAAACTCATAATTTTTTAAAACATTGAGTTTTTTCATAAAAAAATTAATATAGAGTCATACCTAATAATGTTATCTAAAAACATAGGTTTTGAATATAAACATTAGTACTCATGGCTTGTCTCCAATAGTAATGAGAACCGCCGTGTTCATGTAACATGGTTCTTCCCATTTCAACTAAACATTAATTATTTCTTTCAGCAACCCCATTTTGTTAAGGAGTGTATGAGGAACTATACTCATGAAAAATTCCTTTCTTCTCTATGTAATTTTCAAAATATTCACTTCTTTATTCACCACCATTGTCAATTCTCAATTTCTTCATAGAATACTCACATTCTTTTTTAGCTTTCCTTCTAAAACATTTAAACATTTTCCCAGAATATGATTTATGTTGGATATAAATAACACAAGTAATGTGAGTAAAATCACTAATGAATTTGATGAATTACTTTTCTATATTTTTTGATTGTTTTATCATTGGCCCACAAACATCAGAATGAATCAACTCCATGGGTTTTTTTAAATAAATCCAAAATTTCTTGTGCACTGAATTTCTAATATTTGTTTTCTAGAAAATAGTAAAATACAAATCCCTTCTTCTTGGAAAATTAGGAATGTATCAGACACTATCTCCATTTGACACCATTCTCATGTTTCTTTGACACATGTTTCCCAGGATTTTATGCCACAATTGATTATTTTACACCATATTCAAGTAATGTGAGTTTTTTATTTCACCAACCTCAAAGAAGTTTCCTTTTGTGCGTTGGACTCTTGTAAATGTATTTTCATATTTTTCACTTTTCAAAAAAAACCATATGTTCTGAAGATAAAATTTCTAGCGTCATATTTTTTTTAAACACTTATCAAATTGTGTTTCATCACATCAACATACAAATCCTTCTTGAATTGCATCTTTTCCTTCCCAATGATGGCTGATCCAATACCTTTGATTTTCAAGGATTCATCATTTTTAAATTTAATTGTTCATTATTTAAAATCATTCAAATTATTTAAAAACATAAAATATCCTGTCATATGATTATAAAAACCAATATTAGGATTCCAAGGTCATTATCCTTTTGATGCTTTCAAAGCGATTTCAACAACAAGAGATTTTTATTCTTCCTTTTGTTTCTTCATTTTAAGTATCCGAGAATTATTAATAAACTTTTTTTGTCACAGTAACAAAATAAGACATAATTTTTAAAGGTGTCTAGGTTTTTTACATCATTCAAAAATAATTTCTAGGGTTTGGAACCAATTTTCAAACTTTACTCCAACCTTTTTAGGTTTCTTCAAAACAATCATTTCTAACTTCTTTCTTTGTGGGAGTTGAATCCCCCTCAACCTTTTTCATTCATAACCTATGTAATATTATTGTTTTTTGTTAAACCAACAAATACTTTCCATATGTATGAATACACCAAAATACCAATAGTATCTATAGAAACAGTATTTTCCTCTGAAACATCCATACTGATCATAATTGGGAATATAGTTGTCAACCACCGTCTTATATTTTTTTTATGAGCCACCAAACATTTATTATGAATACGAGACTTCCTTTTTATTTTCATATTTATGGGAACTATATGTATTGGAATCCTTTCCAAATTCAGAATGTTTCAAAACATTTTTGAACTTAAGATTATTTGAGACTTCTGAATTCCCAACTTTGTTAGTCTTGGACACATACATGACTTTTCATGCTTTCTTATTTTCAGAATCAATTCCATCATTCTTATCAACCATTGAAGGCATATTTTTTTTACCCTTATCTAGTTTCTTCTTTGAATTAATTTCAACAAATTAGTAAATAGAGGCTTTGAAACCTATATTTCTCTACTCATATTTGGAAATATTTTATTGGGAAAGTTCTAACTCTTCTTCTTCTACCTTCAACTTCACCTCAAAATGATTAGTACAATTCTTTTCTTCTTCAAGATATTTCTTCAAATCCTCAATCTCTTTCACAAGCATTTATTTATCATCAAAAATAATTTCTTGATTATTTCATGAATAATATTCATCTTCCAACTTCTTGTTTTTCTTCTCAAGTATTCTAATATTTCTCAGAAATTCTTTTAACTATTATTTCAAATGAAATTAATGCTTAGTATCTTTTTCTTAAAAACTATTGCTTCGAAACTCTTTATCATTCACTATTGTAATAAATTTACTTTCAACACCATACTCAATATAATTTTTAAATTCATCATCACTGACTTTTTATTTCATTATTTTAGGACAATTAGATAAAAAATTCATAATGGATCCACTTTCAAAACATTTGAAAGGATGTTTCCCTTTATATTTATCTATACATCTTTTCAAATTTTAAAAAAACAAGGTTAAAATATTATCAAAATTTTTACATAACTCATTTTCAAAATCGGATGCACCAGATTCATATTCCATAAGAATATTCTATGACTTCACTTTCTTAGTAGCCTTGAAATAAATTTATCTATAAAATATTCATTTGATTTTCATATCTTTCTCTCTTATCATTTCATAAATAATGAAAGTGCTATGAAAATCATCTAGAGATAATGTTATGGGATCTCTGTATTCTAGTGAAGAAACTTTTTCATCAAACTTTTTGAGAAGTATTCATAAGATTCTTTCAAGGATTTTAGAATCATCTAACTTTTCACAATGATATCTAATAGTGTTGACTATGTCATTCACCCTAGTAAATAATTCTCTAATAGATTCACATTCACCCATCTTTAAATCATCATAATCCAATCCCAAGATTGGTAATTTTTCCTTCTTTACCTTTTTATTTCATTCATATATGTTTTTCAATTTATCATATATACATTTGGTTATGGAAACACTTTTCAACCTTGAGAATTAACATTCATAAAATGGTGATCATAAGGAATTCTTGTCCCTTGAAACATTATCAAGATTATTCTTATCAACATTTGTAAGAAGTGATTTATCATTAATTGGGGGAAAACCATCTGTTGTAGCCTAAAGAACATCATATCCAACATACATAAGATAATGCAACATTCTATCTTTCAAGATATCATAATTCATACCATCTAAAACCTAAGTACCTTTAATGTTTACAAAATTCAAATTCTCTATCAGAAAAGAATAGCCAAAGGGAAAATGCCACAAATAATAGTTTAAAGTGCTAAATTTGGATATTTATATCACTAAGAGGGGGAGGGGTGAATCAATTATAATTTTTCTTTTTATGTTTCCTTTCAATGGAAACAATATTAACCTCATATTAAATGTTTCTTTCCCTATTAAAAACAATTCAAATACACACCCATAGGAACATAAGTATTTTCAAGGTTCACTGTTAAATTAGAATAACTATGTCCTTAGTATGGTTTGGAAATGATCCAATAACACACAGTCCACTAGAAAAAATCTTTTTGTGAGGAATATAATGAGTAGGATATACCCTTTCACTTGTGTAGAACTTTGAAGACAATCCAATAGTAAATGTGCACCCTGTAGAACAATTGAGGTAATACAATGATTATGTAACAAAACATGTTACCTATGATTCTCAATAATCTTCCAAAAAAATATTCCTTGAAAAAAAAATCATAAATTTCTTACCCAGAAGTCGGTAAGAACCTACTATACTTTTTTAAGGAAAACTTAGTCTGATTTTTCAGTAAGTTTTTTCCTATTTGATTCTTTTAAGTACGATTATCCTAATACAGTTCTTCCCATTATTATTTTCCCTATCCAATTCTTCCTGGTACAGAAAACATATAACTTTTTCAAAATATGGTAGAGAAAAATCAGCACCACTTCTATTCTATGTACAAAAAAATCAGTTCGATTCTTCCAAGTATGATCTTCCCAGTATGATTTTCCCAATATGATTCTTCCATGTATGATTATTTCCAATATTATTTTATCTATTTGATTCTTCCCAGTACAGAAATCCCAATACAATTATCTAACCTGATATGATGATTATATGAATACAATGACATGAATAATAATATAGTCATCTGAGTATGATGATCACTGAATTTGATTATTAGTTGAATAACATGGTGATCTTGTATCTTACCCTTTCAATTCAATCCATCGAAACTTATATAAATTTTCATAATACAAAAATATTCTTTCTCTCCATATAAATTTAGAGCTTATCTCTCTTACCATGAACAGTACATCAGTCATATAAAGTACACAATATTTTTTTCCTTTTATATTTTCCCTAAATATATTATGGAGGGATTCTTAAATTGGTTTCCCACTCAAACAAATTTCCCTAAAATTCAAACTTCCTTCTATTTCTGGTGGGTTTATGAATTCATCAAATCTTCTAAACAATTATAGATCCATTTTTAAACTTATAATTACTTCATATCAATTATAAATTCTTTAAAAAACATCATTTAGATTCTAATTTTACATTATGATTTCCCATTTATATTTTTCCATTATGAAATACAAGTACAATTTGTTCAGTATGATTTCTTTAGTACGAATTCTTCTGTATAGAATTTTTCTTCATCTACCTTTGCAACATATTTTTCTTTCTGAGATTCATAAAAACCGTTTTCTTCTTGATCCTCATCAAAATATTTTCCTTCTTGATCCTCATCAATATCTTTTCCTTAAAAAACTTCAACTTGTATCATGAAATCCTTCAAGATTTTGAATATATTGAAGATCAGTTTTAGCATTGTATAATTTACAATGGAAATTATTGAAACATCCCAAAACTTCAACAACCAACTTTCTTTACAACTCATCTAGAATATGAATTTCCCAGATTCATTTGGTTTGAATATGATAAACATGATTATGATTAACATGATTATGATCAGGATGAATACAATCTCCAACAAACTTTTCTCTTTCCATCTCGATCCGACCATTCTGAATATGATTGGAATCATTTTTTTCACTCCACCTTTCTTTAATTAAGATTTAACCACATGTTTTTCAAACACTTGGGATTTTGGATAACTACAATATCAACAAAGAATCTTCAAATTTTTATCAGATCCATACTGATTCATTTTACAATTTATTCCTCCTTACGATCGTCTCCCATTCCAAAACTGAGGTGATTCCGATAAGAACCAAATAGATTTCTCTCATTACAATGAACTATCTTAAACAAAGTTAGTATAATGTTTTCTGAAAAAAATTTGTGATTCTTATTTTAAAATTTTACAAAGTTATATTATTTATCTTCTTTGACCAAAAAAGATAACAACCATGTAAACAAAACTCCTTAAACATTGAAAAACCTTCTCTATCCAACTTGATCCCATCATATTTTTACCAATTAATTTCAAAATAATATACTATAAAATTAATTATTCAGTAACTTAAAATTATATAAATGTTTTTAACCTAATATAATTTTAATATTTATTACATATATAAATGTCATAACTCCCTTTCCCTCACTTTTGACAATGTCCCGTTAAAGGTCGATCAACCACCTACAGAGACATTTCCATGTCAAAACATATAACCATCATCATGGATGAATATTATAAACTATATATAATATATAAAAATTTAATTATATATATTATAATCTTCTATAATTAATTATACTAATGAATAAATTACTTTGAATGAAAATAATGAAATCAAACGGAAATGAGAATTTTTTTAGAAAAAATGATATCAAAATACTTGAAATTATTAAATTGAAATTAAAAAATATAATCCAATGATTATAATTTATAAATATTAGTATGAATGATTATAATTAAATTCTAGAATAATGTTTGAATAAATATACATTTACCATCTAGGAGGCATAAAAGCGATGAAAAAAGAATGAATTAAGGTAATGTGTTTCTCAAGCCCAACTCCTTTTCTTTGGGGTATCCCTATTCCATGACATATTTGGTATGAATACTAATATAATAATCCTTAAATATCATTTCAATATTCTTTAATTTTATTTTCTTGGATATAAATTTTTCTTAACTGATTTTATGAAAAATTCAAATATTTTAAAAAAGAAAACCTCTTTCCAAAACATACCATCGAATCCCCTTGAGTTGTTTCTTCTTCACTGAAGAATGATATTTCTTATACCAAATATGTTTTTCCCTTTTTTTAATCTGTAATCCCATGTATATTTATGAAATTATGATTCATTAAATCATTATGAATCCCATTCCTTTCCATGGGTTAATTCTTGAATATGATTTTAATACATTCTATGTGACACGTTTTATTATGTAAATATTATGATGTGATGGATGGGCCCGAAATTATATATCTCTCCAATGAATTGGGTAATGTGATGTATATCATGATATAATGTGTACTATTTGTGAACATGATTTGAGCTTTGTTCTCAAATTAAATTTTTTTATTATGAACATATGATATGCATGATCATGATTCCATATTTGTTCACAACTATGTGTTCTTTTTGACAACTATGACATGGTGTTTCATTTTTATCCATTTCTACATTTAATTCCATGATTGAATTTTACCTTCATTAAGTTGATGTTGATCATCTTCTTCTGATATTATGATGATTATTATACTCACCCATGTTATTTTGATTTATGTTCCTTATTCATCCTCTTATAAGGATTTATAATCAACCCCTTAATTAATGTATATCCATAGGTTATTACCTTTAATAAGGAGAATGAGAGATTTTAGAAGGATAGCGAAGAATTATTTCAATAAATGTTTGTGTTTTTTCATGTAAAATTTATGTATGAGCCTAATTTTTCTAGTACAATAAACCTTTTTACCCAAGATTTTTAGTGTTATTTTGTTGTATATCTTTAAAATGATTTAATAGTCATGAAAGAAAATGTAGGGTATTTATAGTTCACACTTAACTATTCTAGTCCAAAGATTATACAATGGAAATATTATAATGTACCAATTCCACTATAGAGTACTATTGTTAAAATGTTTTGAGAGAAATCACTATCCCTCCTGGTTCACTAGCAATCACACTTTGATGTCTTACAGCTCTATCAACCAAAGTGTGCACACTGATCCTCTAGAATATACTTTTATTTTTCTAAATTAACTTCTATTTGGTTTACACATATGTAATTTTATCATGAATATTCTTTTTTATCCATGAGATTAAATCCTCCTTTCCATGTAAGATTTTTTCCATTGAAAAATCGACTAAGAAATTTTCCTCTTCTAACACAATTTATTGTTCACCGTTTTACGGAACCACATGATGTATTATGTGATCTACCTCACATATTTTCCTTTCCAAAAATTCCTCACATAGTCACTATTTACCACATTATTCCTTTTGTAGACTAGTTCTATGTACTATAAACTTATACAGCATTATTATGCGGCCGAAATTCAGGTATTTTATCACATGGTCACTATTTTACACATAATACTAATTATGGTGTGATTCTAAAAACTCCCTTATATAGATTATGTTCACTACATAACACTTTATAACATTGTATAAATTCAAGAAAATTAAATCCCATCATTAACTTGTGCTCAATATAAATGAAGTTATTGTAAGGACCTCATATAGGTAAGGGATTTGAAAAATATGATAATTAAAATATTATTGTTCTCTTATTTACAAAAACCCAAACAGTCAAAATTCTTTTTACCTTCTAACAATGAATAAAGACCATCATTTTCCCTATGTTTTTATAACCAAAAAATAATCATACACTAGGAAACATCACCACCATTAAAACCTTATTCCAGGAAACCACTGGATATTTTTCTACTATAATTTGTTAGTAATAAAAATAATCCAAAAACTCTAAAATTTAGATGGGGGGGGATCATTTTTACCAATAATATGAAACTAAGAGTGGTTAGAAAAATTTCCTTGATCATATACTACAATAATTTCTTATTCTATTATAACCATTGGACCTTAGTATGAAATTCACTCTTCTTTAGATTGTTCCCCTCAGTTAGGTATGAGAGGCTAAAAAGAAGTGTTATGACTATTATATTGCATTTTTTATGAAATTATATATTAATATTGTTCAATAATGTCCAATATTTTCCATCCAGAGATAGGTATTCGCATTTTCTTAGAATATTGATCATATTATTATGATTAAACTATTTTTATTCCATGGTAATCATTTATGATTTTATTGCATTGATTTATTTTTTATTTAGTTATTATTATTATTATTAACTCTTGATTTCAGATGCCCCTTTTTACTAAAATAATGAAAGGAACTAATTTTAATAATAAAATGGATTTTAATACATATTATATTTTTTAAAGGATTATTTAAATTCTCTTCCTTTCACCTAAAATTTTAAAAAATATTTTCCATTTTAATTTATAAGTCCAAACATTAAGGTAAAAATTTTTTTCAGCACACTTATACATGTATTTTTAAAATAAATTCAAAATGGATCATTCCTTAAAGATTAAGAATGTTTCATGGTGGGTAGTGACCTACTTGTTATTTTTCTTCTTACACCTATATCATATTTTATTTCCAAGTCTCAGTTTAAATTCGGATCAACTAGGGAGTATTTACTGTTTTGGGACTGAATGGTGAATCATGTACTCACATAGAGCTTATTTTACTGTTTTATTTTAGTTTTTTACATATCTCATTATCCAAATCAACCAATCCTATTTTCTTTTTATATAATGGGTGGTGTTTATACATGTGGATTTATGGTGGTTGAATGAAGTGGGGTTGTTTCTTAAGGGGGATTTGGTGGTGAGTGTGAGTTATTTGTGCATTATTTTATTTTATATATACTTTTTTGATTTTTCTTGGGCATCAAATATATGGGAGCATAATGATAAAATTTTGATAAAATCCACTCTTAAAATTTTATTTATTTTATTGGTGTAATCATTTCTACTATATTTTTTTGATGCTCTCATGTTTGTTTCTAACATGTGGGAAATGAGAATGCCCCACGAGCCTTTAACTAACTTGGTAAGGTGTCTAATGGAGAGAAAACATGGGACATTTTGGAAAAAAATGGTATTAGAGAACCCATTTTTCATTAAGTAGTAGAAATAGACTTGAAATAGGGGTTTCAAGACTCAAGAGTTAAGTGCATAAAGGGTCTTAACAACTCTTCTCTTATTTGAGCCTCTTTTTACTAGGGGATGTTGGGTTGTGTGCAATTTATTTTGATATATATTTTTTATTTATGAATTTAATTTGATTATGATTGATGGAAATGATGATTTATGGGTTGAAAAGATAATTTTTACATGTTTGGGGTGAAAATAGAAGTGAAACTAGAGTCCAAAATTAGTTAAAAGGCATAAAAACCATATGCATCTTATGTGAATGGCTCCCTAAATCTCTTAGTGGTTCTATATTTTTTTCTTGGCCTACCAACCTATACAGGCAAGTGATGTATGAATACTAGCCCACTGAAACTTTAATAGTGGATTTGTTTATAGATTTTAAATTCCTCTGAGTTTTTTTGTAAATATCTATTTGATAAAATAATGGGGAGTTCTATGGTGTATTTTTTCTGCGGATTTAGTTTTTATAGGGACTTAAAATAGAAATTTGGTCTCAAAATAATAGAATATAGTTTTGAATTTTATAACATGGATTTCAAAGAGGGGTTTTAACGAACATGACGTTTGTGAAAATAATTATTCTAAATTATTATTATATATACCTATATTTTTTAATGTTTTTTAGTGGGATTTATTGTGTTTTTAAATTTAAATATTAAAATATGAAATGAATCAAAAGTAGAAATTTTAAAACACCTATTTTTTTTAATAGATGACGATATTTTGATAATTATAATGTGATATTCATAAAGGTTTGTGATTTTTTTTTGAATATATATGTTAATTTTGATAAAATTGGGTGTGTAATTTTTAAATGATTTAAAAATAAATTCTTTATTGTCAAATAAATGTGTTTTATCCTTTGAATTGTTATTTTATTTGGGGTTTGCAATGATTGTATGTCATTTGAGTTGGAAAATTTTAATGGGTTATACTCTTTAATTATTTAAACAATGCATCTTAGTAAAGACTCATTACTTTGGGGATTCCTTTCGAATTTTGTATATTATGATGTGAGTGAAAAATTTCCCTTTTTTGTCATGTTTATACTATAGGTGGAGTTTTAGGTCAACATTATTCTTTTATTTTGAAAGGGTAGGTGTCTTAGTTTTCCAATGAAAAATTTTCTATCAATTTTGGGTATATAACGCTTTCTTATTTTAAATTCTATCTGATGTCACTTTGAGTTAAATATTAATACCCAATGTGGGTTTAGTTAATTGAGGTCTAATAACCATGATTTAGGTGTAAGTATGAGAGAGAGATTAATCAGGATGTCCATTGTTTTTTTATCTCTTCAAACACTCTTATTCCTTTTGAAATTTGACATATCATTTTGGGATATTATATACCTTGTGCTTATTTAGAGATTAAATCAAGGTTATATTGGATTATGAATATTCCATTGGATGAAAAATCTATTTGATCATTTATGATTGGAAGTCAGTTTTTTTATCATGCAGATTCTTTAGAATGATTTTACTCTTTTTCTCAAGCAACAAATAACATGAATTTGAGTATTATTGTGATTCTAACTGGTGAAAATATATGAATATAGATATGTGAATAGAGTTGGTTAGTTGAGTTCTAGTTCTAAACGTGATCTTGTCACTTTTCATTCCCTAAACAAGGTTTATATTTGTTATCCCTCAGTTGGAGAGGATGCTGAAATCTGATCTTAGTAGTGTTTTATTTTGGGGAACTTAAACCATAGTGTCTATGGTTTGGATATTTCATTTGTAGTTGATGGATTCTTTAGGTTTGGAAGGTTGTGGTCTAAATCCTTCTATTTTTTCCTTTACTTGGTTTGTTGAAATGAGGGGTTATTTCATTATAATTTCTATCCAAGAGAAATAATAAATATGATGGGGAGACCTCCTTGGTTGACACTATGTTATTGAATTCCTTATTACTATATTTGATTTTACAACCCTACCCATAACATTAATTGTTTTTAGTTTAGTATCCTTTTAAAATTTTAAATACTTAATTATAACATTTTATTATTATATTTTGTGATGAGTTGGGGTACTTGGGGCATGCCCAACATTTGACGTAATTGTAGGATGTTTGATTCATGGGTGATATTTTTAGGGTTCTTCAGGATATTACTTTGTTTCATAGTAAATATTGTGGTAATTAACATCATGTACTTTGTTGTGTTGTTAATTATGGTGTTCTATGGTTTTCGGAAATCACTTGATACGTAGAGAGGTTTAACCTCATCCATCTATTAGCTCTACATATCTGAATGTGAACTTTTAGGGGAATAAAATTATATGGTAGGGATATTTAGAACACCCTTAGGGTGATTCTTCGTGGTAATGTCCCCTACAATTTCTAGATGAAGTCTCAGGTTTGATTCTCATATAGTTTTTTATTGTAGGTAGCATAGAAATTTTAGGTCAATCCTATTTTTTTTTTAAATTCCAGTGAAGGGAACATGGTTAGTGAATGGTTATCACTAACTATAAGACAAGTCATGTACAAAATTTTGATTTTTAATAGACTCATTTCATAAGGTTGGAACATGATTTTTCAAAGTGTGAAACCAAATTTTCTGGGTTTGTAGGTTTTTCAGTGCGGCGTGCATGGTTGGACCATGGTTTGGTAAACCGCATTGCCAGACCCTACGCTTTACACACAATTGAATTTTTATGAAATTACCATTCTTCCCTTAATGATTTTAACTCCTAAAACCCCTCTTCCCCTCATTCTCTTTCTTTCATTATTTGAAAATCATGAATCCACCAATTAATTCAACCCTTCAAATCCTCTTCTCGTTAGATGAATCTAAGGAAGTTTCTTAATGATTTGAGGTCATATCTCTAAGGTTAGGACTCATATTCTCCTTTTTTCGATATCATATTTTTTTTCCTACCCCTCGTATTGTCACATATGGTTGAAAAAACCTATGGTGTCATCCTTGGATGATTTTTTTGATTTATTTTTAGTGTGTGTGATGTCTCTTTCTGGTCTCTTTTATTCTAAATTAAGCTTTTGAACCTTGCACCTTTGATTTATGGTTGGTTTTCCCCATACTAGATGCTTTAATATTAGAACCATTGATTTCATGGATTTTAAATTTAAATTTTTGATTCCTAATGATAGCATTATGTGTTTATTAAATATCTAAAATTAAAATTAGACATTATTTTGGTTTCTATATAAAGTGATGAGTTTTTTTTATTTTATTTGTTGTTTCAAATTATATTTCCCCTGACCATACACACCAATGGTTTATGAAATTTCTAGAAGGATATTTTTTAGGTAAATTAAAATTAATAAATGTATCCTTGGTTTTAAATTTTTTTTTCTAAAGGGTTTATTTTGTCCTTAATGATAGTTTTGGTTTTTTAAAGAAGGAATTTAAAACTATTTAGTTTTTTAATATATTTTATAATTATAAATGGTGGTCTCTTTCAACCCATGCCATAAATATTTTATATTTTCCATAATAATTATAATAATATACATAGCAATTTATATACATATATACATATTTATATATATATATATATATATTCACAAAAAGTTGAATGAATATGTGAATCGAGATAAAATGTATTTATATGAATATGTGTGTACAGTCAATTGAATAATTGGAAACATATATTTTATTTAATATACATAGTCTTCAAGTGGTATGTTAAAAATGTGTTCTCTAAGTGTTATTTTGAATGATAAATACTATTTTATAAATATATGGTCCAATTTGAAATTTATAAAGAGACTTTTCTTAATAATAATTCACTCTTAGAATTGGATCCAATTAATGTGTGTTGTTAAAGTGGAAGAGGTGTTCATGTCGAAGGTAATTTACATAATATCTTTTTTTCAAGGTAGTAAGGATGTTGGATTCTATGATGGGTGTCCAGAGGTGATGTTTTCATAGGGTTACTATTTAAATGACTAGACTCATCTATTTGATTTATCTATATTTATAAATATACATGTTTGCTATACATATATGTAATAATTCACTTATATATATAATATATATACTATATATCCATGTGTGTGATATCATTTATTAAATTTTAATTATCCACCCTCCTTTTTTATTTACACACATCATTAGAAACTGAGGGAAAATCATGGAATTTATATAAGCATATGATGTACTAATTTAGCATTACAATCTAGGTAGTGTCCCTTACTATGGAATGTTATATTCTATGGGATTGTTCCCCTCAGTTTGGCCTAGTAGGGTAGTATAATGCATTAGGGGTATCAAATTCCGCTTGGAATTAAAATTTATATGGATCTTATGGAGTAAAGTTCTAAATTTTAACCTGAGACCTAGGTATTCCCATGATCTCAGAATCATGGTTATTATTTATAAATGGCCATTCAACCAATTACCATCATTGGTTAAAGCATACTGGTTGAAGCATCATGTCATATTGGTAAGCACATGATTAATTGATACATTAATATATGATTAATTTAGTCACTTAAACATTGTATTATAAATGAATTCACTTATATACCAGTTTATATTAAGGCCCCTACTATTAATAAACTAATGAGTCTTTTTCTAATTCCCTATAGATGCACCTAGATAACAAAAAACATTATTTTATCATGAAATTTAAGTAAAGGTATTTCACTCAAGTTAGTGAGCTAGAATTTCTCAATAGTTATATGGAGATAATTCTAATACAAGATTGAGGACACGGAGTAGGGCCACATTTTTTTCTACCATACTATAAATAAACCATGTATACTACCAGGACATTAGGTTATCATTCTATTAATGTATAACTATTATGAAGTGAAATTGGTTCATATATTATTGCATTGTTGAGTTATTTACTATATTTTCTCACTATTGTGATTCAATATATATATATATATTCATGGATGTTTTTTTATTTCACCCATTTCTATTATATAATTTTAAAAAGGGTATAGTATCCTCATGAGATCTTATCGGACCCTTTCCACTAGTTGAAAACTTCTAGAATATAGGGTTTGGGTCGTAATGATGTATTATAGTCCACAAAAATTACAAAGTGGTGCCATATTTATTTATTTTTTGTATCACCCTATATATAAACCATGTACATGATTTTTCCATTAGGTGATGATTTTATTGATGTATGAGTATGAAATCATGGAATGAGATTATTTATTTTTAAATGGTAATGTTATTTTCTATAGTTAGTTCACTATTGTGATCCTATATTTATTAATATTTATATTTACACATATATTTTTTATTTAATATATTATTATTACATGATAATACCAAGTATATGGTCTCTACATGAGATCTTATCTAACCCTAGACACTATTCTATAGCCTATGGAATATAGGGCTCAATTCATAGAGATGTGTTCTTGGACAATGTTATTAAAAAATGTTATTAATGTCTTGTTTTTTACAATTTGAAACATGGTATATACTTCTAGCACAGACCATAGATTTGGATTTAATTTATATTTATACTATTATAACACAATTTCAATATTAAATCCTAGTTATAAAGGAGTTTTTATAGTTGTTGTTATTTTTTCAATTATTGTTGATCTATTCTAATAATTTATAATGTTTTTTCTTTTCAATTAATGGTTCTACTCTTAAGATGGGTTGATAAAATACATATGTACATGAATCATAATGTGTACATAGGTTCACTTGAAATATTCATGCTTGTGTGTTATTGATAAAAGGGGTTTAAAAAACAGGATTAGGTTTTTTAAATTTTAATAATAACTTATTTCATATTCCTGAAAATATATTATTAGTGGTACTTTACTAAAGATAACTAGATGGAGATTATTTTCTTGATATTCATCACTTGATAACGACATCATTGATTGTCACATGGATGTGATGACAACACTAAATTGGGTAGTGTGGGTATATGGATACGTTGTAGATATACCCCTAGAATGGGTGTGTGGGAAACATATTCCTTGAATTTCATGTGGTAAAAGATTAATAATTTATTCAAAAGTTATGAAATATATAGGATATAGTCTACGGTTTTAGTGGGGATTATAGATATGACAAGATATTATTTAAGAAGATGTAATTCATGTGTATTAATATATTCATGATGTGCTTATCCTATTTTTTCATGAGATGGATTGAAATATTGAGTATTATAAGGATACAATGATATGTTGGTACGAACGATGATATTATATGAGAGGGGTTAGTCCATAAATGTGGTTTCCCTTGGGTATGTATGTGAATGATATCATATATAGTTATTAATGTGGAATGTGCCTAACATCCTTGAGATGGATTATTATTTAATTAAGTGTGTCAAGCTAGGATAATTGGGATACTACTCATGATTTCATGGGTTGATTTGTATAGAAGGGTAGTAAAATAGTGTGATCCTACCTGTGAGTAGGTTTTATTTAATAATGTTGGTGGTTATACACCATAGTGGGATAAATAACTCAACTATATCTTACCACGGAGGAAGAGAGTGGGGTTTCCTAGTGTTTGTTCCTGAAATTCAGTCAAGTGTTGTGGAAATATAAATATTTTTTATCATTAAGTTTATTTTAATATGAATATTTGAACCATTACTAGAAAAAATAGAATTCAAATTTGGGTTTTAACATCTCTTATATAATAACCAATTTCAAAAGTTAAAACCTCTATTATAGTGTGTTTAAACATTGACTAATATATTAAGCAATGATAAAACAATTTTAACATTAGTTAATATATAAATTATGTTAAAACACATCAAAATATGTGTTTCAATATCAGTTATATAAACAACCAACACAAAAGAATAGAGTTTTAAGATTGGTTATCATATAATTGATGTTAAAACACACAGTGACATGGGTTTTAACATCATTTTTATAAATAAATGATTTCAAAACATAGGGTTTTAACATAGGTTATATGGATCATCATCATTAAAAACCCTATCATTTTGTGGTTTAACATTTATTATAAATAACCTGATGTTAAAATTAAAATTTTACATCATGCACCAGTGATGGTTCAATTTTTACAAAGTGATCCCTTTTGATTTTTAACTTGTCACCTAAAATATGTTTCATTTTTTGAACACTTATTCATGTACCATCTGTAAATTTTCATTATCCTTCTCTATATATTTTTGATATATTCATCCTTTAATAAAAATCTTTTCTATTCCACTGATTATTCATTTTATATTTATCTATGGTATTTATAATTCATATAAATATTTCTAATGATTTTTTAGGATTATGACTTCTTTTAATCAAATATAAATGATAAGTATTTCACATGATATTTTTTCAACAAAGTTTAAAATGACTTACTAGTTAGAGATTAAAATGTCACATGAGTTATTTCATCAAAATAAAATAAATATTAGTAAAAAATATTTATATTCAAATGACATGCCCATAAGAAAGGAAAATAAGTCAAATAATTCAGTCTGTTTTTCTTATTTTCATTCGGTTTCTATGATTTTCAACTTCTACAATGTTTTATGTTGTTCTAATGGAGTTATTCATATTAAAATAATTTTTAAACAAAATTAACACATTTGACTTCAACTATCAAAATAACTGATGTTGGAATTAACATATATCATTATTTAATTTTTTAATAAATATTATAAGTGATATTTGATTTAAGTTAACCAAATGATTGATTTAAAATTCTCAACTATTAAAATTTCAATATTTGTTATCAAAATATATGACATAATGTACTTAACTTCTATGATTTTGGATGTTGGTTATTTTAATAACCTACATCGAAATTCATTTATAACATCAGTTATAAAATTAACCCAAAATATAAGTTACTTTAAACATTGGTTATTTTGATAACTGGTATTGAATGTCAGGAAATTTTATTATTTTCCTCTCAGTTATTATAACCATAATTAATAATATACTTACAACATTGGTTGTATTTACATCATCTATAAACTGATGTTAAAACCTAAAAGAAAATATTAAAAGGTATTTTTTAACACTTGATAATTATTTTTTGTTTATTTCATAGAACATGGGAAATGATAAGATAATGAAAGCCTTGAATATATGTATTACTATGTAATTATTGATTGATAATCATCATGTTAATTTATGATGATATTTTATTATTGATATGAGAAATATCACTTATATAAAAAATATAACTCATCACTCATGAGATACAAGTTGGTGAAATTTGATTCGAATTGATCCACTTAGAGCACACCACATGGATTCACATATATATATTTCATGGTATTAATCAAGTAAAATGTGCATACAGATAATTGAACATAATGTTATTGAAAAGGTTCATTTCTCATGAGGTTTAATAAAATTGATAACCATAAAAACTCATTTGATAACTTAACTTAATGATAATCTATTTGATATGATAATTTTCAAGAAAAGGGATTTGATGAACCAAGAAAGGATATATCCATCCATATGACTAGTTGTAAAATCACAACTTTTAGTTGATTTTTGATGAAGTACATGGTAAAGAGAATATAATTACATATTATATAATTATATAAAGTTTTTTCTATCTAATAAATTGATAGAATAAATAGACTATACATTGTAAAATTTTTCCATAGATCATGATTAATCTTTATATTAAGGGTAATTGAAACTTTCTTGGGGAAATGTAGTGTATTAGATCACACAAAAATCATTTTTAGTTGTTGTAGTTGTGATGTGTTTCAGGATATTGATCTATGTTTATGATTATGAATGAGATTCATAATCATTTCCAACATTAGAGATAGCCCTTGGGATCATGTATAAGATAATTATAATTTAGATTATTTAGACTAATCCAATTAGTATATGTATTAAATTGTTTATATTTATAACAAACACATATGATTTGTGTTTTTCAAATTTGAAATATTTAACAAAATAATAGTTATTTAATTCAAAAAATAATGTTTCATTATAATATAAATAATTTTTTATTTATATTGTTAATACATAAACATATGTAACAAAAAAACCCAAATGTTATTTGTGTTTTCTCTTGATGTAATAGGAATCCAAGGCCTATTATGAGAATAAATTTAATTATCATACACAAATAGATAGATTAAAAAAATCCTTTAATAATTTAAACCCATTTAGAGGCTTATTAATTCACCTTCCAATGTTATTTATCACCTTAATCACTTTTAGTGGTTATTTAATGCTTTATATAGTCTTTAAAGGCTCTTTATTGGGCCACCTAGGGGTTTTACTATTATAACATATATATAGGATATTGAATGCCCCTATTACTATAAATATAAAAGAGGAGGTGTTTAGTCTCTATTCCATTGTGAGAATAAAAATTTGGTTCTTTGAGTTCTCTATATTTCCACATTTGAGATATTTCTATAGTTTTCCTCATCTCAGAAGTCCTCTAGTGTTTTTCTCATTCCATTTTCTATCCTTCTCATTTGTATTGACTACCATAACTTGGATAGGAAGAAGATCACACTAAGGTATAAGTTATTTTCATTATTAGTGGATATCTAAGGAGGCTTGGATTTTAAAATTAATGTTTGATCTAAATATTTCAATACATTCTAAAAAATGTAATTTTTATTATTATTTTATTTTAATGTATCGGTAAATATTTTGGGAATGTTTTATTAATACATACACTTAATTTTGATTATTAGTGTTATTTATAATACCCATCGTGGTATCAGATAAATTTTTAAGGATTAACTAATTCATGGTAACTCTCATACATGAATGTGTTAAAAAATAATGCTCTCCACCCAGGTAATCAATTTAGATGCATTGAGTTTCATATCCCAATAATTTTTGGAAATGGTGTCTCTAATATATTTATATCAATGTAATGTTGAACATGATAATATGAGGGTTATGATCCTACTACTCCAGTAGTAAAATCAGATCCACATGTAGTTAATGATAAATATATACATTGAAGGTTTGAATATTTTATAATTTTAATAATAATCACATTATATCAAATTCAATTATTTATCACAAGAAACATTGATAACAATTTTAATGTTTTGACCACTCTAATGAAGGATAATTTTGAGTAATGGGTATCATCTCATCCACTTTGTGAAGTACACAAGCCTTGTTCTCAAGTCCATGAGACCTCTTAAGAAAGATATATTTTAATCTTACTAAAATAAATAAAAAGAAATAGAATTTTTCTATGTAATGTGACAAAAGTATTTAATATTATATAAGGTACACAAGTAAATGAGTTATTTCCATTAGTAAGTAATATACATGATATTCATCCAGTATTTATAACACATATATTTTCATTTATAATGAATATAATCATATAGGGTATATATTATATATATATATAATGTTAATGGTGTGACTAAATATAAAATACATTATTAAATATATAATTGTTAAATTCCTTTCAATAATAATTACATTATTCATGAACTTTATCAATCATATAGATGGGTCGATATTGGACTAGTATCAATGATTTATGTTTTGTGAGATAAAATGGGTAATAATTATCCAATTATAAATATTGTGTGAAACATTATGAGGTAAACCAATATGATTGGCCCTTAGAGGCATGATGTTGATCATGTTCTTGAGATGTGTTGGGCATGATGTTATTCACTCAACAATCCAATAGTTATATTTTATACAATTATTAAGCGTTGTTCACCTAAATATACATGGATTAATAAGATAACTTATCTATGTTAATTCATTTATAAATATGGATATTATCCCACTAGAGTTATAATTTATAATCATGATGATTATTTTTTAGTGGGTTTATATTCAATAAAATATCATATTAAATAAATAAAAACTCTTAGACTAACAAAAAAACTCAATATTATCATTGAGATTGATACTTGATAAGGAAAAATTTAACTATAATAATTTTATTGGTTTGTATCATAATTTGATAATTATTATCAAATATGAATAAAAATTATAAGTTATACAGTAACCCACACTAAATGAGATGCCTATTTCTACCTCACTAGAGATAAAATATTAATACTATATATTAGGGCTATAAAAAATGTTAAAAACCATGTTTATATGGGTCTAAAGAATTACTAAAAGATATATTTAAAGTTCATCTATACATGGATTTAAGCATCATCAAGATAGATATATAATTAGAGTTGTTTTTAAAATCACGACTATATCCTGACTATAATCATTGTTTGTTATAACTATGACAACATGTATTCTATAATCATGATTGAAAAAAATCATAACTTGATATTGGATAAAATTATGATATTTAAAAAATCATAACTATTAACAACCAATATTTATGGATTTTTTTGAATAGTTTCTAGAGGTGAATGATTTTTTTAAAAGAAAATAGTCTATTCAATTTACAATTACCTACCTTTTCAAGTAAAAATAGTAGCAGATATAAATTCAACCATCCAAAATTAAATACATCATTGTATAAAAAACAAAAAATTTAAATCTAAATTTCATTTATAATATAGATAAAATATCACTCAATTTCAATCATAATGAACATATAATATACACATATAATTTATCATATTAAAAATAATGAAATTAATAAGTGCTTATAACTTTATCTAAGAAATTATACACTTTATTAATTTCAAAAACAATTATTATTAATTAAATATAATTATTGTCATTACAACTTCATTAAATCAAAGGTAAAAGAAAAAAATTATTATTCTAACATCACCAGATATAACATTTCATCAAGATATGTCTTTTTGGAAATTTGTTTGTGCTAACATGACCATTATAGATCCACAAAAAGATGAAAAATATATCAAACTAGCTGAATTTATATAACATAATATAAAGAAAATATCCCAAATATCATTTTAATAGAATAGTGAATCATAATTCAAAGAAGAGTGTAAAGATGTTCTTGGTTTTAGAAAATTAAATTTCATGGGAAGGTAACTCATTAAGGGACCAAATTTATTTTTATGAGGGTGGATGATATTTTAGAAACTTTTTTATCACATTATCCTCCTCAAAAATATAACAGAAAATAAAAATAAAAATTATAGTAATATAAATAGCATAAAAAAACAAAAAAAATATAATATTTGGTTGATTACTAAAGAAGAGTGTTTCATAAACTTTTTCAAATAAATGAGAACATGTAAAATTCAGAAAATGTTCTTATAAATAAAATTTATATCCTCTTATAAATATAATAAGAGAATCTATATTTACATTAAGTTTATAAATCAAATTTTCGTAAATAAATGAATAGAATTTAATTCTAGTATATATCCATTTTAATTAAAATATAAATACTCCAAACCAAATTACATATGCTACAATCTCAAGAGGATATCAAAGAAATCAAATTGATTTCATTAGAAGAACAAAAAACAAATTAAGCAATGTATAAATTCAATTATAAACAAATATTATATAGGAAATAAGGGATAATAAATATAATTTTAAAATAAAAAAACACTTCTCTACCATTTAGGTACACCATGATCAAATATGTATTATATCTGAAAATTTATTGTTTATAAATAATATGGTAATTTAGTAACAACATGAAAAATAATAAAATATTTCTTGCCTTATAATCCAAAAAAGGATCATATTTAAATAAAACTCAGTAAAACTACATGAAATAAGATATATACCCATGTGTCTATACCCATGGTTTTCTAAAAACCCTTGGATAACCTGATTTATTAATACCACACCATCATTTTTAACTATACATTGGCATATCCTCTTAAATTATGACATTATACCATTGTGTTTTTATAACTTTTGGAATAGAGGTGATACACCAACGGTTTTATGAAAATATTGGTATATGATTCCCCCAATACCACACAAGCTAATCCTCCCCTAGCCCCTTTTATTTCAATATAGATCTTGGGCCCTAGTAGTCCACATTCATTTTCTTCTCCACTGGTGGGGATCAATCCTCTAATGTTTTTTACTTATATTCTTCTTCACTATTAAATTTGTACCTTCTAAATCATTCAATAATTCTATCAAAAATCAATTTTATTTTAATTCTAGGTCTAAAACAACATAATAGATTCATTTTTTGTCATTATTTGATTTCATTTAATATGTTTAAATATGCTTGTGCGTTTTGAAATAATGATCTTCCAAAATTATATTTAAAGAGAATTTGTTTAATATTTCAGTTTTTCATAATTTTTTTTGTTTTATTCATGGTAAGATGGTGTTTTAATAAATATTTATTTCTTTATTTTCAAATTTCATGGATAATTTTTAATAAAGCTATTTTTTATAAGATTGGTTTATCATTGATGATGATATTAAATAAGTTCGCATAAAAATCGGTCCATTATAGGGAAAAATTAAGATTTTTTTGTGTTGGATCAAGACAAATGAATTATTGTTCATTTTAAATATTTTTTTAAAGGTTGTTATTATATCATGAAATTGAATTATCATTTATGGGTTTTTTGGCATGATGATCACAAGGGAGTGTTCATTGTTCAATTTTGGTATTAAAATTTTATGATATTATATTAAAGGGATTTTTATTCGATAATGAGTTTGGTGAAATTATTAATATTAAATACATTGATTTTTTTCTTTGATGTGATAATAAAATATATAATATGGTTGATGATCAAGAAAAAATTTTAGAATAGTTTTTTGAAATTATAATATTTTTACATATATTTAACTTTAATTTATAAAAAATATCATGCATTTTGACCTTGTTTATTCGTTATAGTTTTAAAAAAATATTTTGAAATATTATAATTTTTTAAAATTTATTCATTTTGAGATTTTTTAAAAATACACCTTACAGTAAATAATTTCAAAATAATTTAGTAACAACCACAATATAGGATAAAAGAATAGACATAAGGATGATTAATATATATGTTATATTCTAGAAGCATTAAAATAAAAGAAATGGATAAGGTAAAACACCAGATGGAGTGTGTAAGATTCATTTAGAAGGGACTAGTTGAATTTTGAATAAGTTATCAATTCTGTAAGAGTAAAATTGAATTTAATAAGGTATAAACAATGTGAAAAAATGTAAATTGAAAAAGATCTATGACACTCTAAAAAGTATATGGGGAATTCTATGAAAATTGGGGTGATCATTATATAAGGATGTGACATCCTTTCAAAATATAATAGTCATTATTAGATGAATTATGTTCTGTTATAATCTATATAGAATAATTTTGAAAAGGATTTATATGAATGAGTCATTTTAAGGAATCCAAATATTACTTTTTGGTAGACTATGAGATGTGGAAATGCATTTAATCTTTACAAAAAATTTAAAATTATCTTCCTTAGATATGCCTAAACATAATATTAAATAACCATTTCTTATTTAGAAATTTATATAACATAAAAATTAGGTTCCCCAATATTGATTTTTCCCTAAACAAAAAATATTTCTATTTTTTAAGTATGAAAAAATATGTATGCACTCCTAAAATTATTCTATATCACAACCATTTAATAATTTTATTTTGATTAAAATAATAGGACTAGATTAAGTTAAGGATTAGAGTTGATATATTCTAATTTTAAGAATCTTAACCCATCAATCAAGACACATGGAATCTAATAAAAAAGATATTAAGAGAATGAGATCATTGAAATGAATTCCATGAAGAAAAAGATGGTATTATATATATTTAGGGAACATGGATTTAATTTTATAATTTATAATCATTTCATACCATCCAAGTGGGAATATTGAGTGGACTAACATGCAAGAAGACCATTACACATGCTAAGATTCTTGAAAATTCATAATTCCAATATTAATTGGGATGGAACACATTGAAGATAATTTTATGCTTCTATTGAATAATATTTTTCTTCTTCGTTACTTTATTTTATTTTTCTACTAATTGTACACTAGATCTCTTATGGTTAAACCAAGTAGACACCCCCCACCCACCTGTTATTGAATTATTTCACTTAATTGAGTTTAATATCATGATTTTATAGTTATAATATTTTGTTATATATTTAATAATTTTTTTTCATTTTATATTATGATTCTCATATGGACTTTTGTGTCAGTTATAGTTTCATATAATGTGAATAAATTTTGTTTCCTTATATATATTTTTGATTTAACTACAATCTTATTCCATTGGTTTTACGACATGACATATTACATTTTTTAAACAATTGATAGAAGTTGGATGTATGAAAGTGATTTAATCTAAAGATATTTTCAAAAAATGATGGAGGGATTTTTAGATATTTTATTTAACAATGATTTAGGTAGTGGTCGCATAAATATCCCAGGTTATAATTGTGTTGTGATTCCTCAGTTATGTCACGAAGAAGTTATATACCATATAACAAAATATGGTTTTCAAACAAACTACTATGCATGCTATCACAATAAGGATAAAATAAAATCTCAAAATATTCATTATCCAAATGAGAGGAGTGTATTGAAGAATTTATTAGATGACAGATTTATATTTACTTAATATCATGGAAAAGAAAGGATTCCAACCCAAGAAGACTTCAATACAAGCACACAAGAAGCATGTAATACAAATGATGATGTTTATATGGTGAACAAATTGAATGATTCTTACATGAATCTAGTATATCAGCATTGTGGTAAAATAAAAACAATGGAATGTTTAATCAGGTCATTTTATGGGAAAATCATGTATGGGATTTATAATAATGAAATCAATTATATTCTTAAATTATTTAATTAATTGCTTCAAAATAGTGCATATATTCCCTCAAAACAATATATGGTATGGAAGTTAGTAGAGGAACATTGACTTTTAAAACAAAATTCATGTGTTCTTGAAAGATTTCATCTTATTCTAGGGGGAAACTTTGGAATGAAATGATTGTATAAAATGCAGGACATCACGATGGAAGACAAATGCTGATGAAACACTATCCTTTGTTCCAAAAAAAGTAATTTGGAACTTTACATTGATTCTCAGATAATTTTTTCATGTTTGAGGGAATATAAATAAAAATGTGATTCCATGATTCTAAGAGATTAAAGGATAATGATGAGTTCATTCATCCAAAAGATGTATTTTCATGGAGGAAATTTGATTCTCAATATCCTTATTTTTTAGTATACGTGTATAATTTCATTTTGATTCTATCATGTTATTTTTTAATCCATTTGGTAATATGTTTAATTCGCACAACACATGGATGGTTTTTGTACACATTTATAACCTTCCTCCAAGGATGTGGATGAAAACACCATTTAATTTAGTGAGGGTAGTAATATATAGAAATTTATATCCCAGAAATGATATATATTTATACATTAAACCTTTAATAAATTATTTGAAACATAATTGGAATGTGGTTGTGCACATATATGATACATATTTGAAATAAATATTTTAGATTAATGTTATTCTTATGAAGATGATAAATGATTTTATTGCTTATGCGGTGATGTATGTTTGGAGTATGAAGGTAAAACTATCATGTAATATTTTTAAGATGAATACTTAATCTAGAAGACTTAAATATAACTATAGTTTCTGTTTTATGGGACATTAATGATTATATCCAATGCATCATCCATATAGGAATAATCATAAAAAGAATGACAATAATATGGAGACATAAAACCCACCTCATCATATGTCTATAACTGATGTGAATAATGAATAGAAATTAATAAAATTTTCATTCATGAAGGTTCATTTCAAATCTAGAAAGAGGAATAATGTTTCCATTGAAATCAGTTATAATTGGAAGAATAAAATTATCCTCTTTGAGTTTCCTTATATGTCAACCAATTTGTTATTTTATTTCATATACAAAATTAACATTGAAAAAAAATATGAAATGTATCTTTCAATTATTTTAAATGTCAAGGTAAATACAAAATATGATTTACAATCTTGGTGTGACTAGGTGAGTTGGGGCATCAGACCAGAATTATATCTTGTGTGTATTAGTGAATATAAATTGAAATTTCTATGTGACTATTATGTGATGACACCAGTATAAAAAACATATATATGAATTTACAAGATACTATAAAAGTTCCTAATCTCTATTAAATAAATATATCATAATATGTCAATAGAATATAGTTGAAGTTGGAATCGTTGAAGACTCATGATTACCACATCCTTATACATGAGTTAATTAAAATAAAAATCCACTATCTTCTACCCAATAATGTAAGGGTGTCAGTTATTTGGTTGAGAAAATTTTACAAAGATATTTGTGCTATGAAATTTTCCAATTCCTTCTAGAAAAAAATGTTGGAAAAGGAACCATTAATTTTTTATGAGTTAGAGAAAATATTTTCTCCATAATTTTTACATGCATGTTCCATCTAACTATCCATATTCTAATAAAAAAACTTCTTGGAGGGCCTGTTTCTTTTTGTGGGATGTATCCAACTAAAAGAAATATTTACAAATTTATGTCTTATGTCTATAAATGGAATCATCCGGAAAGTTATATTGTGAAATGTTACATGAATCATGAATGTATGGATATTTGTTTAATGTGTTTGTTTGATGTGACTACAAGATTAAAAAAACCAATAATAAATGAATAAGAATAGTATGAGAGAATTGGACATAATTTTACATTATTTACCCAAATAGGTGTAATCCATGGATCATATATATTGACCACATTAATCCTTGAAGGGTGGGAGATGGTATATCACACAATTTTGTTTAACTGTGACTTGTTCGATGAGTACAACAAGTAAGTAAATTAAACAAATATTGGTTATCTTATCTCATGTAATTGTACATATATTTCAAACTATTTTTATTTTTTCATTAGGGAACATAAAATAACGATAAATAGAAGGAACCATTCTTTATCTTTGAGAAGGAGGGAAACTTTTTATAGTAAAGAGTTATCTGCTTAGTTTATATTGAATGTAGAAGTGTTATTGTAATAAATTAATAAAATTAATATTTAAATAATATTTATATTATTTTATACTTTAAGTATTGAGTTTTTATACTGAATATGTCTTTGAGAAAATAATATCTTTGGCTTATGGTCCTAATTACGTGATTTTTGAATGAAAATCTATTATGATCAATACGTAAAAATTTATTATCACCGGTTGAGTAATGAATATGAGAATACAACATGATGGTGTTATGGTAACGACCATAATAGACTGTTATTAAGGTGAATCAGATAGTATAACTCAATTTTAAAATGTATCTTATTATGGAGTCATTGAGAAAATACTAATATTAGATTATTACTCTCATGGACAAGTCTCTATGATGAAATGAAAGTGGTTTGATTTGATGATTATGCATGTCAAATTTACTCATGATTATGAATTTGGAGTTATTTAAATGACTCCCACTATTGCTACTGATGAGCCATATATATTGGAATCAATGGAGAAATAAGTTTTCTATGTTTAAAATCCTCTATGACAATAATTTGGTTACATTATTCAAATAATTCACAAATATATTTTTTATGATGGTTATGATCAAATTTACACCATCCCTGATCCCATTAGACCAAATCAGTTTATTACATATGATGAATCCATATTTCAATTGTTACAGTTGATTGGAAACTTGATGTTGTGGTGGGAAAGATATAGAATCAACTATTTGTGTTCTTAGTTCTTTTATTTTTTCTTGAATTGTGTTGTTAAGGTTGGTACTAATAAAATTTATTTACTATTCATATTTACTAAACTTTGGGTAGACCCTAACATATTAAAACATATAGAGTTGTATAATGAAAAAATGGTTCTATCATAGTGTCTAATGAACCCATATCTTACTAAGTGTCTAGAAAAATTGTTTGAATATAAAATATCATTTATAAAATTATTGGGAGGGTTGGTGTCAGTATACTTAGAGTGTTTATAAAGGAAAATGAATCAAATATATGAAAAAAAATCATTAACATAACAAAAACATGATTTATAAGTAATGTAGTTGGGTATTTAATATATCAAGGACTGAGTAAAATGTATTTGATTTTTTCTTAATCCAAAATTTAATTCATTTTAATATAAAGATTTGGATTTTAAAATTTATTAGGGTTTTACTGATAATGGATATTTCCATATTATAATTCATTTATATTTTATGTATTTATTATATTAGAGTAAAATATAAATTAAATATTTCAGATAAATCATTGTGTTTTCAATAATTAATGATAGGCATTGAAATTCATGGGATGTGATAAACTTTTATTTTTATATTGACTAATGGATTATATATAGGTAAAAATTTAACTCATGAGATACAAGTGTGACTTATTATTTCAAATGGACCTCAAAATTATATACCATGAAATGTATTAAAGATTATTTTATCCACTCCAAACACAGATAATTACTAGTCAAATTTAATATAAATCTTTGGATTAAAGGGTTATAAAATAAGAGGGGTAGGCTAGGAAGTATATAAAAATTCTATAAAGTGGTATAATCATGCTATAAATAAATGTTTAAAGGCTATATATGATGTAAAAAACACACCTAATTGAAAACATAAGGTAAAAAAGGACAATAAAAAATAATGTATATATCTTTAACAAGTCAAGTGAGAATGGTAAAAATGTGGTTACCCCAAGAGGAGAAGGGGATACAAAAAAACTCTCAGGATTGAATTATAATGGTGGATTTACTATTAAAAAATGATAATATAATTTAAAAAAATAATGGAATAATAGGAGAGGTGTTTAATCATGTGTTCATTAATTCATTTTGGAGCTGATAAAAATGTGGAAGATGACTTAATACTAATTACTATTGATTTTTAAACTACATTATAAATGTATCTTTTGAAATGATTTAGAGAAGTTCATATTCTTACACCTTGTCTTGTGATGATTTTATGACCTAAATTTGTGGTGAGAGATATTAATTAATTAGAGAAACTCTGGGGAACCTCATATATTATTTCCACCTCATGGAAATTGGAATTGGGTCAAATTTAACTTAAATATCAAAGTGGGTAGAAAGAAATACACCTCTACAAAGGAGAATAACAATATACATTTCACAATCAAGGGGGCCCTCTATTGTCATTTTTAGTTTATGGATGTCTTGTTTCTTCTAAGGAATCACAAAAGCATATAAAAAACCCCTTTCTCAAAAATAAGTGAGAAACATACATTTAGTGGTTAATAACCAAGAAACCATTCCCCCCATCATATTTTGGATATATTTAAATTTTTTATTACATGAAACAAGTCTCACTAGTCAAATGTATGTCTTAATTTGAATCAAACTATAGGTTTAATTATGTGATTAAAAAGTATCACCACCATTCTCCTTCAAATCATGCTTTATTTTTTTTTTGATTTCCAATACAAGTCATCAATGTTTAAATTGGGATATTTTATAGATCTTCTTGGTTTCAACCAAAATATGATTTTATAGTGAAGATAGATCTCCCACATTCTATTCCACTTGGAGTTACATCCATGAGACACCTTTCCTTCTAAATAAGAATTCAAAATATTTTGATTTTGGAGAAATGTATCATAATTTTAATGCCCTAAAGAGGCCTCCATACATTCTTTATTCATTTTTGAGTTTTATTTTTTTTCATTAATATTAGTCAACTATTTTTATTTCATTATATGGAGGAAACAATGGTGATAACAATAATGAAATGGAAGGAGTTATACCTACTGGTACCTGCTATGATGTACTACCCACATCATTTTATAATTTCTATCACTAAGCCTAGGAAAGGATTCTTGTTATTTTTAATACTATTATTATTCTCTATTAATGATATTTTAATTTCATTAAATCATTTTCATTGTAATGTATCTTAATTAAGTCATGTATCATATTACTTTATTTGGTTTGAAAATTGGTATTCCTTAATTAACTCATGTCTTATATTATTACTTATTTGGTTTAAACATTTGTTATGGATTTCTAATTAATTCCACATTTGTTTTGAAATATAGGAAATAAAAAACAATGAATAGATACAAAGGAAAAGTATGAATGATAATAATCAGTAAATAAGAGGGATTGGAGTCCCTCCTTTGTTTCTTGTGGGGAGTATTTGATATCAAATATATATATATATAATTTAATGTGATTATTTTTATTTTTAACTTTTAATCAGGATCTTCCACCTAGGAGATAGTTACTCTCTAACCATCCTAATAGTAATAGTGATCACCTAGGTGATATGGGGTGGGGTTGGGAGGGGGGGGGTTGGGGGGCTGGGGGGTGTACTAGAGCTACACGCCCCACTCAGCATACCTGATCACACCTTATCCCTTCCTCTAAAAAACATTCTATCACAACTTCTGATCCTT
Organism: Viscum album; assembly: GCA_963277665.1. Classification (NCBI taxonomy): domain Eukaryota; kingdom Viridiplantae; phylum Streptophyta; class Magnoliopsida; order Santalales; family Viscaceae; genus Viscum; species Viscum album. Next base: position 1,720,257,788 of record OY728160.1, on the reverse strand, counting down.
CAATGTAATTAGAGGTAACTAATATATTTAATCCACCTATGTTTTTATCACCATTTTCATTTGATCCTCATCATCTATCTTTCCCTTAACCAATTATGGATCTTAATACCCATCCATGTTATGAATTTACACATTTGACTATTCCATCTTCTTTTCCTTCTACTTCATTCTCCTCAAGCTTCTACATTCATGACCTTTGTACTTATACTCAAAAACATTATGAGCCTTTAGATAAGAAATTGGGTCACACTTAATCTATACAAGTTGATGTTTCTTCAGATCCTAGGGATCCAGCAGCACCCACTAATCATAATTTCAGTGATATATTTACATAACCCTAGTAAAACAATTTGACCATAATTTATTTTCATTATAAGTTATATTGATATAATATTTTTTTTCTTTAACTGATGGATCTTCCTCTAGGTGGAATGGGTGTACACTCATACATTTGGTGTGGAACCTCTACACATAGCTGATGGTGGAGTACAGTTATGATAATAAAATGAATAGGAAAAACTACACAAAAATGTATAAGTTTTATGGAGATTATTTCCAAATACTCAGAAATCATTCTCATCAGGCCACCTTCCTTGAGACAACATCCAAATGAAGTTAAGTATAATGATTGGGTGCAAGTATGGGTAAGAAAATTCAATTGATTTATTATTATATTATTATTTTATTTATATGAATTAGTATTTTGGTGCTGGATATGTTATAATTTTCCTCATAGTGAGGTTGTGAGAATAACTCAAACTATTGAATTAGTTATGCTGTAGAGAGATGATAATATTCAGTTGTATAGTGGATGAAATGATAGAGTTTTAATGGATTCTGAGGACATACCTGTCACAAATGAGTGTCCAATATCATATTATAATGAAATGTTTTTTTATTGGAAGAGTACCGAGTTCAAGGTATTAATAAAATATGATGGTTTTGAATAAAAATAAACATGATTTGAATTAATTCTTAGTTTTTTATTATTGAAAATTATTTTTCAGGAAGAATCACGAAAAAATAAAAAACAATTGTGATAAAAAATACCTCCTCACTTTGGGGAAGACTATGATACTGAACCATGAAAGGAAGCAGGTTCGACACTCAATTATAATTTTTTTACTTAAATAAATCTTTGAAATAACATTTATTCAAATGTACATGCATTGAATGTTTGATATATATTAAATAATAGTTCTTTATAACATAGGAAAAATATCTATCATATGCACCTAATTGAAAAAAAAATTAAATCCGTGAAGAAACTACTACACCCCTATCCCCTCCAAAACACACACACACACAAATATCTCAGAGTCTCATCATCTATTTATAATATTTTTTGGTATTGTTTTCCAAATATATGGTATCATATATTAAATGTTTTTACATGGATTCCAATATATCAAATCTATTTATGAATATTATGGTGCATATGGATTTTGATTTTAAGCCTCTTATTTTTTATGGTTACAACTTTGAATATTTTAAATTTGATATTATTGAATATAGAAAAACTTGTATAGATGATTTTATAGAATTTTTTCATCAAAATGTTGATATAAAAAATCATAGATAGTGGGTTTATGATGAAAATTCTATGAATATTTTGGTTGGTGTTTTTACTAAAAATATTATTAAGAATACTCCTTATTTTTCTATATCTTTAGACACTTTTGATACATTAACATAGATCTATAGGGAGCCCATGTTAATGTAACATGACATGAATCCTTCTAAAAGTATTGAATAAGATTATTTAATTCATTTGATAAGTATTGAAAGTAATTTTTTCAAATAAAAATACCTTTTGTGTATAGGAAAAATATAGAAAAAGAAAAATAATAAGATGTTCAATGAAAAGGGTAAAAAAAGAGGTGAATAAAATTTATATTATTGATACATTTATTCCTAAAACTCATTTGGTAATTTATTTCAAATTTAAAATTTCATATTATTTATCTTTTATTAAAAGATATTATGATATTTTTGAAGAAGAATAAGTAATAACAACATCAAGTTTTCAATTTAGAAAATGTTCTAACAATAATCAAGAGGAGCTTGAATCCTTTGAAAAAAGTGTTAAGAATTGAAAATTTTAAATCAAAGAATGTTTTTTTATATTATAATTACTTTAATAGTATAAAATTATACATCAATACGATTTTACATTGAAATAATCCATTTAAATGATTAATATCAAGATGAAGGAGAAAACTAATTTATTTGGAGAAATTTCTTATAAAATGGAAGACAAAATGGATAACGAAAAGGTCCTTGAAGTTAATGTGATATTTCTAGGTGGCGTGGTTGTAAAAAAATATGTGTGGTGTGGAACCTACACACATAGATTATGGTGGAGTAAAAGTAGGATAAAAAAATAAATTGAAAAAACTACACAAGAATATAGGAGTTTATGGAGATTCTTTCCAAATACTCAGAAATCATTCTCACCAGGCCACTATCCTGGAGAAAAAATCCAAATGAATTTAAGGATAATGATTGGGTGGACATATTGGTAAATTTTATGGATTTATTATTATTTTATTAATTTATTTATATGAATGAGTATTTTGGTGCTGGATATGTTATAATTTTCCTGATAGTAAGGTTGTGAGAATAGCTCAAACCGTTGAATTAGTTATGCTGTGGATAGAATATAATCTTCAATTTTATAGTGGATGTAATTATAGTGTTTTTATGTATTTTGAGGACATACCTGTCATGAATGAGTGTCCAGTATCATATTAGCATGAAATAATTTCTTATTGGAAGAGTACTGAGTTCAAGGTATTAATAAAATTTGATGGTTTTGAATAAAAATAACCATGATGTGGATTAATAATTATTTTTTTATTATTGAAAATTATTTTTTAAGAAGAATAATGATGAAATAAAATAACAATTATGATACAAAATACCTCCACACTTTGGGGCAGACTATGATGACGAACCATGAGAAGAAGCAGGTATAACACTCATTTATAATTTTTCTATTTAAATAAATCATTGAAATAACATTTATTCAATTGTACATTAATTTAATGTGTGATATATTAAATAATAGTTATTTATAACATAGTAAAAATATATATCATATATAAATAATTGAAAAAAATAAATCTGTGAAGAAACTACTGCACGCCTCTACTCTCCAAAACAAACACAAGAAAACATCTCAGAGTGTCATGATCTATTTATAATATATTTTTGGATTTTTTTCCCAATATATGGTATCATATATTAAATGTTATTACTTTTATTCCAACATATCAAATATATTTATGAATATTATGGTGCATATTGATTTTGACTACAAGCCACATATTTTTTATGGTTCCAACATTGAATATTGTAAATGTGATATTAATGATTATATAAAAACCTTAATAGATTGTTTTATAGATTTTTTTCATCAATATTTTGATCTAAAAATTCATAGATAGTGGTTTAATGATGAAAATTCAATGAATATTTTGGTTGGTGTTTTAACTAATTTATTTTAAGAATACTTCTTATTTTTCTATAACTTTAGATACATGTGATATATTAATATAAATCTATATAGATCCCAAGTTAAAGTAACATGAAATTAATCCTTCTATAAGTATTGAATAAAATTATGTAATTAATTTAATATGTATTTAAAGTAATTTTTTCAAAGAAAAATACCTTTTGTGTATAGGAAAAATAAAGAAAAAGAAAAAGAATAATATGTTCAATTAAAAGGGTAATAAAAAAGAGGTGAAAAAAATTATATTATTGATAAATGTAATCCTAAAACTCATTTGGTAATTTATTTAAAATTTAAAATTTCCTATTATAAATAAGTTATTAAAATATATGATGATATGTTTTAAGAAGAATAAGTAACAACAACATCATGTTTCTAATTTGGAAAATATTCTTACAATAATCAAGAGAAACTTGAATCCTTTGGAAAAAATGTTAAGAATTAAAAAATTAAATCAAAAGAATGTTTTTTTATAATATAATTCCTTTAATAGAATAAAATTACAGATCAAGATGATTTAAAATTTAAATAAACCATTTAAATGGTAAATATCAAGATGAATGAGAAAATTAATTAATTTAGAGAAGTTTATTATAAATGGAAGATAAAATGGATAACGAAAAGGTACTTGAAGTTAAAGTGATCTCTATAAGAAAATATCTTCAAGATTAAATGAAATAAAGAAAAGTTGAGAATATAGAAATACAGAAAAGTAAAAAATATGGAAATATAGAAAATAAAAGAATCTTGTAAATGTAATGGATGGAATGATTAATTTAGAAAATATAATTGAAATTAAGATGGTTGACATAGTTTAATCTATAAAATCAAGTTGTAGTAGAAAAATATAGAAAATAAAAAATGCATTATCAATAAGATAAAGCACATAATAATAATAAGAGATCATTATTTCAAAGTGGTATCAATATTTTCTAAAAATATTATTTAATAATATCAAATCAAAGTGATATCATACCTTGAAAATGGTTGAGGATGACTCCAATATGATGGATCATCAGCTACATGCAAAGAGGAATTTTTTTTATATTTATATTATTTTTGGTCTCATTGGTTTTTTAGTATTATTCATGCTTATGAAGGTAATCAGAATTTTATATAAGTTTCTAATTTCCTTTGGAATTTTTCCACAACATTATATTATGATTTAAAATTGTATTTTAAAATAAAAATAATGGTAATGTGACGTTTTTCCTATAAAAGGGTATCCCTTCATCCCTACTTATTGGTGGGTTGTAGATTGATGAAATTCATGATATTGAATTCTTAAATTAATTTTTTCCTTTACCTTTATTTTTGTTTCTACATTCCTCTTGATGTTGGATTACTATAGAAACATTCTAAGTGCCTTTAAATAGATAAAACCCTTATCTTAAATAGTTATGGGATTTGTAAACAATTCTCCTTCTCTATTAATATTCATATACATCACATCATAGCTATTCGGTGGATTCATATAGTGGTATGTGAATCTGATTCATCCATTTAAATTAAATACTGTGTATTTTAATCATGTATTTTTTGTTTTATTTCATTCCTTATTCTTTAAAATTTCTACATATATTGGGTTTATTTATAGTATGTATTGTTGTCTTGTTAATTTGGTGATTTTGATTCTTTACTGTAACTATATGTTGTTACCCATGAGAAAGGTGATTTATTATTGAAATTAATGGAAGGGTAACATAATAATGAAATTGGAAAATGATAGATAATCATATTTTCCTATAACGCTACCGCTGATAAAATATTAAATATGTGTTTCCAACATTATATTACTTCCTAAGTTAAATATGAAGATACTATAGAAATAGATATGGGTAAGGGAATATAGAATTCTGGGTATGGATATAGAAATATTAACATATTTTGATAAAACCTTTATTATCCCACTAAATATTTTATAAGGCCCCGACCTAAAACCTCACATAATATTGAATTAAATGAATATTTCACATTGAGGATCTTTTCTGGTTTAGAGTTTTAGAGAATTAGATCATAACTATTATATCTCAAAAGAGTACACATTAGACACTTCTACAAAGTTCCATTTTTTTTACAAAACATGAACTCTTAAAAAAAGAGTCATGTCTAGTTCCATGTTTAAGACAACATAACTTTTCCTTGATCCCATCCTTGACCCTATTCCACATTATGTCCTATGAACAACATTTCAAACAAACTTGGGGTGAGTATACAAATCTCATTAAGGGATACACAGAGAAGGAAAACTGTTAATTTTTTAAAACATCAAGTAAACCATGAATAATTTATCAAAGTAACACTTTTCACCTTTAAGAATTAGTAAATACTCTTCACTGAATAAATGATCATTAATTACCCTTTTGTAACCAAAATATTACCATAAAACCCATATAAAGAACACATAACATATAAAGGTAACTTGGGACATAAACATACTTAAATGGAATAACCATACGGTCGACTTCCACACATATCACTAAATGGAATATCCATACGGCCGACTTCCATACCCATGCATTGGAGGTTATAATGTAACCACCCATCCTGGTATTCACGGCACCACCCGTCATATGGTTTATCACGTAACCACCCGTCAAATGTACAAGTACCATTAAAAAATCATAATACATAAAACAAATATAATGGAAGAAAAACATTTCCACATTTCAATCAAAATATATCACATAAATATTTTAACATAACAAATACATTATCAAAACCATTTTCAATACCAAAATACATAAAAGAGTATATGGTATTTAATTTCTTTTAAAAACATTAAAAATTGTTAAGGAAGCCAAAGGTCAAATAGTACTTACGGCGGCGGAAAAGGTCATTGTCACCGTGTAAATTAAAAGAAACATTCCTTTTTTTCATTTAGTAAAATGCTTCAGAGAAAAAGATTCCCTTTGAATGAAATGAAAAGTAAAAGGGGTTTACACACCGTATAAAAGAAAGTTGTGTATAAAACAAAATATGCCTCAATGAAAGGAGATTGAGACGAAGTCCCATACCAATTTGAAGCTTTTAACATTTTAAAACATTAATATCCATATAAATAAATTCTTAAAAACCATTTTGAAAACATGGATATTAATGAGAAATATTTATAATAATAAATCATTAAAACACTTAAAATGATATTTTAGTTTAAAGAGTTTTTAACAAAATTAGAGACAATTGAATACAAATAATTGAGGAATAATATTTAATCATAACTTTATAATATCATTGGAATAAAAGTATTCAGGATATAATATGCCAAAGGATAGTATATACACCATATAAGAGTGAATTGGTGCATAACAACTGTGAAGTCTCAATAGAAATGTAAAATGAGATGAAATCCCTTATAAAGAAGGTGTCCTTAAATTAGGGATAAATCAATCTCATAATTATGAGTGAAAAATATAAATACACCCAATATAAGTGGATATTAAGTGTAAACAAATCATAGGTCATTCACACATATTTATAGGATGACATATTCAATAACTACAAGTTGAACCCAAAGAAATCGAAATTGGTTTAAGAAGTTCCCTTGTGAAAATTCGACAGCCTAATGGCGTCACTTTAAAATTCAGAAAATGATTTGATGAGACAAAAAGTTCATATCATCACTTGGTAATAAATTTTACATCAATAATTATATAGAAGAACATATCCCAACATAATAAGATGTGAATTAAAATACCTAACAAAAAGAAGTCTTTTAAAAAGGGGAGGGTGAAAGGTTCCCTTACCGACTTGGGTAACTTTCAAAATGTACACCCCATGAAAGAAGGACTATAAAAAATTGATTTAAATACTTATAAAAAAAATTATATTACACAAATAGTAGAATAATGGGTAGCATATACACCACTCAAAGGAAATGGTGGCAAAGGTAGCATAAATCCCACAGGAATAAAAGTGAGATGAAAAATCCCTTACGAAAACTCAGCAGCCTAACGACACCACTTAAAACATCCAAAAATGGATTTATGAGATCAAATAGGGTCTATAATAATGTAAACATAAAAATTAAATAATTTGGAATATAACAGAACATCCCCAAACATAATAAAGATGAGCTTAAAATAAATGACATAAAAGAGAGTACTTAAAAAGAAAGAGAAAGGTAGGATCTCTTACCTCAAGTCCGACTTGTCTTGTTCGTTTCTTTATAATCATGAATAATAAACTTTGGCCAATTTATAATTTCTTAAGGACCTACTTTTAATATTATTATTCAGTTAATATCACATATTATAATTTTATAAAAATTGGTAAATAATGTGAGTTCATATCAGACGTTTTTGTCGATGTTCGGTAGATGAGTCAAAATTGCACGGGTTGGAAATGAATTTCCCATGTAGTTATAGGTAAATCTTCTCAAAAATAGTTTTAATGATTTAAATATCATATATATTAAGTATATATTCATTTTATACTATTCCATAACGTTTGGAGATAAAAAAAGGAAATGCACCGCTCATGGAGACAGTAGGTCGTACGTACGCATGAACACTACTTTCATTTATTTGTCATATTAATGGAATTAAAACTAAATGAGAGAGATATATATATATTATAATTACAGTATAATATATATGTTATATAGGTCACATAAGTTCATTAATTTCATTCTTTATACATTCCATGTATTGCATGAACGAGTCACATCACTTGAGGGGGCGGTAGTCCACACTTCCTCAAATGAAATTATCGCATTTTCACAACATGCAAATCATAAAGGTATGTTTTAAATGTAAAATACATAAGAATTTATAGGAAATAAATATAATATATATCGTAAATAAATATAGTGCCATCATAATGGCAACCATGATAGGTGATAGGAGAAGATAGAACAATCATCATTTCGTGAGGCAGTAAGTCGCCATCCACGGAAACAGTATGTTCTTTAACCATTAGACGAAGGTGTGTGTATGTGTAGCTCTAATTATTTTCCTAAAAACATCCTAGTATATTGAAGATACTGTTTTTGTTACAAAATACAGGAATAGAAAGAGTTTATGGGGTTGGAGAAGCAAAATAAAACAAAAGGACATAAGAGAAGACATTACCTTTAAATCAGGTAACTCCCTTTGGATTGAACAAAAAGGGTTTCCTGAAGAGATTTCTACCTAATATAAGGCTTTTAGGATGCGTATATGGATGTGGAGAGACAAAATGAGTAGATTTGTTCCTAGAAAAAGGATTGAGAGGTGTGGGTAAGGAGGTATAGGTGGGGGCCTTTTATAAGAGGGAGGAGGGGCACTCTTGGAAAGTCTTGAAAAGTTACTTTATTATAAAATGATTTTTGGATATCAAAGGTCCCGAAATTATATATTTCTAGGATAAGGTGATAAGGGTTATAAATACACCCATACAATAGGTTTTTGACAAGTGTAAGTCCATGATTTTATATTATCTTTTCATTTTATTTAAATCGTTAATTAATGAGGTAATCGATGCATCATCATGGTGTCGTAAATAATTTAATTTATTTAATGTCTAAAAATTATAAAAAAAATATCACAATGTAGTAAATCTTTTTATCTTTCTAATGAATATTTATAGTCAAATATAAGACATGTATAACCACTTTTAATGTTTTTTAGTAAAACAATACATGCTTGTAAAATATTTATTTTAACTTTAAATAAAAAGTTATTAATGTCATTTTCTTACCCAAGGGGATCCATGGGGTCCCCAAGTTGACCCATGGATTGTATTTTTTGGAAATGACACATAAAATAATGGTAGGACATGTTTTATGGTCATTTAATATTATTATAATATAATCTTTACCTTAAATTACACTAATTACCATTAATCACGATTAATAAAACATAAAAGTTACTATTCACCAAAAAATTATTTTAATCCCATTGAACCACATTTTACATACTAATGACAATGATTTATATCGGATTATTGAAATTCAGTTCACAGAAGTGGTAACGTTTCATTTAAACGAAAAATCAGTTTTTTAACTACCACTTAGTGGTTTCACTATTCATAAAAAATTGATGTTTTTCAGAAAAATAACCAAAATTCACCCTAAGATATATTTGATATTCCAAATTAAAAAATTATTTCTATTTTACAAAATTAAAAACATATAAGTTTCATTAATTAATTTAATAATTAATTCTCGCTATCAAAACAAATAGTGTGTTTTTAAGAAACAATATCTATTAAAAGATTGACACTAGTTTAAGTCCAATTTCAAAGTGAAATTAATTCTAATGACCACCATTGGATTGAATGGTAAAAAATATATTCTAATTGAACTTTAAAACCAAATAAAAATGTGATATAATCATGTAAAAAAATTAGATTAAAAAGATATTTTGAATTAAAATACAACATTTTTCACTTATTCATTAAAAATTGACTTTATCAAAAAAATAACAAAAACACAAAAAAAGTAAACTTTGATATCCCGATTATAAAGAAGGATTTTATTTGGTCCAATATAACATATAATATTGTCAACAAGTGGATTTAAAAAGGGTTCACCATCAAAAGGCGGTTAATCGACCTTTTACAGAATATTAGAATATTTACGCTTAAAATTGGATTCATTTGCATTTTAAGCCTCTAACATTTATTGGATGAAAGTAAAAATATTTGACAAACATATATAATAATTTTTTAGTTAGTTCTATTAATTCCCATCATTACAACTCCTAGGCGTTAACTACCATTTAAAATAATATTATTTTATTATTAGAGTGCAACGTAAGATTTCCAAGAAACTCATTGTTGCGTATTGGGTACGCCATCGAGCATAGCATTCCCTTTAAATTAATATTAACATTTTATTAAAAAATATGGATAAATATAAAAATTTCATATTATTTATTTACCTGGGGTGTTACATCCTTCCCCCCATCTGGGAATTGCGTCCTCGCAATTTTAAAATTGGGCTCAGAAACTTCATTGAAAGTCCCACATCGGAACAAGAGTTGGTAAGACAATCACTTTAAAATAAAGAAAGACAAGTACAAAGGTCACATGAGTTAAAACATACTAGTATTCCATGAAAACATGGATATGTAAGAAAAAAACAAAGTTTCATGTTCTGATGGAGAGTGATAGAAAACAAGTTTAGTAGAAAGTTACCACCAGAAAATCACAAAATTGGGATGTGTTAAACAGTATTTGATTCCCCTGTAGGAAAAGTTAAAAGACAAAATTTTTGTTTTAAATTAATTTTCATTGAGGAATTTATTTATGTGCTTAACTAAAACATAAGGAAAAATTCTTACTTGTCATGTTGACTTTCAACTTTTCCTATATTTCTTACACAAACTCATATTTTCTCCAAAAGATGAGTATTTAGGATAACTTGTTCACATTAAGAGAACTATAATCAACTTATAGAGAATCACCTAATCCACAAAAGAGAACTATATACTTCCCATGTATTTAGACCAAAACCAAAACCAAAACAAAAAAGGTTTGCACAAGATCAGATAATACCCAAAAAGGATAATTCTCTATAAAAAATCTATTCTTAATCTCCAAATTTTTTCAAACAATACCCAAAGTTCAACAAAGACCATTCAATAAACATATATCCATAAAATTATTCAAAGTAACCAAAATAAGATTGAAACCCAAATATTTGAAGGATTTAATCACATAGTCTTCCAAGTTGAATATTAACATTTATCTCCAAATAACATTAGTTTCTCTTAAAGTATCATATTGAAAAGTAATTAAACTAATCATATATCCTCCATGATAGGTCAATAATTTCTTAGATAACCCAAAATCAACATATTCTTGAGTCATAAAATCATTTAACTAAAAAGAATAAGTCATACTAACCAGGGACTTCATGTAGTCCAGTGGTAGGCGATGCTCCTTGTCACCCTTCAGTTGTGGGTTTGATTCCTGTGGCCTTACCAGATGTGACGGGTTTTCACCCATCCTACAGGTTGTCCTTTTTAAAAAACTCCAAAAATAACCCTAACATGTTTTAACCTCAATGGTTTCCTTATACCTCTCATTTTCATCCAAATTCATTATGGTCTCAACATATTTATTCTTAAAGTATTATTTCATCACCATAAGATAAAAATAAAACGATTCCCAAAAATGAAGAATATCATACCTTGATCATGGTGTCCATTTAGTTTCATTGTCATGTTGTTCATGTCGGTAGAAGGTACATTCATTGCAAAAATGATTTATAGATCCATAAAAATCATTTACTTCCTCCATCCAAATACACCTTGTACAACATGTGTCATATGAGTGTTCACAGAAAAACAGTTTTGGAAAATAATCATGTATGACATATAATTTCAAGACATATGATAAAACATGATTTCTATAAAATAGTCAGACTGATTTTTAGTTGAAAATTTCAATTAATGGTCATTTTAAAATACCATAGGTATGTGCTGAGAAACTGTATTGTAAAAGAAGATATAAATAGGTTTCACAAGGGTCTCCTTCTTCAACACCTTTTTTAAAATCATAATATGCTTCAAAATCTTGTGATAAGGTAAAATATTTGAAAATGCCTTGATAATATTTACCTTTTTTGAAAATATGAGAATATTGTGAAAATAGTATTTGTCTAAATACAACCCATGATCCATGATGAAAACGAGGTATAGTGGAGGTGTTTGATACCTCAAAAAACTTCTTGCAAGTGAGTTGTATGCTAGAAAAAGTTTCACAATCATCTGAACATGACTTTGCAATAATTATTTCAAGCATGTCCCCAGGAAGAGATAGGAATTTAGTTTGAGATCATCCTCCTTCCATTCATAACAGACTTTACTTGACCTGAAAAAAAGTTATAAAACAAGTATTTAACTGAAATACTAGATATAGGGACTAATCATGTGTCTAACGAAAACTCCTAATCCCTAAAGTTGTCTAAACCGACCTTTGATACTAACTTTAAGGCCCTAGCCTTAAACGTCACATAATATTGAATTAAATTAATAATTAACATTGAGGATCTTTTCAGGTTTAGAGTTTTAGAGAATTAGATCTCAACTATTACATCACAAAATATTACACGGTAGAAACTTCTATAAAGTTTCCTTTTTAAAAAAAACATGAACTCTTAAAAAAGAGAGTCTTGTCTAGTTCTATGTTTAAGACAACATGACTTTTCCTTGATCCCATCCTTGACCCTATTGCACATTATGTCCTGTGAAAAACATTTCAAAAAAAACTTGGGGTGAGCATAAAAAGCTCAGTAAGGGATACACAAAGAAGGAAAACTGTTAATTTTTCAAAACATCAAGTAAACCATGAATACTTTATCAAAGTAACACTTTTCACCTTTAATAAGTAGTAAATACTCTTCACTGAATAAAAGATCATTACTTACCCTTTTTTAACCAAAATATTACCATAAAACCCATATGAAGAACAAATAACATATAAAGGTAACTTGGGACATAAACATAATTAAATGGAATAACCATACTGTCGACTTCCACACATATCATTAAATAGAATAGCCATACGGCTGACTTCCATACCCAATGCATTGGTGGTTATAACGTAACCACCCATCCTGGTATTCACGGCACCACCCGTCATATGGTTTATCACGTAACCACCCGTCAAATGTCCAAGTACCATTACAAAATCATAATACATAATACAAATATAATGGAAAGAAAATATTTCCACATTTCAATCAAAGTATATCACTTAAACATATTGACATAACAAATCCATTATCAAAACCATTTTCAATACCAAAATACACAAAATTTTATATGGTATTTAATTTCTTTTAAAAATATTACGGATTATTAAGGAAGCCAAAGGTCAAATAGTACTCTCAGCGACGGAAAAGGTCGTTGTCACCGCATACATTAAAATAAATATTCCTTTTTTTGGTTCAGAAAAAAACCTCATAGAAAAATATTACCTTTGAATGAAACGAAAAGTCAAAGGGGTTTATACACCGTATAAAAGAAAGTTGTGTATAAAACAAAATATTCCTCAATGAAAGGAGATTGAGACGAAGTCCCATACCACTTTGAAGATTTTAATATTTTAAACCATTAATATCCATATAAATAAATGCTTAAAACCATTTTGAAAACATGGTTATTAATGAGAAATATTTATAATAATAAATAATTAAAACATTTAAAACAATATTTTAGTTTAAAGAGTTTTTAACAAAATGAGAGACACTTGAATACAAATAATTGAGGAATAACATTTAATAAAAACTTTATAATATCATGAGAATAAAAGTATTCTTGATATAATATTCCAAAGTACAGTATATACACCATATAAGAGTGAATTGGTTCATAACAACAATGAAGTCTCAATAGAAATGTAAAATGAGATGAAATCTCTTATAAAGAAGGTATCCTTAAATTAAGGATAAATAAATCTCCTAATTATGTGTGAAAAATATAAATACACCAAATATAAGTGGATATTAAGTGTAAAAGAACCATATTTCATTCACATATATTCATAGGATGACATATTCAATAACTAAAAGTTGAACCCAAAGAAATCGAAATTTGGTTAAGAATTTCCCTTGTAAAAATTCGACAGCCTAACGACATCACTGTAAAATTCAGAAAATGAGTTGATGAGACAAAAGGGAATCTCATAACTTGGTAATAAATTTTACATCAATAAGGGTATAGAATAACATATCCCAACATAATAAGATGTAAATTAAAATACCTAACAAAAAGAAGTCTTTTAAAAAGAGGAGGGTGAAAGGTTCCCTTACCGACTTGGGTAACTTTGGAAACGTACACCCCATGAAATAAGGAATATAAAAAATTGATTTAAATACTCATAAAAGAAATTATATTACAAAAAGAGTAGAATAATGGTTAGTATATACACCACTCAAAGGAAATGGTGGAAAATGTAGCATAAATCCCACAGGAATAAAAGTGAGGTAAAATATCCATTACGAAAACTCAGCAGGCTAACAGCGCCACTTAAAACATAAAAAAATGGATTTATGAGATCAAATAGGGTCTCTCATAATATAAACATAAAAATTACAGAATTAGGAATATAAAATAACATCCCCAAACATAAGAAAGATGAGCTTAAAAGAAATGACATAAAAGAGAGTACTTAAAAAGAAAGAGATATGTAAGATCCCTTACCACAAGTCTGACTTGTCTTGTTCGTTTCTTTATATTCCTGAATAATAAAATTTTGTCAATTTATAACTTCTTGAGGACCTCCTTTAAAGATTAATATTCAGTTTATATCACATATTATAATGTTATAATAATTTTTTAATAATGTGAGTTCATATTAGACGTTTTTGTCGATGTTCGGTACACGAGTCAAAATTGAACAGGTTGGAAAATAATTTTCCATGCAGTTATAGGTACATCATATCCAGAATTTTTTTAATGATTTAGATATCATATATATTCAGTATATATTCATTTTAGACTATTCAATAACATTTGGAGATAAAAAAAGGAAATTCACCGTTCATGGAGACGGTAGGCCATACGTATGCATGAACGCTACTTTCATTTCTTTGTCATATTAATGGAATTAAAACTAAATGAGAGATATATATATATATATATTATAATTCCAGTATAATATATATTTTATATCGGTCACAAAATTTCATTAATTTTATTCTTTATACATTCCATGTATTGCATGAACGAGTCACATCACTTGAGGGGGCGGTAGTCCATACTTCCTCAAATGAAATTATGGCATTTGTACAACATGCAAAGCATAAAGGTAT
This sequence comes from Viscum album, assembly GCA_963277665.1. Taxonomy (NCBI): domain Eukaryota; kingdom Viridiplantae; phylum Streptophyta; class Magnoliopsida; order Santalales; family Viscaceae; genus Viscum; species Viscum album. Next base: position 1,720,242,528 of record OY728160.1, on the reverse strand, counting down.
GTTTTAAATGTAAAATAAAGAAGCATATATGGGAAAAAAATATAATATATATCATAAATAAATATATTTCCATCATAATGTCCCCCATGAGAGGTGGTAGGAGAAGATAGAACAATCATCGTTTCGTGAGGCAGTAATTCACCATCCACAGAAACAATATGTTTTTTAACCATTAGACGGAGGTGTGTGTAAGTGTATCACAAATATTTATTATAACAACATCCTAGTATATTTAATATACTGGTTTTGTTACAAAATAAAGGAATAAAAAGAGTTTAGGGTGTTGGAGAAGCAAAATAAAATAAAAGGACATAAAAGAAGACATTACCTTTAAACCGGGTAACTCCCTTTGGATTGAACCAAACGTGTTTCTCAAAGAGACTTTTTCCTAAGTTAAGGCTTATAAAATTAGGATAGGTATTTTTAGAGATAAAATGAGCAGATTTTGGCCGAGTCAAAGGCTTTAGAGGTGTGGGTAAGGGGGTATAGGTGGGGGCCTTTTATAAGAGGGAGGAGGGGAACTCTTGAAAAGGCTTGAAAAGTTACTTTATTATAAAATGATTTTCGGATATAAAACGTCCCACAATTATATATTTCTATGATAGGATGATAATGGTTCTAAAAAAACCCATACAATATGTTTTTGGCAAGTGTAAGTCTTAAATTTTACATTATCTTTTCATTTTATTTAAATCGTTAATTAATGATGTAATCACTCTATCATCATGGTGTCATAAATAATTTAATTTATTTAATGTCTAAAAATTATAAAAATAATATCCTGATATAGGAAATATTTTTATCTTTCTAAGGAATATTTATAGTCAAAAATATGACTTGTATAACCCCCTGTTAAAATTGTTTTAGTAAAATAATACATGTTTGTGACATTTTTATTTTAACTTAAAATAAAAAGTTATTAATGTCATTTTCTTAACCAAGGGGATCCATGGGGTCCCCAAGTTGGCCCATGGATTGATTTGGTCGTCCATAACACATCCAATAATGTTAGGACATGTGTCAAGGTCATTTATTATTATTCTAACATTATCTTGACCTTAAATTACAATAATTATCTTTAATCGCGATTAATAAAACTTAAACGTTACTATTCATCAAAAAATTATTTTAATCCCATTGAACAAAATTTTACATCCTAATGACAACAATGTATGTCGGATTTTTGAAATTCAAATCACATAGGTGGTAACATTTCATTTAAACAAAAAATCAGTTTTTTAAAGACCACTTAGTGGTTTTACTATTCATAAAAAATTGATGTTTTTTAGAAAAATACCCAAAATTCACCCTAATCTATATTTGATATTAAAAATTCAAAAAAAGATTTCTATTTTAAAAAATTCAAAACATATAAGTTGCATTAATTAATTTAATAATTAATTCCCACTGTCAAAACAAATAGCGTGTTTTTAAGAAACAATATCTATTAAAAGATTGACACTTGTTTAAGTCCAATTTCAAAGTGAAATTAATTCCAATGACCACCATTGGATTAAATAATAAAACTATATTCTAATGGAACTTTAAAAACAATTAAAAATGTAATCTAATCATATAAATAAATTATATTAAAAAGATGTTTTGAATTAAAATACAACATTTTTCACTTATTCATTAAAAATAGACTTTATCAAAAAAAACAAAAACCTACACAAAGTAAATTGTGATATCCCGATTCTAAAGAAGGATTTTATTTTGTCCAATATAACATATAAAATTTTCAACAAGTGGATTTAAAAATGGTTCACCATCAAAAGGCAGTTAATCAACCTTTTAAAGAATATTAGAATATTTGCGCTTAAAATTGGATTCATTCGTATTTTAAGACTCTAAAATTTATTGGATAAAAGTAAAAATATTTGAAAAAAATATATATTCATTTTTTATTTAGTTCTATTCATTCCCGCCATTACAATAGATAGGCGTTAACTACCATTTAAAATAATATTATTTTATTATTATAGTGCAATGTAAGATTTCCAAGAAACTCATTGTTCCGTATTGGGTACGCCATCGAGCATAGAATTCCCTTTAAATTAATTTTAACATTTTATTCAAAAATATAGATAAATATAAAAATTTCATATTATTTATTGACCTGGTGTGTTACATATTGTCCAGCAATGATAATAGAAGATAATCAATCATAAAAAATATGTATTGGGATAATAATGGTTTAGCAGAATAGGTTAACCTTTCCATATCCATAACCATCATTATAGATTCTCTTCCCCATTTAAAATTGTAGAGTATCACAAATTTCCCTTAGTAATTCATATAACATTGGAATCACACATTAAATAATTAATCAACCATGGAATTATAAGGAAACTATCTTTATCTTACATTTCCATTTCCATTATAGTTCCCCCCTTCCATTAATTTTCAGAATAATTCCCCTTTATCATGAGGAACAACAAATTATAAATATTCAAAATAAAAATCTACCAATTAATATAATAACAATACATAATACTAACTAACAAAAAATATATAGAAATTTAAAATAAGTAATGAACCAAAAAAATAAATACATGGTTAAAATATACAGTATTTAATTTAAATGGATGAATCACATTCACATACTACTATATAAATCCTAAAAATAGCTATGATTTTAAGTATAGCTATAGTGAGATATAGATATAGAGAGGGGGGTGTTTAGACAACCCATAACTATTCAGGTTAAGGGTTTGAACAACTCAATGTCACTTAGAATGTTTCTTTTTCATCCACACTTAAAGAGGAATTTAGAAGTAAAAATGGATGTAAAGGAAAATGATTTTAAGAAATTAATTTCATGAATTTCATCAACCAAAAACCCACTAAATATGTAGGGGGTGAAGGAATATCATTTCATAGAAAAATATTCACTTTCCCTTTATTTATAGATTAAAATACAATTTTAAATTATAATATCATGTCGTGCAATATTTCATATAGAAACTTGAAATTTTTATGCAATGATGGTTAAATTTAGTTGCAAGAAGTATCCTAGAAAAGAAATGACACCAAAAGTAATAAAAAGACAAATTATAAATAAATTATTCTTAGCATGCTCCTACTACTCCATCATATTGGATTTATCCTCCTCTCTTTTCAAGGTATGATATTACTTGTATTAGATCTTATTAGTTAATATTTTCAAAATATATTGGTACCACATTGAAATAATGATCTCTTCTTCTGTGTTTTAACATTATCTTCTGACCACTACTTATTTTATTTTCTATACTTTTCTAATACCACTAGATTTAATATATTAATTTATGTCATCCATCTCTATTTTAATAAAAATTTCCTGATTCATCATTCCTTACATTAAATTTACCACATTCTCGTCCTTTCTTTATTTCTAGATTCTCTACATTTCTATATTTCATAATTCTCTACTTTTTAATATTTAATTTTCTCCAAAATATATTTCTTGAGGGAGATCACATTTACTTTATATACCTATCCCCTATCCATTTTTTCTTCCATTTTATGAGAAGATACTCCCAATAAAATTATTTTCTCCTTCATCATGACATTTATACTTTCAATGGATTCTTTCAAGTTAAAAAATTCTTGATCTAGAAATTTATTATTTTGAGATAATTCTTATATAAAAATACTTTTTAATATTTAATTTTTGGAAGGTGAACATTTTTTCTGAAGGATTGAGTCACCTACTTATTATTACAAGAACATTATTCATATTGAAAACATGATGTTGTTGCTACTTATTCTTCTTTAGAAATATCATCATTTCTTTTAACCACTATGGGAGAATAAGAAATATTAAATTTTAATGAAATTACTAAATGGGTGGTATTTTTTAATTTATTAAGATATTGAAATTGATTCATCTCTTTTTGATTACCGTTTTCCTTCAACATTTTATTCTTATTTTATTCTTTATTTTTCCTAATGAAAAATCATATTTTTCTTTGACATATTTACTTTTAAAACTTTTTAAAGGATTCAAATCATCATCTTCAATAATTATTGAAGGATTCATGTTATGTTACTTTAACATGGCCTCTCTAAAGATCTATGTTAAAGTACCCCATGTATCAAAGATATAGAAAATTATAGATCATTCTTAAATACATTATCATTTAAAACACCAACCAAAATCTTTAGGGTGTTTTTATTATAAACCCCATATTTTTTATTTTTCAAATCTACATCCAGATGAATACACTCTTTGAAAATATATATAAATGTTTTTAGATAATAAATAATCTCATATGTATAATATTCAATGTTTTCACCATAAACAATAGGAGGCTTAAAATAAAGATCCATATATACCATGATATTCATAAACAGATTTGATATATTGGAATCCAATTAAGAACCTTTAGGATATGATATCATATGTTCGTAACACATTCCCAAAACATATTCTATGTAAATGATGGAACTCTAAGGTGTTTGTTTATGTGTGTTGGAGGGGGGGGGGTAAATTAGGTTTTTAAGGGGTTTTTTCAATTTTTTCCCGAAAAAGTTCTTATTCCTATGTAATAAACAACTATAATTTAATTTATCAAACATTCAGTGAATGTATAATTAAAGATATTCTATTACCATAATTTATTTAAAAAGATAAATTATAAAGGAGTTTCATACTTACTTTCTCACATGGTTTGACATCGTAGAACAATCCAAAGTGTGGTGGTATTTTGTAGCATCCTTTTTTTATTTATTATTGACGCTTTCTAAAAAATAATTTTCAATAATAAAAAACTACGTATTAATGAAAATCAGGGTTATTTTAATTCAAAAAAAAACTCATATTTTATTAATATCCAGAACTATGTAATCTTCTAATAATAAATAATTTTGTGATAATAATGTACTACCTACTATAGTACACAAGCCACAATACAACTCATGCTTATATTATATCTACAGATCACCTAATTCCATAAGTTTTTTTCCTCATAGCATCACTATTTAGAAAATTATAACGTAGCTAGAACTAAAATATTAATTCATATAAATAAAATAATAATACAAAAATAAACATAATGAATTTTATTACCCATATTTGTACCCAAGAATTATCCTTAACTTCATTTGTAATGTGTTTCTAGGAGAGTTTCCTAACATGAATGATTCATGAGTATTTGGAAAGAATATCCATAAAACTACAACATTCTCACTTTATTTTTCAAATAATTTTATTGTCATCATTGTAATCCATCATCAGTTGTGTGCAGCGATTCCACACCACATGAATGCGTCGAGGCTTACACCTCCTAATGGTAGATCCATTCGTTAAAGTGAAAGAAAAATATTATATCAATAAATAATATAATCAAAATCAATTATAGTCAAAAAATTTACTATTTTTCCATAAATATACCCGATACAGTCTGATCAGTGGTTGCTACTGTATCCCTACGATCTAAAGGAACATCAACCTGTACATGAGTGGGTACCAATTTCTTCTTCAGAGGCTCATAATGCGTCTGAGATAGAAGAATCTGGAATATAGAAGCACAAAGAGAATAAAGTGGAAGGAAATGAAGATGAAATAACTTTTATGGAAATGAAAAATATGGAAGGGGAGTAGGATACATCATCAGATATGGGAAATATAGGTTAGAATAATTATATGAAAATGGTTGCGAAAACATTGGTTGCCTAAATATCTTAGGTGCCTCTAATAACACTATGGGTTTAGAAGGTTTTTTAGATGGAATTATAGAGGAAGGGACATGGTATGATCGATTATGTTGAGTGGTGAAAGTAGTTTTACTACCACCCCCTCATATCATCTGGATAAGCACTAGTAGCACTAGGATGGTTAGAGAATAAATTTATTCTATGTGGTGGATCTGGATTAAATATTAAAAACAAAATTAATATCATGATATTATATATTATTGATATATATATATATGTATATATATTTGAAATAAAATACATACAACATGATCCAAAGGAGGAACTATCATCCCTCTCATTTGGTGATTATTATATTTCATCATTTTCCTTCAAATATCACCAATGTTTCTCATTTCCATCATTTAAAAAAATATGGAATTAATTATAAATCCAAAACTAATGTGTAATCAAAACAAGAAAAAGGATGATACATGACTTAATTAAAGAATAAAAATTGTCAAACCAAATAAATGAAGATGATACATGACTTAAACAATATAATGAAAATGATTGGATGAAATTAAAATATCATTATGGGAGCATAGTGATAGGATTTCAGATAACTAGAATCCATTCCTTGACATAGTGTAAAAATTATAAAACATTGTGGGAAGCACATCATAGTAGGTAGAACCCATTACTTTAAATTGTGATTATTAATTTGGTTTCCTCCACATAAAAAAATTTATAATTTACTAATATTATGGAAAAAAATTCAACTCAAACATGAATTAGGAAAGTATGGATGCCTATTTAATCCATTAAAATTATGCTACAATTCTCTAGAATTAACAGATTTATAATTATTTTTTATAAAGAAAGGTGGATAGTGGATATGACTCCAAGTAGAAAAGTCTGTGGTATACCCTTATTCACCATAATAAAAATTTCCGGTTTCATCCAAGATGTTCTAGAAAAGATCCCAAATTAAACATTGATGACCTGTATTGAAATTTCATAGAAATAAAACCCAATATGAAGGAGAATGGTGATGTTATTTTTTAATCATTACACTAAACCTATAATTTGATTCACAGTGAGACAAACACGAGACAAGTGAGACTTTTTTAATCTAATAAATAGATAATTTAATATATCCAAAATTTTATGGATGAAATGGTTACTCGGTTATAAATCACCAAATGTTGATCTCCCCTTTATTTTTGTAAAGGGGGATTTTCTCATATGGTTCCATGCTTCCTTGTAAGAAACGAAACATCCTGTAAGATAAATAATAACCCTAGATTACCCCCTTATTGTGAAAGGTATCTTATTATCCTCCTTTGTATAGGTTTCTTTCTTTCAAAAAACTTCTAGTTTTATGTTAAGTTTGACCCAATTCTTGTTTCAATGAGTTGAAACTAATATATGATGTGACCTTGAAGGCGATTTAATGAATATATAGCTCTCACCAACAATTAAAAACTCAAAATCATCAAATGGAAAGGTGAAATAATCTGACATTTTCAATATAGTTTTATAAATTGACATTTTCAACTCAATTTAAAAACTTTTAGTATTCTATAATATGTCCTCTTCCACATTTTACTCAGCTCCGAAATAAATTCCATCACCCATGTTTCAAAAACACTCAAGATATTCCCTATATTTATTAAATTATAATTTCATTTTATAATCGTAATTCAACCACTATATTTCAATCACATGAGTTGTTTTGTATCCCCTTATCCTCTTGGGGTAACTACATATTTCTCGTTTTCACTTGATTAATCGAAGAAAAATACTTTACTATTAATTGTTCCTTTTCACCTAATGTGTTCAATATATTGTAATTTTAACATCACATATAGTCTTTTAATATCTATTTATAACATGATGATACCTTTTTAGATAATTAGTATATTATTCTTAGCCTACCCCTCCCATTTCAGAACAATTCAATCCATAGATTGATTATAAAGATTATTTTCCATTATCTGTGTTTGGACCAGAGAATATATTCTTTAGGAAATTTCATTGTATACAATTAAGTGTGCCATTATAAATAACATTTCACACTTTTATCTCATTAGTGAACATTTTATCTCTATACAATCCTTTAGTCAATATAAAAATAAGAAATTTTCATAGTCCAAAAATTTCAATGACTACGAGTAATTATTGAAAACTCAATGATTTATCTAAATGGTGTAATTTATATTTCAATATAATGTAATGATTACATCAAATATGAATGAATGATAATATGGATAAATAAATTATTAGTAAAAACCTAATCAATTTTAAAATCCAAATATTTGTATAAAAATGAAATAACTTTTGTATTAAGAAAAAATCAAACATATTTGAACCCATTATTGATATATCAAACACCTAAGGAAATTACATATGAATCATGTTTATGTTATATTGATGATTATTTTCATTATATTTTATTCATTTTATTTATAAATACTCTATGTATATTTACATAACCAATATCAATTATTTCATTAATGATATGTTATTTTCAAACAATGTTGTTGCCCACTTAGTGAGACAAGGTTTCATTAGCCACTATGATAGATTCAGGTTTTTCATGATACCACTATATCAGCCTTTAGGATATACCCCTTGTTCATTAATGATCAATAGTAAAGTATTTTTAATAGTACCAACTGTTACAACCCAAGTTGAGCTAAACTGAAAGAACTAAGAACAGAGATAGATGATTCTATATATTTCCCTCCACATAATTAGGTTTACAATAAACTCTAAAAATTTAACTATTGGAGTCATCATAAGTAATAAATTGATCCGGTCTAATGGGAGTAGGTATGGAGTCAATTACATTATCACCTCATCAAAAATATATCTTGGGATTACTTTAGTAATGATACCAAATTTAGGTCGCGAAAGATCTTCCACATAAAAAACATATTTCTCCAGTAATTCTAGTATATATGGATCATTAGTAGAAAGAGTGAGATTCAGGTCAATAACTATAAATCCACAATAATTAATAATTATTCAATTCCTTTTCATTGAATCAAACCACATGCATTTCATCAAAGAGAATCAACCTTGAGAGTTATAATCCAATATTAGTATATTTTCAACAACTTCGTAATAAGATAATTTTTCAAATTGAGGTCTACTATATGATTCACAAGAGTAATACTCTATTGTGGTAGTTACCGTAACACCATCAAGTTGTGTTCTCATGATCATTACCCGTTCAGTGAAAAATAAATACATAGCTATTGATCACAATTTATTTTCATTCACAGACCACAAAATTAGGACCACAATCCACAGATCTTATTTCCTCACAGGAAGAGTCAGTAAGAAAACTCAATGCCTTTGATGTAAATGAATATTTATATTAATTGAATTATAATTTTATTAATTTTTTATAGTAATACATCTATATTCAAATGAAACTAAGAGGGATACTCATTGCTATGAAAATCCTTTCTCATTCTCAAAGATAATGAATAAGGATTTTTATTTATCATTTTTTATGTTCCCCATATAAAAAAAATAAATAGTTTAATTGAAATCTACAATTAAATGAGATGATATAATATATACATGTTCAATTTACTTACTTTATGTAGTCATTAAAAGAATTACAATTAAACAAAACTATGTGATGTGATGTGTTCCATCTCCTGATATTCAAGGATTAATGTGGTCGTGGTATATGATCTGAGAATTACCCCAATTTGGGGATGTTATGAAAAAATGGGTTCAATTTTCACATACTGTTCTTCTTTATTTCTCAAAGAACTATTCTGTTTCATAGTCACTTCAGACAAATACATTGAATAGAAATCCATACATTCTTAATCCAAGTAACGTTTCACAATAGAAACTTTGAGATGATACCTGTTCTAGACCTAAGACTTCAATTTGTACATATATATTTCAGTAAGATATATAAAAAAATAAACCAAGTCATTCAATAAGTATTTCAGTTGGAATATAGATAGTTAGATAAAACATTCATGTGAAAAATGATATATGAAATATTTTCTCTAACTCACACAAAATTAATGGTGCCTCTTCAATAATTTTTACAAGAAATACTTAGACAACTTCTTAGAACATAGATCTCTATAAAAAAGAACATATGAATAATTAACAACCTTACATTATTACACATAAGTTTCTAGAATTCTACTGCAATCAAATCATGATGAAGGATGTGATAACCATGAGTCTTAAAAGATTTCATTTTCTAATCTCTTCTATTGACCCATTTTCATATTTTTCTTCAATAGCCATCAGGATATTTAATAGCCTCTATTACTTCAAAAAATTGGTTTTTTTTGCAAGCTTCATCTTGTAAGAAGCACATAGAACATTCCATTTATTTTCCCTGATACACACATGATGCAATTCTTGTTTGATTCCCAAATCCACCAAGTCATGATAAGATTGTAAATCATATTTTTTATTTCCCTTTAAATTTATAATAATTGAAATAAACATTTCCAATATTTTTTTTCAATGTGAAATACATATATGCAATGATGTTATAAATCTTTTTACAAATAAGAAAACTCAAAGAAGATATATTTATTCTTTCTACTATAACTGTTTTCAATGTAAAAATTCATCCTCTTTCTAGATTTCATCTAACCCTAACCAAATGAAAAATTGAAAATTTTCCACCCATTAACCTCATCAGTTCCAGACATATGCTGAGGTGGAATCAAAATCTTTTTTTATTAGAAAACCATCAACAATTATTTCTATATAGATTATCAATCGAAAATAATAATCGATGTCCCATAAAATAGAAACTATGGGGATATTTTAGTCTTTTGGATCATTTGTTCTTCATACAAATAGTAAAAGATAGTTTTCCCTTCATGCTTCATCCAAATATGATTTCATAAGTAGGAAAATCATTTATCATCCGCATAGTCACAACAAGCATATGAAATATGTCTTTTAAACATGCATCGTATGTAAGAACTACCACATTATAAAGATATTTCAACTATTTTGTTAATTGCTTCATGTATAAATATATATCACCTCTAGGATCGTAAGGTCTAGATATCATTATACACATGAAATTTATGGTTTTTTATACACATCCATTTAGTAAGGTTATAAATGTGTATGAAAATTAGTCATGTGCTCTGTGAAGTAAGAATTTACCATAACAGATTAAAATCATCCCATGATAGACCTAAACATACGTTACACGCATCAAACGAAAAATATAGATATCAAGAATCATGTGTATTGTATGAAAATATATATGCAGGATGAAAAAAATCATCATTATCCTTATTTCTCTTATTATCATTCCATTATATTTTTATTGATATTTAATTAGATATAAAAAGATTATGTATTATGGGAATCAATGGAATGTTCAACATTACATTCAATGTAAGATGAGATAGTGTTCCATAATCATTTGGATTCAATCAAGATGTACCATATTTTATAAATCATTTTTTTGGCAGTTTTCTCCTAGAATAATCTACAATCATTCTGGAATTCATGATTTTTTAGTTTATCCAAGTTCTTCAACTAAATTTCATGAAACATAATGGTTTATGGGAATATCTACATCATATATAATTAAGTCCTTAAAAAGGTAATAATATAATCATTATAAGTATTTTAAATACCATAAATGAGTTTCCCATGAAACAGATGCATTTAAAATTCCATCTTTTTAATTTTTTCACATTGCTGATATACTAAAGTCATGGAAACATCATTCAATTTTTTCACCCCATCAACATCATCATTTTATTTACAAGAATAATTTTTGCTCGTATTGAATTATAATTAGGTGGGAATCCGTTCCTTCCCATGATGAACAATAAATGAAAACTAGTTATCTAATAAATTCTCCAATCTAGTCCTCTCATTTGAGTAATAGAAATTTTGAGATTTCATTTTCTCTCCATTTTGATATGACGCATAATAGTTTATTTGAATAAAATATTTGTTTATATGGTTTCTAATTTCTTCATGAATTAACTACGGTATTCCAACACTATTATAAAATGGGTAGTGTATATGAGCACTATCTGAAGCATTGTTAAATGAGAAATTCAAAAATATCTCAAACCTGTTTTTGAAAATCGCCTGTGATCCAATTATTTTCATAAATCCATTGTCTATCATTCTATAAAAAAAAATGTTATATTCCATTTTACAAAATTAATGAAATAATATTGAAGTTAAATGAAAAATATATTTAAAGAAACAAGAATTTTTAACTTTATATGAAACCATAACTAACACAGTTGTCTATTTGAGAATTATAATATAAAATAAAAAAATACTATATATATAACAAAATACACTAAATATAAAACCATGAAATAAAATTAAATTAAATTAAAGAACATAATAGATGGTGGGTGGGGGATGTCTCCTTGGTTTAACCATAAGGGATCTAGTGTACAGTCAATAGAGAAAAAATTAAAGCAATGAAGAAGAAAAATATTGGTCAATAGAATTATAAATCTATCTATAATGTGTTACATACACATTAATATTGGAAAGATGCATGTTCAGGTATCTAAACACATGGGATGGTCTTCATTCATGTCGATCCACTCTATATTCTAACATAGATGGAATGAAATACTTATAAATGATCAAATTAATTTCATGTTCCCTTAATGTATATAATACCATATTTCACTTCTTGGAATTCATTTCAATTCTCCCATTCTTTTAATAACTTTCTTATTAATTTCTCTGTGTCTTGATTGAAGGGTGAATATTCTTCAAATGAGAATATATCAACTCTTATACTTACTTTAATTCATTCCCATGATCTTTATCAACATAAAATTATTAAATGTTTGTGATATGAAATATTTGGACGAGAACATACATATTTGGTCAGACGAGAAGAATAAAATGAATTTATATCTAGCCAAAAATAAATCTAGTGAAATTAATTTTTTTATGTTATATAAATTTTTGAATAAGAGAAAGGAATTTAATATTATTTTCAAGAACATCCAAATAATTTAATTTTAAATTTCAGCTTTAGGATCTAACTTTCCACATCTCATTATCTACCAAGATGTTACATTTGGATTCTAGAAAATGACTCATTCATATTTTTCCTTTTCAAAATTATATTGTATCGAGTAAAATTGTCCATAATTCATCAAAGAATGTCTCTTATATTTTTATAGGATTCCCCTTACTCATGGAATGATCACCCTATTTTTTATAGAATTTCTTATATAAAATTTAGGGTTCCATATATATTTTTTCATTTTTGTTTTTTCACTTTGCATATCCCTTATTAAGGGAAATGTTACTCTTATAAAATTTATATCATAGAATAACTTAAAATAGTTTCTTATAAATGAATCTTACAAATCCCCTCTCGAATTTTACCTTTTACAATTGTATTAGTTTAAACCTTATGGAATATAACATATCTATTACTCATACTTATATCTAGTCCTTTATCCTTTATAGTCATTATTATTAATTTTATTTTAATTATTTTGTCATGAACCATCCCTTGCAGCCCATTCCATGACTAACCCAAGCTCGGCTTCCATGGGCCAGGGGTTGGCGACTAGCACCAGAAAGGCATATCCCTAAAAAGAGAAGTAATTTCCTCAAAACCAATAGACACACAAACTGGTCACACTACACAAAAGTATAACACAATAGAAGCAGAAAGGTACAACCACAAATAAAATCCACCACAGAGTGTAAAAGTAGTACTGAAGTAACGAGACCAAAATACAAACCCAACTGAAATGGAAATATAGAAAAAAGGGAAACCAACTCTTAAGGTCATTCCCCAAGGATCCTACCTGAAGGGTAGGCACAACTCATCACTGTGGCTATTCACGTCAACCAGTCACCTCCGCACACCATCAAGTCCTAGCTCCCCAAGTCTCAGTCAAAGCTTCCCATCGTCTACATAAGACATATCAAGGTGCGGGCGAAGCCTGTGCAGGGGTGAATATAAAAATACTCAGTAGGGATCCTGAGATCTCTGAAGGCCTCTCAGAATTCCAAAAAGGAAAAACCACAAATCATGATCTCAATCAAAAATCACAAAGAAAAAGACTCAACTCAAACCAGGTATACAACTTAGAGTGAAGGAATAAAGATGATTAGACTTAATATATATCATTTTATTCTATTAGGAAGTTTCCACAACTAATCTAGGAAGGAGTTGTTCCATTATCGATCTACACCGGGTCGTATGTCGCTGATCCATGATAGTCCGTTCTAAGCCGGGTCCTCATCAGGTCGCGCACTACTGATCCACACAGGGTGACTAGAATGTTGATCCACATAGGGTCGCTATGATGATGATCAACACAGGGTCACTATGATATTGATCTATACAGGGTAGATATGATTTTGATCCACACGAGGTCGCTAAGATGTTGATCTACACAAGGTCTCTATGATGATGATCAACACATGGTCACTATGATTCTGATCCACACAGGGTCTCTATGATGTTGACCCACAAGGGTTCACTATTCAATTGACAATCAGCCATAAGATTCCCCGCACTCAGTGCGATTGAGTTTTATAGAATATGATTCTCAAGATATAGGTCATGCCTCAAATTTCATGAAGTTCCACAAAGGAATAACTAAAAGGACCACCATATCGTAAGGGTTCCAACGTGACATACAGTGCATCAATCAGATGCTCTATCTATGAGTTATAATCATTTTAGTACTGAGGGCCTAGTTGGATTTCAGTTTGATCCAACTTGGTTGTACTCCAAAATTCTCCAAACCTATGGTGGAGTATCTCAAAAGGATTGGCTTTTTTCTAGGATTCTAGTGCCACAAATGGTTTGTAAAACGGACGTCTGGTTTGTGACATACAACCATTTAAGCATATTTGGGCCAAAAAGGGTCTGGGTCCAGCCCGACTTGGTCTGAGCAACCCGACCTGCCCTGACCTGGGCTGACCTGACTCGGTTTGGGTCTAACCAGATTTGAATAGAACTGGCTTGGTTGGCCTGAGAGGGATGGGTTGCGGAGTTCTCGGCCAGCTGGGTCGTGGACCGCTAAGGCCTGCCTTGGATGGGTGCGACCCGCGCTGGGGTCTCCCCCCCATCCGAATGGAAAAAATTCCATATGGTTTGCAATGGAGGTTCCACATGACGCCACCCCCTATCTACAAGACCAGTGGGGTTCTTGTACCCTCTGCCATGGCTCGAATCCGCCGCCTGCCTCCGCAGCGCGTGACAACGTGCCGCCCGCTGCCACCATGGATGATCGATGTCGGCTTCCCCTACTATCCACTGTGTTGCCTACGGGTGTTGCCTCCCTCCATGGCTGGCGAGATCCAGAAACTGTCGTCGCCCGTTGGAGCCAGTCTCTACATTGGTTTCATGCCGAAAGGACCTCTGCGGGCCATCGGGTGAGTTTTGGTGGTCCTTTTTCCCTTCTAATTTCATCTACGATCCTCCTAGAAATGCGGCTGTCACTACATGGATCCTAGTTTGGCCTTTCCACGTTGTTTCTCGATCGCCAATGAAGAAACAAAACTAATTCAAGAAAAACAGAGTGTCCGAGCCTTATTCGTTTGGCGCACGCCCTTCGCATTAGCATTATAACATGGGAAGGATTATTTAATCATAAAAACTCCCATAAAGAATGTAACACCCCAAGCTTCCATAGTATGCTTCTCTTTGAATAGTACAATAGCGTGTGTTGTACGTAACTTTGATTTCTAACACACCACGACCAATCAAACTAGCCGTTATGAATAGTAATACCCACTTTTTGAAATTTTATACATTTTATCTTTCAAAATGGACTTAATTTTTGGATTCATAATATCGAAAATATCTTAGGGTGAATTTTTGGTATTTTTCTGAAAACTTTCAATTTTTGATTAATAGTGAAAAACCTTGAGTTATAGTTTAAAACCGAATTTTTATTTAAATAATTATTTATTTTGTTTAAATTTATTTTAGGTCATAACAGATACATAATACCTATATAAGTTAAATGTAATTCATTGGAGTCAGTTTATAATAATTTTAGATATATAATTTTTTTTTGAACTTTTCACCGTCTTTCACCCACCTCCTAGGAGAATTTGAAAATTAACATAAAACTTAATTTTACCACTTCTGTGAGTATAATTTCAAAAATCCAAGAGAAACGGTTGATATTAGTAAGTAAAATGTGGTTCAATAAGGTGAAAATAATTTTTGGTGAATAGCAATCGTTTTCTTTTATTTACCACGGTTAAATGTAAATAGGGTAATTAAGGGTAAAAATGATATTATTATTACCCTAACACATGTACTAATTCTATCAGATAAGTATAATTAGACCAAAAAAAACCTTAGGAATAAAATATGAACCTCTTTGTTCCACTTGTATTAGATTAGGACATTTATTATTATTTAATTCAAAGAAGGGTTAAAAGTTTCAAATTCAATGTATAATAACTAAACAATTTTTAATATAAGGTTACACATAAGATAAATTAGACTATAAATATTCCTTATAAAGATAAAATTATTTCCTACATTATGGTATTTTATTTATATTTTTTAGACATTAAATAATTTAATTTATTTATGACACAATGATGATGAAGTAATTACCTAATTAATGAAATATTAAAATAATTGATATTATAAATATCCAAATAAATGTAATTTGAGACTTTTTATGAACTAAACTAATTTCATAGGTTAATATGACATGTCATAATTGGTTAGATGAATTTTTTTTGAAGTAATAATGCTGTTATGAATTTAGAAAAAACAAAATACCAAATAGTGTCAAAATTGACATAAAAGAGTTTTAAAAAAAATATTATATCATTAACTGATATTATATTCCTAAAAAACTATGTTTCGACCAAAGGACTTATATAATTATAGGTGTATCATTAATAAACCACTTGGGGTTCTATTTGAAGTATATAGTATGTTTATTGACAATATAATATAAAAATACAACGAGACATGGTAAATGTCAAACTATTTAACTAAGAATTAAATCTAAAAGATAAAGTTAATATAGTGACCCAAACCTATATAAAACCTATAGGTTGAGTGTTTTTCGACCCATAACCACCATATAATTTAAATAATTCATTTTGTAGCCATTATAAACAGAAAATTATTTTATTATCAAATAATATTTCTAGCTTTTCCTAAGGTGCCTCTCACCCCACTTATAAAAGGTCACTCCTCCTTCTCTCTAATTAACACCTTCAAATCCATTTGGCTTGGAAAAACCCTACCCAAATAACCTCTAAACTGTCCTCATTTTATTATAGAGTCCTTACTTTAGTCATAAATCCAACCTAAGGAGCCATTTTGATCAAATCAAAAGGAATAACCCGGAGAAGAGGTAAATATTTCATCACATCGTTCAAGTTCCTTTCTTCTTCCACATTTTCTTTATTTGTTGTTTCTATTCTAAAATAATAACTATAGTATCTTCTATATGATATTATGTTATTATGAATATGGTATAACCATATTCATTATTTTATCCATCCTTTGAATAACATGTCACCATACTTGTGTATGTACAGATTACCGTCTCCACGTCGTGGTGTAATTGTTATTCAATACATTGTTATTTTGATGGGTATAATAATGATGTTTAATTGGTGTAAATAATAAATATAACATGATAATTATTCTTTATATATGATATACCATCCAATTATATATTATTTTAACATCAAAATAATGATATTGTCGCTCGTGTGTACGTACGGATTATCGTCTCCATGAACACGATGAGATTCATTCCCCATCGTATCCATTCTAGACTAATTTTAATTAGATGATTAAAAATAATGTTTAAAGACTTGATATCATTTTGGATATGAATAAGATACATGCCATCCATAACAATTATGACTCACATAAAAATTAATATAAAGGAAAACGAATCCGTTAACACCCGAAACAGTGATAATACTAAGATATTATTAACAAAGAAATGTTAAAAGATCATATATGATATCATATTAATGTATATGATTATTTTACAATTTAATAATAGTTATTTCACCATTATACAGGATTTTAACCTACCCTCTTCCAAAGAAAAAGTACAAGGTAAGGGTTAATTTCACAATCTCTTTATTATATGAGGTTGTTTATACGTAATTATCTACTGGGACATCTTTATCATCCACATCCATGTTTCTTAAAAATGTATTTAATTTTTTTACTATTTACTAGAAAATGGGGTAAAATCAATTATACCCTTATTTTACCTTATATGTTTTGAAAGGAATCTTTCCATCATTTTCCAAAGAAGGTACTTTTTGACCTTTTCGACAAATTTTAGGTAAGAATGTTTTTTTAACCTATACAACAGGTGTGGCTATTATCTGACATTATAAAATCATCAAACCTTCCCTTATAAGCTTATAAGAATATTTCCAAATATAAATGTTTCCATTTATTATAACGTGAATTTTAAATGATTTCAAAATAGAAAGAGATATTTCTCCAAAAAGGTTTTTATTTCATCTATGTCAACATCCTTTGATGAATTTTATGTTTGTTTGAAGTTGATTTAGTATGATACAAAACATTCAAATTATATCGAATGTTTTGTGATATATTTGATTGTGGATGTGTTATTTCATACCATTCATGGTTTATGGATAATGTATTGACAGCTCGTATGCCAGTTTTATTACGAATGTTTATGTTATGTTTAAACCTTTTCAAATGGAGAATGCATTGGACTTAGTAAGTGATAGGTGGAGCTCGCTATATCTCCTCGATGCATCGGTAGGTCTCATGAGACAATCTAGTGTCTTGGCACAAGGCCTTGAAAAAAATCTTATTTTTCATCTTGGCACAAGGCCTGGACTGTGTGGTTATGAAAGTCTGACATTATGCATTCCATCATTATGAAAGTGGCTATTGATATTGCATGTGATTATTCAACTAGTAGAATATCTATGTGAGTAAGTAAATGGAATTATTTGATTTTATCGTTTCCATATTATGCTGAAGTACAAGTTTAAAAGTCTTTTGTTTTACTAATATACATTACCTTAAATGTTTATGCTTATTTATGAAAGTCTCTGCTGTATTGTTATCCTTACTGAGCATCTGAGCTCACCCCTTTCTATGTTTCATATTCCCCAGGATGTGAATAATTATATTATGACTGACCTGCAGGGATATTCTATGGGATCTTAATGTTGTCTACGTAAACAATGTTGTTGTATTTTTACATTTTATGATGTAATGTAAACCTTATGAATGTATCTAGTATTTACAAGGCTACTAAACTAATCGGTCTTTCGAGAGTTGATCTATTGGTGGTCATGCCATGTTATGTAATAATACACTAACTCTGGGTAACTGGGGTCAGGGTGTTGCAGTTGGTATCAGAGGTAGTTTAGTACAATCCTTGGAAACTAGATTTAGATAAACTCTGATTAGAGCACATAGCCCTAAGATATACTTTGAGGATTAGTATAGAAGAACTTCATAGAATTTTGTTATTGTAGAGATTTTGTGAGTTTTCCAAGCAATACATCCTTATCTGGATACGAGTAGGTAGAGGTGGCTCTGACACAGATGTACCTAGGGGTAAAACCTGAAAACACTGCTTTGAGCTAGACTCGAATGAGAACTGGTGCACGACAATGGGCCTTGTTACACTCTTGGTTACGACACTCCAAGGGGATATGATTTGGATAATTATAATTTTCTTTACAAACCATTATGAAGGGTTTATGAGTATATAATTCCTCAAAGAAAACATTTTTATGATTATGGATTATATCCATAAACTGTTTAATTTATGTTAAGTGTTTTATAAGTTTGGATTTATGTATTGCGATTCATAAACTAATCTAGTTTATGCCATTATTTAGAAATGGAACCTAGTGGAAGGAATGGAAACCGTATCAATGCATGCACTCCATGTAGGTATTTCCCTCATACTCAAGATAATTATAGTGGAGCTGGTGATGCAACTTGTTCTGATCAGATAATCACCATACTAGGACAAATCACTCAGGTTATGAATAATAACCTTACCCGTATGGAGCACCCTGATCCGCAGCGTGGAGGATCAATGTCAGATCATTTAATGAGGCAACAAACACCAACATCGAATAGGGGTAAAAATCCACTAGTATAAGAGAAATGGATAAATTCCTTAGAGAAAATATTCCATGCCTTGGGTAGTAGTGAAAGGGAAAAAAATTTCATGGCAGTTTATCGCCTCACTAGAGATTCTGATCAATGGTGGTCATTGATTCAAAACACAAAGGAAGAATATGAAGTAACAAATATGGAATGAAGGGAGATTGAAGAAATTTTCTTAGAAAAATACATTCCTCGTGAACATTGAGTGGATATGGAAAGACAATTTCTGAGTCTGAGGAAAAAGGAGAATGAGAATGTTGCAAAGTATGAAGCTAACTTTATGAGGTTACCGAGACATGCAGAAGATTATATACATAACCCAAGAAGTAAGATTGATCATTTATTTTATGGGTTAAAACCATTTCTGCATCAATCATTAGTCTCACAATCCTTCTCATCATATGAATATATTGTCTCACGTGATATCAAGATAGAAAAATAATTCTCTAAATCTTATGACTTTAAAGCAAAGTAAGAGAAGAAGAGATCTGCTGAACACTATGGAAATGGAAATAAGGGGAATAAGGGAAAAGTTGAATATCCATACTACAGTAAATGTGGGAAGAAACACTCAGGTACTTTCCTGAAGGGAATGGGAGTCTGTTACAAGTGTGGTGAAAAGGCCACCAAGCTCATGATTGTAAGGGGAAGAAAGAGGCTGTCGATGTTGAATGCTACAATTATAGAGAAAGGGGGAATTATACGAATTAATGACCTAAGTGGCAGGGGAACTTACCTCAGAAAATGACAAGGGATGAAGGCCAAGCTTATTCTATCACTACTGTTGAGTTTGAATCTCCAAAAGACGTGGTAGTAGGTAATTTAATGGTTTCCTCACATTTAGAAAATACTTTATTTGATTCTGGATCATCGCATTATTTCATATCTTCCCAGATTACTAAAAAAATTAGATATTTCCAATTTGATTTAATAAGGGACTTTTTAGTCAAAACTTCTAAGGGATGTATCATTACAACAAATAATTGTGAATCAGTTCCCATTAGAGAATATAAATGTTCTTTATCTGCTGATATCATCATCATACCCATGATTGAATTTGATATAATCCTTAGTATGGATTATATTTCGGACCATGATAAAAATATTTATAGTAAGAAGAAAGAGGTTACAATTTTTGAGGATGATGATAAAGAACACCTTATCTTTAGTGAAGAAACGTCACCACCTAATTATTATCTAGATCCACCCCCAGTAGCTCAAAATAACTTCAATTATTGGGGAGGAAGAGAATGAAATAACTATGGTTGAGGAAAATAATGTTCAAATAGATGATTTACCTATTGTGCAGGAATATGTTGATGTGTTTTTGGAATATTTTCCTGGACATCTTCCAGAATGAGAAATTGATTTTTCCATTGACTTAATTCCTGGTTCAAGGCCCATATCGAAGACCCCTTATAGAATGGAAACTATGGAATTAGTGGAACTAAATAAATAACTAGAGGAATTGAGTAATAATGGATTTATTCACCCTAGAGTTTCTCCATGGAGAGCCCCTATGCTTTTTGTTAAGAAGAAATATGGATCTATAAGGTTGTGCATTGACTATAGGGAGATCAATTCTATAACAATAAAGAACAGGTATCCCCTACCTCGCATTGATGATTTATTCGACCAACTTCATGGAGCTCAATACTTTTCAAAGATTGACCTTCGATCTGGATATCCTCAGTTTTGTGTGAAGAAGGAAGACATTCTGAAAACCGGATTTCGAACCAGGTATGAGCATTACGAGTTTACAATAATGCCTTTCCGATTGACTAATGCACCCTCTATCTTCATGGATCTAATGAATAGAGTTTTCAAGGAATATTTTTATATCTTTATAGTGGTATTTATTGAAGATATTTTTGTATACTCCAAAAGCTATAAAGATCATGAAAATCATTTGCGCATTATTCTAAAGACTCTTAGAGGACATGAATTATATGGGAATTTTAGCAAGTGTGAATTCGGGCTATAAGAAATTTCTTTTCTTGGCCATATTGTCTCCAAGGATGGAATCTCTATTGATCCTTCTAATACCATGGCAATCCAAGAATTTCCAGCACCAATGAGTATAACTGAGGTATGCAGTTTTATTGGTTTAGCAGGTTATTATCAACGTTTCTTCCAGAATTTTTCCTGGTTGGCTAACCCATTTACAAATCTCACATGAAAAGGGGTTAAATTTGAATGGACAAAAGAGTGTGATTTTTTTTGAAGAACAGAAGATAAGATTAGTAAATGATCTTATATTGACTCTACCATCGGGGAATGATGGGTTTTTTATTTATAGTGATGCTTCAAAGAAAGGACTTGGTTGTGTCCTTATGCAGAATGATATGGTTATTGCCTATGCATCACGATAGCTAAAAATTCAGGAGCAAAAATATCATGCTCATGATCTTGAGTAAGCAGCTGTAATCTTTTCTTTGAAGATTTGGAGACACTATCTCTATGGTGAAAAATATGAGATATATACCGATCAAAAGAGTTTGAAGTATATTTTCTCACAAAAAAACTCCACATGAGGCAAAGGAGATAGCTTGAACTACTAAATGATTATAATTTCACTATATACTGCCACCCGGGGAAGGAAAATAAGGTGGCAGATGCTTTGATTAGAAAGGATCATGGAGTTTTGAACAAGATGAGAGTTGAAAAGGATCCTATATACATGGATCCAGTGAAGATGGATATGGTAATAACCATGGAAGGTGAAACATCAATGATTTTTTAAATGGTTTCCAAACCATCATTACTAGAAAGGATAAAGTGTTCTCAGACCAGTGATGAAGAGTCTCAAAAGATGATTAAAGCTGTGATTGATGGGTTATTGAGTGACTTTTTGTATGAAGATGGAGTTTTGAATTTTGGGAAGAGAATTTGTGTTCCCGATATACTTGATCTAAAAAGGGAATTGTTGGATGATGCACATAATCCCAATTTCTCTATTCACCCTCGTAGCACTAAGATGTATAGATATTTGATGGAACAATTTTGATAGGACAACATGAAGAGGGAGATTGCTGATTTTGTTTCAAGATGTATGGTTTGTCAACAAGTGAAAAATGGAAGGTAACAACCTATAGGAGTCATGAAACCTCTTCCCATACCAGATCGGAAATGGAATAATATTACGATGGACTTTGTCATGGGACTACCAGTGAATCCTAGAAGGAACAATGCAATATGGTTCATTTTTGATCATCTTACTAAGTCAGCAGATTTTCTTGCTATAAGAGAAGATTTACCACTTGAATGTCTAGGAATACTATATATTAATGAGGTTGTGAGACTTCATGGAGTACCCCTATCGATTATTTATGATCGTGATCCCCATTTTACATCAAGATTCTGGAAAAGTCTTCAGAAATCCCTGGATACTGAACTTCGTTTGAGCACTGCCTATGACCCCCAAACTGATTAACAATGAGAACAGACTATTAAAACCTTAGAAGACATGTTGAGATCATTCTCACTTGACTTTAATGGTATGTGGGATCAATATATACCTCGGGTTCAATTTTCTTATAATAATAGCTTCCATTCAAGTATTCAAATGGAACTATATGAATCATTATACAAAAAGAGATGTCGCACACCAACCTGTTGGGATAATGTTGATGAAAGAAAACTCGTAGGACCAAAACTTGTGGGGGAAATGATGGAAAATGTTAAGGTAATCCAAAACCACATCAAAGTTGATCAAAGTTGGGAGAAGATCTATGCCGATAATCGGAGGAAGGATTTAGAATTTCATGTAGGGGATCATGTTTTCGTGAAGGTATCTCTATGGAAGGGTGTTATGCGTTTTAGTAAGAAGGGTAAATTGAGTCCCAGGTACACCGGACCTTTCGAAATCCTAGAATGCACTGGGGTTTTAGCTTACCATTTGGAAATGCCGCCAAGTCTCTCAAAAGTTCACGATGTGTTCCACGTATCAATATTGAGAAAATACATGCCTGACACAACGCATGTACTCACCTATGAGGAATTAGAACTGGAACCCGATCTGTCTTATTGCGAAGATCCTGTCAGTGTTCTTGATACAAGAGAACAAGTGCCGAGAAACCGAACGACTCATCTGGTAATAGTTCTATGGAGAAACCATAAGATGAAAGAGGCAATGTGGGAACCCAAAGAACTAATGATGAAGAACCACCCAAGACTTTTTTACGCATTAATACTCTAGAAATTTCAAGGACGAAATTATTTTAAGGAGGGGAGAATGAAACACCCCAAGCTTCCACAATACGCTTCTCTTTGAATAATACAATAGCGTGTGTTGTACTCAACTTCGAGTTCTAACACACCACAACCAATCAAACTAGCCATTATGAATAGTAATTCCTACTTTTTGAAATTTTATAAATTTTATCTTCCAAAATGGACTTCATTTTTGGATTTGAAATATTGAAATTAGCTTAGGGTGATTTTTTGGTATTTTTCTGAAAACTTTCAATTTTTGATGAATAGTGAAAAACACCGAGTTATAGTTTAAAACCAAATTTTTATTTAAATTTATTTTAGGTCAAAATAGATACATAATACTTATATACGTTCAATGTAATACATTGGAGTCAGTTTATAATAATTTTAGATATATAAAATCTTTATTGAACTTTTCACCGTCTTTTACCCACCTCCAAGGAGAATTTGAAAATTCCCATAAAACATAATTTTACCGCTTCTGTGAGTGGAATTTCAAATATCCGAGAGACATGGTTGATATTAGTAAGTAAAATGTGGATCAATAAGATGAAAATAATTTTTTGTGAATAGTAACTTTTTACTTTTATTTACCATGGTTAAAAGTATATAGGGTCATTAAGGGTAAAAATGATATTATTATTACCATAACACATGTCTTAATTCTATTGGATAAGTTTAATTTGACAAAAAACTACATTATTAATAAAATATGAACCTCTTTGGTCTACTTGGATTAGATTAGGACATTTATTATTATTTAATTCAAAGAATGGTTAAAAGTGGTAAATTCAAGGTTTAATAACTAATTTTTTTAAATATAGGGTTAAACATAAGATAAATTCGACTATAAAAATGAATTAGAAAGCTAAAAATATTTCCTACATATTTTTTTTTATTTATATTTTTTAGACATTAAAAAATTTAATTTATTTATGACACAATGATGATGTAGTAATTAACTAATTAATGAAATATTAAAATAATTGATATTATAAATATCAAAATAAATGTAATTTGATAATTTAGATTAATTACACTAATTTTATAGGTTTATATGACATGTTTCGGTTGGTTATATGAATTTGGTTTGAAGTAATAATGCTTTTATGAATTTAGAAAAAACAAAATACCAAATAGTGTCAAAATTGACATAAAAGAGTTTTTAAGAAAACATATTATATAATTAATTGACATTCTATTCCTAAAAATCTAATGTTTGGAAAAAGGTCTTATATAATGATAGGTGTAACATTAATTAACCACTTGGGGTTCTTTTGGAGCATATAGTATGTTTATTAACCATATAATATAAAAATACAGAGAGACATGGTAAATGTAAAACTATTTAACTAAGAGTTAAATCTAAAAGATAAAGTTAATATAGTGACCCAAATCTGTCTAAAACCTATTGGTTGAGTGTTTTGAGACTCATCCCAACCATAGAATTTAAATAATTCATTTTTGACCAATTCGTAATCGGAAATTATTTTATTATAAAATAATATTTCAAGCTTTTCCTAAGGTGCCCCCACCCTCTTTTAAAAGGGAACTCCCCCTTCCCTCTAATTTACACCTTCAAAGCCATTTGTCTCGTCCAAAACCTACCCAAATACCCTATCAACTGTCCTCCCTTCATCATAGAGTCCTTAATTTAGTCATAAATCCAAGATAATGTGACCTTTAGATCAAATCAAAAGGAAGAACCCAAAGAAGAGGTAAATATTTCATCACCTCTTTCGTGTTACTTTCTTCTTCCACTTCCTCTTTATTTGTTGTTTCCATTATAAAATAATTAATCTGGTATATTCTATATATTTTGATGTTATTATGAATATTTTATAACCATATTAATTATTTTATCCATCCTTTGAATAACTTGTCAGCATACATGCGTACGTACGGATTACCGTCTCCACGTCGTGGTGTAATTTTTATTCAATACATTGTTATTTGGATGGGTATAATAATGATGTGTAATTGATATAAATAATAAATATAACATGATAATTATTCTGTATATATGATATACTATCCAATTATATATTATTTTAATATGAAAAGAATGATATTTTTGTGCGTGCATTCGTATGGATGACCGTCTCCACGAACGCGATGATATTCATTCCCCATCGTATCCATTCAAGACTAATTTTCATTATATGATTAAAAATAATGTTTAAATACATGATTTAATTCTGGATATGAATAAGATACATCCCATCCATAACAAATATAACTCACAAAACAAAGAATATAAAGGAAAACGAATCCGTTAACACCAAAATCAACGATAATAATAAGATATTATTTACAAAGCAATGTTAAAAGATCATATATGATATCATATTAATGTATATGATTATTGTATAATTTAATAACTATTATTTAACCATTATACTGGAGGTTAACCTACCCTTTACCAAGGAAAAGTTTAAGGTAAGGTTTAATTTCACAATCTCTTTATTATCCGAGGTTGTTTGTACGTAATTATCTACTGGGACCTCTTTATCATCCACATCCATGTTTCTTAAAAATGTATTTCCAATCATTTTTACTACTTACTAGACAAATGGTTAAAGTCATTTATACCCTTATTTGACCTTATATGTTTTGAAAAGAATCTTTCTGCTGTTTTCCAAACAAGGTACTTTTTGATTTTTTCAACAAAGTTTAGGTAAGAATGTTTTTTTAAATTATACAGCGGGTGTGGCTATTTTCCGTCGTTATAACAACGTCAAAGATTCCCTTACAGGCTTATAAGAATATTTTCAAATATAAATGTTTCCATTTATTATTTTGTAACTTTTAAATGATTTCAAAATAGAAAGAGATATTTCTCAAAAAAGGTTTTCATTTCATCTATGTCAACATCCTTTGATAGATTTTAAGTTTGTTTGAAGTTGATTTATTATGATACAAAACTTCCATATTGTATTTAAAGTTTTTTGATATGTTTGACTATGTATGTTTTCTTTTATACCATTCATGGTTAATTGATAAAGTATTGACATTTTGTATGCCAGTTTTAATATGAATGTTTATGTTATGTTTAAACCTTTTCATATAAGGAATGCATTGGACTTAGTAAGTGACGGGTGAAGCCTGTTATAGATCCTTTATGTTTCAGTAAGTATCATGAGACTAACTAGTGTCTTGGCACAAGGCCTTGAAAAAATCTTATTTGTAGTCTTGGCACAAGGCCTTGACTATGTGGTTATGAAAGTCTGGCATTATGCATTCCGTTATTATGAAAGTGGCTATTGATATTGCATGTGATTATTATAATAGTAGAATATCCATGTGAGTAAGTAAATGGAATTATTTGATTTTATATTTTCCATATTATACTGGAGTTCGTGTTTAAAAGGATTTTGTTTTAGTCATATACATTGTCTTAAATGTTTATGCTTATTTATGAAAGTTTTTACTGTATTGTTATCCTTACTGAGAATCTGATCTCACCCCTTTATATGTTTTATTTTTCCCAGGATGTGAAGAAGTATATTATGACTAACCTACATGGATTTTCTATGGGATCCCAGTGTTGTCTATGGAAACAATTTTGTTGTTGTTTTTTTATTTTATGATATAATGTAAACCTTATGAATGTATCAAGTATTTCCATGGCTACTAAACTAATCGGCCTTTAGAGAATTGATCTTTTGGTGATCATGACAATGTTATGTAATAATGCACCGACACCGGGTAACTAGGGTCAGGTTTTTATTAAGAAACCCCGCATTATCCTCACGCATTAAAAAAAAGAGACGCAGATCAACCCATTAGACGGTTGACCCATGTTCTTCAAAATAGTAATGAATGGGGTAAAAGGGAGGAATCAAGCATATAACCCCTACCTCGAGTTTGTTGGAAGCCGTTGTGGATGATTTAAGAGTGTCCATGTCCGAAGGTTTTCATAGGAGTTCATCATCGCTCGTCATTTCCTCCAAACATTGTCGCTTGATCACATTCTTCGTCGGAGTAGAATGTTATCAGCGCTTTGTCAGAGCTTCCTCTTGTACCTCTCCCAAAACCCAAACTCAAGATCATATTAAATAGAGGAAAAGAGAGGATCTATGCACTGGAAAATTAATGATGTACATTAATGAGATTAATTAATGAACCTATTAATTTTTCGCAATGGTTCAGTTACACAACATAATAAAAACTCTCAAAAGTGTGGTTTCAGAACTTAAGGGTTAATCCATTAATGGTCTGGCGTTACACTACTGTCCCACTGCTGTCTGTCTAATGGTTGAAAAAATAAAAATAATATAACCTTTAGTTATTTTATTATTATTTTGTAATGTCCAAAAATTAACTTTTTCATCTAACCATTTCTAGTCACAATTAAGCTTCCATTAAGCAAATCCTGGTGCTTCAGATTCTGTGGTGCCCTCATATTTATAATCTGATTATTAGTTCAAAAGATAGAAAAAATGCCCGCACGTTCACTGAACCTATCTTAAAAAAAGTTCAAAAATTATTAATAGTCACCCTCAACACATGCCTGTCGAGGTTAAGCTATTCCTAAGTGGAAACTTCCCTCATGAGTTCAAAGGTACTCTCATATTTCTAATCAGAGTTACCGTTTAGGAGTTAAATAATTTAACAATAAAATAATTGTTACTTAATTATTTTATTTACGGCCAAAAGCTAACTTCCACTATTGGCTCGGGCCGACCAAGTTTAGGATCTTCCTAAGGAAAGAATACACTCATGAGCATAGCGATTTTCTCAGATTTTTAATCTTTGTCATTGTTTGTGAGTTATAACCATTTGAAAGATAAATAAAAAAATTTATTTAATTTATTTACTGTTATGCCATTTTTAGGTTTTCTCACTGGAGGCCTATGAAGAATATAATTATATCTCACCTATAGTAAAACATCCATCCTAAACGCAATGGTGTCCTTAGATTTCTAATATGGGCATCTATTTAAGAGTTATTCCAATTTTTCAAGAAAACTACTCACGCGCGCTATTTAAAGCTTAAAATTTTTCAACGGATCATTCTGGGAACTCTGAGCCTCTAAATCTTGTGCCATTGATTTTTTTCAGTCTAGTAATAATTCCATATAAATATAAAAAATATACAAAATTTCCAGGACATTACATTCTCCCCACCTTAGTAATTTATATCCGTAAAATCCAAAACAATGAAAAATCAAACAAATAAGGGTATTGAGCACTAACCTAAGCCTCCCACTCCCAAGTGATCTCCTGGAGGTTCTTGTGATGACACCAAATTCGTACCAGAGGGATTGATCGTCCATGAAGGACTCACTCCTATCGATACACTATCTCCATTAGGAACTCCATAAAAGTCGCACCATCATTAAAGTCAAACTCACCCTAGTCAATAATGTGTAATGGATAATGCACACATCTCTTAAGTTGTGACACATTAAAAACATTTTGCACCCAGTGAATTTTTGGGGGAAGAGCTAGAGGGTACGCCACCTCACCTACTCTATTGAGGATCTGGAAAGGTCCAATGAACCTCGGAGATAGTTTGCCGCCATGACCAAACCTCCATAATCCTCATTGGGGTGAGACCCGAAGGAAGACGTGGTCTCCCTCCTCAAACTCCAAGGGTCTTCGTATCCTGTCGGTATAAGACATCTACCAGATCTATGTAGATTCATCCACTCCTAGATGATCTTCACCTTCTCTATGGTAGCTTTAACCATCTCTGGACCCATAAGTTCTGACTCCTATGGGTCTGTCCAGCATAGAGGTGATCTTCAAGGTCACTCGTACAAGTCCTCAAATTGAGCCATACCAATGGTGGAGTGATAACTATTATTTTATGAAAACTCCACCGGTGGTAGATGGTCCTCTCAACTACTTCGAAAATCAAGGAAACATGCACAAAGAATGTACTAAAGTGTCTGTATGGTCCGATATATTTGAATATCTATCTAAGGGTGAAAGGTGGTGCTTAAGTGTAGCTAGGTCCCGAACAACTCCTAAAATCCCTTCCAAAAGCGATATGTAAAATGAGCATCAAGATCCAAGACGATCGTCGATGGCACCCCATGAAGACGTATAATCTTCTGTATATAGAGATGTATAAATCCCTCTACTAATCCATACTCTCAGATGGGTAGGAAGTGATCCAACTTAGTGAGTCGGTGAACGATCACCCAGATGGAGTCGTGGCCCCTAGATTCACGTGGTAGCCCAGTCACAAATTCCATGGAGACACCATCCCACTTCCATTCTGGAACCACGAGTGGCTGTGATAAGCCTGATGGTACTTGATGCTTGACCTTCACCTGCTGACAAGTGAGTCATCATGATATGAACCATGCCATAACTTTCATCATCCTTAGCCGCCAGTATAGATGCTGGAGGTTCTGGTACGTCTTCTCCACACCTAGATGTACCACTAAAGGGCAAGTGTGGAACTCCCTCAACACCTCCTCTCTCAGCGTCACTGGTACCATGGTACATCCTCTAAAGAGGACGACGTGCTCCCCACCTTTAGAAAATCCTTCAAGAGACTGCCCTGAGGATATCTGAGCACATCAGGCCTCACAGTTAACATCCATAAGCTGTGTCTCCCCAACTCACTAAAGGAGTGGGGGAGTGATTGTCATAGAATGGAGGTAAGATGCTCCATCACTATCCACGAAGGATAACTACAACACGGATAGCTACTCTATCGTCTCACTCAGTAACTGTAACCCAGACATCCTACTGAGTGCGTCTGCCACCACGTTCTCCTTCCTAGGAGTGTAGACTATCTCAAAGTCATAGTCCTAGATGAACTCCATCCATCACCACTATCTCAGGTTCAGGTCCTCATGTGAGAAGATTTACCTATGACTCTTGTGATCATAGTAGATAATAAACCATTCTCCCAAATATACTCTCAGCTCTTGAAGCTCTGCAGAAGCTATCTGATAAGCAGTTTTAGATATTTATGTCATCCTTGGGTACAAGTCAATGCAGAAGTCCCTCTCCCTCTAGAGAGGTTATCCTGGAAACATATTTTGAAAGGATGCTCCCGCACTCTGCCACTATTGTTGGGAACTGAAAACTCAAAACACCTGCTGCCATGAGGGTAAGGTTGTCTGACTCAAGAGTGATCAGCTGCACCCTCCTATACATGAGTTTAACCTATGCTTCCCAGGTTTCCTTTTTCACTGACCAAGGAAAACCCCATTCCAATGCTGTAGATATACCACAACCATTTTCCTAAAACAGTCAATCTGATCATGAACTATGGATTACTAGTCCATACCCAAACTAACATTGTATGGAATCAATGCTCCCACCAAGAGGTTAAAATTGAAACACTCACCTCATGGGTCAGATCTCACCATCATTATAAGTGTGATTATCTAGTCTCCTCCCACATGTATCTCCAGACATAAGGGTGAAGTCAACAGTTTTACAAGAAAATCTAGGTGTTGAACAAGATTCATGACAAGATGGAAATATTAGTACCTATGTCAATTAATACAATAGCTAACAGTAGACACAGACTATGCCTGAAATCATTCCTCGAGCCCTTGGGTCATAATCCTTGACCGCCTGAAAATACTTCTTTCCCCTGTCATCCAGCTCCCTGAGCCTGGTGAGAACCACATTGGGGCGGTGGTTATAACATTTCAAAAGGTACACCACCTCCTAATTCTCCCCTATCTCACCTTCCATGTCTAATTCCCTACAGTTTCATCTATCCCTATCACTTTCTCTAATCTAAACATTTTACACGTATAAGTCTTTTAGACTGACATCAGTTTCTAGCTTTCCCAAAGCTGACATTCAATGGATGTATCTACTCTTCCAAATAATTTTCAACCACAAAGGTTCTCTCTATCACCCAAACATAAGTAGGAATGCACATAAGAATAATTTTGGCTCGGATGTCCATAAACACGTTTCGCTCAGAAGTTCGATCCTAGAAGCTTTGGTCATATCATATTCATCGAGAACCTAGAATAGTCGGTACACCTCGACGGATACTCAATTAACAACATTCCATCCTGTCAAAACTGTAGAAGACCTTATGAACACAAACCCCTTAACTTTTCATGGAAGGAAACCCGCATCTTTGAGGAAGGTTCTCAAGCTCTGTTCACAGAAAAAGTCACTTCATCATAAGATAGGGGTAATCTAAACGTTGCCATCTCCCTACTGAGCCATGTAGAATTCTCACTGCCAGGACCACTATCTAATTTAATGGTGCCCTGACTAGATGGAAACTCGGTCACCACCTCATGCCAGTCCTTAGCCACCTGTGAGTCGGGCTCGCCTCGGAACCAGAGGGGTATCTAACACTGAAACCCGTGTAAGGCACTAAGCCTACATGTTTCCTCTACCGATAACACCAGTAGTAAGGGCTGAAAAACAAACAATAGTATTCATGGGACACTGCCCATAGGTACCATCTCGAGAAAAAGTATATGTACTGAAGCTTCACCACTCTATGGATAATCCTATTGGTCACACATTGGAATCCTAGCCGTCAGTCTGTGTGGAGACATCTTGAAAGAGAATCAAGACAAACCACAGTAAATAATTTATACCTAGTGATCTGACTCAAAAGAGATAGATAGAAAAACATTTCAAAAACACAGGCAATCAGTGTTTTTGTGTACTGTGTTAGAAAACAAAATTTAGGGTCTTTGTGTATGGATACGTTGGCTGCCGCACCAACACTGGACTCCCTGTTCTCAAATCCAAACTCAATACTCATAAAACTATTGCTCTATTGAAAAAATATACTATTTGTTCTTCTAGTATAATTTACCATCCTTTCATACCACTTTGTCATGACCCATCCCCTGGGGATCGTGTCGTGACTACCCCAAGAACACCTTCCATAGGCCAGGGGTTGGAGACTAGC
Organism: Viscum album; assembly: GCA_963277665.1. Taxonomy (NCBI): domain Eukaryota; kingdom Viridiplantae; phylum Streptophyta; class Magnoliopsida; order Santalales; family Viscaceae; genus Viscum; species Viscum album. The sequence continues at coordinate 1,720,209,667 of OY728160.1, read as the reverse complement.
ACTAGAAAGGGATATCCCTAAAAAGGGAAGGAATTTCCTCAAAACTTGTACACACAATGACAGGGCACACTGCACACAAGTACAACATAACTAAAGAATAAAGGTACCACCACAACTAAAATACACCAAAGAGTGTAAAAGTATTACTGAAGTAAAGGTGATGAAATACAAGCCCAACTGAAATGGAAATATAGAAAAATGGAAAACAACTCTTAAGGTCGTTTTCCAAGGATCCTACCTGAAGGGACAGTACAATTCATCACTATGGCTCTCTACATCAACATGTCACCTCCGTACACTATTAAGTCATAGCTCCCTGAGTCTCAGTCAAAGCTACCCATCATCTGCAAAAGACACAATAAGGTGCAGGCAAAGCCCGTGCATGGGTGAGTATAACAATACACAGTAGGGACCCCGAGACCCTCCGAAGGTCTCTCAGAATTCCACAAAGGAATAACCACAAATCATTAAATAATAAAAAATCCCAAAGAAAATGACTCATCTCAAACCAGGTATACACCTCAGAGTTTAGGAATTAAGATGATTAGTCTTAAGATATATCATTTTATTCTTTTAGGACGTTTCCACAAATGAACCATGAAGAAGTTGTTCCATTTTCGATTCACACAGGGTCTCTATGATGTTGATCCACACAGGTTCACTATGATGATGATAAACACATGGTCACTATGATGCTGATCCACATAGGGTCGCTATGATGCTGATTCACACAGGGTCTCTATGATGCTCATCCATACATGGTCGCTATGATATTGATCCACACAGGGTTTCTATGATGCAGATCCACATAGTTTCCCTATGATGTTCATCCACATATGGTATCCCTGATGCAGATCCTTATAGGGTCACTATGATTCAAATCCACATAGGGTCGCTATTCAATTGACAACCAGCCATAGGATTTCCCGCACTCGGTGTGCTTGAGTTTCATAGAATATGTTTCTCAAGATATCGGTCATACTTAACTTCTAATAAGTTCAGAAAAAGATGAACCCAAAGGACTTCCATATCGTAATATTTACAACACAACAAACGATGCGCTGATTAGACACCCGTTCTGTTAGTTATTAGCATTTTAGTACTAAGGGCTTGGTTGGATTCAGGTTTGATCCAACCTGTATGTACTCTAAATTTCACCAAAAATCAATTGGAGTATCTCAAAAGGACCATCATTTTCCAAGGATTCCAGCACCATAGACGGTTCATCAAACAGATGTCTTGTTTGTGAGATACGACTTTTTAAGCGTATCTGGGCCAAAATGGTCCTCATCTGGTCCCACTCTGTCGGACCGACCCAACTTGGGCCGAACTGGCTGGGCTGGGTTGAGTGGGCTGGGCTATGTTGGGATCAGCCTTCTAAACTTCAGACCAACCCAGCAAGCCTTGGCTGGGCATGACACATGCGTGGGTCACTCCCCCTTTCGAATGGAAAAAAGTCTGTTCGGTTTGCAATGGCGGTGCCACGCGGGGCCGCCCCCAGTTAGCAGGACCCAAGAGGCATGGATCCCCTCCACCGAGGGCTCAAATCCATAGCCTACCTCTGCAGTGCGTGATGAACTTATGCTTGCTGACACCATGACCGACCAACACCATCCACCCCTGATGTCCGTTGCGGCGCCTATAGGAGCCGCCTCCCTCCGTGGCCGGTGAGATCTGGTCGCCGTTGTCACCCACCAGCACTAGTTGCCGCGCCGACGGGGATTATTTGGGCCACTGGGGGAGCTCCGGTGGTCTATTTTCCCTTATGATTGCATCTATGGGCCTCTCGAAATGCTGTCATCACTGTGTGGCTCCTGGTCTGGCCTTGCCACATTAGTGCTCAGTCTCCCATGAAGAAACACTACCAAACCAAGAACGATGGAGGGTATGACCCTTGTTCGTTTTCCCCGCACCCTCCGTGTTAGCATTATAACATGGGAATGACTATTTAATTAAAAAATCCCATAAAGAAACCCCAAATTATCCTCTCGCATTAAATAATGATATGCGGATCAACTCGTTGGATGATTGGCCTGTGTTCTTCATAATATTCATGAATGGGGTAGAAGGGTGGAATCAATCATATAACGCCCTACGTCAGGTTCGTTGGAAGCCGCTGCAGATGAGGAAGGAGTGTCGACATCCGAAGGTGTTTTTCGGCGTTCCCTGTCACCCTTCATTTCACCCAACGATTGTCACTCAATCACGTTCTTCATTAGAGTGGAAATTCGTTGGTTCTTTTTCAAAGTTTCCTCTCATAGATTTCCCAAAACCCAAGCCCATGATAAGATTAAATAGAGGTAAAGAGAGGATTGACGCACCGGAAAATTAACGTGGTTCATTATTGAGTTTAATTGATTAACCTATTAATTTTTTCCAACAGTGCGGTTATACAACCTATTAAAAATTCTCAACGGTAATGTTACATAACTTAAGGTTCAAGTCATTAATGGTATGACATTGCATTGCGATCCCACTACCATTTTTCCATCAATTGTGAAAAGAAAAATAAAATAACCTTTAGTTAATTTTTTATTTTTGTTGTAAAGTCCAAAAATTAACTTTTTCTTTTGAACCTATTCGGTTGAAGTTATGCTTCCCTTATGTGAATCTCGGTGCTGCGGATTCAACGGTGCCCTCGTATTTTTAATCCAAACACCATTTTAAATGATAGAAAATTCCGACCACATGTTTTCTGAACATACCTTAAAAAAAGGTCAAAAATTATTAACTGTCTCCCTCAACCCATGTTGGTCAACGTTAGTCTTGGACTAAGGGGAAGACGCCCTTATGATCTCAACAGTACTCTGAAATTTTCAATCTGAGTTAATGTTTAGGAGTAACATAATTTAATAATAAAATTATTATTACTTAATTATTTTATTTATGGCCAAAAACTAAATTCCACTATTGGCTCGAGCCTGCTAAGGTTAGGATCTTCCTAAGGAAAGAATACCCTCACGAGCTCTGTGGTGGTCTCATATTTTTAATCTGAGCCATCATTCGTGAGTTATATGTATTTAAAAAATAAAATAATTTTATTTAATAATTTTATTTATGGTTATGGAATTTTTGGGTTTTCTCATTGGAGGAATGCACCGATTAAACATAAGTCTTGCCTAGGGTAAACCCGCTATACTAAACACAACGATTCCATCTGATTTCAGATCTGGGCACCTGTTTAAGAGTTATTCTACTTTTTTTTCGGAAAACTACTCAAGCACGCTATTTAAAGCTTAACATTTTTTGATAGATCATTTCAGGCACTCCAGGCACTGGAATCATGTTCCTTCAATTTTCACAGTCTCGTAATAATTCCTTATAAAAAAAATTCGAATTTTTAGCTCTATACATATTTATTGTATGATTGTTTCAAAAAATATCAAACTATTTAAAGAATAAAAAAATCTAATATATCAAAATATTTTGTTTTAAGAAATAAAGAGTAAAAAAGGTCCAACTGTATGATATTTATTATATGTTAAAGGTAAATATATGTGAAATTTTATAAAATCCTAAAAACAATTCCAAAATTAGGTCTTGTTCATCAACCATATTCTATTCATCACTTCAAATCATAAAATCAAAGTATGTAATATTTACCTTTTCACCATATTCATTGTTGAACCAAAATCCATTTAAGATGATATCATTAAATTTTAATTCCAAAATCAACCAATGACCACACCTAGTGATCAACATGCCAAAACACTCTTAAATATAAAGTTAATTTCAAGATATAATCACAAAATTTACATAAAAATATTCAAAATGAATAATAATTCAATTATTTTGCACCAAAATATAAAAAAATGACTTTTTCTCCTATTATGGATGGATTTTTATGAAACATTCACTAATATCACCAAAAATGACAAACCAAGATTATAAAAAAAATATTCATGACAAATGTTTGATGAAATCCAAAAATAAAAAAAATCAAATATTTTTTGAACCCTCATCTCACCAAGTATAAAACAAGAAAAATAACGAATTAAAAAGTAGAAAATTAACAAATTATGATCCAATACATGTTTTCAAAACCGTTTTTCAACACCCATAAGCAGATTTAAAAATATCAAAAATATAAATAAATACAGAAAAAAATAAAACTATCGTGGTGTTTTAGACCTAAAATAAAGATAAATTTATTACTTTATAGATTAAATGAATGATTTTGTTGGAACTAATTTAATAATTAATAAGAATGGATTTAAAATAAGAATAGAGGAGATATCGATACTAGTGGAGAATGAACTGAATTCCAACTGCTAGGGCTCAAGATATGGATTGAAATGTGAGGGTCGAGTGGAGGAGCAACCCATCTGGTATTTAAAGGAATCCTATACCAATAATTTTTTAAAACCATTGCTATAAAACCACTATCCCAATGGTTTTAAAAACCCATTGGGTTAGTTCCATAATTTGGGAGGCTATTCCAATGGTCAGTTAAAACAATTGGTATCGGCTTTGGAAATCAATTTCTCCCAATGGTTTTAAAAAATAGTGGGTATAGCCCCGTGGGTATAACTATTCTTTTCTGTAGTGATTGGATTCCAAAAAACTAACTATATCTATATAAAAATCAAATGAAGAATTTATCCAAAGATAAATATATTCTAAAAATAATTTATTTAATTTTTTTATAATTTTAAAAAAATAAAGTGTTAATTTTTTTAGAAATTACTTACTAAAAAATGTGAAGTATGGTCATTCCCACAACAACCACCACCACCACCACCACTTTCATCATATTCATTACCAAATTATTCATTTTTTATAACCCTAATATCGTCATCTACAGTAGAAACACTATATTCTCACTATGTTGTGATTTAGTGGAAGTATATAATCCACTAGGAGTAAATAATGCTTATTTAGAGGCCATGGAAGCATCAAATTTTGAAAAAATATCTTCTAGAATAATTTAATATATAAAATAGAATATAGTGTTCATATTATAATGCATAAGATTCATTCATGTTTTTAACTTAACCAAGATTTGACCATTCCTGGGTGCTTCTAATTGAGGGCCTTATTGAAAATTTTATCAATTGATAAATGGTCTTCATTTTATTTATCAATAGTCTCTAAAATATCCTATGAAGATAATTAAAAAATAAGGGTATATAATTAAATTTATACATATTGGAAAATATAATTTCACCCTTAGTATTATTATTCTTGATACTCGTAATCCAACATTAATTTTTCTACTAGTATTTTTAATTAATTCAACTGAAAATTGATATACATTTTTTCAATATACTTCATGCCTAAAAATGTCTCTATGCCTAATAAGTTAAGTAAATGAATATACATTTTTCCTTCAATTGAAGTGGGAATCATTATGAGTAATAATTCTCTTACTTAAAAGTGGATGAACCTTTCCATAAAAAACATTAAATCCCTCAAAATATTACAAGAATTCATTTCCCAACATATATTTATAAGTGATTTATCTTTATCAGAAATATTATAAAAATTTCATCTGTCATTTAAGTAGGAATATATGAAATTAGGTAAATATTGATTCCCTATAAAATTAAAACTATATTTTGTTTCATTATTCTTGATCGCATATTATTACATATATTGTACAAGAGAGCTTCCTTATCATGATCTAACAAAACATTATTCCACAAGTATGGAAATAATTATAAACATCTTCGCCTGAAGTCCACTCGTCTAAGGGCCTGAGATTGTGGGTCACATATCCCCAAGCATGCCTCCCCGTATTCTATAGACTATTGGATATAAATGAGTGTGTAATTATGGTGCTTTTTGAATACTATACCCTTCTATCAAAGTGGAACATTATAAATAATAAGTAAACCAATGACAATAGAGGAAGCACAATATAAATAGACATTAAATGACTAGACCAATTACCTTCCCTAAAAGAAGCACCTATAATAGAATAAAAATAAAATTTTAGAGAATAAATAACTATGCAGCTGAATAATAATTAAATGAAACTAGGATGTTTCATATACATAATTTCATAGTGTGATGATATACACAAATGGGAACATGGGATATCCATATAAAACAATCTTTACAAAAACTACAAAAAATACTGAAGGATGCTCCACTAGAATATAAAGCATACGCTCGGTCCTCTTCTCCTATTCCGTAACTATAAGTGAATAATATCAATAATCTATAACAAGATGCTTTCCCATATTGATACCTACAGACTGGTAATCTACTCAAGTACCAAAGGCAGCTCAAGTAGGCTATGAGATAAAATCCCAATAGGCCACCACCAATGGTGTCTTGATGTAATCCAAGTAGTGTACATAACCAATGATTGTACATGTATAACTAAATAATAAGAAATAATTGAAATAAATAAACAAAATTCTGTTCAGGTTCCTATAGGAAACTTAGTTACTCTACCTGCTTCGGTTCAGGCCAAAATGATAATCTGATCGGTAACCATATGTATATAATATTAATATATACATGGTATCGTTATAAATGGTATCCAACTATATGACCTGGGTATGTGAGGATGTAAGCCACTATATACCTAGATACTATGTGCTGGTTGGACCAGGTCGTAACCTAGTCATCTATAACCAGTCTAAATGAGCCTAAAATTCAAGAAGAAGGTACTCTCCCTTCATCTCAGGATAAATGAAAGACATCATGATTGTCACTCAAGATGGTGGGTAAGTCATCTTTTCAACACCCAATGAAAGGGTTATGGTGCATCTTTCCCACCATCCAAATTGTGTTAATGGTGTGAAATGTCATGATCAACAATTGATGTAAGGGAGAGTGAATCATACTTATCGATAATTCCCTTAACCTTCATTCCACAACCAATCTATATGGTGTAATAATAATAATTTAATAAACTGAGGGATGATCTCATAACCAATATAATCATTAAACCCAATATATAATAAGGGTATCACAATTAATTTAATCGTTAATCATTAGAATGTATCAAGTGGTGTATCCTTTACACCCATTATCATTTATATTTATTAATCCTTTCAATTCATTTAGGCATGTAAAACCATCATAAAGAATGAATCTTAATATACACATGCAATTTAATTAAACAAGGCATGTAAATTCAATTAAAAGGTTCAAAAAATAACTTTGGTGGTGTTATTATCAATTAATCAAATACCAATAAGAGAGATTCCATCTATAATTCAATATAATCACATAGAAGATGGCTAGGTTCTATAAAGATTTATATAATAGTGGAATGTTCTATTTACAATACAAGATGAATGGTTAAAAGGCATTTCAATCATTTAGTCAACTAATTATATAGGCGAATTTCAATCCATAACACCCATGGGGTTTCTGTAATTGAGGATGACATCCTATAATTACTAAAAAAATGATTCTCGGGAGTATAACAAGGTGCGTAAAACAATATATAATCATACAACCCATCTTAAGGAAATGCACAAAAATAGACAGCTTGTGGCACAATGTTATGGCAATGAAAACACCACAACTTTTAAGGAAATTAAATTGACACTTAACTAGGTACATTGATGAGTACTTTTACTATAATAGCCACATATTTAAAGTAGTTTAGAAAAAAATTGATGAAATGGTCCAACACCCTAAAAATAGGGAAAGGATCTTTACCCAAAATAGTGCAACATATTTGAAGATAAACTTAAAACAAAAATAAGAGGGCTTGAGAGAATATCACTAGCTATCCAACTATTGTATTTTGATTCAGTGTTCACATATTAGAGATAATGGAAAGACTATGTGGAATAAGAAGAGAGCTCATGGGAGGAGAAACCAAGGGAGTAAACAAAAAATGAAGTGGGGAAAGAAATGGTTGAGATTTAAAGATCATTAAAGAAATTATAGTGATTTTTCCCTTAAAACAACTCTACATGGTTTGGTTGTATGGTTTGGCCAAACCATATGTAAACCGTGTTCCTTTTACTTCTCAAAGAGGGAACCCACATAGTTAAGGTACATGGTTTCCCTAACCACATGAAAACCATGAAAAAAATACACAATCAGAAATTATAGGTGGACCACATGGGCATTTTACTAGTATCACACAGTTTTAGACAAATCGTCCAACCTACCTACTGCTCAAGAGTACCCCACATGGTTTGTACAAACTATGTGGTAACTGTGTGGACTACCATGTTTTCCTATTTTCCTTAACACGAAGCTCCAAAAAATCCATAGAAACTCCTGATACATTCTTTAGGATGTAGTACATGTTTACTAAGATTAATCAAAGGAAACATATTATAAAATAAATAATTTTTACCTTTATGAAAATATGGCTCATTACAAACTCCCCTAATTAAAGCAAATCGTCCCCAATTAGGCCTTATATGGGTAGTGGTATGAACAGAAAAGATTTATAGCTATTTTACTCTCATATTGGCTTCCTATTCCTAGGTATCTTCTTTTAATCAATTTTGTATCAATAACTCCGAAACCAAAGGAACTGACCTTCCTTTAATTCTCTTCACACTATAATCTATAATAAGAACTAGATATTCCTAAAAGTAGAGTCCATTTCTAGAACAACCACATCATGATGAAAGGAATGTGATGGGTTTGGGTAAAATCAGCGAAGCTGAGATATATGAAAGACATCCTACCTAGAATGGTATCTTAGAGGAAGTGCTATCTGGTATGCTGCTGGTCCAATATGCTTCACAACCTCAAAGGCTCTAACGAATTGAGGAGAAAGCTTACCCCACCATTGAATACCTCTCTGGACAAAACTGGGAGAGACTCACAAGAAAACCTATTCTAGAAGGGTAAAGGTCACTGCTAATGCTGAGAGGATAGTTTTCACCAGATCCTCTTGAACCTCATCATGAAATTCTATGAATAAGGCCATAACCTACAACTTCAACTAGCCCATTGAACCACTTGTGTATGAGTATTCCAGGTTAGAGCATAAGATTATCACTACAAAAAAAAACATTAGATTAGCTGATGTTGTTTTAATGGGGTTATCCATAACCCCTTATAAATTTATTTTATAGAGGCTTCTATACAATCCCATCTAATCATCAAATTTAAAGGGGGTTCACAAGCCCCTATAAATTTTTAAGAATTATTTTTTTAGTGGTTGGTTTGATTTTAGAGGCAATTATATTAAAACTGCTGATAATTTAATAGCTTGTAGCACAATATATTTGGTTGGATTTTAGATGATGTTTATATATAAATATAATATTCATTTGGATATATATATATATATATATATATATATATATAAAATTTATTTTTTCAAAATAAAATAGTGGGGTTTCATAATCTCCTCTAATTTAAGATATTAAAGGGGGTTCTTGAACCGCCACTAATCCCTTATATTAGAGGGGGCTTTGAACCACTTCTAATTTATGAAATTAGAGTGTGTTTAAAACACATTATAATTTATGACATTATGGGTGGGGGGGGGGGGGTGAACCCCCTATAATCGATGACATTAGAGGGCGTTTTCAACCCCCTCTAATTCAATAAATTTTATGGGGGCTATGAACCACCGCTAAAACCTTTGATTGGAGGGGGGTTTTAAACCCCCTCTAATTTTTTTATTTTTAATAATATATCTCATATAATTTCAAATTTTAAAATATATATGTCTGTGTGTGCATGTATTTATATGTATATATTAGAAAAACACATTATATAAATGTATTTAATACATTATAATATATATATATAATGATATTATATAAATACTTTAAATAAAAACTTATACATATAAAAAAATGTATACATGTATAAATATTGGTATAAATAATGTAAATGTAATTATAGATATATTTTTTCAAATTTATTAAATTTATATATGGTTTTATAAATAATATACATTTACATTGTGATTTATATTATAAATATATTATATCAAATAGATTTTTATTTTATATTTGTTGTATAAATATATTTATATTATATTATTTATACAAATATATAAAATATAGACAAAATTAAATATAAATATAAATATAAATATATATATATTATAATTATATTATATATATTATATTACAAGTATTTAATTATATATAAATTTAAATATATTATATAATTATTATATATATATTGTAGAATACTATATGAATTATATTATATATTTCTAGTTATATGAATGTGTTTAGTTTTGTGTGTGTGTATATATATATGTGTGATATAATATAAATGTATATAATCACATAAAGAAATGTATAATATAATTGTATTTAATATAATATATGTATAATATAAATCATAAAATATATAAATGTATAGTATTTATAAAACCAACATATAATTTTTATAGTTTAAAAAATAGGTGTAAAAAAATAAAAATAATTAATTATATTACTGTTACACACAGTTGTACATATATAAAAATATATAAAAATGATTATATAAATATATATACTATAATTATATTTTATCTATAAATATTATATAAATACATAAATACACACCCACAAAATTATAAATATATTTAAAAATATATTTATAAATAAATATTTATATACGTAAATATTATTATCTATATATCATATATAAATAGGTATAATATATATATTATACATAAATAAATTATCTAATATTATATATATATATATATATATAATAAACAAATATATATTATATATAAATATTATACACAAATATATCATATATAAATATTTATATCTATTTTAATATTTATTCAAATAAAACATATTTTAATCCCCTTAGTGATATATATAAATATAAAAATATCTAACTAATATAACAAAATCACATTTCCATAGTGGTGAAGATGTTTGCTATAAAAGATGTTGGTCTGTGGTTTGAAACCCTCTAGTATCACATTTTACAAGGTGGGGAGGGAGGGTGAAACACAATGAACATGATGGGAAGGAAGGGTGGGGTAGGGCAGGAGGGGACTGAACCAGACCACCAAATAGGTGGAGATGGACCGGACCAAGCCAGTCAGAAGAGGGGAAAGGAGGGGAGGGACTAGATTGGACAAGGTAAGGGTGTACAGAGAGAGACCAGGCATACAAGAGGGGTGGGATGACGCCAAACCAGAATAGAGATGGAACAAGAGGAGGGGATGTGGTGATCAGATTGTGTAAAAAAATTAATTTTAGAGGTAATTTCTAAAACTACCCGCTCTAAAATGTCATATTTAAAGGGGAGTTCTAACCCCCTTTAATTTAGCCTAAATTAGAGGATGTTTAGAAAACCAATACTAATAATAACTTATTGACTAAATAGAGGTGGCTTCCAACTATCTCTATTTTAACCCCTTATAATCTTACCAATGCTATTTTTTTTCTATTAGTTTACAAATGGTTCTTCAAAACTACCAACTAAAATAGTAGGAGAAAACATTAGCGGAGGGTCCTCATAACTGCCGATAATGTGTCTAGATGCGGTTATAAACTCTCCTAAACTAAAAAAATAACACCTTCTAGTTGGGTCATTTTTTTTGAAGTGAATGCCTTAAATATACTAGGAATATAGGCAAGCTTAAAATCAAATGACTGTCTGTACTCAACCCACATGTGCTTCATGAGATTCAAATCATGATGTGTAAAGACGTAGTTGTGGATTTTGTGGAGAGTGAATACAAAAAAACACTCTATGTAAATAGTGTCTCCAACAACATAGATAATAAACTACATCAGCTATCTTGAGGTCATACGTCGGGTAATTCCACTCGTGAGGCCTCAACTAAAAATACCTATATATGAAAACTCACTTGTCCTGCCTCAGAATAGCTCCAAGATCAATACCTGATGCATCACAGTAAACTGTATAGGTCTTTCCAAGCTCAAGTAGAATCAATATCAAAGCTAAGTTTAATACACCCTTCAACTACTAAAAGGATGCTTCACAAGATTTTGGCCATTGCAATTTCACACCCTTTTTCATTAAAATAGTATGATTTGCTACAAGGCTTGTGAAATTTTAGATGAAGCATCTATAATTTCTGAATTTCCCCAATAATCGTCACATTTCAACGACATTCTTGTGATACAACCAAAAAACTATTACTCTCACGTTATTTGGGCCTACTAAAACACTTGACTTAGATATAATATGACCTAGTAAGTAGACTCGGCCAGTCCAAAAGTGGAATTTACTAAGCATGTCATAAAGATGATGCTCTCTTAGTGTATTTAGTATGAAATCAAGATAATTGGAATGTTATTGTTGATAATGTGAATACACTATGTTATCGTCAAGAATGAATACCATGAGTAGATCTAGATACAGGTGGAAACCCAATTAATATGATCCATGAAGACTACATATATATTTGGGAGACCAAACAACATAACAAGGTACTCGTATAAACTATAACTACTTTTAAAATATGTTTGAGGTATTTCTGAGAACCTAAAATCCATTCGTTGATAGAATGACCTCATTTATATTTTTGAAAACACACTCTCTCATAGGATTTGATCAAAGAGGTTTTCGATTTGTAGAAATGGATACCAGTGATTTATAGTGAGTTGGTTCAATCCATGGTAATCCATGAAAATACAGAGGTTACTCTCTTCCTTCCTGAAAAAAGACCAGTGAAACCCATGGATAAGTACTGGGGAATATAAATCCTTTATCCTCTAAATCCCATAAATTCTTTTTGAGTTTTATAAGGTCTACAGGTTCCATCATTTAATGATTATTGGTCACTTTTACTTCTCCCGGAACAAGATCAATAGTAAATTATACCTCTCGCATTGGAGGTAATCCAGAAAATCCATCAGGGAATACATCCCTAAACTAATCAAATATAAGATAGAAAACAGTGGGTTGTAACCCTTGATCATCTAAGGAGGGATTAGCGATCTGATCTATCACACTACCCAGCCTCTACTTCCTGTGTCTAGCTTGAGGCACATGAAAATCCAATCCTCCCTTATACACATTCCAACAATTATCTAGTGATGTTTAAGTCACACTCCTATGATAGTAGTAAGTATAGGATTTATAGGGAACTAAAAAGTCCATCTAGATGATTACATAAAATCTCATCAAGTCGAGGATGAAAATATTACATATAAAAAAGACATCCACCTATCTCAGTGGGACAATATTTAAAGTGGTGAACACTCTCAGGTCAGATACCTAACCGGGTATCGAGAATCATCATGCCACAGAAGTGTTTGATCGTGAGGCCCAAAGTCTTTATAATAGTCTCAAGTATTAAATAATTAAATTATAATATGTTAAATAATGTATAAAATAATACGGAGGTGACAAGAGTATTACCTTGAATTATAGAAGGTTTAGTGCTCTGATCTATTCACATATCTTGCTCTGCATGTAATTGGAATGTACTGTGGCCCTGATTCATAGATTGAATGCCTTGAGTAAGCCCCTATACTAGTTTTGATAATCTTGAGTCTGGATACCTCCACCTCAACCACCACCTTGGACTGAGCAGATTGTTGTATTTTAGCTACATGCCCAACTAGATACAAATGGAACTTCTATGGAATGTGGGGTCTGTAGATCCTCACAATTTAGGTACTGATGTAAATGTACTATATAAAAAATGGATATGGCCAATTCATTTAAAGCCTCTACATTCCATTGGATCCCATAAACAATAAGGTTTTTTTATGTCTTAGCTTCCTGCACTACTGACATATAAAGAAACTGTCAGTATGAGGTGCCTGATTTTTACAACCTCAATGATTAGCCTCAAAATGTCTCTTTCAAATACTAGATAATTAATTGGTAGATCTAGGTGATGAACCTCCTTTAATCTCACCATCTACTTCCATTATATTCCTTTCTATATAAGTTCTTGATTGACTATTTCAGAAATAGCAGTCAATCGAAAAAATCACCTGCGATCAAATGGTGTATACCATCTCATCCACAAATCACCCAGCGTTAATAAGATCATCACCTTCTAGAATTAGATAAAACTAATAGTACTTAGTAATGTGAAAAAATACACCATGAAATATATATCTCCTTACTTCAGTTTCATAAACTCTCTATCCATGTCATCCCTTACAGTCTATGGAATGAAATGGTCAATGAAGATAGTCTATAAGTCTACCCAAACCATATTATGATGTTAATTTTTTGGGTAATAACATCCCAAAATTTCATTATAGGATCACATAGCATATACATAGTGATTTTTAACCTCTTCTCTAGAGGTGTATCTAGATTCTTTAATATAGAAATAATAGCTTTGATCCAAAGCTCTACAACATGTGGTCCGCCATCCCCCGAAAATGTGGGAGGATGTTGCTATTGGAACACTAAAGTAAACTCTTTTATAGTTAGGTAATGTCAAGTGATATATTCCATATATTGAATCATATAGAAAACACCCTCAAGGAACTAGGTTTCAATGCCCATATCAGGAATAGGAAGAGGTTCCACAAGTGGAATGATAGAAGAAATAACTAGTGGATGAAGGCCCACCCCATCCAATGCATGTTTTTCACTACCTTAAGGTCATATAACTAGATTACATCATAAAAGTATGGTGCTAAAATAAAAAATGCACGCATCATAATAGATCCTAATAGGTAAGAGATAATAGATAGAATACTAGGACAAGGGCATATCCTTCCTATAAACAGATCACATATCTTTGTCTATTATAAGTGCTAGGTATAGGTGGTAAGAAAAAGACCATAACATGCCATAAGAATTTTGAGACACACCAAATACCCACTACTAAGGCTGAGTTTAGGTATAGGTATCGTATCACACATATAAGATAACAATTTCATTCTAGAAGTGATATTAATTTTTAACTTCATACTCATTTATATAATTAAATATCTTAAAATGGTTTAATTATATGGATCACCATTTCTGACCCATAAGGGATCATACTCCTATGGAACCTAAATGGGGAATCCACTTAATATACACCATAAAACAATCTATCCCTTTTGAACAATGGTCCATGGCTCAACTCTTGATAATTGAATGCTTAAGGTGTGTGCTTTAGCCTATTAATAAGAATAAAAATTGGTTAAGGAAGACACATTAAGTGCCAATTATGTTTTCAGTATCTTGAAAGAAATGTCATCTCCATTGCAGCAATAATCTAGTCACTAATATCATGAAATATGAATATGAATGCTAAAAATAGACATGTAATGGAAAAATTCAAGGAATATTAGTCCTATTGTGGCTATAATTATGCCTGTAATAAAATTCCCTCATTTTATTGGGCCTATGTAAAATAAATACCATTTAAACAATACCAATACAAATAACATTATAATACATGTTCTTAAACCAATGGTGAATTCGTATACACCATAACAGTTGTAATCAATAACTACAATTTCTCATCCCAAGTAATGTGGGTTTTCACTGTACACAGGTATGGCATTCCCATGAATAGGCTCATTTCTAAATCCCATTAACTCATAGTCTTCTATATAATTTCCCAAATAATAAGGCAATGTATAAAATAAGTCTTTGATACCACAGTGTGATGTCTCAGATCAGCATCCACTCAACTGGGCCTCTGAGGTGGTGGGTCACATGACATCAAGCATGCCTCCCCGTATAGAAGAGGTTTCCGACTAGAAGCGAGAGTGTAATGATAGTATGATGGGGAGAATATATCCTCATATAAGGGTGGAACAATGTAAATAATAAGTAAACAGAAATTAGTTTAAGCGTAATATAAGGAGACACTAAAAGACTGGACTAGTATCCCACTATAGAGGTAGTGAATAAAAAATATATATTAATAAACTTTAGAAGCATAAATAATTTACCAACTAAATAATAAACAAAATCCAATAGGTATTTTCATATACATGATGTCATGTAATGATGATATACAAAATGGGGAACATGAGAGAAGATTATCGCACAATCTATACAAAAACTACAAATAGACAAGGCTACTCCGCTATCATCTCAAGCATATTCCTTGTCCTCTGATCCTATGCTACAAATACAAGTAAATAATATCAAGAATCTATAATATGGAACTTACCATTATCCTTATCCTCTTTCAAGTAATCAGGTACTAATGGTGGCACAAGTATAGTGTGAGATAAAATACCAATAGGCTACCACTAATGGTGTCTAAAATTAATCCAAGAAGTATACATAACTAAGTAGTGTACAGGTATAAATGAACAATAAGAAATGCTAGAAATAAATAAACAATGGCATGATCAAGTTCTTATAGGACACCTGGTAGCTCTACCAACTTCGACTCAAGTCACAATGATAATAAGATTAGTTTCCATATGTATATAGTAATAACATATAAAAGGTATAATTATATATAGTATCCACATATATTCACTAGGTATGTGAAGATGTAAGCATCCATATACATGGATACTAGGTGCTGGATGGATCAAGGCATAACTCTGTCATCCATAACCCATCTATATGAGCCTATACTCTCAAGAAGAAGGTACTGGACCTAAATGTCTTGTGGAATAGGAGATGTCATGCTCATCACACGAGATGGTGGGTTGAGTCATTATGTCAACTCCTAAATAAAGGGATGTGCTACATCATGACCCCCATCCAAAATGATTCAATGGTGAAAGAAATTATGATCAACACCCAATACAATGGACAGTGAATCTTTTGGATAAAAAATTCCCTTAACCATTGTTCCACATCTAATTTACATGGATTAATCATAATAATATATTAAACTGGTGGATCACATAATAACCAATATAATCGTCAAACCAAATATATAAGAAGGGTGTCATAATTAATTTAATCATAAATTATTACAATGCATCAATTGGTATGGCCTTTCCACCCAATATCATTTATCTTTTTTAATACATTCAATTAATTTAGGCAAGGAAGAACATCATGAATCAATACATTCAATATAATCAAGTAATTTAATTAAAAAAGGGATGGAAATTAAATCACAAGGTTAAATAATTCCCATAGGAGGTGCTATTATTAATTTGTAAATTACCAACAAGGGAAATTCCATTTATAAATCCAGAAAAACACTTATAAGTTTCTTAGGTTCTATGAAAATTTCAATAACATTGGGAAATTCCATTTACAATCTATGAAAAATGCTTAGAAGGCATTATGGGATTTTAATAAATTAATTTTAAATAGTAATTTCAAGCTATAACATCCATGGGGTGTCCATAATTGAGGTCAATATCCACTAATTACTAAAAAATGATCATCAATAGTAGAACAAGGAGTGTATAAAAATTAATAATCTATAAAACCATTGGAAGGTATCTAGTGATAATGGATGGTGTGTGGCACAATGGTGCATTTATGAAAACACCATAACCTTTAAGGAAAAAACCTAGACCACCTAAATCTGGGACATTGATGATGCCTCATATAATAACGACATCACATTCAATGTATTAAGGATGAAATTGAAGAAACCTTCCAATGTCCTAAAAATAGGGAAAAAGTGACTACAGTAAAACAATTCAACAGGTCTAAATATTAACTTATAATAGAAGAAATGGGACTGGAGATTATACAACTATCTATCCAATGCTTCCGACAGATCTTGATTTGGTGTTTGGATATAGAAGATATTGAAATTCTTAGGTTGAAGAAGATGATAGCTCACTTGAGGATAAACCAAGGGAGTATTCTAGAAATGAATAGGGTAAAAAGGTTTTATACATAAAGATCATTAAATGAATTTTATATTTTTTTACCTAAAAAATAGGGGTTCACGGTTTGGCCCAACCGTGCATAGAACATGCTCCCTTCACTACCCAAAGAGGGACCCCACATAGTTAAGGTGAACTATTTCCCTAACCATGCACAAACCATAAAATGGTCTCTATCAAAAACTATAGGTGTCCCACACGGGCATGAACCTAGTCTCACATGGGTTTTTAATGAATATGCAACCTCCCTACTGCTCAAGAGTACCTCTCATAGTTTGTACCAACTATGTGGTAACCATGCGACCTACCATGTTTTCCCATTTCCCATGCTTTCAGGATCTAAAGAAGACTCGTACACTCTTGGGACGTTCTTTAGGCTGTAGTACATGTTTACCATGATTTAAAAAAGAGAAAAATTTTAAAAAATGAGTTGTACATTCATGAAAATACCAGTTGTTACATAATTTATGATCTATAGAAGATTTATACACATTTGAGACAACCACTTCCCTGATGAATTATATATAATCACACTAGTGGTTCATAAATAAGTCAACTGTTCTATCATTGGTTTCAAATATTCAACTATACCATTCCTATGTTTATTGATCCCATAAATTATAATGGTTATGAATATATATGTCCTCTTTATGTATATACAAGGTGAAAGATTATATATATGGATAAATACCATCAATTATTGTGACCTATTTGATTTTATCCAAATAGATTAAAATCATCACATGATATCCCTAATTAGACATCACATATCTCAAATAAATAAAATATGATTTTATTAAACTCTTATCATACTATTCTATCTATATGGTAGACTAAATACTCACCAGTTTCAGTTATTTCTATATATTATTACATTTTTTTAACATTTTTCTAATATAAACATTTATTATAGTCTCCACATCATATAAATTTTACACATAACCTTCTAGGAAACTTAATACAATATGCCAAATTTATTAGGATTCTATATACATGTTCTATATTTCTAATAGTTATTTAAAGTTAAATTTTCATTCTAATATAACAAAAAATATTTACATTGGTAATACATTTTATTAGAATAAAATCCATAATGATCAATTAAATTTGAAGCCTCATAATATTTTTTTTGAATTTTTACACTATGAAGAAAAAAATCCTTTAAAAATAAAAACAATACTAAATCCCACCATTATTAAATTCATACATTGGTTTACTATGAAATGAGCACATTATAAATTCAATTTTATTCTTATTGAAACAACTGGGATACATTTTTTCTTAATATCTTCCATCAACTTCTTTAATTTATTAATATCATCATTGTGGATATCATTGATAAAAATTAACATTGAATTTTCACTCATTACTTCTTATGTTATTATAGGTGTATGGTATGGTTGATAAATAAAAGGAAACTAATATAATATCATACCTTTTAAACTACCCTTATCTATTCTTTCCATATTTTATTCTTATTGAATTATTTCTATGTTATGGTGTCCTACATCATTCATAGTTTTAAATAAAACTTCGGTGATGTGATAACTTACTTATTTATGAGTTCACTATGGCTTGTTGATGAAATAATAAGAAGGGAATCAAATAGGATCCCAATTTATGAGTGGTTTGAATGATATGATATTTGATAAATTTTCTTTTATTTATTAACCTCACCATTTACTAAGAATAGAATAATTTGTAAGGAATAAATATTAATTTTTAATCTCTATCACTAATAACCAGAAGAGGTATATTATTAGTGACATGTAAGAACCTTGATTATTATAACTCAAAGTTGGTGGTTATTTTTATTACATTAGCATATGATATAGCGTATCACATAAAAAATTATCAATCAGTTTAGTAGACTAGAAGAACCAGATACGTACATGATTCCAATTTTACATTGGGAACAAAATATTAAACATAACAAAATAAAATGATCAACATTCTTGAAAATTATTCAAAGAATTCATCTTCATATTCTGAGGAAATAATAGATAAAAATGGTGATCTCAAATTCTATTTAAGGGTTACTTATTTCTAAAGCTATCAATATTATATAAGGAAAAAAACATAGAAATTTAAATAACTAGAAACACATTCCATTTAATTATTAGCATGATCATGAAATGTATCCATTCATAATATCAAATAAAAAATGTCATGGATAATAAGAACTAAATTCTCAATGATGGAAATTATTAATAATAGATTTCATAATCTCATACATCGAGATATTTATACCATCAAGACCTTCTTCTTGGATAGTTTAAAACTATGTGTAAATATACACCAAAAACCGTTTTAATTTGGAAAACTGATTTGTTTTATGAGCCAAGTTGATTCCTCAATGGGTTTTATATAATATGTCCCAGCATTCAGTATATTTTTTATTCATTCTTTAGGTATTTAATGATAAATTCAATTTATAAAAAATATTACAAATCAATAAATGACCTATTGAATAAAGAATGAAAAATATCAATATTTCCTTTTTTCAATCAAAAAACATTCAAAATAAAACATTGTATGTGAAAAAAATATGGTTTAAGAAATAAGGATATCCATAATGAAGAATATGGATTTTTAAGGGAAATGTAATGAAAAATGTCTCAGGAAAGTAAATGTTTCAAGAAAATTTTAATGCTCAAAAAATTAATAAGGGCTATGTGATGACCATAAGTTCATCCAAAATATAGGTTTTGTAATAAGATCATATCCATTGGAAAAATAATTAAAATGGAAGTGAGATATTAAAGTAACCATTAAAATATTTTAAAATATAAAACATTTAAAATGTGTAGAAGAATTTTTTTAAAAAATTTTATGATGGTGGGGAAGTCTGTTAATGTCATATATATTAAACAATCATTCCATTTGATTTTTTATAAATAAGGTCAAAATTGACCCTATAAGAAAACATTAAAAAGACTCAGTTTATAAATTTTATATATTTAAGGATAACATATAATTTCATTAATTAATCATTTGATAAATAAATAGGTATATTTTTAATACGATTTTGGAAAATGTGGACAAGGAAGACTAATATATCTTATTAAAAGAGAAATAATAATGGTTTTTTTCTTTTAAACATTTATGTTCTTGATTAAAATACTAAAGAGATAAAAATTTAAATGAAAATTAAAAAAATTCTATAAATATCTATAGGATAAGAAAATATATAAAGTTTAATAAGAATAGGTCATATTTTCTTTTAAAGGGATTAAGAGGAATCCCAAAACTGAGATTGTAAAACAAATTATTACCTCTTCGGAAACTTTTGAATTTCAAACCCTTAAAAGAATAGAATTTAATTGAAACATTAATAATCAAGAATAAATAGGTATTCATGTTAAATAAATAAATTCGGAATTATATACAATGAATAAAATTAAAAGGTGAATAATATTAATTATGTATCAATGAAATGCAAATTGAGACGAAATCCAATACCACACGATTCTTTTTAGTTGAATCTTCATTGACCTATATTATAATGGTATTAAACATGTTATTAATTTATACCAGAACCATATTCATATTTATAATATCATATATGATCCTATTATAATATCTTATCACTCATTCGTTAATGATATTTCATTATTACCATTATTTTTTGTGTTAATTACGTCACTTTTTCATGCATGTTTTTTCATCGATGTTATGGTTATGGTATATAATATATAGTTAATTATTATCCATGATTTTATTAATTTTATAAATATCATATTTATTTATTAGATAAATTGTTAAAATCACTATTGAAGTTTGGACTTGGAAAATGAATCACATCAGTTTGTGGAGACAGTAGGTCGTACATACGCATGAGCAATATTATCATTTACTTATTGGATGAAAGGGTAACAGAGATGCTGATATATTAATTTTCCATAATTAGTATCAAAAAATAATTATAATTCATATTAACTATTTTTATCATTATGAATATTCATGTGATTTGATGATGGAAAACAATTACATCAGTTTGAGAGGCGATAGTCCATCATACACACGAGCGATGGTTTTGTTTCCAATTTGATGGAAAAGGAGATAGATATATATTATTACATAAAAATAATGACAAATAATTATATTTAGATATTTTTTATCATATTTTAATTATTAATAAATAATTTATTATGGTAATAGAATAAGTACAAGTGAAAGAGCTTGGGGAAGAAAATTACAATCACTTAGTAGAACCTCCATTGTATATTTTATTAAGGAACCTAAGGTTGGTATTTTTGGAAGAAAAAAACCTATATAATTTGTCTAAAGTAATTGTGGAGATATTTTGGTAGGTTTATATTAATCTAAATATCTTTATATATTTTAAGAAGTTAGGGGTACAAGGTGCCCTTTTATAACTGAGGTGAGTGACACACTTGTAATTTTTCAAAAAAATTTAATATTGTTAAGTCATTTTCTTGAAAAAATGGGTCCAAAATGGATCATATTATAAGGGTATAATGATAAGTTAAAAATAAAACCAACCATTGGGGTTTAATTATGTGTTTATGTCTTATTGACCCATATTTTTACATATTAACCCTCAGTAAACCCGATTTTAACTTAATTAAAATAATTAATAATTACTATTTTTTCCATTTATTATGACCAAAAAAGTTGATTTTATTAAATAATATTATATTCTTTTATTAATAAAATTTATTCCATTTTATAAAATTAAATTCATATAAGTGGAAGAATTTAATTTTAAAAATACAAGAAATTTTTTAGAAAATAGTTTTTCAAGAAATGCATTTTTCAAGTGATCTTATGTTAACTATATGACTAGTAATAATAATTAGTTAGATTTAAATTTATATATTTAGATATGCAATCTATAAATTTAATTTAAATCATCCATCTCTAATGATTATTTTAATTAATTAAAATGTGGAGACAATATATCTTTCTCAAAGGATATATTTCAGAAAGATATCCCTTTTTACCTCCATATTTTTTTATCCTTATTTATATCAAATTGATAGTAAATATATTTTTAATTATATATATTATTACACATTATTTTAAATAAAATTTGGAATATTTAAATAATACATTTTCAATTATTCATAAAATCTTAGGGAGAATTTTAAAAAATAAATCTTGGATTATTTTTGGCCTAGTTTGTTCAAAATCATTATTCATCTTATTAAGTTGGAATTTTCTACCATGAAATATTAAAATTTTAATTTTATTATATTTTTATTAAAATATAATGTTCTATTCTAAAAATTGTGGCCCATGTGTTATATTCTTACCTCTTATAAAAAATTTATTCAAAATTTTCATGGATATCAATTTTTAAACAAATGTGGGTGGTTTTTCTTCATAACATCCTCAGGTTCCCATGTTGCTTCATCTATTTTATGATTTCTACAATTTAAATTTACCAGTAGAGTTGTAAAATTCCTTAATAATTTATAAATTTTATGAAAAATATATATGGGATCTTCACAATAAGATAGATCACTTATGAATTCTATTTCATTAGAGGTGAGAACATATGTTGGGTCAGGAATGTACTTACATAACAACAACATATGGATCAAAACATATACTTTTGAAAGGATCAGTTTAATTGATAAATGGTAATCCAAAAATCCAATTTTTTATAAAATTTCGGAAGGCCTGATTTATATGGGTAACCATACTCCATTCTTATCGAATCGTAGAACACCTTTCCATGGAGACACTTCCATGAAAATGTAATCTATCACTAGAAATTACAATTTTTTTCTTAAAATTTTTGGAATAAATAATTTTCGTACTTTGAGATTATTTAACATTGTTATTAATAGACTTTAGCTTTTTCATTTCCTCCTCATCAAGTTCTAGGCATAAAAGTTTCCTTTTAGTAACTTCATCCCAACAAGTTGGAATATGCCATATATTTCAATACAATTCTTCATAAAGATCCATTTGAATACATGAAAAGAAAATATTATTATAATAAAGATCTACCAAAGGTAAATAATAATCCAAAATGGATTAAAACCCAAGAGAGTATTAAATCAACAAGTCTTATAAGGTTTGAATTGTACTTATGGACTATTCATTGATTTGAGGGTGGTAGGTGGTGCTCAAATGACACTTATCATCAAGAGCCTTCTGAAGACTCTTCTGTAATTTTGATGTAAATACTCGATCTTGACCAGAAAAAATTTAACTTAGTTCACCATTAATTATTAAAACATAATTATTATAGAGTCATTCACGAACCTCAAGTGGTAAATGTTCTCTTATATCATGAAAATGTGGATGTTTGATATGGTGATCAATAATAACCCATATTAAGTCATTATTTTTAGGAGTCTTTGGTAGTCTAGAAACAAAATACATAGAATTATCATCCCATTTCCATATATGGAGATGTAGGGGTTTCATGAATCATATAGTATGTGGGGCATAAAATCAACTATTGTAAAATGAAACATCTTGATAAATAACCATTAACTTCCTACTTCATATTATCCCACTAAAAACATTCTCTCAAATCCATATACATCATGGTGCTAAAAGGGTGTATAATGAAATTCAAGATATGAAAATCATCCAAATATTCCTTTTTCAACTCAGGTATAGATGGAATACATAATGTCATTCTAAATTTCATAACACCATCTTTAAAAACACATTCTATCAGTATTTTTTATTAGGAGATGTAATTTTATTTTGAATATTCCCATCATCTGGATAAGAAACTTTTATCTTTTCAAATAATTTTTTTTAGAAACCATTTTAAAAAGTACTGATGTCTTCCCTTCCTTAATAATTCCCTTATCAATTTTTACTAGGTCAATGAACATTCGGTCCCTTATAATCCTTATTTTTTTCCAAACTCCATGTTCTTTCTTGCTCAATGCGTCTTCAACCTTATTTTCCTTCCTTGCGTGATAGTGTATTGAGTGATAATAATCCTTGGGTCATTTGTGTCCTAAATCATAACAGATACCCTAGTACCCTGATATCCAAAATGACTCTAACAAAACCTAAATAGTCTTTCAGAACCCCTTGGTTTGGTGACTATCACCTATAATAACACAAGAATAAAAAAGGAGGGATTTTACAACTAAAAAACATGAAGATAAATGATACAAGTTGTTAGGTCAACACTCCTCAAGGAAAAAAGAACATAATTAAATGGGTAAAACAATAACCAAAATAGAATATCATCCAATGACACAACATATACTAGGATTAAATATCATACATATCCCAAGTAATAAGTGGATCAAATCTTCACTAGTCACCTTCATTAATTGGGGTCTGAAGAATCAATAACATCCACCACCACTTAGTGTAAAATTCCATTTTATGGGTCTAAGAAAAGATAATATACAAACACTTGAAGGAAAAGGTAGGGTGGGAGATAAATAACCTATTAGGTTCTCACAAAGTGTTCCATAAGAAATATCAAAACAATAATCCAATAATTCATCCAATTTAAATTAAACAACTAATGGAATGCAATTTAAATATTATAAAAAAATATTATTTCCTAATAAAAAGGATAAAAAACATATCTAAATAGGCTTAAATGAAAATTTTATATAAAAAATTATATAAAGTTGTTTTATTGAATAAAATAGTTCAATAATCAATGAAAATTAACCATTAAATGAAACATATCATAGCATAATGAAATAATCCATGTTGTATATTTGTTTCTAGAAATATGATCCTCACACTACTCAATCGTTGATCTAATCTCAATGCTTGCACACATCCCTTGACTCAATCCATCAAAACTCTACTCCCCATTGGGTAAATCACATCACAATAAGATTATGTAAGTTATTTTATTTTAAATCCACTATTAGGGGGTCAGATTCAGGATTAATCATCTTAATTACCCATTAACAACCTTCTTTCATAAGCATTTCAGTCAATCGGTCAATCTATTGGGGAAAAATCAATCATTCCAAATAAGTTCAAAATACAATTTCCAAAATTTCAGTTTTCAAAATTCATTTCTCATTTCAAAAAAAATAATAGGTTTTAATCAAATTATTACTTTTAAAATAATATTTAAATTTCAGAAATATATCTCTAGGGTCAACATCAAACCATTTCATCAAATCAATTTTGAAACCAATCCATCAATTTTATAAAAACTACCCAACAATTTAAATTCCATTAAAATTAGTGATTTTTTACAATTTCAATTCAAATAAATCAAAAAATATTTGGTTTCAAATATAGGGTAAAGGATTATGGAACCATCTACCTTTAATCCATGATAAAAATAACACCCACAACAAGAAACACTAATGAATAACGAAGGAAAATGAGATAAAAAAGAATTCCATATATAAAAAATCATCAATATCAAACTTTTATTTGATCTCTAACATAGGGTAACACTTTTCTCATTGATAGATAGTGACAATAAGAGGAAAACAATGATGAGGAAACTCATCAGAGATCAAGCACCATAATAAGACATCTAGAAGGGAAAGAATCACCCCAAATTTCTTGGTGTAGCTATAAGGGGTTGAGGGAAGAGGATACAAGAAAAAAGAAATAGTTCTAGGATGTAGTTCATAAAAACACACTGGGAATGAGTAATATATTATTTTAATCCTAGATTCGTGATGTGAATATCCCGAGTGGTGTACACATTGAAAAATTCATTACCTCAAGTTAATGATCCATATCCTGACCAATTCACATTGTGAAAACATTTCATGGTATGGATATCATTCAAATAAAATAATGTTTCATGGATTCTTCTAACCATTTGATCCACGTCATGAATTATACTCATGGTGTGAATCTCTCTTGTGGATAGTACATAGCCAGTTTATGCAAGAAAACTCAAAAGGGTCTCCAACTCAACTTAGTCCCAAAGAACATCCTCTAAAACAATTGACACATTTATACTTATACTACATTAAATAAAACATATATATAATAATTTTAGATTAAAAAAGGGTCAACAATGATACTTAAAAAAGGTAATGTGATGTTATAACCTCTTTACTATAAAAACATTTAGTCCTCATAAATCTTGAAAAGAAGAATATATATAAAAGTGATGATTCCACTACCATGTCATCAGTTCCTTACACTCCTACATATCATGAAAATCATTACCATGATACCATTGAATAAAAACCAAATGTATCATCTTATTATAATGAACCCTTTTTTTAAGAATCAATTGTCCCGAGCTCACTCCTTTTCTTTTCAACTTACGTGAGAAATTATATATAGGATTTTGTTTATTATGAAGTCTTCTATGAAGAATATTATCAGAGATATTGAATGAATAATGTGTAATACTATTTTTCAATAGTTGATATCCTAATTCACTAAAACATGATGTTTTCAGACCATTTTATTGTAATGAAATATAATGTATGAGTCGTGGAATCATATATATGTTATACTTAATTAATCTCGCTATGTATTGAAGATAGTTTTTATATTATGTTTTCTATCATTAGACATACGAGTTTGGGTCTAGGTCGCCTCACTTAATCTTATTGATTCTCCAAAATTTATTGATAAAATACCATTGATGGTTTTTATGACATATTTACACCCCATTAAAATGGTATAAATGAACAAAACTAATCCATGAAATCTATTAGGGTGGAAAATAAAAAATAAATTGAAAAATATTAGAAAACATTTACCTCACTTTATATGTTTTATCCTATATATTAGTGAGTTTTATTAAGGTACCTAAATAGAAATAAAAGTAAACCTTCCTCCCAAGTTATGACCTTTGATAAAATGGAATCAATTAACACATCAGTAGGACCCATTCTCCAAAAAAAATATTCAAGAACCTCCTCTAGTAAAGAAAATAAATAGGCGAACCTGAAAAATATTTTACTTTAGAGAGTACTTTACACTTTAGGGAAATGTGGCCCATGAACACCATGATATAAAAATCATTTATTGAATAAAGGATCTTGTTGGATCCCAAACATTTCATATAGTATTAAATGGAAAAAATAATTGGTTTCCATTATAACAATTATAATGGATTAAAATTTATTAATGTAATTTTTAAATCCTTTACCATTAAATAAAAAATTTAAAAATCATTACATTATGTGTCACAAATCAGAATAAAATAATAATCTATATAGAAATATTTTTTGAATTAAATCTCATATCATTCATTGTGAAAATTTTGTCATAAACTAAGAAAATGACCTAATACAATCCATTACATGGTAACTTTCACATGGTTATGGTTTAATATTTAGTATATATTTTTAATATTTTTGTTTTTAGGTATAAAATAATCTAAATTATATCATATATGACCCTTGGATACTTAAATTATAAATTCATTTATGAAATCTATCACATTACCAATTCAAATCCAAAATTCTGTTAATCCTATTAGAGTCACCCAACAATGTGTAACTCAAATCTCACACGAGATACATTGACTCAGTCCTGTTAGTTTAAAATATATTCTGATTTCCATACCAAAGATAATTCATGGGAACTAATCATTGGTGTGAATTTCTCATTTGAATGATTGATTTATTGATTTTTTTATTTGTAAACCATGTTACGCAACATGTGCATCATCATTACCTCTATCCACTAAATTCAAAACACTATATTCATATCCTTATTTTTTTCTAAGAGACATAAATCCTGTATCCATCTTAGAGGGATCATGAAACATGTGAGTTTGAAATCAGTAAGCCACCACCAATGGTGTACCAAAATAACATTCATATGTATGTTAGTGTATTCTAACACTACTGAAAGAAGAACCTTTAATAGTTCTAGTAAAAGGGTTTTATCGGTGCTTCTAAAGCATTGATATTGAGAGAGTTTTTAAACACTAAACTAAAACATCGCTAATAAATTCGATGTCAAAGGAACCCTTTAACAGCGTTAAAAAATAATTGATAAAGGTACAATTTATCACAACCTTTTAATCACTTTTAATGGATTCCTTTAATAATGATTTTTAATCTCTTTTAAAGGTAATATTTTAACAAAGAAAAAAAGTGATCTTAAAATAGTTGAAAAAAATAATTTTTCACACACCCCTAACACGTCCATTTCGTAGCTCTTTCAAATCCCCATCCACCATCATGAAATCCACCCACTTCCTCAGAAATTGAAGCCTACCTAAAATTACTTTGCATGCCTGGATTTGATCCCATGACATCCTATATGAGACTTGATGCTCTTTACCACTATTTTGTGCATGTTTTGTTGTATATTTGATGAATTTTCAATTTTTTTATATATTTATAAATGTGTGATATATATATATATATAATTACAATTATTTAAATATATTATATGTTAATATTTATTTATATATATTTGTATATCAATATATATATATATATGTGTGTTTATTAATACACATACATATGTATATATAAAAATTATATATATGTATTATTCCATTTTTATAAGGTAAAAAAATGGTTATTTTTTTATTTAAATAAAATAAATAGGTAAAATTTATTTTATATATTTTAAAAAAATATTTAGTTAAATATGATGATATATGTATTTATACAATTGATAAATTGTAGGTAAATATAATAAAATATTCATATATTTAAGTATAAATAAAACTCCCTTATGAATGAAAATAAAATTTCAAAACCATAATATCACTATGAATGTAATCCCTACAAATAAATCATGTCCCTACTAAAATGGGCCAAAAGACTCCTCCAAATTAGGCTGAAATTCCATCAAATGTTAAAAAATTGGGTTACCCTAATTAAAAACTAAATTTTGGAGTCCATATAGACCTTATTTGGCCTCAAAAAGTAGTACCATGGGTTCCCCAAGATTACCAAGGTGTATATATTGTCAAAATATTTGAGTTTGTATGTGGTAGAGCCCAAACGAACACCCAAATCAAAAATTTTGGCCATTTTATGTTCCAATTTAATTTTCAACATATTTAAGCCCTTTTATTTTTATTTTTCATTTTTTTCTTAAAATTGTTATTAAATGACGATTATTTTATAATAATTAACACAATTTTAATTAATAATATTTTTAATTATTTTATATTCCATTTTCACTAAATATCTTATTAATTAAGTTTAAATTCCAATTTAACCTTATCTAAAAAATATTTAAAAAATATATATTATATTTATAACAATATAAAAATGTTTATATATCAATATATTATTTTTAATTATCTATATTTGTTTATAAAATATACTCGTTATCAGTACTGGAAAAAAAACTGATAAAGGGTGGGCCTTTATCAAGGATTTAAAGAAAACACTGGTAAAGGGTGGCCTTTATTGGAATTTTTTTTCTATCTCTGATAAAGGCACACCCTTTATCAACACCTTTTTTCTATTGCTGATAGGGGGTCAGTATCTACACTTTTTTACATGTTCTAATAAATATACCCTTTAATAGTGCTTTTTTATTGATGTTATAGACGCCCTTTAACAAGTGTCAAGTAATTCCAAAGAAATGATGAAAACCTAATGACACATCCAAAAGTCATATCCCAAGTGTCAAGTAATTCCAAAAAACTTACATTTTTCAACTCAACATATCATAAAAAACCAACTCAAAACTACACCAATGATTTACCAAATCCAACTCATTAGCCCCAAAAAGTACAACAAGCATCCCACTCTCATTCGGTGGTATCAACTACCCCCAATTATGGCCCACTGTGGTAAAAAAATCCCCCAATCAATGATCAATATCACCCCTATACTTCTTAATCAAGGGATTTTATCACCCACAATGAGTGGACTAAAGCACATTATAGGCCCTATATTATGATAAAACAACACCAATGGCCTCATCCCCTATAGGGAGTAACATCACCAACCTCTTATGTCAAAAACCTAGAGAACACCTATCACCAACCACTGTAATGGTCAACACCATCTATATCTCATCACTAAACCGAATTACACCATTCCTAGTGATAAACATCACTCAAAAGTCTCATGAGTTTCATCCAAAAAGTTCTCATGAAACCACATTAATCACAGCAACCCAAATATCACCACTATACACATATGGAAATAATCCCATGATGACCTGGAACCCCAAAAATAGATATGTACACCATACCTGATCATATTCATCATTTCCCAGATGAGGCTACCCAAGGATATCTCTTATAATGAACAAAATACCCAGGTTTTTCTATTCCCGATCAAACACATATAACCCAACTCCCTCTTATTAAACACACATCACATAACACACATATAAAAAGGAGATGATTAGGATTCACCTACCAAGAGTATGCTAGACTCCACTCATTGATAATATCTAACCAACACATCTTTAATAAAAATATTCCCCGAAATTGAACAAAATTTCAATTTTAGGGAAGCATCAACTAAAAACAATGAAGGGTTAAAGAAAACTAGTGTCAAACACTTACAGATATCTATCCTTACCCATGGATACTCTTTACATTAGATTGAATGAGATCTAGTTATTTTTTTAAAAAATAATCCAAGAAATAAAAGAGATGAACAAACTAGGGATCAATATTGTACACTAGTTTAAAGGGACCTAAGATCCCTTCTATAGTCAAATTTCTATTTCAAATAATCATTTTAAATATTTTTTGAAAATTTGGAAATACTCTAACTATCAAAATTTGAAAATATCTAAAACCATATATAAAACCCTAGAGGCTCATACATAATATTTTTTAAGTCTTACACACTCTGAAAAATATATTACATATGACCATACATAATATAATTCTTCCATTTGTAATATATTTCCACCAAATGTAAGGTTTTTACATATTTTGTTTAATACATATAATATTTTCCTTATAACAATTCAATATGTGATATATTATTTTACTATTACTTAGGATATCACTTCTTATATAAGTTTTTAGAATGAACTAAAAACACTTAAATAATATATTTCCACCCATATTTAATATATTTTCAATAACTAAGATTCTTTACCTAGACAAAATTTCAATACCTAATATCTCCATCCTAACAAATAGAACATGTTTATTTTGTAAGGTTTACCAATTGATGAAAAAACTTACATACGATATACTAATCTATACATAATATATTATTCTCATACATAAGATATCTGACTTAATCGATTGTCATTTATATTATATTTACATAATACACATGTTTTTCCCTTTTAAAACCCTTATGTAAAATCCATTTTCCATACATAAGATTCCTTTCCCCCCATGTATAATATTTTTGACTTAACTGAATTTCAGAAATTTATGTAACTCAAAAATAAAAAATATATAATTCCCAAAAAATAAACCCAAAATTGTCCAAGCTTCAAAATTAACAAATACAAAATCATGCTGAAAACCCCATAGAATTATATTTATTTTTTATTTTCATCTCCAAGTCTGGACCAAATCCTAGGACTCATTCTCTGTCTTATGCCAACATCCCCAAAACCTCTACAAGGTCCAAACTCAAAAGGTCAACATGAGGACTGACTTAAATCACCATTTTAAATACTTAGGACCCTAAAATATCCCCAACATAAGATATCACATCCATGAGATATACCATTTCATAAAATAACCTACCATCACAAATATTAGAGCCTCATTTCCACCTCTTATATGAGACATCAATATGACTCTGATTACATTTATATTTTCTAGTTACCTCAACCACCCAATTTTAACAACTTAATCCATTTCACGAGTAATCCTCACCATAAAAATCACTTACCCATTTTCATCTCAACCGAATTACCTAATATGACTATTATATCAATCCATATATTATCCTAAAACACATACACATCCCAACCTTCCCACATTCAATAATGCATCATGCTCGATGCCCATAATCATAATTTATCACATATATTACAACTTTTGTACCACATCACTGTGATGCCCAATTTTATATTAATTCCAATTAATCCCATATATATCATGGATAATATCTAATTCCCACATACTAAACAACACATGTTTAATTCATTTACCGTGTATGCACCTCATCCATCTATACCCATCATAGAAAAACAAAATCGCATGCTCATGGAATGACTCTAATAGTCGACAGATCCCCACCTACTCTGAGTATGATGGTTCAACCGTATGAAACTAACCCAAATCTCAACTAATTGATTCATATCTCCTTGAGGAGTCATAATCATAGAAAAACACAATCCTTACTGTTATTTATCACATTCACTGTCACATATTACATGTGAAGACATATCACTCCTCAAACTATTTTTGAACTTGGTATAATCTCAAATATTGTATTTTGCTCTACTATCAACACCTGGTTCATTACAACCTAGAATTAGGTCAACCTAAATATATTTACTTATACCTTGATAATGTGTCATATACCATCTTCAAATCAAAAAAAATTGGTGATCTCAACTTTTTCAGATATTGATTCAAACTAAATGATCTCTGTAAACCTTTCTATATAATGCATGATAAAGGTCCCCCACATATTCTAGGTTCATAAACTCTCAATATATCTTATCCCTCAATGCCTTGGGGAATAAATTGTCATGGGACATAATCTTTGAATCCTTCCATGTTAAATCCTTGTGTCTACCAACTAATACCTCTATATTCCTCCATCATTTCTCTCATCCTCTAAGAATATACATGTCTAATTTCACTTGCTTCCTCAGTATCACATAGATCTGATCATAAATAGTTTATATTTATTTCATCTAGTAATTATCTTCATGGAATTCACCATATATCTAAAAAATGAGGTTATTTTGATCATAAATATTATGTTATGTATTTTATAAGGGATTAACTCTATGATATTTATTGATAAATACTCTAAATAAGAAACACTAAGTTAACTTTTTTATTCTCATATAACCATTAAAAATACTCATCTAGCCTTAGTAGTTAACCACCCTCCCTCAAAGCCTATACCTATGGGTCATGCTCACCTCCACCCTTAGGGGCCTCATCTGATACATGACTCAATGACATAATTTCCCCACCATCATAATGTTATAGTGGAAATATTTTATGTGAAATCTCACTAGAAATCCAAATTCCATTTGAAATATAAACATGAAAGTTTAAATATTAGAAATAGGGAAAGTTGTAACAACTAACAAAACCCACTAGCCCTTACGCTTCCCTACCATACCCAAGTCCCATGTCGTCTAGTCTCATAGACCAACCTTCTCATATTAGCGACTAGTAAGACAAACATCATACACATATAAGATATACATACTCATTTTTACCGTGAATCAAATCCCCGGGTTGACTGAGTAGAATACCATAAACAAGATAAATCAAGAAAACAATATATAGGTTATTTTTGACATTTTAAACATCCAAACCAATTTTACTTTTCAAATTTAAAATGATCATGACATTCCATTCATGGTTTATCTAAGTAGAATTCAGAAAATAAAAAATGAATTAAAACACTATTTATCTTGTTGTTAAAACTTTAATCAGCTAAATACTTACCTTATTTTAAAATCTAGACCACATAGGCAACCAAAAGTAAGAATATATATTCCATGCGATATCTAAGTGCCTATAATGATTCATGTATACTATCTCTTTCCTCTTGGAGAGAAGAGTTCCAAATATAATTTGATAATAACAAATAACCATTTATCCAAACCAAATATCTTAACTATAACCACAAAAAATAGAAAAATAATCACAATTCAATGGTTAAATTGGACTTTATCCCACACTAGTGCTTTTTAGATTCGTAACCTGATATTTACCCCAAGTTACACAACATTCATAGAACTATAGTATTAAAAAACCTAAATTATAAATAAAATACCTACTTATTGTCACTTTTTACTAACCTATCTTGATACTAGTCTGTAACACCTATCCCAAATCACTCCACTATAACTAGCCCAATGAACTACTTGACCTTAGACGTGCCTCCCCATACAATGAAGGTTTCAAACTAGAAGTGAGGTTTTATATTGTGATATTGTAGAGACTATATCCTCTAAATATAAATAATAATTACATAAATACAATATAATGAAAAAAACATTAATTAATAATCCAAAATAGACATATGGAAAACTGATTAAACAATTACAATGCCAGGTATGCCATAGAAATACAACTAATTTTCCTTTCCAATCACATATTTAAATGTATAAAAGTAATAAAAATGACTACAAGAATAACACTAAGTAACCACATGGACCATCTACAAACCATTTTATCAAGATAATGCACCATAAGCACCTCCATTCAAAAAATTCTATATTTTGGATTCTTATCCTTTCTTGAGACATATAGTTTATATGCATCTCATAGGGAACACACACGGTGAAATTATGATGTTATTATAGTAAAATAAATGGTTCCCATAACTAGAATCAATAAATATACCAGTGTGTACCAATATAAATAAAAAACCAAACATATTACCCAACCTACTCTACTCCTGATATACTAGCACCAAGTGATCCTTAACCTACTTCAAACATTGTTGGAGTGAAAATATACATCCAAAATATATCATACCATAAATTATTTCATCCTTTTAACCAATTCCACGTCCCATGGAATAAAAAACCCAATCATATATTGATGCCCCAATATAGACACGCTTCTTTTTCTTACATAACTGTTAAATAATTTTTAAGATAAATACCATAATAGAGATACAAATCGAAGTCCAAAATGATTAGTGTATTTGAAAAATTAGGTACATAAATGAATTTTACCAAACATAAAAATTTATTTAAATACTTATTCTTTCTCATTCTAAAATCTCAAGTTCTCCTAACTATATGTAATCACCCGAAGATATACATCAAAGAAAGGGGTGAGATAAAATCCAAGTAAGAGGTTGAATAAGGGACTTGAATCAATATAACATGGTTAATGATGATAATTATAATAATAATAATAACAATAATAATAATCATCATCATCGTGATCAAATAATAATAATGGTATAATCATTAAAATCACGAGAGAAATATGTGATAAAGACATAGAAAGTGGTAGTGCCTATAAATGAAACATCATGTCATAGTAGTGAAATACCACATAGTGTTATGAACAAAGCATCATGTTCTTGAATAAAATATGTTCATAATAATAACATAATCATTACGAGATAATATAGAACCATTTGAATGAATATTACACATTATATCTGGAGTTAAATCACATTAACCAATGCATTTGAGGAATATATAATTCTGGACCCACCCATCACATCATCATATTTACATAATCATGCATGCCACATAGAACATTTAACAATAAAATTCATGAAATAACAAAAGGAAAAGAATGGGTTTCATATAGATTTTATCAAAAATAATTTAATGAACAAAATTGGGGTTCCCAAATTAATATGGTAAAAAATATTTGGATTAATCATCATCATACATGAGTGCTGAAGAAATAACTCAAAAAGAGTAAAAGATTTATATTGAAAGAAAGTATTTTTGGGGAAATAATCATATTTGGATTATAAATCAATGACGATGAATTAATATAACTGAATATAAAATTTAAGAGTAGTGAAATGATATTCAATAAAAAATATGGGAATATCCATATTAAAGATGTTAATAATGTGGGATAACCTAAATAAAAGGATTTGGGTTTGAGAATACACTTACCTTAAACACCACTTTATTTTTCCCCTTTCCCGCCTACAAAATAATAAACATATTTTTATTAAAACATTGATCTAGAAGTGAATTATTGTAATTTTTACCACTATTTAAAAATTATTTTCATTTTATTATATTTACTAATTTCCTAGGTTATAATGTAGTAATTTTGATATCATATTTTACATAAAAATTTATCATTTTCCTTTGATTTCTCTATTTTATTCAATGTAATTTATACAAAAGTATAATAAACTACAAAATATTAAAATACATGTAATTATATAATTATATATTTTATATAATTTATACTTTCCATCCATGAAAGTTTTATTAAGAATTAAGTTTGCAATATCTCTATATATGGTTAACCAACCATTGATAAGACAATGTTGAAAGGGAGGGAAAAAGAATATTGAAATTTAAATATATCATAACTATGAATTTTACAGTAGGTTAACATCATTAATATAATTTTAATTAAACATATAATTATTCTTAAAATGTTTTTTTGAATGTTTTTTGAAAGAAATTAAGATTATAAGAATAAAAAACACAAGAGTTTAGTGATACGTAATCCTTGGTATAGCTTCTATTTTATGAAACTAAAAAGCCCTTTATGTTTAGAGTTAGATTACTCCAGAATATCCCTAATGATTATAAGGGGATTTATAGGAAGGATTTTGGAAGAGGTTAGGCTTTTTAATGTGGGGATGAGTATTTTTATAGGGGGATAGGGGTTATTTATACTTGATAGGAGGGGTATTTTTTCAATAATTTATTCAATAAAATAATATATCAAATGTAAAACATGTAAGAGTGAAATTGTAACAATATAAATTATATATAAATATTATATAATGGGTTTTAAAACTTCAAATATCTTTATAATTCTAATTCATTAGTTTATTAAAAAGGAATGTGGAAAGAAATAAAAATTGTTATTTTAAGGGACCACTTTTGAAATTAGGTTTTGGAAAATGATTTTTAGGTTTGGAATTTAATTATATTTATTTTTAATGACTCATTTAAGAAATGAAATATACTGTGTCCCAATATAATTATCTATAATGTATTATATCATTATTACACCATGAATTATGTAATTTAAGATACACACGTTATGTGAAAATCTATATTTTTAATATTCTCATGAAAAAATGAAATATTTAAGAAAATTAAAAAAACAAACCATAGAATATTTATACATTGTTACATATAAAATGGTATTAATTTTATAAAAATAAAATTCAAAAATATGTAAATAAAATTTCAAATATAAAAATTATTATTTTTCTGAAACAATTTAAAATATAGTTTATTAAAAACGTACTTATATTTTCTTTAAGTCTTTTTAATAAGGATATTTTTTTTTGGAATTATAACATTTATATTTAGTTATATTAATCAGGATAAACATTATTTATATCACAATTTATTATTTTCAGGTCAAATTATAATTCCAACGGTTAGGTTACTATTCTTAATGGTCACATTACATCCTATATTTAACACATCATTTTTAACTCAAAATTCACCATAATTCCTCCCAAAGTTATATATTTTATTCATATAAGAGTTTATTGGTTTAATAATATGTTTTTTATTTTCTATATTTTTTGGAAGTGGGGATAAGGATTCTAATAGATTGGGGAGATCCATATGTTCCCATTTTATATTTTCTAAGTTATATTTTTTATCCAAATGTAATGTTTTGAATTTTAATTGGTTTCATTACTAATTAATATAACAATATTTTTTATGAAATAAATTATTATTAGTTTCATTTTATATATAATACTATATAGTATATTATAAAACACATTTAATTGAAGAGAAAAATATATTTTATAAACTATTGGTTGTTAAATTACTCCCCCTTTATATATTTATTTATTGAAATTTAAACTTATATTCTCAGTTGAGAATAGTTGAGGGTACTTATTTTTCATTTTTTACTCTAGTTCCCATGTCACCTCTTAATTATTATTCTAATTCCCAAACACTTTTACAAGGTGATTTTTCTTTTTTTGTATATAAATTTGTCTTTATGGTCTAATATCTTCATCGGATACTCTTTATATGATAGGTCAATCTCTAGTTGTACCCCTTCGTATTCAGTACATGTGAGGGATCAGGTATGTACTTAATCAGTAGTGATACATGGAACAAGTCATGCATTTTATCCATTCATAGTGGATGTGAAAGCTGATACGCTAGTGCTCTTATGAGGTCAAGGATCTCAAAGGGGCTAATGTACCTAGTTCTAAGCATCCTTGTTTTTCTATATTGCATGACTCTTTTCCGTGGTGATATTCAATGAAATTTTTTTTCTCCCACATTAATTTCCAAGTCCCTTTGATGGTTGTCAACATTTTTTTAGAATATGAGAAGCTTAGAAATGTTATTGGATAGATTGATCCTTCTTTATCATCTCTTGCACATGTTCAGGTCTAATTAGCTTTCATTCCTTAGCCTCATCCCAAAAAGTTGGAGTAATACATTTCTTCCCATACAGAGCTTCATATGGATCTATTTGAATACTTGACTTGAAGCTATTATTATATAAGAACTCAACCAATGGGATATGATGATCCGATACACCTTTTAATTCCATTAAGACCACTCTTAGTATATCCACGAGCATCTAAATAGTCCTTTCTGATTGTTCATCAGTTTGGGGGTGATAGGGCATGTTGAAATTAAATGTAGTACTTAATTAATGTTGAATAATTCTATAGAATTTAAATGTGAACCTTGGATCATAATCAGAGATAATATAAAGTGTAACCCCATGCAGCCTCACCACTTCATTCACATATATCTTGGAATGTTTTCCAGGTGATAATCTACCTACATAGCTATGAAGTGGATTATGTTAGTGAGTTGATCCACCACAAAACATTTGCATTGATTATTTTGGATTTATTTGGGAGACTAGTAACGAGGACCATAGTAACATTATCTCATTTCTATATGGGTATATGTAGTGATTTCATCATTCCATTATACGTATTTCTCTCTAATTTAACTTTATGGAATACCAAACATCATGAGATATAATCTATAATATCCTTCATCATTGTTTCCCACTATAAGTTCTATTGATGATTATGATATAACTCGGTACTTCCAGGATGGATAGATAATGGTGAGATATTTTCATTGTCCAATAGATCCTTCTTTATCTCTGGTAGTGAAGGCACACAATTCCTCATTCTAAACCAAATCACACCATCATCATCGATTTGTAACTCATGTAGTTTACATTCCTTAATTTATTTCACCTTATCTTGTATCTAAATATCATCCCTCTGTGCCTCCATGATCTTCTCATAGATAGATGGTTGTGAGGTCATTTAGGGAAGGTATGATGTATTCCATACCATTGTTATTTCCAAACTCATTGTTTCTATACCATATAGATAGGGTCTTTCTCAATCATCATCAGGGATAGAGTAGCATGTTCTTTTATGCTAAGAGTATCCTATACATTGTTCACCTTTTCTAGATTGTTGTGAATAAATAAATCATAGTCCTTTATTAACTCTAACCTCCCTCTTTGACCCATGTTGAGCTCCCTCTGGGTAAATATAATATTTAAAATTTTGTGATTTGTATATATATCACTCTTTTAAACATAGAGGTAGTGCCACCAAATCATCAGAGCAAAGAACCCAACTACTAAATACAGATAATGAATAAGGTAGTTCTTCTCATAGATATTCAACTATCACGAAACATATGATGTCAATTTATTATTCATCATTAGTATGAAACATAATTATTTCTTTGAAGCATCACTGTTTACCATAAATCCTACTAAACTTATTAGAAGTGTGAGTACATGAAAAATGATTAAAATCTTCTTAATATCTTTAAATCATTTTCTCATTCTTCCATATAGACATTATTTACCGCTTTCCATGTTAACTTATTTATAGGGATATAAAATCAAGAGAAATTTCTCACAAAATGTTAGTAATACCATGATAATCCAAGAAAAATATATATTTCTATGACACTAGTGGGCTTGGTCTATTCCATAATGGCATATATTTTTAAAGGGTCTACATAAATTCCCTCACTTTTGATAACACACCCCAAGAAATTGTCCTTCAACCTCTAAAAGTCGCACCTTCTGAAATCAGATTACATTGTATCCATCCTAAATATTTGAAAAACAATAAATAGATTCTCTTCATTTTCCTCCTTTATCTTAGATTAAATGACAATATAATCCATAAAACTACCAAATTTTTATTGAGGTATTCTCTAAAGACTCTATTCATCAAATCCATAAATATTTTAGTGGAATTTGTAATTCTTAAGGGCATCACTATGAAATAATAGTGCCCATAACTTGTACATAAGGTTATCTTTCGAAAATATTCCATATTCCCCTTTAGTGGATGATATCTACAATGAAGATCATTATATGAGAAGTACTAAGATCTTTTTAGTCGATAAAAAATGTCATCAATCCTTTTTAGAGGTTTATTTTTCTTTATGGTGATCTTCTTGAGCTCCCGATAATTGATACACAACTGCATTAATCATTCATTTTTATTTAGAAAGAGCACTAGTGAACCACAAGGTTATGAACTAGGGAATATGAAACCTCTTTCCAAATGATTTTATAGCAACTTATTTAAATCTTGTAGTTTGATCGGGGCCATCTAATAGGGTATTTTTGAGATAGGAGTGGCTCCATGTATGATCTCTATTGAGAACTCTACCTCACGATCTACGGGAAGTATGGGTAACTCCTAGGGAAATACGTTAGTGTATTCCTTAATAATAGGAATTTCCTATAGGTTCATACCTTCCTATGACTCAAATATTTTGGAAATATTTTCTTCTCTATAGGGAATCAAAACTCACATTGTTAAGGTATTTTTTGAAGGAGATTAATGATGTTATTTACATTTATAGATGAAAATTTGATGGTTAAAAATAGGAAAATTGATATCCTTTATCCTAAAAATTGACATGTACTCTAAATAATGAGAGTCGATCCATGCCCAATATAGTGCCAAATTCAACCAAGGAAACTATCAATAGATTCATTGGAAGAATATTCCCACAGATTCTAAAGGAGAAGAGTCTAACACTTGGTTTTCAATGATTTCATTGCTACATTTTTTAAATATATCTGTACATCAAGGTATCATGAATTTTTTTATATAGTCATAGAAAACATGTAGGATATAAAGGAATTCATCGAACCAAAACAAAATAAAATTTTTCCATTCATTAGTAAATTGGATGTTCACCTTGTATGACTTCATTTTAACAATCCACTTCAGTAGTATTGAAGGCATAATCTTTCCCTTGATCTTTATGATTTTTTGGTTACTGATACTGATTTCCCTCAAGGACCTATTATTTAGTGCATAATATTTCATAGTTCCCTTGATTATTACAATTTAAGCATTGAACCATGGGTGGTAAATTAGAAGGTTTCTTCCTTTCCTCCATCTTATTGGATGGACTCTTCATGTCACTTAGACATTCATGATCTCTGTGGACTTCTCTCCCACACCTGAATAATTTCCCCATTCCTTTGATGAAATTCACTTGATTTTTCTTCCCATATATTTGACATGTGGGTAGTTGGATCCTATTTACATATTTTTCATTTGACCCACCATATTGAATCACTATTCTTATATTTTTATCTCCATTACAATAAGACCATTCTTCAAACTTTATATATACTTTGAGAGCACATTGTAAAAATTATTAATAATTCCTAATGTATCTGATATCTAGAGACTTTAAATGTTGTGGTTTTAAACAAATAACCAATCAATATATTTTTCTATCAATTTTTTATAATAAAACACAAGGTGTATCATGAAATACTTGTGATATTTTCCACATAAGCAGCGTTAAATTCCCCTTAACTTTATCTAACTCTATGAATTCCCTCTCCATATTTCTTTGAAGAGTTCAAGCGAAATAATTATAAAGAAATATTTTCTTAAATTATTCACACTCTATATCTTCCATTTCATCCTTCAGCTTGGTGTTCTTTACCAAAAACCACCATTGATCGACTTATCCATCTAAAAAAAATAGAAAGAGTCACTTTATCCTTCTTAGAATAGTTTTGAATATAAAATATCTTCTCCATTGAGTTAATGCACGGTTTCATGACATGTGTATCATAATATCCTCTAAATTTCGATAGTCATTTCAATATAAAAGTCTCAATGGATAGTTGATCTTTCTTGGGAGATGGTGCATGTTCCACATTGTTCATTTTAATATTTATAGCTTGAGAAAATGGGACAAGAGTTTCTATGAAAATTTAAACTCCACCTCCCATGGATTTAAGGATTTCATTTAAGAAATCATTGCATTGTCCCTCTCATAGGTGTCTAGTCTGGTTTCGTCTAATTCCCACCATTTTTTAAAATATAGAAGTTTGAATAAGACATAAGTTAACAAATCATGACTAAATAATATATTATTTCAAGAAATTCGAATTAAAGGCATATCCTATGGGATCCTTATGTTTAGACTTTTTCTAAAAAAAGTTTCTTGAATATTTACATATAATTAGTCATATCCTAATGATTTTGAACAATTCTTTCTAATCCTAATTCACAAATTATCTAAATCATAGATCTGATACCAAATACAGTGAGCATAATTTTTATTACATAACAATTAAATCATTTTTAATATAAATATCATAATATAGATACTGATCCAGGATCAATATGTTTAGTTTCTTGGGAAAATTAGGCTCATACAAAATATATACCTAATAAAACATAAACATTTATTTTTCAGTAAAATTACTTTTCCAACAACCAGGATACTATTCCCAATGGTTGGGTTACTATTTTGAAGGGTCATGTTTGTAAAACCCCAAGCTTCCATAGTACACATGTCTTTGAATAATATAATAACTTGCGTTGTACGCAACTTCAGGTTCTAACACACTACGAACATCCAAACTAGAAGTTATGAATAGAAATACACACTTTTTGAAAGTTTATATATTTTATTTATCAAAATGGACTTCATTTTTGGATTTAGAATATCAAAAGTAGCTTAGGGAGAATTTTTGGTATTTTTATGAAAAATTTCAATTTTTGATGAATAGAAAAAAACACTACATTATTGTTTGAAACCGAATTTTTATTTAAATAATTATTTATTTAATTTAAGTTTATTTTTAGTAAAAATAGATACATAATACCTATATAATTTCAAACTAAATAATTATATTCATTTTATTACAAAACTAGATGTATAAAATTTTATTGAAAATTTTAACATATTTTACCCACCTTCTAGGAATATTTGCAAATTTTCATAAAACATAACTTTACTGCTTCTGTGAATTGAATTTAAAAAATCCTAGGGACACGGTTGACATCATTATGTAAAATGTGGTTCAATAGGATGCATTTTTTTGGTGAATAGTAACTTTTGAATTTTATTTACCACGGTTAAAAGTAAATAGGGTAATTAAAGGTAAAAATGATATTATAATTACCCTAAAACATTTCCTAATTCTATTGGATACGTGTTTTTCGACCAAAATCAACCTTAGGAATAAAATATAATTCTTTTGGTCCACTTGTATTAGTTTAGGACATTTATTATTATTTTATTTAAAGAAGAGTTAAAAGTGTTAAATTCAATGTTTAATAACTATTTTTTTTTAATATAGTGTTATACATAAGATAAATTCCTCTATAAATATTTATTGGAAATATAAAAATATTTCCTACATATTGGTATTTTGTTTATAATTTTTAGATATTAAA
The DNA here is from genome assembly GCA_963277665.1 of Viscum album. Lineage (NCBI taxonomy): Eukaryota > Viridiplantae > Streptophyta > Magnoliopsida > Santalales > Viscaceae > Viscum > Viscum album. Next base: position 1,720,165,677 of record OY728160.1, on the reverse strand, counting down.
TAATTAAATTTATTTATGACACAATGATGATGCAATAATTTCCTTATCATTGAATGATTAAAATAATTGATATTATAAAAAATAAAATATTTGTAAATTGAGAATTTTTATGTATTCCACGAATTATATTGGTTAATATGACATGTTGGGGTTGATTAAAGAACTTTTTTCGAAATGATAAAGTTGTTATGACTTTCACAAAAACCAAATACTAAATAGTATCAAAATTGATATAAATGGTTTTTAAAAACAATACTATATTATTAATTAATATAATATTCCTAAAAATCAAAGATTCATCCAAAAGACATATATAAGGTTATATATATCATTAATGACCCACTAGGGGTTATCTTGGATTTTTATAGTATGTTTTTAAACCATGTAATATAAAAATACAAGAAGACATTGTAAAAGTTAAACTATTTAACTATGAGTTAAATCTAAATGATAAGGTTAATATGGTGACCTAAACCTATCTAAAACCAATTTCGTGAGATTTTTTTGACCTATAACCCATTTATCCTAGATATAAATCCTCTTGGAGGCTTTATAAACCTAATATGATTGTATAATAAAATAATATTTCAATCTTCTCCTTAAGTGACCCTCACCTCTCTTTTAAAAGGGTACTTCCCCTTGTCTCAATATAACACCTCCAAAGACATTTTTGTCAGCCAAAACCTACTAAAATATCCTCCCAACTACCCAAAATTCATCCCAGTGTCCTTAATTTGATCATAATCCAACCTAAGGAGCCATTTTGATCAAATCAATAGGAAGTACTCGAAGAAGAGGTAATAATTTCACCACCTCTTTAAAAGTTTTTTTCCTCTTCCACTTCTTCTTTCATTGTTGTTTCCATAACAAAATAATAACCCTAGTACCTTATACATTTTTTTATTTTATTATGAATATGGTAAAAATATATTCATTATTCTATCCATCCAATGAATGAAAAGTCACCATAGGTGCATACGTACAGTTTACCATCTCCACGTTGTGGTGTAGTTCGTTATTGAACACTTAGGATGGGTATAATAATGAGTATAAATTATTTAAATAATAAATAAAAAATGTTAATGACCCTATATATTTTATATAACATCCAATTACATATGATTTCACCATCAATAGAATGATATTGTCACTCATGCGTATGTACGGACTACCTTCCCCATGAATGCGATAAGATTCATTTCCCCATAGTAACCATTCCAGTATAATTTTAATTTTATGATTAAAAATAATGCTTAAAAATTTAATATCATTATGTATATGAATCAAATACATTCAATCAATAACAAAAATTACTTACAAAAAAAACATATAAAGTAAAACAGATCAACTAACACCCGGAAAAATGATACTACCGAAATATTATTAACAAAGAAATATAAGAATATCATATATGATATCATATTTATGTATGTGCATATTTTATAATTTAATAACAATGATTTAAATATTATACAAGAGTTTAACTTACCCTTGATCAAGGAAAAGTACAAGTTAAGGGTTAATTCTACAATCTCTTCTTTATCTGAGGTTTTTTATACATGAGTATCTACTCAGACCTCATTTTCATCCAAATCTGTGTTTCTTAAAAATGTATTTCATTTTTTTAATATTTTATAGACTATGGTTTATAGTAATTTATAACATTTTTTGACATTTTATAAAATGTTTTTAATGGAATTTTTTTTATCATTATCCAAAGACAGTACTTTATGACCTTTTTGACAAATTAAGAGAAGAATGGTTTTTAACTTATACGGTGGGTGAAGCCATTTTTTGCTATTATAACATCTTAGAATCTTCCCTTACAAGCTTATAAGAATATTTTCAAAATAAATGTTTTATTATATAATTATGGTACTTTTCAATGATTTCAAAATAGAAAGAGGTATTTCATTCAAATAGTTTTAATTTAATCCACGTCAACATACATAGATTGATTTCACAGTTGTTTGAAGTTTATTTATTATGATACAAATCATATATATTGTATTGAAGGTTTTGTGATATGTTTGACTATGGATGTGTTATTTTTATACCATTCATGGTTTATGGATAATGTTTTAACATTTTGTATGCTAGTTTTATTACGAATGATTATGTTATGTTTCAACCTTTTCGTATAAGGAATGCATTAGACTTAGTAAGTGATGAGTGGATCCCCCTATAGCTCCTCGATGAATCGGTAGGTCTCATGAGACAAACTAGTGTCTTGGCACAAGGCCTTGAAAAAATATTATTTTTAGTCTTGGTACTAGGACTTGACTATATGGTTATGATGTCCAAAATTATGCATTCCATCATTATGAAATTGGCTATTGATATTACATGTGATTATTCGACTAGTAGAATATCCATGTGAATAAGTAAATAGAATTATATGATTTATCTTTTCCATATTATGATGAATTTTATGTTTAAAAGGCTTGTGTTTTAGTCTTATACATTGTCTTAAATGTTTATGCTTATTTTTGAATGTTTCTACTATATTTTTATCCTTACTGATCACCTGATCTCAACCATTTCTATGTATTACATTTACCAGGATGCGAATAATTATATTAAAATTAACCTACAAGAATAGGCAAAGGGATATGAGAGTGTTCAAATAGGGCACAATGTCATTGTTTTCACATTTCAATATTTAATGTAAAACTTATGTATGTATCTAGTACTTTCAATGATACTAAACTAATCGGTATTTCAAGACATGATCTCTTGTGATAATGCCAATTTTATTTAATAATTCACCAACTCTGGGTAACTATGGTTAGGGGGTTACAGTTGGTATCATAGGATGTTTAGTATAAACCATGGAAGCTATATTTAGAAAACTCTGATTTGAGAACATTAATCTAAGATAGAATTTGTGTATTATTATAAAAGAGGTTCCAAGAATTTTGATAATGTATAGATTTTGTGTATTTTCGAAGAAATACATCCCTTTATAGATATGATCATGTAGAGGCGGCTCTAGAATAGATGTTCCTAGGAGTGAAAACTCTGACACGGAGTTTAGGGCTTGACCCGATGTATCTTGGTACATGAAAACGGGCCTTGCTGCACTCTTGGTTACTACAATCCCAAGGGATATACTTAAGATAATTCACATTTTCATTACAAAACATTATGAAGGATTTACAAGTAAATAATTTCTCAATAAAAACATTTTTTAATGATTATGGATTATATGCGTAAACTATTCAATTTATGTTATGTATTTTACTAGTTTGTAATTATGTACTAAGATTCATAAAATAATCTAGTGTTTTTCATTGTCTATAAATGGCGCATAATTGAAGGAATGGAAACCATATCAATGCATGTAATCCATGTAGAGATTTCCCTCATATTCATGATAATTATAGTGGAGATGGTGATGCAACCAGTGCTGAACAACAGATAACCATACTAGGACAACTCACTCTAGTTATGAATAATATCCTTACCCGTATGGAGCACCCTGATCCAAAACACATAGGATCAAAGTTAAATCACCTCATGAGGGAACAACCACCAACATTCCATGGGTATGAAAATCCATTTTTGGCTGAGCAATTGAAAAGTTCCTTAGAGAAAATATTTCATGCTTTGGGGAGTAGTGAAAGGGAAAAAGTTGTCATGGTAGTTTATCAACTCATGGAAGATGCAAATCAATAGTGGTCATTAATTAAAAACACAAAGGAGGATGATGATGTATCAAATATGGAATGGAGGGAGATTAAAGATCTTTTCTAATAAAAATACTCTCCTCCTGACCATCAAAAAGATATGGAAAGACGATTTCTGAGTCTATGGAAAAAGGAGGATACAAATGTCGTAATGTATGAGGTTAACTTTATGTGGTTATCAAGGCATGCAACAGATTATATACATAACCAAATGAGTAATATTGATCAATTATTTGATGGGTTAAAACCATTTCTCCATTGATCATTTGTCTCACAATCCTTCTAATCTAACAAAGATATTGTCTCATGTGATATCAAGACAAAAAATGAATTTTCTAAGTCTTACGACTTTAATGAAAAACATGAGAAGAAGAGATCTACTAAACACGTTGGAAATAAAAATAAGGGGAAGGAGGGAAAATTTTAATTTCCATATTGCAGTAAATGTTGGGAGAAACACCCCAGTACTTTCCTGAAGGGAATCAGAGTCTATTACAAGTGCGGTAAAAAAGGCCACCAAGCTCGTGATTGCAATGGAAAGAAAGAGGTTGTCAATGTTGAATTATACTATTATAGATCAATGGTTCATTATAAAAATGAATTTCTTAAGATCCAAAGAATATTACCTCAGAAAAGATCAAGGGAGAAAGGACCAGATTATGATATCCCTACTGCTGAGGCTGATGCTCCAAATGATGTGGTGGAAGGTAATTTAATGGTTCCCTCAAATTTAGCCAATGCTTTATTTGATTCTGGATCATCGTATTATTTAATGTCTTCCTAGTTTACTAAGAAGATTAGATATTTTCAATTTGATTTAACAAGGAATTTGTCAGTCCAAACTCCTAAGGGAGGTATCATTGCAACAACGTTTTATGAATCAGTCCCCATTAGGTCATATAAATGTTCTTTATCTGCTAATATCATCGTCATACACATGATTGAATTTGATATAATCCTCAGTATAGATTGGCTTTCAGACCATGATGGGAATATTTATTATAGTAAGAATTAGGTTACAATTTTCAATGATGATAATGAGTACATTACCATTAGAGCAGAAACATCACCACCTGATTCTCATCTATATTCACCCCCAGTAGCTCTACTAAATTCAATTTTGGGGAGAAAGTGAGTGAAATAACTATGGATGAGAAAAATAAATATTCAAATAGAAGATGCACCTATTTTAAAATAATATGTTGATGTGTTTCTAGAGGATTTACCTAGACATCCTTCAGAATGATAAATTGAGTTTTCCATTGATTTAATTCCTAGTTCAAGGCCCATATTGAAGACCCATTATATAATTTCCACTGTGGAATTAGTGTAACTAAATAAAAAACTAGAGGAATTGAGAATTAATGTATTTATTTGCCCTATTTTTTCTCTATGGGGATCCCCTTTTCTTTTTGTTAAGAAGAAAGATAGATCTATGAGGTTGTGCATTGACTAGAGGGATATAAATTCTATAATAATAAAGAACAAGTATCCCCTACCTCACCTTGATGATTTATTCAATCAACTTCATGGATCTCAATATTTTTCAAACATTGACCTTTGATCGGGATATCATCAGTTTTTTGTGAAGGAGGAAGAAATTATTAAAATAAAACATCATACCAGGTATGGGAATTACAAGTTTACAGTAATGCCTTTTGGACTGACTAATGAATCCTCTATTTTCATGGATCTAATGAATAGATTTTTCATGGAATATCTTGATGACTTTGTAGTTGTATTTATTGATGACATGTTGGTTTACTCTGAATGATACAAAGGTCAGGAAAATTACTTGTGCAATATTCTGAAAACTCTTAGAAGAAATGAATTATATGGGATGTTTAGCATGTGTGAATTGTAGTTTTAGGGAATTTCTTTTTTTGGCTATATTGTCTCTAAGGATTGAATCTTTTTTGGTCCTTCAAAGACCAAGGAAATATGAGAATGGCCAGAACTGATGAGTATAACATGGGTTCATAGTTTTATTGGTTTAACAGGTTATTATCGGCGCTTCATCCTAAATTTTTCTCAATTGGCTAACCCATTAACCAAGCTCACACATAAAGGGGTTAAATGTTTTTTGGAAAAAAGTGTGTGAAGAATGTTTTGAAAAATTGAAGAAAATATTAGTCAATTCTCTTATCTTGAGTTTACCATCAGGGAATGATGGGTTTTTTTATTTATAGTTATGCTTTAAATAAAGGACTAGTTTGTTTCCTTTGCAGAATGATAAAGTTATTGCCTATGAATCACGACAGATAAAAATTCATGAAAAAAACATTCCCACTCATGATCTTGAGTTAACATCTATAATATTTTCTTTGAAGATATGTAGAAACTATCTCTATGGTTAAAAAAATGTGATATATATACTGATCAAAAAAGTTTGAAGTATATTTTCTCACAAAAAGTACTCGACATGAGGAATAGGAGATGGCTTGAACTACTTATAGATTATGATTGCACTATAGACTACCACCCTGGGAAGGGAAATAAGGTGACCAATTTTTTGAGAAGAAAGGATCATGGAGTTTTGAACAAGATGAGAGTTGAAAGGGATCCTATGTTCCAGGATCTAGAAAAAATGGATAAGGGAATAATCATGGAAGGTGAAACATCAATACGTTTTCATATGGATTTCAAACCATCATTACTAGAAAGGATAAAAAGTTCTCATACCGATGATGAGGATTTTCGAAAGAAAATTAAAGCTGTGAATGATGGGATATTGATTGACATCGTATATGACGATTGAGTTTTGAAATTTGGGATGATACATTGTGTTCTGGAAATAGCTGATGAAAAAGGGGAATTATTGGATGATGCTCATAGCTCAAATTTCTCTATTCACCCTAGTAGCACTAAAATGTATAGAGAATTGAAGGAAAATTTTTGGTGGGACAACTTGAATAGGGAGATTTCTGATTATGTGTCAAGATATATAGTTTTTAAGTAGGTTAAGGCTGGAAGACAACATCTTAAAGGAGCCAGGAAACTTATTCCCATACATGATTAGAAATGGGGTGATATTACGATGGACTTTGTCATGGGGATAACAAAGACTCCTAGAAAGAATGATATAGTATGGGCCATTTTTGATTGTCTTACCAATTCAAAACATTTTCTTTCTAGAAGAGAATATTTACCACTTGAACGTTTAGTAGGAATATATATTAATGAAGTTGTAAGACTTCATGGAGTACCCGTATCGATTGTTTCTGATCGTGATCCCCATTTTACATCAAGATTCTGGAAATGTCTTCCTAAGGACCTAGATACTAAAATTCGTTTGACCACTACCTATAACCCTCAAACTGGTGGATAATTAGAACAGACTATTCAAACCGTAGAAGACATGTTGAGATCTTTCTGACTTGTCTTTCAATGTATGTGGGATCAATATTTACCTCTGGAATAATTTTCCTATAACAATAGATTACATTCAAGTATTTAGATGGAACCATATGAAGCGTTATATGGAAAGAGATGTCACACACCAACTTGTTGTGATGATATTGGTGAAAGAAAACTGGTATTCCCAGAACATGTTGAGGAAATAATAGAAAAGGTGAAGATTATCCAAACCCACATCAAAGCAGTTCAAAGAAGGAAAAAAACCTATGCCAATAACCGAATGAAGGATTACGAATTTCAAGTAAGAGATCATGTTTTTTTGAAGGTATCCCCATGGAAGGGTGTTGAACAATTATGTAGGGAGGGTAAATTAAGTTCCAGGTACATCAGACATTTCAAAATTATAGAATGAATTGGAGTTGTCCCTTACCGTTTGACAATTACTCCAAGTGTCTCTAAAGTTCATGATGTGTTCTACATATAACTGTTGAGAAAATACATGCCTGACCCAAAGCATGTAGCAACCTATGAATAAATAGAACTAGAACATGATATGTCTTATTATGAAGAGCCTTTCAAGATTTATGATACCAAAGAACAAGTGTTGAGAAACAGGATGACTCGTCTGGTAAATGTTATGTGGAGAAACCATAATATGGAAGAGGTAATGTGGGAAGTCGAGGAACTTATGATGAAGAACCACCCAAATATTTTTAGGTAGTAATATTCAATAAATTTTGAGGACAAAATTATTTTAAGGAGGGAAGAATGTAACACCCAAAGCTTCCACAGTATGCTTCTCTTTAAAGAACACAATATCTTGTGTTGTACACAACTTTGACTTTTAACACACCATGAACAACCAAACTAGCCATTATGAATAGTAATAACCAATTTTTGAAATTTTATAAATTTTATTTATCAAAATGGACTTCATTTTTGTATTCGGAATATCAAAATTACCATCAGGTGAATTTTTGGTATTTTTTTTGAAGACCTTCAATTTTTGATGAATACTGAAAAACACAACGTTATTATTTGAAACCTAATTTTTATTTTAATAATTATTCATTTTATTTAAATTTATTTTTGGTCAAAATAATTACATAATACCTATATATGTTCAATATAATTCATTGTATTCATTTTATAATATAATTATATGTATAAAATTTTGTTGAATTTTTTAATGTCTTTTACCCACCTTCTAGGCACATTTGTAAACTTGCATAAAACATAATTTTACCACTAATTTAAATTGAATTTAAAAAATTTGAGAGTCCCAGTTGACATTATTAAGTAAATTTTTTTTTATAGGATGAAAATTATTTTTGGTGAATAGTAACTTTTGAGTTTTATTTACCACGGTTAAAAGTAAATAGTGTAAATAAAGGTAAAAATGATATTATAATTACCCTAACACATGTACTAATTATATTGGATAAGTTTTTTCGACCAAAATAATTTTTTGGAATAAAATATGATCCTTTATATATACTTGGATTAGATTAGTACATTTATTATTATTTTATTTAAAGAAGAGTTAAAATTCTTAAATTCAAAGTTCAATAAGTAATTTTTTTAATATAGGGTTATAAATAAGATAAATTCAACTATAAATATTCATTAGAAATATAAAAGTATTTCCAAAATACAGTCATTTTATTTATAATTTTTAGACATTATATAATTAAATTTATTTATGATACAATGATGATGCAATAATTAACTTATTATTGAAAGATTAAAATAATTGATATTATAAATATTAAAAAAATTAAATTGAGAGTTTTTATGTATTCCATGAATTTTATAGGTTAATATTGAATTTTAGAGTTTATTAAATAATTTTATTTCGAAATGATAAAGTTTTTATGACTTTCACAAAAACCAAATACTAAATAGTGTCAAAATTGACAAAAATGAGTTTTTAAAACAAATATAATATTATTAATTGATATAATATTTTTAAAAATCTAAGTTTCAGCCAAAGGACTTATATAAGGTCATATATATCAATAATGAACCACTTGGGGTTCACTTGGCTTTTTATAGTATGTTTATTAACCACGTAATATAAAAATACAAGAAGGCATTTTAAAAGATAAACTATTTAACTAAGAGATAAATATAAAAGATAAGGCAAATATGGTAACATAAAACTTTAAAAAACCTATTTTTGAGAGTTTTTCGACCTATACCCACCTTATCCTCAAAATAAATACTTTTGAAGCCATTATAAACAGAATATTATTGTGTAATAAAACAATATTTCATGTTTTTCTTAAAGTAACCCTCACTTCTCTTATAAATGGGTACTCCCCTTCTCCAAAAATATGACCTCCAAAGCCATTTGACTTAGCCAAACCCTTCTCAAATACCCTCCCAACTACCCTCACCTCAACCTAAATTCCTTACTTTGATTAGAAGACAACTTAAGGAGCCCTTTTAATCAAATCAAAAGGAAGCACCCAATGAAGAGGTAATAATTTCACCACCCCTTTCAAAGTTCTTTTCTTCTTCCACATCCTCTTTCTTTGTTGTTTCCATACCAAAATAATAAATCCAATACCTTATACATACTATCATGTTATTATAAATATGGTACAACCATATTCATTATTCTATCCACCCTATGAATGATAAGTAACCATACGTGTGTACGTACAGATTATCGTCTCCACGTTATGGTGTATTTTGTTATTCAACACTTCATTATTAGGATGGGTATAATAATGAGTTTAAATGATGTAAATAATAAATATATAATTTTAATGATTCTTTATATATGATATAACATCCAATTACATATGATTTCACCATCAATAGAATGATATTGTCGCTCATGCGTACGTACGGATTACCATCTCCACAAACGGGATAAGATTCATTTACCCATCATAAACATTCAAGAATAATTTTTATTTTATGAATAAAAATAATATTTAATAACTCAATATAATTCTGGATATGAATCATATACATCATATCCATAACAAACATGACTTATGTAACAAAACATATAGAGGAAAACGAATCAGTTAACACCCAAAAAAATGATTCTTCTGAAATATTATTAACAAAGAAATATTAGATGATCATATATGATATCATATTTAAGTATGTGGTTATTTTATAATTTAATCAAAATGATTTAACTATTATAAGAGAGATTAATGTACCCTCGATCAAGAAAAAGTACATGGTAAGGCTTAATTCTACAATCTCTTCATTATCTGAGGTTGTTTACTTGTGAGTATCTACTCAGACCTCTTTATCATCTACATCAGTGTTTCATAAAAATGTATTTCAATAACATTTTCACTCTTTCCTAGACTATGGTTTAAATTCATTTATACCTTTTTGTTGACTTCTTATAATTTTTTTTGAAATGAATCTTTTTGTCAATTTTTAAAGAAGGTACTTTATGTCTTTTTTGACAAATTAAGGAAAGAAAGTTTTTTTAAATTATATGACAGGTGCAACCATTTTACACCATTATAACATCTTAGAAGATTTTATTAAAAGATTATAATAATATTTTAAAAATAATTTTTTTCTTTTATAATTAAGTGACTTTTAAATTATTTCAAAATAGTTAGATATATTTCTTTCAAATAGTTTTGATTACATCTAGGTCAATATCCTTTAATGGAATTTATGCTTGTCTGAAGTTTATTTATTATGATACAAATCTTCCATATTACATTGAAGGTTTTGTGATATGTTTGACTATGTATGTTTTATTTTTATAACATTCAGGGTTTATGGATAAATTATTAAAATTTCATATGCTAGTTTTAATATGAATGTTTATGTTATGTTTCATCCTTTTCATTTGAGGAATGCATTGGACTTAGTAAGTGATGGGTGGAGCCCAATATAGATTCTCAATGCATCAGTAGGTCTCGTGATCCAAACTAGTGTCTTGGCACAACGCCATGAAAAAATATTATTTGTAGTCTAAGAACGAGGTCTTGAATATGTGGTTATGATGTCCGCCATTATGCATTCCATCATTATGAAATTGGCTATTGATATTACATGTTATTATTCGACTAGTAGAGTATCTATGTGAATAAGTAAATGGAATTATTTGATTTATCTTTTCCATATTATTCTGAAGTTTATGTTTAAAAGGATTTTTTTATTCTTATACATTTCCTTAAATGATTATGCATATTTCTGAATGTTTCTGATATATTTTTATCCTTACTGAGCACCTGAGATCACCCCTTCCTATATTTTATTTTTCCTAGGATTAAAATAAGTATATTTCAATTAACTTACAGGAATAGGATAAGGGATATGAGTGTGCTCAAAGGGGAAAAAATGTTGTTTCATTTCCATTTCATGATGTAATGTAAAAATTATGTATGTATCTATTACTTCCAATGCTACTAAACTAATAGGTCCTTAGAGACATGATCTCTTGTGATCATTCCAATTTTATTTAATAATGCACCGACTCTGGGTATCTTGGGTTGGGGAATTACAATTTTACTATTCCAACTATCAAAATACTATTCCAATAGTCAAATTACCTCATGTATATACTAATACATTATTTCATTCAATATTGAAATAAATTCATCTCAAGGTTTTAAATTTTTTTCTATAATATTGATTTCTCTTCTGATATTTGTGTTCCTTTTTGTGAGTGTCGATAGTGTGGGCGATGATTCCATTTGATTGGAGAAATCCATATTTTCCCATTTTATCTTTTATATTTTATATTTTTTATGCAATTTTTTTGTTTGTAATTTAATTGGTTTCATTGATGATCAAGGAAACAATATTTATTAATGAAATAAATTATTTTCAGTTATATATATATAATAATACATATTATATTAAAAAAATTATTTCAAGATAAAAATATCATTTATAAACTCTTGGTTGTTACACCCAACATCAAATGTATTATTCATATCACTAGTCTCATGGACTTCCACATCCCTTACCATTGTCTTCTAAATACCCAAACAAAACCTAAGGCATAGATTCATCCATTTTTATGAAATCTGGAACATCATCCCTAATATGTATGGAGAGAATCACAATCTCATCTGGTAGGCTCAACTATCACCAACTATAGAAAACTACTTTTTAAACCTCCTCCACATTGATGGAAAACACCATCCACTATGCCTCTTAATCTATGTAGGTCACCAACAACAATTAGTGGACTAAACCACCTTATGGACCATGTCATGTGTGAATAAAAATCCAATATCCTCTATCGCCATAGTGAGCCATATCAAAAACCTATTATGTATGCAACCTATCAAACCTCTATCTCCATTGATGAAAATGTTCATCACCATTTAGATCTCACTAATGAACTTCATCAACCAATTCCTGGTTATAAACATCACCCAAAGTCACCAAGGCTACACAAAACATGTTCCCAAAAACAACTTAAATTATTTCAACCCAAATATTACCAATTTACACAAATTAAAACAAGATCATCATGAACTAAACCGCCAAAACTAATAAATCATTCCATTTTATATAATATCCTTCATTTTCCTTTCAAGACTACGCATGAAAATCTCTAATGAACAACTGAAAACCTCAAGTGGTTGTATTCCCAATCACATGAACATGAAATAACCCACTCTTATTTATTACACACCACATAACACATGTATAACTAAGGATATAGTTATAAACCACCCACCTAGATTATTTAGGGCTCCACTTATTGAGAATATCCATTCAAATCAGATTCATGAAAAATAGTCATCAAAAAATTTCAGAACCCCAATTTTTTGGTTACCACCAATAGAGATTGAAAAGGAGGTGAATAAAACCACTGTTATCTATTTAGAGATATCTAGCCTTACCCATAGTTACCCTATGATTGAGACATCATGAAAACTTGGTAATGATGCAATAATATCTAATAATAAGTGAATGAGATTATGAAACTAGGGATCAAGGGTGTACACTAGATAAAAAGTCCAAAAAATCCTTTTTGTAGTTAAATTTCCATATCAAGTAATTATTTTAATTATTTTTGGAAAAATTCAGAAAAAAATAAAATATCATATTTTTAAAATATCTAAAACCTTATGTATGACCATAAAGGCCCATATATAATATCTATATAATCATATACATCATAGTGTTTTAATAATAATCCAATTTTTAAATAAGAAAAATATCTTATGTATGACTATATGTAATATAATTCATCCATGTGAAATAAATTTATCCTCTGAATAATGATTTTCCCTTAGCTAAAAACCCATACATAAAATATTTTTCAATGCATATGATATTTCCCTTAAAAAAAATTCAATACATAATATATTTTCTTTATTCTTGCCTAATTTTTTCTTAGGGATTAACATTCCATTATTCCAAAATATATTGACTCTCTTCCCTAGAGATATGTAGAAAAACACTTTATCCTCGACCTCAAATACCAAGTCTTGTCAATGATTATCATCATATCTCTTTTGTTAAATTTGAGTAAACATTATGTGATAATGAATTTTCCTGACCTTTTTAACCATATCCTCAACCATTTCCAGTCCAAATAAAATCCATTCACCTACATCGCCCCAACTCATAGGTGTTCTAAATATTATCCTATAAGGAGATTTATAGGAATCCATTTTGATGCTTGAGTGGAAGCTATTATTGTATATAAACTCAAATAGTGGAATATGTTGAAATCTTACTCCTTTGAATTACATCAAAAATTCTCTCAACATGACTTCGAATGAATGAATAGTCCACTCATATTGGCCATAAATTTTTTTTGTGATAATGCTTACTGAAGTTCAAATCAGTATTTAAAGAATCTGTTATGCTATTCCAAAACATGGAGGTAAAATAAGGATATTTGTCTGATACAATATAAATTTTTGTTCCATGCATCTTCACTACCACTTTTTAGGTATATCCTTACAATCTGATTGAGTGATAAGTCCTATCAAATTGTAATGAAGTGAGTAGTGTTTGTAAAATTATCCACCATAACACATATGAATTTTTTCCCCATGATGTATTTGTAAAACCAATGAAAAATTCTGTGGTGATGTTTTTATAGATCCTTGTTTGTATGGATAATGGGTGCATCATCCCCTTATACTTTTTTCCTTCCATCCTTCACTTTTTGACAAACCAGACCCTTTGATGTAAGTTCTGAGATTTCTTTATTCACATTTTCCCACCAATATCTCCCTCAGAGGTCTAGATTAATCTTCTGGATCCTTGGGTGAATAGATAGGATTGAGCTATGTGAAATATTCTACAACTCCTTTATCTTTGGGTTTTATAGTACACATAGCTGTGACCCAAATCTTACATCTCCTTCTTTATAAACTTTTAACTCTATGGATTTACCTTTTATTATGGCTTCTACGTTTATCTAAATTTCAAAATAATATATTTTAGTTTCATTTAACTTATATAAAAGGGATATTATTGTAGACATTTGGGAAAGGAAGGATGATGTTCCTTCATCCACTATTTCCATTTTCATCCTTTTCAAGTCTAACAAGACTGGATCATTATCAATTCTGATCATGGGTAAAGTTGTCAGATCATTTCAACATAGAGAATCTACCACATGGTTTTACCCTGATGGTAATGGGTTAAGAATTCATTGTCCACGATCATATCTGAGCATATTCATTGACACATATTAATATTTCCCTACGTGAATATATATTTCAGGCTCTAATGGTCTGTATATTTTTTAGAATTATACCAATAAAGATAATGTTGCTAAATATTCAATGCAAAACTCATTCAAAAAATATAGACCATGTGTGGGATAGTTTTGATCCTAAACATTTAATTTCCATGAATCATATTCTATCACTTTATCATTCTACATCAGTAAATATCTTAAACCCTTCTTTGAAGAATCATTGTAAACTAGAAAAATATACCTACTTGAGGTCATTTTGAGTACTGCTATAGTGATAATCCTATTTTTCAACTCATTAAAGCTATATTCTCATAAACTCGTCCAAATAAGTTATACTCCCTTCTATGGTATATTTATTAGTGGGTTTTGAAATCTTCATAAGTTTTTCATAAATTAATGGTGTAACTTCCCAGATTTTTATCAAAGTTATAGACCATTATTTTTGACTTAAATATCTTTCAACAACATTAGTAATGATGCCTAAAAGTTTATGGAAGGAATCAAGTACATTTGGGGCTTGTTCAGAGTCCAGATCCCTGAAATGGGAGGAGATAGACTATGCTATATAGTTTGGGAGAATCATGTTGCCCATCTCACATGGTTTCCCAAAACCATGCGGTTGTAGAGAGTGTGGTGTAGAGGGCCTCACGATTTGTTTGAAATCATCAGGCATAGAGTTTATGACCGTGTGACCACCTAAAAATTTTGGACATGGAGGTTCTGTATAGTTTTCACACTCTTAGTCAAACTGTGTTCCTAACCATGTGGTACATCCCTTTGATTTAGCAGCAAGCACATGGTTTGGCCAAGCATGTGACCAAACCATTAGTATTTTTTTGGGTTGAATTCTAAAAAAATACCGATTTTTAATGATTTAAACCACTTTTTATTTACTCACCTTTTCATTCTAGTGGACCACCTCCCCCTTGGTGTTTGGATCTCCCTTCTACCCTTCTCATAGTGGATGATCTATCCACCACAAACAATGTCTGAATCACTCACTGTTAGAAGTGTTGGAGGACTAGTATCTATTAAATACACCATCATCTCTAATCTATTTCAATGTTCCACTTACATCGGTTGCACTATCTTAGAGTGTTATATTTTCCATTATTTTCAGTGTGCTTCGAAAATTATTCAATTTGTACCATTCATGGTTGAATTAAGTCCTAATAATGGATGAGTGGAGAACTAATACATTGAGTTAGTTGTTCTATGTCTTTCATACTCATTTCTTTGCATTGTAAATGATGATACATCATGCATCTCACTGGACCCTTCCAGTGCTGCTTCATTCTTGTATAATAAATTAATTGAAATGGGTTTTATTATCTGTTGCGGACCTACCACACAACACAACTCATAGTTGGGTTGTTTTCCTCATTTTTGGTAACCCCTTTAGGTGTTCCACTTTAAATTTCCAATTTCCAAATTCCTTGAGTTGTGGACCACCATGTATTTGTGAGTTACATCTTGATTATATTCCTTAAATTATAATTGTAATTAAGATAAATTGTTGTCCATGAGATTATCCAAGATTTATGCCTCAGAAATAATATTTAAATTTAAATCTTTATGCTCCATATTTAATTCAATATGTATTACATTTAAATGGATATGAAAGTTGTTTATGGCAATTCTTTATTCAATATTCCCATGCTTTCCATTATGCTATGCTTGGTTGAGCTTGTGATCTTGTGATATTGTAATGTCATTGATGATATGTGATTATAAATATGGCATGCCTTGTAACATATACCTATTTAAATTCTTTGATCACAATTAATTTTTTGAGCATGTACCATATAAAATGGTCCATGTTTGGTTCGATTTAATTGTATAGTTGTTTAGATGATGAGCCTGTGGTTTTGAGAAGATATTTTGATGGCCTGTGATTTTATATATTTCTTCCTTGTAATGTCCCTTTATTGATATGGACCACCTACTATGGGTTGATAGAGAACATGAGTCCCCATTTTAGGATTCCATGTATAAAATCTCTTAGTTCAGTTGGAACTACATGACACGCTATAATAGATACTTTGGATTGTTTTGTATTGGCTCTCTAGGTATTTTTAGTTATGCTAAAGAGTGACACCAGTTCTCTAGGGGTAAAACTAAGGATAGACTCTTGGGAAAGATGGCCACACCATTCACTGAGTGATACCCGATCCCCTATGTGAGATACTTGGTTTGGACTCCGAGTCACCATTCCATGAGTAATTCAAGGAACATTTATGTAGGTTTACATGGATGGACTTGGAGGAATTGTTTCTATTGTAGAAAAATTTAGAAACTCTTGGGACTCTTCTTAGATTTTCCAAAATGGGATTAAGACTTCACTCGTGATTTGATGAATTAATTTCTTATGATATGTGTGTCATTTCTCATTTTTATTGAATCATACCTTTATGATGTTGTGGAAATGTAACCCTAAGAAAAAGAACAAGAATGGGGGTATGTTGTACATAATTTCATGTTCACTATATCCCCTAGTATTCATATTATGACTTCTATAGGTATCTCTTTTCATACATTAATCTTAGGATGAAGTAGGTGGTATTAGTCACGTTTCTTTTTTGGAAATTGAACCGAGGTGTTTATTATTAGTTTTTATTTCCCTATAATTATTTATTATTGCACACTATAATTTTTTTTTCATGAAATGGATCAACCAAAAAACCATGGGTTCCGAACTATTGAGGTTGTATCTCACACTCTGGTTGGGCCACCGTTAGCACCCAAGAGATTTTATGATCACAGTTAATGATAAAGGGAAGCATGAAACTTCTGATATACGATTGAATTGAATCTTTTGGATGGTGTTGGTGGTATAAGATCAATCATATGCTTGAGATTATTGTAGTAAAAGTTTTTGTATTTTTGTATATTTTCCATCATGTAGTATATGCATGTGTCACAAACTCCTTGTACTAACATTTTATATAACATAATGATCATCCTTATCATATATGTATACATTATTGTTATTAATCTTCCATCAGTTACTGACTTTTATTGTATGGTTTGTTATTAAAATTATCATGTTGTTACCTTTATTGTCTATATCTCTTTTATGCTTCTTCTATTTATTATCTATAATTTACTATTTTGAATAATCTAATCTACAAAGACATAGTCTACCATATAACACACCCTAGGTCCTCACTACTATTTGGCAGCCTTTGGAATTTGGGGAGGCATGTTTGAGGGCTTGTAGCGACCAATTTAGGGTAC
Source organism: Viscum album (assembly GCA_963277665.1). Taxonomy (NCBI): domain Eukaryota; kingdom Viridiplantae; phylum Streptophyta; class Magnoliopsida; order Santalales; family Viscaceae; genus Viscum; species Viscum album. The sequence goes on along the minus strand of OY728160.1, from coordinate 1,720,147,722 downwards.
TATTTAGTGGTACCTAGGGTGGGACACTACAAAGTTGTATCAGAGGATCATTCCTTTTTTCCTATTATGTGGGATTAACTATGAGACTAGGAAATTGGATTTTGTAATTGACCTTATTCTTTGACATAGATAACCCATACCTAGTTTGGGAAATTATTGATATTTATTATGCCATTTATGGTAGATACGACTTCAAAGTTGGGTGACACACTTGTTTTATGGTGTTATTGTATTGGTTTTTTTTAAATGGTGATTTATATTACTCCATTCCAATGATATGGGGTCATATCAAGGCATGCATCATACTAAGAACCATAGAATTAAATTTCATGCATTATGTCATGCCATATATACATTCAGCATGCATTGACTATTTTTCACGTGTTTACTGGTTGTTACTTGCTCTATTGAGGCCTCTAGTGATGTTTTTGTTACATATAAACATAAAAGTGTGCCAATTTACCTTTCAGGGATCTGTTATGGTTTGGATTAAGTAGACACAAATCTCAACTCATGAGGTGTATATGACCTTATGAATTGGAATGGTGATCAAGCTAATTATTCTAAATTAAAAGGGATAAAATGTATACAATAATTAAAATGAAAGTGATATTTAAAATAATATGGAATGTTTATATGAGAAATGTGATACATTAACCCTAACCTAACTTTCGAACAAGGAAGTAGGCCACATATCTGTGATCATTATATGAAAATTTCCTCCTTACCTAGATCTGGATCTTGGAGAAGACTAATTGTTATGTCGTGTTTCAAGGAGGACTTGTACCTACCATTCCTTATCGCTTTCCTTATTAGCTTTTCCCATCTTTTTGAAATCATATCTGAGAAGTTCACTTGCAATTATAGAGCTATGATACCATGACTTCTTCATGATGTATGAAAAGAGTTTAGTGATGAAAATAATATAGACACGGTGGGATCTAAGACCCCTATTATAGCCCATGTAAGTCCACTTGAGGAAACACCTTATAATATAATATTGTCTGTTGATTCTCAATTCCATGAGAGCTTACTACAGTTTATGTAGTCCGTTCAGAATGATCCCCGACCCGCCCCTACATTGGAATATTTGACATGAGACGTCTGGAGAAAACATCCTCCCACCTTCTCAGGTGATGAAAAACTTCATATTTCATAATCATGGTTAGAGGTTATAGTTTCTATCTTCGACCATATTAATATTCCTCCATAGAAGAGGGTCAAGATCTCTACCTACATGTTGTTTGACATTGCTAAGCATTGGTGGGATATCGTATCTTAGCATGAGCATAATTGAGGTATGGTTTGGTAGGATTTATATATGGGCATATAAAATCACTTCTTCTCAAGTCTCTGCGAGTGTATTGTTCATAGTAGTTCATGCATCTTCAGTAGTGCACTATGTCTATGCTAGAGTATTGTGCAAGCTTCACCGAGCTCCAGTGTTTTTCTGCATGTCCAGTCGGTGACGATCTGATTATTGTGAGGAACTTTAAGGATGAGATTAGATTCTCTATCTCCTCACATGTGAACATATTTTGTTTTAAGACCATTATAGATATAGTGACAAAGTTTTTACAACAGAACAAAATCTCTCATAATCTGGGAATGTGAGTAATGGTGGTTCAGTTTCGAGGTAGGGTGAAAGTTATTCTAGAAGTAGTAAGTGTCGATTTGAGGGTATATGTGGAGGTAATTATAGATAGGTGACATTAAATGATTATATATTGTGTCCCTAGTGTGGTATTCTAGGTCATAAGAATCTTTAGTGCATGAGGAACTTGATGGAAAGCTGATCTTGCAAAAGGATGGTCCATCTTCAGTGCTTCTACCATTCTCTTCCTCCAACATCTTGTGAGAGGGGATCCGTACCAGCACCTATATAATGTTTTGGATATGAAACTACATGAAAATATTAGAGTTATTATTCTACCAAAAAATTATGCTGAATTGGTAGTGTCCATGGCTGAGGCATCCAGGCCTCAGAGCTAAAACGTCAATAGAGTGGATCTGCTCAGGATAGTCAGGCATCATCTCGGGGAAATAGTTCAATCCATGTGTATGAAGTATATCCAATACATGAGGGGTAGAATATAGGGACATATATTGTGAGAGGTAATATTATAGAAGCATGTACTTTATTTTATACCCTTTTCTATAAATGTGCATCACACTCTTTTATATCTACTGTAGTTGTGGAATGTTTGGGTCTTGCAATTGAGTACTTGTGTGGTTTCATGTCCCATGAAAATCTACTAGGTGTCAAAATATAGGGAATATTCCATTTCATTGAGGGACCTCTTGAGACAGGTGGGTATTATTTCTCATGTAGTATCTTTTTCTTTGAGATAACAAGCTTCAACATCATTCTCGATATGGACTGGCTTGTGACTTATCATGAACAAGTGGATTGGTATCACCTTCAAATGTCTTTCACATCACCCGAGGGAAGCAGATATATACACAAGGGTGAATGATATATAATGGAAATTAGATATGGACCCAATAATACTAGGATAGGTGGAGTGACATCCCAGTTGGTGAGTCTTCTTATGATTGATCAGAGAATGTAGTTCGTAGAGTTTGATCCAGTGGTGGATCATTTTTGGGATTTCTTCCCTGATGATTTCTCCAGCTTACCTCCTAAGAGATAGGTTGAGTTCACCATTTATATAGTTCTAGGTGTGACACCATTTTCTATACCTCCTCATAGGATTACACCTATAGAGATTCAGAAACTCAAGAACCAACTTGAAGATCTAGATGCTAAGGGTTTTAAATGACCTAACACATCACCTTGGGGTTTAGCAGTACTTTTCTCCAAGATGGTGGATGTTTCCATCTTCTTATCCATGGATTACCACTAACTAGACTATCATATGGGTAAGAATAGGTATCCACTACCTCATATAAATGACCTCTTCGAACAGATCTATAGAGAAACTGTTTTCTCCATGTTTGATTTGAGTTTGGGCTACAATCATGTTTGTAAAATTCAATAAAATATACCACGAAGAGAGTTCTAGAGAAGGTATTTTCTATACGAGTATTTGGTTTTTTGATTTGGTATGAATAATGTGCCGAAAGTCTTCATAGATTTGATGAATTGGGTTTTCCACCCATATATTGATTCCTTCATGGTAGACTTCATAGGTGATATCATAGTTTAATCATGCACTATAAATGAACATTACAATAATCTTATGATTGTGTTGAGTACACTAAGAGTGAACCATATATATGGGACACTTAGAAAACTCCAACTTTGGATCATCAAGGTTCACTTCTTGGGTCATATCATATTTGAGGTAGGCGTATCAATTGACCCAGAGAAGGTGAGCTCCGTGGTCTCCTGGGAGTAGAGTAATCTATGTTTGATATACATATATTCTTAGGGATATATTTCCATTATAGGAGATTCATTAAGGATTTACTCCAATTATAATTACCTCATACAACCCTGACTATGAAGGGTGTACAATTTCTATGGTCCAAATCTTGTGAGGCATCTTTTTAGAAGTTAATGGGAAGACTCACATTAGTGCAGATCCAGATTCTTCATGATCTAGGTAGGGGTTATTTATTAGTCACTGAAAGTGGCTAATATTAATTGTTCAAATATTTATATTAATTGTTCAAAATTCCCATAAAAATGTTTTTAGTGCATTACATAAATAGAATATCATTTCCCGTCTTAAATGCAATCCATGTTTAAAATGAAAATTTGGGCCCAATCATTCATCTGTTTGTGGACAACATTATATTAATTTTTTTTGAATTTAACATTTTGAGATATGATTTATCACTTTATTTGGAACATTTTTTCTTTTAGTATCGATGGATGAATCCCAAGGGAAGATGGATATTTTTGGGGATGAATACAGAACTTTTCAGGAGAAAGCATAATGGGCCTAAGGCCCATCAAACAATAGTGGGGCCCACACACCAATGCCAATGAAGCTAAAATTTTACTGAAGAAAGATAAAAATACGGGGATCATTTTATTCAACTATTTCCGGAGCTAATTCTGAATTTTTCCTGTTGATAAAGGGATCTGAAGTTGAGATTTAAATGGTGGGCCTGATATGAATGCACATAAAGCCATCCCTTCATTTTGACCATAACAGCCAAACAGATACGCCAAATTTCCTGAAATTCTTACATCGCATATAGGACATATGGAAGAGAATATTTTGCTTCTACGACCCCTCTGGATTCAGCCTTCTTCAATTACAAATTCACAAGTCAAAATGGTGGAATAATCTAGATGAAATTTATGGACAACTTTGAAACGTTGAAATTACCTTGATTTTCTCATTCTCTTTTGACTCTCCCAATTAATGGGGATATAATTTATTGTTGGGAGTGTATCTAAGGCATTAAATATTAGTATATAAGGAGCTAGTGGTGAAGGGAATTATCATCTAATATTTTTATTTCAATTGAATTTTTTCTTTCATCCATTGTATTTCTTTCAATTGAAATTTCCCGCTTTCGTTTTATAATAGCATTGCCAATTTGTATAATGTAGATTTTTATTTCACATTTAGTATTTTAATAAAAATTAATTTTCTTCTTCTTCATATTTTATTTTCCTTTTCTTCACACATTGATACCGTTGAATCCGGGTGTGAATTTATTCGCACCAACACTTGTGAATTTCTCACACAACGGTGGAGTGTTCATTTCTATTAATGTTTTTCTTCTTCAATCCCACTTCTTTATGTAGAATTCTCACATCCATTGATAGAATATAATCAATGGAGGGAAAAACACTTATGGTGTTCTCTTATATAGTTTCATGAGATGGATTAGATGTTATTTCATGTACTTTAAGTTTTAAATCTGTTTGTTATTTTAAGATTTCTATTCAATGAGTTATGTTCTTATTCATATTTTCCATGTTTAATGATGACACAATCCAAGTTCTAGTGTGATCCAATTCCTTGGACTGATCATGAAATTGGTCTTATAAGTGCATTGGTTATTAGCCTTATAATTGTGTAAGAACTAAATTGGTGAATAAGGTTGTGGAATTATCTAGTTTTGTAGACTCATCTTGAATTAGTGATGTCAAACCTTCTAAGAAACAAATGCATCCAATCCAAACCAAGAAAAAACCTAGGATCAACCCATATTATTTAATTGTTTTTTATCAATTGAATTTTTCTTTTTTAATTGTTCTTTAAATTAAATAATTAGTTATCCAATCAATTTAAACCTTAGTTGGCCACATCAAAACCCATCCTCCAACAAATCATAGTCTCTCAAGGTTACTTATTTGGTCCCTGTGTATTCAACCCCTACATGTAATACATCGACCGATTTTACCAGTAGGGTAAATTTGGGTGCAACCAAATTTTGGCACCATTTTCGGGGACCAAGTAAGTCACCTTAGATCATATTTCTATTCTGCCCCATTTCTCTTTTCTCATCCCATTTATCTTCTTTATTCTCCTTTCTGTTTCTGTGTGTCCAATGATTCCCAAAAACAATTTTCAATCGACTCCAATGGATTATTATCCTAAATACCCATTGATAGACCAAGCCTATAATCAACTGGAAAATCAATATTTGGAATAACCTCACATAGGGAATTTCATTGACCAAACCTTGATTTAATACACCACACCAGTTGAGATGTACAATAAATGGGATGTTGATTGTTTAAAGGATCAATTTACATACCTATCGATGATGATTGAAGAGATCAAACTTAATGAAGTTCATGATGTACAAACATCTATCAATCCTAATCCTAAAAAAATTCTTGATCATTTGTGTGAAAAAATGGTTAAGATGAATTCGGAAGTTTCATCAATGGGATTAGAAATACAAATATTTAAGACTTATAAATAAACCCATTCCAACTCAGGATGTCTTTTCCTCATCCCTGGTAGAAGAATATTTTATCCCAAAAACCAATCATTAATTTAAAAAAGAACTATCCTTTGGATATGAGATAACTAAAGAAGATCAAGGAAATGTTGAAGGGTATTTAAATCAGGAGGAAATTAATTTTTTGTGTTCATAAGGGGAAATTTTGTTTTCATGGATCGACTATCAAAAATATTTCTCTAATAATGATTTGTTAGAATCACCGATCATTAAACAATTGGGACAGATAATAAAAATTCATTCTATACCCACTCTCGATATTCAAATTGACAATTTTTGTGATGATTTATATTTTCAAAAGGAACCAATTATGTCAAAATGTTTTTTAGAGGAAACAAATTTGGATTCAAATTTACATTATTCTTTGGGAAAGTTCTATCAAACTGAACTGAAAGTTATGATCCTTCCTTCTCCACTAAAGAATCCCTCCATTTATTATAACCAAGACCATTAAATTATCATACATTTTCATCAAGAACCTCAAAAATTAGGAATGGACAATGAAATCTTAGGAAATACTCTAGATGAAACTGAATCAAACATTTCTGATGTTACATGGATTTTCCTACTCATTGTAAAACAAAGAATTTCACATGACACAAATTCTAAAAAAATAATTAATCTCAATATTGTTGAAGTGGATAAAAATGGGGTCCTAAAAATGTTGAATGTTGGAATTGGATAATTTGGGGGGTCCAAGTCGAGTTAATGACGTTAAACAAAAGCGTTGCATGTGAGGAAACGCATGGTTTTCATGTTTCCAATTGTTGTGAATCATATTTTTTTTATTTTTTATTTTTCATTTAAAAATACCCTTGACTGTTGATCTATTCTTATTTTATGGGTATGTATGGGTATGAAAGGGGAGCTCCCTATTCATCCGTGTCATGTGGCATGATCTCTGAATAATACCTTACCTAGAAATTTAAAAAGAAGATAATGTATCATCAGTTTATTTTCTTTTATTTTATTTTTATGTTTTTTTAGGTAACAAAATAATATATATATATATATATATAATAAAAATAAAGGACACATCGTAGGTCATGGGGAAAAGCCTGTCACAACCGTCCAAGCCGTTGAGACTCGAACCGAGGATTAAAGGGAGACTATGGCACACATTTTCATAATCAGCCACCAAGTGACTTAATTCCATGATTATCATTTTAAATTTCCTCTTTGAACACCTCTCATATACCCCCTTCTAAGTATTCTTTAAACACTAGGGACAGTGTTATTCTATGTTGGGGGGAGATGAAAAAAATGATTATTTTTGAATAAAAACATGCATGGAATGAAAATTTCCATTAACCTTGAACATGATAACACACATTGCAAACTCTGAAATTTGATATCAAATAATTTTTCATGCCTTGATTCTGATTTTAATGAAAGTTTAAGTTCATGAGCATTCTTTTTGAAAAGTGTGGTTATCCGATGTGATTTTTCAAAGTTTACATTTTCATCATCTTAATAAAAATTCCACAATGCATTTATACTAGATATTGGGTGTAAATTTTAGTTCTTGGGTCCCTTTCATTATAGCATAAGGTTCTGAGGTCACTTTTAGTTTAATTTGATTATCCAAAAAAACAAAAAAAAATGAATAAAAATAATGACCACATAGAGCAATGTTTTGTCCAAATGCATGGCATCCAGCACTTGGGGATCGTGACTCCATAGTTTTATTGCCCAGAGTTAGGCATTATATCTCTATTGTAGAGCATGGAATTGACAATATTCATGGAGTCCAACACTTGAGGATCGTGACTCCATAGTTTTCTTTCCCTAGGTTAGTCTTTTCAAATCTATTGTGGTCTAAAAAAATCAACAAAAAAATCAAATAAAAAAATTGGATACTCATATTATGCTTTAATGTGATTCCCACCTAGCGCTTCAATTTTACCCTTGAACAATAAAATGGGCCCCATGTCTTTTGTGATGCACAACAAATCATCATGCTTAATTGTAATTCGATGAAATGTAATGATGAATTTTAACAAAGGAATGGGCTAGGGCTTGGTATATTCTTGTGGAACTAGCTTGTTTTAAATTATTTTTATGGGTTTCATAATTTTTATTTGGTATGAGGTCTTTGGGTGAGAAATATATATTAAAATGTTTTTGGAAAAGGGAATTTGAATTTCATATTTGTAATATATTTTTCTCGGGACTAGAAAAACTCAAGTTGGGGGGTGTTATTAGTCAATGAAAGTGGATAATATTCATTGTTAGTATCTTTATATTCATTATTAAAAATTCCATAAACATTGTTTTTAGTGAATTACATAAATAGAACTTCATTTCTCATCTTAAATGCAATTCATGTTTAAAATGAAAATTTGGTCCCAATAATTCATATGTTTGTGGACAACATTATATTCAATTTTTTTGAATTTAATATTTTTAGATATGATTGATCACTTTTTTTGGAAATTTTTTTCTTTTAGGATAGATGAATGAATCCCAATGGAAGATCCAAATTTTTGGGGAAGATTGCATAACTTTTCTGGAGAAAGAAAAATGGGCCTAAGGGCCATCAAACAAAAGTGGGGCCCACACACCAAGCCTAATGACGCTCAAATTTTTGATGAAGAAAGATAAAAATATGGGGATCATTTTATTCAACTATCACTAGAGATAATTCTAATGTTTTCATGATGATTAAGGGATCTTATGTTGAGACTTAAATGGTGGGCCCGATATGAATGTACATAAAGTCGTCCCACCATTTTGACCATAACATCCAAACAGCTACGAAAAATTTCCTAAAATATTTACAGATCATATAGGACAGATGGACTAGCATATTTTTCTTCTACAACCCCTAAGGATTCGGCCTTCTTCAATTATAAATTCACACGTCAAAACGGTGGACGAATCTAGATGAAATTTATGGACAACTTTGAGACATCGAAATTCCCTTGATTTTCTCACATTCTTTTGACTCACCCAATTAATGGGGATATAATTTATTGATGGGGGTGTATCTAAGGCTCCAAATATTCCTATATAAGGAGATATTGGTGAAGGGAATTATCATGTAATATTTTTCTTTTAATTGAAGTTATTCTTTCTTCCATTGTATTTCTTTCAATTGTAATTTCCCAGTTTCATTTTGTAATAGCATCGTCAATTTGTCTAATGTAAGTTTTTATTTCACATTTAGCATTTTAATAAAAATTATTCTTCTTTTTCTTCACTTTCTATTTTCCTTTTCTTCAAATGTTGATACCGTTGAATCAAGGTGTGAATTTATTCGCACCAACACTTGTGAATTTCTCACACAACGGTGCAATGTTCATTTTTATTAATGTTTTTCTTCTTCAATCCCACTTATTTAAGTCAACTTCTCACAACCATCGATAGAATAACATCAATGGAGGGATAAAGACTAATGGTTTGGTCCTAGATAGTTTCATGAGATGGATTGGATGTTATTTCAGGTACTTTAATTTTTAAATCTGTTTGTTATTTTAAGACTTCCATTCGATGAGTTATGTTCATCTTTGTCTTTGACATGTTTAACGATGACACATTCTAAGTGATCATACGATTCAATTCCTTTAAGTGATCATGAAATTGGTCCTATAAGTGCATTGGTGATTAGCCTTGTAATTGTGTAAGAAAAAAATTGGTGAATGAGGTTGAAGAATTATCTCATTTTGTGGATTCATCTTGAATTAGTGGTCTCAAACATTCTAAGAAAAAAATGCATCCAATCCACCCAAAGAAACAACCTAGGATCAACCCATATTATTTAATTGTTTTAGATCATTTAAATTTTCCTTTTTTTATTATTATTTAAATTAAATAATTAGTTATCCAATCAATTAAAACCCAAGTTGGCCACTTCATATCCCATTCTCCAACAAATCATAGTGTCTCAAGATTACTTCTTTGTACCCTATGGATTCTACCCCTACATGTACTATATCGACCACTTATAACAGTATGCTAAATTTGGGCACAACTAGTTATATAGTCTATTTTTATGCTAAAATGATTTGTATTGATGTAGTTCTTATATAAGTTGGTCAATTCTGGGCTTATGGGTCCTTCCAGCTGAGGCCACATGAGTGGAATTGCCCAATGAATGGCCTCAAACTATCTATCATGGTTCATGCTATGAACTATTGGGGACACTACCCTTTGGGTGAGAAATTATTTGTCTATGAATATCATGAATATCTCAAATGTATCTCCACATAGCGAGACTTGAATATGAGGTAGCGAAGGTGGGTGGAATACCTGAAATCCTTCTACATAGAGGTTACATACACACCTGAAAAGGGTAATTTCATGGATGATTCCTTGAGCCACAAAACTCATATGAAAGCCTTACAGGTGGCTAGTAGTGAGTGGAATATGATAGATATGTTTTTTGAGATTCACTTGGTGGTTTAGGAACAACATAGGAAATCAATTCTAGTAACACTAGAAGTGACACACTCCCTTTTGAAGTGGGTATGGATAATGAAGTTATTGGATTATGAGGGTATCTTTTTTAGGGATATTTTCATAGGAGAGAACCCACATACTTTTTGGGTTGTTGATGAAAGTAAAAATCTATTCTTATGTGGCCATATATGGGTGACTTATGATATATGGGAAGATTTGATTAAGGGAATCACATGACTCTATATGGAAATTTCACCTCTTTATCACCAAGATGTACAGAGTTGTACGTCATCAGTACTGATGGCCATTCATGAAGAGGCATATAAGAGGTTTCATCACATAGTGATCCACCTGTCAGTATGTGAAGGAAAAGAACCAGTGGCCTATAGGAATTTTACATCCCCCTCCATTCTTGAGTGGAAATGTAATGATGTAAAAACGGGTTTCATGATAGGATTTTTGAGATCCCTTTGAAGTAGGGGTGTAGTATGGGTGGTCATCTATAGGTTAAACAAGTTTTAACACTTCATACATATTTGAGAAACCATATCTATCGATGATCTAGGATTTATATTCATTTGGAAGATAGTTTAATTTCATGGTGTTCCCCATTCTATAATTTTGGACCGAGATAGCTGGTTTAATTCACAGTTTTAGAAAGGGTTTTAGAGGTAAATGGGTTCACAGGTGCTCTTGAGTAATGCATATCACCTTGAGACCAATGGTTATTTTGAGTGTATGTTACAAGTGTTAAAGGATATGCTTTGGGCTTGAATTATTGGCTTGGGAGGTTCATGGGAAAAGAATTTTCCTCTGACTGATTTTTCCTTCAACAACAATTTATAATAAATGATTCATATGGATCTGTATGAGGCCCTCTGCGGTAGAAAATTTTTATCACCACTATGGTTGATTGAGGTAGACGAAGAAGCTATACTAGGTCCTTATATCATTCAAGACACTTCAGAGTAAGTACAACTGATTCAAAAGTATATAGATATATCTCAGTCTATGTAGAAGTCTTATAACATTCGTCATCATTGAAATCTAGAGTTTCAGGTGGTACATTAGGTCTTTCAGCATGTATCACATAGGTTGGGTCAAAGATGAAATATGATACATGTCAAGTTTTCACCTCATTATTTCAGGCATTTTGAGATTATGAAGAGGTTTGGGCTAGTAGCCTATCAGTTGTTGTTACATCAGAGGTGTCATGCCATGCAAGAAATTTTACACATAACATGAATTAAATATTATCATATAGACCCATATAATTTGTTTTAAACTGAGTATATTGATCTAGAAGAAGATGTTTCCTTCATGGATCATTCAATTTGTATCATCGATCATTGCATGAATGTTTTTTATGGAAGGTTAGTTCCTATAGTTTGGTGGATATGGCGGCACAAAAGTGTACAAGAAGAGACCTAGGAGAGGGAGGTATATGTATGTGTGCAGTGGCTATAACTATTTTCATATGACGTCGTACCACCCTCAAGTGGGAAACTCAGGGATGAGGCATCATAAGGAAGAGAGGTTATAACACCCCATATTTTTCTCAAATGTACATACCATTAATTTTTTGTTTAAATTCATTTTAATGACCCTAATAATGATTCCTAAAAGGTTATAAGAGGTATAAAGTGCATTTAGGGTTTGTTGAGAGCTCACAACCCCAAAACAGGGGGAGGAAAACTAGGCCACATAGTTAGGGAAAAAAGTGTATCCCAATAGGTATTCTTTCCCTTAACTATACATTTGTAGATAGTGTGGTGCAGAGGGCTGCATGTCCATGAAACCACCTAAAGGTTTTTGATAGAGAGGCTTCACAATATTTTCCAAAATTTACTCAAACTTTATGCCTAACCTTGTGGTTCACCCCTTTTAAGAAGCAGTAGGAACATGGTTGGATCATTGTTTGGCCAACCATGCGCCCAAACCACGTGCAATGTGTTTTTGGTTTCAATATATAAAATACACCTATTTAATGATTTAAATTTATTTTTATTTCCTCCCATTTTCATTCTACCATACCTCCTCCTCCTCCTTGGTTCATGGAACTCTCTTCCTCCCTTCTCATAGGTTTTTATATATCTCCCTCACATGATGTCTGAATCTCTCATTTTTAGAAGAATTGGATCCATCCCGATAAGCTCCATCTTTATATCTGATATATTTCAAGGTTCCTTTTCCATTCATTTTACTATTTTGGTGTGACATATTTTTCCCTATTTTCATGGAATTTGAAAAATCCTTTGAGTTATTCCATTCTAGGTTGAATTCTGACTCATTAACAGATTAGAGGAGAACTACTACATTGAGGTTGGGGGTTTAGTTATTTATTTATTGTTTTGTTTCATTTTAAATAGTGCATTATTGTGCTTATCACTGGAACCGTCTGATGACACTTCATTATTGTTTAATAAAATAATTAAAATAGTTTTCCATGTATTTTGTGACGCTTCCATATGATGAAACCCATCTGTGGGTTTTCCCCTTGTTTTATGTCACCCTCTTAGGTGTGCAACCTTAAATGGCCAATTTCCCAATGCCTTTATTTTTGTACCACCATGTATTTTTGATGTTTAAAAGGATGGTTAAGAGATTTTCCTTTGACCTTTATGCCAAAATACACATATTTAAATGTTAATGATTGATTCTCTATATTGAATTATATATGTCTTACATTTAAATTCTTATGCATGTTGGTGAATGCCTATGATTTATTCCATATAACCTTGCTTACATTTATTCTATTCTAGTTAAATATTGTGAGATCTTTATATTGAAATATCCTTGATGAAATGTGATTATAAATATGCTATTCCTTGTTTCCTACGCATCTTTACATTCCATGATCATTGTTAATTCCTTGATCCTTTACAATATCAATTGTTATAGGTTTCTATGTATTTCATAGTATAGTTGGTTGGATGATGAGTATGTGTTTTTTGAGATGGAATGTGATTTTATATATGACCTACCATGAAATGTTCCTTGATTAATATGGCTCACCAGCTTTGGGCTAAGAGAGAACATGGGTCCCGATTTAAAGATTCAATGGATAGAAATGGTGAGTTAGATTGGAACTACATGACACTATAACAGTTGTACTTTTAATTTCTAGGTACGAGCTATCTGGTAAGTTTTACTTATGTGGGTAATTTACACCAGTTCCCTAGGGGAGAATATGAGGATGGGCTCATGGAAAATATGGATACACCATGCCCTAGGTGATAACTGGTCCACTATGTGAGATACTTGGTATAGGTTTAGAGTCACCATGTCATGAGTGATATAAGGAAAACCTATGTGGGTTTCATTGGATGGATTCAGTGGCATTGGTTCTATCAGAGACACCATAAGTGACCCTTGTAACTCTATTTAGATCACCTTGGATGGGATCCAGACAACACTCATGATTTTAAAAATTGATTTCTTGTGATATATATGTCATTTATCATCTATATTAGAGCATACCTTTATGATGTTTTGTAAATTATACCACATGCCAATGTACAATCTTGGGGGAATTTTATCCTTAGTTTCTCTATTCATTATAACACCTTGTATGCATATTATGACTTTACCAGGTACCAAATTTCAAAAATCTATCTTATGATGAATTATGGAGTATTGGTTGGTTGTCCTTTTAGGAGCCTAGACTAAGGTGTTTGTTATTAATTTTTTTATTTCCCTAAAATTATTTATTCTGGAACATTGTCCTTTATTTATTACATGATGGATTGTCTGAGACACCATGGGTGTTGACCTACTGAGATAGTATCTCACACCCTACATTGGCTTCCATTAGCACCCAAGAAAATTTTATGATCATAGGTATGGATAAAGGAAAGCATTCATATTCTAATATTGATTGATTTACATATTTTGGATGGAGCACGAGGAAGAGGATCGAGCTTATTCTCGAGATTCTTATAGTAGAATATTTTACCTATTTATATAATTTCTACATGTAGTATATGATTGTATCCCCAGCTCCCCATACTCACATTTTTTATAAAATCATGATCACAATTATAATATGTGTATACATTATTCCAATTTATCTTCTTCCAACTATTGATTTTTGTTGAATGGTTTATTTTTATAATTATATAGTTATTTTCACTACTATTTGAAACTCTTTTATGCATATAATATTTATTATCTATCATTTTACACTTTTTATACTCTGATATATGAGGGAATAGTCTCTCCATGGAAACACCCTAGTCCTTTACTACAATTCAGAAATCTCTAGCATTTAGGGAGGCATGATTGAGGCCATTTGCCACCATCTCGAGGCACTGTTGAGAGGCACCCGAGGTGGGATGTTGTAATCCATAATACCCAGCTAGTCCAAGGAATCTAATGATCTCTGTTATTGATACTGGTCTAAACAAAACCTTGATTACCTTTATCTAAAAAGGGTCCATATATAATATGTTTTTTGGTGTTTATATACATAAAGAATGATACTTATTTCATCTATAACTCACATTTGCAGTACTTTTCTGATAGATTATCCTTTTTCACAGCCTTTATAATAGTTTTTATATGATCCTCATGTTCCTCCTTTCTTTTAGATTAAATTAGAATATCATATACAAAGACTAACACAAATTTATAGAGGTAATCTCTAAATACTCAATTAATTAATTCCATAAATATTGTTGGAGCATTAGTGAGTTTTAAAGGCATCATAGTGAGTTTTAAAGGCATCACTATGAAATTATAAATTCCATTCAATATTTGGAAGGTTGTTTTGTGAATATCTTCCTTCTTAACCTTTAATTGATGATATCCTGACGAAATTTCCACCTTAGAGAAATTATCAGGCTCCACGTGTGTAGAGACCCGAAGCCTGACGTACATGGACATTACATTACATTTGCGGAATACTTAGTACATAACAAAAACACACACACAAGGATCGTAATAGTTTAGTGTCTTTGTAAACATGGAATATAATCTTCTAATCCTGGTGAAAGATCTTCAACATCTCCCATAAAGATCTTCCTTTTTTTATACCTAAAACATTTCTTTATATCCTGGGGAAAAGAAAACATAAAAGGGTGAGCTCAAATTCTCAGTAAGGGTAAACAAAAGAAATATCAATCACATCATATACATAAGCACATAACTTTTGGAAATCTTAACCTGTAAAAGAGATCATAATTTCATAACCTGGGATAACTCATGGCAGTGAAATGTAATCACAATAATCATAACTTAAAACATTAAACTTTGTGGCATACACACATAATCATAGAGAATCATTTCTTATTAGTCAAGACTCATTGCCAAGACTATCTTAGTGGACAAAGTCCCTTTCTGAACCGAGTCACCCTCGTTTCAGTCCAGTTTCACTGAACCGGTATAACCTACCATTCCAACCATGTCTATCTCATTAGATATAAAATCATTACCCAATGCATTGGAGGGAGATATAGGTCCCACCCATCTCATAATGATACCATTCTTATGTGTTCCACAAAATCATAAACCATACATCATTACATAACCCATGTAATAAAAATGGGATTCTTAAACAACATAACATCATAAAACAATTCATATAAGATAAAATAATTCATAAAAATAATTTCATCACAACATAATCAAATCAATGTAATAATAGGGATAAAAACAGAACCCTATATTATCTTAGATTGAAAATAATTTTGATAAAACACTTGAAATGAATTCTTGAGGAAAATATCCTTTCTTCTTCAAAAACACTTTTCCTTTCATAATATGTCATATAATTATAAACTAAAAGAAGTTGATTAAAAATAAACTTGAAAAATTTTAAAGGAATATTCTTGGAAATAATGTTTTAAAAATCCATTCATGCCGTATAAGTTAAAAAAACATTCTTCTCGTACTTTTGTCGGAAAAGTCAAAAAGTACCTCGTACGAAAAACGACAAAAGATTCCTTTAATATCTTTTACTAAAAACTCACCGAAGGGTAAAATTGGATATAAAATATTGTAGAAGGATATAAATATTACATATTGAGGAAACATGTATGTGGATGATAAAATACACCCTAGTAAATTCCAAAGTATAAACAATCTCAGATAAAAATGAGATTGTGATATTTCCCTTACATTAGGTCCGATTTGCTTCGTAAGTGTCCGAACCTCCTGTATAATGATTTAAATAATGTCATTGACTTATTATAGAATCATATTCACTGTTATGATATCATATATGGTTCACTTATGACTTTATATTACCCGTTCTTTTGTAAATTCCATGTTAAAGAGCGTTTTGGGTAATATTGTTTTATTTGTCGTCCGTGTTTTGACTTGTAATTATTCATATGATTACTTATGTCATGATTAATTAATTCCAGAATATAAAACATTATATATATATATATATATTCATAATATACATATATATAATAAATCAGTAAATGGAAAGAAATACACCGTTCATGGAGACGGTAGGCCGTACGTACGCATGAACGGTGTTTTAGTTTCCTTATTGAGTTGAACGGAATTAAGTAGATGACATACATATATATACACATAAATCCAGTATCATTATTATGTCATATATTTCATGATTACTTATTATATATCATTCATGAATGGTTAAAGTGGAGAATGAATCTCATCGCGTCGTGGAGACGGTAGTCCGTACGTACGGACGAGCGATGATATCATTCTCATGATCGTGGGACTGTATTGGAGTGTATGTATACTATTTCAGAATAAATATCACTTTAAAATAATAATATATAGTTATTATTTACACCATTATACCCATCCAAGTAAGGTGGTGGTGGAAAATAGATTTCACCACGGCGTGGAGACGGTATTCCGTACGTACGCACGCGCGTTGATTTCGTTTTCCGTAGGATGGATAGATGGTGAAATAGGATTTTTTAATACATATAATAACATATCAGTATATGAGTGATACTGATGTTATTACTTTATAATGAAACAACCTAAGAAGAAGAAGTGGAAGAAGAAATAAAGGTGAAAGAATCGGTAACGGAAATTACGTCTTCTTTGAAGCGCCTCTTTGAGACCTCCTCTTAGGGCACTAAAATTGGTCTTTGAGGAAGAACAGAACCTATAGGATGTTTCTAGGGAAGTGGAGAAGAGAATTTGGCAGGGTTTGGCCGATCTTTAAGGCACAATGTTGTGTGAGGAAGAGAGGGAGGAGGTGCCCTTTTATAAGGGAGGAGAGGGGCACCTTTGGAATAACTAAAAATATTATTTTATTATAAAGTCATGTTCGGTTTTAAATAGCTAAAAATTGATTTATTTCGAGTCTAAGGTGGGGATGGGTCGAAATACTCTCATCCAATAGGATTTATACAAGTTTAGGTTATTATTTTAACCATATCAATTAGATTTAACTCTAAGTTAAATAATTTAACTTTTACCGTGTCTTTTTGTTTTCTTACACTATATGGTTAATAAACTTACTATATCAAGACAAAAGAACCCCTAGTTGTTTATTATTAATATATATAATCTTATCTAAGTAATTTGGCCAATCCTTAGATTTTTAGGAATAAAATAACAATTAATAATATAATATTTGTTTTAAAAACTATTTTATCTCAATTTTGACACTATTAGGTACATTATTTTTATGAAATTCATAACAGAATGATTAGTTCTAACAAAGTTACTTAAATAAACAATAACATGTCATACTAACCTATAAAATTAGTGTAAGTCATAAAAAGTCTCAAATTACATTTATTTGGGCATTTATAACATCAATTATGTCAATATTTTATTAATAAGACAATTACTGCATCATCGTTGTGTCATAATAAATGATACTTAGTTAATATCTAAAAATTCTAAATAAATTCCTATGATGTAGATACTTGTATTAGCTTTCTGGATACTTTTTATGTTCGAAGTTTCATGAAGTTTATAACTAGATTAAAATTATTATACTTATAAGATTTAAGAAAGTGACATGTTGTCACATTCTTTGGTTTTAATAATAATTAAATTATTTTCATGGAAAAAAGTACATAAAATGAATCTAATCCAACCCTTAGGTTATATGGGTCTACTGTTAGCCATCCAGCAGGATTTTTCCAAGTGTTAGTGTAATTTTATAATCTTATATTTACCCTTAATTACCCGATTTACCTTTAACTATAGTAAATAAAATTTACCGTAGTTACTATTCACAATGCCCAAAAATAAAAAATAGCTTATTAACATAATTTGGACCCACTGATTCCAAATATGGAATCAAGTTTTCCAAATTCAATACACAAAAGATGCAGAAATTAAATTAAAATTAATCCCGTTGTCGAACGAAAACAGGTTTTTCTTTAAAACATTGCAAAAGATTGAATTGATTTAACCTACGAATTCTTGGTAAAATCAATGCTAATGACATACATTATATTAAATGGTAAAAATATATTCTATTTATACTTTAAAACCATTCAATATTATAATTTAACCACATAAGATATTACGATAAAAAAGTTGTTTTTAATTAAAATATAGCGTGTTTTTACTATTCATTAAAATATTAAAGTTATCGGAAAAATATCAAAACTTTATCTAATATAAATTTTTATATCCTGATTCAAAAGAAGAATTTTATTTTGTCAAATTGAACTTATAAACATGTCAAAAACTAGATTTAAAGTGGGTGCGCCATCAAAAGGCGGCAAAACTACATTTTTTGAAAAATACTTATTTTACCCGAAATATTTATTTTGTTCTTATACCATGTTCTAGAAAATGTGTAAGATGAATAATAATTTTATAAACTTCAAAATTTAGTTAACACTATTCATAATGGCTAGTTCATGACAATATTATAATAATATATCGTTGTTTATTAAAACCCAGTGTTGCGTACAACACACGCTATTGAGGAAGGTCGTGATTGCGTGTAATGCAAGCCAAGTCAGGGTTGCGTGTTGGGAAAGAATCCTTGGTTGTTTCGTATAATAGAATCCAACCATATTTCATTTATACATTGAATATATATATATATACTCAATTTTGCGTAGAATAACTATTATCAAAATTGTGTGTAAGACGATCCAAGAATAGTGTTGTGTATACTGTAAGCTAATACGGTGTTGCATATAACGCAAGGTAATATTGGTGTAGAATACAAAAAAAGACATTAATGAATTTAAAAGAATATTTATCATAAACTCTCAGGGTGTTACATTCTACCCCCCTTAAAATGAATTTCGCCCTCGAAATTTGTTGGGGTTATAAATGGTTTACTATTCGAAAGTTTCTTTAATAGAAACCGACATCGTAAAAAGGAATACCAAAACCAATCCTAAAAAAAAAGTATGAAACATAACGGTTACCCAAATAAACTAATCACTGGGTTTCCACATAGGTTAAAATATGGATATGGATGAGAAATCTAACCATCATGTTCTGATGGAGAGTGGTAGAGAACATGGCTATGGAAAAGCCAGCAATCACAAATCCATTAATTTGTGATGATCTAAGGTACCATCTGATTAATCAGATAAAAGATCACTAGGACAACATTTTTGGTTTTCAAGATCATTTCCCTAAAGTTGATGAAATTGGAATTAGAAGAAATACTTTCGTGATTTTGGTATAGTCTCACCGTTTGTTGTTCTTTGTACAATTTCCACTTCATCTCTTAAAGAAATGAAGTTGAATTTGTCATTCGTGATGTGTTAGCATATCATGTGATAGAATGATGGGTCATTCCATCTGTCTCAAACAAAAGGTTAGAAAATTATCAAAAAATACATAAATCCATCTATAGTGAGATTCATCATATAGGGTTCCTAAAATGGACTTATACTTCATATATCATACTGCGTAATATAATAAAACTAGTTTCTACTAAACAGGGACTTCCTGTAGGTCAGTGGTAGGCGATAAAGGCTAGTCACACTTCGGTTGTGGGTTCGATTCCCACAGACTTGTCCGACGCGATGGGCGGTCACCCGTCCTGCAGGTTGTCCTTTTTCTAAAACTATATTACTATAACATCCCATCAATAATATCGAAATAACTTCTATCCTTAAACAATACTAACTTATGTCCAACATAATCTATTCCAATCTTTAAGATTATCCGTAATACTACAGTCCACTCTCATAATATAGTGAAAACGATTACCAGAGATTTAATACCATCGTTGATCCCCATATATCATAAGATATGTCTTGTTGGTCACATTCCAAACATTCAAAGTCCTTAATCATGTATTCTATTGAAAAATGAATACCCATTGAACCATAGTGAAAACTTGAATGCAGTTAAAAGTTAACACTTTTCACATACCAAAATCCTCAAAATTCTATATACTCAAACCATGATATCACTTAGTCCTTCTATCAATCATGAGATCATGAATACTGTCAAACATTTCATTTTTTTCCTTATCCCTTCATTATACGCATATCATCTTATTTCCAAAAATATCTCAATCACATTGAATACCACATTAGACCAATACATAAATATTCCAATACTCTATGATGCAACATTATTTTGGAATACCATTACATAAACATTTAATCATTCCACCACATCGTTTTTATATTCAACATCGCCAATAGTGATCTCATGTGACTTCCCCTTGTCCTTTGCCTTAAGCGGTTGCTCATGTCGATCATCACTAACCCTTGGATTAGGGAATTTATTAGCATAATGCCCCATTTCCTTTAACTTGAAACATTGAAGTGTAGTAGGTTCATTCTGTGTATCCCTTCCTTTGTTTGCATCATTAGACAACTTCTTCCCATCATTGCGTCATTCAAATGCCCGATGACCTTCCTTTCCACATTTGAAACATTTACTTGTCCCTTTAAGACAATCTCCACCATGCTTCTTTCCACACTTTGAGCTTAAGAAAACATTCATCTTCTTTTCACCATTATTCTGATATTTCTCCTTGAACTCCATCTTTCGTTTCTTGTCAAAACCATGAGATGGATATGTAACACCAAATTCCATTTCTACCTTGATATCACAATGCACAATTTCTTCATAGCTACTTAAGTCTCTTATAGCTAATTCCCTTTGAAGACTTGGTTTTAAGCCACTGAAAAATCGATCAACTTTACTTTCAGGTTGGATGATAATGCCAGATGCATACCTTGCAAGTCTTGTAAAATTCACTTCGTATATACCAACAGATTCATCATCCTTTTACTTTAGTTCAATAAACTCCTTCTCCATCTTTGTTCGAAGAATACGAGGGAAGTACTTATTGAAAAATAAGTTCTTGAACTCATCCCATTCCATGGAATCAATTTCATCTCTTTGCCTCGTATTCTTGATAAGATTCAACCATTGATCAGCTTCACCTTCCAAACGATATACTGCTAAGATGACTTTATCATGTTCAGAACATTGAAGAACTGAAAATATCTTTTCAGTGGTACTGATCCATTGTTCAGCAACAAGTGGATCAGAATACCCACTGAAAGAAGGTGGACATTGCCTCATGAAGGACTCAATAGAATATTGTTCCCTTCTCTGCTCATTTGGAAGTCCAGAATGATTCATAGCTTGTGTAAGTATAGCAATAAGATTTTTCACTCCATCTCCCATAACATTTGTTTGTTCAGGAGGACAATCATTGCATTGTCCATTGCATTGATCAACACGGTTCCTTCGGGTTCCAGCCATCGTCTAAAACCCAAAAAGAATAGTGTGAGAGGCAAAAATCAATATAGGGAAAACAACATAATAAAGGGGGAGTACCCTCAATATCTAACATCTTAGGTTAAATTCTAATATCGTTAGCGCAATTCTAGGACTATAACCTATACGTATACTTAACCTTGGAGACATCCCTAGACATACCTTAGAAATATCTCTAGGGACCTCACTAAAGTTCTCGCATCCTAGTTTCCAAAGTTTGACTAAACCTTTCCTCTGATACCAACTGTAGAGACCCGAAGCCTGACGTACATGGACATTACATTACATTTGCAGAATACTTAGTACATAACAAAAACACACACACAAGGATCGTAATAGTTTAGTGTCTTTGTAAACTCGGAATATAATCTTCTAATCCTGGTGAAAGATCTTCAACATCTCCCATAAAGATCTTCCTTTTTTTATACCTAAAACCTTTCTTTATATCCTGGGGAAAAGAAAACATAAAACGGTTAGCTCAAATGCTCATTAAGCGTAAACAAAAGAAATATCAATCACATCATATACATAAGCACATAACTTTTTGAAATCTTAACCTGTAAAAGAGATCATAATTTCATAACCTGGGATAACTCATGGCAGTGAAATGTAATCACAATAATCATAACTTAAAACATTAAACTTTGTGGCATACACACATAATCAGAGAGAATCATTTCTTATTAGTCAAGACTCATTGCCAAGATTATCTTAGTGGACAAAGTCCCTTTCTGAACTGAGTCACCCTCGTTTCAGTCCAGTTTCACTGAACCGGTATAACCTACCATTCCAGCCATGTCTATCTCATGAGGTATAAAATCTTTACCCAATGCATTGGAGGGAGATATAGGTCCCACCCATCTCATAATGATACCATTCTTATGTGAGCCACAAAATCATAAACCATACATCATTGCATAACCCATGTAATAAAAATGGGATTCTTAAACAACATAACATCATAAAACAATTCATATAAGATAAAAGAATTCATAAAAATAATTCCATCACAACATAATCAAATCAATGTAATAATAGGGATAAAAACAGAACCCTATATTATCTTAGATGGAAAATAATTTTGATAAAACACTTGAAATGAATTCTTGAGGAAAATATACTTTCTTCTTCAAAAACACTTTTCCTTTCTTAATATGTCATATAATTATAAACTAAAAGAAGTTGATTAAAAATAAACTTGAATACTTTTAAATTAATATTCTTGGAAATAATGTTTGAAAAATCCATTCATGCAGTATAAGTTAAAATAAACATTCTTCTCGTACTTTTGTCGGAAAAGTCAAAAAGTACCTCGTACGAAAAACGACAAAAGATTCCTTTCATATCTTTTACTAAAAACTCACCGAAGGGTAAAATTGGATATAAACTATTGTATAAGGATATAAATATTACATATTGAGGAAACATGGATGTAGATGATAAAATACACCCCAGTAAATGCCAAAGTATAAACAATCTCGAATAAAAATGAGATTGTGATATTTCCCTTACCTTAGGTCTGATTTTCTTCGTAAGTGTCCGAACCTCCTGTATAATGATTTAAATAATGTCATTGACTTATTACAGAATCATATTCATTGTTATGATATCATATATGGTTCACTTATGACTTTATATTACCCGTTCTTTTGTAAATTCCATGTTAAAGAGCGTTTTGGGTAATATTGTTTTATTTGTCGTCCGTGTTTTGACTTGTAATTATTCATATGATTACATATGTCATGATTACTTAATTCCAGAATATAAAACATGATTTATATATATATATATATATATTCATAATATACATATATATAATAAATCAGTAAATGGAAAGAAATACACCGTTCATGGAGACGGTAGGCCGTACGTACACATGAACTCTGTTTTCGTTTCCTTATTGAGTTGAACGGAATTAAGTAGATGAAATACATATATATATACACATAAATCTAGTATCATTATTATGTCATATATTTCATGATTACTTATTATATATAATTCATGAATGGTTAAAGTGGAGAATGAATCTCATCGCGTTGTGGGGACGGTAGTCCGTACGTACGCACGAGCGATGATATCGTTCTCATGATCGTGGAACTTTATTGGAGTGTATGATACTATTTCAGAATAAATATCACTTTAAAATAATAATATATAGTTATTATTTACACCATTATACCCATCCAAGTAAGGTGGTGGTGGAAAATAGATTTCACCACGGCGAGGAGACGGTATTCCGTACGTACGCACACGCGGTGATTTCGTTTTCTGTAGGATGGATAGATGGTGAAATAGGATTGTTTCATAATTATAATAACATATCAGTATATGAGTGATACTGATGTTATTACTTCATAATGAAACAACCTAATAAGAAGAAGTGGAAGAATAAATAAAGGTGAAAGATTCGGTAACAGAAATTACCTCTTCTTTGAAGCGCCTCTTTGAGACCTCCTCTTAGGGAACTAAAATTGGTCTTTGAGGAAGACCAGAACCTCTAGGATGTTTCTATGGAAGTGGAGAAGAGAATTTGGCAGGGGTTGGCCGAGCATGAAGGCTCAATGTTGGGTGAGGAAGATAGGGAGGAGGTGCCCTTTTATAAGGGAGGAGAGGGGCACCTTTGGAATAACTAAAAATATTATTTTATTATAAAGTCATGTTCGGTTTTAAATAGCTCAAAATTGATTTATTTCTAGGATAAGGTGGGTATGGGTAGAAATCCTCTCATCCAATATGATTTAGACAAGTTTAGGTTATTATTGTAACCTTATCAATTAGATTTAACTCTAAGTTAAATAATTTAACTTTTACCGTGTCTTTTTGTTTTCTTACACTATATGGTTAATAAACTTACTATATCAAGCCAAAAGAACCCCAAGTTGTTTATTATTAATATATATAATCTTATATAAGTCATTTGTCCGATCCTTAGATTTTTAGGAATAAAATAACAATTAATAATATAATATTTGTTTTAAAAACTATTTTATGTCAATTTTGACACTATTAGGTACATGATTTTTATGAAATTCATAACAGAATGATAAGTTCGCAAAAATTTACTTAAATCAACAATAACATGTCATATTAACCTATAAAATTAGTGTAAGTCATAAAAAGTGTCAAATTACATTTATTTGGGCATTTATAACATCAATTATGTCAATATTTCATTAATAAGACAATTACTGCATCATCGTTGTGTCATACTAAATGAAAATTATTTAATCTCTAAAAATTATAAATAAATTCTTATGATGTAGATAATTGTATTAGATTTCTGGAGACTATTTATGTTCGATGTTTCAAGAAGTTTATCACTAGATTAAAATTATTATACTTATATGATTTAAGAAAGTGACATGTTGTCACATTCTTTGGTTTTAATAAAAATTAAATTATATTCATGGAAAAAAGTCCATAAAATGAATCTAATACTACCCTTAGGTTATATGGGTCTACTTTTAGCCATACAATAGGATATTTCCAAGTTTTAGGGTAATTTTATAATCTTATAGTTACCCTTAATTACCTGATTTACCTTTAACTATAGTAAATAAAATTTACCGTAGTTACTATTCACAATGCCAAAAAATAAAAAGTAGATTATTAACATAATTTGGACCCAATGATTCCAAATATGGAATCCATTTTTCCAAATTCAATACACAAAAGATGCAGAAATTAAATTAAAATTAATCCCGTTGTCGAACAAAAACGGGTTTTTCTTTAAAACATTGCAAAAGATTGAATTGATTTAACCTACGAATTCAAGGTAAAATCAATGCTAATGACATACATTATATTAAATGGTAAAAATATATTCTATCTATACTTTAAAACCATTCAATATTATAATTTAACCACATAAGATATTACGATGAAAAAAGTTGTTTTTAATTAAAATATAGCGTGTTTTTACTATTCATTAAAATATGAAAGTTATCGGAAAAATATCAAAACTTTATCTACTATAAATTTTAATATCCTGATTCAAAAGAAGAATTTTATTTTGTCAAATTGAACTTATAAACATGTCAAAAACTAGATTTAAAGTGGGTGCGCCATCAAAAGGCGGCAAAACTGCATTTTTTGAAAAATACTTATTTTACCCGAAAAATTTATTTTGTTCTTATACCATGTTCTAGAAAATGTGTAAGATGAATAATAATGTTATAAAATTCAAAATTTATTCAACACTATTCATAACGTCTAGTTCATGACAATATTATAATAATATATCGTTGTTTATTAAAACCCAGTATTGTGTACAACACACGCTATCGAGGATGGTCGCGATTGTGTGTAATGCAAGCCAAGTCAGGGTTGCGTGTTGTGAAAGAATCCTTCGTTGTTTCTTATAACAGAATACAACCATATTTCATTTATACATTGAATATATATATATACTCAATGTTGTGTAGAATAACTATTATCAAAATTGTGTGTAACACGATCCAAGAATAGTGTTGCGTATACTGCAAGCTAATACGGTGTTGCGTATAGCGCAAGGTAATCTTGGTGTAGAATACAACACAAGACATTAATGAAATTAAAAGAATATTTTTCATAAACTCTCAGGGTGTTACAACGTGGTATATCAAAAAAAAATATCTATCCATTGAATGGGATACTTGTTAATAATAATGTTTTTTTTATCATGATAATAATTGTAGATACTAATTTAAAAATACTTATTTTTGATAAAGTGGATTGATGCACCCCACAGTGAAATACTCGGGCATAAAAACCCTTCTCTAGATTCTCTTGTAACTAATTATACATTTATTCCAACTCAACAGTGGAAATTATATAAGGAGTATTGGATATGGGTAGAGATCCTGGTATAAGTTCAATTGTGAACTCAAACTCTTAATTGGGAGGAAGGCCAAGAAACTCTTTAGGGAATAAATCAGTATAATCACCGATAATGGGAACGAATTTAAGCATGATACTATCCTTTATCTCAAACATTTGGGGTAGATATTTTCTATCATGAGAAAATAATATACATTATTGATCATAATATTCTATGTGATATTTATCATCATCCTTACACATGTATAGTAATAGAGG
Organism: Viscum album; assembly: GCA_963277665.1. Classification (NCBI taxonomy): domain Eukaryota; kingdom Viridiplantae; phylum Streptophyta; class Magnoliopsida; order Santalales; family Viscaceae; genus Viscum; species Viscum album. The sequence goes on along the minus strand of OY728160.1, from coordinate 1,720,120,674 downwards.
GAGACTTGGGAAGTGAGGAGTGATCTCCCTCTCTCAACAATTGGTGTTATATTTATTTAAGAATAATAATTACATTCCCAAAATAGAATCAAAGTACAATAAATGATGTAAGATAGGATTTTATGGAAGATTAAGTCATCAAATTATGACCGAAGAGGAATTATATACTTAGGATGCAACGATCACCCAATTTTTGGTTCTCATATATAGATCGGATTCCATGTTTTGAGGTGGTTCATTAACAGTTCCACTAAACGTGCAATATATTAATGAATGATTAGAAACAAAACCAAAAAAGTATGTTTTCTGTTATTTAATGAATAGATTCCATACACGTAACCACAACTTTTATAAGACCCTCATTAGCATATACTCTAAATTTCTCTCCAAGACTTTGAGGTTGTTTTTGTTGATAGTATTTGGAAACCCTTTGTTAAGGTACCTATCTTTCATAATTCCCATGTTCCTTATAGTATAAATAGAACACCGCATGTTGGGTGTTGATTTGAACATTCTTTTCTCCTTCCATATTAGTGGGTTTATTAATTTTCCTTCAGCACTAATTATCTCGATTCCCCTCTTTTAAACATTTAAATCATCTCTTATTTCACAAAAAAAGTTTCCAAGATGCTTCTTTCTAGACTTTTCATAATAGGGTTATTGGGTTTTCTTTACTTCATTGAATTTATCTATTGAAAAACCTAATGAAAACTCAATTTAATTTTTTTTATCAAATCCCATAAGACCAATGACAGTAACTATTCTCCATATAAACATTTAGAGAACAATATAAAGTATATTTATAGCTGTAAAAGAAAATAATTGTTAATTATTCTCATATATTTGACCTTAACCTACTAAATAAATGGTCAAACTAACTTTCAATGTTGATGAAAAATCTAGAGTCATACCATACTAGCCTTGTGAAGTTAGCCTCATATGCACTAATAGAATCATATTACTTTTGTTTTAGACTAAGAAACTCCATATCAATTTTAATATGGAGTGTTCTGGGAAAATATTTATAAAAAATTATATTCTTGAAGTATTTCCATTCCATGGAATCAAAATACTTTTTGGAAATTCTATTCTTGATTAGTGTGTACAAATGATCGTCTTCTCGCTCAATGTGATAAATGAAAAACCAAACTTTGTCTTCCTTTAATAATTGGGGGAAAAAGAATATATATTCAATATATTTAATCCATTTTTCTGTGATGAGGGGAACAGAAGATCCGGTAAAGTTAGGATGCCTTTATTTTATAATAGAATCAACCACAAATTTATCCTTATTACGAAAATTAGGTTCTTCCACATGATTCATGTTATTGTTAATAAAATGACATAGTTGACCCATTACTTCCATGATGTTCATAGCTAAAAAACCCATAAGATTATGAATTTAATTCATCAAATAATCACATTTCCTATCAAGTCGTTTTTTGGAATGGTTTCTCCTATTTCCCGCCATTAACTAGAAAAAAATAATATTAGAATACATTTACTAATAAACAAATGCAAGGGAAATTTGTAACTTGGTAAGAATGACTTATAATGGATAAGTAAATCCTAATATATGTGTCTCTAGGTGTATATATATTTCATCCATAGTAATTTATCTATTAGATTTTATGAACTAATAATTTTTTAAAGTCATTTTTAATGGTTATTAAAAAGTATATTAATTTCCAAAACATAACCCTTTGGAGTTTCAAACTTGGTTTATAGAGAGGCTAATTTTTATGAACCAAGTGAGTATCTAATTTAGGACAATGTGACCTTTTGATAATTATTACCCTTATGTATAACTATTCTAGAGTGACATCCACTTGTTGTATCCAGACAAGGATGTAATTGGTCAGAATCACTTGCTCCATCCTTCATTAAAATTTTAATATATAATTATTTAGATAAATTTTTTCGTATAATTTTCCTTAGGGTTATCACTAATGTTTTATCATACTATTTAAAAAAAATCAACTCAACCTTTTATCTAATACTAAATATTGTTACCCATGTCTTTTACGCATATTATTTCATGATTTTAAAATATAAATTTCTATTAATACGACATAAGGACTGTAAAGGACTAGTGTATTTTGAAGACTAGGTTTAAATTACATTAAATTAAACTAAAACATGAGATCATCGATTTATTTCCTATAATGAGCTTCAAATTCAATTTTATCTCTAAAATATATATAGGATAACTTGGGGAATATATATAAAAATTGGAGAACTAAAAATTATAGTAAGGGAATAAGCATGAGAAGAAAATATAACAGTGAGTCAAAGGTTTAACATGATATCATAAAATAGGTTGCTCATTAGTATTAACATGGAAGAATAAAATAAAGAAAATAGTATCATAAGATTTTAGTGATATATGATATTTTGTATAAACAATAAATATGTCATAAATATGAGTGAAGGAAAACTTCCTAGACCATATCACATGGAAGAAAAAATCTCATAATGGATTAGGTTTACCTGCTAATCCCATAAATGAATTCTTGTGAGACTATAACATTAACCATTGAAATGGAGTGATATATGGGTAAAACCATCACAACATGTTCATGATAACATGTTCCCTAAAAAGAAATAAATCATAAGGTATAAAAACAATAAATTTTCTTCAATGGAAATGGGTTACATAATCTTATATCATATCATAATTAAAAGGAAGTTTCATAACGATAGAATCATAGAGATGAACATAAGGAATGTATTACCACACAAAATGAAGGGATAATAATATAGGTATATATATGAAATAAATATATAAATAATTTAAAATCTTTTGATAACTTTAAATAGAGATATAAATTTTTTTAGAGAGCGAATTTTCATAACCGGAAAAAGGGATGGGTTAGAAATATTCCTTACCTCTAGTTTGATTTTTCACACATGTTATTTATCTTCCTGAATAATAAAATTAGGATAATTATATAATATCTTAAAAAACGTTTTGAGTTTATTATTACTTTTATCTTAGTCATTATTATGTTCTATTCAATTACTTAGTCATTAATTTTCAAGTCATATATTTTGAAAATGTTTGGCTCATATGTCCAAAATAACCAGGAAATGCTTAATAAAGTCAAAGAGATTAATATTTTCTCATATTTATAATAATAATAATAATAATGACATAATGATAATTTTTATATATAAATTATAATTTTAAAATAAATCATGAAGCATGGATATGAAAAAACAAACAATGTTACAATCATAGAGATGATAGGTCGTGCATACAGTTGAGAAATGTTTACTTGTTTAAACGATCATTATAGTAAGAAGTTAATAATTAATTTATATTACCATAATTATAATTATATCATAAATATCATATTTTTTCTTCATTTACACTTATATATTCCATTCATTTGATGTGGTAATAATAAAGAAATTAATCAAATCACTTTCCGATGTGGTAGTTCTTTATACACATGAACGACATTATCAATTTAAAAGGATGGTAAGGTAAAAATTATATGATATATTATTTATAAATAATGATTAATATTTCATTAATATCATATAAAGAAAATTAAATTTTCCATAAAAAAACCCTGAGATGCGATTATGGAAAATGAATTACATCGGTTCGCAAGGAGGTAGTTCGTTGTACACATGAATTATGGGTTTGTTACCCATTTGATAGAAGTAGAGATGAATTTAGGTTTTGAAATTAACATAATGAAATTATATTATATGATATATAGTTTTGTTATTATATTATCTAGTTTGATTAATATTTTAATGAGGTGGAAGAAGATATAATTCAAAGATGCTTGGTAAAAAAATTACCACTTCTTCAGATCAGCTCTTTAGGGTTATACCTATATTATTACTAGATTGGATTCATGATAACAAAAGTCCAATATATTGTGGGGATAGAATAAATTAAATTATTTTTGTATTTATTGTTTGAACCAATGGGTTTTGGAATAGTGGAAAGGAGAGTAGAGGGGGTTTCCTTTTATAAGGGAGGAGGAGTGACATTCTTGTAAACACCCAAACACATTCAATAATGGGAAGTCACTCTCAATCCAAGTGCCAAAAAATGACAAATAAAGAATTAGAGGGGATTTATGTATTATCCTAAAATCTAACACTATTATGAAATATTTGTTTAAAATTTTATCCTCTTAACCTCTAAGGTTACTCACTTTTACTATTTTAATTTTTTACTATGGTAAATATTTTTTTTTCTATTTTTAGTACACACAATGAAAAATAATAATTTAAAATTATAGTATAATATAAATTATTCTGATTCCAAATATGGAATCCATTTTAAAAAATTCAATTAAAATAAGTGATAAGATTTATTTTAATTTAAAATCCACAAGTGTGATGAAAAGCAGTTTTTTGAAAAATGTATTTTTTTCAAGGGAAAGATGATTTTTCATTAACTACATAACAATTAATAACAATTAAATGAATTAGAATTCATATTTTTATATATAATACTTATATTTTATTTAAATAATTAATCATTTGGGATTATTTTAATTACTTAAAATGGATATACATTATGCACTTTTAAACAATTTACAAAAAATGTGTTTTGAAGCCTAAAAATAAATTTATAATAAAATCCCATAAAAATATGATTTAGCTGTAATTATTTTAATTATATTTATATATATAATTATTAAAAAAAATTAATTTAAAATTAAATAATAATGGTACTTTTATATTATTTAATTTATTAAAATAAATAACAGTTTTATCAAAATTCAATATTTTTAACTATTCATAGAAAATCAATATCTTCCAAAAAAATCCAAAATTTAACTGAAATTTAATATTGATATTTTTACTTGAAAATGATTTTATTTTAATAAAATCACCTTCTAGAAGTTGTAAAAATTAGTTATTATATTTTCTCACAAAAAAACACAAAATATTTTTGAAGAAAACATATTTTTTGAAAAATAAATGTCTTTATTAAAAATTGGGTGATTATTAAATTAGAATTTATAAAAAAAAACTATATAAATTTAGATGTTAATATATATTTCATAGATTAGTACATAGTTTTTACACAATCCCATTTAATGGCTAGGTTATAAGGGTAATAAATAATAATGGTTCATTTTGGCTTTGTATTTCGTGTCGCATATGCTATCAAACATATTTTTCCCTTTTAAAAACCCAAGGTGTCACATTCTACCGCATAAAATAATTTATCACTTGAAATTTTATATTACATACTAAGGTAAAAATATGTTGCGATACTTCTACTTCACTTCCTCATTCAGTTCCCAAGATTCCTCTTCATATTTATGGTTCTTCCATAACAATTTGATCAGGAGAGTCATATTGTTGTGTATAATATTATCTCTACGATCCATGATCTTCATAAGATTATCCTCATAAAATATATGAATTTTTAGTTGTAAGACCTATTAATTCCGTACATATGACAGATATTTTTGGTATTTCCTCAAGAGGGATACATGGAAAAAGTCATTCACTTGAGAAAGGGATGGTGGGAATGTTAGTAAATAAGACATAGCTTCACTGGGATCGAGAATATATAAGGATATGATGTACATGGGGATTATATTTACCTTTTTGATAAATATCTTGACACTATTCCATGGAAATATATTGATAAAAACATTATCCTAGACCTAAAACTCTCGGTCTAATCAATGATTGTCAACATTACTATGTTTTTTAATCTTAGAATTCCTGGTGTGACCCTAAATAATCTTATAATTTTTCTACTATTTCCTAAACCATTTAGGTTCCAAAAATATTATATTCACTAACATTATCATGACACAAAGTGTTCTACATCTCTTCCCATAAAGGTATTCATATGTATCAATTTGGATTCTTGAGTGGAAGCTCTTACTGTATGAGAACTTAACTAGTTGAAGATATTGATACCATCCTCCTTTTGTAACGACCTGAGATTTTTAATAAGTTTTGTTTCCTAACATTCTGTGTTATTTTATTTTATATTCAACAAAACTATTTCATTTAATAAAATGACTATAATTAAAATACGACCTTTGGAAATTAAATGTTGCATTTATTTTCTATAAATTCGAGTGATGCTGATTAATTAATATAGAAAGAAGATTCGATGGCCCCATCCAGTAGTCTCGGGCCGATCAATTCCCATCTGATGGAACTCAGGAAGGATGTAGCACATTTCGGCTTTGCTATGGACCAAACCCAAGCCAAAATTCATCATGTGAAGCTAGAACGGAATCGCCTTCGTGAGAAGTTCAAGCTGATAGAAATCACTACTCGGGAAATGTTGGCTAAGCCACCCCAAGATTCTATCACCCTATCACACCTTATTCTTAGGTCATGTGCAGGTGTTATAAGGGGTTATGTAACGAGACCGTAACTTCCTTGTGTAATCCTTTAATTTTAATAAAAATTCTGATTTCTTCTTATGGTGATGTTTGTGAATTTTCAAATGTCCAGATAAATATAGTATTCATCTTATTGATGAATTTTAGAAAAAGGATATTTTAAAAATATTTATGTAAACCTTAAATAATTAAAAATGTGTAATGATTTTCAAAAAATGGTCTTCTAAAGTTGTGTTCCGTATGAAATATAGAGTCTAATAAGATCAACTTAATTTTTGATGAATAGTAATTTATGAATAGTGATTTTACGCTTAGGATTAGTAATGTGACCAAATGGATTAGTAAACTAACATAAAGAAAGTATTAATATAATTTGGGAACCTTAATTATGTAATGCGATTCGATAAAATAGGTAAATAACTGTTTTCGAAATTATTGGTTAAGTATTAGTTTTTTCGGGTGAATAGAGTTTTTTATTTGAAAATTAAATTAAGAATATTTAGAAATTTATTTATATAAAATGGAGTTCATTTTTTAATTTAGAGCATCGATATTAGGTTATGGTGATTTTTGGGGATTTTTTTGAAAAAATGAATTTTCAGTGAATAGTTTTATTATTTTAAAATTAAATTAAAAATATTTAGAAAATTATTTTTATAAAATGTAGTTAATTTTTTAAATCATAGCATCGATATTTGGTTAAGGTGAAAAATTTGGATATTTCTGAGAAAGTTGAATTTTCTGCAAATAGTGAAAATATAGTTTTTGAGTTTTGGGTGTTTAATGACATCATTAAGGATGTAATAATTATGCAATAATTCTGGTCGACTTATGAATAGTAATATAAGGTATGAGGTGTCCCAAGTGGCCAATACCATGGGAAAATACCATGGGCAAGCCCATGGTTTTTCCAATACCACCAACGAGGTGTCCCTTGGCCATTAATGCCTTATCCCCTCACTTCCCCTATAAATACCAAGGCATTATCTTATCCTTTCCATTCTAAAATCCTTCTCAACGAAGTTCTGGTCTTCTTACCTCCCAAGTATTCCACCCAAGGTTCTCTCAAGCCTCCAAAGGTCCCAAAATAATAGATTTCTAAGTTACTCTTCAAGGTAAGGGATCCTACCTCTCTCTTTCTTTTCAAGTACTCTTTTGTATGTCATTTCATTTAAGCCCCATGTTCTTATGTTGGGGGATGTTATATTATATTACTATTAATTCCCTTTTCATGATCATATTATTATAGATCCCCTCTTACTCTCATCATTTCGTTTTATGAATATATAAGTGGCGCCGTTAGGCTGCCGAATTTTTGTAATGGATCCTACCTCTCTCTTTCTTTTCAAGTACTCTCTCTTATGTCATTTATTTTATGCTCCATGTTATTATGTTGGGGGATGTTATTTTATATTCACATTACTGTAATTTTTATGTTCATATAATTATATAATATATTTTACTATCATCATTTCATTTTCTGAATTTTTATGTGGCGCCGTTAGGCTGCCGAATTTTCATAAGGGATTCTTTCACCCTTCTCATTTTCAAAGTTCTATTTTTAAGGTCAAGTATTTCAAGTTACTTTTTCTTATGTTTTGTTATGATATATATATACATAATAATTTAATTTTTTGTTCATATGACGAGATACCCTATTTTATCTCATCAATTCATTTTTTTGATGTTTTAAGTGACGCCGTTAGGCTGCCGAATTTTCATAAGAGAAATCTTACTTTTTTCTTCCTTTCAAGTTTTTCATTTCACATGGCATGTCAGGAAAATTTCATTACCTTGTTCTTATATTATTTATATTCTGTCCCTCTACTATTTTATGGATCTTTTATGAATGGGTGACCATGACCCCTCTCTTTTCAATGTTTTCTAAAACCCTTCAACATAGCTATTATGCAGCCGAATTTTCGTCTCAAAATATCTCTCCCTTTTTCTAAAATTATTTTACATTATTAAGTGGATACTCAAATATATTTCTTCTACATGGGTATTCACATATATATCAAAATTTTCTAATTTAATTCTGGGATTTACATACATGAAACCCGCTTTCCTTTTCTGTGGGTTTAATGTGACATAAATATCATGTCTTTAAAGTAGTTTTTAAAATGTTATGACTATGAAATGAAACCCATTTTTTATGATATATGGGTTATTTATGAAATGATTGATGATGATATATGTGTCTCAAATGATAATAAAGGCAAATTAAGGGTGCGCCCTGATAGCGCTCTAATGCATTGGGTAATAATGTAATCTCTAGGGATTACAATTTTAACGTTACCTTGGTGAATAACCTTGGTAAATTTTTAATGAAACCCTGGGGATTGACCTTGGTGATACGAAAATTATTTTTAAGTTAAATGTTGTAGACACATATTCAAGTTATGAAACACATTATTTTTATTATGATATTCCTCATGACCTCTTTCTCATGCCTTAAAGTTAATTATCATGACTTTATTGATGTATCTCAAGTTCACATGTAAAATGTTTCTCTTGTTTCCCTTACTGGGCCTTCTGATCGCCCTTTCCTTTAATGTATGCTCCCAGGTTTTGAGATTTTGTAATGAACTTAGGATGAACAATGAAGAATCCTTAAAAGTGGTTTAGAAGAATTTTTTATATTGTTCTCATGTTTTATGTTCCTGATTTCCAAGACACTAGACTTTAAAGATCCTCTATTTGTAAAATGTAATGAAATGTTATGTAATAAATAGAAGGGATTCTATAGTTGGTATCAAAGGATAGTTTAGTTATTTATTGAAATTATGATATTAAAACTTTAGGAATAACCCAATATAAAATATTAAATATAGGAAATCATCATGGTATTTTGGTGAGTATTGAGTAAGTGTTTTATCAAGAAAATGAATCCCTATCTGGATACAAGAAGGTAGAGGTGGCTCTGGCACAGATGTAAATAGGGGTAAAACCTGAAAACACCGCTTTGAGCTAGACTCGAACGGGAACTGGTACATGACAACGGGCCTTGCTGCACTCTTGTTTACGACACTCTCGGGGGATATGTTTGGTTAATCGCAAGCTTTTTATGAATCATTATGAAGGAATTATTGAAAAATATAATTTGTCTAAGCATGACGTTTTAGGACATAAAATCCTTTTTAGTTAAAAGATTCATAAATTAAATAAGTTTCTCATGAAGTATTTATTCTTTTAGAAAATATCCCCATCATCTAGGAATACGTTTACGTATTTCCTGAGGAGTTACCCGGACCTCCCCCAGAAAGAGAGGTAGAGTTCTCCATTGAACTCATACCTAGATCTCATCCGATGTCAAAGACACCCTATAGGATGGAAAATGTTGAGCTAGAGTAATTAATGAAACAAATCTAAGATATTTTGGAGAATGGGTTTATCCGACCAAGTGTGTCTCCTTGGGGATCACCAGTTCTCTTTGTGAAGAAGAAGGGTAGATCGATGCAGCTATGCATTGATTATAGAGAACTGAATGGGATCACAATGAAGAAAAAGTACTCTCTTCCAAGAATTGATGACTTATTTGACCAAATTTGTGGGACTCAGTTCTTCTCTAAGATTAATCTTCATTCTTGTTATCGTCAATTGAGGGTGAAGAATTATTGTATTCCAAATAATTCCTTCCAATCAAGATATGGTCATTATGAGTTTGTTGTTATGACCTTCAGATAGACTAATGCACCTGCTATGTTTATGGATCAAGAATAAGTTGAATTTGTAAACTTATGTTTTATCAAATGGATATCCTTTGTAGAAGAAAATTATTTGGTGATTAAATTATAAAGGTTATTTTGGATGATTTTTTCTATTTTGGAGTAATATATTCCTAAGGGAAATAAAATACTACAGGATTTAATTTGAGGAGGAATGGTAGAATTTTTTTTGTAGGAATTTATGTATTTATTTTGGACATATGGTGATTTAGGTTATTTTTGGAAAATGATGAACCTAGCATAGAGAATATGTGAATAGGTTAATTACATTTAGTAGGAGAATTTAATAGTATTCGATGTTATTTGGAGATAAATGTTATGATTTATTGGGGAAGACTATGTGATTAAATCATTCTGATTTTTGGGTTCCAATCTTAGTTTGGATTATTCTAAAGAATTTTAAGGATGGTTGTTTATTGAATGGTCTTTCTAGAACTTTGGGTACTTTTGTAGAATTTTGGAGATTATAGTCATATTTCTTTTTATATAGGATTATCCTTTTGTGGGATTATATGATCTCTTACTAACCTTTTTATTTTTAGTTGATGACTAAAGACAATGCAGAAATATAGTTATTCTTTTGTGGATTATGTGATTCTATAGATGATGATTATTGTGCTTTTGATGAGACCAAGTCTTTTTTAATGCTCATTGTTTGGAGAAAAGATTAGTCTTGGTGGAAAATTCTAAGGGATGATACTATACATAAAGGTAAATATACTTCCTTATGTTTTTATTCTATGTATTAAATGAATTCATCAAAATTATGAAAAGGAACGTAAAACAAGAATGTGGTTGGTTTACGTTTCCTTCTGGGTAATCAAAGACCATTTCACACATCTTATGTTTGTGATCTTCTTGGGGTTAACTTTCTCCTAATCATGTTTTCTATCACTCTCCATCAGAATGTGACCCTTTGTTTTCTCTACCATATACATGTTTCCTTACATGGAATCCTAGTATGGGTTAACTAGGGGGACCTTTGTACTTCCCTTTCATTCTTTTAAAGTAATAGTTTTACTGACGCTTTTTCTGATGTGGGACTTTCAACAAAATTTCCAAGCCCAATTTTTTTAAATTGTGAGGACAAAATTTCTTAAGGGAGGAATAATTTAACGACCTGAGATTTTGAATAGATTTTGTTTCCTAACATTGTGTGTTATTTTATATTATACTCAACAAAACTATTTCATTTAATAAAATGAGTATAATTAAAATAAGACCGTTGGAGACTAAATATTGCATTTATTTTCTATAAATTAAAGTGATCTTGATTATTTAATATAGAAATAAAATTCGATGGCCCCATCTAGTAGTCTCGGGCCAATCGAAGCCCATCTGACGGAACTAGGGAAGGAGGTAGCACCTTTGGGCTTTACTCTAGACCAAACCCAAGCTGAACTTCATCATGTGAAGCTGGAAAGGAATTTCCTTCGCGAGAAGTTCAAGCTGATATAAATCACTACTTGGGAAAAATTGGCCGAGCCGCCCCAAGATTCATCACCCTAGCACACCTTACTCTTAGGTCCTATTTGGGTGTTATAAGAGGTTATGTAATGAGACAGTAACTGCCTTGTGTAATCCTTTCATTTAAATAAATATTATGATTTATTTTTATGGTGATGTTTTTGATTTTTCAAATGTCCGGATAAATATAGTATGCATATTATTGATGAATTTGAGAAAAAAGATATTTTAAAAATATTTATGTAAACCTTAAATAATTAAAAATGTGTAATGATTTTCAAAAAATGGTCTTCTACAGTTGTGTTCAGTATGAAATTTAGAGTCTAATATGATCAACATAATTTTTGATGAATTGTAATTTATGAATAGTGATTTTATGCTTAGGATTAGTAATGATACCAAATGGATTAGTAATATTACTTAATGAAAGAATTAATATAATTTGGGAACCTTGATTAAGTAATGCGATTCAATAAAATAGGTAAATAATTGTTTCCGAAATTATTGGTTAAGTATTAGTTTTATCGGGAGAATAGAGTTTTTTATTTGAAAATTAAATTAAGAATATTTAGAAATTTATTTTTATAAAATGGAGTTCATTTTTGAATTTAGAGCATCGATATTAGGTTATGGTGATTTTTGGGGATTTTTTTTGAAAAATTGAATTTTCAGTGAATAGTTTTATTATTTTAAAATTAAATTAAAAATATTTAGAAAATTGTTTTTATAAAATGGAGTTAATTTTTTAAATCATAGCATCGATATTTGGTTAAGGTAAAATATTTGGATATTTCTGAGAAAGTTGAATTTTCTGTAAATAGTGAAAATACAGTTTTTGACTTTCGAGTGTTTAATGACATCATTAAGGATGTGATAATTATGAAATAATTCTGGTCGACTTATGAATAGTAAGATAAGGTATGAGTTGTCCCAAGTGGCCAATACCATGGGAAAATACCATGGGCAAGCCCATGGTTTTTCCAATACCACCAATGAGGTGTCCCTTGGCCATTAATGCCCTGTCCCCTCACTTCCCCTATAAATACCAAGCCATTATCTCATCCTTTCCATTCTAAAATCCTTATCAACGAATTTCTGGTCTCCTTACCTCCTAAGTATTCCTCCCAAGGTTCTCTAAACCCTCCAAAGGTCCCAAAATTTAGGATTTCGAAGTTACTCTTCAAGGTAAGGGATCCTACCTCTCTCTTTCTTTTCAAGTACTCTTTTGTATGTCATTTCATTTAAGCCCCATGTTCTTATGTTGGGGGATGTTCTATTATACAACTATTACTGCCTTTTTCATGATAACATTATTAAAGATCCCCTCTTACTCTCATCATTTAATTTTATGAATATATAAGTGGCTCCGTTAGGCTGCCGAATTTTTGTAAGGGATCATACCTCTCTCTTTCTTTCCAAGGACTCTCTTATGTCATTTCTTTTATAATCCATGTTCTTATATTGGGGGATTTTCTTTTATATAAAACTTACTCTAATTTTTATGTTCATATAATGAGAGACTCTATTTTACTCTCATCATTTCATTTTCTGAATTTTTAAGTGGCGTCGTTAGGCTGCCAAATTTTCATAAGGGATTCCTTCACCTTTCTCATTTTCAAAGTTCTATTTTCGTTTCAAGTCTTTCAAGTTACTTTTTCTTATGTTGGGGTATGATATAAACATACATCATACTGTAATTTTATGTTCATATGGTGAGAGACCCTATTTTATCTCATTAATTCATTTTTAGATGTTTTAAGTGACGCCGTTAGGCTGCCGAATTTTCATAAGTGAAATCTTGTTTTTGTCTTGCTTTCATGTTTTTCATTTCATATGGTATGTCATGAAAATTTCATTACAATGTTCTTATATACTTTATATTATGTCCCTATAATTTTTTATGGATCATTTATGAATGGGTGACCATGACCCTTCTCTTTTCAATGTTTTCTAAAACCCTGCAACATAGCTGTTATGCTCATGAATTTTCGTCTCAAAATGTCTCTCTTTTTCTCAAATTATTTTATTTTATTAAGTGGATAATCAAAGATCTTTCTTCTAAAGGGGTATTCACATATATATCAAAATTTTCTATTTTAATTCTGGTATTTACATACTTGAAACCCTCTTTCCTTTTCTGTGGGTTTAAAGTGACATAAAGATCACGTCTTTAAAGCATTTTTTAAAATATTACGACTATGAAATGAAACCAATTTATTTTATTCTATATGGGTTATTTATGAAATTATTGATGATGATTTATGTGGATCACATGATAATAAAGGCAAATTAAGGGTGCAACCTGATAGCGCTTAAATGCATTTGGTAATGATGTAATCTCTTAGGATTACAATTTAAATGATACCTTGGTGAATAACCTTGGTAATTTTTTAATGACACCTTGGGGATGGACCTTGGTGATACAGAAATGATTGTATACCTTAAATGTTGTAGCCACATATTCAAGTTATGTAACACATTATTTTTATTATGATATGCCTCATGATCTCTTTCTCATTCATTAAAGTTAATTATCATGAATATATTGATATATCTTAAGTTCACATGTAAAATGTTTTTCTTTTATTTCCCTTATTGAGACTTCTGCTCACCCTTTCCATTGATGTATTCTCCCAGGTTATGAGATGTTGTAATGAACTTTGGATGAACAATGAAGAATCCTTACAAGTGTTTTAGAAGAATTTTTTATGTTGTTCTCTTGTTTTATGTTCCTGATTTCCAAGACACTAGACTTTAAAGATCCTAGGTTTGTAAAATGTAATGAAATGTTATATAATAAAAAGGCGGGATGATATACCTTTGATGTCCATAAATCATGATCTCAATATTTCTTATAGTGATTGAGTATTCCAGTTAGATAAGACATTATTTTGGGGTTGATAATTACTACTAAAATTCAACTAAATATTTAAAGCATGTTAGTGTATCTTTCAAAACATTGAGATAAATATCAATTCTTGGCTAGATAAAATATATAGTGTAATTTAATATAGCCTCACCACCTATCTAATGAAAATCCTTTCTAGATTGTTGAGTGATAAGTTCTCATATATTATAATGAAGTGATGATTATTTATAAGAATATCCACTATAACCCATAAGATATTTTTCCTCTTTATGACTTTTGAAGGATGGTGAAAAATTCCATGGAGATATTTTCCTACATCCATGTGGATTTGGTAATGATTACATAATTACCTTATATTCTCTATTTTAATCCCTCACTTATTGATATACTATAATATTTTATGTGTATTCTATGATATCCTTCTTCATGTTGTCCTACCAATATTTTTTTAGATATATCAATTCATATTCATGCTACCTAGGTGTATAGTGATAGTTGAGCCATGTGAATCATTCAGAAACTCCTTCTTTATCTTTAGATTAAATGGAACACATATTAATGAAAAAAATAATTAAATTCCTTATTCATAACTTTTAAACTATGCGTATTTACCTTTTATTATGGCTTAAGCCTTCTTTTTAATTTCCACTTCATCTCTTTAAGAATATTTTAACATATCTAGAATGGTTGGTTGAGAAATAATTTGAGAAATGAACGGTGATGTTCCTTACTTAATGATTCTCATTTCTATCATTTGAAAGACTATGAATATTGTATCCTTATCAATTATCATCACTAATAATGTCATAAGATCCTTTCAACTTAGAGCATCTTCCACTTTGTTTACATTAATAGGATGGTAATGGATTGCACATTCATATTACTTGATCAACTCTAACCATCTTCATTGTTTCATATTAATCTCCTTTTATATGAATATATATTTTAGGATTTTATAGTTACATCCTGACCCAGGATCCACAGAAATGATTCCCTATGCCTATCGGTCACATGGCTTCAAGCATGCCTCCCTGCACAATTGTGGCTGCATATATCTACCCAACCTTAACATACATGGAAATTGCATCTTTTCAGATTAATACTCAGTACATTTGAAAAAATAAATTCTTAAGGACCGTAATAGTTTAGTGTATTTTGAAACATGGAAACAAAATCAAATATCACAATGAAATATCTTAACAATATCCCATAAAGATATATACCTTTATTAATTATACCTAAAACCATTTTTTCAGAACCTGGGGAAAGAAACCATAATAAAGGGGAGAGCTCAAAACCTTAGTAAGGTAAATAAAATAAACGTGTAAGCATAACATGAACAAAAGGGTATGAAACTTCAATATAATATTTGAATATCATATCCTTCATATTATAGATAAGAATAATGATTCGAAGTTCATAAAACAGGAATCATAAGGGAAAAAATAACATAATCCATGAAATCATAACATAGGAATAAAATATGGAATTGTGGTAGACATATAAGCATATAATATGATTTCCATAGTAGCCAAGGCATCAATACCAAGACCATATTGGTAGTATGGGATCTCTCCCCTTACCATATTGGTAGTCATGGTTCACTACCATTTCCATCTTAGTAGAATTATTTCACTCCTCATACCATCTTGGCAGTCATGTTTCACTCATATGGACATCTTAGTATTCAAGGTTCATTCCCAAGACCATCTTATTCTGTCTCATGAGATATAAATCTTACCCAATGCATTATAGGGAGATATAGGTTCCACCCATCTCATAATGAAATCATACATACATGTTCTATAAAATCATAAATAATCATATCATAACCAATGAAATAAAATGGGTTTCAAAAACATGTAAACATATGAAAACCTGTGGAAAAGTATATAGGCTTCATAACCATTTCATAAAAATAATAACTCATGAAAGAGAAATGGATTTAAGAAAAATATATCCCATGAAACAAAAATTAGTTTCATAAAAAACATGAAATTAAGCATAACCCATTCATAAAAATAATATTAATGGAACCTTTAGATCATTTCCTATAAGGTAATAAGTAACATCAACAAATTTCATCTTAGATGAAAAATAATTTTGAAATATCTTTCAAAACTTTTCATTAGCAAAATATCATTTCTTATTTTAAATAGTATTTAATACATAATACCATTTTAAAACCATTTTCCTAGAAAATAACTTGAAACCTTATAAATAAGACTTAAAATAATTTTAAAAAAATTTTTCTTTGAAAATTATAAAATAAGATTCAAAATATTTTTAAAAAGTTGTTTCTTTGAAAATTCCTGGAAAACATATAATGAAATCCTGATAATGTCACGAAAACAATTTCTTTGAAAATTATTTGAGAACATATAATTAAATATTGAAAACATTTCGTAAATAATTTACTTTTAAAAGTTATAAAAGAAGGTTGAAAACATTTAGAAAATAGATTTCATTCAAAATCACATTAATTTTTTTTTGTAAAATTTAACCATTCAAAAATGAACAGTAAGCTTCAAATAAATGATGGCGGTTTAGTCCGTACATGTCATACGAGGTAAAAACAACATTCATATTCCATGGTAAAAGGGTTAGAAAATGCCTTGTTTGGAAAGAAACAATATGATTATTTTAAAAATACTAGTAAAAGAAAAAAGGGTAAAAATGTATTTTAAATATTATAGGACAATGTAACAATATTATTGGATACCCTTTTTTGAAAACATTGTTTTTAAGGAACATACATTTCCGACCGAAGAGAGGGTAAAGTTGGGCATTCTTAAAAACACTTTCTTAACTATATTGTTCACTAAATAGTGGAATAAATTATACCAGTATATGAATAAAGAATTAATAAATATATTATAATAAAATTCATGAATTGTATTTGTAGATGGATCATAAATTACATAAATTTAAGAATAAACATAATAATATCGAAAAGTAATGAGATTGCCTCAATGAACTCTTATAACTTAGTAACTTGGGATCATAATCTCTAAGCAAGAAAATGAAATGAAATTAAACTTAAATATCATGAAAAAAGTATATTCATGATATAATATGATAAATGTAAGTATATACACCTCAAAATAAAATTTATGTGCATAACAAAACAAGAGTCTCAAAGAAGGAAAATTGAGACAAAACTATTTCACCGATTGGGTAAATTTTGCAACACAAACCCCATGAAAGAATGATCATAAAATTAATATGTTAATACCAATAAATTTAAGTATAATGTACATATAATATGATCATTTAATTTATATACACCACACAAAAGTAAAGAGTCGTGAACATAGCATGTATGTCACAGAAATATAAAGTGAGATGAAATCCCCTTACCTAATGTCTTGAATCTCATCATACTAATTCAAACCAAAAGTATAATAAATATAAATTTAGTATACATATTTCAAAGAACCATATTATTATATCCAATACCATATATGGTTTTGTTACAACATTATATTACCATCTTTTAAACCATCCCATGTTAAGCATTCATTTCGTATAATATTCACTTTTTTATTTGCATGTGTCTTAATTTGTTATATATTTGGTCCCCATACTTATATCATGATTAGAGAATGAAAAAAATTGTATAAATATAATTTATATTCAGTATATGTTAATTGTAATAATATATATAATATATAATTATGAAATGGAATACACCATTCATGGAGATGATAAGTCTTATGTACGCATGAACATTGTTTCAGTTTTTATTGACACACTGAAAGAAAGAATGAAAATGAAATAAATGTATATTTATATATAATAAAATTATCGTATCATTATATTGTTATATATATCATATACGTTCACTAAAACCATCCTTAATACATTCCATGCAATGTGTGAATGAATCACATCGCTTTGAGGGGACGGTAGTCCACACTTCCTCAATCAAAATTATCGTATTTACACCAAATGGAAAGTAAAAAAGAGATGTGTTGTAAAAGAAATAAATAATATTGTAGTTATAAGAAATGTGATATATAATATTTATAAACATAGTGAATATAATCATGTCCACCATGATCGGTGATAATGAAAATTGAACAATCATCATTTTGTGAGGCGGAAGTTCGCCATACACATAAACAATATGTTCATTACCTATTAGATTGAGGTGTGTGTAAGTGTAGATTGAAAGTTTAGAATTAAAAAATCCCAGTATATTGAGGATAATTTTTTTATACAATAATGTAATAATGAGAGTGTAGGAGTGGAGAAATAAAATAAAAGAAAGGAGCTTGAGAGAAGGTGTTACCTCTTAATCGGGTAACTCCTTTTGGTTTCTTCCCAAAAAGCTTCATTGGAAGAATTTATGCCCAAAGGGAGGCCTCAAGGAGGAATTTATAGTTTTATTAAGTGTATTGTGAAGATATTGGACAAAATTAAGAGGTTTGAGAGGTGTTAATAAGAGGGATAGGTGTTGGGATTTTATAGGGAAGGAGGAGTGACACTCTTGTAAATATATGAAGAGAGAATTCCACCAACATTTTTCATGTTGCAAGTGGATATGATAATGTTAAAAAGCTTATAGAAGGGATTATATGGTAGATATACGGAAATAAAATGGATTTTGGACAATTTTATATGTTTTTTTGGGCCTTAATTTAATGGTTTAGTCCCTTATTATGCTTAATTTAACCCTAATCGATGTAATAAATTTTAATCACATTCACTATTTTTTTGGGTAAAATAATAAGCTGACATTATTAAACATTATAAATTATTAATATTCCAAATATGTAATCAATTTTTTCAAATTAAAATCATATAAGTGGAAAAAATTAATTTAAAATTAATTCCATAGTCGGTCGACAATGCCAATTTCTAAAGTGAAAACATTCAAAAGTTTTATATGTTTTTATATAAAATTTCAATTTGAAAATTTTTAAACATATATAAATTGGATTAATTTATAATAATAATATATAATTAAACATTTAAAATAATTTAAAATACAATTTACCCTTATTAAATAATTATATGATGTAAATATTTGATAAAAAATCCTGTATTTTTAACAATTCATTAAAAATGAAACCATATAGAAGATACCAAAAAATTATTCGACCAAATTTTTATGTTTTAATTATAAAGATAAATTTTATTTTGAAATATTAAATCTCTTAAGTTTAAAAATTTGTTTTTAAAATGGTCTCTCTATTAAGTGATGCTAAAACTACCTTTATAAAAAACATAGTTTTTTATGTATAAAATTTGTTTGTTCTTATCTAATGTCTATAAAATATACTGGATGAAAAAAAATTATTTTATTGAATATATAGCATATAAATTATATTAAAATCACTCATAAATTGTTTTTAATTGAATTTATTATGTTAAAATAGCTTTTTGGTGATAAAAATAAAAATATTACCTTTTTTATTCAATAAGCTTTCATATTTATTTATAATAAATTGGTAACCTATGAATTGATATTATATTTTTTAAACCATATATTTTCATAAATTAGTTAATAATATCCATAACCTCTAATTTAATATGTAGTTTATATCTTTTATATTAAATAATTAAATTTTAATGATATACTATTGTTTGGTAATAATCGATCTTGCATGTTACACAAGCCATTGAGGAAATTCATTGTTGCCTATAATGAAAGATTACAACAGTGTTCCTTTTGGATCAAGATAAAGTTTATGTTTCATTTAGTGCACAGTTAACTTGGTTTTTCATATAATGCATGTAAAAAAATAAATTCTATATAAAATAAACTATTTTGAGTGTTATGTAAAATGTAAAATAAAATAAATGTTAAATTAATTTGAAAAATATAATTCACAAAATTTCAGGGTGTCACCTTCTACCCCCTTTAAAATTAATTTCACTAAATAAATTCATCAATGATTTCAAAGATTTAATATTTGAAATTTTCATTCATTGAAACACACATAGGAAAAATGATACTAAAAATTCCCTTAAAAGGGAAAGTTGGAACCATAATAGTTACTAAAAGTAACATATAACTGGGTTTCCACATAAGAGAAAATAGGTTGGGAGTAAAGATTGGGCATGAAGGAAAAACATAAATATTTATAGGGAGTGATTGAGATAATCAATCACAATGAATTTAATGATCAAAGAAATGTTGAGGGCCTCAAATTCATAAACTTGTGATGATTTAAAAGGTAATCAATTCAACAGAATAAAGGTATTATGACAACACATTTTCTTTTGATCATTATCTTAATGTTGAATAATTCTTCTGTAGACCGGGGATATAAGGAAATAGACTTACTTGATACATTTCTAAAAAAATTATATTCATTGTTTTTCTTTAATAAATTTTGAATTCATTTATTACTTCATGTAAGGGACATCCAGAAATTAACATTGATGCCTAAAGTGATAAAAATACACATTTAACACATCTTTAGGCCCATAAAATAATGAAATGTATAGCTATTTTCCATTAACTATTCATAAAAATAAATATGGTTAATAAATTAATTTTTAAACATAAAAAATCACTCTACTAGTTCATTATTAATAATTATTCAAAAATAATAATTACACATTAACGTATACATTACATATTTTAGTTGTAGGCGTGAAACCATTACTGTTATTTGGTAATCGGTTCAAGACCCATGGCCTTTCTAGACATGATTTGTTATCATACGAAATGCATGATGTCCTTCTATAAAACCACACTAATATAATTTCTATAAAAAGATGGACATCATTGAAATAAGGTTAATCACAAAATAGCCTTTTAACCATGTTTTTTAAATAAAATTGGCATATAAATATTTCCTATAATGTTTAAATTTAATTTTTTATGAATGGTTAACCTTATAACACTTATGAAAGATGAAAATCCAAAAAATTTGAAACAATTAAATGAGACCAGCTTAACATTGATTCCCCTATATATCAGAATGTAGTTCTTGGTTGTCATATTCCAAACATGTGAAAACCGCCATCATATATTCTCTTAAAACATGGTAATATCCTAAATTACCAAAAATACTTATTTAAAACATGCATGATTCCTGATTTAAAGTATATTTGATTTATTCCTTAAATCCAAAAATGTGTAAACATCATCAATGATAGCATAAAATACTTATCAACAAGTCCATAATTAGTCCCAAGGTAATAAATATCTTCCAATTTACTTATTCATATCCCATATATTGTTATCTAAACAAAATTATTATAAAATAAGTAACATATTAAGGGTTATATTTCCCTTTAATCACGTCTTTTCCATCAACTACCCATTAAATCACCTTTATATTCCATCATAACCATTCAATGTATTCTTATAAATCATTAGCACAAAAACATAATCATGAAAATTATTATATATTTCAATTTTTATATAACATAATTCTTGAATCCAAAAAAGTATAAAATTTTATTATTCCACTTCATCCTTATGACATTAACAAGGCTAAGTAATCTTATTACACAAAATCTATTGTATTTAACATTTCATATGTAGATAGGGATGCATTTCTAGGAAATAAAATTTTATTATTCCACCAGATCAAAAATAATAATATCCTAACCCATTAAATAAAATGTGTCTCAAAAACATGTAAACATGTCATAACCTATGGAAGAAGATACATGTTTCATAACTATTTCATAAAAATAATAACCCATGAAATATAATTTTATTTCATAAACATATAACCTGTGAAAGAGAAATGAGTTTCATAAAAACCATGCCATTAAGAATAACACATTCAACGAAATAATATGAATGAAACCTTTTATCATTTCCTAGAAGGGAATGAGTAATACCAATAGACGTATTCTTAGATGGAAAATAATTTTGAAATATCTTTCATAAACATTTCTTGGGGAAAATATCCTTTATTTTTTGAAAAACTATTTTTAATACATAAAACAATTTAAAAAACATTTTCTTAGAAAATTCCTTGAAAACTTATAAAGAATACATGAAATCCATTTGGAAACAATTTTCCTTGAAATATATAAAATAAGGTTCAAAATATTTTAAAAACCATTTTCATTGAAAACACTTTGAAAACTTATAACAAAAACATGAATATGTTTTGAAAACCATTTCATAGAAAATACTTTGATAACCTTTAAAGAAATATTGAAAATATTTTACATACAATTACACCTGAAAATATATAAAAGAATGTTTAAAATATTTGGAAAAAAATTCCTTGAAAATAACTTGTAGAAACATTTTCATAATATTTAACATTTAAAAAATGAAATGAAGCTTCAATGAAATGATAACGGTTAAATCCATACATGTCATTTGAAGTGAAATTAAAATTCCTTTTACATGGAAAAAAGGTAAGAAAAAGTTTTTGTTCAGAAAGTGGTTTGAAGATTAAATAGAAATGACTAGTAAAAGATAAAAAGTATAAAAATTACTATTAAATATTAAATTATAATGGTACAATATCCTTAGAAACCCTTTTTAGAAAACATGTTTTTGAAGGAACATAGATTTTTTACCGAAGAGAGGGTAAAACCAGGATTTCTTCAAAACGCTTTATTAACTATCTTATGCTCTAAATAGTGGAATAAATGGTACCTATATATGAATAAATCATTTAGAACTATTGGAGAAGAAAAATAACGTAACTTTCTTGAGAAATGGATCATAATATTTCATCAAATTAAGAATAAACATAACCAATCTTGAAAATCCATGAGATTGTCTCAACGAACTCTTATAACTTGGTAGCTTGGGATCATAAAATCCATGTTAGAAAAGGAAATTAAATGAAACTAAAAATATCATTAAAATAAGGAAATTCATGATATAACATGTAAAATGGATGTATATATACCTTGATAGAGAATTTAGGTATATAAAAAAACATTAGTCTCAAAGAAGGCAAATTGAGGGAAAACTATTTAACCGATTTGGCATCTTTTGAAAATTTAACCCCATTAAAGAAGGATAATAAAATGTATATATGAATACCGATAAATTTAATTATAAGATAAATATAATATGATAATGTGTAGTATATACACCACACATATGGAAATAGTAGAGATCACCACATGTATCTCAGGAAAACAAAAATTGAGAGGAAATCCCCTTACCTTGTGTCATTACTCTCGTCGTACTCTTTCAAAACACTTGTATAATAAATAAAATTTTATTTTAAATATTTTATAAATACATACTATTATATTTAATATAATATATGGTTGGATTATGGCCTTATATTAACTTCTTTTTAACAATCTTATGTTAAGGTTTCACTTCAGCTAATATTTTCTTTGTTCTTTTCTTGTGGCTTAATTTTTCATATCTTTGGTACTTATAATTATATCATGATTATTTAATGTAAAAAATTATTTAAATATAATTTATATTAAGTATATTTGTATTATAATAACTTATATAATATAGAATTATGAATTGGAATACACCGTTCATGGAGATGGTAAGTTTTACGTACACAATGAACATTGTTTCCATTTTTATTATCGCATTGAAGAAAAGAAGGAAAATAAAAAATATATATATAAGAATATAATATAATTTTAGTAAAATTATAATGTTATATATATATATATCATATAATTTCACTAAACCCATACATATTACATTCCATGATGTGCGTGAATGGATCATATCGCTTTGAGGGGACGATAGTCCACATTTCCTCAAATGAAGTTATCATATTTACACCAAATTAAAAGTATAAATACATGTTCTGTAAAAGGAATATGTAACATTAAAAGAATAATAAATATAATATATAATATTTATAAATATATTGTCCATAATAATTTCCACAATGAGAGGTGGTAGGTAAAATTGAACAATCATCATTTCGCGAGGTAGAAATTTACCGTACACGTAAACAAGATGTTCATTACCCATTAAATAGATGTGTGTGTATGTTTATATTGTATCCTTAGAATAAAAATATACTAGTATATTTGTTATACTAGTGTTTTTATACCAAAATTTAATAAATACAGTGGAGGGGTGGGGAAATAAAATAAAAGAAAGGATCTTGGGAGGAAGTGTAACATCTTGATTAGGTAACTCCTTTTGGTTTGTGCCAAAAATCTTCCTTGGAAGACTTTATAACAAAAGGGAGGATTCAAAGAGTAATTTTTGGATGTTTTAATGTTTATTAGGAAGATCTTTTCTTGACCTAATAGGTTTGATAGGTGTGAAGAATATGGATAGGTGGTGTCTTTTTATAGGGAAGAAGGAGTGACGCTATTGTAAATAGTTTAAGTGAAAAATAGACCAACGTTTTTCATATTGAATGTGTATCAAATAATGATAAAAATCTATTAAAATGGAGTATGGGGTCTAAATAGGGCAATCCAATCACTTTTTTACATGTTTATATGTCGTTTTGGGCCTTAAGGTTATGGTTTAGTCCTTTATTAAACTTAATTTAACTTTAATCGATGTAATCAATTTTAATCACTTTCACATATATTTTGGGTAAAAAAAATTGAAAACATTATAAAATATAAACTATGGTGATTATAAATATGGAATCCATTATTTTAAATTCCAATTATAGAAGTGGTAGAAAATAATTTAAAATTAATCTCGTAGTCGTATCGACAATGCATGTTTTTTAAGTAAATACATTCCAAAGTTTACTAAGTTTTTATATCCAATTTCAATGTGTAATTGATTCCAATGACCTAAATTGGATTAATTTATAGAAATAATATCATATTATACTTTTAAATAAATTTAAAATATAATTTAACTTTATAAATAAATTATATGAAAAAAGTTCTGAATTAAAATCATGTATTTTTAACTATTCATTAAAACATGAAACTTTACAAAAAATACTAAAAAAATATATTAATCCAAATAAATGTTTAGATTAAAAATATTATTTTTATTTTGTAATATTAAATCTATAAAGGTTTCAAAAAGTTAATTTAAAATGGTTTCTCCACTAAAATGTGTTAAAACTAACTTAATAAAAAACATAGATTTTTATTCATAAAATTAGGATTGTTCTTATCTTATGTCTATCCAATCTATTGGATGAATAAAAAAATATTTTAATCAATATATAAAATATATATTAAATTAATATCAGTCGTGATTTTTTTTAAATTTAAAATTTTAGCGTAAAATAGCTTTGTGACCATAAAAATAATTATATTAACTTTTTTATTCAATCAGCTTTGATATTCATTTATAATTAATTGGAGACCTTTGAATTCATATAATATTGTGTAAACCATATGTTTTAAAAAATTAGTTAATACTATTCATAATCTCTAATTTAATGTGTAGTTTATATCTTTTTATTTTAAATAATAACATTTTAATGATATACCATTGTTCTGTAAAAATCGGGCATCTGTGTTACGCACGACATCAAAGAAATTCAATGATGCATGTAACACAAGATAAACTCAGTGATCCTTTTGGAGGAAGCCAAAATTTATATTGCATTTATTTCATGATAAAATTGGTTTTTCATATAACACAATTCAATCAAAGTTATTTAATATAAAATAAACTATTGTTAGTGTTATGTGAAATGAAAAATATCTCAAAGGTTAAATTAATTCAAAAAAAATAATTCACAAAATCTCAGGGTGTTACACTAAAGAATCATAGTGAGGGTTTGATGATGGAGTCATAGGGAGACTATACCTTCATGATCAATATTTCATATTAGTATATAATTAATAAATCTATAGTTGAAGAAGTTGAATAATCGAGACACATAAAATAACCATATCAATAATAATAAAGTACCAAATCCATAAAAAATTTCTTGTACAGATTGATGTCATCTAAATACTAAAGGTAAAATAGGTATACATGGAAAATATCTTAAAAATCATACAAAATTGAACAAAATAAACAAGGAATATCTTCAAGAGTATCATGATCTCCACCTCAGTTATGTGATCTTAAGTTCCCATATAAATAGTAAAAACACAAGCATAATCCATGATCCTCATCCTACAACCAGGGGATCTATTCAGGTATTAAATGGTGGCCTGAACAAGGTGTAAGATAAACTCAAAAGGAAACCATGAAATATTTTTTACATTATACAGTCTATGTATAAAAAATATATCAGAGTACAATTTAAATATATATGAGAAAATAAATAAATGGGAAATAAGATGGTCGCAGGTTCCAAATTGGACACCAAACTAACAATACCTGCTTTTTCCTAATTTAGAATACTTTTAAGTAAGTGTCACCATAAATATTTATATATTTATATTGGTATGTGTTTATATATTTGTACTATAGATGTAGTTTTTTTATATCTACATATATAAATACTATAACTATCCAAGACCCAAGGAATAACTTAGGTTTCCATCCATAGGCACTAAAATCATATAAAGTGATAAGGGATGCCCTACCCATTGATCTTGGATGTATTAAAATAAGAGAAACCACTCCCTATAATAGCATTCCTTTGAATCATAATTTAAGGTATTCTATTCAAAGGGATTACATGACCGGATTTTATATATCAATAGGCACACCCTACCATAATATCATAAGTTATAAGGGATTCCATTCCTGTGTATCACAACTAATAAGGGATTCCATTTTGAAGTATCATAATAAAATGGGGATTACATGCCTAAATATCATAAATCAATAGGGATGTCATTCCCAAGAATAAATAGGGACTCCGTACCCATTAATAAATAGGTATATCATTCACTTGAGTTAATAGGGACACCATGCGCCTGAAAATTAGGGAATCATTTTCCATGAATAAATTGAGACGCCTCTCCCATGTATCATAAATTATTAGGGATTCCATGAATAATTAATATATGTAAAGATATAATTCATTCACGTATTCCATAAATTATAAGGGATGCCATGACCAAGGATCACATTTAAATACATGTAATAAATTATTCCATTCTAGGGAGCATACTATATTACTATTCAAATATGCAATTAGGGCCATTTCATTTATATGTAATTAAGAAGTACATTAAAGGGTCCACTCCACTACCAATTTATCATGTTATATGATTCAATAATTATATTAATTAATTTATATGGTCCATGTGTCGATCGTTACTATTAACATTACATTCTATTTCAATTAACAATTTTAGAGGCTCTATGATTAACCTTGAAACTCATCCATTTAAAATATATGTAATAAAGAGGTCCATGGAAAGTTATTTTACATTTATCATTTAATAACTCTATTAAATTACCCTTTTTAATCGAAGTATGCATATAATATTATCTTTAGCAAGAAATGTACACATTCCTATTTGTAATTTTAAAGAATTAATTTTACATTAATTAATAAATTGTCACTTCGGGGCCAATTTTAAACAATGTACAATAAGTAAAATTAATATGACACACCCGTGGGGTGGTCCAAGTAGATTCCACTAACCTATAATCATGAAAAAAGTCTAACAAGTGGCCTAGATCATTTCAGACAATTAATTTAAGAAATTTTACATTTTAAGAGAAACACAAGGAAAATATGGTCAGCGTCACAATGGCATGGTTTATAAAAAATGCTATATTATGGAAAAAATTAATATTACACCTACCTCATGCCTAGGATAGTCCACTCATCCATTATTGATCTTCGATTGGATCCTATTTGAAAGAAATTGATGAAATAGAAAAATTACATGAATATAAGGAATAATATATCACATGTATTTTGAATTCTATATTGAATAAGAAACAAAATAACAGTCAATATGATTTTATAGATTACCAATACTCTTCTAATGAACTTAACAGGTTTTGATTCAGAAACTGGATGAAGAATATCCATCCATTCCTTGGAAGAGACAAATGAGGAGTTTGAGTAGGGATGTTATGTGTAGGAAGTGATGGAGAAAGAGGGAAGAGAAACACTTAAGTAAGTGAGGTGAAAAGGGGTAAAATAACCCCCTTAAATAAAGAACATGGTTTGGATTCATGGATTTTAAAACATTGGGCCAGCCATGTGGTGGTACTACCTATGTGGCACTAATGGTGTAGGTTAGGTGTATGATTTTCCAAACCATGCACCACTTATGTGGATCACCATTGCATTTTTTAAATAGATGTCTCACATATTTGTGTGCCTCCTCTCACGTGGTTATACCAAACCATGAGACACCCCTAATAACCAATACCAAGTTCCCCATTTTATCTTAGAGGGCCACATAGATTAAGCAAACCATTTTCCAATATAAAATAGTCATCAGAGTTGTGCCACATGGTTAGCCCTAATTAGTCCCAATAGTGAACCACTGATTGTTTCTTATGAAACTAAGTTTTATATTCCCAAAACACTAAAAACTCATCTGAACACCCAATAGACATATTGAGCCTTAAACCCTATCTAGAAATAACACTTTGAAGTTTTCTAAAGATCATATTTTCTTTACAATGTCGATTTAAATATTCAAACCATTTATCAAATTGAAAACTCAAATTCCATTGGAAAATTTTCATGGTTTGAAATCATGAGCTGTAACACTTATAATATATATATATATATATATTACACATTTCTATATAGAGATAATGACACTATATATTCAATGTAAAAATATCTACATCTAACTCCACATCATGAATTGGATAGTTCTACTCATGAACTGTCAATTTCCTTGAGGCATATGATATCAATATTTTTATTCTAAATTGGTACACATCCCAAAACCTTCTTTGAAGAATCACATAAAACTAGAAAAATTTCCCTACTAGATGGTAGTGTGAGGAAGGGTGTAGTGATAATCCTCATTTTAAACTCTATCAATCTCTCTTTTCATTTAATGGTCGAGAAAAAATTTACTCCCTTTTGTGTTATCTAGGTTATTGGGTTTCACACCCAAAATAAGTTTCTCTAAAAAACATTTATATTACCCATCTTGTCCAAAAAAAACTATGGATATCTGTTACAGATTCCAGTCTAGACAAGTCCCTAATTGACTTTGTCTTATAATGGTCTACATATATCCCTTTTATGTTGTTAATATACCCACATAATGATATTTCCTTCATCTATAACTCACATTTACTATACTTTTTATATATCTTGTCATTTTGAAAATCAGTTGTCATAGTATTCAAATAATCCTCAATCTCCTCATTAATTTTGATGTTAATAAGAATATCATATATAAATACTACCACAATCTTTTTCAAGGTTATCTCTAAAGAATATATTAATTATGTCAAAAAAACATTACTAGAGAATTAGTGAGTCTACAAGGCATCACTACTAACTGATAATGTCCATACCTTATTCCAAAGGTAGTTTTGAGATATCTTATTTATTGACCTTTAACTGATGATATCCCAAAAGAAGGTCAACCTTAGAGTAATATTGGGTTTCATGAAATTGATCAAATAATTTATCAATCTGTGGGAGAGGACACTTGTTCTTCATCATGATCTTATTGAGTTCATGATAATAAATTAATAGAAACATCCCTCTCATTGATGAATAGGACCGGGACACCCCATAGTGAAGCACCTAGTCATAAAAAAACCATTTCAAGATTATATTGTAACTATTTCATTATTTATTATAAATGAATGGTGGATATTCTATAAGAGGTCATTGATATCTCTATAGATCCAGGTATAAGTTTGATTGATAACTCAACCAATAGATCATAATGAATAGCAGGAAACTCTTCAAGGAATACGTCAGTATAATCCCACATAATGTACTTGTATTCAATCTTGATTATATACTTTATCATAAAAATTTGGGCAATAAATTCTTTATCATAAGGAAAAAATATCCATTCTTGAATAGAATATTCTAGGGGAGATTCATCATCCTCCTTAAACATGTATTGAATCAGAGGATGGGTTGGGAGGTGAAGAGTGATCTCCCTCTCTCGAAAGTTGTTGTTGGATTTATAAAATGATAGTTAATCAATGCCCAAAATAACATCAAACTACACTAAAGGAAGTAATAAAATATTTTATTGAATATTATTACAACAAAAATTGACTAGGGAAGAGTTATATACTTAGGATGCAACCATCACTCTATTTTTTATTCTCATAGATACCTCAACACCCATGATTTGAGGTCATTCATGAATAGTCTATTAAACATGAAAGATATAAAAGAATGCATAGATTCAGAATAAATATGTATGTATGTTATTATTGAATAAATAACTAGAGTACCTATCACCACATCGATATCTAGATCCATCTTAGAAGGAGTGATTGTATATTCTCTTCCTTTCTCTCTAATCCTTGAAGATTTTTGACATTGATTATATTCAAAAATCCCAATATTAGGGTATTATATAGAATAATTAACACATACCTTTCATTTGAAACACTTCACCATAGGTTGATTATTAATTTCAAAATTATTTTATTCTTCACAATAGTGTTTTTATTCATCTCCCTTTGGAATTGATTAGCATGATGCCCATATTTTCCAAATTTAAAGAATCTCCTAGTCCCCAGCATATATATATATATCAAGATTCTTCTTTCCACTATTTTGAAAAGTGGGATTTTGGGTTTTCTTTCCTCCAGGGGAATTATCTATTGACACCCCTGATGAAAACACCATTTTGCATTTTTGGTCTCCAATCCCATGAGACCACTGAAATTCACTATCTCCATCAATAATTTGTGGGCAAAACTGATAGTATCTTTACAAATATCAATGTCCCAAATCTATAATGATTTCCATAGATTAGTTTTTAACCCACCAAATAAATGATACACCATACTTATGATGTTGATGACAAAACCGAAGGAATACCATTTATGCTTTGTTAATTTTGCCTCATATTTCCAGATAGGTTTATCTTTATTTTATTTTAGATTGTGTAACTTCTTATCGATTTTATGATGGTTAATTCGGGGAAAATATTTATTTAAAATATTTTCTTGAAGTATTCCTATTCGATGGAATTAGTATACTTTTTGAACTTTCTGTTCTTGATTTGTTTCCACAACTGATCGGCTTCTCCCTCAATGTGATAAATTGACATCATATATTTCTCTTTATTTGAGCATTGGACGAAGTTGAATATATTCCCAATGTATTTAATCTATTTTTTGATAATGAAGGGATATAAATATATACTAAAGGTATGAGTACTTTTTTAGATAAAATAATCAACTCTAACTTGATCCTTCTTAGGAGGGGAATGGAGTTCCACATGATTCATTTTATTATTCATAACTTAATCTAACTGATCCAGTACTACCATGATGTTCTCATATACTATACCCATTAGATTTGTACTATCATCTATGAAATCATAACTTTTTATATCATGTTGGTTGTTGGAAATGTTTCTCATATTTCATGCTATTAACTAAAAGAAAAACAATACGAGAATATATTAATTATTAAATTTCTCAAGGGAAACTTATAACTTGGGAGGAAAAAACAATAAATTATAAGTACATAATAAGTTATGAGTCTCTAGGTTACATTATAGGATATCTATTGAAATTACAATGTTATGTTTTGAACAAAATATTTTTTTTAAGTCCTTCATAATGATTTGTAAAGAGTTATTAAATCTCACAAACATTTTTCCTTGGAGTCTCAAACCAGGTGTTCACCTTGTACCATTGTCCTGCATTGGATAATGATAAATTCAAAATCTATACACTCTTTTAAATGTTATTACCCATAGGTAAAACTATACTGAAACCAAACCCACTTGTAGTATCCATCCATGGATATATTTGTTCAAAAGTCACTCACTCTATCCTTCACTAAAATTATATTATATTTTCCTATAGTTAAACTAGTTATTATAATTATCCCTATAGTTCTCACCAAATATTTATCATCCCTGTAGACAATGGTTTACAAAACCATTTCTCTGTTACCAACTATAGAAAACCATTCCTTTTACATGAATTATTTAATTATTTTATGCATAAATATCCATTAATAAAACACAAGTATCATAACATCCTAGTGTATCTTGAATACTGGGTTTATATTAATAAAATGAAATTTAAACATAAAATCATAAATTTATTTTCCAGAATGATCTCGTAATTCCATCTGAGCTCCCAAAACTATATAAGATAACCTAGGGAATACATAAATAAAGTTGTGATTTAAAAATCATAGTAAGGGAATAAACATGATAAGAAAATTCAACATGTGATTCAAAAATATAACATCATATCCTAAAATAGAGGGATCATGTGTGATCACATAGAAGAATAACATAAGGAACATGGTATCACAATATCATGGTAATATAGGTAATGTGGTAGAAACAAAAAACATGACATAAACATGAGTCAAGGCTAACTTTCTAGACAATACGACATGGTGAACAATCTCCAATAATAGATTTGTATTACTCCTTAATCACATACACGACGTATTATGTGACTATAACATTACCCAAATAATTGGAGCACTATAATTGAACCCCCATAACAAAATGTTTATGATTCTGTGTTCTACAAAATTAAATCAATCAGATGAAATAAATAGAAGAATTACCCATTGAAATAAATGGGTTGCTTAATCTTTTCCCATATTATAATCAATTAAAATTTCATAATAAATGAATTTGAGAGATGAATATAAGGAATGTATTACCCATAAAATGAAGTGATCATAAGAAATTTATATATGTGTTAGATATATATATATATATATAATTTAGAATAATTCTACAGCTTTAAAGAGATATATAAAGTATGATAGTGAGATAATGGTCATAACCTGAAAAAAGGTGGGTTAGAATGATCCCTTACCTTGAGTCCACTTTGTCAAGTGTGTTATTTATATTCTTGAATAATAAAATCATATAAATTTTTTTACTTTCATATGAACTTTTTTAGGTTTATTATATATTATATTTCATTTATTATCATTTTATATTCAACTACTTTAGCATTAAGGTTCAATAAGGATGTTTTGATTATTTTCGACTAATATATCCAAAATCACCTAGGAAAGTTCACTAAGGTAAAATATATTTTTATTTTATTACTTATAGAATAATAATAATGAAATAATTATAATTTTTTTTACAAAAATTATACTTCTAAAATCAATCTCAAAGGGTAGTTATTCAAAATGAACAATACTAAAATCATAGAGACGGTGAGTTGTACATACGGATGAGAAACATATCCATTTTAAAATGATCATGATTGAAGGAAAGTAAGACATATTTTATCTTTTTATAACTATAATTATATAAAAAATAACAGGTTGTTTATTTAAATACACATATATATACTATTAATGTGATGATGTAATAATAAAAAATGAATCACATCGCATTGCAAGGTGGTAGTGAATCATAAAAATTAACAACATTATCATTTCTAATGCATGAGAAGGTAAGAAATTATATGATATATTAAATTTCATCAATGATTAATATGTATGAATATCATATATAGAAATTAAATTCATCATCATAAATATTCATGAGAGGAAATGAAAGAAAATGAATTACATAAATTCGAGAGGCGGTAGTCCCCCATGCACATGAACAATGGTTTTCTTTAAATTTGGAGGAAGTGGGGGTGTATTAGGGTTATGATATTAAAATAATAAAATATTAGTATATGTTATATAATTATTATATTATACTATCATTATTGGTAAATATTTGAAGTAGGTAGAAGAAGAAATAAACCATAGATTCTCAGTTATGAACGTTACATCTTCTTCGGGCCACCTCTTTAAGATTATAACTAAATACTTCCAAGATTTTAATTATGATAAAAAGGCCTCTAGAACATGGGTAGGGATGTAAAAAGTGGATTTTGTTTGTTATTTTCCAAAATAATGGTTTTTTGAAGTGTTTAAAAAATAGGAGTGGGGTTCCCTTTTATAAGGGAGGAGTAGTAAAATTCTATGAATACCCAAAACTCTTCAATAATGGGAATTAAATCTCCATAAAGTTCCATGAAAATTGAAAAATAAGGTTTTATAGGAGATATAATTCTAATAAACACCTCTAAAACTAAAAATAAACATGTTTTATATAGCGAACCAGCCCTAATAATCTTGGAGCCAGTGCCTGCTAGAATTTAACTATCATACAATACAGGTAATCACATCCCAAAATAACATTTATTTTAGTATTATTGCTAAAACAGATACATAGTGAAGTCTTAAATTACATTTGAATACAAAAATTAAAATAATATTAATTTTAAAACTACTTTATTCAATCTAGAAAATTCTTTCATATTTTGCATAATAACCTTCATGAAATATTGAGAAAAGGAAACAAAATAATAGTGAGACCAAATTCTCATTAAGGGTTGTGTTCGGAAATAGAAATCATGAATATATAAGAATAATCAATATTTAAAGGAAAATGACTATGAAAATATTCTATTTAAATAACTAAATAATGGATAATCAATACATAAAGATAAATAAATGAATACACATTCCATTTAATTAGTATAAAGAGAATGAAATGAATCGATAAATTCTATAATAGTGAAAACATCTTGAATTAAAATATCTAAATAATGAATTTAGGTCAAGCTTAATTATTGCAAAAAATGATTCTGTGTTTCATGGCACCTCTACCATCACGACCATTTATAAGATAGTTTAATATACAGGTAGTAACCCATTTAATGATACCTTAACTAATTTTTCTACTAAGACCTACCAATGCATCAGGGGGATATATTATATCAACCCCCACAAATAAATTCATGGCCAAATCATCCCTCAAATATTGAATAATTGATTTAATTTATGAATAAAAATTCCATAACATCAAGTATCCATATACTGTAATGAATACTAATTTATCAATATTTCTTAAGTTTATAAATTACAATTCAACGTAAACACCATATGTTAAAATGATATTCAACTTAGTCAACAATCATATTCATGACAAATGATTTGATATTTTGGGGAAATTTAACAATCAATGATCACATGAATGTGAAAAATTAAAGGGAAATTTAATGACTACAAAATTGATTCAAGGAAGTGAATGTTAATACTATCCATAGTCAAAATAATCATGAGCCATCTTGGGAAAGAATATGGATAATATCAATAAAATATATACCAATTGAAGTATTAATAAATGTTTTTTGTTATTGATTAATAGAAATACCATAAAAAAATTTTTGAGAAAAAACATTTTCATTTGGATTTTTTGAAAATAATTTTCATTGAAAATAACTTTTAAAAAAAATTTATTTAAAAATATCCTCTTAAACTTTCAATTTAATATCTAAAAAAATGATGTCCATGTTGGTAAGAAATTTTGTACATGTCGTAATGAAAATTCATTTTTTTCATGGTAAAAGGTTAGAAAAGTTTCTTATTTATAAAGAGACAAGATTATTCATTTTACAAAAAAATTAAAATAATTAAATGGGAAAAAATTAATTATAAAAAATTAAAATATTTTTAGAAAATATGGTTTTTAATGAAAACAAATTTCTCACCGAAGATAGAAATGAAGTTCAGTTTTATTTAAAGATATTTTTGAAAAAACTCATGGTACCAAAGAGTGAAAAAATAGTACTATTACTTTAAATTGATCCTGAATAAAAAAATAAAAAAATTAAAGGTCTTATTAAATACTGATAAAATAATTTTCTTTAATGGAAATTCGAGAATAAAAAAACTAGATTGGAATGAGTCTGTGAAATAAACATTTAAAAAGGAAATAACATTGGTAAGAGAATAAAACAATGAATTAATTATGAGTATCAACTATTAATACAAATAATAAAACTTTAAATTAATAAACATATAATAATAAATAATTATACACATAATCTTATAATATTTACCACAATAAGGAAGTAATATAACCCAATGAAATTAAATTGAGTTGTTAAATCATATACAACATGCTAAATTTAAATCCAAATACCCATAGATGAAATAATTCAAATAGAAACTTGAAATACCATGAATAATGAATTATTCCTGATATTACATGTCAATGGGGAAGTATATATGCCATATAAAAGAAATTTTCTAAATAACATTACAATATTCCACATGGAAATGAAATTGAGATAGAATACTTTCCTCACACTTTCCTGTTGGTCGTACTTGATTTAAACACCAATATATTGGTTTTAAACATGTTATTAAATTATAAAATAAATAATATTAATATTTATTATATTATATATTATTGTTTTGTAACATCTTATCACCCATTTTTTAACAATCTTCCATTATTTTCAATGTTTCAGGTGATTGTTTCCTTGTTTTTTGAGTTTGTTTTGACTTGTTATTTTTTTATCTTCTTACTTAGATCATAATTTAATCATATATTTAATGTAAAAAATGGTTTTAATATCATATTTACTCATTATAAATTTATTTAGATAAACCCATAAAATTTAGTGATAGGTAATGAAATACATCGTTCATGGAGATGGTAGGCCATATGTATGCAAGATCATTCATTCAATTTTATTGTCATATTGAAAGAATGAAAAGTAAATTACCAATATATATTATAATTAAAGTATAATTTTATTTCATATTTTTAAAATTATCTTATTTAAACCATCCTTAATAAATTCTATGTAAATCATGAATGTATCACATTGCTTTGTGCG
The DNA here is from genome assembly GCA_963277665.1 of Viscum album. Classification (NCBI taxonomy): domain Eukaryota; kingdom Viridiplantae; phylum Streptophyta; class Magnoliopsida; order Santalales; family Viscaceae; genus Viscum; species Viscum album. Next base: position 1,720,083,684 of record OY728160.1, on the reverse strand, counting down.
GCGGTAGTCCGCCGTAAAAACTAGTGACATTATTGTATTCCAAAAAAATGGAAAGCATAATGTTATGTGTGATATAATAATTAAATAAGATTAATAAAAAAATAAATATCATTTATAACATATATAAACTATAAATCCATCAGTATCCTTAACCATTAAATGTGGTAATGGAAGATGAACAACATTTGTTCGTGAGGTGGTAGTATACCGTACACATGAATGATGATTTTGTAACCCATTTGATGTAATTTTGTGATGTTGTAGGTTATAAAATTAATATAAAATCATATCATAATATTAAATATACTTATTTTATTATATAATCATGGAAAAATAAAAATTTAAGGAGGGGAATGTGGAAATATAATAAATACGCTTTTAGAAGAACATTGCATCTTGTTCAGGTATCCTCATTAGGATTGTACTAATTGCATCATATGTTAGATTTAGGCACAATATAATTATTCTAGGATGAGTTAAGTGATGTATATAATATATTTGGATAGGATTTGTTTAATAAAAATATCTTTAGTAGTGTGAATATGGGGGGAGTGTGAGTGAACTTCAATAATTGAGGAGTGGCATTATTGTAAATACTCAAAAGTTTTAACTATTGAGAGGTATTTCTTACATGATGTTATTAAAAAATTAAGAAATATTTTAGTATTCTGAAAAATTAGTAGATAGATTCATCCGTCACAAAAAAATCAGTTTTTATCTGGTCATTCCTTAGTATTTATGTTCACTCAATTTTATCTTTATAGTTTTTTACAAAGTTAACTTGTATCTTTTTATTCACCTAGATAATTTATCATTTAAGACTATAATAAAAAGTTTTTATTAGTTAATTTAGTCTCAATTATTATAAATATTATTTCCAACACATAAAATAAATGTCTTATGTTTGTGAAAAAATATTTTTAATACAAACATATTTAATACGCAAGACCATGTTTTAACCTTTATCATGTTAATTCATAATAAACTATTTCACTAATAATTATGGTAAAAATGTAGTTTTTCCATATTATATAATATATATTATTATTATTATAAATATTTAATTCATTTTTTCTAATTATATATCTATATGTTTTGGAATTTAATTTAAAATTAATCCCACAGACAGAATGAGAAAGACAGTTTTTAAAGTGAAAATGTTCCAAGGTTTACTACATTTTTATGTATAAATTCAATATAAATATTATTATAAGTACATAAATTGAAATAATAAATTTACAATTTATCTAATTCTACTTTAAAACAAAGTTAAAATATAATTTATCCTTATAAATTATTTAAACAAAAATGCATTTTTCAAATAAAATTCTGTATTTTCACTATTTATAAAAAAATGAAACTTCTAAGAAAAATACCAAAAAAATCACCCTAATTTAATTTTTACATTAAAATTTAAAATTTAAATTTATTTTTTTTAAATAATATTTAAAACGTGTCAAAATATTTTCTTAAAACATGTTCACCTTTAAAAGGTGGAAAACCTATATTTAGAAAAATATATATTTTTATGCATAAAATTGGATTTTTTCATATATTATACATATAAAATATATTGGAATAATTTAATGAAATTTTATTGAATCTAAATAATTTATATATTTCATTAATATCATACCATTTTAGTAATTAATTTAATTTATTAAGATAAAACACATTTGGCGCATAGAAATAGTTCTTAAAAAACATTTCTTTTATATTCAATTGCATATTATATTAATTATTAATTAGTAACCAATGAATTAAAAATTAAATTTTCATAATGTATTTAATACTATTAATATCCACCAATTTAATTTCTAAGATAAAATTTTCATTTTAAATAATAATATTAATAATATTCTATAAAACGTGACCTTGTGTGTAACTCAAGATATCCATGAAACTTGTTGTTGCATGTAATGAAATCTAGTATCCTTGTTCCTTGTAGATAAATTTATATCATAGATTTGATTATTTAAAATGGTAAATATATATTAATGTTTTAAGACATACCATGTATCATATAAGATATTAATATTTAAATTCTTTGGGGTGTTACATTCTGCCACCTTAAATAAATATCACCCTCAAAATTTAATCAACGTCTTATAATTCAATGGTTTGAAATTTGAAAATACCATTTTTGGAATACCCACATTTTTAAGGAGTTAATAAAATATCCATTTAATAAGAGATTAAGGGAAGTACAATGGTCATATGGAATACCTTATAAAAGGTTTTTGTGTAGGAGTAAATTAATGGAATGTGAAGATACAGACTTAGAGAAAAGGCCTAAATAATTTTAGGGAGTGATTGAGGCCATTTATCATACGAAATTGAATGATCAATGGAATGTTTAGGTCCTCAATTCCCTAAATATAATAGGTATGAAAAGTTCATTAATATCATCAAAATGATAGTAACATGATAGAATATGATTTCATGATCCTTTTTCTAAAGATGAAAAATTATTTTTCTATCTATGAATATATGTAAATAGACTTACTTGATATATTTTTATTTAATAAGAATAACTTCATCCTTTTCATAAACTATGTTCAATTTCTATTCCATCTCTTATTCCAAGAAATAAATATCCAAATATTATTTTTTTATTCCTAAAGCACTTAAATTCACTTTTAATGGATTATAGGATCCATAAAACAAGCCTTTATGTCTTCCTCTAACTATTTTACAAAACCAATATTCCTAATACAAAAATATCTAAACCTAAAAAGTAATATTTCTTGTTCAACATTAATATTTATCCATAAAATTGTTTAACTAAATACAATGAAATATTAATTAGGATATCATATAGGCTAGTGGTAGGCAAAAAATCCTTTTCATCCTTAATTCTTGGATTTAAGCCACGCTGCATTTCTGGATGTGACATATTTTCATAGTGTATATTATTTTTACTTTTTATAAACACTATTAATAAAATTCTAATAAAATTACCATAAATATTATGGAAAAATTTTAAATAAAATTAATCATTAAATAACATATTTATTAAAGTTTTTGATTTAAATTTTTTTAAAAAAGTTTAATGATCTTATTTGACTATTATTACAATATCATTAAAGATCATTTTAACACTAAAGATCATCAATGCCTTTAAACTCATGTCACTGAAATTTAATCTCATTATTCCTCAAATAAAATTTATACTAAATCATGCACTAAAATAATGAGTTTTGTTGCCATAAATTTCTTCCAAAATATCATTAATCTAGGAAAAATACCATAACATAAAAACTAAAAAGAAGTGTTTAAAATGTAGAAGTTATGAACAAAATTAATATAATAATACTCTGATGGTATCCATAAATATCATGTTAATGAATACATATGTGCTTCTAATTTTTTTACAGTCCTTAGATGTTTCATTATTCTTATCACCAAAATACTGTTAGTAAAAATAAATTTTACAATTAAATCATTGAATCCCAATACATACATAATTAATACATTTTATTTCCACAAATGTCCTTCATTGGTCTATGGTTCATCCTAGGTCATTCATTTTCATTATCTATTCAAATTATTTATAAATTTCTGTAAAGAAAAAATGAATTATCCTGATAATATCTCCCAAGAGTGTCAATACAAGTGTGATGTAAGGCATATTATCATATAGCAGGTTACAATCAAGTCAAACTCAACATCCCCTTTTCGGATTTATTACCCCTAGGTACATGTTTTCCCTAAACACATCCACTTGTAGTATCTATATAGGGATGGATTGGAAAGAAAAAATCACATAATCTCTACCTTACCAAAACTTTAGGATGTTATTATATAGTTATCCTCAAATTATATCATAGGGTTATATTCCCAAATCAATTTTTTCCTAATTCTAGTTCCAAAGAATTCCAATAAAATTACATTAATACCAATTATAGTGACGTAATAGTTGTAAGCTCAGAGCGAGTACCTACAACCATTGCATTGGTATATGATACATGGAATCAAATCTTAAATGACTGAATAGTTTATTAAGAAAAGTAAAATGGATACATACTTGAGACATACATTACATTTCAATTCACAAATCAAAAAATATTTTTTTTAAGAATAATTTTATTCCTTCTAGAATATTCTTGCATATCAGGAATATTTAACTTCACAGAATCATAGGGAAACGAAAAAAATAAGAGTGAGATCAAATGATCAGTGAAACACTCAATTTTAGAGTATATTTATAATCCATTTTCAATTATTTTTGTAAAATTTCAGAGGATATTACAATATAATATAGTGCTTTACTAAATTACTGGATTTTATGAATATTGAGTGAAAATGGATTTTAAATGAATAAAATAATGATATTTTTAAATTTGGAATTTAAATATGTAATATGATTTATTTTACATAATGTATTTGAAACACTTATTTTTTCAAGGGTCTAAAAAAATAAGGCCAATAGGCTAGCTAGCCTTCAACCATGGGAGATAGCCACCTACTCAACCCCTTCAGGGGCTGGATGGCCATATAATCCTTCCCGAAGGCCAACAGAAGCTATCAGTGGTATGCAAGACTGCACAGGGTCATCAGCCCCATGCAGCATTTGATCCCACTCGGTGAACCCCATGCATAGAGAGGGATGAAGCCTGCATGGGCCACATGTATTGTGGACAACATATGTGTCTAGTCAAGTGTTTTCTAGGATCCCACACCAATGCAGGTATCTAAATGGGTGTCTGTTCACTTTGGATGATAAACCATCATGACCACCCTCTCCATTCTGATGTGATATAATTTTTTTAACATTACTATCCATATTTTATTATCCTACTCGCTAGTTCCCTGGACAGACTCTTCTGTAGATCTCCACTCAACTCCGTTTCTCGATGTCGGCCTACCACTGCTGTTTTGCACTGAATACACCATTATAGCCACTAAAAATCTCAGTATCAGTCTCTTCCGCCTCTAACAAATACCCATTCCACCTTGTATCACCTTGGGACCCTCACTCGACCCCCATGCAACATTTATTGATCTTTCTCTAACCAATATAATGTCTACAGCGGTTGCATGATCACCATCTACTACTAACACACTCAAGCACCTCTTCCACATCTTCCCTCCCATGAAAAAAATTCATGAGGCTTATCCCAATAGACATGTTGTCATTCATACACTAGAATTGTTTCCAATATTAAATGAGTCCTCATTTTATAGATTTGAACACTGAAATTCATGAGTGGTTCCATTTTTAAATACAATGGGTCATAGGGGAGATATTATAAGAATATTTTTATTGGATCTGAATGATTTGAAGAGGAAGACTGAGGTATCCACTTTTTTATATTTAAGAATGGATTCCCATAACCCAAAAGAGATACCACCATCATGGGGAGAGGATTTTAATGTTTTCTGAACGTGCTTCTTTCCTTCTTTATTTTTTTATTTTCTTTTAATATATTTTTTTATTCCATATTTAATTTTAATTCTCCTTTCTTAAATAATTTCATCATTGAATTTTTATTTAAATTTTTGTGTCTTATTACACCCATAAATTCCTCTTATTATTATTATTCTTCTAATACTTCTTATTTTTTATATTTATTTCTACTACTATTCTTTTTTTATCATTATAACTATATATTATATATAATTCTTATCTTTTTTTATTTTATTATTATTCTAATCTCATTATTTATTTTTATTTTGTTATTCCTTTTTGATATCTCACTCTCTCTATTCTAATATATCATTTTAATATTCTGTCTTATTTCTATTCCCAAAAGTGTTCTCCTACCATAGAATATGAGGGTATGACTAGAGGATTGTAATAAGGGTGGTTAAAGTGTTCTTTAATTATTTCATAAAGATCATTTATATTTTTTAGTAGATATGAGTAACATGAATGTGTGTGGAGATTTCCACAATGATATGAAACTAAAATATATTTCTATTATTTTATTTTATTTATTTCCCACTCTTTATTGGTTATCTCTTCACATAATGGATTTTATCCAATCAATGGATGAAATGAAATTAGACAGAGCTCAGTCCTAGAAGATTTCAAACCTTTGACTGAGGTGTTCCATCAACCCTGATTAGAATAGGATGTATAATATAGATTTATTATGACATTATATGTTTCACAATATCTAAATAAAAGTACAATAATTATTCATGATATTTCATTGTTTTTTTATAAAAATATATTTAAATAAAAAACATAGAATAATGATTGAAACCAAAAATGAACCTAATACTAAGTTATTTCTTCTCAATCAATTTTTTAGAATGTCATTTTAGTTTAGTTTAAATTTTATTATTTAATGTAATTTAAATATTAGTAGAGAGTAATAAAAACCCAAAATTATTTATTAGTATTTTCATAAAATAATAATAAAAATGAAGTACTTATGGTGAATTAGAATGACTGAGTAACGAAATTGAGAAATTTCCTCATGTGAGATATGCTTGGTTAGCCTCTATGATTTACTAGTAAAATAAATTTTCCTTTTCCACTCCTTACAATAGAAGTGTGTTAAAAAATGGATCTATTTTCCAGGTTCTAATCAATTGTTTATTTTCATTTTCTATTTTCAATTTTTAGATCGATTTTAATTTCTTAAGAAAAAATATTTTCTTTATCTTGCATGATTTATTGAAATGATTATTATTATACATGTACTAACTAATCACAGGTGAAAGAACCAATAACTAGATCATATTTCCCAATTAAAGATAGTGTTTCCATATTGTATAGATAGTTTAGGAGATCACGAAGTCAAATTATCCAAGAGGAGGAATTCATGGGCCACATACAGTAATATTGGAGTAACCCTCTAACAACTAGTGGTTCATGTATTTTCTAGATAGTTAACTGAATCAAGGGAGGAGTTCCTAGATTTTTACCCAAAAATTGTTGAGACACAAGTAGATCTATCCTTGTTTTCTCCCAACACTTTTGAATAAGTACCCCTAGTATAATTCTAAGAGGAATTGATAAAGCCCAAACTCAATAAAAAATTCAATAATTGGAATATAAGGTACAAGATCATTAAGGAAAAATGGATTAGATAATTTCTCACTTCAATGTATCCTTGGAGAAAACTAATCATGAACAAGAAGACGAGCCACTAGTATTTCGAGATTTTTCTGAGGACATACAATAAGTTGAGAAAAAGCATGAAGAGTATCCACAACCCGAACATCTAAAGAACCGGATTGAGGATGAACATGATGGGTTAGAGTGGATTCAAAATGTGTAATACTTTTATAAGGATCTAATTGTTGGAGATTAACAAGATATATAAGACTTCTAGAATGAGTATGATGTGAAACGTGTTATCCTTGGTCACTAAAAATTAGAATAGAAAGAAACTTTTCATACTTTTATATCCATGGATGAAGACATGATCCAAGTGGTGTAATTTTAAGATAAGATGGAGTAGCCCAACTAAATACCACTATCCACTACCATCCAGCTCCCTGAGGAAATCAACACTGAATAAAATATTGTGTTTGATCCAATTTGGGGTGTCAATATTCCCTCAAACTTTATTTAATTTGATTATATTCCTTCTAAATTGATTATTAATTCCCACTAATTTTAAATTTCTTATTATAAAATCATTACTATTCTGTAGGGGAAGATGAAGTAACTGAACATGCACATGTTGAGGAACACATGGAGTTACCTTACATTATTAAACATGAATTTGAGGTGGCCCATGAAGAAATACATGTTTTTGAGCCTAAGGAAATCATGTTAGAGTCTTCATACGATAAAATAGGGGATTATAATTTACATTATTCATGTCTTAATTTTTTTCGAATTAAAAATAAATTATAACCCTAATTTTGAAATTATAATTCATACAACCCAATTTGAGAAAGAACTGGACAAGAAGGAGGAGGTTTTATAAGTGGAAACAAATAATGAGGATGATCCATACATCATCATACCCCCTCAACTAAAGTTATACTTAATTTTAAATGGGAAATATTTGGTATAGTCTATCCATGGATCATTCCTCACCATGAATGAAGACATGGAAGCTAGGAAAATACACATATAGTGGTTTAAGTCAAATAATCTCCATCCACCATCTAACTATATATAACAACTAGTACTTTCCACTTGATATAGAAAAAATTCAGGTTCCACTTAGGGTATCATACAAAGAATTATCATTTTATTTTCTTTCTTTTAATTTATATTTCAATTTCAGTCTTAGGAATTATTCCATAATGTAGCTCACTCCCTCTATATTTTTGAGATTAAAATATATGATCCTTGTTATTAATTTAGTAATCCTCTTTTTTATGTTTAGGATGAAAAATAGTATCCCCCAAACCAATGAGGAAATATGACTATGATTTTGGGAAAGAGAGTTCACTTTTAATTTTTTTCTAACAACATGTTTTTAACTTTAAACTATAGAATTCATACCAATGCATGAATTACTACTTTACTAGACTAATCTATGAGACATGAGTTTTTTTTTGGAATCTTGTGATTCCATGTTTTATATTTCAAATTTAATTAAATTTAATGATTAAAATGGGGAATTTAATTAATAATGGGATACATGGATATTAAAATGAGGACTCATGATTTGAGAGAATTAATTGATTCATGTAAATAAAATTACCCAACCATTTTTTATTGATTGAATTTATGAAACTAATGTGAATTTATTTGTTATTATTAATCATTCGTGGAGTGATTGTAAAAAATCATATATCCCATTACTGAGAGTATTTCAAGACTATATAATTCTTATTTATTCTTAAGTATATTTCTTGAGTGATATTGGGTCATGCCAACTACTAGAACATTCATTTGATCTTTTAAATGTTATGAAATTGAAAAAACAATTTTAAAATGTATGAGGAATCTTTTTAAAAGATATTTTACTTAAGTATAACCTTTATATTAATTCTTGTTTAGACCTAGATACCAAGAATTCAATTTTTAGGAATGATTCTTGTTTTAATAAATTTTTATACATTCTAACCATACTCTTATTATTATAAAGATATTTTAAGGTTGGAGTGTTAGGGTGAAGGGAGTCATGGGTAAAGGGACGAAATTAATTGTAAGGAAAAAGTGTATGGTGTTCTATTTGTGGGTATTTAGAAAGGATTTTTAATCACTCTTTATGCTTTATTGTTTTACACTCTTGAATAAAAAATGGAAAACGACAAAAAGAACCAAAAATTGAAAAAATTGGATGTCATTTAGAAAAATAGAAAATCACCACCACTAGGCCTCTGATTTTTATTATACGTGGTTAGTTAGAAGATATGAGGTCAATTATAATAATAAATTTCAAAAAATAAAAAAATGTATAAAATTACATTGAAAAAGAAAAAACAACGTTTAAATGTAGAGAAAAATTCAAGAGGGGGAACAAATAATTATTTATGCCTTATTTTATTCATAACATAAATAAGAGACTAGGGGAATGGAAGAGCTTTTATAATTCAAAGGGGATAATTTACTTGATATTTTACTTCAAATATCGAGATTTATAATTTAAGATATTAACCTCCTCCCTGAATTTTAATTTTAAACAAAACTTTCTACCAACCTTAAGAATCATAGAAATTTAAACCATTATTGCATGTCCTATTGATTTTATATTCCTTTTGACATTTAAATGTGGAGAAAAGAGTTCCTTTACAATCCAATGGCCAAGGATCATGTTCTCATGATATGAGAAAAACTCTATTTGAATTGTATGATGAGTGATTAGTGAAAATATTCAAAGGTGAGGTAGATCATGGTTTTTCATTTTTAATAATAATAAATTAATAAACATGAATGAATTAGAAGAGAAGTATAATCAATTTAAAATTGGAAAAATTAAAATACTTTAGTTGATTTTTTATTTTGAAATTGAAAATTTTAATTAATATTTTATTTGAATTTTGAAATTTTGATTTTAATTTTTTTATCATTTAATTTTATTTCTTTTGAATTTGAATATTTGTAACATTTGTGACCTATTATTTCCAATATTGAGATTTAATTCTTGAGGACAAGCATATTATATATTTGGGAGATTTAACGCACTCAATTTTGGTACATATTTTTCATTAATTTTAAATGATATTTTGAAATTAGGAATTTAAATATTTAATATTATGAATTATAGATAATGTATTTGATACTATATTTCATTTAGGTTTTTATAAAAAAATGAGGCTAATAAGCTGAAAACACTCAACCAGGATAATCACCAACCAAGCCATCCCCATCAGGGGCCAACCAACCAAGAAAACTACCAAGAAGGCAATCATGAACCGATAGTAGGGTGTGAGACTGTGTAAGAGAATCCAAAATTTATAGTGAGTGAGACCGTGTAGTGACCCTCAACAATAGATTGGGTTGAAGACCACATGGGTTTCATGTAGTGCAGCCTAAAAATGCATACGTGCAGGTGATTTTTAGGATCCCACCCAAGTACAGGTGTTGGAAGGGGTGTCCACACGCATTGTCTTATAAACCATCATGACCCATATTTCTTTTTTGATGTGGGTGAAAATCTTTTAATGTTACTTATCATATTTACCCCCTTCCCCGTACCTTAGATAGACATCATCACCAACCCCTAGTCGACTCTATTGCTCGACACCTTCCTGCCACGATTTTTTTTCATCGAATATACCATAAAAACCACTAGAAAACTCGATCCCAATCTTATACACCTCCACTGAATCCTTGTTCCATCTTGGATACCCTAGATACCCTCATATGGCCCCCATGAATCAATTTTTTAGCTCAATCCAGCCACTGTGATGGATGAAGGGGTTGAAGGAGAATAGTCCAATACTGTTTCACTCAAGAACCTTTACCACATCCTCAATCCCATGAAAATCATACACAAGGCTCCTCCATACTACCATGACATCATAAAAAAAACAAAACCACTCCAAAAAGGAAACCAATACATGATTCATAGATTTAAACACCCAAATTCATGGGTGTTTTTCTTTTCAAATAATACAGGTCTTGGGGGAGATCTTAAATGAAGGCATACAGAGGATACGTAAGATTTGAAGATATTAATAGAGGGATTATCCATCCACCTTTATAATAATGTATTTCCAACAGCCCAAAATATTTCCCACCACTACAAGGAGGGGATTCCAAGGCTAGATGATCCCACTTATTCCTTCCTTCATTTATTTTATTTTATTTTATTTTATGTATTTTTATATCATATGTAATGTTTATTTTTATCTCTTAAATAATTTCATCCATGCATTGTTCTTATAATTATTATATCTACTATTAATCACTAATTCCGCTTCTTATTATTCTCATTCTTTATCTTCTTTTTATTTTTATTTCTTCTTATATTATTCTATTAAAATTCTCTCTCTGTATTTTATATATTTGTTATTTTTTATTATATTTTACTCTACTTCTAATATCATTATCTATTATTATTTTTATTTTTATTTTTTTCATTTCCAAAACTCTATCTTCTTATTCTATTTTATTTTATTATTATCTCATCATTTTATCCACCAATGTGATGTCTTGCCCTCGAAAATGAAGGTTTGAACCGAGTCTTGTCCTAGGGGAGGAAAATGTGTTCTTCAATTATTTCTTAATGTTAATTTTAATTTTATGGTAGTTTTGAGTAACATGAATGGGTGTGGATATTATATCCCATAACATGAAAATAAAATACATTTATATTATTTTATTTCATTTATTTTCCCTATCATCATTGGTTAGCTCTCTAAATGATGGATTTGAGCTAATCAATGTATGAAAAACATTTTATTGAGCTGGGTCCTGGAATATGTCACAATTTGGACTGAGTTGTTCCATAAACCTTTTTTATAAAAAGATGTGGTATATAAATTGGTTAATGGATTAAGGGTTTTACAATTTATAAATTAAATTATAGTAAATTTTCATTAGATTTTAGGATTGTATGATAAAAAAATTAAATAAATAAAGGAGAATAAATAATGAACCCAAAACCAATCCTAAGACCTAGTTCTTTCTTCCTAATAAAATTCTATTTAGAATTTCATATTATTTTAGTTTAAATATTAATATTTAATTTCATTTAAAAATTTATTTAAATTAATAAAAAAACTAAAATCATTTATTAGTGTTTTCATAAAATAATAAAAACCAAAAAAATATGTAGTTTTTCTGAATTAGATTATGTTATTGAACAAAGTAATAAATCTCCTCAATTGAGACGATTCCAGTTAGTATATGTGATTAATTAGGAAAATAAATCTATATTTTCCACACCCTACGAGAGGCATGAATTCACTTAGAGAGGGTTATGTATAGTGGAAGAAATCATTAATCAATATTCATAATCAATATGGGAAGGTAAATAACAATCCCTACATGAAATTTAAATAATTGGATAAGGAATTATCAACATGGAAAGGTAAATAACTGAAAACACATTCAATTTAATCAATAGATAAAGAATGAAAAATTTCTTTATTTTTTTGTAGTGAAAATATCCTGTATAAAAATAACTGAATTCTATTTATAGGAAATACTTAATTATTGAATGGAATAATCTTAGGGATCATGATACCTCTACCATGGATACCTTTCACAAGATGGATTAATTTATAGGTAGAAACCCATTTAATGCAAGATTAACTAAATTGTCTCATGATAAAAACCGATACATCATGGAGCCATATTATACTAAGCCCCACCCATTAATTTAGGTCTAAATCATTCCTCATATATCAAACATTCTATTTGATTTATAAATCAATATTCTATAATAGAAAATATCTATATTGAGTGAAGAATACATATTTATCAATATTTACCTAGTTAACAAAATAAATTTCAAAGTAAACACCCTATAAAAATGGTATATAGTTCATGAAATAATCATATCCATGATAAATGATGTGGATATTTAGGGTAAATTTTTAATTCATTGATCACAAAAAAGTGAAGAATTCAAGGGATAGTTAATTACTAAAAATGTTATTAAAAGAAAAGAATTGAAATACTATAATTAGTCAAAATAAACATAATCAATACAAATAAATAATTTGGATGGTATAAACACAACGTATACCCATTGAAGTGTGAATTAAGGGTTGTTTTTATTGATGAATATAAATACCATAAAATATCGTAAAAAATATTTTTCAGAAAAATATAAATTTCTTTTTGAAAGTTATTTTCTTTGAAAATAACTATTAAAACATTTTATTTAAAAATATACTTTTAAACGTAAAAATTATGCTTCAAATAAATGACAGCCATCTTGGTTGGTAATTGTACACATAATTTAATGATTATTATTTTTTTTATTGTTAAAATATTAGTGAAGTTCCTTATTTAGAAAGTGACCAAAATATTAATTTCAAAACTTCTTTAAAATAAAAGAACGAGTGAAAATTTATTTAATAAATGATTTTGAAGATGTTAAATATATTTTTGAAAACATTTTTATACAACATGGGTTTTAAAGAAAGAGGATATCTAACAAAAGAGAGAAATGAAGTTGGGTTTTCTTAAAATACATTTTCTAAATGAATTTGAGTACAAATGATTGTAAAAATGGTAATATTATTTTAAAAACAAATTAATAACTAAATTATAAGAAAATTATCATGTTAATTAAAAAATTATTGAATAATTTTCTTTAATGGAAATTCAAGAATTAATAATATCTATTAGAGTGAGATTTTGAAATAAACCCTTAAAAATGTAATAACATTGATGTGAGAATTAACCAAAAAATCAATAATGTGCATCAACGTTAAATACCAATATTTTTTTAAAATACAACATAACATAATAGAATAAAATTAAACATATAATATTAAAATATTGACGACATGTAGGAGGTAATATAACCCAATGAAACATAATTGAGTTATTAAATTTTTTACACTTGGTAACTTTAAATTCAAATACCCATATGTGAAATAATTCAAATTGAAACATAAAATACATTTAAGGATGAATTATTCTTGATATCACATGTAAATTTGAAATTGTATACACCATATAAAATACATTTCTTTGACAACATTACCATATGCCTCAAATAAATGAAAATGAGATTAATTCCCTTACCTAACACTTTACTTTTTGACGTTCTTTGTTTAACCTCATGTATAATGTCATTAATCAAGTTATTAAATTATAAAATAACCCTATTAATAAGTATTATATAATATATGATTATTTTATATCATATTATCACCCATTTGTTAGCAATATTATATTACTTTCATTGTTTTGGGTGTTAGTCGCCCGGTTTTTTGAGTATGATTTGACTTGTTATTTTTTGACCCTATTAACTTCAATCAGGATTTAATAATATATATAATGTAAAACATGACCTATAATATTTATTTATTATATATTTATTTATAATAATTCATAGATTTTTTATAATAAATGAAATAAACCGTCCATAGAGACGGTATGACGTACGTAAATATGAACATTGTTTCTATTTTATTACTATATTGAAATAAAGATAAGTAAATGATATATATATTATCATTACATTATCATTTATACTTAAAATATATGACATATTTTTATAAAAACCTACTTTAATATATTCAATGTAATGTGTGACCGTATCAGGTCGCTTCGCCAGACATACCGTGCACAGGAGGGATGCTATCATATTCCTACCAAAGAAAAATCATAAAGTTATGTATGATTAAATAATTCCAAAATATTAATAAAATCGTAAATATTTGATATATAATATATATACTATAAATCTATCATTATTATCGACCTTGAAAGGTGGTAATGGAAAAACAAATGACATCGGTTCATGAGGCTGTAGTCTGTCGCACACCTGAATGATTGGTTCGTCCCCCATTTAATAAAAGTGTGTGAAGTTTTATGTCATAAAAATAACATAAAAAAATATATGTATGTGGAATATACTGATGGTATTATATATTTATGTTATAATAGTAATTAAAGGAGCTGGAGAAGGAATTTAAAATAAAAATGTTATTAGAATAAAATTATCTACTTCCAAATATAAGGCTTCTTGGATGAGGGGAGGGAAGTTAGGAAGTTATTTTTGTTGGGTTTGGTCAATAAAAATGGATTTATAGGTTTGAATATTGGTAAGAGTGAGTTACTTTTTATAATTGAGGAGGAGTGACATTCTTATAAATACTCAAAAAGTTTAATTATTGGGAGGTCTCCCTTACCCAATGTGCCTAAAAAAATTAACATTAATGGATGTGAGGGATTAATTGGTCTATAAATACAACCAAAACACATAAAAAAAACATTTTTATCACATTATTTCATAATCATTACATTTACATAATTTTATCATTATTGTTTTTTTAATTTAACTTGTATTTTTTTATTCACATAAGTAATTTGTACTTTATGTATATAATTAAACTATATTTATTATATAATTTTAAAAAATGATTCTAAATATTATTTATAATACATTTAAAAAATTATTGTGTGTGTAAAACTAATTTTAATATAGACACAAGTAATATGCAATACCTTATTTTAACCATAATTGTGTTAAATAATTTTAACTATTTCTAATAATAATCATGGTAAAAATTTCTTTTTACCATATTTTATAATATAAATTATTATTATTCAAAATATAGAATCAATTTTTACCAATTAAATCCCCATAAGTAGAAGAATATAATTTAAAATTAGATCCACAAGCAGAATGAAAATGTGGGATTTTTAAAGTCAAAATGTTCTAAAGGTTACAAAATATTTATATCCAAATTCAAAATAAAAATGATTATAATGACATAATATTGATTAATATATGTATAAATAAAGTAATTACACATTAAAACAAATTAAATATATAATTTATTATTATAAATTATTTAAAAAAATCTAGTTTTCAATTAATATTCTATATTTTTCATTATTAATCAAAAAGTGAAACTTCTCTGAAAATTATCAAAAATTAAACCTACGATAATTTGGAAAGTATGATTTAAAAATTCAAGCATAAATTTTAAAATAAAATTTATAAAATTTTAAAAATTTAGTTTTAAAAAAATTATATATTTAAAAGGAAGCAAAACCCCCTTTAGAAAAATATAGATTTTTATGAATAAAATTAAATTTGTTTTTAAATTATTCCTTTAAAATCTAATGGATAAATGTCAAAAACATTTTATTTAATATATATTATATAAATTTCTGTAATATCACCCAATAATAGTAATTAATTATTTTATTATGATAAAACATGTTTGGTGCATAGAAATTGTTTTTTATAAATCACTTCCTTTATATTCAATTGGTTTTTATATTCATAATTAATTAGTAACCAATTAATTAAACCATATATTTTCATAAGTTTTTAATCATATTTTTTACTTCCAATTTAATGGCAAAGAGAAAATTTTCATTTTAAATAACAATATTAATACTTTTCGGTAAAACATGGTCTTGCGTTTAATGCATGATATCGAAGAAACTCATAAATGTTTATAATACAAGATAAACTCAGTGTTTTGTGTAGAGAAAGATATATCATAGATTAAATTTATTTAAAATAGAAAATATATTTTAAAGTCTCATTAAATTATATTCTATTGTATGTTTGGTGTTTCATCTCACATAAGCTATCGAATATGATATTCATACTATAAAATTTAAAGTTTTCACATTTTAAAGATGTTATCTTATTTACCTCTATGGTTACACACTTTTAACATTTTAATATTTTACCAAAGTAACTATTTTTTACTATTCATTATGATAAAAAAATTATGTTCACATTATAATATAATATAAAATCTGATGATTCAAAATATATAATTCTTTTTTAAAAATTCAGTTCATTGAAGTGATATAATATAATTTAAAATAAAACCTGCATGCAAGATAAAAAGGGGGTCTCTGAAAAATTTATTTTTTGAAGGATAATATGATCTTATAATAAATGTATTAAAGGTAATAATGATTTAATGATTTATAATTCAAATTTATAGACATATAATTCAAATTTATAGACATATAATACATATATTTTATTTAATTCTTTCTTTATTACGGGTTATTTTAAATATTCAAAATGGATAAACATAATGCACTTTGAAACCGTTTTAATAAAATTGTGTTTTAAAACCTAAAAATAAACTTATATTAAAATAGAGAACAAATATGATATTAATGTAATTAATTTAATGAAATATAAGTAAACAATTATTATATTACATTGATTTAAAATTAAAAAATAATGGTACATTTAAATTATTTAATTTATTAAAATAAATGACAATTTTATCAAAATTATTTATTTTTTTCTATTTATTGAAAAATAATTATTTTATAAAAGCCTCAAAATTTCACACATAGTAAATATTATAACAACCCTTTATTGAAATAAATATAAATTTTATCGCATTTCCAGAATATATAAGCATTAAAAGAATGGATTCCCAGAGACAGTACTAGTTTAGTGACTTTGGAAATATGGAAACATGAACACTGGTGCATAAATGAAATACATCATCTCCGATATGGTTCTTCTTGACTAGAACAATTCTTAGAAACATAGAAATGGTATTTATCTTCAAAACCAAAGGGAATGGAAACATAAATAAGGGTAAGATAAAATGATAAGTAAGGGTAAACAAGGGAGATATGTAAACATAAACATGATAAAAAGGGTATGGGAACATGATCACAAAAATAGAATATCATACCCTACACATTAAAGATCATAAAAAAGAATCATGGAATAATTCATGGAAGTTAAAAATAAATGAATCATTGGGGAATAAAGATCATTATCCATGAAAGAATAACATATGAATAATAAATGGAATTATGGGAGAAATATAAGCATATATAATTATTTCTATAATAGTCAAGGAATCACTGCCAAGTCCATCTTAGTAGACATATTCCTTTACTAAACGGGGTTCAATCTTTATTCTGGCCCTTTATTACTGAACCGAATTGACTCCTTGTTCCATACCTATAATATTGAACCATGTTGACTCCTAATTCTACCCATTTATATCTCAAGAGATATACATCTTTACCCAATGCATTGGATGTAGATATAGGTCCCACCCATATCATAATGAAATCATACATATATATGCCAAAAATTCATAAATAATCATATCATAAACTGAAAAATAAAATGGGTTCCATAAACATGTAATCACATCTTAACCTGTGGAAAAAAGATCAATTTCATGATCATTTCATCAAAACATAACTCATGAAATAAAATCGGCTCCCTAATCACATAACCTGTGAAAGAGCCACATGTTTTATAAACATCAGTGCATATAATTTAAACCATTCAAAGAATGGATTATAATGGAAACATTGAATCATTTACATAAAAAGGAATGAGTAGCACCAACATGTGCTATCTCATATGGGAAATAATTTTGAATGATCCTTTAAAAAACATCATGAGGAAAATATCCTTTCTTATTTAAAAAATGTTTCTTAAAACATGAAACCTTTTGAAAACAATTTTCATGAAGATAAACTTGAAAACATAAAATGGAGGCTTTAAAAACATTTTGGAACCCTTTTTTCCTTTGAAAACTTTTTTGAAAATATTTTAAACCTTTTGAAAACCATTTTATTTGAGAACTTATAAAATTTACTTAAAAATCATTTAAAAACCATTTCTTTGAAAATATATTTTAAAAATATTTTCAAAAAACTTAACCTTATAAACATGACATTTATTATTTAGAGAAATGATGGCGAGTTAATCCATACATGAAATATGAAGTAAAAATAACATTCCTTTTACATGGTAAAAAGGTTAGAAAAAGACTTGTTTAGAAAGCGATAGAAGTTTCCTTTGAAAACATTGGTAAAATAGAAAAAATGGAAAAAATTATGTTAAATGATAATATGAGATTGGTATAATAATCTTTGAATCCCTTTTTGGAAAGCATGGTTCTTAAACAACACATATTTTTTACATAAGAAAGAGGTAAGGTCATATTTTTATAAAAACATTTTATTAATTGTCTTAAGTGCCAATGAGTAGAAAAAATGGAACTAATACATGATTATGTCATGAATAACCATATTAGAATAAAATTTTAGAGTTTTATTGAATGTTGGATCATAATATTTCATTAATGAAAATGTGATCATAAACAATCTTGATAATTAATGAGATTGTTTAAAGACACACTTACCACATGGTAACTTTGAATCATAATCCCCATGTATGAAAATGAAATTAAATAGAGCATTAAAATATAATGAGAAAAACTATATTAATTTTATATCATGTCAAAGTTATTTTATATACCTTATACAAATATATAGAAGTATAACATGGCATCTATCTCAAAGAAGGAAAATTTAGACCAAATTTATTTACTAATTTGGTAACATTTGGAACATAAACCCCATGATATAAAGATAAAACAATATTTACACAAATAGATATATATTTAATTATAAGTTTCATATAATACATTCATGTATATTATACACACCACACAAAAAAACTGAGAGGTGAATAAGGCATGTATCTCACAGAAATAAAGAGTGACATGAAATTCCGCTAACCTGAGTCCGAATTGTCTTATGTGTATTTTATATTCATTAATGATAAACTTATTTTAATTCATCAATATTTTAAAACCTTTTTCAAGTTTATTATTCCTTTATTTCCCTTATTACTCTATTTTATACAACTACTTAAACAATTAAGTTTAAGTAAATTGTTTTGACCAAATTCGGTTTGTGTGTTAAAAACGATAATGGTTGATCAAATATGGTCAAAGGGTACATTATATAAACATCTCTAGAACAATAATAATTGAATAATTATAATAATTATATATTAATTATAATTTTAAAACCAATCCTTAAATATGGTGGTGAAAAATGAATCCATGTTATAATCCTGGAGACGCTAGGTCGTATGTACCTATGAGTAATGTTTCCATTTCTCAATGATCATTATGGAAATAAAGTAATAAAAATTTATCTTTTAAGAATGGTATTTATATCATAAATACAATATAATTTAATCATATATTCGTCCATGTATAATTCTTGTGAAATAAAAGGAATCACATTGTTTTGAGGAGATAGTAGTCCACACGTCCATGAACAACGTTATCACATTATAAGTGTGTGAATGAGTAATAAAGAAAATGGTGTATATTATTTTTTTAGAAATGTAATTATGAAATTAATATCATATATATTCTATGTATTTAACATATTTTTAATTAAAAAATTCATTTATATAGTCCATGCATTGTTTGAACGAATCACATTACTTTTGAGGGGGCGTTAGTCCACACATCCAAAAGCGATGTTATCATTTTTACACATAATTGAAAGAAAAATGGAATTTTTTTATAGAATAATTGAAGAAGAATAAATACATTATATATATATTATTTATCATAAAAAAATATAGTTTCCATCGTAATACCTAACCATGAAAGTTGGGAACTGAAAAATGAATAATCGTTGTTTTGCAAGGCGATAGTTCATCGTACACAAACAGTAAGTTCATTACCCATTGCATGGTGGTGTGTGTAAGTGTAGGTATAAAAATTTATTTAAAATAATTTAAATATATTTATGATACTTGTTTTGTTATATAATAATTAAATAAAAATATTTTATGTGGTGGGGAATGTAAATAAACAAATAGCACTTGAGGAAGGAAGTTACCTCTTCTTTGGGTACCTCATTTGGGTTTGCACCAAATGCCTTCTCTGAGTAAATATATGTAAAAGGGGATGATTCAATGAGGAATTTAGGTATTTTGGGGAGCTATTTTGGTAGAGTCTAGTCTAGCCAATGTGTCTTGAGAGGAGTCAGGAACTTTCTGGAGAGGAGGCCTTTTATAATAGAGGAGTGAAACTCTTGTAATATTTTGGAAAAAGGGAAATCCCACCAACATTTGTTTTGGATGTGGATCCCATAATGGTCCAATGTCAATAAAATGGAGTATATAGTTTAAATATGTACATGAAAAGGATTTTGGAGTCGTTTCTAGGTCATATTTGGATTTTATTGTAGAGTTTAGTCCCCTATTAAGCTTAATTTAATCTTTATTCTTGTAATTAATTTTAATTACCTTATCTAAAAATTTAGGTAATAGATAGAGTTGATCTAATTATAAAGTATATACAATACCAATTATAAATATTTATTACATTTTTAAAAATCCCAATAATATAATAATATGAAATTAATTTAAATTTAATCCCGCAAATGGGACCAAAAAGAAAATTTTTTAAGTCAAAACGTTCAAAAGTTTTCTAGGTTTTTATAACCAATTTCAATGTGAAATTGATTCCAATGAAATAAATTTGATATATCAATAAAAATTTGATCTAATTTAACATAAAAATAAATTAAAAATATAATTTAACCTTATAAATAAATTAGATGAAAAAGTAGTTTTGAATTAAAATTTAGTATTTTTTTCTATTTATTAAAAAAGAAATCTTCATAGAAAAATACTAAAAATTAATCCTAAATTAATATTTATTATTATATTTTAAATATTAAGTTTATTTATATGTATATGATTTATTAATGTTCCAAAATTTATATTAAAATTTTTTTCCATTAAAAGGTGGTAAAATTTCTTTAATAAAAATATTATAGTCTATGTGTTAAATTGGTTTTATTCTTATCTTATGAATATAAAATATATTTTATGAATATCAAAAATATTTAATCTGATATATAAAATATACATCACATTGAAATCACTTACTAATTTTAAGTAATTTAATTTATTAGGATAAAAACAACTTTGTGAGCATATTAATATTTTTATATAAAAATACTCATTTTATATTAAATTATTAAAAAAATTTATCTAATTAATTAATTTTATGTTTTTGAAAAACCATATATCTAACTAATTTAGTAAACAATATTCCAAAAAAATCAAATTTAATCGATAGGTTATATTTTTTTTAATAGTATATTACTGTTCGGTAACACTCAGTCTTCCGTGTTATGCAAGCCATCGAAGAAATTTAGTCTTGCGCGAAAATGTAAGCTTTCCTAAGGGTTAATTATACAGAAATATAACCTTTATATTGTGTGTAGTTCATGATTAATTTGGAATTTCATATAATGCAATACAAATGTATTTCTTTAATATATGTAAAATTACTACTTTCAGAGTTGTGTGAAATGAAATATATCAAAAATATTAAATTAAATTGAAAAAAATATTTCACGAAATCTTAGGAAGTAACATTATACCCCCCTTAAAATGAATTTCACAATTTAAATTCTTCTGGGTTATCAATGGTTAAATATCTATAAGTTCCTTTTATAGAAACCCATATCATAAAAATGAATACTCAATCTTTCTTTAGAAAAAATATAATTGGAAACACGATGGGTACAAAAAGTAACATATAACTTGGTTTACTGATAGGATTATATATGTGGGAATTGATAATATGTACTTGGATGAAAAGTATAGATATTAGGGTGTTATTGAGGTTATTAATCACAAACAAGATATTTAGTCATGAAATTATTAAACTAAAAAAATAACACATTAACTAGGACATCGTGTAAACCAGTGGTAAGCGTGAAACCTTTATCATCCTTCAGTCATGGGTTCAAGACCTGAGGCCTTTCCAAAATTGTTGAGTTTTCACTTTACATACCTGATTTCCATTTTTAAAACCACACTAATATATTTTCGAAAATAAATATTCTGTACATCCTTGAAATAATTTTAATCACAATATTTCCTTTTTATTAAGTTTTTTAATACAAACATAATACATAAATACTTTATCTGAAATTTAACTTAAACTTCCCATAACAGGTTATCCATATAACCCTTCCATAAGAGAAAATTCCAAAACATTATAAATAAATTCAAAAAATTAGCTTAACATTGATACCCCATATATAACAAATTATATCTTGGTCATCACAATTTAAACTTGTGAATAACCTCAACATATATTCCCTTAAAACATGGTAATAACCTGCATTACCATAAATAATTTTGGCAAAATGAATTCTTCCTTATTCAAAAGGTTACATGATATACTCATTTAATGCAAAAATTTATAAAAATCATCCATGATAACATAAACCACTTTTTCAAGAAATCAATAATCAGATTCAGGGTAATCCGTGATATCCAATTTACTTTATCAAAATTAATTATCTCTTTATCCAAGGAAATCACAATTTTCTTAACATAATGATAACATTAAGCTTTACCATCCCGTAATCAAAATTTCTCTTTTGTATGTATTAATCACCATTATGAATTTCCTTTTCAATCAAAAATTAAAACTTAAATTAAAAATAATTATATTTTTCTTGATTCATATAACATAGTCATTAAATTCCAAAATAAAGGTACTTTATTCATCCATCTTTATTCTTAAACCATTAATCATGATTCATAATCTTATTCTTTAATACATATTTTCTAGAAAAATAAAATATGAATGATGTATTAAGGTCACTCATACTCAATCTAATCATGCTTCTTATGATTAATGTAAACAATATTATAAGAACATCAAATTTCTTCCACATGTTGTTTGCAGTCTCATTATCTTCAGAAGTATAACTAATACTCATACCGAATTTCTTATTCTCGTTACAAGATTATTAATTGATAAATTGATTGTATAATTCCCATAATTTTCACATATAAAACATTCAATGTTAATGATGTTCCTTCTAGTTCTATCCATTGATTAAAATGTGAAAACAATGGGTGAGAAATATATATCATAGAATAAAACTACAAAATCATGAAAAATTACTTATAGGATGTCTATATCATGACTCCCACATTTTAGTTGACGATACCTTAGGACTATACTAGGTTATTTATAGTTATCCCCTATTCAAATCCTTCATAATGGTTCATAAAGAGTTTGTGAATTTCTAAAGCATATCCCCTGGGAGAGTCAAACTAGATGTGAAGCAAGGACAGTTTTCATGTACTAGATTATGCCAAGTTTTGCCTGAGACATCATATCAGAGTTGTTACCCTTAGGTACATCTGTGTGAGATTCACATCCAGTTATAGTATACTGAAATGTATGTATTTATAGGAAACCACTCACTCTCTCCTTTACCAAAATTCCAAGACATTTTCCTATACCTTTCTTTATTCTTAGATATATCCTTAGATATATCCTTAGAGTTCTCACTATAGTTTTCTCATTCTATATTCCAAATGTTAACTAAAAATTCAATCTAATACCAAATATAAAAACCCATTCTTGATATACATAGACATTGCATCACATTTTAAAAATATATAAACCTTAAAAAAGAGATACCCAAAGACCATACAACTCTAGTGCCTTTGGGAATATGGAAACATGAACATTGGTTCATAAATGAGATACATTATCTCCCACTGGGTTCTTCAGTATTTGAACCCTTCTTATACAAATCAAACATAATATGTATCTTCAAAACCTTGTGGGAAAGGAAACATAAAAAGTGGTGACCTCAAATGCTCAGTAATGGAAAACAAGGGAGATTTGTAAACATAATATTGAGAATAAGTGTATGAGAACATGAACATAAAAATAGAATATCAAATCATGTGCATCAAATATCACAATAACGAATCATTACCTAAATATTGGATGTTCATAAGACATGAATCATAAGAAAATAGTAAACATAAGACCTTAAATCATAACATAGGAATAATATATCGAATTATAGAAGACACATAAGAATATATAATTATTTCCATCGTAGTAAAGACATTGCTTCCATGGTTATCTTAGTGGAAGAAGTCCTTTAATGAACCAGGTTCACTCCCCATTCTAGCTATGTATTAATGAACCAATTTGAATCCTCAATCCAACCCTGTAATACTATACCGAGATCACTCCACATTCCAGCCATGTTTGTATAACGTGATATAAATCATTCCAATGCATTGGAGGGAGATATAAGTGTCACCCATTTAATAATGAAATCATACATACATGTTCCAAAAATTCATAAATAATCATACCATAACCCATTAAATGAAATGGGTCATTCAAACACGTTACCATATCTTATCATATGGAAAACATACAGGTTTCATAATCATTTCATCAAAACATAACTCGTGAAGGGAAGCCAGTTTACTAAAAAAATAACCCTTGAAAGAGAAATGGGTTTCATAAATATCATGATATAAAATATAAACCATTTAGAGAAATAATAAGAATGAAAAATTGAATTATTTCCCAATAAAGGCATGAGTAACACTGACAGATGCTATGTTAGAAGGAATATAATTTTGAAGTATTCTTTAAAAACACTTAATGGGAAAATTATACATTACAATTTGAAAAATGTTTCTTAAAATGTAAAACATTTTGAAAACTATTTTCATGAATATAAACTTGAAATCATATAAATGAATAATTGAAAATACTTTGAAATCCTTTTTTCATTTAAAAAAATATAGAGGATCTTGAAAACCATTTGAAAACTATTTTAACATGAGAACTTATAAAAAAGCTTGATTTTTTTTGAAAACCATTTCGTTAAAAATATATTTTAGAATTTTTTTAAAAAAAATATATTTTTAAAAATATAATCTAATCATCAAAGAAATAATGAAAGGTAAATCAGTACAGGCCGTACGAGGTGAAAATAACATTCCGTTGGCCTGGTAAAAAGGGTATAAAAATACTTGTTCTGAATGAGAAAATAATATTCCTATAAAAACATTGTTAAGTGAAAAAAGAATAAAAATTTATTTTAATGAAAATATCAGACTAGTATAATATTCCTGTAATCCCTTTTTAGAAAGCATGGTTTTGGAGGAACTGAGATTTCGACCAAAGAGAGAGGTAAGGTCATATTTTCTTAAAAACATTTTCTTAATTGTTTTAAGTAACAAAGAGTTCAAAAAATGGTACTAATACACGAAGAAATCAATAATAAACATAAGAAAATAAAATTCATGAGTTTTCTTGAAATATGTATCATAAGATTTCATTAATAAAAATGTGATCATAACCAATCTTGATAAACAGTGAGGTTGTTTTAATAAACTCTTACCAAATTATAACCTTGAATCATACTCCCCATGTAGGAAAATTAAATTACGTGGAGCTTTAAAATATCACGAGGATAACAATATTCATGTTATATCATTTCAATGGGAATTAAAACACCTTATATAAAAATATATTTGTATAACATGACATCTATCTTAAAAAAGAAAAATTGAAAAAAATCACTTCACTAATTTGGTAACTTTTGAAACTTAAACCCCATGAAATTAAGATAATAAAATGGATATTTAAATACCAATATATTTAATTATAAATGGAATAGAATACATTAATGGGAAGTATATACACCACATAAACTAAATTAGCAGTGATTAAGGCATGTATCTCACAAAAATAAAGAGTGAGATGAAATTCCCTTACCTCGAGTATGAAATATCGCACATGTTTTTTATACCTGGAAAATATACTTATTTTAATTTATTAATTTCATTATAAACATTTTTAGTTTTTTTATTAATTTTAATTCACTTATTACCTTTCGGTACACAACTACTTAAATTAATAATTTTAAGTCATTTATTTTGACAAAATTTGGTTCTTGTGTTAAAAATAACTATGGTTGGTCTACTATGGTAAAATGGGTTATATATAAACATATATAGAATAATAATCACTGGATAATTATAATATTTATACATTAATTATAATTTTAAACCCAATCATTAAATATGGTTGTGAAAAATGAATCAATGTTACAATCAAGGAAACGATAGGTCGTACGTATGCTTGAGTAGCATTCCAATTACTCAATGATCATTATGGAAATCAGGTAAGTAACATCAATCATTAAAGAATGATAATAATATCACAAATACTATATTATTTTATCATATATACTTATATATATAAATATTTTGATTTAAAAGGAATCACTTCATGTCGATGATGTAGTAGTCCACATATCCACGAATGATGTTATCACTTTACAAGTGTGTGAATGGGTAATAAAAAAATGGTATATATTATATTTCAAGAAAGGTAATTATTTAAATAAAATCATATATATATATATATATTATTTCAATTTTTTTTAACTAAAACCACATTTATACATTCTGTGTATCGTGTGAACGAATCACATCACATTGAGGGGTGTGGTAGTCCTCACATCCACTTGTGATGTAATCATATTTACACATAGTTGAAAGAATAAATTAATTTTTATGAAATAATTAAAGAAGAATATATATTATATATATTATATATATCATATATAAGTATAGTTTTCATCATAACTCCCATCCTTGAAAGGTGGGAAAGTAAGAATGAAAAATTGTTGCTTCGTGAGGCGGTAGTTCTCCATACTTGAATAGTAAGTTCAATACCCATTATATGGAGGTGTGTGTAATTTTAGGTTTAACCATTAATATAAAAACATATAAGTATAGTTAGGATAATTTATTGTTATATAAGAATAAAATAATGACATTTAATAAGGTTAATAAATAAAATAAATGAAAGGATCTTGAGGAAGGATGATACCTCTTCTTTGAGTAACTCTTTTTGATTTGCACCAAAGGCCATACATGGAATGGTTTATGCCAAACATGATTCTTCAAGGAGGGATTTAGGGATTTCTTCTATCTATTTTGGAATAGTTGGGTCTAAAAAAGGTGTCTTGAGATGTGCGAGGAAGTGGGAGGAGAGGAGGCCTTTTATAATGGAGGAGTAAAACTCTTGTAATATTTTGGATATAGGGAACCCCAACCATGTTGTTTTTATTAAAATTGGATACAATAATGATAAAAAGACTATAAAAATGGAGTATAGAGTATAAATATTTTTTAAATGACTTTTGGAAAAGTTTATAGTTTATATTAGGCCTTAATTTTAGGGTTTAGTCCCTTGCTAAGCCTAATTCAATCTTAATCGTTGTAATTAATTTTAATTACAATCACTAATATTTTTGGTAAAAATTATTTTGATATTATTATAAATTATAAATTATTCTTATTAAAATTATTTAATCCATTTTTTCAATTAATAATCATAGATATTTTACAAATTAATTTTAATTTAATCCCACAGACAGGACAACAAAGCTGAGTTTTAAAGTAAAAATGTTCAAAAGTTTGTGAGGTTTTCTAACCAATTTTAATGTGAAATTGATTATAGTGACTTAAATTGGATACATTTATAAAAAATTACTTAATTTAACATGAAAATAAATTAAAAATATTATTTAAAATTATAAATAAATTAGATGAAAACCTATTTTAAATTGGAATTTAGTATTTTTGACTATTCATTAAGAAATAAAACTTCACAGAAAAATACAAAAAATCAACCTAACCTAATTTTTATTATACTATTTATAATATGAAGTTTATTTTAACATATAATATTTATAAAAGTTCAATGATTAATATTTAAATTAGTTTCTCCATTAAAATTGGGTAAAATTTCCTTAATAAAAATATTAGTTATTATGTGTTAAATTGGTTTTCTTCTTATCTTATGCTTATAAAATATATTTGATGAATATAAAAAGTATTTAAATGGATATTTAACATATATATTACATAAAATTACTTATTAACTGTAATTAATTTAATTTATTATAATTAAAATGACATTGGGAGCATAATAATAGTTTTCTATAAAAATACTCTATTTCTCTTTAATTGGTTCTTATATTCATTTCTAAAAAATTCATAACTAATTAATTAATTTTATTTTTTTTAAACCGTATATTTACATAATTTATTTAAAAATATTCATAAAATATATTTTAATGGCTTGGTAAAATATTGTTATTTTTATATTATTATTATCTGGTAACACTCAGTCTTGTTGTTACACACGCCCTTGAGGAAAATTAGTTTGGTGTGAAAAGTAAGCCAACTCCAGTGTTTCATATAGATAAATATAACCATTATATTGAGTTTAGTGCATGATTAACTTCTAATTTTGTATAATTCAATCCAAAACTAGTGATTTAATATATATAAAATAACCATTTTATGTGTTGTGTGAAATGAAAAGTTTCAAAAACATAAAATAATGTCAATTTTTTTCAAAAAATATCAAGGTGTTAGAAAAATATTTATATGAGAATTGTTTTTAAAAATTTCATAAAATAACATTTATAAATCTTTCAAACATTAATTATAATATTTTTAAACAAAAAACAAAAAAATATTTTAGAAAAAAATTGTTTGAAGAATAAATGTCTATTAAAAATGGAGTGATTATTTACTAAGAATTTATAAGAATATTTGTATATTTTCGTTTCTTTATATAAATTTTGTATGTTATTTAATATTATTCTTACCCTCCCATTTAATGCATTGGTAATAACTATCATAAATTATTATGGTTTTTTAGGCTGGGTGTTGTGTGTCGTATAATTTATTTATCTAAGTTTTTCTTTTTCAAAAATTCTTGTTGTAAAAATAATTCTATAAAAATATATGACACATAATAGTCATGGACACACATTTATAATATGAAAATATTGACGAAAATATTCTTAACAAATTTTAAAAAATTTATATCCATAAAAAATATTCAATAACATTATTATAATAATTCATTAATCAATCAAAATGAGTCTTGGGGAGTTGGGGCACCCAAAAAAGTTTTGGGATAAGTATTTGGAATTAAAAAATACCATGCACTATTTCTTAAGTCATGTAGTAATCATGAATCACCCACTATCTTGAAATTTTTACACTAAAAGATTACTATGTTGGGTGTATCAAGCCATGGAAAAGACATGAATTCTCCAAATATTACAAAAAAATTCTAATTTTGAATATTTATATTTCAAAAATATTATTATAATAGTATATACACAAGATAGAAAAATGAGGAATTACAATTATGGCCACCATAATTATTTAGACCCCCTAAAATCCCCCTTAAGTACTACTATTTGAAAGCGTTGAGGAATTTGAAACATAATGAATCATCATTTTTAAAATGTTTACAACATTAGAAAGAAAGTTAATCATCAATGAAAAACACCTCAATTCAAAATACTACCTTAAATAATTCATCATCTTGTGGATACCTCCCACCATTATAAGACACCATATACTCCACACTATCTTTAATTTCATGAACATGTTGGATTCACCCTAATAATCCCATTTCATTTCAATAATCAAGAATGGAAAAATTTGAAACTTCTTTTTTCTGAAAAAAAATTATGTAATTTTTTAAAATCAAAATTTTCTTAAATAAAATCCCAATAAAAACATACTTTAATTTATAAATTTCAAGGAGGATATATAACTTGTATTACTACTAGTTAGGTATAGGGAGGATATGATGAAAATAGAACATGCAAGAGAGGAGGCTTGAACCTAATACCTCGACCCACAACAATAAGGGATCAACAAATATGTTGTGCACTGGGGAAAATTTTTTTTGGATATAAAAAAACCATGTTTCAATGAAAAATAATTAACCAAACAAAAATAAAAGGTCAAATTTCATTTCCAAAAAATTTAAATCAAACATTTAAAATATGGAAACTGGTTTTAAAATAATTTTAGAGGTCTTATAGACCTATTACGAACAATAAAAAATGGCTACAGGGTCACCCCATAATAAAAAACATAAATATATTTGTAAGATTCGATTTAACTTTTTGTAGAGCACAAACAGATACCTGAAAAAAATTATAGTTTTTTAAAGTTGAATTTATATTTTGAAATATATTTATGATATTTTGAATGTATAAGACTATAGAAAATCCATAAAATATTTTTTAGTGTTAAACTTTGGGTAAAAAAATATTGGTTTCTTGGAATGGTTACCAAACCATACCTCAATTTTGAAACATGATATACTCAAAAAATCCAAACATACTATTACATTAAATTTAAGTATATACATCCTAAATCACTTCCAAAACCTAAAACTAAAATAAATAGTATATAAATTATGTTCAATAAAGTACTCAAAAACTATTTTTTAAAACATGAAAGCAAAATACAAAAAAATGAATTTATGAAACCATAACCCAGAACCAATTCCATAAAATAGAACCATCATTTCCTATTATACCAACTAAAAAGGGTTTCAAAATCAAAACAATAAAAAGAATATATTTTTTAAATATTCATTAATCCAAATAAAATATTATATCTAAATAGGTCATGGTTAATGAAATATTCTACTTATATTATAAAATAACTCATTTATTTCAATCATCACCTAATCTAAGGAAATGAAATTAAAATAACAAAATAATAATAATAAAATTACAGTTTTACAAATGAAACCAAGAGATTAGTTCATAAAAATTCCCCCTATAATCTAAATAAAAAACTAGATTAAATATAGTTGAAATATATATTTTTAAATAGTTCTATATTCCCCAAAACTATATCATATCTACTTTAAAAATACCATTATAAATAACATAGAAAACACATCTTAAATCCTTCTTTAAAACATTACATTTCTTATCTAGAATTACTCATTTCAAGTGTATAAAATTTATATTAAAATTAATAGTTTTTTGGAATGATAATAAATTAAAAAAAAATAGATGTACAAATGAAAACTATAAATCCATAGTTATAAAAATCGCCATGCCTATCAAATAAAAAATACATATTTACATGTATATTAACCATTACAAAACCACACACAATATATATATATATATAACATTACAATAAACATATATATATATATATATATCAAATTGTTCAAAATATTATTATAAATAAAACACTTGTTTCCTTGAAATACCCAATTAGTTTTAGAAAACCCATTTCCTAAAACAATTTTTCTAATTACCTTTTAATTTTAAAAAACCTCATTGAAAATAAGACAATTAATATGAGAAATTAATATTATTATTTATGAATTTCTCATGTATTTACATAGAATATTCTATTTTTAGCCACATTTTATAATATATAAAAATTTCATATATAAAATTTTAATTTTAATGTAAAAATTGAATTTTAGAAACTATAATTATATCACAATAAAAATATGTATTTTAATATCAAATTTTAATATTAAAGAAATATATTTTTTAAATATTTCATGAATATTTAAAAATTAATAATAAATAGTTTTAATAAATAAATAATTTATAACCATTTAATTAATTGAGTAAATGTCTCAAAATACAATTTTTTATAATTTATTATCATTTTTTAAATTTTATATTCATTTCATTATTGAGTAAATGAAAAAAATAGTTTTTCAATTTTGTCATAAATTTTGTATATGGTAGTTTTCGTGGTGACTATAAAATGATTGATATCATCGATTGTAAAAAAGACTTATCATCTCTGTGGAATTATTATATATTTTAGTGATCTAAAAACTTAAGAAAAATAATATCTTAGGCTGTGATATCTTATTTCACATTTTACAACTCCCAACCACAATGTATTATAATTGTATTATCATTTATGATATATCATATCATATAAAGTGATTGAATTATTGTTTACACTATCATATATTAGAATAAATGGCATTGAGATCAATGAAAATCAAAGAATTCAAAATGAACCATGTGATATTGTCACTTCTTTAATTTTGGGGTCGAAGCCTCTTTTTATATTGAAAGAATGGAACTATTTTTTGTATAGAGGAGACCCATTACATGAACCATAGGCCTAGTTGTCATTAAATACCAAAAAAATTGTGTGGGTTATGATCAACCCCCCCGACCAATACCAAATCATGGTGCAGTTTCCTCATATAGGAAAAGGATTTGAATCACCTTGTGCATAATATCTGTAGTATCTATGTCTTACTGGACATGATCCTGTGCCAATTCTGATTGAGTGTGAGTGTATAACCAATGGGTACCACTCGACTAACACCCCATGTGCATGAGATATTTTCACTTATGATATTATCATGTTGTGTAAAATAACATGCATGTACTTCACTTAAAAATATTATTTTAAAATCAAACAATCATGGATAGACTCAAACACCACTGTTAGGTTTCAAAGGGATTCATAATACTTATCCAAGACAACAATAATAGGTATAAACCATAAAAACTAAGTTCATCAATGCATATGAAATGAAAAATTCATAAACATTAAATGAATAATATTCCCATTTTATGATGTTAGCCTCATTTATGAAAAAATATAATGGATAAATATAAGATAAAAAGTATCCCTCCTTAAAGGACAACTGTGGGTTGAAATGAACCACCTTAAACATGTCCAAACATGATCTCCTTATGAATCATGATCTGCTAAATATTTTGGTTAAAGGTGAGCAGGTTTTAAAGAACATGGTAATTAATCATGGATGAACATCTATCTTTATATACCATAATTATGGTATCAACCATATATATAATTCATGGGTATTATTCCTTTAGTACGTAAACGTTTTGAAAATGAACATGTACGGAATGTATGCTACTAAAATTTTATAAATTTACAACCGTCCAAATCTTATAAATTTAAAAAATTCCCAAATTAAAATACAATTTATGATATAATTAATGGATGAAAAAACAAACCATACATAACATACTAACCAATCGTAGAAATATATCATATTCTATGATATATCTAAGTCAATACTGAAATGCCTTAATAACTAATTCAACACTTTGAATGGTGTGAAGTGATAGTGGTGAGATTTTACAATTTCATTCCAATAGAATTAACCCCATACTTCAAGTTGACACACAATCCACTCAATATATTCAGTAAACCTTATCAGTATGAAATGAATAAGTAAAAAAGACAAGTAATAAGTAGTTTTTATAATGTTTGGACCTAGTGTGGGTTCCTACTCCTTATCATGTTCAATTCCCATCGAGTAATGAATTATCTACTAAATTTATATGATTAAATGCATGTGTATAAATTAGGTATCATCATAAAATGTGGTTCATTATAAACCCTTGACATTTACACAAAAAATCGTTGGTCACACATTAATCCAAACAATGTAGGAAAGATATCTTGATAATATGGTTACTCAGAAACAAGTGATGATCTTCTCATTAAGAATTTAATATTGATACAATAATATACTCACTTGGTGTTGTATTAGAAGATGATATCCCCTTTGAAACATATAATTAGATTCAATTCACATAATTCTCGAGCTCAAATTGACTATGAAAACTAATTCTAAAATTTTGGCCCTATACTATCTCACCATCTTCTCTATTTTTCTGATACATTTATCAATATTCATTAAAAATTTATTTTTCATCAATATCTTCTCATATGAACCATTTTAAAAAATAAAATAAATAAATTAATTCTTGGGAATTAAATTTCATCTCATTATTCTCAAAACACCGTTGAACAGAATTATAAAATATAATCCTCCATTATTTTCTCATTCAATTAAGCTCAAGTTCATCTACCATAATCTCAGAACACTGTCTCTTTTATTAAATTCATTTCTAAAAAAATTACCACTTCCACCATTACCCTCATTTTTTCATTAAAAACTCAATTGAGAATCTTCTCTATCTTTGATTACCATATAATAATTTACAAATAATAAATTTGGGAATTTTTAGGAATTACCTTCATATTATTATCACTATATTAGCTCAAAATTCTCTCCTTTTAGCTTGCTGCATGAAAATTTTCATCTCTATGTAAAACTCCAATACTCCAAATATTAAACTTTCAAAATACAAATCATTATCTTGAGCCACTACATATTAAATTTGTAGTGATTATTAAAACAATAAAACAATTTATCATCACCACACGAAAATTAGAGTTTTAATATCTATAGATTCTTGTATAACTATACTCAAATTGGAATTCCATAGAAAGAAATAATTTTTAAACTTCAAGAAAATATGAGAAAATATCACCTACTATTAATTCTAATATGAAAATTCTTAAATAATATTTTAAATATGTTGTTTAAAAATTTTAATATAATATTAATTATTAAGAGTTATTATTTTATATTTGGAGTTTTTTATGGAATCTTTGATTTTCACCCTTAAAAATTTATTAAAATTTCATATTTAGGGAGGACACGTACATATGCTTGATAACACTTATTCATGGATGTATTCACTCATATAAAAATGGAATGACTTGTTTATAGGTGTTTACTAAAATTTAGGTTCATCCATATGGAAAATATTTTGGCTATATAACAGCTACATATAATTTCAATGATTCCTATGTTGGAAAAAACACACATAATCTTATCCAAAAATTATAATTACAAAGCATTAAAAAATAATCCTATATTACTGAACCTTTTCCTAATTACAAAGAGTCTTGAAAATTTATGAATGTGCTTCAATACAAATAATTACTACTTTAAACTATTTTAAATACATTAAAATATTCTAAAAAACATTCCAAAACACTTTTAACACATATTAACCACCTTCACTGATTCTAAAACAATGTTGAAAACAAATTAAAACCATCAAATAATCCAATACAAGGGCACTTGAATCTCAATCTTTTTTATTTTTTGGTAACACCATTTAAATCTTCCATAAAACATTGAAGTATTTTAAAACCTATAAACTCTTATGATAATCATCGTATTACAACCTTTCTCAAAGATATGTGTTCTACATCACAATACCTGATATGGTAATGTTTTCTAAAAATGACCTCCCTCATCAAAAATTAGTTGTTGCTAAGTGAATTAAATTAAATCCCCCTAAAATTACACATACCATTATCATTTCCATTTGAATCCCCTATATAACAATATCCACAAATTATATGACTAATTAGTGAACACTATCATTATAAAAAGAATTATCTCCCCCTTTAGTCATGATTTGTGTCACTATTTCTCCCCCTTTTCAACAAAATCTAATGCATTATAGGGGTTTGGTTTCTACATGTATTTAGGTAAAAGATGAAGTATAAATATGAATATTCAACCTAATATCCTCAAATATATCTCTTGAAACATTCTTTGTGAAAATATCAACAATATCATCCTTTTTGTATATATAGTCAAGTTGTATATCATGAATTTCTACTCTCTCTTTGATAAAATGGCATGTCATATCAATGTGTTGCAATATTGATCATGTGATTAGACTCTTTGATAGATATGTAGAACTTTTATATTCATAAGAACTTTGAAATGTTTTCTTATCAACTAATTTTAAATAATTCAACTACAATTTCATTCATTGCATCTGTTTCCTTGTGTGTATAACTGTAATATTCTATACCACAACTATAATTAGATCCATTTAATATATCTTTTTTTTTCAAAATCATATAAATCTCACAATGAAATTATTCTCCACCATATATATATATTTTCAGTAGAATCTCCTTCTCAATAAAAGTTTTTGTACCCATTCAATTGTAACATATATATTTTTTAGTATAGTAATCCATTGTTAAGTGTCCCCTTGACATATATCGGGATTCTCTTGGCTACCAGCATAAGAGATTATTTTTGATAAATCTAAAATACAATAAATATAGTCAATTAAAATATAATATCTAGATTTAATGTTTTTAGTTAGAGAAAAATACCCACAAATCTATTAAATTCCTTTTGATTGAAAATTTTTCCATCCTAAGATTTAGACAATTTGGTTCCAACAATAATAGGTGAAAAAACCTATATTGAGTCATTCATTCTATATTTTGTAAACAACTCATTAGTATATTATTCTTAAGTTATAAAAATAAAAATAGATCCTTTAAATATTTATAACTTTAATAAATAACCCATTTATCCTGATAAAGACATCTCAAAATTTTACTTCAATTTCATAGAAGTATTTTTTTAGAGATAGTGATGATCACTTGAAAATATAACATGATCAAAATAGATCATAAATTTTATAGTACCTATGGAGTCTTATTTTATATAAAAGTTTCTATCAACTTTTCCTTTTAAAAATTATAAATTCTTCACACATCCATATAGTTTAGAGTACCTGGACCTTATGGATGGTCTCAATACATGTAACAATTTATTTTATTTTAAAATAATTTTTCTATATATATCCAGAATAAAACCATCACAATCCTCAAGAAATATTTCCTCTTCAAGAACTCTATTTTGAAAAAAACATAACAACCATTTGATAAGCTATATATTTTATGTGAGAATATAGTAATAATATTATTCTAATGGGTTCTAGCCTTACAACTGGAAAAAAAATTTATTCAAAATAAATTTTTTCCATTTGAGAGTTTCCCTTGAAAACCAATCTATATTTTTCTATCAACACTTCTTCTTTCTCGTTGATCTTGTTTCTAAAAACATAGTTCGTGTAAGTTATTTATTTTTCAGACATTGAATAAGATCCCTAGAAGAGTTCTTCTCAATTTTATCAAGCTATTCATTAATACAAATGATCCATTATTTATGTTCAAAAGCATTAAAAAAGGATTTTGGTTCAATTTGGGAAAATAAAACAGCTTGGTTCTCAATTCAAATATTTATTCTGTTTAGGATAAGTTCCACGTAATTACCAATTATATTTACAATATCAAAATTTTTCTTCATCCTAGGATGGTTTATTTTTTATTTTAAAAAACCTCATCCTCAACAAAAGTCTGATATGAGTCAAAAACTTAATAATTATATAAATTTTATACTTGTTTAATTATGTGGTTTTCTAAACACCACTCACTATTATATTATAAAAATACATATGTTTCATCAACCTAACCACATTTAGTATATTTAATTTCAATGAATTTAACATCACTATAGTTAAAAATTTTATCAAGAATTTTCCAACACTTTTAACAAATATTGTTATAAATTAAACCCATGAAAATCCAATAATTTATTTTTACATTTTATTTTACTAAACAATGACCATTGATGATTATAAAATATGGAATTCTAAATTTATTAAAGTATTTAAAAGCAGTCTTATTTTGGAATGTGAAATCATAAGGAGTTTTTTATTAAGTGGCATCATGAATATATTCTAAATATAGACAGTAATTCATATAACTTCACTCTAATGTTTTTTGAACAATTGTGATAAGCTAATATTTTCCTGTCCATTTTAACTATAATATTATTCTTCCTCTAAAATATTTCATTTTTTTTGTGTATAAGGTGCATGAATTTTTTTATCCAATGATTAAAATTAAAATTTTCAAATTCATATAATTTCAATTCCATTTCATTATATAATCTCATAATTACAATGTATACTCATAACTATTTCTTTACTTGTTCGTTAATGACATAGAAAATGTTTTCTGCTTTAGATTTGTGTTTTATGAACATGAATATTTTTTTGAGTGAAATAATTAATGAATATAACAAAATAAAAATCACCTATAGTAGAATGATTTAACATAGGACCCAAAATATCAAAATGACTAAGTTTAAGCAGTCTTGATGCCTGAATCCCCACTCTTTATTAATTAGTGTGGACCATATTCCCATTTATCATGTTTCAAAAATATAATTTCATTCCATTTTATGTTGGAGAATCCCTCTTATCATATCATGTTTTGAGATTTTACTTCGATTCTTTTATCCAAGGTGAGTATATCTCATATTACACAATGTGTTTTCTTCTTTTCAACTCATGTAACATCAGTTAGTTAGATAAAAAATTCGAACAGGTCACCATCATTATTTCTCCTCTCATGATAATACTTCTATATTTAAAATTTCTTATAACACATGAGTTTTTATTAAAAATAACTATTTTTATTTCATCACACTATTATCATATAGTTATGAAATTGTTCTTAAGCCCTACCACATAAGTAACACATATTAAATTTGTCTTGTTTTCTCCAATATTCAATGAACGAATGCCTTTAATTCTCATATACCTATCTTTGATAGAATTTATTTCCCCATATAGTTCTAGTTAATGTTTTTATGAGTTTTTTTTATCACCTTACATATTTAAATAGCAATGAATATCCATGATCCAGCGATTTCCATTATTACTAGATTTCAATGTAACTTTGAAAAAAAAGGATTTATCTCCTTAATCCACCTTTAATTTTACATTACCATGTTCTTTATAGAGAAGTTGTTTGAGAAAAATATTCATGAAATCTTCATCTCTATGAGCATTTTGTTCACATCCACCACATAATTCATATACTCATTCAAATCTATTTTTTTGTGGGAAGATAAAATATTTCCCCTCAATAATTTTTTTAACTTCTATGAGTTTGTCTTTATATTATCAGAGTTAATCCCTCTTACTTGATACCTTATTATTAGTAGAAATATATTTTTCCATCAAGAATTAGTCTTATGGGTAAAAACACCTCAACACAAGTGGTACCCACTGAAACAAGCACATTAATAGTAATAAGAGTTTTATTTAGAATTTTAATGTGACTATATCGACATTATTTTCTTTATCTTCTACATTATAGAAAGTATTTTTCAAAAAAATTTCTCTTTTAGGTGTTTCATAGAGTTTCTATTTTCCATTATTGATCTTTACATCAATAAATTTTTAATTTGATCTAATATTATTAACACAAGTATATTTAAGATGAGACAAAAGAAAAATGAATTTGACCGGCTACTGTGAGTTCATATTTTCAAAAAAATTAATATCTCAACTTCAAAATTTGAACTTATCTCAACATGTGTTTCTAATCATTTATACTGATTCAAGAAAATTTCTACTTATCTTAACTTGTGTTTCTCCACAATGTCTTTCACAGTCTTTTAATTTTTCTAATACTTTAAACATAAATATTTTAATGTCTTCAATATAGGAAGCTCATTCGGTAGCATGTGAATCATAAGCATTAGTTTTATTTTCATCCTCCGTATTCAAGTTTTTATGCTTCTTTCTTGGGTTTTGTATTCTACTCTAAATATTTTTCACATTTAAATTTCAACATATTTCTCAAATAGGTTACTTCATTTTCATAACCATTACTATTAGAAGATTCCTTATGTCTCACTACATAAGCCATGAAATTTTTGAATTTATTATCATAATTTTCATCTAATTGGTTGCTAGAATAGAATTCTTCCTCTTTATCCATGATTAACATATTTCTTATTTTTCTCCTTGGGGACTTATTTTAATTCTCAACCAATTTTGGGGATTTTATATGTACTTGAAGCATATCTTGTTTTGATCATTCTCTTATTTAGTATCATACTCTCTAATTTTCTTTTTTAGAAAATTAGTAGAAAATAATCCAATACCGACACTGGTGATATATTTATGTGAGAGTTTACCATTTTATTTTCCCTTTACATTCTATAAGTTCCTTTCTATAGGTGACATGATTCCCTTATATTCATAATATTTCTCAACTTCACCATCAGAGTCACATGGTTCTTCAAATTCATCATTATTGATATTCATATACCTAATGGATTCAAAAATTCGTTTCTTCTTTGGATTTATTTTTAAATGTTTTTGTCTCTATTATTTTATATGCAGGGAGAATATTACGAATTTCATTAAGAGAAAGAAAATATTTATCTTCTAGGTCTAAAATTTGTGGATCAGACATGTTCGGAAAGTTTCTCATGAATATTTTGAGAATGGTAGTCTTATTTATTAATTCTATATCCTCTAATGTTGCTAAAAAATTCATTAAACCATGTAAATAATTCATCAATTCTTTAATCTTCAGGCATTTTGACATCATAAAATTTTCATCTATGGGTTTTTAGCCTAGTTTCATAGACATTATCATTTCATTCAAATATAATCTCATACCTATCCAAATTATACTTAATAGTTTATAGGCCCATCAACATAGTGTAAAAATATTCAATAGAGAAATAATGATGTGACTTTGTTTCATCCCATTATTTTTTAATTTTTTATTTTCATAAAAAATTTATTTGAAAATTTATATCAAATGGTGGGAAACCAATTATAATTATATCAACAAAATTTAAGAAACGTGATAGAAGAAATGGGGTTTCATATTATTCCATCCATTATATTTATATCCATATAAGGTTGGAGAACCATTTCGATTAACAAAAATAATATTCTCCATCACAATCCACTCATGGATATGACATAAGGAACCTAGTTATTATACGAGGTAATGTTTACTATGAACTGATGCACCACTAAAAAGATAAGGATGAATCTGTGGTGGTTTTATTTTATAATTTCTTTTAAATAAAAATAAAACTATACTTCCTATTAAGATATTATCCACTAAATATATTCAATCAGAATGGCCTGTATGAAATGAATATGTAAATAAAAAAAATAAAGAAGAAATTTGTACAAGGTTCAGATCCAATATTGGTTCCTACTCCCTTCCTTGTTCAATTCATTCTGAGCCACGAATTCTCCAAAAAAATTATATGATCAAATTCAAGTGTTCAGGCTAGGAATAATATTAAAACCTTTTCCTTCAACATATCACTAACATTTAAATTGAATCCAACAAGTTACACACTAATAAGAATAATGTAGGAACACTTTATAATTAATTTTATAAAAAACAATTTAAGATCATCACCTTGAGAAGATAATGTAGATAGAATAATATGCTTAGAATATTCATGAAGAGATGATAATATACCCTTTGAAAATCATATTATGAATCAATTCACTGAATTCATGAGCTCAAATAGAAAATTATACCTTCTTCTGCACTTAATGCAAAATAATATTTCACATTATTATCTATTTTTTGGATACATAACTCAACATTCATTCACACACTTATCTATCATAGAAAACTCCTCATGTACATAATTTTTGAATCTTTAAGAAATAAATTAATTCAAGATAAATCAATTCCAAATCATTATTCTCAAAACAACATTCAATATAATCATAAAACACAATCCTCTCTAATTGTTTCATAAAGTTAAGCTTATGTTCATGTTCCATTGTGAAATCCTGAGACCTCCACTACAAGATTCAGTGCTAAAAATATGTGGTAATAATTTTTTATAAAACATAATAGAAAAATATATAGTCTTTTACACATCCAAGGATCTTTTAGTCATAGTATTTATTGGATTAGTAAAAATGTTACAATATATTATAGTTTTACAAAAATATCTATATAAAAACTATTTAGCTTCACTAATGCTAAACACTTAATTTATACCAAACAAATTTTCAACATCAAATGATCATGTATTTTTGTAAAAAGTAGGGTGACAATTAATGTTTACATTAAGGAGGTTTAAAAATAGGATTAAGATATTTTTATAAATACATTAAAAACTATTTAAAAATATATTTTTTCAAATATAAAATATTTGATAATTATTTTTCCAAAATACAGCTTTAGGGTTTTCAAAATATAATCATAATATTAAATATTCAAAACCATAAAAATATTTATCACTTTGAAAACCCAATTTAATTCCAATATATAATAAACTTCAAAAATACTTTGATTTCTCCTTGATTAAATTTAAAAAACATTAATTTTGAAAATAATGATTTTCATATTGAATATAATGAAACATGGAAAGCCATATGAAATCCATGAGTCTAGTAGAATTGTAAATTTAAGAAAAAATACCCTTAATGTCCTTGGTTCACTCCCCATTAACTATTATCACATTTGGTACCTATGTTCCATGTTTTTAAATGAAACAGTTTTTAAAGTATACCATTCTATGTATAATTACATTAAATCATCTCTTAAAAAATTGCATAAATTATTTTTCAAGAGAAAAATAATTTTATATCACAAATACTTATTAAAAAATAGTCTTTTAAAAAAAACCATTCTTTGATAAAGAGTTGGAGAACTAAATTATTTACCAAAAAAATAATATAATTTTTGTAAATTAATTCTTTAACTTATACATATTCTTATAACTACACGCATGAAATGTAAAGAATAATTATGGTGTATGGATACACCAATGATCGTGTATGAAATTAATAAATTTTAAAGAATATTTTATGAATAATATTATAGTATAGACATTTTTAAACCAATAGTAAATTTTAAAGTGAAATTCATAAAAATAAACATTTCTAGAAAGATGATTTGAAAATAATATATTTTATCCCATAAATAGGGTTCTGGAAAGGAAAAATTTAGGATCTTTAGATTAGATTTTCTTTACATAAAAAGGGTGTTGATACTAAAATACATAGTGTTAAAAAATAAAATTCACTTCTAATCATAATATATATGTTTACATATAAAATTTCTCTTAAAAAATGGTTTTTGGGAAAATAAGAATGGAATTTGATAACAAAATTTCCTCTTACACTATGGTATTATAGCTTAGTTTAAGAATTTGGAGAGATTTTGAAATTATATTTTTTCCCTATGAATGCAGGAATTAGATGATATAATGATGAAAAATTAATAGATGGAGATATTGATAAAGAGAGCTTGTTCATGGGGTCTTTATAAGGAG
Source organism: Viscum album (assembly GCA_963277665.1). Taxonomy (NCBI): domain Eukaryota; kingdom Viridiplantae; phylum Streptophyta; class Magnoliopsida; order Santalales; family Viscaceae; genus Viscum; species Viscum album. Next base: position 1,720,040,373 of record OY728160.1, on the reverse strand, counting down.
TAATGATGATACCTTTAAATAGTGAATAAAAGACACAAATCGCCCATTTAATAATTGAAAGTGGATTCAAATGTCCAATTGATTATTAATTGGAATTTCGATTTTTTTCTTGTTATAATATTCGAATATATACATATATGTATATTCATCTTAACTAGATAAAAGTAAGATTTATGTCTGACCTTCAACTAAATCAGGGATGAATATATATATATATTGTGAGTCTGGTGACCTAAGTATATAGGAGGGGTCACATATGATATTTGGGAAGGTTTTTTAATGGTTAATATATATATATATATATATATATAAACTCATCGTTTCTTTTGGTGTAATCGCAGAAGGAATACCATAGGTGTGGTTTTATTACATAATCCAAGGTTGTGTTTTTTAATATATAACTATTTTGATATTCATTTAATACTAATTGAGTATATATATATATACACTCCCATTCAATAAATGTCATATCTTAATGAAGAATATAATGAGGCTAGGGAATCTTTAACCTAACAATATATAATCTATATCATTAAATACGATTATTAAATTTAGTTATATATTTTAATATAAATTTGTCTATATTTTTTTAGACCAAGTTGTTTTGGATATGCTATAATGATGGAGAATATATATATAGACACACCTTTCTAATGAAGCTGATGTAACTGTAGGTGGAAGAGTATGATCTCAGGGATCGTAACCGATCGAAAGAAGATCATTTATAGGACATACATGGTCTATACATTCATGAATGAAGAAAATATTTGTATTGGGAGTAAAAGGAATATAAATGAGATAAAATTAGTGGTTGGATGGGTCAGATGGGATGTTGAAAATGAATTTTATATAGATCAGGTGGATTAGGTTTATTATATCAAATGGTTTTGTTATAAATGGGAATTTTTAATGGTTGAGCTATAGTGGTCACCTAATGTTGTCCCACCTCGAAGATTTCACTCATAGAGCAATACCATAAATATCAACAGATCTCAAAAATGGTCCATGCCATAGAATTTGGGGAACGACACCAAGATACACATACACATACTCCCACCACAATACATGCCTCACAGTACACCTGGAACCCTAGGGGTGTTATGCATGCCCATTGACACACTATGTGGGTTCTCTATAAGCCCAACCGTAAAATCCTCAGTGCTCACCATACCACTAATGGGCTGGCCATATTTTCATGCTTTCCCACCTAATTAGTGGTGCTCACATCCTTGGATGGATTTGGTTTTTGAAATTTTTCAGATACCTATGTTTTAAATGTACTCAATAATAATAATAAATACATCTAATATAAATACCATATTTATTTAATATGTACACATTGAATTTATTTGTCAAAAAAATTAAGCTTTTTCTTCTTATAATTACATAAACATAACATTTAAATGAAAAATTCTACTTATTATGAGTTATATTAAAATTACTAAATTAACATTTTACAGACCATATTTTATTAAATACTAATATTTCCTGAAATAAGTTTAATTAACTAGTACTTTTATTAATAATACATCTCCTGTGATAACAAAAATTATAATTTAACAAATATTTTAATAATATTTAATAGATACTTTTTAATTAATAGTCATGTTCAAATCCTATAAATACCCTTTTCAAATAATTTAATAGACCCAAAATTGTGTTTAATAAATATTTTTTTCTCAACTGAATGATAATAATTTCTCTCATACATACTTACTCTCATTCTCTAAACGAATTATTACTTATGAGTGATCCAAACAAATTTAAAATTAATCTTGGTGTCCTTATGTTTATTGGGTCATATCCCCATTTATTATTAAATATTTTTACATGTTTTATTTCTACTTAATTAGTTGTATACTTTATAAAGTGGTGTTCTTATATCAATGTCTTGGTCAATGTATTATTTTAAATAAAATATACTATATCATGATTTTAATTTTCAAGTATTGTTTAATAAAATTTATTTAAATTTAATTTATACACTAAAATTTTCGGACATTCCCACCCATTAATTTAATTACACCCTTGAAATTCATTCTTTTTTACTTAATTAAATTCTATGTCTTAATTCTCAGAATTTAGGGTAACTTGGATCGTAAAATTTATATATTCCTAATATTTGTTTAAAATATAATTACCTATAACCTTAAAATAAATCCAATAATTCTTAAATTATACTCAAGTGAAAACATCCTTATCTCCATATTTTTATAAACAATTTCTCTTATACCAATTGTGATATATTGTGACCCAAAATCCTATATGTAATGGTAAAAACATGTTTTATATTTTAAAAAAATGGAACTAAAAAATATAGTCATGTACACATCCAAGGTTTTTTTGTCTATGATTTGGAGGATTAGGAAAAAACTTACAACATATCAAAGTTTTACAAAAAAATTATATATAACAATTATTTATTTTCACTGGTGCAAGATCCTTAATCGAAACCAAATACCTTTGGAACTTCTAATGGGCCTGTGAAAAAAATGGAGGGTGAGAATAAAATTTCTTATTAAGGGGTTATAAAAACAAGATTAAATCCCTTTTATAAATACCACAAAAATTATTTGAATTTTTTTTTTCAAATATAAAACATTTTATAAATACTTTTAAATAATATTGAATTAGGGGTTTCAAAATATAATCACAAAAATTACTCTTCAAAACCTTTAGTAATAGTTATTAATTTGAAAAAACAATTTTATTTTAAAGTATAATAACCATAAAAAAATATATGGATTTCTCCTCGCTTTTATTTAAAATTGAAAATTTGAAAATAAAAATTTTAATATAGAATATAATGATACTTAGAAAACCTTAAGAAATCCATGAGGCCACTAGCAGTATCGCTTTTAGGAAAATATCCCCTAAATGATAGGGGTCACTCCCCATTCATCATTATCACATTCAATACCCAAGCACTGAATTTTTAAATAAAATATTTTTTTTACAAATATTTACTTTCTCATTTTAATTTCATTAATTCACATCTTAATAATTACATAAATCAATTTCAAAGAGGAAAATAAATTTCTATTTTATATACTTTTGTAAAGCATAATATTTAAGAAAACAACATTCCATCATAAATATACAAGGAAATAAATAATTTATAAACAAAACATAGAAAATAAATCTTTTAAAGGAATAATTAAAATTATAAATATTATTTTATATAAATACATGAAATTACAATAATAATTATTGTTTATGGTCACACCTATGATCATGTATGAAATTTATAACGTTTAAAGAATATTTTCTGCATAAAATGATAATATAATCAGTCTATAAAAATTATTGAATTTGAAAGTAAAATTCTTAAAAATAATATTTTCTGAAAAGAGGATTTGAATATAAAACATTTTCTCCCTTAAATGTGGTTTTAGAAAACAATAAATTAAGAAATTTATATCAAATTTCTTTAACATATTTTTTTTTGAAATTGAAAAATTCACAGTTGAAAAAATAAAATTCTCTTATAATCGTAATATATAATATGAAAAATATATTTCCCTTATAACAGTTTTTTTAGAACATGATCATCGAATTTGAAAATAAATTCTCACCTTCCATTGTGGACTAATAGATTTGGCTGAGACTTAGGAGTTCTTTGGAAATTGTATATTTTCCACTTCCAAAATAAAAATAAGAAGATATAATGAAAGAGAATAAATAGATAAAGAGAGAGATTTGTCATGGGGGTCCTTCTAGGGAGTAAAGAGGATCCATTTAAATAGAAAAGGAAAGACAAAAAAAGAACATTTAACAATTTAAAGTGGTTTCACAAGTCCAATTGATTATTAATTAGAATTTAATGATTTTTTAGTTATATGATTTGGATATGTACATATATGTATATCTATCTTAGCTAGAAAAAACTAGTATCTATGCTTGATCTTCAACCGAATCATGGATGAATATATATATATATATTTATATATACATATTTCTGAACAAAATGGGACCTTAGTATTTAAGAGGGGATGAAGATGATTTTTGGGGAGGTTCTGTGATAGTGAATATATATATATATATAAACTCATCGTTGTTTCAAGTGTAAAATAAGGAGTAATATGATATGTGAGGTTTTATTACATGATATAAGGTTAAGATTATTTAGATCTAAGTATTTTTAAATTCATTTCACACTGATAGAGAATATATATATATATATATATATATACCATTTCTGAAAATGGAATATCCAGACAAAGAAGGTGATACGCCCAGGGGAACATTATCCAAACTGGGATAATATCTAGCTATAATTACGATTGTTACATTTAGTCATATATTTTTATAAAAGTCTTTCCAAATGGTTCCATGAAGATCCAATTGTTTTGGATATGTGATAAGGATAAAGAATATATATATATATATATATAAACAACATGTTGATGAAACCGGTGTAATTGGAGGAGGAAGAAATGATCTTAGTGAGGCCAATTAGTCTATAAAAGATCATTTATATGGATTTTAAATTCCTTCTATGGTGACCCTATGAATCAATGCCCAATACATAAACTGTGTATGTTTTCAATTTAAAAGTATCCATATTATATATATTTATATTAGTTATATAAATTAGTTTTTGTCGAGTGTTTTCAAGAGCAAAATAAAACATGTTGAGGAACTCGACATCTACCTGACCCATTTGTGGGTCATACATGCATGAAAGAGGAATATTCTTGCATATAGATGAATATTAATATGAAGGAGATGGTGTTAGTGATTTTCTTGGTCAGATGTGAGGTTGAAGATGAAAAAAAATAGTTATTTGAAAAATCAGGAAGATTAGATTGAGGAGTTGTGTTATACACTAGTGTTCTAAAGAGGGGGCTACAATGCCTGCATATAGTCATGCCAAGTTGAATATTTCACCATGTGACTGTTACTATAATTATCAAAAACATTTATTAGAGGTACATGTTAAGGAACTGGGGGATCAACACCCAGCTACACACACACACACACCATGGGTCATGATATGTCGCCCACTATGCACCCTATTGGGGGTATTTGTGCCCATTGACACACTATGCAAGCTCTCTGTAAACCCAAATGTGTTATATTGGTTCCCTCCATGACACAAATGGACTAGATAGGTTGTCATTTTTTCCTACCTAAGTATTTGGTTATAGGTCCTTGGATGGGATATGTTGAATAAATTTTTAAATTTCTAATTTTTAAAAATACCTAAAAAATAAATTATAATTATTTTTAATATAAATGTTGTATTTATAAAACATGTAAAACATGAGTTTTTTTGTCTCAAAAAATAAGTACATTATTATTATAATTAAATACACTTAACATTTAAAGGACAATATTTTATTTTCTAAGATATATTTCCATTATAAAATTAACATTTTACTAACCATATTATATCAAATAAATATATTTCTTTAAACAAAAGAAATTAACTAATAATTTTGTTCATAATACATATCATGTTATAAAAGATATTATAATTTAAGAAATATTTTAAAATATATAATGGATACTTTCTATAAATTTTCGGGTTATTATATTATAAATAACATTTTAACAATATTTAAAGAATCTAAAATTTAGTGCATTCAAGATTTTTCTCTCATCAAGACTACTCTTATTTTTTTGATACTCGGTATCCTTACTCTCATCCTATTTGGAATATTCTTACTTATGGTTGATCCTAATGATGTGGGATATGATCATAGTGTTCTTATATTCATTGGATCGTTTCTTATTTTATTTCTAATGAATTTTACAAGTTCAATTTCAAATTAATTAATTATAGAATCATGTAAATATGCATTCTTATATTAATGTCCAAGTCGGTTTATTATTTTAAATAAAATTAACTCTATCATCATTTTAATTTTCATATCATGTGTTATAAAATTTATTTAAAAGGAATTTATAAACTGAAATTATGGGATGTTACAACCATGTTCTCAAAATATTCCATCTTTTATTAACCACATATCTACAACATTATTTCACTTTTACCCATTATCCTCATCAAGTTATCATGAAAAACTCATTCAAGAGTATTAAAAAAACTTCAATCACTATATGAGAATAATTCACAAAATAATGAGTTTTTGAATTCCCAAGAATCACCATCATTTTTTTCTCATTGTTTCTACTATAACTCATCTCTTTCTAGATCATGTGACAAAGATAACCTCATTGGCCTGAAACTCAAATACTCAGTAGCTTAAACATTCAAAATCAAAATCTAAAGAAAGAATCAATAAATGATCAGTTTCTTATAATTGTTAGAAATATAGAACCACTTAGAATAATCATATAAACTTTATAGATTTAATATTAGGATATTGTTTTCCAAAAAAAATCAAATTGTAATTCCATAGAAAATCTCATCATGAAACTTAAAGAACATATAAACATAGACCACCCATTATGAATTATTACATGAAACATATTGAATCATATTTTAAAAATTATTTTTATCCTTTTAAGATCAACTAAATCATCTCTATATTTTATTTTCTCTCCAATGTTTGATATCTATAAACTCATATTTTCTCCCAAAAAACATTAAAAAAATATAATTTCTGACATGACACATATGTAGACTTGATTAAACTAATTTAGCTCTAGAGGCACTCATATGAATAAGTGATGACACGTACAAAGGCGTGCAATGAAACATACATTCATCTAGATAAAACCTAATTAGATTTTATATGACACCTATATTGGTCAAAACACACATACACTTTTCTAAAATCATAGGTTTGAATATTCAAAAATCCACCAATATTGTTGTTACATTTCTAAGTTACACAACCTCACAAAATATTTTAAAAGTGCATCAATACATACCAAACCGTGTTTAAGCTATTTATAAGTCATTAAAATCATATAAACAAAATTCCAAAATTCTTTCTACACCTCTCAATCACATATAATGATTCTCAACTATGGTTAAAAAAAAAATTAAAACTATCAACAACTCTAATAAAATGGAACATAAAAGATGATATTTCAAATAAAACCATATGATACATCTAATAAAAGGATTTGAAATGATTTATGCCATACCATATCACATGAATAAATCATTTATTATAGTTCTTCGCCTTAGGGTATTTCATAACCATTATTCCCCAAACATGCATTTTAGGTTCCATAAATCTACAAAACCAAACATAAGTTAACAAGACATATCATAAAATATTTATCTCATTAAATCATACTAATAATCATATCCAACATATATACACAAAATAGTTGAAAAATAAAATCAATAACGTCTTTTTACTCATTTCATTAGTTTTATTTAACCAATTATTCAATAGTAATTTAATAATTAAGTCATCAATTCAATTATTTATCGTCAAGTTATTAACTAAATAAAATTTCTCATATCAATTTTGAATCAAATTAAAATCACATTCATCACACATATGTCATGTCACTATATACTAAAATGAAGTGTGGACGCATCAATATTAATTCAAAATCAAGGTAAATTTAGTAATATATAGAACTCATTACTTGGAAATAATAAAACTACAACTCAATGAAATCAATAAAATTAATCTCATGCTCCCTAGTGACATGAACTTCTATTATAATTGTATTATTCTTGCACACACACATAGATTTCATATTCAATCCCAATGCATTTTCTCCTTTTGTACAGTTTCTTTAAATATTAATATCATATAAAATAAAATATTTACCTCATTCCAGTTTGCAACATCCTACAGTGACACATTCATTTTATTTAGGTGTCATAACATATAACCACAACTCCACTCCCTAATAATTTGTGTTTTTTGATTAGCACTGGGGTTTAAACATATAACTTGGTGCGTTATTTACCCTATAATGGACCATCACATATAATAAATAATAATAAATACTAAAAATAGTCAAGCATAGAAAAAACAACCAAAAAACATAAGATAATATCTAAAACATTCCTATAGATGTTAATAAATATCAAAATATCATAATAATAATACACCAAAACCTAGTTTTATATATGAATATGCAGTACTACTAAATATCTCAAAATAATGTAAAAACCACCTCTTTATGTGATTTTCAATGTATCCAGAAATCATCCCCATGATCTTGATCACTACATTCAAGCTATACATGGCCCTTTTACTTATCTTCATCATGGAAAGTGGAATATGTATGTTCACGAGATTTCAATGTATATGGTGTTTGTATATAGTCGGTAAGATGGAGCTAAAATACCGAAATAATATGTTATATCATAATATTTATATATGTGTATAATTTAATAAAATATAATGATTTTAAAAAATTCAATTAAAAAAATATTAATTATATAAAGTGATCATGTCAGTACCAAGCCGCCATGACACCATGTTTACTTATTTCAACCAATTTCAGTGCATACATGGCATGTTTAATAATTCACGTCATATCCAAAAAATGGATTTAATAATAACATGAAAAAACACATGGAAATAAAAATAAACACCTCATCCATCATAATATCCAAATTCATGGCTTATTTTACATTAAAGGAAAACCCATGGCTTATCGTGCATCTCAATCAAACACTAGTCCTTACAAAACACATGGATTTAAGAAATTATAAATTTAAATATGAAAAATCATATAATCATACTATTGAATACAAAATTTGACACATCACATAATGATACAAATATGCAATAATTCTAAAACAAAATGTGGTGGTGTCAACCGCATCATGGTTTGATCTAGCGTAAACTATTAAAAACTAAATGATATTACTCCATGATTTTCGGTATCGAATTTTATGGTGGAAGCATAAAAAATAGATGAATTTTCCCATTTTAACAGTAAATCTATTATAAAATACTTTAATATTTATAGATATACTCGACTCATGATAATGTCATTATGAAAATTAATTTTATTTTTAAAACAAAATCAAAATGGTACCTTATTGGAAGAGTGCGGCCTCAGAGAGATCTACTCATTTCCAAATTTTCAAACCAGAAAGACACCAAAAAATATTCCTTTTAGTTCAAAAACATGTGTATCAAATCCCCATGATCATTATGATTAAATTATTGGGGTCAACACTGAGTATATAAGGCCTTAATATGATCATAAAATTTTTAGAATAAATTCTTAATGATTCCAAAACATGGATCAATTTGTTCATGGATTTTCTAAATCTAGAATAAAGAGATGAGGAGAAGAGTTAAAACCTAAAAATTCATGAAAATGGACACCTGTTCTATTCCAAAATATCACATAATCACCTAGATAAGTTAAACCTCTTAGAAGGATCCAATATAACCAGAATAGATAAATAAATATGTTGTACATGCCGCAAAAATTTCACCACTTACTGGTTACATAAAAAAATTCCACATGATAAACCATACAAAAATAAATTATCTTGTTACACCCATAATAATTTCATGAACCGTGAAGTAAAAGGGTTCATTATAAAAATTATAATTTCATATATTCACTTTAAAATTGAATAAATTTTTAATTACTAGAGAAATAAATTCAATTCTCAGTATTCTAAACTATAATAATATAAGTGAATTAGTATAATTTTGATTTTTCACATGAATATCCATAGGTCCCAACCCTTGGATATTACATCATACTACAATCCATTTCATCCAAATTGGTGGAATTTATAAATACACATTCAGTGTGACCCTCTAGGCCCTTATCTAAAAAGTAATAAGTATAACTCCCAGACCAATAATGCTATCTAGAAACACATCATAACCCCAAAAGAAATAAGGATAAGATATATGGACATATACCTCCTATTAATGATCACTATGTAACATAATCTATTTTTCTTGATATATCATGAAGTTGGCTTCATTTCATGTTTCATCAATGTATATTCTTGATACATCTTTCTTTGAATTTGTAGAAATGAACACATTGATAAATTTTCATTGCTATGGACTTAATCAGATAGTCTCATTTAAACAAAAGGGAAATAGATATCTACTTATATAAACTCATAAAGAACAAATCCATTATTTACTTATTCATCGATGTCATATCACTCATGACTCACCCAATGTATCCTTCCTCACCAAGATCATATGTTGTCAAGGTTTTTCTTAAATGAATCAAAGTTCACGATTCATGATATTCATTAAAGATAATATCTATTCTAAGGACCAATACACACATTCATTGATAGGAATATCCAATGACACATAAAACATGTGTAATTATTATAGGTGGGTCAATTATCATGACCATCTATCTTGGAGATTTCTAAGGGAAAAAATATTGAGAAGAAGACTCAATGTATTTTGAACCCCATGCCCTTGAAAACATGTATCATATGTGACCAGTAAAGTGATTTTATAAAACTATAGAATATATATTTAATAATATCATCATTAAAATTAAAATTTCATATCATATCGTGTTACTATTATTACCTTTAAATGTGATAGACACTTTACTATCAATAAATTTTATGAAAAAATCATCATGTGATGAGTTATTTATAAATATTCCAAATTTAGAATATGCTAGTAGTTGAAAGTAAAGCATATTTTGTATTAGGGAACTAACTACAAAAAACTATCTCAATTTCACTAAAACTAACAACTAACAATAAAAATGGTTTGTTTCACAAGATAAACATATTTCTTTTAATAATGGATATAATTATTGGGCCTACCATACTTTAGTGGTTGTTCTAATTATTATGACCTCATCATAATAATAAAATCCCATAAGAGATTATATCATGGAACATATACCATTTTAATCAATCATACCAAACATATATTATAATACTATAGTATAGAGTTCATCATAATATTATGAAACATTACTATCTAGTTAAAATAAAAAATATTGATACAAAAACATTCCAACTGCTTCTTAAACTATATAAGAAGTCATATCATACTCTCTCAATGTATTTGGGGAACAAACTAGTGGTAATGTGTTCTTCTCATACATGGTACCATAGTTAAACTATAAACACAGTTAAATTGGATATAAAATAATTATATATTTATCCCATTAATTTCTATTATCCTCATTTATCCCTCAATATGGTACTCCTCTAAATTAACATTTTTATTTAAAAGAACACTGTTTTTGAAGAAAGTGAGAAACCATCAAGTAAAAATAGTGGAAATAGGCCCTACAATACCCTTAATGACCAACATTAACATATTGAAAGTATCCACTCTATATAAAATCCAAGAAAGTTCAAATACTTTTTTATCATGGTCAGATCTGATTTTATCTTCAAATTGATAGATCAATTTGGCCCACGTCTACACAAACTCTTCCATCGTTATCTTTTTGTCATTGAATCCTTTGGTCATGATTAGGGGTTTCTTGGTGATCCAGTCTTTTTTCTCCCCGTTAGAGTCCACTTGAATTGCTTCACCATTCAACATTTTTGCATCCTCTTTAGAAGCATTAAAATACAAGACCTTCTCAAGAATCTCTTCCTCATAATGCATAAGAAGGTCACATGGCTCCTCCATGGCCTCTGCGATAGCATCCCGCACTGTGCCAGCCGTGATAACAATGTAAATAATAATAAATCATGCTTATTAGTAAATAAAATGATTAAAAATGAATGAAATATTGAAAAGGCTATAATAAAATAAAATAAAGGCCCAAATGAGTATATGGGGCACAGTGAGTTATTTCATCTTGCAGCCAAACCTAAATCAAAGAACATTGAGAATGACCTGCATAATTCCCTGCGGAAGAATTTTGCGGAGGTTGTGAAATCGGCTGCTTCACTATCCTTCTCTGATTTTGACACACCTTCGCCTGGGCGGGTGATTCGAAAAGGTCGGACTTCGCATTTTTCCGTGAACCAGGATGCAGTGGAAGAATGGGTAAGGCTTTGTAAATTCTCCATAATTGCAAGGGTTCTGGTCTCCAAGGGGGATAAACTCTGGAAATTTCATGAGCTAACGAGAAGAATCGCAGAGGTATGGGGATTTGATGATTGGAAAATGACAGCCATGGGCCGTGGGTACTATCATGTAGTGTTCCCATCTGATGAATGTAAAAGGCGTTCCTGGAGCATGGGAACAATAGCGTTAAAGCCGGGATTTCTGAGAATCCAGGAATGAGATAGGAATTTTGACCCTGGTAATGTAAGGAACACATTCACCCAGATCTGGATTTGAATATATAAGCTCAACTGGCTGTATTGGCATCCACGGATCCTCTGGGACATTGCCTCATCTGTTGGAAATCCGATTAGGATGGACAAGCAAACTGAAAATCCGCGGTTTGGTTACTATGCAACAATCTTAGTGGAGGTTGATATGGCCAACACCCTGGTGGAAGAGGTTATACTCACCACAAGGGATGACAGGATTAATCTTGACATTCTCTATGAAAGGAAGCCCAAATTCTGCAATGGCTGCAAATTCTTTGGTCATTTAATATCCAAATGCAAAAGGGATACTGAATGTAGCCTTTTCAAGATTAAAGGACATGATACTTCTATTTGCAGGAAGAGGAAAGGTAAAAAGCCTCTTGATCAACACACTGAGAATAAACCTCCAGGAGGATCTGCCACAATGCATGATGATATGATGGACTCTAATCCAGCAAAATAGGCAATTATGGAAAATGGGGAGGTTAGTTCATTACCTGCTGATGTTCATCAGAATGATGCGCCTGCTTCTCAGGAGGGATGTCTTACCGTTGGAAACAAGTAGGTTCTAGATGATTTTAATTCATCTTGCAGGTCTGGTGATGGGTCCGGAGGCACTGCCTTTCTGGAGGTTCAAGGTGCTTCTGATGCTGGTGTGCATGCTTCCCAGCAGGGGTGTATTCCTGTTGACAAAATGCAGGGGATGGATGACAGTAATATGTCTTGCAGACCTGGCGAAGGGTCAGGAAATTCTACTGAAACGACTGCTCAAGATGCTGGCCTACAATCCACAGCAGATGTGCTAGATGGGGAGAATGTCAGCATTATGGATGGGAATGTACTAGATAATACATGCACTGATGCTGCTATCCTTCAATCTTCTGTTGGAGTGCTGGATGGGGAAAATGTCAGCAATGTGGCTGCACAGAAGTCCTTGGAGCCTTCTGTAGAGCTCAGTCCAGATACTGGAATGGGAAATCAACAGGCCTCAAGCACCCTTGGTCAGAGACTGTCCACCACTTTTGGGCCCTTACCTACATTGTTGGTGCCTGACCCGGATGGGAGGCATCCAAATGAACTAGGGAATGAGCACACACCACATAATAGTGAGCAGAAGGGGGTATTCCTACAGGTTGAAGCATCCAAAGCTACCAGGAAAAGAGCTGTCTTGGAAGCACAAAATAATTATGGGAAAGATGACAATAAATTCACACCCTTGACTGGTGTGTCTTGGGCTGATGATTCTGAAAGCATACATATACATGAGAAGGATGTGGCTCTCTTAGGGGAGAACACAGAGAAGAAGTTAGTAATGAAGCTATCTGAACAAATTAGCAGCGTGGAAAAGGGGAACAAGAAAGGTAAAGGAAGGAAAGGTAAGGGACAGATGAGCATGGCATTGAGTGGAGGCCCCCAAACACGGGGCAAAACTCATCAACAATGAAATTTTTCTACTGGAATTGTCAAGGGCTAGGGAACTCCCTAACGGTCAAAGCCCTTTGACATTTTATTTTGACCTACAAACCTATGCTTGTTGGCATTTCTGAGCCTAAGCTTGTTTTTAATAATTGGACAGCATTCAAGTGGAGCTCCCTTGGATATAAATTTATCTCGAAAAATTCCCATGACTCCAATATGGATCATTTATGGGTTTTAAGGCATGAGATGGTCAGCATTCTATCCTACTGTAAAGTATCTCAAAGCATTCTTATCTCTTGCAGCATTGATGAGTATGAGATCTCTACAGCGTTTGTGTATGCTTCTAACTCCTATATTAGAAGAAGGGAATTGTGGGATGAGCTGAAGGTTATATCTGGGAACATTAATCAAAAATTGGTGATCCTTGGTGACTTTAATACTGTTTTGAGGCCGGAGGAAAAAACTGGAGACAACTTCAATCGCAGAGCATCCTTGGAATTCTCTTTGTGTATTAATCAATGCAACTTGTTTGAGGTCCCGGTGGTTGGTGATTACTTTACCTGGAGTAGGTACACATGGAAGGGGAAGCAAGCAAGCAAACTTGATAGATGTTTTGTTAAAATAGATGATCAAAGTTCTTCCCATGGAATTTCAGGGTTCACACTTCCCAAACATCATTCTGATCACAATCCGATTATTGTGGAAATTAATACACACTTTAGGAGGTCTCTTCCCATACCTTTTCGGTTTAATAATGGCTGGCTTACAACTCCTGGGTGTAGGGAAACTGTGCTGAAAGCTTGGAGCATTGAGGTGATTGGCAGCCCGTTGCAAAGGCTAGCTGGGAAATTAAAACATACCAAGAATCTGCTCAAGGAGTGGAGCAAGAGCTCGTTCACACTGCTGGATTGTGACATTAAGGCTGCTAAGGAGGCTCTTGCATACTGCCAGATCAGGGATCAACATCTGAATATTCCCTCTAGGGAGGAAATTGAAGCCCATAACAGACTGGATAGCCTCTTAGTGGTCAAAGAAAGGCTGGAAAAAAACCAACTGAATGTGAAATGGCTGAAGGAGGGAGACCAGAACACAAAATTCTTTCATAGGCTTCACAAAGAGAAGAGGGCCAGAGCAGGAAATAAGGCAATTAACATTAATGGTCAGCTTCACACCTCTGAAAATGAAATTTCCCGGGCTACTGTGGAATACTTCATGGGTCTATATTCTGATGATGGGCAGGATAACACACAGAAAATGGTTGACAACGTCATCTCTTTCATTGAGGATCAAAATAATCAGGCCCTCATCGCTCCTCCTCTAAAGGAGGAAATTAAAGCAGCCTTGTTTTCTCTTAATATGGATAGTGCTCCTAGTTCAGATGGGTTCACTAACAAATTCTTCATGTCTTACTGGGATGTCTTGCAGGATGATATCGCTCAAGCAATCAAGGAGTTCTTCAAATATTCCTATATGCCATATGGGATGAATTCATGTTTTATTGCACTGATACCCAAGAAGGAAAATGCGGTTGACATTAAAGACTTCAGGCCTGTTGCGCTTGGGAATTCAATCCCTAAGGTTATCAGTAAGATTATTATTAATAGGATGGGACCGTTGGTCAGTGACATGATTACTCAAAATCAATTTGGATTTGTACCTGGACGCAATATTCAAACTTGTCTCATTGCTGCCTCAGAAAGTGTCAACTTGATGAGGAGGAAAGTTAGAGACAGGAACTTTGCACTCAAAATAGACATATCTAAGGCTTTTGACACTCTAAGATGGAGCTTTCTTTTCAATGTCCTCAAAAGGTATGGCTTCTCGAATGGTTTTATCAAGTTGATTAGTACCATCCTTAGCTCATCAAGGCTGTCCATTCTTATCAATGGGGCACCTAGAGGATTTTTCCCGTGCACGAGAGGTGTGAGGCAAGGGGATCCACTCTCAGGTTTGTTATTTGCTATTGAAGAAGACTATTTGAGTAGGTGAATAAATGATCTTGTTCAGTTTGGCTTTTATAAGCAAATTAGGGTCGGGAAGAATGATTTTTCTCCCTCACATTTTCTCTATGATGATGATATATTTCTGTTTGGGCGAGCTTCTAGGAGAACAATCTCCTCTATCCGGGTGTTGTTTGCACATTATGAAGAGGTGGCTGGACATGCGATTATATGGAATAAATCCTTTATTGTTTTTGGTTATGGCATTATGGTTGGCAAGGAAAATAGAATCATCTGAGGGCTTGGGGTGAAAAAAGGGACTCTTCCTTTCCAGTACCTTGGTGTTCCTCTCTTCTGGGGGAAAGTTAAACGGAATTATCTGGAAGGTATCTATTCTGGAATTTTCAATCAACTTTCTAGCTAGAAAGGGAAGGCGATGTCCCTGGATGGAAGAGTGTGCCTCATTAACTCAGTGATCACATCAAAGTTTGTGTACTCCTTCTCGTTGTATAGGTGGCCTAGGGGCCTCATCAAGGAGTTGCAGTGTATGATAAGGAATTTCTTATGGACTGGTTCTGCCCACGAAAGGAAATTGGTAACGGTTGCCTGGAAAGAGTGTATCAAACCAGTTGATCTTGGAGGACTTGGAGTCAAGGATCTAAAGATATTTAATGATGGTCTCATTGGGAAATTCACATGGAGCCTGATCTCCAATGATGCTTCTAATGCTTTTTTGGTCAAAAGATTCAAGGAAAGGTTGCTGAATGGGTACAAACATTATCTTCGGTCATCCGTGTGGGCTTCGCTTAGACATGCCTTCAATAAAATCATGAATGACACAAAGTGGCTGTTGTGTGAGAACTCCAACCTCAACTGCTGGAATATCACTTGGCTTGATAGGCCACTGCACGATATCATGAGCACTCACTCTGAAGTAAGGAATATGCACATTGCTAATTTCAGAACACAATGGCAAAGATTTGACAGCCTGCTGCCCCCTCAAATTAGAATTGAAATTCAGAATTACACATTCATGGATCATGAAACTCTGATATGGAAGCCGAATAGGCATGGGTGCTTCAACATCAGGAAATTTTATAGGATGGAATGTGGGAACTATTCTCACACTCCGAGATGCATTAAAGCATTTCAGCCTCCCTATATCCAACCATCCAGATTCATCTTAATTTGGAGAATCTGGAAAAATAGACTTCCCACACATGATCAACTCAAGCGGGCTGGAATTCAGATTGCTTCATCTTGCTATCTATGTATGTGTGCAGAGGAAAATGTGCAACACTTGTTTGTGGGCTGCCGATATGTGCGCCAACTTTGGTCATATGAAGGTTCTCTGTTTGGGCTGGATTTTTGCTCTCATATGCAGGTTGATGAGATCCTTTCAGGGCTGTCCAGCACTAGGCAAAGTGAGAAAATTCATAATCTGCTGCTGGTGGCTGGTGCAGCAATTTTTGCGGCTGTTTGGCATGCGCGCAATGCCATCCTGTTTGAGAACAAGCATATTTCTGCCCAAACCGGAATGCTTGCCCTACATAGAGAAGTGTATGCGGCATCTATGGTGCAAACTGGAGGGATGAATAACAAATTATCTGACCTGCAGGTCCTCAGAATGCTAGGTGTTCCCGGTCGCCCCTAAAGGCCCAAAACTCTCAAATACATCCGATGGATACCTCCGATAGGTGCGTGGCTCAAGGTAAATGTAGATGGGGCTGCTGCTGGTGCACTAGGGCCATCTGGATGTGGTGGAGTCTTCCGCACACATCGTGGTTTTGTAAAGGGTTGATTTTACTGTTACACTGATACAAGAGTGTCCTATGAAGCTGAGCTTTGGGCTATTATACATGCGGTCAATTTTTTTGTTCAATTCAAATGGAGTTTGTTATGGATTGAATCAGATTCTCAAATTGCAGTGCAGGCCTTGAAAACAAGAACACGAGATGTGACATTGAGAATTCTACCTCACTGGATTGCGTGTCTCAACAAGGCTACTGAGCTCAATCTGATAATATCACATGCTTATAGGGAAGCCAATCACGTTACCGATGCTTTGGAAAAGAAAGCAATAATGGCAAAGAATATGATGTGGTCTTTCACGGCACCAGAATACTGCGCTCCACTGGTGGAGGCGGACATGCGTGGTGTAATATACTCTCGCCTTTGTAACAATCCCTTGTATTCATGACTCTCTTATCATTTTCTTAATAAATTTTTAGGGACGGATCTGACCGGACCCTGGACTTTTTGGTAGTAGAAGACATAAAGACTATATTCACACTGAGGATCACATAGATGGGGTGAGAAATAAATCTCGGTAGGCCAACCCCAATAGTGAACCTACAATCCAATGTCAAAATTTTATTATTAATAAATATTATCAACCTATATAATACATAACTGGATATTATAAAAATAGAATATGTTCGTACTCTATTCATGGGTATGTGAACCTGATTGACCATACCTATATCATCTAACATCAGAAAGTCTCTGAGTATGTGTTGTTTTATAATATTGTCCTAGGACTCAAGAAATATAACCAATGAATATAATTATAATAAATTTATATAAGAGATATGAATAACAATCAATCAATATATAAATCAAATTACCCAATGATCCTATAAAAGGCATTTCATATCTGGAATCCAAGTGTCTCCCTAGGCAAGCCACATATTTAGAATTATCTTGGTCTATCTGCAACTCATTCAATTTAAAATTTCCTATGATACCATATATGTAATTCAACATCATAAAACTAATTATCTTATAAGGAATCCTATAATTAATCAATATGTCCTATAATATCATCAAATCCATTCTTTATTTTTGAACCCATGTATCATTTAAGGAAATATTCAACAAATATCTCAACACCCCCATTCCCAAGAAACTCTAGGAAATGTAGTAATGGTGCATCCACAATGATCCTAGGAAGTATCCATGGAATTTAATCCAGTATATTGTCATCAATCATTATGAATCTCATATGAATTTGGTGCTCAAAGGAAATTTTCCCGTGCTAAAACCTCTGTAACAGATTCTATCTTTCTATGAGCTCATCCATGGAATTCCACATAAGAATCCCATTTATTGATCAATTCATAATATAATTTGGATTCTCCCTATGATCCCATACAAGGAATTCCACATAGGGAATCCATGTATCAATAAAGTAATAATATAATATCTATTCTCTCTGTGATACCATCCAAGGAATTACTTGTTGGAAAGAATGTATCACTCAAGGAATAATATTATTTCCATTTATAATGTTAAGTAAAATAAGGGTAAAAAATTGCATCCCTTGAAGTACCTATGGGAAAACCAACTATATATCTTATAATGTCTGGATCACTGGATGAATACCCAAAACCACCTCTATAAATCATAGTTGTTTCGTTAGTAACCATGTGTAATCATAATAAAAGAGAGAGTTTAACTGGAATCTTATGACCATCACTACTATTGCAGCCCCTTGGGATTACACGTTTATTGGGGGTTCTAGGGTGACACCTACTCCCATCTCTACCCAAAATCATAACACACTTTCTTAGGGATGCTAAACAACTATAGAACTCCTTGGGGGGTGGATATGACAATACACATGAGAGGCATCCTACATGGTGTCATAATAGTCCATATATAAGCTAGTGAATTCTTAATGGGATCCCATGAGTCAATAATATGAGAGATATCCTACAAAGTACCATCAATATTAACAAATAAAGAGTGGAATACCTCTTAGTAACCTCTAGGTCAACAAAAAAGGAAAGGAATCCCGCTTGGGATCCTCATAAGGAGTACACAATTGGAGGAATGTCTCTTACTATCCTTTAAAAGATAAATTAAACAAAGGAATCCAGAACAAGATCCTCTATGTCTATACATAATGAATGACTCCTTCATGGAAACTTCTATGTTAGGTAATAAGTAGAGGTATCCCAATTGAGTTCCTTAGTTACAAACTGATATCACTATTAACATATCTCAAAACCCCATCACTAACAACTCATGACCTCACAGGGAAAAAGGGAACACCTCACAAGGGAGGATTCCAGAAAGGATAAGCTACCAAAAAATGATCTAGAGAGAAGGATCACGGCGCATCTTAGATCAATGTCTCTATAAAGGGTATCTTAAAAATAAAACCAATCCATTTCTTAAAGTCACATCTTAGTGCCGCTAACCAAGGACTATCTCATGTTACTACAGATGAGGACCTTGGAAATCCCATTCCATGTCCACCAACCATTTAATACAACACTCAAGTGGGTCGCATCCCAATTAATTCTCTCTCAGTAGAAAATTAATAACTTTAACAGGGAGAAGAACCACTCTATTGTAGCTCAGTCTCCCAGTAACACCAACTTAGAGTCCTCAAATCACCCCAAGTGTTCTACCATAAATATATATGTGGATTTTTTTTTCAAAGTGGACTCCTATTATGTCCAATTTTAACTCTAGGGAATAACATATCTAAAAACCTCCAATGGAAATAATACGAGAATTAATCATTGTGTACACTAAAAGCCCCACAATGTCGTATACTTTTTCTAGAATTGGGATGTACAACCCAAGTAAATGGTGTGTATATCAAATAAAAAATGTGTACACTACATGGGGTACCTTTATATGTGATGGTATGGACTTGTGTTTCTGACTCGATGTGTAATTCATCATGGTGTAGATCCCACACGGGTTCCGGCTATATACCATGCACAACCACGTGACACTACATAGGTTTTCTGACCATGTAATCGACTACATTGATGAGTATTATTATATGGAATGTATTCCGGATTCATGGTTTATACTTCTAGAATTTAATCTTCCCCAATTTGAAAGAAAAAATGTCATTTATTACTCAACAACAATCCATTTGGTTAGGATTTTGGAATGGGAGTACCCTGCAATGGGCGTGAAAGCCCATTTCTCACCCGGATTAGCATAGATCAACCACATGGGGGTCCTTAGAAGTCTTTTTATGGAATTAAAAATAGAAAGTAGTTAATATAATGATATTTATGAAAAAAAACATAAAAATGGACTACCTTTGGGTTGAATTTGCCTAATATTTTCACTAATTCACATTCTACAGCTATCATATGATGATTCAGCGCATTTTGAGCTTCACGGTCGAATCTCCCTTCTTATATATCTACATATATCTCCCTATAACATTATTCTCCAACTCATAGTGAAGTAGGATCACACATGTAGTGTTTATGATAAGCTAGGGGGAAAAGGAGAAAATTAAAATAAAAAAATTTATTTGAATAAAAAGAAAACAAAACAAAAATGGGGATCACACCGAGGCCTGACTCCCGACATAAATTTATGCCTTGACTAGGGTAAAAATTATAGAATCAAACATGAACATGGGATATCAATATGATAGTCTATTAAAAATATATATTTGAAAATACATACATGAATATATTAATATCTAATTAGTTAAATATTAAATATTAATTATTCTTCGAAAACATGAATGGTTTAGGATTCCACCAAACATCCATATTAGGGTAAAAATTCTATTTTGGGACCAATTGAGTAGTTATAAAAATTATTCGAGATCATCAACGAGGGAAAAATGACTATTTTACCCCACATGATCATTTGAATTAAAAGAATTAAATTTCCTATTTAATTTCTAAATTTAGAAAAACACGGGTCATTACCACCTCCCCACCATACCCCCTCTCATACCCAATAATCCTTGGTGGTCAAACCGAAGTAGGGATATTACTTCAATCTTCAGCACTATTATGTAATCATGATCATCCAATGAATGATCTCATAGCTCCCACAACTCTCCAAATGTGGAATATATTTAAATGTGACTGATCTGGTACTCCCCACCATAGGCAAAAACTTATTATCACCTCTAAATTAAAATATAAGATCAACATCCCACCATCACTAATTTTTATGACTATGATGGAAAAAACCATTTCTTCTGGATTTCAAAATTGCATCATCAAAACATCACCCGTTCCCACTTACCAAGAATGGTTCCCATGAAAAATGATAAATTTCAACTGAAAATGAGGGTCACAACCCTTAAAGAAAAATAGTTCACTCCCATTATTTGGATTACCCAATACAGCTCCTCAAGAATATATTTCAAGGAGTCATTTAATTGGCCAAAAAAGTCATTTAAAAATGAACAACACATAGTCGATGCTTTCTCTTTGGATATAGGAAAATGTCAAAATATTAAGCATGCTCATCTATATACTAGGTGTACACTAAGAATCCATTTATAGGTGTGTATAGATATCCTCGAACCATGATCACATGAAACCAGGATATAATTTCATTTTAACTAACTGCTGACACCATGTCTCCTGACAATGTGTGTCCAGGTCCAACCATAGGTCAATCAGCTCATGGTACCAGATTTATTCTCAATGTCTCATCTTCCACCAATATACAATTCTCATTTTATCATGACTCTTGAGAAACCACACTTATAGTATTTTTAAAAAAATAATGTTCATAGCCTTGAACCTGACCACTCATTGATTATCCATTTAAAAGGTACCACACATAACAGATGTGTACCATTTCTATCTTTCCAAGAATAGTGGATGTACCCTCACCTACCACACGATATCACCACCCGAGTTAATCATTCCTGAGCCACAAGTTACAATGGATATGATGACTATGCTACATGACATGTTAGTCTCATTATTTCAAAATCTCCCTTAGAAATCATCTTATAAATTAGAAACCTCAACCATGAAACTATTTATTATAGGATCACACATCACATGACATTATTCTAGTCACATAAATATATAAATTCTTTGACCACATTACTAACTATAAATGTACCAGTTAATATATCCTAGCATCCAAACAATCCTACCCATAAAATCCAGTCTTGATATACAAGAACTCTCAGTTCTATCCCATGATCAAAAATCATAATCCTTCCTATATCATAAAAACTAAAAAACTCCCATGCATCTATCTCCACACAAGTATATAACCATGATCACTGCCTAAAAAATTCAACCAGAAACCTAATCCAACCCCTCTCATATATTTCCCTAGATCAAACTGAACACTGATTCACTAGGGTCTCAATAAAAACTAAGGGCCTCTAGGTTTCCCACCTATCCCTAATGATCAAGTCTCATGTCAAGGTCACTAGGTCAAACCACCTAGACAACAATTCTAACCTCTTTAAGTGTGTTAAATATAACATCAACCTATGAGGGTCAAACACATCAAGAAGTAGCCTGCCAGTCCCTAATCCTCTCTAAGCATCCTCATAAGGGGTTTCTCTTTGGATGGTCATGATATGAACATATAAAATTTAAATAACTGATCCTCATTAAGAATATATATATATGGTAATACCTCTTGAGGTCCCAGTTTATTGTAGATGTTTAGGTACCTATTGATATCACAGACAACGATCTGACTAGATAACCATAAAATAATGTTAGTTAAGTAAAATATCCAAGAAATATAGATTGGAAAACTCTATATATATATTATGATGAATTATTATTTAATCACACCTAAAAATGATACTTCCAACAAGGGTCCACTAGAATGGAATTAGATTCTAATAGAAAAGGTATACACACATTTGTTACCAATTCAAGAAGCACAATGTCCATTTCACCCATTCCATCAAATGGAGGTTTGTTAATCTAGACTTATAATGAAGTGTGAAACCCAAAATACCCACCTTGACATAGCTTTTCAAATGCTTATCATTTACCTGACTGAATCAGTGATTCCAAAAAATGTTCTAATACGAGCCTTTAAAACCTGATTCTTTATCAATTTTTAACACTTTTTGTTCACACTTCTATTATATAAATACCATTATTGAGTTGTTTTGTACCCAAAAAAATTATTTATAAATGTATAATATTTTATTAACAATCATGAAAAAAATCCATCCTTGTCTATCTATACATGGATATAATGAACATAATAACATAAGGAACATAATAATTATTTAAAATTGGATTCATTATTGTTATCAATGTAATATGGTATTCTATTATAGTGTAACAAGCCAATAATACACCATTAGAAGCTTGAAGATCCACCTCACCACCAAAAACCTTCCACAATATACTTGGTTCTTGTATTTGTAAACAATAATGTGAGAAAAACAAGATATATTGAATAGAAAACATAAAGGAATAGAAATCTTGAACTCAATAATAAATAAAACTAAATATTTCACAAGTTTGTACATTTTGGTGTAGTTTTTCTTCCATTTTACCTTCTTACCAAATGAAAAACAATCTACATCTTTTTCCTTTTCCTACCCCAAGATCATATTCTGTTTGGTTGGGTGGTGCATAGAAGCCTTATACATTAAAATGGTCTTAAATACCTTCTAATTCCCTTCCTTTTATCCCCCATAAAGACTTTAGGATTTTCATGTCTCATTTCATTATCTTCTTGGTGAATCTGGGTGAGTATTTTTTTTCGAGAGTTCTCATAATTGATTATATTATAATTAAAAATAAAATTAGAGAATCTCTAAGGTAATTAGTAAATCTTATGGTATGTGTGAAACTTATTTGGATAGCTTAAAAACAAAGATGAAAACATTCTTAATATAGCCAATCATCTGGTCTATATGAGGTCTGATGGGTGACCCTTCTCTAATATTTCTCATAAAAAATTCCTTGGAGATCCAATATTTATATTCTCTCTCCTTCTCTTGATAAATATCATTGATATGGGACAAAATTTTGTATACATCCATATCCTCATGTAGCTTCAGGATCTCAATCGACATAGATGATAACATGAGACATTATACATCAATTTCATCATCTACATGTTTCCAGTGTTCAGTGATCTCCTCCCAACTAGCCACTGTGGAAGGCTCTTCCTTAAAAATAGGGGACTCCAAAATATAGAATTTCCACTTTTGGAATAGTCTAAAAGGTGAGTGTCAGAACCATTATAGAAAATTCATGTTGGTCAAGAGATTATATTTCTCTCTTTTTGATTGTAGTTATATTGTGTAGGACATGTTATGATCCATTTTTCTATAAAAATAAATTGCAATATTAGTAATTGATCGTTATTACCAAATTTGATGTGATAAATTTTTATTTATTACTATCCCACTATTTTATCAAATACCATTATCCCTCTCTATCAGATTCCATATATCCTATCGTGTTGATATTATAGTGGTAATGATCCATATTTTCATTCTAATATTCTACAATTAAGTAATGAAAATTAATTAATGGTATTTAGGTAGGTGAATCATTCCAACTAAATTAACATTCAACCCCTTGATATATTGAGTGGACTCCCCAATCCTAAAATCATTG